>CP032254.1:26754313-28121813 GCA_005610355.1 Gossypioides kirkii | reverse complement strand
CTTAAGTTGTCGCTCTTCTCTCTTTCCTGTGCGCGCTACCCATAATAGAATAAGGAATCGACTCCTTTTCCTTTCTCTTGTGAAGCTGTCTGTTGTTTAGCGAAAGTCTTCTTTTGCTGCCTATGGATCTGTCTTCTCTTGCAAGAGCCGATTTGTTCACAGACGATCTCTGAACACTTTAGAAAACTTTTTTAGATTCGAGCTATGCCCTGAGTGAGGTATAAAGGTTGAAAACCGTTAGCAAGGCTTAAGCTTAGAGACCAAGGCAGGACCTAGACGAATCAAGATACTTAGCCGATCCGATGCCATAAATTGTTAAGAATAGGTTATTCCAGAATAAGTTGTGGGAAAATAGGTTGTTTTTTTTTCATAAAAAGTCGAAGGAATATGCCCAGAAAGGGATGTCCTGGTCCTGTTAGCACAAATTAAGCTGTTAGCCAGAATAAGGTAACCACGGACAGAGAACAAGCTGGGGAAGGCGACGGTTTCGAATCCACATGGGGAAAAGAAGCAAGACGTCTTTCTTCCTAGTTGATAGAGGTATTTATTCAAAGGTAGGAAAGTAAGGCATACTAAAACTCCTACTACTTCTAAAATGGTAGAAAGCCAATAGAAGATCTACCATAGCTGGGGGAGAGATTGCTAATTCAATTCGATCGAGACAGCTGATGAACCAAACTCCGACCGAGATTTATTTCATTTATCCCAATTCCGACTATACTGACCGAAATGACTGGAATGACTAAACTTGTCAAGTTACGCCTCTATAGACGTAAAGGCGTCGACTCTACAGGGTTGGAATGAGCTAGTATAACCCGGGGAGCTTTAATAACTGGAGATAGACTTTCTCCCTCTTTCTTTTTTATAACGTAAACGTATTTATTGGTCCTATTCTGTATCGCGGGGTCAGTAAGAAATCCATCTATGTCTAAAAAGGGGGATTCATTTTTTAATGGATCGAGGAGAAGATTAGACTCACATTTTGGTTGGATGGAGCCATGCGCATGATTCCAGTTGCCCTCACCCAATAGGCCTTGCCCTTGTTAGGTATCCCATCCCTATGAGTTGGTCTGAATGGAAGCCCTTTGAGATAGCTTTCTATTGCACGCATCCTTTGCCCAATTCCAGTTATTGACCCAGAGAAAGACTCGGAAACAGAGGTGGCTGGGGAAGCACCAGTAGCAATTGCATTTGCACCAAGGTTCTGAAAGAAGGAGAAAAAAGAGGCTATTATCGATATCATCATAGCAGTGTTCTCACTTCCAGGAAGACCTACATCTGGGAGGAAAGCGGCATAAAGATGTTCTTGTTCCCCTCTCTACAGTACAGGTTATAAGACTAGGCGATATACTATAGACTGGGTGAAGCGAACTAATAGCAGCTCATATCTCTCTATAGAATAACTCTCTTCCCTTGCCCACGGCTTTCCTCACTCGAACTCAGTAGGAAGCCAAGCACGCTGGTCCGTAGAATCCGAAACTCGCATTAAAAGGGGATTGGCCATAGGGACTTGGCTCTATCATACATAAGGGAAAGGAGATAGACGGCTCTACCTCAGAAGATAGTGGATTACTGGCGTGAAGCAATGTGCCCCGGAGGTCTAAAGCTAGCTCTTTAGTTGATCCTGATCCTACGTGACTAGGGCTTCGGTGAATAGTGAATACTCTGCCCAGACGTTTACCAGCTTGTGACCTGTTAGGGTAGTGAGCAAGCATAGGAGCCAAGCAAAGCAATCTGGTCGTTGGTCGGGTTAGCAGACTCAAGATCTGAAAAAAGTAGTGAAGCTACCAAGAGGGCTAGAGGAAGGAAACTGCTCAAGTGAGCTTGAAGCAATAAGGGCAGTGGGTTCAGTTCCCACGTCTGGGGCTTAAGATAAGAGTAGGGCTCGAGGTTATGAAATAAGTAGAGCTCCTCCTGCTGGGTAGAAATCCGATCTAGACTTACAGCAAGAGAGAATCAAAGGTACGCAGGTGAGCCCCCGAGAAATGGACGTATAGCCGGGGATAGAGTTGGACCCTTTACTTCAACACTTAACAGATTTCATATCGCTTACAAAGAACATCAGGATGAAGTCCAAGGCAAAAGGATTCGGGCTAGTTAAGGTCCATCCTTCAACTAAGAAAGGGCTCGCCTTTCCTTCAAGAGAGATTTGCTCTTCTTCGATAGAAGGGCTATTTACTCTTGTTCTCAACTTGTGGTCGAGGTTTACATTTTCTCGAAATCAAATTCTATTAAAGAAAGCTAACATAACGATTGGTTAAAGAAATCCTTACCGATGGGACTTTTACTTCCTTTCCCGATTGGATGGCCTCTCGAACGTAAGGAGTGGAGAAGAAGGTGCTATTGCTGATGATTCCATTGCTGGGACTGGGTATCCATCCCATCTATCCGCTGGCTAATAATAACTTATAATAATAAGAAGGGAGAATCAATCCACTAGTCGCCTAGACACCTAACCCGGTTCCCGTCCTTTACCTAAGATATAGGTCGAGCCACTTTGACACTTTGGTAAAGGGGGCTCTTGCTTTCAGTTGCTTTCAATCGCGGGTTCCACATTTCCGACATCAGACGCATAGACAGAAGCCTAGATGCATCAATTGCAATGTCCATAAAGTCAAGCTTTAGTCCCCTACCCCTAACCTACGTCAACAGAAGGACATTCTATTATGAATTCACCGTCCCTAGAAGGCTGGCTCACTCTCCCTGACCTCGGTCGATTCCTCCGAAACTGGGTCCTCCTTCTTTGCTTAGTCGGGTGACTTTCCCAAGACTAGAAGTCCTACTCATGCTTGTGAAAAAGAAAGAGGAAAAGAGCTAATTCAAGGCGCTTTTAAGCCCACCTATGAGCCGATCGCACCACACCTTTCAGGCACTCGCATCCATCCAGACCGAAGCCATAGCCCAGCCCATCTAATCTCACGAAATCCAATTTAAGGGAAATCACCTATACAAGCATCCGAACTCGCATTCTAATGCGCGTCAGACCCCTCCCAAGGAAGAAGGTAAAAGCAGCAGCTCGGGAAGCTTCTTGCGTGCGTGCTTGGCTTCAACATTCTCGAGTCATTGATAGACTCCGCTTGTTAGGAGTGAGTTTAGTTACGAGCAAGAAAGAGATGCGCGTCCTATTGGAAAGGCCTACGTTAGCGCATACGATTGATTTTTTTTGAATGTGGTCACATTCTAAGCGAGGTTGACTATTGACAGACTGTAACAAGCAGGTATTATGCTTCTTCCTCATCCACTTGATCGGGGGAATTCGCTTCCGCATCCCCCGAATGAACGTATCAAACCGCTAGTCTGGAGTCAGATAAACTGCGTGAAGAGATTCAATCGCAGTCTGCTGCTAAGCTTCCTGAGGCACCAGTGATGCACCCTCCTACTGAATCCCCAACGTAGAGGTGCCCCAACCTACTCTGTCCAAGCACCCTACCAAGGGTAAGAAGTCAAAGGCCAATGACACTAGCTAACCACAACTGAGAGAGCTACCCTAGATGAATTAGTTGCGGCAAGAGCGGTAATAGTACCGGCATAAGAAGTTGGAAAGGTCCCTTTGTAGCATACTTTACAGAAGAATCTTACTCATCCTCAAAAGTTCGGTTAGTAGTTTCAGAGGCATCGAGTTCAAAATCAAAGGCTGATTACCGTGGAAAGGGACTTTCAAAGGCTATCTATTATCTATCCCCCATTTTACCAGCAAACCAGTGTTCAAGGAGATAGTAATCCCACGCCTAAAGGAAGCAAGGTGAGGATAGAAGAAGCCAACCTGCCAACAAGCTCTTTCGAGTTCTAGAGCTAGAGTAAGGTATGTATGCGTAGGTAGTAATTCCCCTTTTTCTAGAGCAAGAGTTGGGAAAATCACTCATGATAGAGTCAGTCAGTTCGTCATGCTATTTTAACCCCGGTGCTAGAATAGATAGAGATAGAGTTAGTAAGCCAATTAGTCTATCCGTCCCTTTTGCTAGAGTAAGTAATTCCCTTCCCTTTTGTTTGCCAGCGTAGCGCATTGATCATTGAAGTGGGGGCTAGGCGAGGGCATGGTCTACTTTTTGTTCTGAAATGACTAAGTACGGCTTGGCTTCAGCTCGTGGGACTGGTTCTCTAGAAAAAGTCCCAAACCCCACATCCTGCAGTCCGCCTGGATTCGATTCGCTTTTAGTAATTATATTACATTATATATATAAGTAATTAGAAGCTAAAGAGAAATTCAATATTACCATATTCTACCGCTCAACTAACGCTATGTGATCCGGTCAAGATGAATCGATCGAATTTCACAGCTGAGGAGGCAAAGGGAGGCAAAGCGAGAGGTTCTGAAAGAAAAGACTTTAGAGAACCTTACTCACACGATACGGGGATGGGCCTACACAAGCAGAAGGAAGAGCTATTAGCTTGTCGGCGTAACGAATGAACTATCGGATGGTAGGCTAACTGCTTCCATACTTAGAGAAAGATTTTAAGTTAAGAGAAGAGAGAAAGATTTTAAGTCAAGAAAAGAAGAAAACTGCCTTTTTTTTGAATTGAAGGAGGAGTCGCGCATTCGTCTGCAGCGTATAGTATAGTAGCTTCAATGGAAATCCGTTTGAATTGATGATTTTTCACCTGATTCCCCCAAAACCGTAGAAGCTCAGATCGGGGTTTAGCGATAACCTGAGATCCTTTATTCTGTCTCCACTTCTGAGCCGACCGAGCCTGAAGCCAATATGTATGAAAGAAACCAATCAACGCAGGAATGGAGTTCGTAGCGAGAAGATAAAGTTCCTCGCCTGAGAAGCACTTCACTGGGTAATAAAAAAAGCTACCTAAAAGATCTTATTACCTTTACTCTAAGATGCTATAAGATAATTGGGAATCTTTTAGCCGCTATTCCCGCACTATTGTAAACCAGCTTGATAAAGGGTAGTGGTAGAGTCTCAGTACCACTGAAAGTGCGATAGTCGGGCAAACAATCTCCTCTTTTTATCATATCATATAAGGTAGGGTATTGTATATATGGAAATTCAAAGCAGGTATAAAATTCTTAACTACAACCGCTGTATTCACTCGTGCTTTGTTCAACTCAAAGAGAGTTTCACTCGGGCAATAAGAGATATTCTTTATAACTGGATAGGTTGCTGTTTCGGGGAGAAGGTAAGGGTCCAAAGGTAAAAAGTTCTGTTACTCGAGAGTCAAGCAAAGAAAAAGAGGGGTACGATGAGATCACCACCGGCTTGTTTCAGAGTGACGGATCACTCCTAAAAGCAACCTTTCACTTATCTTAAGTTCTTAAGGGACCGAGGGCGTTAGCTTGGGCTCGGTTAGATTTACTTGAAGGAAAGGGAAGAGACTAGTCATTAAAAAAAAAAAGAATCATACTGATGAGTTCCTATCCGAAGCCCTCTGATCTTCCCGGGTTATAAACTTTCATCTCGATTGGGTTCGTGTTCGGGAGACATGGGAAAAGCAGGGTAAAGAAAAGCCTCGTTTCCGGCAATGTGAACCTTCCTGGCTCGTATGATTCCATCGGGTGAATTAATAACTCGATAATCCATCCAATACTAATCACTAATCTGTCTGGGACTCCTGTCTTAAGGAATTATAGGTTGTTGGATTTTTCTCTAAGGCATTTCCTAAGCTAAGGTTTATAAACCTGAAACTCTTCCTGAAGCTATGAGTTGATAGTTAGAGGACTTAACACCAAGCCTTCGGTTCCAGGTTACGTTGTCTAACCAGAGACTTAGAGTTTCGTTGAGTCCAAAAGTTAGAGGTTGTAGGAGCTTTCCTTTGGTCATTTCCTAGGGTGTCTAACCAGAAGTTATCTGAAGCTAGGAGTTTCGAAGCCATAAGTCAGGGAGTTCGGAGTTAGAGGCATTGGGTTACATAGTGTTCTTGCTCCAGGTTGTTAACTCAGGTGTCCGGTTAAGAGTTCTGACAGGGGACTCCGGGTGTAAGAGTTAGAGGAGTTAAAAAGATTCCCTTGGTCTGGGTTAATAGTTCTAACCAGGTCCTCTCAGAAATTTTAGCTTAATTAAAGGCTGATTGCTGCATTTTTCTCGAGTACAGTGATAATCATAAAGGCCTCTCTCTGTGCCGTAGGTTTCATTTCCCGCCATGTTCTCCTTCGCTTCAGGCCTTCCTGGTAGGATCGATCAGTATATGCTCCTCCTTCCGCTCTAGATCAGTACGATACACACTAACCCCACCAGGGATTAGTGTTGCAAGGTTGATGGACCTAAGAGCCGAATCCCTTGAATTCTCCCAACCTCGTGATCGTGGTTCAAAAATTTGATGACTATGAAACGGTCTCCGTCAGCCTTACCAGCTGTCCGAGATGAGTGTCCAAACCGAATCGACCTTGCGGCCCCCCGCTGCGCTCCTGCTGTCCAAAAAACTCGGACCTGAAGCCAATCGGGGCGTCGTTATATTTATAAAGTTTCATTCCCTTCACCTTCAAATACGCGGACGGCAATAGGTAATTCAGGAGTACTTCTTTTGAAAAGCCCGACCCTTGCTTGATCGTGACACCTGTTAGGACCCTCGAAGGTTACCCTGATTCCACTAACGAGTCTTGTGTAGATAATATGGTAAAAAGGAAGAAGATTCCGAGACCCAAAGACGACTCCAACAACCCCGAAATTCCATAAATTCTTTAAGTAAGAAAGAAGAGTTTTCGCGGCCGGAGTCTAAATACCGTTGGACCGAAGGCTGAGCTCAACGAAGCCCTTCCAAATAGCTGAAGTAGGATGGGGCGGGTAGTCCCTTCCCTATCTAAGCGCTTTGCTCTGTCGCCATTGTTCTGAGTCTTGCTCGGCTATTGGATTCTTGGCCCACCTCACACTACCTTAACCCCCTCTTTGTGCTGGTGCTCAGGTACTTCCTTTCGCCTTCGGTGAAATGATGTTCTCTGTCCCAGCTTACAACCTTTCCATATTTTCTGCATTGGAATTCCGACATCATCATCTTTAAAAATTTGAAAAAGAAAATAAAAAAAAAGTCAAAATTTCTTCATTTACTAAACTGTCACAAACAACATCACTGAGTATGAAGCATGTATCCTCGGTCTAGAAGCAGCTCTCTTCAAGTTGGTGCCAAACAAAAGGCTTACTGTATATAATGATTCAAATCGGATTATCTCGCAATCTCTTGGAACATGGAAAGTTATAAATGAGAAGCAGCAGCTACAACAACAAAAGAAAAAGCCATTGCGCCACTCGGACTATAATCCGGAATTTATCTGATAGTCTCGCTACGCACCTCTATCCAATCAAGGCTTTCACTTCCATTTCTTTCCTTCGAGGAGAAAGTCTTACTAAAGCTTTTGAAGGCATTACACCGGTGTTAGCAAGAAGGAGGCTTGGTTGCAAGAGGGAGCTCTTTGACATCGTTAGTGAAGCCAGTACCCTAAGTTAACAGCATAAAATCCTTCTCACGGAATTCCGATTGCCCTAAGGCAAGTAAGTGAAATCCGCGCTGGGGAAGGGGAGGAAAGGCTACTAAGGCAAGTGGGGAAGAAAATCAATATAGAATAGAAAGAATAGGCATCGAATGCTGCAATTGAATCAACTCTTGGCCTATCAGCTCTTGTGCACTCATTGGCTGTTCTCAAAGAAGCTGCTATTGAGGAAGCATCCAATAATTCTTTTTCCTGCCTGATCTACCCGAACGAGCTTGCTAATCGGATATTTGTAACCGATAGGCGAGCCAGACCGACTGAACCATCTTACATTGTCCGAGACAAGCCATCGGAGGAGATTGAATTCCCGAAACAGAACCCAGGCGGTTTGAAACTCCTTTTCTTCGACTGGTGGTATCAGTTCCCTACTTTCCTTCATTCCTTGCAGCTATTTATGCCCTACTTTCTTAGCTCCTTTCCTTCTTAGTTAATCGAGTTAGTTAGTCGGTCGAGTAGCCTAGAGACTGAGCAGCATTGCCATTTCTTCTTTCCTATCTATATCTAGTCAAGCGGTTTGAAACCCTTCTACTTGTGAGCTAAGTTTCTTCCTCTCCTAATGGCATTAGCTTCGGTGGAGTTAGCCCCTGCTTAAGAGCGAGTTTCTTTCCCGGAATTGGCTTTTCAACTTCATTGTTAGCCGAGCTTCAACTCCGATTTCTCAAAACCTTCTTTTCTTGGTCGAGCTTCCATCTAGACTACTTGGGTCAGCGCGCTTCGCTGGACTCACGAAGAATCCTGCAGAACCTTTCCAAGGCTCCACTTGACAAGGTCAGTCTATTTAACGATATTTTTGTTAAAAGAATGAAGCTTGGAATGAATCTGATATCTTTCCTTCTTCTCTTACTTGTTGAACTAATAAGGACCTCTGCTATCTATCTCTAAGCCCTCTGTAATTCTAGCTGTCTTAAGTGCTCTAATCGCTGAAGCCTAAGTAAGCCCTAAAGGCCTTTACAGACCAGTAACAGCCTAAACGCCACTATTCCTTTATTAACTTCATAGTCTTTTTTTGCACGAGCACGAAAGTAACTAGCTTACATGTTGATACTTCCTTCCCCGCCTATCACTCTGGATTAGTGGATTTAGATACCTCGTCCAATCCAGATTTTGAGTCAGTCTGTATCCATCCTCTCCTTGCCCAACAATTGGTTTCCAACCTTTTGATGAGTCAATTCTGGAACTCGATTTCGAATCCATCCTCCCCTTTTACAGGCGGACCTTACTCCACTAAAGAACTTCTAATTTGGAAACTCTTTCCTTCCTAGAGCAGAGGGCTTACTCCGCGGAAGCAGATGGGATGTGAACGGGGAGCCGGGTGCTTACGCGCCGGCGTCTGCTTCTCCCTCTTTGTTTGGGTGGAGATGTCGATACAGGAAGTGTTGTGGCTTTGGTGGAAGGATGGGAAGTTCGGTAGACAGAGTCTCTTTTAGTTTGGGATGGGATTCGCGATCCGTTGTTTCGGGATAGACTGGATCTCTTGGTTCGAATCCTTCTTCGTATGCTTCCACACGGATTTGAAGAATGCCTATGCTAATGCCTATGCCGTAACCCGCCTAGCCGCCCCTCCCATTATATTAAATAGACAAAAAAACGTTGTCTTCGGTCGGGACAGGATCAACCGCTCTTTTGTCCTTCACGCTTTTCTGCCTACTTCTTCCTATCTCTAGACTTCTCCTGCTACCCGGATCGATGTGGGAAGTTCCCCTACTGAAAAAGCTCGAGAAAGGTTGCTCAGCCCCGACTTCCCTAGGCCCTTCGTTCAACTCGCCTTTTGGCGACTACACTTCCTACGATACAAAAACCTTATTCGTAACCAAAGCTCCCTTCGCACTCGTTGACCAGGCTACTCGCTCTGTTGCAGATTGGGATTTGGCACGCTGAAGGTAGAGAGACCGGAGTCCATGTAAGACAGAAAAGAGGCAGTCTTTTCTTCTTTCGATGGGCCCTTACTCCGTCCCACACAGTGTATTACTCCACTGAATCATCTTTCTTTGCTTGGAATTCCTGTGTTCAGCCCGCGGCTGAAGCAGAGAACCGCACATCTTCCCTCGAGCAAGGAGAGGGTCTCGGAGCACATAGAGGAGCAGTCCGTTTATAAGGACTTTCTGAGGGATCAATCCTCAGAATTATAAACATACGGCCCAATGAATCTTGGACTCAACTTTCCATTTCTTCCAAATCGTAGTACCTTCTTCTAGGGTGAGACTCTCAAGAACACCTTATCTCCCACAAAGAATTTTATGTCCTTTCTTTTCAGATTTGCATACGACTTTTAGTGATCTGATGCCACTTTCAAATGATCCCAAATTATTCGGACCTTATCTTTAGTGTCACGAACTAGATTAGTACCTACCAACTTGGATTCACTCAGCTCTGTCCAATATAGTAAAGTTCTACACTTTCAGCCATATAGAGCTTTAAATGGTGCCATTTTTATACTAGACTGATGGCTATTGTTATATGCGAATTCTGTTAAGGGTAGATACTTTTCCTAACTACCCTCAAACTCTAATACGCAACATCTCAACAAGTCTTCCAAAATTTGAATTACCCACTCTGATTGTCCATCCGTTTATGGATGATACTCGATAACGAAATTTAGTCTAGTACTTAGAGCCTCATGGAGCTTTCCTCAACATCTAACAATTTCTGACACATACAACTCTGCCAATTTCTCTAGTGAATAGTCTGTTCGGACAGGAATAAAATGAGCTGATTTTATCAACCTATCAACAATACCCAAATCGAATCCTTTTTCCTCAGCGTCACTAGTAAACCTGAAATAAAATCCATCGTAATTCTCTCCCACTTCCATTCGGGGATGGTGATAGGTTGTAATAATTCAGATGGCACTTGATGTTCAACTTTCACTTGTTGACAAACCAGACGCTTAGCTACAAATTCAAAAATTTTGCGCTTCATACCTAACCACCAATATATTTTCTTCAAGTCGTTAAACATTTTTGTACTACTCGGATGTATGGAGCACGGATTACTATGAGCTTCAATTAAAATATTAGTCTTAAGTTCCAAATCATTTGGAACACACACCCTATTACGAAAGTACATCATACCATCTTCACCTAACTTAAATCTCGTATTTGTATCATTTTGGATCTGCTCCTGTTTGGCTAGCAACTTTGGATCGTTTCTTTGTAACTCCTTAATATGCTGAAGAAATAATGGTCTAGCCCTTAGCTCAATAGTAATGTAACCATCACCTCCCATTGATAAGCAAGCATTTAATGCTTTCAATGCAAATATCGATTTTTAACTTAAAACATTCGCGACAACATTGGTTTTCCCAGGTGATAATCTATGATTAAGTCGTAGTCCTTCAACAATTCGAGCCATTTCCATTGTCGAAGATTGAGTTCCTTTTGTGTCATTATATATTTCAAACTCTTATGATCCAATAAATATGATATTTCTCACCGTAGAGATAATGTCACCAGATCTTTAAAGCAAACACTACTGTAGCTACTTCCAAGTCGTGTGTCGAATAATTTCTTCCATGAGTCTTTAGTTGTCAAGAAGCATAAGCTACTACTTTGCCTTCTTGCATAAGTACACAACCCAAACCATTTAAAGATGCATCGCTGAAAACCACAAATTCTTTCCTAGTTTCTAGCTAAGTCAAGATCGGAGCTTCGGTTAACATCTTTTTTAACTGTTTAAAACTTTGCTGGAACTTATCAGTCCAAACAAATTGGACACCCTTTTTTAGTAATCTTGTCATAGACGAAGCCATAATTCAAAAGTTTTTCACAAATCATCTATAGTAGCCCACTAAAACCAGAAAGCTTCGCACTACGGTGATGTTCCTCGGAGGCTTCCATTCCACTATTGTCGAAATTTTACTTTGGTCAACTCGAATATAACCTCAGCCGAAATCACATGCCCCAAAAATCCAATCTCCGTCAGCCAAAACTCACATTTACTAAACTTTGAATAAAATTGTTTTTCTTGTAGAGTTTGTAACACTATTCTCAAGTGTTGATCATGCTCACTTTTACTCCTTGAGTAAATCAAAATATCAATAATGAACACTACAACAAATCGATCTAAATGGGATTGAGACACTCGGTTCATTAGATCCATAAACACGCCAGGGGCATTTGTCAATACAAATGGCATAACCAAAAATTCGTAATGGCCATATCGAGTTCTAAAAGCTATTTTTGGAATATCTAGATCCTTGACTTGCAGCTGATAGTACCCTGAGCGTGAGTCAATATTCGAGAACACGATTGCTCCCTTCAACTGATCAAACAAATCATCTATTCTAGGCAGCAGATACTTATTCTTTATTGTTACTTTATTCAATTGCCGATAGTCTATAGAAAATCTCAAGGTACCATCCTTCTTCTTAATAAATAAAACCAAAGCTTCCCAAGGTAACACACTCGGTCGAATGAATCCGCGATCCAATAATTCTTGCAACTGAGATTTTAATTCTTTTAATTCAGTCGGAGCTATCCGGTAAGGCTCCATAGATATCGGAGCAGTTCTAAATACTTGTGGTATTATAAATGACATAGATTTTCTTCCTAGTTTAGTGTCTTAATTGTCTCTTTTGTATTTCATTTAGCATGCATCATTAGCATTTTATATTTAATTTTCATATTTTTCAACTCATTGTTAGTTAGTTTAAATTCTTGTTTTTTTATCCATTTTTTGTACTAATGTCAGCACAAGCAGTCGATATATTGCATCTTAATATTGTCAGTACAGGAACTAAGTCTAGAAGTTTAATATTGGACGAATGCAGCCACAAGATCAGCTGGTAATTTGTGACCAGGAGATGTCGTCTCATTGCAACTAAACCTTGAATGAGTAGAATCAAGCTGAATCCACAACTGGAAGCACCAATGCAAGAATTTCACAGATGTCGCTGCAGTTATGATTTCAGAATGAGCTCAGTAATACAGCGACAATCTGCAGATCTTTGAAGAACATACTAGAACTGCGTGAGTGCACAGCTATACTATAACTAATTTTGACAGTTGCAAAAATCTAGATCTGGATCTGGGAATGAAGGCTAAAACTTGTAACATTTTGGAGGTTATACATATACGAACAAAGAATGAACAAATCATTAAGAGCTAAGGGATTAAATTCTACAATTTCTGTGTGATTTTGGAGATTTGAGCTGGGAATTGGGAAGTTGATTAAGCAAGTCTGCAATCACTTCTGACGAGAAGGTGTTTAATGCAAGGAAAGAGGAACAGTTAGGGAGTAGCCTAGTAGTCTAGAGATAGTAATCTTCGTTCTACTCTTTAATTCTTCTTAAACAATGATGGATTTTGATGATATTAAATGAATACGAGAGTGACTTTTAATGTTATATCATTTTGATTCTTATTTTACACTACTTATCTGTTTATTCTTGGATTTAATCGCTTTAAGCACGAGAGTGAAATTGCAGTGTGCTGACATCGAGAGATGTGGTGACAGGTTAGGTTAACAAGTGGGTTAGGCGAGAGCTGCTCAGGACTGGGATAAGAACCAGTTACTTGTTCTTGGATACACATCATTGCTCTCACTGAGAGGTGGAGTGATTGTGGGTATTTAAGTCGGGATTAAGTAGGGAGCTATTGTTGGTAAGAACTCAAAGAGACTTCATTGTAGCGATAATTCATCTATACTCTACCTTGTCGCCTCATCTTGCGTTGCAACTTAGCAGGATCAATGAACCATTTGTACCCTTTACACTTGATCACTTTTACATTTTATGTAATTTAGATATTCAACACTCAACACTCAACACATTTGATTTACTTTCAATACAGTGACATTTAACACCTGACATTTGACTCTGATTGCGTTGACATTGATATCTAATTTTAGTGTGCAGATCTGACATATTGAACTGACATCAGTACTCACATTACACTTAATTTCAATATTGATTGCTTCGACATTTAGACATCAAGAACCCATTCCTCGAGGGATCGATATATGATAGATTTGTCTATCAACTATACTTGCATTGACATGTGTACGCTTGTGTAATCGTTGTGTCATAAAAACACCGATCAAGTTTTAGCGTCGTTGTCGGGGAATGGCATTTGTTTGATGTTTACTTTTGTAGTTGCAATTAATTTTACTTACTTAACTTTTAATATTTACTAATTTGTTGTTATTTCTTTAATTATTTTCTTTTTCAGATTTTTAATTGTTGCATGTCCACAAGGAGAAATCATAAGGACATTGAAAACTTTGATCCGGAGCTTGAGAGGACACTTAGGAGGAGAAGGAAAGAACAACGAAAAATGGTTGGTAACAACAACAATAATTTGCCACCATTGCTACCACAAGATGAAATTCCTCCAGTGCTTCCACAAATTGTTAACAATATACCACTACCACGTCCACAAGAAGAACAAGTTCAGAATAGGACAATAAGAGATTTTGTTGTGCCTATACTCGATGATTTACAACCAGGGGTTGTACGACCAGCTATCCAGGCTGGTAATTTTGAACTAAAACCTGTGATGTTTTAGATGCTTAACTCAAATGGGCAATATTCTGGTTTTTCATATGAAGACGCACGAGAACATTTGAAATCATTTTTGCTTATTTGTGCATCCTTTAGTCAACATGGTGTCCTTGATGATGCCTTGAAAATGCAATTATTTCCTTATTCGTTGCAGGGTAAAGCAAGAACATGGTTCTTAGGATTGCCGGCAGGATCTATCACAACTTGAAAGGCATTAGCAACGAGTTTGTTTTACGTTTCAACCCCCAACAATGAATGCAAGGTTACGTAATGACATCACTGCATATCATCAGCCCGATGATGAGAATTTACATACAACATGAGAGCTTTTCAAAACATTGCTTTGACACTGCCCAATGCATGAAATTCTGCAAGAGACCCAAATAGAGATCTTTTACAATGGTTTGAATGCTTAGACAAGAAATCTTGTCGACGCATCGGCTAAAGGTCTATTGTTAGATTGTACTTACAAAGAAGTTGTTCGAATTCTAGAGAGGATTGCCCAGAATGACTACCAATATCCAATCTCTCATCTGCATAAGTGAAAACTAACCCTAGAGTTTTTGAATTAGATGCTATTTCTGTATTATCAGCGCAGGTATCTTCACTGGACAGCATCATAAAGAATATGAAAGGAATAAATGAAGTTTCTCCTATACAAGTAGCCCAGCAATTGGATGCACCGATATTTTCCTGTGAGATTTGCGGTGACAATCATAACTATGAAGACTGCGCACAACATGTAGAAAATGCGTATTATGTCAACAACATTCGAGGGGGTTCATTTGATAACTCGTATAACAATCGTTCTCAACAACCTTGGGGTAATCAAAATACTTCTACATATAGATATGAAAATTCTTCAAATCAAAGGGGTTATAGACAAAGAGGTTACAATGCCAATCCGCAGCAGAATTATCATCAGAATTCACAGATAAATTCTCATTCTGAACAAATGCAATCACATAACTAGATGCAACCACAATCACGATTACAGTCACAACAATCTGTATTGCCACAAATGCATGGACAACATCTTTAGCATCAACAGCAGCAATTTGCTCAACCAAAGGCAGATCCTATGACTACTCTTGAAGCAATGATGCGCGAGCATATTACAAGAACTGAAGCGATAGTGCAAGACAACTCTTCTTCCATATGAGCGTTGGAAGCTCAGCTAGGATAGTTGGCTTCTAATCTCAGCACCAAATTACCACGATCTCTGCGTAGTGATACTGAGAATCCAACACAAAGGGGGAAGGAACATTGCAAAGCAATTACTCTAAGCGATTCTGATAAAGACCATGTCGATGCATCTGAACCACAACAACAAGAGGAGGATGCAGATGAAAGACGTCAAGCAAAAATTAATGCTGAGGAACCAACTGTAAGGCCATCCATGCCTACTGTTTGCCCAACAACAAGTGTCAATACTACCGAGTTATCCACAATAACCCATTGCGACCATACCTCTACCGTTTTCACAACGATTCAAAGAGAAAATCCATGATAAAGAATATCAAAAGTTTGTTTCTACTTTGAAACAATTGCGCATTAATATACCTCTAATAGATGCTTTTGTTCAGATACCCAGTTATGGGAAATACAAGAAGGAGCTATTATTAAAGAATAAGAAATTGTCCGACATCGAGACGATTGCACTCACAAAAGGGTGCAACGCTGTGCTTACAAACAAGTTGCCAACCAATATGAAAGATCCTGGCAGCTTCACTATCCCATGCTCCATTGGAAATCATTATTTAGGTAAGGCTTTGTGTGATTTAGGAGCATGTATTAACCTGAAGCCTTCGTCCACTTTTAATAAATTAGGAATAGGTTCGATGAAGCCCTTGTAGTGACACTGTAACTGGCGGATAGATCTTTAGCACAATTGGAAAGACAAATAAAAGATGTTCTTATTCAAGTTGATAAGTTGGTGTTTCCTACTGATTTTATCATCCTAGACTGCAAAGCAGATAAGGAGGTACCCATAATTCTTGGGAGACCATTTCTAGCAACGGGACGAACACTTATCGACGTGTTTAAAGGAAAATTTGTTATGCGTCATAATGATGACCAAGTAACCTTCAGTATGTTTGAAGCATCACCATTTGAATCCAATGAACAATGTCACCACATTGACATGTTGGACGAAATTATTCTAGAAGAATTTAAGGCAAGAAGTTCAGCACTATCTGATGATGATACAATGAAATCTACCAATGACATCTAGATGACTATTTCGATAAAGAGGAGGTTAACAATTGTGAGCTGCATCAGAATTGGCAAATATAGTCTTTGGATTTGTCTAACAGGACAATCTAGGTGTTTAAACCATCTGTCGAACAAGCTCCTATCTTGGAGTTAAAACCATTACCAACACATTTGAAATATGTCTTCCTTGGTGACAACGAGACATTGTCTGTCATCGTCAATGCATCCCTCGATGCAATGCAAGAAGATAAGGTCATCGTAGATATTAGAGGCATTAGTCCCTCTTTTTGCATGCATAAGATACGACTAGAAGATGAAGGCAATCCATTGAGCAACAAAGAAGACTCAATGAGAAAATGAAAGAAGTGGTAAAAAAGGAAATCATTAAATGGTTAGATGCGGGCATTATATACCCTATTTCTGATAGCAATTGGGTAAGTCCCGTTTAATGTGTGCCTAAAAAGAGTGGTTTCACAGTCGTGACCAACGACAAGAACTAGTTAATCCCTACTTGCATTGCAACTGGATGCCGAGTATGCATGGATTACCGGCGATTGAATGCGGCCACAAAGAAAGACCATTTTCCACTACCTTTCATCGATCAGATGCTAGATAAGCTAGCTGGTAAAGCCTATTATTTCTTCTTGGATGGCTACTCTGGATATAACCAAAATAGCCATTGCGCCGGAAGATCAAGCAAAGACAACGTTCACATGTCCTTTTGGAACATTTACTTTCCCACGGATGACGTTTTGGGTTGTGTAATGCACCAGCAACATTCCAGAGGTGTATGATGAAGATCTTTTTAGATATGATTGAGGACTCACTTGAGGTATTCATGAATGATTTCTCGGTCAATGGATAGAGTTTTGACCAATGTGCTGACAATTTGGCAAGAGTTTTGAAAAGATGCGAGGACACAAATCTCGTTTTGAATTAGGAGAAATGCCACTTATGGCTACTGAACGCATTGTCCTTGCCATTGCATATCTTGTCAGGGCATTGAGGTTGATAAAGCTAAGGTAGAAATCATCGAAAAATTACCACCGCCTACCACTGTCAAAGCAATAAGAAGCTTTCTTGGACACATTGGCTTTTATAGAAGATCCATTAGAGATTTTTCAAGATAGCCAAACCCTTATGCTCACTTCTAAAGCAGAATAAAAAGTTTGTGTTCGACGATGCATGTTTAGATGCATTCACAACAATAAAGAAGCAGTTGGCACATGCTCCGATTGTCATCGCACCAGACTGGATGCAACCATTCGAACTAATGTGCGACGCCAGTGACTTTGCTGTAGGAGCTGTCCTAGGCCAAAGAAAAGAAAAGGTATTTCATTCTATTTACTATGCTAGTAAAACTCTAACTGAAGCCTAGGTTAATTATACTACTACGGAGATGGATTTGCTAGCAGTAGTCTTTGCATTTGACAAGTTCTGTTCCTATCTTGTCGGTGCAAAGACTACAGTTTACACGAACCACTCATAATTGAGTTTTTTTTAACAAAAAAGACATCAAACCTAGACTCATCAGATGGATCCTACTCCTCCAAGAATTTGATATTGAAATCAAAGATAGGAAAATATCTGAGAATCAAGTAGTTTACCACTTGTCTTAGTTGGAAATTGGGAGTGACAACGAGCAAACAACCCAGATTGTCGAGGCATTTCCTGACGAGCAATTATTCTTTGTCGACGCATCACCATGGTATGCTGATGTCGTCAATTACCTTGTGTATGGAAAGCTACCAATGAGTGCGACTGGTCACAGAAAGATCAGGTTCATACGTGATACTACCAAATACCATTGGAATGAGCCATACCTATTTAAGGTATGCACCGACAATATCATAAGTCGCTGTGTACCTGAAGAAGAAATGATGTCAATACTGCGACACTGCCATGATGCCCCTTATGGAGGTCATTTTGGTGGAACAATGACTGCTGGAAAGGTCCTATAATCAGAATTTTATTGGCTAATTTGTTTCGAAACGCCCACAATTTTGCACAACAATGTGATTATTGTCAACGCACTGGATCCATATCTCAACACAACGAGATGCTCCAACAACTCATCATAGAGGTAGAGCTCTTTGATGTTTGGGGTATAGATTTTATAGGGCTATTTCCAAACTCTTTTGGAAATGTGTATATCTTAGTGGCTGTTGACTATGTCTCAAAGTGGATTGAAGCTATTGCGGTGCCAAAAGATGACGCTCGGATAGTGTTGAAGTTCTTTCACACATACATCCTCACAAGGTTTGGAACATTGAGAATGTGATAAACAACTAAGGCACTCATTTCTATAATAACCAAGTGGCAACTACATTAAAGCGATATGGTATGAAGCATCGTATGGTCACCACATATCACCCACAAACTAATGGTCAAGCCGAAGTATCCAATTGTCAAATTAAAAACATACTTGAGAAGGTGGTTAATCCATCTAGGAAGGATTGGTCTGTGCGGCTACATGACACATTGTGGGCACTTCGCACCGCTTACAAAACCTCGTTGGGGATGTCGTCATACCAACTAGTATTTGGAAAGTTTTGTCACCTGCCTGTCGAACTTGAACATAAGGCCATGTGGGTAATTAAGCAAGTGAATTTAGACTATGATGCTGCTGGAAAGAAAAGACTGTTGGATATCACGGAATTAGAAGAAATCTGACGCCATGCTTATGAGAATGGGACGATATACAAGGAAAAGACAAAGAGATGGCATGACAACATCATCTTGCACCGACAATTTCATCCTGGTCAGTTAGTACTTTTATTTAATTCACGTTTAAAATTGCATCCAGAAAAATTAAGATCGAGATGGTCAGGCCCATTTAAAGTTATCGAAGCATTCCAAAGTGGTGCGGTGACCATCAAAAACTTAAAGGATGGACAATAATTTAAAGTAAATGGCCAACGTCTTAAACATTATGCGAGCCCATATGTTCGAGAACCAGACGAAGTCATCAACCTAGTGACATTTAAATAATGTCGATACATTTCTTTATTTACTTTTAATTGTTTCACTTTTCTTTGTGTTGTTTTAAATTCCTTACAGAAATAAAAATCATATATTTGTCAAAGCATTGAAACACATATTGTCGATGCATTCTACGATGAGTCCGCATTACTTTTTCAGCAAGAATCATGCCAGTTGATTTCTTTCTCTCCCAACCATTGGATCAAATCAAATCGGTACGATTTGCAGCTTGGCAATTAATGGCTACAGACGCAGGGTTTCCCTGTGTTTTTCCACTAATTACACCTAGGTTATAAAGCCTCCTACTACAGTTATCTTTCTCTTCACATCCGCCATTGCTACTGCAACTCATATCCTTCATTGTCTTCATATTTCCTTTTCTTATTTCATTGTCTAACTAATTTTGACAGCTGCAAAAATCTAGATCTGAATCTGGGAATGAAGGTTGAAACTTGCAAAATTTTGGAGGTTATAAATAGACGAACAAAGAATGAACAAATCATTAAGAGCTAAAGGATTAAATTCTACTATTTCTATGTGATTTTGGAAATTTGAGCTGGAAATTGGGAAGCTGATTAAGCAAGTCTGCAATCACTTCTGATGAGAAGGTGTTTGATGCAAGGCAAGAGGAACAATTAGAGAGTAGGCCTAGTAGTCTAGAGATAGTAAGCTTCGTTGTACTCTTTAATTCTTCTTAAACGTGATGGGTTTTGATGATATTAAATGAATAAGAGAGTGTCTTTTAATGTTATATCATTTTGATTCTTATTTTACACTACTTATCTGTTTATTCTTAGATCTAACCGCTTTAAGCACGAGAGTGAAATTATAGTGCACCGACATCAAGAGACGCGGTGATAGGTTGGGTTAACAAGCAAGATAGGCGATAGCTACTTGGGCTTGGGACAAACTCCAGTTACTTGTTCTTAAATACACATCATTGATCGCATCGAGAGGTGAAGTGAATGTGGATATTTAAGTCGGGATTAAGTAGAGAGTTGTTATTGGTAAGAACTTGAAGGGACTTCATTGCATCAACACTCCATATATATTTTACCTTGTCGACGATCTAGCGTTGCGATTTAACAAAATCAGTGAACCAAGTCTGCCCTTTTGCACTTGATCACTTTTACATTTTATGCAATTTATATATTCAACACTTAACACTCAACCCATTTGATTTACTTTCAGTACGTGACATTTAACACTTGACATTTGACTCTGATTGCATTAACATTGATATCTAATTTTAGTGTGCAGATCTAAGATATTGTACTGACATCAGTACTCACATTACACTTAATTTCAATATTGATTGCTCCGACATTTAGACATCAAGAACTCATTCCTCGAGGGATTGATATCCGATAGATTTGTCTATCAACTATACTTGCATCGACGCGTGTAGGCTTGCATAATTGTTGTGTCATAAAAACACCGATCAATACTATATCGATAGCAAACTCTATTTCTCTTTCAGGCGGTAAGCCAGGTAACTCCTCAGGAAATACATCGATAAATTCTTATACTATTGGAACTTGATCTATCTTTGGTTCAGATGTGGTAGTGTTCAAAACCTAAGCTAAGAAGGCTTCAGCCCTTTTATGAATAAATTTCTGTGCAGTTAAAGTCAATATCAAATTTTAAGTGCAATCGGATCGCTCTGTTTCGATGCTTATAGAATCTCCATTCAAACACCTTAACATAATTCGTTTTTGCTTGCAATTGATCATCGAATCATGCATGGTTAACCAATCCATTCCTAAAATAACCAAATTTTATGAATGATGTGTGAACATATCACAAGAATAGAGGTGATTGTGCAAGGCAATTCTCCTTCCATATGACCATTAGAAGCTCAGTTTGGTCAGTTAGCTTCTAGTCTCAGCACCAGGTCACCAGGTACTCTGCCTAGTGATACTGAAAATCCAACACAAAGGGGAAGAAGTATTGCAAAGCAATCACGCTAAGGAGTGGAAAACATATGGAAAGGCCAAACAGTTATGACCAAGACCATGTCGACGCAACTGAACCACAGCAACAATGAGAAGATATAGCTGAAAAAGGTCAAGCAAAAGAAAATGAAGAGGAACCAACTGTAGTGCCATCTATACCTACAGTTTACCCAACTAAGTTGTTGATGCAACTACCAATGTCAACACTGTCGAGTTTTCCACAACAACCCAATGTTACAATACCTTTGTCGTTTCCACAACGATTCAAAGAAAAAAATCCATTACAAAGAATACCAAAAGTTTGTTTCTATTTTAAAACAATTGCATATTAATATACCTCTAATATATGCTCTTATGCAGATACCCAATTATGGAAAATACATGAAGGAGGTATTATCAAAGAAAAAGAAATTGTTTGACATCGAGACGATTGCACTCACAGAGGGGTGCAGCGCTGTGCTTACAAATAAGTTGCCAACTAAGATGAAAGATCCTGGTAGTTTCACAATTCCATGCTCCATCGGGAATCATTACTTAGGTAAGGCTTTATGTGATTTGAGAGCAAGTATTAATCTTATGCCTTTGTCTACTTTCAAGAAATTAGGAATAGGTTCGATGAAGCCCACTACGATGACATCGCAACTGGTTAGATGCGGACATTAAATGGTTAGATGCGGACATTATATACCCTATCTCCGATAGTGATTAGGTAAGCCCCGTTCAATGTGTGCCTAAAAAGAGTGGTTTCACATTTGTGACTAACGACAAAAACAAGTTAATTCCTACTCACATTGCAACTGGATGGGGAGTATGTATGGATTACCGATGACTGAACGCGGCCACAAAGAAGGACCATTTTCCATTACCTTTCATTGATCAGATACTGGATAAGCTAGCTGGTAAAGCCTATTATTGCTTCTTAGACGGTTACTCTAGATACAATCAAATAGATATTGCATTGGAAGATCAAGGAAAGACTACATTTACATGCCCTTTTGGAACCTTTGCTTTCCGACAGATGTCGTTTGGGATGTGTAATGTGCCAACAACATTCTAGAGGTGTATGATGGCAATATTTTCGGACATGATCGAGGATTCCTTAGAGGTATTCATGGATGATTTTGTGTCTATGGATAGAATTTTGATCAATGCGCTGATAATATGGTGAGAGTTTTGAAGAGATGCGAGGACACAAATCTAGTTCTGAATTGGGAGAAATGCCACTTCATGGAAACTAAAGGCATTTTCCTTGGGCATCGGATACCTTGTCAGGGCATTGAGGTTAATAAAGCAAAGGTAGAAATCATCGAAAAACTACCACCACCTACTAACATCAAAGCAATAAGAAGCTTTCTTGAACACTTTGGTTTTTATAGAAGATTCATTCGAGATTTATCCAAGATAGCTAAACCATTATGCTCATTATTGGAGCAAATAAAAAGTTTGTGTTTGATGACATTTATCTGGATGTATTCATGATAATAAAGAAGCAGCTAGTACAAGCCCCAATTATCGTTGCACTAAACTAGACGTAATCGTTTAAACTTATGTGCGATGCAAGCGACTTTGCTGTGGGAGTTGTACTTGGCCAACGAAAAAAATGGTATTCCATTCTATTTACTATGCTAGTAAAACTCTAACTGAAACGCGGGTTAATTAGACCACGATTGAGAAAGAATTGCTAGCAGTAGTCTTTGGATTTGACAAGTTTCGTTCTTATCTTGTCAGCGCAAAGACTACAGTCTACACAGACCACTCAACATTGAGATTCCTTTTCAACAAAAAATATGCCAAACCTAGACTCATCAGGTGGATCCTACTCCTTCAAGAATTTGATATTGAAATCAGAGATGGGAAAGGATCTGAAAATCAAGTAGCTAATCACTTGTCTCAGTTGGAAGTCGAAAGTAAAGATGGGCAGATGTCCAAGATTGTTAAAGCATTTCCTAACAAGCAATTATTCTTTGTCGACGCATCACCATGGTATGCCAATGTCGCCAATTATCTTGTATGTGGGAAGCTACCCATGAGTGCTACTGGTCACAAGAAGATCAGGTTCATACGCGATGCTGCCAAAAAACATTGGAGCGAGCCATACCTATTTAAGGTATGCGCAGACAATATCATTCGTCGTTGTGTACCTGAAGAAGAAATGTTGTCAATCCCACGACACTGTCATGATGCCCCTTATGGATGCCATTTTGGCAGAACAAGGACTGCTGCAAAGGTCCTACAATTAGGATTTTATTGGCCCAATTTGTTTCGAGACGCCCACAATTTCGCACAATAATATGATCGTTATCAACGCACTGGATCAATATCTCGACGTAATGAGATGCTTCAACAACCCATCATAGAGGTAGAGCTCTTTGACGTTTGGGGTATAGATTTTATGGGACCATTTTCAAACTCTTTTAGAAATGTGTATATTTTAGTGGTTGTTGACTACGTCTCGAAGTGGATCGAGGCAATTGCGGTACCAAAAGACAACGCTCAGACGGTATTGAAGTTTTTTCACAGATACATCCTCACGAGATTTGAAACACCGAGAGTGTTGATAAGTGACAAGGCACCCATTTTTATAATAACCAAGTGGCAACTGCATTAAAACAATATGGTGTGAAGCATCGTATGGGTACCACATATCACCCACAAACCAAAGGTCAAGCTGAAGTATCCAATCATCAAATTAAAAGCATACTTGAAAAGGTAGTTAATCCATCTAGGAAGGATTGGCGTACGCGGTTACATGATACATTGTAGGTGCTTCACACCGCCTATAAAACACCGTTGGGAATGTCGCCATATCAACTTGTGTTTAGAAAATCTTATCACCTACTTGTCGAACTTGAACATAAGGCTATGTGGGTAATTAAGCAAGTGAATTTGGACTATGATGCTGTCGGAAGGAAAAGACTGTTGAGCATTATAGAATTAGAAGAAATTCGACACCATGCTTATGAGAATGCTGTGATATACATGGAAAAGACAAAAAGATGGCATGACAACATTATCTTGCGTCGACATTTTCATCCTGGTCAGTTGGTAATTTTATTTAACTCACGTTTAAAATTGCATCCAGGAAAATTGTGATCAAGGTGGTCAGGACAATTCAGAGTTGTCAAAGCATTCCCAAGTGGTGCGGTGACAATCGAAAAATCTAAAGGATGGACAACAATTTAAAGTAAATTGCCAATGTCTTAAACATTATGTGAATTCAGATGTTCGAGAACCAGACGAAGCCGTCAACCTGGTGACATTTAAATAATGTCGACACATTTCGTTATTTACTTTTATTTGCTTCACTTTTCTTTGTGTTGGTTCCAATTCCTTGTAGAAATAAAAAAATCAAATTTTTGTCCAAGCATCGAAGCACATACTGTCGACGCATTCTGCGATGAGTCAGCATTACTTTTTCAACAAGAATCGCACCGATTGATTTCTTTCTATCCCAACCGTTGGATCAAACAAAAAAGTAAAATCTGTAGAATTTGGCAATTAATGGTTGCAAATGCGATGTTTCCCAGTGTTTTTCCACTCATTACGCCTAGGTTATAAAGTCCCCCTTGTAGTTACCTTTGCTCTTCACATCCGTCATTATTACTGCCACTCCTCTCTTTTATTGTCTGTATATTTTCTTTTCTCATTTTGAAGCAATCTTTATTTGCAAAGTCTTCTTTACTTTCTTTTCACCTCACCATGGCAAAAACCCGTGCTTCAAGAAACACTTCTAAACCCTCCTCCAAAACCACCCCAACCACTTCTATTGTGGCTCCGTCCACAACACCACCACCCTTATCCATAGGTCCAGTCTTGTTTCTAACGAATGCGGCCAAAGATCGGTACCACAATGTCATGCTTAAGTGCAACATCCACCCCGAACAAGGCCTCCAACTTTCTCCACACCTAACCCTTGGAAAGCAAGTCCACCGTACCATTAACCGCCTTGGGTGGGAATATTTTTGCGACCATCCTTCGGGCTACTCCCCTACTTTGGTTAGGGAGTTTACGCAAATCTGATGGACTAAGAGCAAAAGTTTGTATTTGTCTGAGAGGGGCTTCTTCCATGGAGTGCTACACATATCAATGTTTTGCTAAGGATTTTGAAAAGGGTAAACACCAATGCACCTTTTATGCATAGTCTAGACGATGATTGCCTGGCTCAGATGATGAAAGATCTCTGAATCGATGGCGCTACATGGACGGGCAATGACTTTCACAACTATACAATGCACAGGCGATACCTTTCATTTTTTATATGGTATGGTTTCATTTTATCAACAGACGTGTTATGCCTTCAACCCACAGTACTACGACCACATTGGACCGTATGTGTCTATTGCATTCCATCCTACATCATTGACACATCGACATCGGTGAACTCATACACACCTAAATCACAAAAGCTGTAGTAAAGCAAATTGGTATCCTTCCTTTTCCCTCTCTTATTATGCTACTTTGTCAACACAAGGGCATTGTGCCTAAATATGATTAAGAGGTCTTGGAGAACAAAGGCCCAATTAACGATATTTCTGTTGAGAGGATGACAAGAGGCCAAGACACCCCAATGACAAAGAGGCCTCTAAGAAAAGGAACACGGGAAAGGGTAAAAAGATGGATGACAAACCTGATGCGCCGACAGAGACTTCAGTCGCAAAGAAGATGTCCCTGATGGAAGTTTAGTTACACCGCATCGACATGCGTTCTATCCACACCGACAGTATCATGGACGATATGGATTGTCGACTCCACAAGTTTTATGCCTACACTAAGGTGTGGAATGAAGCCCTTGTCGCTACATTAAGTTAGATCATCCAGACCCCACTGCCAAATTTCCCAACTTTCTCATCCATATATTGCTCAATGAAATAGTCATCTTCCAAACAACTTACCCTTGATGGTAGGCCTGCCCCTGCACCAACCCGAATCCATATTTTCGACAATGAGAAGGATGACAGGTAGTCACAGGCTGATGACGATCTTCATCGCAACATTGCTTATTTATTCAAAGATGAGTTCTCAAATAGTCTCGGCACAAATATGGCAGAAAGGGCAACTGCTCTAGAAGAAGATGTCGATGTAGTCAATTGCACTGACACTGGCCCAGTTGAACATGAGCTGCATGTAGAAGAAGAAGCAACTCAAGGAAGTAATCACTTGCAAGAGAAGGATCAAGATGAGGAAGAAGAGGGAAAGAAAGTGAGGAGCCTGTCGACATGCAGGAGGAGAAGGACACCGATGCCCCAACAATGATCGTTGAAGATGTTGTAGGGACATCCAGCTCAGATGAGGCTCGACCTACCACGAGCCAGGCTGAAGTTGTTACTAACGAGATCGAGGAACTGAATCCTCTGGCTATTGTGCCCTTTGTGGCACCAATCGCAGAAATCCACCCATCTTAGGTGACAACTGATGAGGTCATCACCTAACCCGCTGAGGAGGAACAATCCACCGAGCTAGATGGTTCAAAGGATAAAAAGCGAAAGAGGCACAAGGACAAGAAAAAGTTACACCATGACGAGGGAGAGCGTTCGAAGAAGAAGAAGAAGAAGAAGAAAACCAAAGCAGCCTCTATATCAACTGCTGCTGAATAATTTGGTACATCTCTTTTTAGTTATTTTCATGCATTCTTATTGTGCCTGCATTTTAATTATCACTGCATTCCTTTTAGTTTAGTGCATTGTAGCTATATATGTATAACTATTGTCAGTGCATTGGGGACAATACAAACATTAAGTTTGGGAGGAAGATTATGTGAATTGGAAATGCAACTACACCTTCATGTTTGACTTTTATTTTGTTTCTTTAGTTAATGAAAATGTACAAAATTTCAACATAAATGTGTCCACAATTTTTATTTTGATGCGTGATTCTTGAATTGTTTGAATGTTGATGTGTAAATTGGATTAATATGAATGAATGATGAGTCTACTATTTTTGAATGAATAATTGAAATTGCTTCAGTAATAAATGGATAGTGTTGATATTGAATCTTAACTAGTACAGCGACATTGTATTAATAAAAGACACTCCATTGTGAGTGCATTGTGACTTTTAAGGGAGAACACTCCACTGCAGACTTAGAAAAGAAAACTCATCTAGCGAAAGGCTGTAGCTACAAGAGTGTGCGGTACAATTACCTACCTCCTAGGGGTTTGTTTCACCCCATCGTTATTGCTCAGGAACAAAGGTAGAGTAATGCAACGACATCTTTCAGTCACTTGAAAAACAAAAATGAAAGAAAGAAGAATAAATTGTTGAAATGGTTCAAGGAAGGATGAGATTCAATATAATACTAACATTTGCAGTTTTAAGTTGTTCATGCCAATAAATTGTCAGCGCATCATTCTATTATATGAATGCAATTTAAACATTACGAATTTATAGAATTCAGGTTGTATGAATAATGATTGCGGTGACATTTCTAATTGGTACTGTGTTACTTTTTGTTTACTTGAGGACAAGTAAAAACTCAAGTTTAGGGGTATGATGGTATTTCAAATGACATAGATTTTCTCCCAATTTAATGTTTTTATTGTCTCTTTTATATTTCAGTTAGCATGCATCATTAGCATTGTACACCTAGTTTCCATATTTTCTAACTCATTAAGTAGTTTAAATTCTTGTTATTTTTATCTATTTTTGTACTAATGTCGATGCAAGCAGCCGATTTATTGCGTCTTAATATTTTTAGTGTAGGAACTCAGTCTAGAAGCTTAATGTTGTACGAATGAAGCCATAAGATCAGCTGGAAATTGCGACCAGGAATGTTGCCACATTGAAACTGAACCTTGAATGAGTAGAATCAAGCTGAATTCACAGCTGGAAGCACCAACATAGGAATTTCACAGATGTCACTGTAATTATGATTTCAAAATACGCTTAGCGATATAGCAACAATCTGTAGATCTCTAAAGAACATATTAGAACTGCGTGAGTGCACAGCTGTAATCTAACTAATTTTGATAGCTGTAAGATCTAGATCTAGATCTGAGAATGAAGGCTAAAACCTGCAACATTTTAGAGGTTATAAATAGACGAACAAAGAAGGAAAGAATATATCAAGAGCGAAGGGATTAAATTCTAAAAATTTTGTGTGAATTAGAGATTTGAGCTTGAAATTAGGGAGCTAATGAAGCAAGTCTACAACCACTTCTGAGGAGAGGTGCTTAATGCAGAGCAAGAGGAACAATTAGGGAGTAGGCCTAGTAGTCTAGAGATAGTAAGCTTCGTTGTACTCCTTAATTCTTCTAAACGATGATGAATTTTGATGATATTAAATGAATACGAGAGTGTCTTTTAATGTTAAATCATTTTGATTTTTATTTTACACTGCTTATCTATTTATTCTTAGATGTAACCGCTTTAAGCACAAGAGTGAAATTGCAGTGCGCCGACATCGAGAGATGTGTTGACAGGTTGGGTTAACAAGTAAGTTAGGTGAGAGCTGCTTGGGACTGGGACAAACTCCAGTTACTTGTTCTTGAATACACATCATTGCTCACATCGAGAGATGGAGTGGTTGTGTATATTTAAGTCGAGATTAAGTAGAGAGTTGTTGTTGGTAAGAACTCAAAGGGACTTCATTGCAGTGACATTCCATCTATATTTTACCTTGTCGACCCATCTGGCATTGCGATTTAGCAGAATCAGTGAACCAATTCTGTCCTTTTGCACTTGATCACTTTTACATTGCATGCATTTAAATATTCAGCACTCAACACTCAACACATTTGATTTACTTTCAGTACATTAACTTGTAACACCTGACATTTTAATTCTAATTGCGTTGACATTACTAATTAATTTAGCGCGCATATCTGACATATTGCACTAACATCAGTAATCACATTACACTTAATCTTAATATTGATTGCTCTGACATTTAGACATCAAGAACTTATTCCTCGTGGATTGATATCCAAAAGATTTATCTATCAACTATACTTGCATCGACGTGTGTCCGCTTGCACATTGCTGTGACGTAAAAACACCGATCAACTAGCTACTGAAGTAGCTTGAGACCTCAAAGGAAATTGATTAAACATGCTTCTCATTGGATTCCCTATAGCGGAAATGGAGTGGCTACCAAATTCACATGGCTTCTTTGATGGAGTAATAGAGAAGTTTCTAAGCTCACTTCTTTTACTCAAAGTCCCTTTCTTGGCCTTGGCCCGTTTCTCTCCTTCCATATTGCTTCCATTTTTCTGGGCTCATTGTGGTAACACTACAAATTCTTTAATTTCCAACATTCCCACCAAAGCTTTAATGTCTTCATTCAATCCTCTTTCAAATGGAGCGTACATTTTAGCTTCAGAAGTTAATTGTTCCCGGGCATACTTGCTTAGGTTCACAAACTTGTGCTCATACTCTACAACTAACATATTTTCCTATTTCAAATCAAGGAATTCCTTCTTTTTCTCTTCTAGATACAATTGACTAACATATTTCTTCTTAAATTCTACCAGAAAAAATTCTCACGTCACGCATTCACGAGGAATCACAGAGATCAAGGTAATCCACCACTGATACGTATCCTTCTTTAGCAGGGATACCACACACTTTAGACTGTCTTCGGGTGAGCAATTTAATTCATCAAATACCTATTGAACATTCACTAACTAGTATTCTACTTTAGCGTGATCATCACTATATAATTTGAAAATTTTGTAACTCCACATTTCAGGACTTTATCTGTAGGAGGGCGATGAACGAGTATCTGATCTACTTGTGGGGGCCGAATAGGTACGATAGTAGGTGTCAAAAGGGGCGAAGGTCGTGGAACCATCAAGTTATTCTGCATGAAATACGTGAACCAATCGTTCATCATCTGAAAGAAAGCATCATTTCCACCTCCCATAATTTGGGATCCAGACACATCCTGACTTGTTTCCTTACCAACCATCGGTGCATGACTTTTGACCTCATCATTTTCGACAGGATTATTTTTGTCCACCATTCAGATCTATATATTTATATAAACACAAGAGAAAACATTATTAGATCAAATCACAAGCATCACATAACTTACAAGTTAATATGACATGTAACTCTAGACTCTATATATGCTATGTTCAGTCCTAGAATCGACTAAACCATAGCTCTGGTACCAGTAAATGTAATACTCCTTACTCGGCTCGATCACCAAACTCGAGGAAAGGATGATTACCTCAGAAATAAACATGCTTACAGGATGAATTTGGGTCTTTAAAATCATTTCGAGTCTCTTTTTTTTAAATGATTCTGAGAACATACTTGCGTCTCCTTTTCCTTTCACGTCCTCCACACATTGGGCTCCTTGATCTATTTAATTAATAACATTCAAAAATCATAACCATCATTTAACTATATTAACAAACTCATTTTGCATATATAAGTGTTTATTTCACAAGTAGCTCATGCATTTGCATAACTTTTACACTTTGTAACATCCTAGTTTTTAATGGTTTTTCTAAAATAGTGGTTTCGAGACCATAATTTTGACACATCGAGTCGTAAATTTTATTTATTTTTATATTTTTGATGTCATTAGCATCATATTAAAATTTGGTTATGAAGTTTAATGTCCAGATAGTGAATTAAGAAGAAAGGATTAAATCGTAAAAGGTGCAAAAATTGAATTGGTTAATTGGAAGGACCAAGTAAGCAAATTAACCTAAAATACTCTAGTGGGTGGATTAGCATGAGATATATTAAATAAAAATAGGATTAATTAAGGCTAAACAAGCGATTAGTTAAGATAATCATGAAAGTCTTAAAATCTACAAATTTACCATTAGGTATATAAATGAAATTAAAAGAAGAAAAATAGAAATTTACCTCTTTTCTTCATCTTCTCCACAATTGAATAAGGAGGAACTAGGGTTTTTCATCCTAAGCTTTGAGCCTAACTTTGAGTAAGTAAATGTTGCTCGTTTTTAGTAATTTTTATGTTTTTGAGTCCATATTAGCTTAATCTAGCTAACCTAAGGACTAATTTGTGAATCTGTAAAATTTTATAAATCTTACCATTTTTGAATAAGCGTGTTCTTGAAAGCTTTTGATGAATTTTTAAGCTTGATGATTGGGTTTGATCTTTTTGTAAAGTGATTTTTTATTAAATTAGGGTTTAAGGACAAAAATGTAAAAATGATGAATTGTGTGTATTTAGTATGAAATAATTGCTTGTAGGGTGAGAGCATAAACCCATTGTTGATCGGATGATATAGGTTTAGAAAGAAAATGGTTATTTTGCATGTTTTGTGTTTGAGGACTAAATTGAATAAAGGTGAAATGTTAAGGGTAATTTTGTAAATTTCCCAAAAAGGATCAAATTGTATTAAATGATTTATTTAAATAATTTAATGAGAAATTTGGATAATTTATTGTGGTAGATTACGATCGTGCCACAGAACGAGGAAAGGGGAAATTAGTAGAATAGTCCCTAGAGCCTATCCGTAACTGCAATTAAGTCCGGTAAGATCGTAATGTTAAATTCTTATGTAAATTCCACATTAATGTATTCTCTGTAACTACTGCAAATGGGAAACGATGTTTGGAAACAAGGAAGATGAGAACAAAGAAAGGAACAATTATTAGGCCTTGAGCCGGAGATTGAAATTGTTCCGATGGCTGAGATCCTACATTTGTTACAGATTCTCTACAGCATCGTGAGTCAATAAAATGTGAAATGAATCCAAGAATGGATTATAGGCCCTACGATGGCTAAGATTTATGCTTGATTTGCATATTCTCGTCAACTTAGTGTGAGCAGCATCGTTAGAGAACAGTTATAAGTACAGATACCATATCGATGGCTGAGGTATTGCATATGTTGCAAGTCCTCATCAACTTAGTGTGAGCAACATCGTATACTGGTAATAGAAAATGACATTGGCAAAAAGGGATGAAATCTGATTATAGATAATTGAAGTACAATTCTATTCTGGTTCGATTGATTTACAAATTGTACAATACATGTTATTCGGTAATTTAATAAACTCTACGAACTTGCTAAGCTATGAAAGCTTACCTGTGAAATTTGTTGTTGTTTTGTAGATTCTATTTTTTTGCTTAAAGATCAGATCATCTCAAAGAAATTACACTATCTCGGGGCTTGTTCGATAGTATTTACATCACTTGTTATATGGCATGTACTAGGATGATGTTATTTTGTATAATATTTGATTTTGGGTTGGTTGGTTTCTTGTTAAAACTTGTAGTTGAATGTTGAACATATTTTGTATGTTGTGCTAGATGTTGGAAGTAGGCATTATGTATTGAAATGTAAAGACATGTGAATTCATAGTCACTTAAGTTGTTTCTATTGTATGATGTGGTTATACAATGAAGTATGTTTGTTAAACTTGAGAACTTGTGTGAATATTTAAAATCTGTATACTTGTTTCGATAGAACTCTTGCATGTATTGATAGAAGTATAAGGTAGGAGAGAATTTGGTTACTGACTTGCGTTATATCGGTAGAATCATAAGAAGAATCGGTAGTCGGAGTACTTGTATCAGTAGAAGTTGTAGGGTAAATCTTTTTAGCTCTCTAGAGTTTTTAGTATCGATAGAAGCATGAATTGTTTCTGTAGAAGTCACCCTTGTATCGGTAGAACCTTTTCAACTATCGGTAGGATATTGTATCTATTTTTGAATTGTTTACTGATTTGAGTTCCATCAATACTTGTCCAATAGGTATCGGTAGAAGTCTCCTAAAATTATGGAAATAACATTTTTACCCTAAATGGATTATGCTGTTACTTAAATTGATAATTCATGTTGTGTTTGATTATTAAATTATTTAATCATATTAAATGAAGAATATTGAGAATTAGTCAACTTTAAATTATCAGAAAGACACCGACGACGATAACGGGTTTTGGGTGTTACACACTTGACACTCATAACTTTATATCTAGTTCACCATAGCTCCCATGGAAACACTATCTTAATATCATCTTGTTCTAACCTTCAAATATCATCAAAGGTCATTTAGCCAAGATGCATACTTCTAACTATTATGTTAAACAACTATTTATTTCATCAGAACTTCTCCAAAATCATTAATGGTAACTCTTTAAAACTCTAAAAATCTTTTCAATAAAAGCATGGGTCACCTAAACCAAGCTAATTTGAACTCAAATCTATCAAAAATTATCAAAACCAACCTCAATACTCCTTCAATCCAAGAGAGAGAGCTTGCCGAAATCTTGTGGTTCACAAGAGCTTTTTCTCTTCTTGTTCTTCACATTGGAGAAGAAGGAATGAGAGAAAACTTTCTCTTTCCTTCCACTTTCTCCTCTAATATCATCATTATTATTAATTTAAAATGTAATATCACTTAAAATATCAAAATTTGGTCACCAACTCTCCCACTATCGATACTTAAAAGGAATACTTGTCTATTAGGTCCTTCTAGTTCTTCCCTTATGACCAAATTTTATATTTCACAATTAGAATTATAGCTTTTTTAAGTTATACCCTTAAATCAACTTTTCTAACTTAATAATTAAACATTTAAATTTAATTTCCAATTTATCTACTCTAACTTATTTTATTAGAGCGTGAGGTCTCAACTACTATTTCCTAACACTACAGAATTTGGGATGCTACAGCATAATTGTATGTCGATCCTAGCCGCTACATAATGTTTCGACCTCTACGTAATCCACTCGGTGTGACAACGAACGATAAATTACCCTCTAAACTTTTCATAGAATATTTTTTATTAACGGCTTTTAGACCCTCTTTTTTCTGATCTTATAACCCTAACACAATTCTGTTATATATTCCTTTTATTTAATATCTCATATTAAAACGGAATTATTCCTTTAGAGAAATATATGTAAAGTTATTAAAACATTATATCCTTTCCAAAAGCATATTAATATCCATGTTTTAATATTTAACAAAATTATTATAATAAATAATTATAATTACATTAAATTATACTCAGTAAATATTAAACTTTTATATGAATCAAATTAATATATTAATATTAACTATGTTCTCTATTCATGTACAACAAGTTTGTACACATAATTTGTTTAATATCTAACTGTCAAATTAAATTAATTTAAATCATGTGATAACTAAACATAATACCAATTGTGTTTGGATTCCGTTCGCTTCAACATAGGGTGTGACCCTGTAGGTTTTTGTAACGTTAGCAGCAATACTAGAACGATTCTTATATTAAAAACAATGAGTGACATCTAGCAATGCATCATTGCTATCTAAGTTACAAGAAGTCATGATTTGACATAACCTCTCTGTGATTAACCCTTCGTATATCAAATCTGTAAAACCCCTTACCCGGTGTGGTCACCAAACCCGAGCAAGTAAGTGTTACAACTAATTTAAGACAATACGAAACTAATTAAAAGCCTTAATCCTTCCTATTATTGATTATTATTAATATTTTATTTTAGTTTTAAAACATCGGTAATGTTTATCTTTAAAAACAATTTGAATTATTTCAACTTCTGAAAACTGATGAACTTCTATCGATAATACTTGAGTGAGTATGTATCGGTAGAACTCAAGTCAATAAAGACTCGAAAATAACTGCAGAATCCTATCGCTAGAACTAAATGTTATACCAGTACAACTCTAGGTTCTATCGATACAACCAATTACAAAGAGCAGGGTAATTTTGGTTTGGGACTTCTACCGATACTCAAAATTAAACTACCAATACTACTGTAGAACATCGATACTAAAAAGACTTCTATTGAAACAAAACAAGTTAGTAGCTAAAATACACTTTCCCCTGTACTTCTACCAATACTTTGATGGGATCTACCGATACCAAAAATAACCATCAGAGTTCTACCGACACAAGATTACATATACCGAAACAAGTTATCCGTTTCATGACATATACAACTAAACCAAGCAGACATTGTCGAAACCTCTTTTTGAAATTTCCCGACTTTATTTTAAAAATCGAAAATGGAGTTGCCACTAATCATTTTTAAATAGGTGCGATCAAATCAACTTGAAATATATTTAAAATTATTAAAATAACATTTTGGTCTTCGAAATCAAAAGAAAATGAGTTCGGAAGTCGGTTACGCATGAGGAACGATTAGCACCCTCATACGCTCAAAATTGGTATCTAGTCGATTATTTAATGTCTTAGTGTTGAAAAATCGAGAACTCGAGGAAAATTTAAAAGGCGATCCTTAAACATATAAATGGTATGCTTCGATGTCATTTGCAAATTAAATTCTATGAAAAACGATCTTTTATATCGAGTCAATTGAGCAAAAAGTCATGTCCTTTAAGTTAAGAGCACAACATCTCAGGTCCTCGAAAATAAAAACCATTTATCGATTAATTAAATTTTACACGTTTTAATTTTAAATAGGTTATCCAATTACATAGGTTCGAAGATAAAACCATACCCTGTAAGTTGTAGTACAATTTTATCGAGTCCCTTAAGTAAAGAACATTGCCTCGGTTTTAAATTTTGCATACAATGTATAAAATATTGGGTAATTAATTTATTTGAATATTACAAAAATGAATGAACATGTGTGAGCACAATATACAATTTGGTGATGGCAAAATAAAAATAAGATCAAATAAATAAATACAATTGAAGAAAATAAATAAATAATAATAAAAATGAAAATAATATCAATCCATGGCAATAATAACAATAATAACAATTTGCAATCATGATATAATTTAAAATAAAAAATTAAAGAAAATAATAAAAAGTAAAAAAAATGGCATAATTAAAAGAGCAAGTATGTAAATTACATAAATAAAATAAATAAAATATTAAGAATATAAAAAACAAAAATAAAATAAAAATGAAGATGGAAAAAAATTAAAAAACAATTCAAGGGAATAAAAAATAAAAAAAAAGTAGAGCATGAATTGCAAAAATAGAAATTAAAAGGGGAAAAATAAATAAATAAAGGACTCAATTAAAATTAAAAATAAATTAGAGGCTAAATTTAAAAAACAGAATAAAGGATTAAATTAAAATAATATAAAAATCACGGGGACTAAAAGGAAAAATATCCCAGCCTCTATACACGTGTCATTCCTTGAAGGGTCCACTACTGGTCAAGGGACCAAAATGTAAAAAACAAAATTAATGGGCAAATATAAAATAAAATAAAATAAAATAGCATGAAAAGGATGAAATTAAAATAAACATAAAATCAGAGGGAGTTGGGCTGCAATTAACCCCATCCGTTGTACACGTGTCACTCCCCAAAAGGTCCATAGTGGGTCAAGGGACTAAATTGCATAAGCAAAAAAATTAAAGGGACCAATTTAAATCAAAATAAACTCAACAGGACTAAATTGAAATAATATAAAAATACGGAAGGACTACATCCATAAATCCCCCTTTTTACAAAACACGCAGATCCGAGGGGATGTTCGGGTCGGATTCAGGTCAATGGGTTAAAACGTTATCGGTTTGGGGCATTTTGAGCCACACCTAAAATGGAGCCATTTAGGGAGGCTATATAAGTTCAAAATTTTCCAAAAACAATCATTTTGCCTTGCGTTTTAAAAAAACCTTCCTTCTTTCCCTTTTCTCTCAAAACGCCCCCTCCCTTGGTCAGCCTTGGGTCCGACAGTCTTCTACCGTGGCCACCGATCATCGACGGTAGCAGCTACTGCCTACAATGGCTGATGATTAAAAAACTCATTTTCAGATCCTTTTCAACTCTCGAATATATATTCGAGGTTGAAATCCTTGAAAACCCCATCAAAGCCTTTTCAACCTTGTTGTTTCTTATTTTCCTTTTGTGCCGGAGCCCCTATGCAAGCATGGGTTGTTCGAAGGGCCTCCATCTGAAAAACCAAATCACCCTTCATCGAGGGTGGTGGCCTCGGTATCCCATGGCGACGACGGCATTAAAAGGTAACCCTAACCTTTCCTTTTCTTTTTCTTTTTATTTTTTGTATTTATTTTCGAAATAAAAAACATAAAAAGACTACCTTTAAAATCTTTTTTTCTTTTTTTCTTTGATTTTTTTCTTGTTGTTATGTAAAAAATTACAGATGCGAAATGAGGGCTTTTATAGCCATTCTTTTTCATTTGTCTCTATTTCTTCTTCTTTTTTCATGTTCTTTCATGGTGGTGGCAAAGCTTCGGGGTCAACGGTAATGGTTGATCTCGAAATTTGTCGTTTCGATGAAAGAGGAGCAAAAGGGTTGAAGGGCCTCATGGCTGACGTGGTAGCTGACGTGGCAGGCGACTGCGCAACTGAAGGATTAAGGTTTCGAGTAGTTTTAGGAAAATTTTAAGGTTTGGGCTACTAGGGCTTTAGGGTAATTGGGCTTGGATCATTTGTAATGTGGGTACCTGGGTTTTAATTTTTATACATTGGACTATTGGGTTTTGGGTCTTTAATTTTTGTAATTTGGACAATTAACTTAATGGACTTTAAATTTATGTTTTATTTGGTTTTGGTTTTTTTGTTTATTTTTGGGTTTTTTTGGGCCGGATGAATTGGGTTTGTTACAGACATCATCAAACCATTAAATAACAATTTCCCAATAATACCAAGGATGTTCATTACACCACAATTTAAAAAAATATGTGACATCCTTTACCACGACTCTACAATACACATACCCGACTCTTCCTAGGTACATGCCAACACAAAATAAACTCAAAACTCACAAACACTTGAGTGCGAGATTGTCTTTGGATGCCGAGTCGCGTGAATACCAAAAGGTACATAACCTGTGCATGAAAATAAATCGTACACTGAGTATAACTTAGTGTATTACTATAATCAAATATAAAAGTAAACATAAATACATTTAAAGATTTAATTCAATCATAGTTCATGCTATATCAACATCAATTCAATGATATCATATTCATACAGATTTTAATTACATTATGCATTTCATCATACATACATACATACATATATATATATATATATATATATATATTCATATGTCATAAGATCATTATTCATGTTCACATCTCATTTTGATTCTCTATGCACATTTCATAACATTTCCATTTCTATAAGCATCATTTCCATTCCCAATATGCATATTATCATTATGCATATTTTATTTCTTTTCTTTGATTCTCAACACATCTATCATAATGTTTCCATTTCAAGTATGCATATCGTTTATCATTTTTAGTTCCCCTATTAACACGACTCGGACTCTGACGGAGACACGAATCCAACCAACACAATGGTTTGACACCCAATGCGTCATCAGATAAATTCGAAGTAATAAATCGAGTCCTGTGCTATAATAAAGTTGACACCAGTGTCTCATCGGTTAAACCGAAGTAACTTGACACCTAGTTCCTCATCGGCTCGAGGTCGAAGTAACCCTGAACTCTTCCTATTCTATGGCATACCATTTATATCTGACTCGGCCCAAACAGTTAATATGGTAATCATCTCAATTTAATATCAATCAGTATCTCAATGTTTGACTTTGATCACAACATAATTGCATTCAAAATTCAATATTATAATAAGCATAAATTTACCCATATCACAATTTCATTTCATACATTTATATATAGAGGAGTATACATTTTAATCCTCTTACCATCAATTTATTCAAATCAACCCAATTGAGTAGAGAAAATCATACATCAATTTCTTACCTTGAGCAATTAATTAAAATCTCATAATTTAATGAACTAGTTTAAGTTAGAGAAACACCAACCGTAAATTTTGAGCTACTCGTCGACGACCTTATCCTTGCCCTTCCTTTTTGAGGAGTCCGGGTCAACGTTAGCTACGAAATTAAATATACAATATATTCATCAAAACACAACATTTTTTATTCTAGCTACATTTAAATCCCTATTTCTCATTCTTACAATAATTTACCAAATTTCCAAATTTGGTCCTCACTATTTTGAATCAACAATTTATTTCATAATTTAGTCCCTTTTCACTTCTAATTCCAAATATATCAAATTAATTCTTAAATTTTTATCTACTCAACAATGATAGTATTTAATATTCTTGACTATATCGAAAAATACAACATGGGTTCGATAGCTTAAGGTACCGGGATTCTAAATACATAAAGATTATGAGAAAATGACTAGATTAAGCTTACCAAATTGAAGGTTGAACTTAAACAAACCCCTAAGCTTTTCTTTTCCCTCTTTGTTCAAAAGTTGCTAAAGAAACAAAGATATTTTCTTTATGAGCCATAATTTGCCACCTAACGGCACTAAGGGCTCCAAGTGGGGAATTTGCCTCTTGGTCCTTCCTTCTTTGATTCAATTTAAAATCCTTTTATAAATTGAACTTTTACCACTTATGCAATTTAATCCTCACACCTAATTAAAACACTTCACAATTAAAATTATTTATTCGATAATCAATTAGTCTACAATTTATTTTCTGTAAATGTAAATATTTTTATTAAATATTTACGGGTTCGATTCTCAAATTTGGAGTCTCGAAAGTACACTTTTCAACACCCTCAAATTCAGGTCGTTACAAAATCCTTTTGTCCTTTATATCTAGAATGGACACTTGTCATGGAATAGTCACACTTGCATAGTCCATCTAATTTTTCTTGATATCTTGAGTAGATTATGATAAAAAAATAAGTATGATATCTCATATCAACTTATTCGAGCATGGCTATGCATTTCAAGTCTCACTCAATTAATTGGCCTAAGATATTGCTCCCATTATGTAGAAGGGACAAATCTTATATTGATCAACCATACCCCACTACATAGATTGTGGTATATCCAACATCAGCCTTTATAGAACAACCAGTTATGGTGGACATTTAACTGTATAAAAAATATACGACTCACAATGTTGGGATGATGATGATCTCAAGTCTGAGGATCGTATAATTACTATGAGTAATGTTGTGAGTATTACATTATAATCCAAGAAACATACTCATAGTGGGTCAGTCCAATATGTTGTTCCCTAACACACATACTCATGTATTGATTTTGACATCCCATGTCAATGACAACACTTTGTCATCAATAAACTACTTATTAGTCTTAATGCATTATTGTTGTCCAAGCTCACAATAATACTCGACTAAGAACCTTTTAAGAATAATCTTATTATTCTCAAGACATTATTATAAAATAATTTATTTATATACATAGAAAAGAAACTGAAATATTAATGACCATGTCTTATATTAATAAACAAGATAAAACAAGTATGTTATTACAATCATTTTATGATTGACCTTTAGGCATACTCTAACACAAACAACTAAATTAATAAATAAACTACTACGAACTTACCTATGAGTCGCTTCCGGTAATGTGTAGAATTTACTCCATGATTTTCTCTTTTCCTTGGTTTTGGTCTTTTAGACTTGGCTCTTTATCTATAAATAATAATTCAATTAAATTCATTAAACTCACATATAATTCAAGTCCAAATTCTTAAGACATGAAATTTATTATCATTTATACATTTTCCCAATTTTTCTAATCTTCCACACTTCAACATGGAAAATAAAATCTATAATCACTAGAAATTTTTCCCAAAATCGCATATAGCATTTAACATTATAACAAATTTAGTCCAAATTCAAAACTAACACAATTTATTTATTAATACCATCATGAACCATCATCAACACTTAAACTCAAAGCTTAGACATTACAAACAACAAGAGCTTATCAATGACATCATTCAAAACTTTTACAGTTTCAAAAACGGAGGTACATGTTAGCTAGGCCTAGGTGATATGATCTAAAAAACATAGAAATTACTAAAAAAGATTCACAAAAACATACCATGCAAGGCATCACAAGCTTGGCCGAAACATGAAGAGTTCAACAATGGTGTTTTGTTTTTCTAATTTTCGGTGGTGAGAAATAAAAGTGAAAGTGATGACATTTTGTCATCTTTTCCTTATTTTAGTTTCTTTAGTAAATTACCTATTTAACCTTAAATTTTACAACATAATTCCTATCAAATTAGCACCAAACCGTCCACCATAATTAATTATGGTCTAATTACTTCATAGATCTTAACTCTTTCAATATTCAATCTATCAACTCCATTTAATTAAATAATCACCAAGTTTTCCCTCTATCGTGATTCAATCCTTTTTCCTCATTTAACTCATTAAACCTCAAATTTCCTTTACCAAATTTAATACTACCTTAATGAATTTGTAAATAATAAATGATTAATATTTAAGGATTGACCAATCGGAATTGTGGTCTCCATACCACTTTTTTCGATGCCACTGAAAATCAGGATATTATAGATTTGTTGTTCCAAGACAAGAGCATTAGGTATGTAAGCTTGTTAAATCTCTATATGGACTTAAACAAGCACCAAAGCAATGACACCAAAATTTTGACAAAATTGTTCTAGGTAATGGCTATAAAATAAATGAATCTGATAAGTGCATATATAACAAATTTGAAATGGAAAAGTTGTCATAATTGGCTTATATGAAAATGACATGATCATATTTGGCATGGATTTGGAACAAATAGAAAACACAAAGATATTCTTGTCAAACAACGTTTTTATGAAGGATATGGGTGTAGCAGATGTTATTCTTGAGATTAAAATAACCCAAGAGGAAAGCACTATAGATTTATTGTTAGGGATCGAACTGATTAAGCAAAGAACAAGTAAAAATAGTGGAAGAAATTGAGAAATTGAACACACCAAAAAAAGTTAAAAAATCACGATAAAAAATAATTTTACTATAATGGCAAAAAAACAAAGAGTACAAAAGATAGAGATCAAAACTAAATCTCGAAAAACCCGAAAACAAAGGATCCTCAAAACGTAAACACAAAATTCTCCAAAAGTGTTATGAGGTCTAATATTTAATGTGTGTATTTTCTAATATTATAAAAGAGCTTATTTATAGACTAAATTCGTAGGTCAAATAATAATAAAATAATCTAAACTAATCAGAGTTTGATTGAAACAAATAAACAGAGTTTAACTAGAAGATTATTTCTCAATTTTGACTGGAATATGAGTTATACTCAACAAATCTATGCTTAGAAGCTAGAAGACTTCTAGCCTTCGACTTGTGCACTGCCAAATAAAAACTAACCTGAGTCTGATTTTCACGAACACAATGCCCTAAGTTTTTAAAACTTGCATCCAAAAGAGAACCTCTCTTCAACAAAATAGTCATACATTTTCCTTTTATGACCAAGTTGCCTCTACTCCAAATGAGTTAACTTCAACTCCGTAACAGACGAGGGACATCCGATTTCATCGGTTACCACTCATTTTACCTTTTATCAAAATGAGAGCTCCACGAGACACCTTAATGACGCTCGACTCAATGTTGATTCTGCAACTTTTCGAGTCTAAAATACTAAAAGAGATAAGATTATTTCGTAAATCAGGTACATACTTGATATTTGAGAGTGTCTTAATCGTCCCGTCATGGATTCTAATTTTAACAGTAACAATATCAATTACCTTAATGGATAAATTGTTTCCCATGCGTACAACTCCATCTTTAACTGAATTTTATGTGGAGAACCATTCTCTGTTGGGACACATGTGGAAAGAATACTCCAAATCAAGGATCCACTCAGACATAAGCTCAGAGTTATTACTCGTTAACGCTAACAAGAAATCATCACCGCTTTCATCGGCCAAATTAGTACCAGCTGCATCTTCCTCGTTGCTCTCAACAACCTTTTATTTCGCAGTTTATAACAATTTTCTTTGACATGACCTAACTTCTTACAATAACGACACCTTTTGTCTCGCTTATTTGATGCTACCAAAATGGAAGCTTGCCTATCTTCCTTACTATCCGAACCAAACTCATTCCTGATTTTGTCTGTACTCAATAAATGACCCTTCACATCCTCAAACAAGAGTTTGTCTCTACCATAAATCAAGGTTTTCCTTTTCCAATAGCTGATGAGGTTTTCTCCATCAATACCTCTCGCAATACCCTATTTGCAGGACACAACTGGATTCTAGACAGGGCATTTTCTTGATAACGACCTTTTTCATACCGGTCTGAACTAGAATTGTTATCATTCGAACTTGTCACGGATTGAAATCTGTGACACCATCTAACTTCTCAATATCAAATCTTATTATTTCCATCTTTGAACGGGTTAATCTACGAAAATCAAATTAGCTTTGATACCACTTGTGAGGATCGAACCAGAAAGCAACAAATAAGTAAAAATAGCAGAAGAAATTGATAAATTAAACAAATAAATTTAACGTGGAAAAACCCTTCTGAAGAGGATAAAAATCACAAGCAAAGATAATTTTACTATAATAGTAAAAAACGTAAAATACAAAATATGGAGATTAAAACTAAACCTCGAAAAACCTGAAAACAAAGAGCCCTCAAAACGTAAGCATAAAATTCTTGAAAAGTGTTATGAGATCTAATTTTTAATGTGTGTATTTTCTAAGGTTGTAAAAGAGCCTATTTATAAAATAAATTCTTAGATCAAATAATAATAAAATAACCTAAACTAATTAGATTTTGATTGAAACAAATAAACAAAGTTTAACTAGAAGATTATTTCTCAAATTTGATTGAAATATGAGTCATACTCAACATTTATCACAATCACATTACAATAAAAAGGGTGCTTAAAAAGTTTGATATTTTCAATTGTATACCAACATCTACACCTATGGATCCTCAAATAAAATAAGTATCTAATACTGGTAGGAAAATTGATAAATTGAAATATGCTAGTCTAATTGGTTGTCATATGTACATAACGACTTGTACAAGGCCAAATATTGCATATTTAGTTGGGAAATTCAGTAGGAACACAAGTAATCCAGGTACTTTGCATTGACAAGCTTTGAATAGAGTACTTAGGTACTTAAAGAAAACTATTAACTATGGATTTTAGTATAATGGATATCCTTCAGTTTTAGAAGGGTATTCAGATGCTAGTTGGATTGCAAGTTTGGAAGATCATGAATCTACTTGTGAATGGATCTTCATTCTTGATGGAGGAGTCATTTCTTGGGATTCAAACAAACAAACATGCATTACTGATTCCACCGTGGAATAGACTTTATTGCATTAGCCACTGCATGTAAAGAAGCAGAATGGTTAAGAAATTTGCTTTATGATGTACTTTTATGGCCTAAACCAATTTCACCTATTTCTATCCATTGTAATAATAAGGCTACTCTAGCAAAGGCATATATCCAAGTATATAATGGAAAGTCTAGACACATTGAATTTGGACATAGCTATTGATCTGTCGGTTTCATAGTAGAGTGAACTTATTTTCACATTTGATGAGCTTGAAATCAAGTAATTTCCTTTATGTTTTTATGAATTTTTTAGTTTAGTTTCATTTTCTAATAAATTGTGCTAAGAAGGTTGTATTACTACTTTTAAGGCCAAATGAGGCCTAAAGATTAGCTAACCTACTTCGTGAGTGCACAGGAGACTAGTAGTTGCAGAGCCATAATGATACTGACCGCTTCGTCATGAAATAGACAGCCCTAGGTCGCAACAAAGGGATCAGCAGCGAAGAATCAAGGGACTGCCTTCTATATCATGACACAAGTCTTGGTGTGTCATGAAATCGGCCCTAGACTCTAACTTTGCATCCAGCGAGGGATATTTTTGTCTTCACAATTCAACTTAAGCACGAAGGACAGTAGCTGATCTAAGGTTGAGGAAAAATGACCATCTAAAAGCTATAAATATGACCTTTAGCACTAGAGTTTGGAGACCGTTCACTTTACTTTAGTTTTCAGTTTTGAAACGAGATTGTAGCAGTTCACATAAACGTTCAACGAGTTTTTCCCGACAGATTTCTTAATACAATTTTAGTTTATTTTTCATTCTCTTCTTCATTTATATGTTTTCATATATTATTTTATTGATGAATAAAGAAGCCATAAGGAACTAATTCCATTTTCGGGAATTAGGGAGTGGACAAATGAATAATTAATTATTGCTTTACAGGGATTTTACCTTTCGGATCAGCTCTTTGGGAAAGGAAGAACGTTGAACAAATGCTAAGCTTGACAACCTTAGAAAGTCATCTAGGTGGGAATGAACCCAAAATTGGTATTGCCCATCCGTGAACACCTTTCCCAAACTGGTTTAGATTGTGACATCTAGCGATAAGTAATCTTTATCGACTTGCTATGTTGGCAAAAGATCGAAAGATCGAGAGATCCAACTAGGATAGTGAATAGTAGATTGGAGGAAAATCCCCAAAACCCAACAATTGAAGAACTCAATAGGAAACGACCTAATCTCCCAAATCCGTTTATAAGATTTCTACAACTCAATATTTTGCTCTTATTTTCTATCTTATTTTCTCTTTTACTTTATGCCTTTCAAAATAAACTCTTTTATTCATTGTACTATAAACCCTAAAATAACTACTAATTAATTTTACTCTTTGTAGGGATTTTATTTACTATCGCTTTACGCCTCTTTTGGGTACGATCCTCAGAATACTACCAATTATTCCATTGTAGTACACTATATTTACAACCTGGCCCATATACTTGAGGAAAGACGAAATCTACGTCGAATGGGAGTATGTTTAGGGGCGGTCAAGTTGTTGGCGCCGTTACTAGTGAAGCAACGCTTTAGTGAATTTTATTCTTTCTTTGTATTAAAATAATTAGGAAAATTTTAGATTATAGATACGATTTAACCATACTAACAGTTGTTATTTTTCAAATCTAACACTTCCCTTTAATTTCCATAAATCTATGGATGCCTACGATTTATTCTATTCAGATCTCATGTATGACGATGATTACGATGATGATATTTACAAAGACGGGTATTATGAAGATTGGGAGATCCAAGAGAATCAAAAGTTATTAATGTTGGAATTAAATCAACTTCGTGAAGAAGCCTAGATCCCTGATCAACACAGCGATCTATCTTTTAGAGAGATGTACTTCGGATCTGAATGAATAAAGTGAGAGCAGGAACAAAGGCTAGAAGAGAATGTGGAAAGAGAATGTTTCGAAGAATTAGATGATCGGACCGTCAAGAAAAACGAGATCTCATCTTTAGAAGAAAAAATTGATGATCGCGTAAAAATTGAGACCCCAATCTAATGATGAATCAATCCCCACAGAGGAAGAAAATGGTTCCCAAATCCCAAATTTAGATCTTCATCTAATTATTGTTACAAAACCATTAACAAAAGAAATATTAGTTTAAGATATCCTTGATCAAAAACTAAATTTCCAATGGAAAATGGCTACTATGTATAATACTTTCCTGGAGCGGCAAATTCCCAAAGAAATTACTAACGTGAAAATTTTTTAATTTTTACAGAAAACAGGAAGCATTTATGAGCTAGAGTCCCGTCCTTCAACTAGCCTAATGATTGCATTTGTAGAACAAGATAATATACGCCCGTGGAAGAGGCAACTACTGCACTGGTACCATGATACAAGGGAAATAGAACGTAGTAATGGAAATTTCAAGGGGAAACAGATAGCTGCAGCATCATAGACGCATGAATTTGCAGTAAATCCACTATTTGTATTAAATGAGGTTATCGTGCAGCTATTAACCCACCACACAAAGGCATGTGAGTTTCACAAGTGAATCAATCATAAAGGCAATCATATGAAATAGTGGTGGTATAAATTCGCAGACTTCGTAAATAAATATGATCGACGAAAGGAGCTGGCGGTGATCTATGCAGGAAGAAAAGGAAAATTTTAGGAAAGAGATAACCACCAAAGAATAGCTTTGCACGATTGCGGTTGGACGAACAGTGATAAAACGGACTATTCTCGAGAATCGAAGTGAATAAAAACATCCTTATCAAATAATCCTGACAAGCACTAACACTCAATTTTAAGTTTATAATCACTAACATACTAACTCAATAAAAAATTTTGTTTTAGTGTATTTCTTTCGAATCTGATAGGTTTATCGCGACACAGATATGCAACGTTTCGACGAAGCAACCAGATTACTCCAAATGACACCCAGGCATGCTAAGACGTGACATACCCGTCGTATGTCGCAACCAAGGGGTCAAGATGCTAAAAACTCAAAACTGATGGCTATGTCGTGACATTGGGGGAGCTACGTTGCGACATAGGAGCCAATCTGCTAAACATCAGGACTAAAGGGTTTGTCGCGACACAAGGTGAACTACGTCATGAAAAACAAGCACTGTCAGGTTGGTTGCGACAAGCTTATGCTACGTCGTGACATCGTCTGGAATTTTTACAGGGTTGACCAGACCCAATTACGCAATCCGATGGCAAAACCCAACATTTTTCCGATTTTTAACACTCAAAACCCTAAAAATACCCACCCCTATATATATTAACCTAAACTAAACTTATTCCCTTCACTTAAACACTCCCTAACTGATGGTATTACAAATGACATAGATTTTCTCCCTAATTTAGTGTCTTAATTGTCTCTTTTATATTTTATTTAGCATGCATTATTAGCATTTTATATTTAATTTTCATATTTTCCAACTCATTGTTAGTTAGTTTAAATTCTTGTTATTTTTATCCATTTTTGTACTAATGTCAACGCAAGTAGCTGATATATTGCGTCTTAATATTGTTAGCGTAGGAACTTAGTCTAAAATCTTAATACTAGATGAATGCAGCCATAAGATCAGTTGGTAATTGCAACCAAGAGATGTAGTAGCATTACAACTAAACTTGGAATGAATAGAATCAAGCTGAATCCACAGCTGGAAGCACCAATGCAGGAATTTCACAGATGTCGCTGCAATTATGATTTTAGAATGCGTCTAGTGATACAGCGATAATCTGCAAATCTCTAAAGAACATACTAGAACTGCGTGAGTGTATAACTATACTCTAACTAATTTTGACAGCTGCAAAAATCTAGATCTGGATCTGGGAATGAAGGCTGAAGTTTGCAACATTTTGAAGGTTATAAATAGACGAACAAAGAATGAAGAAATCATCAAGAGCTAAGGGATTAAATTCTACAATTTCTGTGTGATTTTGGAGATTTGAGCTAGGAATTAGGAAGCTGATGAAGCAAGTCTACAGTCACTTCTAACGAGAAGGTGTTTGATGTAAGGCAAGAGGAACAATTAGGGAGTAGGCCTAGTAGTCTAGAGATAGTAAGCTTTGTTTTACTCTTTAATTCTTCTTAAACAATGATGGATTTTGATGATATTAAATGAATACGAGAGTGTCTTTTAATGTTATATCATTTTGATTCTTATTTTACACTGCTTATCTGTTTAATCTTGGATTTAACCGCTTTAAGCACGAGAGTGAAATTAGAGTGCGTCGACATCGAGAGATGCGGTGACAGGTTAGATTAACAAGTGGGTTAGGCGAGAGCTACTTAGGACTGGGATAAGAACTAGTTACTTGTTCTTGGATACACATCATTGCTCGTACCGATAGGTGGGGTGATTGTGGGTATTTAAGTCGGGATTAAGTAGGGAGCTGTTGTTGGTAAGAACTCAAAGGGACTTCATTGCAGCGACAATTCATCTATACTTTACCTTGTCGATGCATCCAACGTTGCAACTTAGCAGAATTAGTGAACCATGTCTACCCTTTACACCTGATCACTTTACATTTTATGCAATTTAAATATTCAGCGACCAACACTCAACACATTTGATTTACTTTCAGTACATTGACTTTTTACACTTTATATTTAACTATGATTTCATTGACATTAATATCTAATTTTAGTGTGCAGATCTGACATATTGTACTGACATCAATACTCACATTACACTTAATTTCAATATTGATTGCTCTGAAATTTAGACATCAAGAACCCATTCCTCAAGGGATCGATATCCGATAGATTTGTCTATCACCTATACTTGCATCGACATGTGTATGCTTGCATAATCGTTGTGTCGTAAAAACATCGATCAAGTTTTGGCACCGTTACCGAGGACTATCGTTTGTTTGATGTTCACTTTTGTAGTTGCAATTAATTTCACTTACTTAACTTTTAATCTTTACTAATCTGTGGTTATTTCTTTAATTATTTACTTTTTTAGATTTTTAATTGTTGCATGTCCAAAAGGAGAAATCCTAAGGACATTGTAAACTTTGATTTGGAGCTTGAAAGAACACTTAGGAGGAGAAGGCAAGAACAACGGAAGATGGTTGGTAACAACAACAACAATAATCTACCACCATTGCTACCACAAGATGGAATTCCTCTAGTGCTTCTGCAAATTGTTAATGATATACCACCATCACGTCTACAAGAAGAAGAAATTCAGAATAGGATAATAAGAGATTTTGTTGTGCCTATACTCGATGATTTACAACCAGAGGTTGTATGACTGGCTATCCAGGCTGGTAATTTTGAACTGAAACCTGTGATGTTTCAGATGCTCAACTCAAATGGGCAATATTCTGGTTTTCTGCATGAGGACGCAGGAGAACATTTGAAATCATTTTTGCTTATTTGTGCATCCTTTAGTCAACATGGTGTCCCTGATGATGCCTTGAAAATGCAATTATTTCCTTATTTGTTGCAGGGTAAAGCAAGAACATTGTTCCTGGGGTTTCCGACATGATCTATCACATATTGGAATGCATTAGCAACGAAGTTTGTTTTATGTTTCAACCCGCCGATAATGAACGCAAGGTTACGTAATGACATTACTGCATATCATCAGCTCGATGATGAGAATTTACATACAAAATGGGAGCATTTCAAAACTTTCCTTCGACACTGGCCAATGCATGGAATTCAACAAGAGACCCAAATAGAGATCCTCTACAATAGTTTGAATGCTGAGACAAGAAACCTTGTCGATGCATCTGCTAATGGTCCATTATTAGATTGTACTTAGAATGAACCTGTTCCAATTCTAAAGAGGATTGCCCAGAATGACTACCAATATCCAATCTCTCATTCTGCACAGGTGAAAACTAGCCCTGGAGTTCTTGAATTAGATGCTATTTCTGCATTATCAACGCAGGTATCTTCACTGGCCAACATCATAAAGACTATGAAAGGAACAACTGAAGTTGCTCCTATATAAGTAGCCAAGCAATTGGATGCGCTGATATTTTTCTGTGAGATTTGTGGCGACAATCATAGCTATGAAGACTGCCCACAGCATGCAAAAAATGCGTATTACGTCAATAACATCCGAGGGGGTTCATTTGGTAACTCATATAACAACCTTGAGGGAATCAAAATACTTCCACGAATAGATATGGGAATTCCTCAAATCAAGGGGGTTATAGACAATGAGGTTACAATTCCAATCCACAACAGAATTATCATTAGAATTCACAGATAAATTCTCATTCTGAACAAATGCAATCACATAACCAAACACAACCACAATCGTGATTACAACCACAACAGTTTGCATTACCACAAATGCAAGGAAAACATCATCAGCATCAACAGCAGCAATTTTCACAACCTAAGTTGGATCCTATGGCTGCTCTTGAAGCAATGATGCATGAGCATATTACAAGAACTAAAGCAATAGTGCAGGGCAACTCTTCTTCCATACGAGTATTGGAAGCCCAGCTCGGTCAGTTGGCTTTTAATCTCAACACTAGATCACCAGGATCTTTGCTTGAGAATCTAACACAAAGAGGGAAGGAACATTGCAAAGCAATCAAGCTAAAGAGTGGAAAATAGACGGTGGGACCAAGCGTTTTTGATAAAAACCATGTTGATGCATCTGAACCACAGCAACAAGAGGAGGATGCAGTTGAAGGATGTCAAGCAGAAATTCATGCTGAGGAATCAATTGTAGAAACACCCATACCTATAGTTTGCTCAACAAAGTTATTAATGCAATAACCAATGTCGATATTACCGAGTTATTCACAACAACCCACTACGACCATACCTCTACCGTTTTCGCAACGATTCAAAGAGAAAGTCCATGATAAAGAATATCAAAAGTTTGTTTCTACTTTGAAATAATTGCACATTAATATACCTCTAATAGATGCTCTTGTGCAGATACCTAGTTATGAGAAATATATGAAGGAGCTGTTATCAAAGAAAAAGAAATTGTTCGACATCGAGACGATTGCGCTCATAGAGGGGTGCAGCGCTGTTCTTACAAATAAGTTGCCAACTAAGATGAAAGATCCTGGCAGCTTCACTATTCTATGCTCCATTGAGAATCATTATTTAGGTAAGACTTTATGTGATTTAGGAGCAAGTATTAACCTGATGCCTTTGTCCAGTGTTAAGAAATTAATAATAGGTTCGATGAAGCCCACGCGGTGACATTGCAAGGCGGATAGATCTTTATCACAACCGGAAGGATAAATCAAAGATGTTCTTGTTCAAGTTGATAAGTTGGTGTTCCCTGCTGATTTTATCATCTTAGACTGCGAAGCAGACAAGGAGGTACCTATAATTCTTGGAAGACCATTTTTAGTAACGGGACGAACACTTATCGACGTTTTCAAAGGAGAACTTGTTATGCGTCATAATGATGACCTGGTAACCTTCAATGTGTTTAAAGCATCACCATTTGGATCTAATGAACAATGTCACCACATTTATGTGTTGGATGAGATTATTCTAGAAGAATTTAATACACGAAGTTCAACACTGTCTGATGATAATGCGGCGACATCTACCAATGACATTCTAGATGATTGTGTTGACAAAGAAGAGGTTAACAATTGTGAGCTGCCTCAGAATTGGCAAATGGAGTCTTTGGATTTGTCTAACAGAACAATCTCAGTGTTTAAACCATCTGTCGAACAAGCTCATACCTTGGAGTTAAAACCATTGCCAACACATTTGAAATATGTCTTCCTTGGTGACAACGAGACACTACCTGTTCTTGTCAACGCATCCCTCGATGCAATGCAAGAAGATAAGCTCATCGTAATTCTGAAAGAACACAAAAGAGTCATAACCTGGAGCATTGCAGATATCAGAGGCATCAGTCCCTCTTTTTACATATGCATAGATACGGCTAGAAGATGAAGGGAAGTAATCAATTGAGCAACAAAGACGACTCAATGAGAAAATGAAAGAAGTGGTAAAGAAGAAAATCATTAAATGGTTAGATGCAGACATTATATACCCTATTTATGATAGTAATTGGGTAAGTCCCATTCAATTTGTGCCTAAAAGGAGTGGTTTCACAGTCGTGACCAATGATAAGAATGAGTTAATCCCTACTCGCGTCGCAACTGGATGGCAAGTATGCATGGATTACAGGCGACTGAATACAGCCACAAATAAATATCATTTTCCACTACCTTTCATCGATTAGATGCTAGATAGGCTAGCTGGTAAAGCCTATTATTGCTTCTTGGATGGCTACTCTGGATACAACCAAATAGCCATTGCGCTAGAAGATCAAGCAAAGACAACGTTCACATGTCTTTTTGGAATATTTGCTTTCCGATGGATGTCGTTTGGGTTGTGTAATTCACCAACAATATTCCATAAGTGCATGATGGCGATCTTCTCAGATATGATTGAGGATTCACTCGAGGTATTCATTGATGATTTTTCGGTTTATTGACAGAGTTTTGATCAATGCGCTGACAATTTGGCAAGAGTTTTGAAAAGATGCGAGGACACAAATCTTGTTCTGAATTGGGAGAAATGTCACTTCATGACTACTGAAGATTTATTGAGGTTGATAAAGCTAAAGTAGAAATCATCGAAAATTTACTACTGCCCACCACTGTCAAAGCAATAAGAAGCTTTGTTGGACACGCTGGCTTTTATAGAAGATTCATCAGAAATTTTTCCAAGATAGCTAAACCTTTATGCTCATTGCTAGAACAAAATAAAAAGTTTGTGTTCGACGATGCATGTCTGGATGCATTTACGACAATAAAAAAGCAGTTGGCATAAGCTCCAATTATCATCGCACCAGACTGGACGCAACCATTCGAACTAATGTGCGACGTCAGTGACTTTGTTGTAGGAGCTGTCCTAGGCCAAAGAAAATAAAAGGTATTTCATTTTATTTACTATGCTAGTAAAACTCTAACTGAAGCGCAAGTTAATTATACTACTATGGAGAAGGAGTTGCTAGCAGTAGTCTTTGCATTTGACAAGTTCCGCTCCTATCTTGTCGGTGCAAAGACTACAATTTACACGGATCACTCAGCATTGAGATTCCTTTTCAACAAAAAATATGCCAAACCTAGACTCATTAGATGGATCCTACTCCTCCAAGAATTTGATATCGAAATCAAAGATAGGAAAGGATCTGAGAATCAAGTAGTTAACCACTTGTCTCGGCTGGAAACTGGGAGTGAGAATGGGCAAACAAACCAGTTTGCCGAAGCATTTCTTGACGAGCATTTATTCTTTGTCGATGCATCACCATGGTATACTAATGTCGTCAATTACCTTGTGTGTGGAAAGCTACCTATGAGTGCTACTGGTCACAGGAAGATCAGGTTCATACGTGATGCTACCAATTACTATTGGAACAAGCTATATCTATTTAAGGTATGCATCGATAATATCATCCGTCGCTGTGTACCTGAAGAAGAAAAGATGTCAACCTACGATTTTTCCATGATGCTCCTTATGGAGGTCATTTTGGTGGAACAAGGACTATTGCAAAGGTCCTGCAATCAGGATTTTATTGCCTCAATTTGTTTCGAGATGCCCACAATTTCGCACAACAATGTGATCGTTGTCAACGTACTAGATCCATATCTCGATGCAATGAGATGCTCCAATAACCTATTATAAAGGTAGAGCTTTTCGATGTTGGGGTATAGATTTTATGGGGTCATTTCCAAACTCTTTTGGAAATGTGTATATCATAGTGGCTATTGACTACGTCTCAAAGTAGATTGAAGCTATTACGGTGCCAAAAGATGATGCTCGGACAGTGTTAAAGTTCTTTCTCACATACATCCTCACAAGGTTTGGAACATCGAAAGCATTGATAAGCGACCAAGGCGCTCATTTCTATAATAACCAAGTGGCAACTATATCAAAGCCATATGGTGTGAAGCATCATATGGCTACCACATATCACCCACAAACTAATGGTCAAGCCGAAGTATCCAATCGTCAAATTAAAAACATACTTAAGAAGGTGGTTAATCCATCTAGGAAGGATTAGTTTGTGCGGTACATGACGCATTGTGGGCGCTTCGCACTGCTTACAAAACCCCGTTAGGAATGTCACTATACCAACTAGTGTTTGGAAAGTCTTGTCACCTACCTGTCGAACTTGAACATAAGGCCATGTGGGCAATTAAGCAGGTGAATTTAGACTATGATGCTATTGGAAAGAAAAGACTGTTGGACTTCACGGAATTAGAAGAAATCCGACGCCATGCTTATGAGAATGTGACGATATACAAGGAAAAGACAAAGAGATGGAATGACAACATCATCTTGCGTCGACAATTTCATCCTGGTCAGTTGATACTTTTATTTAACTCACGTTTAAAATTGCATCCAGGAAAATTGAGATCGAGATGGTTAGGCCCATTTAAAGTTGTCGAAGCATTCCAAAGCAGTGCGGTGACAATAAAAAATTTAAAGGATGGACAATAATTTAAAGTAAATGGCCAATGTCTTAAACATTATGCGAGTCCAAATGTTCGAGAACCAGACGAAGTCATCAACCTGGTGACATTTAAATAATGTCAATGCATTTCTTTATTTACTTTTAATTGTTTCACTTTTCTTTGTGTTATTTTAAATTCCTTGCAGAAATAAAAATCATATTTTTGTCGAAGCATTGAAATATATATTGTTGACGCATTCTGCGATGAGTCAGCATTACTTTTTTAGCAAGAATCACGCCGGTTGATTTCTTTCCCTCCCAACCGTTGGATCAAAACAAATCAGTACGATCTGCAACCTGATGATTAATGGCTGCAGCATAATGTTTCCCCGTGTTTTTCCACTCATTACGCCTAGGTTTTAAAGCTTCTCATTGCAGTTACCTTTTCTCTTCACATTCACCATTGTTACTGCAACTCTTCTCTTTCATTGTTTGCATATTTCCTTTATAATCTCAGAAGCAATCTTTCTTTCTGTGAAACTTTTTGAAGTTCTTTTCTTCTCACCATGGCTAAAACCTGTGCCTCCAAAAACACTCCTAAACCCTCCAAGAACACTCCGACTACTCCTACTATGGTTCCGTCCACGATACCACCACCTTCATCCACAGGCCCAGTTTTATTTTTAACAACTGCGACCAAAGACCGATATGATAATGTTATACTAAAATGCAATATTCACTACGAATAGGGTCTCTAACTGTATCTACATCAGACTTTGGGGAATCAAATCCATCGAACCATCAGCGTAATTCCATGGTTACTCTCCCACAATGGTGAGGGAGTTTTATGCGAATCTGGTGGACCAAAAGCAAGAATTCGTCTTTGTTCGAGAAGGGCTAGTTCTATGGAGTGCTGCGTAGATCAACGTACTGTTGAGAATTCCGGAACAAGTAGACGACCTACACCCTTTATGCACCATTTGGATGATGATAGTTTGGCCCAAATGATGAACGATCTTTGCATCAATGGCATTACATGGATGGGCAAAGGGTTTCATAATTATACAATGCATAGGTGGTACCTGACAATCTTTTGCAACGTCTGGTTTCATTTCATCAATAGTCATGTTATGCCTTCTACCCACAGCACTACGGTCACATTGGACCATATGTGTATGCTGCATTCCATTATGCACCACCGACACATCGACATTGGGGAGCTTATACATGCCCAAATCGCGGAAGTTGTAAGAAAGCAAGTAGGTCCCCTCTCTTTTTATGCTACTCTGTCAACATAAGGGCATTGTGCCCAAAGATGATGAGGAGGTCTTGGATAACGAAGGACCAATCAATGGAATTTCTGTTGAGAGGATGAAACAGGGCCAAGACACTCCAATGGCTAAAGAGATCCCCAAGAAGAAGGACAAAAGAAAGGGTAAGAAGAAGACTGACAAAATTGATGCGCCGATAGAAACCCAAATAGCAAATAAGCTGGCATTGATGGAAGATCATTTAGATCGCCTTGACATACATTTTATCCATACTGACAGTATCGTTGATGACATGGATTTTTGACTGCATAAGTTTCCCATCCATCTATCGCCCGATGAAGTATTCATCTTCCGAGCAACCTACCTCTAATAGTAGGCCTGCCCCTACACCAACCCAGATACATATTTCTGATGAAGAGAAGGATGACGGGCAATCACAGGCTGATAACGGTTTTCATCGCAACATTTCCTACTTATTCAAAGATGAATTCTAAAATAGTCTGGGCGCAAATATGACAGAGAAAGCAACTGTTCTAGAAGAAGATTTTGATGTAGTCGATTGCACTGACACTGGTCTAGTTGAAAATAAGCCAAGTGTAGAAGAAGAGGCAAATCAAGAAGGTAATCAGGAGAAGGATCAAGACGAGGAAGAGAAAGAAGAAGAACCTGTCGAGGTTCAGGTTGAGAAAGAAACTGATGCCCCAACAATGATCATTGAATATATTGTAAGAGCATCCAGCTTAGAGGAGGCTCTACCAGTTGTGAGCCAGGCTGAGGTTGTTACTGACGAGATATAGGAACTGAATCCTCTAGCTATTATGCCCTACATAGAACCACTCACCAAAATCCACCCATAAAAGGTGACAACTGATGATTCCATCACCCAACCCATTGAGGAGGAGCAATCTGTCGAGCCGATTGGTTCAAAGGATAAAAAGCGAAAAAGGCGTAAGGACAAGAAAAAGAAGAAACACCATGACTAGGAAGAGCGCCCGAAAAAAGAAAAAGAAAACCAAAGCAACCTCTGCATCGGTTGCTGCTGAGTAAGTTGGTACATCTCTTTTTAGTTAGTTTTCATGCATTCTTATTGTGCTTGCATTTTTATTGTCGTTGCATTCATTTTAGTTTAGTACATTGTAACTGCATTTTCATTATATATGTATAACTATTGTCAGTGCATTAGAGACAATGCATACATTAAGTTTGGGGGGAAGCTAATGTGAATTGGAAATGCAACTACACCTTCATGTTTGACTTTTATTTAGTTTCTTTAGTTAATGAAAATTTACAAAATTTCAATAGAAATGTGCCCACAATTTTTATTTTTGATGCGTAATTCTAGAATTTTTTGAATGTTGATATGGAAATTGGATGAATATGAATGAATGATGAGTTTGCTATTTTTGAATGAATAATTGAAATTGCTTCAGTAATGAATGAATAGTATTGGTATTGAATCTTGAGCTAACTGACCAATGCAGCGACATTTTATTAAGAAAAGACACTCCATTATGAGTGCATTGTGACTTTTAAAGGAGAGCACTCCGCTACAGACTTAGAAAATAAAATTCATCTAGCCAAAGGCTATAACTGCAAGAGTGTGTATCAGCACAATTACATGCTTCTTGGGGGTTTGTTGCACCCAATCGTTACTACCCAGGAACAAAGGTAGAGTAATGCAATGACATCTTTCAGTCACTTAAAAAAATAAAAAAAATGAGAAAAAGAAGAAAGAAAAAGAAAAAGAATAAATTGCTGAAATGGTTCAAGAAAGGTTAAGACTCAATGCATGATACTAACATTGATGAAGTTGCAATTTTAAGTTGTTCATAGCTATAAATTGTCAGCGCATCATTTTATTATATGAATGCGATTTACATATTAGGAATTTAGATAATTAAAGTTGTATGAATAATGATTGTGGTGACATTTCTAATTGGGACTTTGTTTATTTTTGTTTACTTGAGGACAAGTAAAAACTCAAGTTTGGGGGTGTGATGGTATTACAAATGAGATAGATTTTCTCCCTAATTTAGTGTCTTAATTGTCTCTTTTATATTTCATTTAGCATGTATCATTAGCATTTTATATTTAATTTTCATATTTTCCAACTCATTGTTAGTTAGTTTAAATTCTTGTTATTTTTATCCATTTTTGTACTAATGTCGACGCAAGTAGCCGATATATTGCGTCTTAATATTGTTAGTGCAGGAACTCAGTTAAAAGCTTAATACTAGACAAATGCAGCCACAACATCAGCTAGTAATTGCGACCAAGAGATGTCATAGCATTACAACTAAACTTGGAATGAATAGAATCAAACTGAATCCACAACTGGAAGCACCAACATAGGAATTTCACAGATGTCGCTGTAATTATGATTTCAGAATGCGCCTAGTGACACAACGATAATCTGCAAATCTCTGAAGAACATACTAGAACTGCGTGAGTGCACAGCTGTACTCTAACTAATTTTGACAGCTATAAAAATCTAGATCTGGATCTAGGAATGAAGGCTGAAGCTTGTAACATTTTGGAGGTTATAAATAGACAAACAAAAAATGAAGAAATCATCAAGAGCTAAGGGATTAAATTCTACAATTTCTGTGTGATTTTGGAGATTTGAGCTGGGAATTAGGAAGCTGATGAAGCAAGTCTGCAATCACTTCTGATGAGAAGGTGTTTGATGCAAGGCAAGAGGAACAATCAGGGAGTAGGCCTAGTAGTCTAGAGATAGTAAGCTTCATTTTACGCTTTAATTCTTCTTAAACGATGATGGATTTTAATGATATTAAATGAATACGAGAGTGTCTTTTAATGTTATATCATTTTGATTCTTATTTTACACTGCTTATCTGCTTAATCTTGGATTTAACCGCTTTAAGCACGAGAGTGAAATTGCAGTGTGCTGACATCGAGAGATGCGGTGACAGGTTAGATTAACAAGTAGGTTAGGTGAGAGCTACTCAGGACTGGGATAAGAACCAGTTACTTGTTCTTGGATACACATCATTGCTCGCACCGAGAGATGGAGTAATTGTGGGTATTTAAGTCGAGATTAAGTAGGGAGCTGTTGTTGGTAAGAACTTAAAGGGACTTCATTGCAGCGACAATTCATCTATACTTTACCTTGTCGACGCATCCAACGTTGCAACTTAGCAGAATCTGTGAACCATTTCTACCCTTTACACTTGATCACTTTACATTTTATGCAATTTAAATATTCAGCACCCAACACTCAACACATTTGATTTACTTTCAGTACATTGACTTTTAACACCTGATATTTAACTATGATTGCGTTGAAATTAATATCTAATTAAAGTTGTAGATCTGACATATTGCACTGACATCAGTACTCATATTACACTTAATTTCAATATTGATTGCTTCGACATTTGACATCAAGAACCTATTCCTTGAGGGATCGATATCCGATAGATTTGTCTATCAACTATACTTGCATCGACATGTGTACGCTTGCACAATCATTGTGTCGTAAAAACACCGATCACTAACTAATCCCAATTCCTTCGAAACTCTCATCATTCTCTTCCCATTCAAAAACCTAAAACTCCCTACAAGAGTGGTCCTTCATTCAAAGCTGCAATGGAACTCTATCAACAAGGCTTATCCTTAAAACCAGAGGTATTTTCTTCATTTTTACTATTCCATTGGTTATTATTCATCTCTTCTTTGTGTTAGATTATAATGCTACCCCGAAAGAGGACAATGGTGCAAGAGAGCAACAGCGATTCGGATTTCGAATGATTCATAAATGCTCAGATAGAAAAATACTTTTTGGCTTCATAAGGACGGACTCTCATTTAAGAACGAGGCTTCAAACCGTCCATGATTCTCTGCAAGGTGGTATGGCCACTGATGCGGTACCATCAGTGGGAGCAATTTTGCTTCCTCCCAACAAGTAACACTGTAATACCGATAGTTCATGAAATTTTACATATCCCTTAAGGATGACATAGTTAAGAGAAAACCTTCAGGAATAGTGGTAGTTCAAGATTGTGAGGTTCACATGTCACCTAAGGATATATGCAATTATTACAATGTCCCTTACTATAAGAAAGACTATGTACAGAGAGTGGACTTTAATACATTTCAAAATATAGATATGGTGGAAATAGTGAAGTTCTTGACCGAAGGTCGAGGTGTGTGGAACTATAAACTTGACATTGGCACACCCTCCAATTTTAACCAAGCTATCATGTTCCCGGTAGCTAAAATGTAGATGCAATTCCTATCTACACGACTTATACCTGCTTTCCTTGTTTCTAACGTTAATTCTTTGCGAGCTTTGCTATTGTATGGCATTTTGCGATGCAAGCAGGTTTGTGTAGGCTCTTGGATATATGAAGAAATGAAACGGTGCACTCAGAGTTAATGAATAATTTTTAAAGCTGACACAGAGCATCATCAAAGACTCCTTATACAAGCAATATGTCGAGCTACAGAGAAAACAAATCAAAGAGTGAAATCAGAGAAGAAAAGAAAAAATGGATGTACCATCTTCATTGAAAAGAAATGAGAAAACAAAGAGGAAACAAGAAAGTATCGAAGCCAAGCTCGATGGAATGATAGCTTGGATGAAAGAAACAATTCCTGTGCTAACTGAGTTTGCAAGGATACATGGGTTACCAACCCCAAATTACCTGACGAACATGTTTGGGGAAGAAGAAGAAAGTGAGAATGAAACCGAGTTGGGAGGAGCCAACATGAAGCAGGACGAGCCTAACACTGATGATGAGTATGAGCCAATGTTTCAGCCTCAATACTCCACTCCAAAAGGATAGGTAATTCGGAGCCCAGCATGACGACAAGGTGGGAGCTCCCGAAAAAAGTACTCCGACAAGGGCAAGGCTCCTATGGATCCTTAACCCGACTCGGAAGAAGACGAGTGAATTTTAATTTATTTTTAAGACTTGGATTTATTTTAAAGTCTTGTAATTTTTAGGCTAATTTTCTTTTTACTCTTTAGGACCTATATAATTCGTAGGAGTAGGATAGATATTATTTTGTATATATGTCTTAATTCTTCTTGCAGGAACCCCATATTATGGAGACATAATAATTTCGAGCATTCATGCCAAAGGAAGAATGAAAACCACTAAAAAGGGCCTTCACAATCAATCGGGTAACATCTTTCCTTTATTACTCATAGAGGCACACATTAGGGACAATGTGCTTTCTAAAGTATGGGGGTGACATAGGAATTTTGGCATATAATTGTTTTTATTTCTTCTTTTCTTAAAGGTAAAAAAAACTTCCTTCCCTTTTATTTGTTTTTCCTTTCTTGAATACAAAATCTAGTTTTAAACATGTTTATGCCTAAGCATTTATTCCAAAAAAAATCTAATCCTTCGTGATTAATTAAAGTTTCTCTATTTCATTTGTTTCTCAGATGGTCAGTTGCTTTGAATTTCTTTTGAGATTTTTTTATTGCTTCTTTCTCTGTTTTTTGATGCCCCGATATTGGCGTTTAGTTGTGTGATAGTTTGTTTTGGAAAATTTTGGGTCTTGGTGGGTGATTTTCAATTGTTCAAAAAGGATTGAATGATAAAAACTTTTTGATTGGTTACGGTCTTGCAATCCAAAATTCTTTAACATTAGGTGTATTTGATTGATTAGATTTTAGAGTTAGCAAATTTTATTGTTAAAGTAGGTTATTTTAAAGAACTTTATCTGCTCAATCCTATAGCACTACTTTTTATTTTTTTTGGTAATCTACAAACTTTGAAAAATAAATTGTGACTTTATGAAATTTATGTGAATCCCTTTTTCCTTGGTAGAGTTTTTCTTTTCTAGAAAGAATTCTCATTCTTCTTGCAATATTCTTGTTAATTGTTTATATGTTTTAGTGTTCCATGCAATTATATTGCCTATTTTGTGTTTAAGAACTGTATTGTAGATGAAAAATGTGTGGAAAAATTTATATTTCATCAACCACGATTGAATATTTCAAGCTTCATTACAGTTTTTTCAAATATATGCACTTAATGACACCTTTGCCAGTTTTTTGGATAAGAGATCCAAATATTGACATATATAGAGACAAATCCAGGATTTGAAAGATAAATATAATTCTGTAATCAATAAAATCTTTTTGTTTTCCCTTTCTTTTAAAAAAGGGCACCTAACTACACAAATAATTTTGTACAATGTGTTATCCAAATATGACAATGCTGATTCTAATATTGCACTAGACTTGAGGAAGGAAGAGAATTTAGGGACTAGGGTTAAGACGGATGAAGGGGTTTCAAGCTGTGAGTATGCCTTGGTTGAGGAAGCATTGTGGCTATGTACTCTTAAATGGTGAGGCAAGCTTGTTTCATAATGCTATTAGTGTTTCATTATCTAGTTTAGTAAGACTTACTGGAATGCTCATGCTAGAATATTTGCTAGACTGTAATTGCTAGGATATTTACGAGACTGTAATAGAGAGATTTATGTTTCATCTTATTTGATATTTATTTAGTTTAGTATTTCCGTACTACACCCTTTGTTTTATGTAGTATTGGTTTTGAAATAAACTAAATCTTATCTAGCTGAAATAGTTTTGACCATTTTCTATGAATGTTTTGGTATAGCTGCCTCTGTTTCATGGAAAGCATTTTCTTGCATGTGTTATGATGGAGAATATGGTTTAGTGACAACTTATAGCACTTACCTATTGTTTTATAAGGAGATGTTGATTCTACAATTCTTATTGAGTATTTTTGTGCTTATCTTTTATAGGCACAATGACTCCAAAACATCAAAGGAAGATGATAGGTACCGTTTTGTTGTTGAAGGTCAATCACAAGAAGTGTTTCCTTTGCAGAAAAAGCTTTCTTTTTCACCAGGAATAAATTCACTATTGTCTTGTTAATTTCATTTCAAAAAGTTGTAAATCCACTCAAGAAATATGTAAGATACAAGTTTATTAATAAATGAAGCAAGGACTATGTTTACGAACATAATCTGCTGACTCTACAGATGAGGCTTTCGACATGCACCATATTTAATGACCAAAAATTACATTTACCATTATATTAGTTTATAAAGAAGTATTGTTTATTGTTGATGTTGGCTTCGTTAGTTCTTGAGCTCAAAAATAACTTTAAATTATTACAATATATGCGAAAACAATGTAAATTATAAATTTAATAGATATAAAATAAAATTTAATGAAACAATGAAAAGATAAAAAAATTCTCTAATCTATGTTTCATTTTAAAACATTTTTTTATGAAACATTTTCATGAAATCTGTCAAACAACAGAAAATATTTTACACAAATTCATCCAAACACCAAAAAACATCACCTTTTCTATAAATGTAAATCATTTTCCATAAACCATTTTCTAGAAGTCATTTTACATGCAAACAAACGGACCCTAAATTGATATTTGTGCATATTAAGTTGTTTAGAGATGACCTAAGACATTGTTTGGACACTCTTAGAGCTAAAAGGCTCAGCCCTGTTCTAAATTACCAATTAGTACCTATCTTTGAGCCTTATGACACATTTTTGATGAGCCACATTAGAATCCTCTTAAGCCTCAAATGATGATTTGTGTATATCTTTTTCTTTGGTCCTATTTTGCATGAAAATGAGCATATGGCCATATGTATTGGGGGTAGGTAGACACATTAAGATGAAGATATTAAAACAAAAGAAGGAGATCATGATAAGGTATGAATTTTAGCCTAGTCGAAAAAAGAGATAAATAGTGAAAAAAATAAAATGAGTAAGGACGAAAAAAAACTTTTGAGTAAGAAAAATATTAAAAGCGTGACAAAGAAATCATCAAGTCACCAAAAAGTAGAAGAAGACATCTTACTCAAAATCAAAGAAAACGACGTGCTCATAGGCTAGCTAAAAAGATTGCTTAGATTGATTTCCTAAAAATAGAGAAATAAGGAAGGTGAGAGAAGGAGAAATAAGGAGGTGAGATGGAGTGGGACAAAAAAGGGAAGAATAGGGAACAATACAATGTGCCAAACTATTTTTATGCTGTATAACCCCTTTGTGTGCTTAACTGTTCTTTGAAAATCATACCTATCCTAAGCCTCAACACGTTACAAGCCAAAAAGCCTTATGCAACCTAACCGGCTCTATGCGTGGATAGATGTAAAAACTACATAACCTCATTATAATTGTTTGTATTATACTAGGATAATCACAGTACTCATGTTAGGTACTGATGGAATCATATTGATGGAACTTTGATATTTGTATCTCTTGTAACCTACTAAACTTAGATTGTTTCTACTTAAGAATAGTGAAGTTGCTTAATTATCATGTTAAGATTATCAAAACATGCATAAAGCATAAAGTAGATGTTAAGAGCCTAATCTTTGTATGATACAGTCTCAAGCTCACTCTGCTTTCCTTTGTTTCTTTTTTTTACTTTTGCATTTTTTTTCTTGTTAGCTTGAGGACAAGCAAAGACTTAAGCGTGGGGGAGTTTGATCTATCGATTTCGTACCTACCAAATTGAACTTATTTTCAAAATTGATGAGGTTGAAATCAAGTAATTTCCCTTATGTTTTATGAATTTTTAGTTTAGTTTCGTTTTCTAATAAGTTGTGCTAAGAAGGTTGTATTATTGCTTTTAAGGCCAAATAAGGCCTAAAGATTAGCTAACCTACTTCGTGAGTGCACAGGAGACTAGTAGTTGTGGAGCCATAGTGATACTGACCATTTCGTCACGACATAGACAACCCTATGTCGCAACAAAAGGATCGTTAGCGAAGAGTCAAGGGACTGCCTTCTGTGTCGCGACACAGGTCCTGGTGTGTCGCGACATCAGCCCCAGACTCCAACTCTACATTCAGCGAGGAGCATTTTCATCTTCATAATGCAACTTAAGCACAAAGGATGATAGCTGACCTAGGATTGAGGAAAAACGGCCATTTAAAAGCTATAAATAAGACCTTTAGCACTAGAGTTTGGAGACCATTCACTTGACTTTAGTTTTCATTTTTATTTGTATTTTCAGTTTTGAAATGAGATTATAGAAGTTCGCATAAACGTTCGAGGAGTTTTTCCCGATAGATTGCTTAATACAATTTTACCTTTCGGATCAGTTGTTTGGGAAAGGATGAACGTTGAACAAACACTAGGCCTGACTACCCTAGAAAGTCATTTAGGTGGGAATGAACCCAAAATTGATATTGCCCATCCGTGAACACCTATTCCCCAAACCGGTTTAGATTGTGACATCTAGCGATAAGTAATATCTATTAACTTGCTATGTTGGCAGAAGATCGAGAATCCAACTGGAATACTGACTAGTTGATTGGAGGAAATTCCCTAAAACCCAATAATTGAAGAACTCATACGGAAACGACCTAATCTCCCTAAAGTCATTTATAAGATTTCTACAACTCAATCATTTGCTTTTATTTTCTATCTTATTTTCTCTTTCACTTTATGCTTTTCAAAACAAACTCTTTTATTCATCGTACTATAAACCCTAAAATAACTACTAATTAATTTTACTCTTTGCAGGGATTTTATTTACTATCGCTTTATGCCTCTTTTAGGTACGATCCTCGAAATACTACCGAGTGTTCTATTGTAACACACTATATTTACAACCTAACCCGTATACTTGCGAAAAGTCGAAATCTACATCGAACGGGAGTACGTTCGAGGGCGATTAGTTATGTCTGACAATTAATCTCTAATAGAGTGATCACTATTAATCATGTGAGGTCAAGTGAAAATTTGGTGGATCTTTTGATAAACTGTCATACTAGAGATGTAGTCAACAAGACCTCGGATGGGACTCAAGCCCATTAATTAGAGTCACCCATGATGGAAACTCGACTCAACGTTTGGTATAAAGTCAAGTTTTGGGTTCAATGAGACAAAGTACATCATTAGTATGTGATTGTTAGCACTATAAATAAAATTCATCCTAAGATTAAAGTCTTAGGTACCCGTAATGATAAGGGAAGGATGAATAATGTACTCTCAATGGACCCATAACATAAATATGTTAGAGTTTTATAATTATTGGAACACTCTTGATGGGAGCTACATATGTGAGTGGAAGTGTGGTCGCTTCTAGAAGCTTAAGGGCTTGGCTCTAATAGCACACATGAAAAGAGGACACAAACACATGGCCATAATAATGTCCCTAGATATTATGCATTGACCGGTGTTGAAATAATTATATGAGATGTGTTCGATTAGTCAAATGGAATAGTTGGTTCAAAGCTTAGTCTATCAATTTTGATTAACTATAACATGTTTTCACTAAGTGAAGGTTCAATTGTAAGACACCTTCATTATGCAAATTGATTTCCAAGAATATCAAAATCTAAAATAGTTTGAAAGTGAGGGGAAATTGTTGGAACATTTTAAAATATTTATAGTGTTCCAATAAATATAAATGAATGGGTGCAATTAATCAAGAGTTAAATCTTTTAGTCATTGTTCAAGAGTTATATCACTTAATTTTTGAAAAAGAATTATAACTATTCAAACAATATTACTTGAATAGTTATAATATTAGATGAATAATTATATGTATTTTTAAAGATTTTATTATTTAGAAAAGACACCTATTGAAAGATGTCTCTATAAAGAGACATGAAATTTCCTATAAATAAGAATGAGATTTCATTTGGAAATCGTACCAATAAACTCTAAAATTCTTTCTATCATTCCTCCATTTTCTAATATTATTAGATTAATCTATAAAGTATTATTGCAGAAATTCTTTATAGAAATTGAGCTTCTTGTTATACATTGCTCAGTGCTTAGTCGAATATTCTCGTTAGTGCAAATCGCAAATAGTCATCGGTTTCATTGTATCCTTGAGGTTAATTTGCTTGAAACTTTTTGCACACCGAATATAGGTAGGGCGAATATAACATTAAAGATAGTGGCTCGATACACACCTTGGAGCCTTGTCCCATTTCTTCATTTTCTATTCGAGTTTTGTTCGTGTGTTTGAGATTTTCCTCACCGGAGATTTGTACTAACATGTCTTACCTTTTATTTCCAAAAAAAATATTTTTCGACATCATTATGTTCAAAATGAGAGGTGTTAAAGTCTGTCACTAACTTTCCGTCACTGACTTTGAGTTTTTGGTAGTTTTAGATTTCTTATGTGTCATTTATAATTATTTATTTTAAAGTAAAACTAGAATTTACAAACAACCAAGCAACTATTTCTCTAAATCTATCAACAAACCAAAAATAATTTCAACAAATATGGGTTTAGAACCTTTCACATTGTTGCTAACATTCTTGAGATTGAAGAAGACTTTTATTGTAATGTGGGGATTCCTTGAAAAACCTGCAAAAACGAAAAAAACAAAAGAGAAAAGAAGTAAAAAGAGTGCATCAATTTTTTTTTAAAATCAAATGAGGGAAAGGGTTTTGAGAGTTTAAGACAGCTTAAGTGTTGATAATATTGTGTTTAAGGGTTAATATTATTTAAGTATGTTTTATATTTAGATTTTAAAGGGCAAAATTAGTGGATTTTTAATGTTTTAGCTCTAGGTCGTGTCATCGGGTCAGGTATTTTCCTTTAGAACCCAGCTCGATGTCACAGCATTCTACTTCGAAGGCTAGCATTGCGATATCGAGGTGCAATGTTGTGACATCCCTCCTAAAAGTTCAAAAATTCAATTATGTTGTCAATGTTGTGTAACGACCTATTTTTTGTGGCATCAAAAATAGTGGTTTCAAGACCAAAATTCTGACATGTGTGTACGTAAAAATTAAGTGTTTAATATTTATGAGGTCATTAGTATCGTATTAGATCTTGATTAAGAAATTATAACGTTTTGTTAGTTAATTAAGTAAAAGGTACTAAATTGTAAAAGCTAAAAGTTTCTATTAATGAAAGGTGTTAATGATTATTAAAAAGTGAGTGGGTGGATTTGTTTAGTAAATAAACCATATATGAAATTAGTGAACAAATATGAACTAAGTTTCGTTAATTATTAAGTTAAATTAAAAGGGTAATATGGTAATTAGAGACAAAAACAAAAAACCAAGTATCATATTCTTCCATTAATTTTTCTTTCTAGTCGAATACTCCATGAAAGAACTTTGAAGGCTTAGATCAATCTTTGTTATTTCATGTAAGTGAATTTGATCCTACTTTTAATAATTTTTATGTTGTTGTGATCTTTGCATTGTTGTTTAGCTAGTTTAGGGACTAATTTGTGAAGTTGTCAAAGTTTAGAAAAATTACCATTAATGTTCTTGATGTATTCTTGATGTTGTTCTTGAGCATGAAGCTTGATGATAATTTTGAGCTAGTTTGTAAAGTGATTTTTAGTAAATTTTCATGTTTAATGATTAGATTGGAAATAAACTAATGTAGACATGGTTTTTCTTGATAAATACAGAATTATAAGGTTGATTTAGAGTGGTTAAAGAATAGGTTCCATAGGTTTAAAGTTTAATTGTGAGAAATAAGCTTAGTTTGGTCTTAAGGACCAAATTGAATAAAGTGTTTTTGTTTGGGGAAAAATTGAAAAGTTGTAAACAGAATGAAATATGTACTAAAGTGTATATTATATGAAATTGAAGTTGATAATTGAAATAAATTATTTTATAGATCAAGAACAAGTTGATAACCAGGAAAAGGGAAAGTTGCTAAATAGTCCTTAAACTTTTACAAACTCTGTAGTTTAGCCCTTATATGTTTGTAGTCCTTAAACTGGAACTTTATTTATTTATTTTAGTTATGTTATTAGTTAATTTTATATCTAATTATATTTATTCAAATGATTAGTATTTTAAATGGAATGTTATGGAACTACATATGAAAATGGTTATGTAGTGGATCATAGAATTTAATATGGATGATTAATGCGAAGGATTTAAATTATGAATTGAGGGATCGTGGAATTATGCAAATTACGTATGTATTGTCGGTTTAACCAACCAGTACTGGGCACACAAATATATTCATAATGTTGGTTTAACCAACTAGTGCTAGGCACACATATATGACATTGTTGGTTTATCCGACCAACGTTGGGTGCAAAATAATGTCGGTTTATCTGACCAGTGCAGGGGCATACCTATTGTTCATTTATCTTACCAGCGCTGGCGTAAAACTTTACTGTAGTTTATCTGTCAAGCATCGAGTGCCAATAACGGTTTGATTTATATAAATTCATATAACCGATTCATTGAAGAGATTTGGCAAAAGAGTGATATAGTAAGATGGGTAGAAATGGTTAGTGAAGTTCCTTGTAATGTACCATGTGGTAACCAAGTATAACATGTTATGGATTCATACACTATGATTAATAATTATAGGTTTAGTTCTTGGAGATTAATGAAATGTACTCAATAAATGATTTATTCCTTTGTGTGTAGGTTAGGTACTTATATTTGATTGTCGATTCAGCTTCCAAAGATAATCCTGAATTCAAGTTGGTAATGTATTTTTTTGTGTCTTGGCATGTACCTAGGTGATTTTTCATAATTTGACCTAGCATATGAAACTACTTTTCGCACTTTCGGAGCTTGAAATTAGGCATTATAGTTAGATTTTAGTTAGGATTTACTTCAATTTTAGTTCAATGAATAAAATGTGTAAAAGGTGTAAAAATGAGTCATTTATTGACTTTAGGGCTGAATGAGTCCTAAAGGTTGGCTAATGAACTTCGTAAGTGTGCAAGAGACCATTAGAGGCCAAACTATATAGAAGCTGATCACTATGTCATGACACGGGACAAAAGATGTCACAACATAGGGACCAGAACCAAAAGAATCCTTAAGTTGTCTTCTTCGTCGCGACACGAGCACATGATGTCGCAACAACGCTTGGAAAACCATACCAAAGGAGTATATTGCCTTCCATGTCACGACATCGACTCCTGAACGTGGAAATATACTGAGTGAGGGGCGTTTTGGTCTTCATAACACAAAATAAACTCAAAGAACGGCAACTAACCTAGGGTTAAGGAAAAAGACCATCAAAATACTATAAATAGGCCCTTTGAGCTCCTAGGTTTACACACCTTTTCCTTAGTTTAATTCTCTCTTTTTAATTTAGGTTTAGTCATTTCTTTCCTTAGGCTTTTGTTATTTTGTTCTTTTATTATTCAAAGAAGTGATTTGTAGACGCGCATAGACGTTCAAGGAATTCTTTCCAATCTTCAATACAAATCAGGGATTTTCTATTCACAATATTTTCAATGCATTCATTATGTTTCATCTATTTATTGAATCTATTTTGCTTATAAAACCCATGAGGAACTGATTCCCTCTATGGGGGAGGTATGATGATTTGATTGTTGTGTTGGCACTTTTGGATGTGCATGTTATAAGTTATATAGTTTTGGATTGATGTATGGTATGATATAGTAAGTAAGGTTGATGGTTATTGATGTTTAAATGTATGTTATGCTTGTTTTGGTGAAAGATATTGCATATTAATATATGCATGAAATGTGGTATCAATGAGGGCACAGTGGTTAGGCGTGTTATTATTTGACATGTTAAGACTTGTTTTAAGGTGTATTTGTTGATATTTTAAGGTTAATTTTAGGCATGTCTTGGTCCTCAAGATAGGTGTAGAATTTAACTTGTTTTAGAAGCAAATTTTGGTAAACACGGGTTGTCTTCAGTCACACGGCCTGGCCATACAGTCATGTGATCCCTATTCCAAAAATTCTTAGATTTTCCTAGAATTTTCTGATTTGTTTTAATTTAGTCTCAATTTAATTACAAAATATTTGTAAGCCCTCATAAGTCCAATTTAAGGTTTGTAAATGTATTTATGCCATGATTAACATTTGAATTGAGTATTTATTTTTATATACATAAATTGTTTCTGTGATTGTTATTGATATTAATGGATAGAATATGTATCAAACTCCTTCATAACCTTAATCCGGCGACGGAGATGGGTTTGGACGTTACATGTTGCGACATTGGTGGCTCAATGTCGCGAATTCAACTCTTTTTTCATAAAAATCTTGTGTTTTGAGGGTGTCATAACATCATCATCTCGATTTTAAAGTTCTCACGTCATTCTAAGTGACCTAAATATTCATCATACCTTAACTCCTAATTTAATGTAACATCCCAATCATTGTGAAGGTAGGAACAGTAGCTCGGAGCTACGTCTTTCGATAAAAATTAAACAAATATTACAATTGATTTAATTAGGAGAGTTGGGCAGAGCCAAATTAAATTTTATCGACAGGCTTGGATTAAATTGTGACTAATTAGGATTTAGGGACTTGAAAATAAAAGTTGTAAATTTAACTCTAAAAGTGAAATAGGTTGATTGACTATAAAATGGGATTTAAGGGAGCTAAAGTGGCAATTAAACCCCACTTGTGAATTAGTGGTGGAGTTAGTAACCCACCATAAAACTGTGTGGTGATAAATGGCTTAACAATTTTAATAATAACAAAAATAAAATTTAGAATAGATAAAAGGGAAAAGGGGGGAAAGGAAATTTGAACACTTTCCCTTCTCCTTCATTTCATTCACGATAGAGACAAAAAAAAGGTTTAGGGAGAATTTGGCTAGCTACTTCCATTTGTAAGATTTCTTGTGAAAATCTCTTTGTATTTTTGTTATAATAGAACTTGTTTCACCTTGTTTTATCAAAATGAGAGATTTCATGAAAGGTCCCTGGAAATCTAGGGTTTTACCATTTGTGTTTGATAGGCTTTGGTTGCCATGGATGAATGATTAGTGTTGAGAGTTAGATAAGGGTAGTTTGCATGTGATTAATTATGATTTTAAAAGGCTAAGAATTTGGAGAATAAAAAGAAACGATAGTGAAAGAGTTTATTTTTTGTTATTAAATAGGTATATGTGAATGGGGATTCTCATGAGTTAAAGTAGTTATTCTTATATTGAAGTTAAATTTTGAGTTTGAGTTAATGCTTCTTTCACATAAAGGTTAAACCATTGGGGGTGATTTTGGGGAAATTACCCTAAATAGAACTATGATAATAAAGTAGTTTATTTAAGTGTTAACATATGAACTTGTTATTTAGATCAAGATTCACATTGTGTGGAAGACGTATGAGGCAAGGGCAAAGCTGTTAACTAAACAGTTGGAGTAGTCACTCAACATGTAAGTTTTACTCGTAAACTTACTCCATGTTAACTTAAATATGCTAAATATGTTAGACAAATGTGTATTGATATATATATATCCATGTTTATGTAATTGTACTTGTATAATATAATAACTTGATATTAAAGAAATTAAATGCATATATAAGATGACGAGTGTAAACGTGTTCAAGCTGGCAAGCGAAAATGCATATATAGGCTAACGAGCATAAACGTGTGCAAGCTGGCAAGCGAAAATGCATATATAGGCTAACGAGCATAAACGTGTGCAAGCTGGCAAGCGTAAATGCATATATATATAGGCTGACGAGCGTAAACGTGTGCAAGCTGGCGAGCATAAACACATATATAAGCTGACGAGCGTAAACGTGTGCAAGCTACCGAGTGTAAACGCATATATATATATAAGCAGACGAGCATAAACATGTGCAAGCTAGCAAGCATAACCGCATATATAAGCTAACGAGCGTAAACGTGTGCAAGTTGGCGAGCCAAAACGCATATATAAGTTGATGAGTGTAAACGTGTGCAAGCTGGCGAGCGTAAACGCATATATATATATAAGCTGACGAGCGTAAACATGTGCAAGCTGGCAAGCATAAACACATATATAAGCTGACGAGTGTAAACGTGTGCAAGCTAGCGAGCGTAAACATATATATATAAGCTAATGAGCGTAAATGTGTGCAAGCTAGCGAGCGTAAACGCATGTATATATATACATATATAAGCTGACGAGCATAAACATGTGCAAGCTGGCGAGCGTAAACATGTGCAAGCTGGCAAGTGTAAATGTATATATATAGCTAACGAGCATAAACGTGTGCAAGCTGAGGAGCGTAAACATATGAAAGCTGGTGAGTGTAAAACGCAATGAACACGTATATTGATCCTTTTATGATAAATTATGGAAATGTTATATGAATGTGATATTGACTACAAATGAAACCAATTAGAAATCGGAAGTTCTTAAGGAAAATTTTGAATTGTATTAGGTTTCTTGAAAACTATTAAATATTCTCTAGATATTTAATATGGATCAACAAATGTTAAAGGCTTAAATGAATATGTATATATATTGTTACAAGAATATGGTCAAGACATGCGAATTGGAAATCGTTGGTACAAGTGGTTGAAATGAGGAAATATGTTTATTGAACATATGATGGATGATATATATACTTAATGTGTTATTATTACAAGTTACATTAATTATTGAAATTATATGTTTCTTGGTGATACTCATCGACCTTATAAGGTTGTGTTGCAAAGGAAGAGAATGTTTATATAAAATGGTATGTGAATTGGTTATGTGAAAATATATGTATGAATTGAGACATTAGATTTAGACAATTGAGATGAAAGGTGATTGTTAAGTGCAAATATGATGTTTGGTTTATATTGCAAATGTGTTTTTCATGTATAAGTTTGATATCATGATAAAGTACATGTTTACATACGAATTCACTAACCTTGTGAGATTTTTTTTTTGTGTATAGAAAATATATGACCTCAAGATTTTGATATTAAATTATCTTGTAAAGGGTTTAAAGTTTCAACCCTTATGATAAGTTGAATTTAAGTTTATTGTGAATTTACTAAGCTTTAAGTAAGCTTACCTCGCTTGATTTTTCTTCCTTGTAGACTATCGAATACAAGCTACTGATTGGATTACTTTTGGAGATCACACTATCTGGTAATTAATCATTTATGTTGGTTCAATTATAAGTGGCATGTAAATTTGGATGTCTTTTTAGGGTGTTTTAAGGTATGGTAAAATTGTTGTATGAATTGGTTTAAGTCCCTAAACAAATAGGTTAAGTTTGAGCTTGATTTTAGTCACTTTTGGGACACCGATCTAGCACACGGCCTGATACACGATCGTACGGATTTTGTAATTTAAGTGTAGTAGTCACTCAGTCTAGTACACGGTCGTGTGACCCATTTTTGTAAGCACACATGGTTTGACACACGGTCAGCGATACGGTCGTGTGTCCATTTTTTTAGCATACACAAGGGCTTGCACACGGCTGTGTGCCCTTGTTTTCTCAAACTTTTCAACTTTTCTTAAATTTTCTGATTTGATTCAAATTAGTCCTGAATTTTTTCTAAGCTATTTTTAAGGCATTAAAGGCACGATTTTAAACTTAAGGTATACGTATGATATGTGATATGAGACTGTATAATTTAAGTTGAATTATCGTATAGTAATATGAGATTAAGTGTTTGGTTGCTGGTAATGCACCTTAACCTTAATTAGGTAACGGAGACAGGTTATGGGTGTTACATTTAACATCTTCTACTCCTACATAAAAATTAATAATAAATTCAAATATTATAAGTTATACAAATTATACATAAAATGAAGTTCAATGGCTAAATATGAAGTTTTACTGTTAGAGTCATTAGACAGACTTTTTGACTTATCCATTGACTCTCGATCTCACACTCAATCATCCTGATCAATCCAGTATCGTCCCTTCCAACCTACGTCTTTCCACTTGTCCCTTGCTTGAGCACCAATCCGTTTTCCTGAATACATTAAGCATTAAGGGTACCTTCGATCAAGGCTGTTAGTAACACAATAAAATAAAGCATTACAATTCTCCACAAAGTACCCAACATGTTCCTTGTTTGTTGAGGATGTACTTAATCTATCGTAATTTAATATGGAAAATTAGGATTTCTCGATAAACTTAAGGAGCTTATTCTCAAGCAAAGTAGTGTATTTTCCATTGCTTTTTGTAATTTTTAGGTTTTAAGTTAATAAGTTTAAATGTCTTGTTTTTACTCATTTTGACACCTAAATTAGCCAAAAGTGTCAATGGGGTCCCTAACCTACGGTTGAGTGATGTAGGGACGTGTTGGAGGCTGAAATCAAGCGAGAACGACACCAAAGGAGAGGATATTGCTATATCCAAACCTTGGAATCGTGATACCTCTAATAGACCCGAGATTGGAGACCATCCTTCAATGGTATCATGATATCTACTTTGAGTATCATGATATCCACCTACCAAGAACCACCCCAAGTTCAAAATTGTCCAAGGTATCACGATATCCTCTTCCTTGATATCGTGATATCGATATTGTGAGGGAACAAAAATGGATCAAAAGGATAGTCTTTTTCCAGGAGAAGCACCAATCATTGAAAGGTCGTTCAATGGTATTTTAGGCACAAGAATAGGGTCAAAATAGCCACTATATCAGCCAAAATTTTGTTGAGAGAGAAAAAGAGGCCATGTTAGCTTAGTTTAGGTTTAGTTTTCTATAGGTTTTCTCTTAGCTTTTCTTTCTCCTTTTCTATGGTTTCTTATTTGCATTTCCTTAGCTGTAAATTTAACATTTCTCTGCAACTTTTCTTCTTGTTTTAGTTGTTCTTAGTGTTAGTTAAGTTAGTTATCACTGTAGCTTAGGGTTATTTGTAATTTTAGTCCCTGTACATTGGTTGTAAGATAATTCCAAATTTGGTTTAATGTATTTCAATTTCTTTTACTTTGAACTTGTTAAAGTTTGTTCCTTTCATGTTTATTTGTTTAGATTTTCTTGTTGATGCTTCTCTTTACATGCCTTTTAAGTTTTTTTGCATAAAAACCCAAAATTTTAACTTTTTCTTAAGCTTGTCTTTAATGAGTTTCATGTTTTTCATTTTCATGTTTATTATCTTCATTTCCACCATGAGTAACTAAACCTTTAAGAAGGTTGGTTGATGGAGATGTGGTGAGCTGATTTTTGGATGACGGACTAAATCGTAATAAATTGTTCTAATTTGAATGAACCTAAGATCTTAAGATTGACGACCCTAAGGGAACATCTAGGCAAGTGAGGTCATAAAGAGATCTTGTTGGGGACCAATTCATCAGTCCAAGTGAACCGGTAAGATCGAGAGATAATCCAAATTAATTTGTCTAACTTGGTAAAATTTAGATCGAGAGGTAAAATGAAGCCTTTTTGGGAGTTTAAGTGATTTAGATCCCTAATTAGAAGATTAATGAACCACATCAAGATCAACTGACCACCGTTAGTTATTTAATTGTTAATTTTGTAAATTTGTATGTTTTGCAATTTAGTTCGTATTAGCTAGATCGTAAATTAGTTTAATTTCTCTTGACTTTATGATTTGTTGTAATATAACTTTTTGCAATTAGTTGTTTAGACTCTTTATTTTACATGCATGTTATTTAAAAATTGTTCAATTTTTTTTGGGTTCGATCCTCAGAATACTCTAATGTTAATTGTAACACTATAAATATTACAACTGACCTGTCACACTTGCAATAAAGTTGTGATTTTTATATTTATATTTTAAGTCCTGAGTGTTAATTTCATATCTCTCTCTATTCATTTGCAAGGATGGAGGGAGGGAGAGGCTGTCAGTACCACAATTAAACACTTCCACTTCTCCATCAATTTTCATCATTAATTCATTCTTTTCTACATCGATGGTAGACTTGGATGTGGCTAAGAACAATCTTCCCAACAGAATGGGAATCTCTATGTCTTCCTCGACGTCAAAGACCAAAAAATTAACAAGAAATATAAATATCATAATTTTAACTGATACATCCTCTAATACACCTTTAAGGCGTACCAAGGACCTATCAGCCAACTATAGTGTGATAGATGTATTTTTAAGCTCCCCTAATCTGAGTGTCTAATATATTAATAAGGGCATTAGATTTATGTTAGCCCTAAATCACATAAGGCCTTCCCAAAGTTCAGTTCCCCTATCTCTATAGGAATTTTGAAACTCCGAGGATCTTTAAGCTTAAGGGTATCTTCTTAGTTCTGATTACAGTCAATGAGGCATTTATATTAATTTGTTCCTCTTTTTTAAGTTTCCTATGCCTAGCCTTGATTTCCTTTAAAAATTTCACAACTTAGGAATTTTGTCATTCAATTCTAAAAGGGGTAAATTTACATTTAGGGACTTAAATTTAAGAAACTAACAAATTTAGTATCGTCCCTTTTCTTCTTGTCTTCGAGCTTCGATGGGAATGGTACATTCTTACCACTCAAATCGACAGTTTATTTCATCTTAGGTACGGCTACTTCCTCCTCTATCTTTCGAGTCTCATCATCTTTTGGGGAGTCATCCACCGGATCATCTATTTCTTCCTCATTTACTTCTTTCTGAGTTGGAACACTTGGGTTTTCCAAAATTGTACCCAAGTAGAGCGTAATAACTTCCATGTGATCCTTCCTATCTCTCCGAGGATTATTCTCAATATTGCTCTGTATGCTTGTTTCAACTTGCCTTTGCGTCATGTTTATCATTTGGCTAAGTTGGGCTTAGATGTCAACCAACTACATAATCGTTTGTGTGCATTTAGTCTGCACTTATCATAGCTCACCACACATTGACTGCATCTCCCATTCAATTTTAGTCTTTCGCTAATCACATGAGGCATGATCGTTATTCACATAGCACCTGTTGGAAAAATTTGGTTTGAAAATGGTTTTCTTGCACAATGAAAAATTAAAATTTTGAAAATTGACTCGGTTTGTGATATTTATAGCAATAAACCTTAGATCAAAATCGTACATATGTTTTTGGATTAAGCAGATCCTTAATGTTTTTCGGCTTTCAAACAAATAATCTTCTCTGTTATTCTCATACCATAAATTATATCGAGTGTGAGCTCAAACCATTTGAATCGAAACACAAAACTAGAGAAACTTTTCTCTCCTTTTATGGTGAAAACGAAAATTCTCTCTTTTTTAATAGAAACCGGTAGAATTGTTATTCTTGAAAAATATATATGTAAAAGTTGAGAATAAATTTTCTTTACTTTTTGGCAAAATAACAATCTCTCGAAATCGTGTTAATAGCTCTAACGGTGTCATCTATTTATAGGAAGAGAAGGTAAAACCCTTGTAGAGTTGTATATATTTATTTTAAATAGAAAAACAACACCCTACTTAGAGTAAGAAAGGGGTGAACGAGTCACCCTTGTATTTGTACTAGGGTTTTCACCCCCTTCATGTTATATGAGGGGTTTTTAGGCCTCTCTCACATCGGGTTCAATTGCAAGTGCTTCTTAGGCCCTTTTTGACCCAGTACTTTGTAATGTGATCTAACACGATTCAGTTTTTCTATTCCTCAAAATAAAGTTTAATATTTATATATAAAAACAACTTTCTCATCCTATTTTACCCCAACAAAATTTTGACGATTTTACCCCTAGTAAAATTTTGATGATTTTGCCCCTGGTAAAATTTTAAGAAAATAGGTTCAATATTTCTAAATAATTCCATTTCTCCATTTTGAAGAAAACCATAATCATTCTTGAATGTTTCCCATTTCTCTTTTTCTATTCATTTCGCTCATTTTTATTCAAACACGTAATTCATTTATGGTTTTAACGAGCTAGCGGAGGAACCATTTGGACATATGTAGTTGAGACTCAAATGATTTATAATTAAGTTCAGGATTTTGGCCTATTAATTATAAACTCATTTAGCCACGAAGTCATTCCACTATAGTATCGTGACTGAGCTCTCCCCAATGACATACCATTACAAAAGCAACTACTTAGTGCTCGTCCAATGACCTTGTCATAAGTGTGTTACCCTCATAGGATATTCTTATTCTCTTTGGGATAATATCTGCTCTCCCAATATAATCTTATTTTATCTCATGGTAACCATTACATCTTCCTTCATGAAAAGTCAGTCACTATGAAATATTGATCAACTCATCCATCACAAAGATGGATGACCAGTGGCCACGTTTACTTTTCATCAACCATGTAATGCCAGTGAGAGGATAACATTTACCATGTTTTGCGCTATGAATTCCATTATTGTGAATGGCGCTACATACTATAGAAGTCGTACATGCAACACACAACTTTCAGTTCATTATTCATTTGAACTCAAGCTTTTACTCAGGATTAGGTATGTCACACTATGAACGTCATAAGTGAATAAATCCATAAACTGATTCAAGATCTATTCTTCTTTGGTCTTGTCCAATTTATTGTCAATCTAGTCAGTCACAATTATGTCTCTATCTTTTGGGGGCCATCCGCTTCGATGCCTAAGATAAGACAACTCCCCAATTGGACTTGATAGACAACATATTAGTTTTTCAATTGGTTTGGTCACTTCTGATTAAACTAAGGACATGTTTTTATTTGTCTACTAATACAAGTTGTAACACCCAAAACCTGACACCGTCACCGATTAGGGTCTCGAGGTCTTTCAAATCATTTACAACTAGTAACATATACAATTTTAAACATCATTTCAAATAGTTGCACTCATCAGTCTAGATTACAACACAATTAAATATTACATACTCAATTACAACCTTTCAAATAAATAGGGACCTGATTGAATTGCAATTGAAACATCACATGAAAATATCAAATTTCCAAAAACAGGAGTCACATGGCCATGTGTCTCAAACACATGCCAGTGTGCCCTATTATACACGCCTGTGCCATATACCATGTGTTGGGCTGCGTATCTATGTGAAATAGGGCCACACGATCGTGTCCCAGCTCGTGTAAGACCTGCTTCTATTTTTCCAGGGCACACGCCCTTCTGGTGACCCGAGTACCAGACCATGTGTACCTATGAAATTCCCAAATAAATATGTATAAATCCTTACTAACTAGCTAAACATGCACATTTCTCACAACCATTTATATTCTAATAGATATTCAAATTAATTAATACAATCAATACACATATAAGTGACTTACCATTCAAATTCATTCATTTATCTAATTAAAACATATCACCCTTTTCAATATGTACCAAAACCTAAGCCACATCTAGCATTTGGCATCAAAATGTGTTTTCATTCTTCTAAAACTATCATCATTCATATAGTTTAAACATACTCAAGTAATGCAAAATACATCATCCTAGTACATGCCATATAAGCCAAGTGATACAAAATCTAACAAAGATGCTCCCGAGATAGTGTGATTCTTCTTGAGGATCCAATCTTCCAACAGCAAAATGAAATCTACAAAACAATAGAAAGATACACAAGTAAGCTTACAAAGCTTAGTAAGTTCACAAGAACGATTTAACTTACCAAATGACTTATTCAGTTATAGAAGAGAATATAAAGAATATCAACATTATTCCGTCTTAACCGAACCAAGTAAGCCTCCTCGAGCCGTTATAGAAATATAGGTCATTTAAGCCTAGAAAATTATTACTTATTCGAGCCCAGAACAGAATATAGCTCATTCGAGCCAAAACAGAGTAATACTCCTTTCGAGCCAAAAACAGAATAACACTCTTTCAAGCCAGAATCCAGAATATTGCTCTTGCGAGCCATAGTACAAAGTTACGCTCTTACGAGCCAGAATGCATAGATACGCTCTTACGAGCCAGAATACAGAGCATTTGTTAAGTTTTCCACAAGATCTAATTGTTCATGAATAATTCCAATATAAATACAATTTGCATTATCAAAATTTAAAGTAATAGTACAAACTTACTGGTTGAATTTGCAATTATGACTCAACTCTAAGGACTACTGTGCAATTTTCCATTTTCTTCGATCGATGGCACATTCTTGATCTCTTACAACAATTCATCCAATTATTTACATTAACATGAATTTTAAATCATTTATGCAAATAAGCCCCTTTTTGGTAATTTTACAAAATTACCCCAATATTTTTACTTTTATTCAATCTAGTCCATAAGCCTAAAACATGCAAAATAACCATTTTCCTTCCAAACCCATACCAGCCGAATACCCAAGAGTCTCTTTACAGCCTCTACATGCAATTATTTGACATCAAATACATGTATTTTTGTTGTTTTAACAATCTAACCCTTAAACCTTAAAATCATCAAAAATCATTTTACAAAATAATCCAAACTAACAACCAAACTTAATAATCTTTCAAAAATACTCAAAAACACATCAAATCATCAATGGAAACTTATATAACATTTGACAGATTCATAAATTGATCATTGGGTTAGCTAGATTAAGCTAACACGATCTCAAAAACATAAAATTACTAAAAACGAATGAGAATTACTCACCCTATTGAAGAACCAAAGCTAGTCGAATGTTTCTTCTTTCTCAAATAGGGTTTCAATTTTAACTTCATGAAGAAGATGAATTTTGGTTGATTTTACGTGTTTTATTTCCTTTATTTTACTTTTATTAATCATTTTACTGCTTTACCCTTAACCATTAAATAAATAAATTCATAAATACTTATCCATTTTAGTCCACTAATATTTCATATGTTTATTAACCATATTGACCCTTATAATTAGCTTCCTTAAGCTATTTACCACCTTTAGCTAACAGAACTCAACTTTCCAACGCTTTTCAATTTAGTCCTTTTTATTTAATTAACTATCTTAATGATAAAATTCCTCAACCAAAGTTTAATATGACACTAATGAAATTATAAATATTAAATAATTAATATCTACGACCTGACTCATCGGAGTTGTGGTCTCAAAACCACTATTTCTAACACCACTAAAAATTGAGTTGTCACAACTCTCCCTCTTAGGAAATTTCGTCTTGAAATTTCTTACCAATAAACAAATTAGGGTACCGTGATCTCATTGAAACCTCAATTTCCCACGTAACTTCTTTAAGGCCATGATGATTCCACAACACTTTTACCAACGGTACTCTTTCATTCCGTATTTCTTTCACTTCACATGCCAGGATCCTAACCAGTTCTTCTGAATATGACAATCCGGTTGTATCTCAACCTCACAAGGAGTGATCACATGGGAAGGATCTGATCTATACTGCCCAGCATCAAAACATGGAAAACATTATGAATCTTCTCAAGTTCCGAGGGTAAAGCTAGCTAGTAGGCTACAAGACCCATTCTCTCAATAATCTCATACGGCCCAATAAACTGCGGACTCAGTTTTTCTTTTCTATCAAAACATAGTACCTTCTTCCAAGGTGAAACTTATAGAAAAACTCGATCTTTTATTGCAAACTCTATATCCTTTCCTTGAGATCTGCATAAGACTTCTGACGTCAGACACTGCCTTTAAGTAATCACGGACTATCCGAACCTTATCCTCCGTCTCATGTATCAAATCGGTACTTACCAGTTTAGATTCACTCAACTCCAACTAGTACAGTGGTGTTCTGCACTTTTTACCATATAGAGCCTCAAATGGTGCCATTTTAGTGCTGGATTAATAGTTGTTATTATACGCAAATTCTACCAATGGTAGGTATCTTTCCCAACTGCCCTCAAACTTAAGCACATAGCATCATAACATATCTTCTAAAATATGTATTACCCGTTCAGATTTTCCATCTTTCTGCGGATGGTATGTAATGTTAAAATTCAGTCTGGATCCCAAAGCTTCATAGAGCTTCCCCAAAATCTCGAAGTAAATTGGGGATCCCTATCCGAAATAATAGATATTGGCACCCCGTACAATCTCACAATCTGCGACACATACAGCTCTGCTAACTTCTCAAGTGTGAAATCCACACGAACAAGAATGAAGTGAGCTGACTTAGTTAATCTATCAATTATAACCTAGATCAAATCCTTCTTTCTCGGTGTTACTGGCAGTCCCGTAACAAAACCCATAGTAACTCTTTCCTATTTTCACTCAAGTGTAGTGATAGGCTGTAGTAAACCTAACAGTTCTTGATGCTCAGCTTTTACCAGCTGATATACAAGACATTTAGTTACATACACAGAGATCTCACGTTTCATACTTGGCCACTAGTACATCTTCTTTAGATCATTATACATTTTCACACTCCCTGGATGAATGGAGTAGGTACTACTATGAGCCTTGCCAAATATCCCGCTTTAAATCCCGATTATCAATAACACATACCCTATTCCGAAAGTACATCATACCTTCAGCATCAACAGTGAACCCCGAAGAGGAATCATTCTGAATTTGTTCTTTCTTGGATAAAACTTTCAAATCATTTTTCTGCAGTTCTTGAATCCTTTGTAGAAATAATGGTCTCGTCTTGAGTTTAGTTGTAACAGAACCATCACCATCCAGAGATAAATTTGCTTTTAACGCCCTCAATGCAAACAATGATTTTCGGCTCAAGGCATCTGCAACAACATTAGCTTTCCCCAAATGATAATCAATCACAAGATCATAGTCTGTTAGTAGTTTCAACCATTGACGCTGCCTCAAATTCAGCTCCTTTTGAGTCATCAAATACTTTAAACTCTTATGATATGTAAATATGTGACATTTCTCACCATAAAGATGGTGACGCCAGATCTTCAATGCAAAGACAATGGAAGCTAATTTTAGATCATGGGTCGAGTAACTCTTCTCATGCTGCTTTAACTAACGAGAAGCATACACTATAACTTTCCCAACATGCATCAATACAAACCCTAATCCATTCAATAACGCATCGCTATAAACCACAAATTCTTTCTCGATCTCGGGTTGTGTCAATATTGGAGCTTTTGTTAACATTTTTTTTAACTTATCAAAACTTTGCTGGCACTTTTCTGACCAGACAAACTGAACATGCTTCTGAAATAACTTAGTCATTAGTAAAGCTATTATGGAAAAATCTTTAACAAATCGATGGTAATAACTTGCCAATCCTAGGAAATTGCGTACATCAGAAACATTATTCAAAACTTTCCAGTTAAGAATAGCGAAAACTTTGCCCGGATCAACTTGTATTCCATCTGAAGAAACCACATGGCCTAAAAATCCAACCTCTCGAAGCCAAAACTCATATTTACTAAATTTTGCATACAGTTGCTTTTCTCGCAAAATCTGTAACACCTCTTTCAAATGTTGAGTATGCTTCGTCTCCGTCTTCAAATAGATTAGTATGTCATCAATAAACACCACTATGAATCTATTCAATTAAGGTTGAAAAAATTGGTTCATCAAATCCATAAATGCTGTCGAAGCGTTAGTTAACCGAAACGACATTACCAGAAATTCATAGTGTCCATACCGAGTTCAGACTACAGTCTACGGCACATCACATTTTTTTACTCGCATCTGATAATATCCCGACTGGAGATCTATTTTGGAAAATACGGATGCACCTTTCAACTGACCAAACTACTCGTCAATACGAGGCAACGGATATTTATTATTTACTGTAACTTTGTTCAACTACTAATAATCTATACACAATCTCATAGAACTGTCCTTTTTCTTTACAAACAACACTGGTACACGCCAAGGTGATACGCTCGGATGAATAAAACCTCTGTCTAACAATTCTTGCAATTGTGCCTTTAACACTTTCAACTCAGTCAGTGCCATTCTATACGATGGAACCGATATTAGTGAAGTCTCGGGTACCAAATCAATAACAAATTCCACTTCTCTTACTGGTGGTAATCAAGGTAGCTCTTCAGGAAATACATCAGTAAATTCGCTAACATTCGGTACCTGATTCAATTTTGTTCCTGATTCCCGTGTATCAAGCATGTAAGCTAGAAATGCTTTACATCCCTTACGAACCATTTTCTATGCAAAAATAGCTGAAATCACTTTAGTAGCACTATACAGTTTGCCAGACTCAACTATAATCTTTTCACCTATCGGGCATTTCAAATCAATCCGTCTCTGTCTACAATTAACCATCGTTGTAACAACTTGCTTTTCAGTGGTGTTGAAAACAGTGGTTTCGGGACCACAACTCCGACAAGTCGAGTCATGAATCTAATTTGTTTTATTATTTATGATGTCATTAGTGTCATATTAAATTTTGGTTAAGAAATTTTATCATTTAGATATTTAATTTAGTAAGAAGGACCAAATCGTAAGACGATCAAAAGTAGAATTCCATTTATTATAGGAGTTAGATGTCAATTTCAAGGAAGGCTAAAGCCCATAAAGTGTAAATAGACCCTCCTTATTATGAGTGGACGGTGTAGAGTCATTGAAAGGTGAAAATCTAATATTACATTAAGGGTATTTTAGTAAATTGTTATTAAATGAGTAAAAGTTAAAGAATAAGGAAACTAGATGAAATTCATTCATCTTCTTCAACCACCAAAACACCAAGAAACCCTAGAAAACATAAGAAAACATTCGACCATATCAAGTCCTTCGATTTGTAGGTGATTTCTCACCCGTTTTCAGTGATTTTTATGTTTTTGAGTCTGTATCAACTTAATCTACCTAACCTAATGACCAATTTGTGAACTTTTCAAATGTTATAAAACTTGTCATTGTTGAAAGTACTTGTTCTTGATAGTTTTTGATAGATTTGTAAACTTGGTGGATAGATTCATTGATTTTGTAAAGTGATTGTGGATGAAATTAAGGTTTAAGGACTAAAATATTAAAATGATTAAATGGTGTGCATTTTGTGTGGAACAATGAAATTGTAGGGACTTGTTGGATATATATGATTATATTGGTTAGTATCGATCTTGTAAGAGAAAGGTTATTTTGTATGTTTTATGCTTAGAGACTAAATTGAATAAAGGTAAAAGGTTAGGGGTAAAATCATAAATTTTCCTCAAAAGGACTACATTGTGTTAAATGATCAAATTGTGTGAATTAATATAAGAAATTGAATGATTTTTGGATGTAGACTTTGATCGTGCCACTGATCGTCGAAAGGGGAAATTGACAGAATAATCCCTAGAGTACAACCACAACTACAATCTAATCTGGTAAGTTCGTAATGTTAAATTCTTACTTGTAACTGCTTATAACTGTCTTCTTTATGGTTGTTGATGATTGGAACGACAAATTTAAGAATAAAAGATAGAAATGACAAAAGAAGAATTACCGGCCTTGTGCCAAAGCTAAATGGTCCGATGACTGAGGTCCTACATTTGTTACGGATTCTCTACGGCATCATGAGTCACTGTAAAGTGAATAGAATCCAAGAATGGATTATAGGCCCTACGATGGCTGAGATTTATACTTGATTGCATATTCTCGTCAGCTTAGTGTGAGCAACATTGTAAGGAACAAATATACCGTATCGATGGCTAAGAATAGCATCGAATACTGGTAACAGGCATGACCTTTGGGTCAACAGGGAGAAAAATGAGCATAATGACCTTCGAGTCAACAAGGAGTGAAAAGAATATTGATCGCTGAAGTACAATCTTGTGCTATCTCAACAAACTTACAGATTCATTTACCACCTGTTATTCTGTAAATTGATAAACCTTCCGAACATATTAAGCTATGAAGCTTACCAGTGAAATTGTTGTTGTTCTGTAGATTCCATTTTGCGACTTGAAGATCGGACCATCATGAAGACATCACACTATCCCGAAGGCTTGTTCAGTAGTTTTTATATCACTCGGTTTTATGGCATGTACTAGGATGAAATTGTTTCATACTTCTTGTATAAACTATTTAAGTTTCATGTTATGAACTTTAAATATATGTTGAACAAGTTTCCAAGTTAGTTCAATGTGTTATACCTACTCTATGAGATGTATGAAATGTCTTGAAACTATACTTGAGGTATCATCATGTTGAATTATGAAGTTATGAGATGATGATTGGTTGATGAACTTGAGTTTATGCATGATTCTTTGAATTCTGTATACTTGTTTCGGTAGATCTCATACATGTATCGGTAGAAGTACAGGGTAGGAGAGAGGTTACATTCTGACTTGCATTGTATCGGTAGTACCCGTAGATGTATCGATAGTTCTGTTTTCTAAGGTACCGGTAGTTAGGATACTTATATCGGTAGAAGTTGCAGGGTTAGACTTTTTAGCTCTCTAAGTTTTTAATACCGATAGAAGTAAGACTTGTGTCGGTAGAAGAGTCACTTGTATCGGTAGAAGTCTGCACTATTCTTGGACTGTATACTAACTTGACAACTACCAATACTTGTCTAACAAGTACCAGTAAAAGTCTCCAAAAAATCTTAGAAATGACCTTTTTGCCCTTGTCGAATTGTGATTATAATTAAATGATAACATATGACATCTTGAGTGTATTTCTTTTATAATGTAAGAACAAATGACATGATTCTAAAAGATGAATAGTGATTGATGAAAAAGTGACACAAGGACCCTAGCCGGTGACGGTTTCCGAGTTTTAGGTGTTACAATCGCATCATGCTCAGATAACCAATCCATACCCAAGATCACATCAAACTTAGGGAAAGGTAATAACATCATATCAACAGGAAATTCACAGCCCTGTACTTTTAGTGGACATTTACGACACATCAAATTAACTATGACACTATGACCCAACGGGTTTGTAACTTGAACATCAAATTCAGTTGACTCAACAGGTAAATTTTTATCATTTGCAATGCAGTACAAACATACAAATGAGTCGACCTTGGGTCAATTAAAGCACACACAATATCATTTAAAAGATAGAATATACTAGTAACAACATCAGGTGTGGTAGCCTCCTCCCTGGTTCGGATGGTGATAGCATTAGAAATGACACCTATTTTCTCCTTAAAATTGTGTATTAATTGTCTCTTTTGTAACATATTTAGCATGCATGATAGGCATTTCATACTTAGTATTTATATTCTCTAACTCATCGTTGTTTGGCTTAAATTCTAGTTATTTTATCTCTTCTATAAACTAATGTCGGCGTATGTAAAATTTGTTCACAATTGTCAGCGCAGGGATCCATTTCAGAAGATCGATGCTAAAAAGAATTTAAAGATGCAGCCACAATTTAGCTTGGAATTATGGCTAGAGATGTCACCTCATAGAAACCTTTACTTTGTATGAGTGAATTCACACAACAAGCACATCTGGAAGCACCAGCGCAAGAATTTCACACGATGTCGCCACAATAAAAGATTGTAGAGCGTGTCCAGAAATACGGCAACAACCTGTAAATTTATGAAAATCACATCAGATCTGTGTGAGTGCACAGCTGAACTTCAACAAAATTTGACAGCTACACAAGAAGTTGGATCTGAGAGAAGATGAGATCTACAATTCTTGAAGCCTATAAATAAAGGAAAAAAGAAGGAGAAGGATACCAAGGAGTGAAGGAATTAATTCTGCAAATACTTTGAGTTTTTGAAGCTTTATGCTGGAGACCGGTGAGCTGATCGATCAGGTGAGCAACAACTTCTGATGAGAAGTGATTGGCACGGTACAAGAGGAGCAGTTAAGAGATAATCCTAGTAGCCTAGGGATAGTATGCTTCGAATTATTTGTTAATTCCTATTTTAAAGCTGATGAATTCTGTTGACATTTGATTGTATATGAGAATATATTTCAATGTTAGATTACTTTGATTCAAACTTAATTTCTCTCATCTATTTATTCTTGGATTTAACTACTTGACCACGAGAGTGTAACTGCAGTCTACCGACACTGAGAGGTGCAGTGACAAGTTGAATTAACAAGTAAGTCAGCGAGAGTTGCTTGAGACTAGAAGGGATTGTCACTTGTTCTTAGGTGTGAAGCAATGCCAGCACTGAGAGGTGTGGTACTTGTGAGTGCTTGAGTCTTGATTAAACGGAGAGTTATTATTGGTATGATCTCATTGAAACCTTATTGCAGCGACAATTCATCAACATTATACCCTGTCAACTCATCTAGCGTTGCTACTTAGTGAAATAGTGATCCACTCCAATCCTTTACACTTGATCACACTTTTACTTTTATGCATTTAAATTCTCCAAACTTCAACAACTATTTGATTTACTTTCAGTTGCTCTGACAATTAACTCTTATAATTACATTGAAAAATTTGATTAATTTAGTGGTGTAGATCTGATTTAATTGTGCTAACATCCTTACTAGCATTTTCCCTAATCCTAGTTTTAGTTGCTTCGACAATTGAACATCAAGAACTCCTTCCTCGTGGGATCGATATTCGATAGAATCAATCTATCAACTATACTTGCATCGACGTGTGTCCGCTTGCCGGGAACTAGCGTTTGTTTAATGTTCATTTTTGTAATTGCAATTATTCTTTCTCACTTAACTTTTTGTTTTTACTAATTTGTTTAACTTTCTTCTAAATTTCCTATTTATTCTTTAGGAGTTGCATGTGCACAAGGAGAAATCCTAGGGATATTGTGAACTTTGACCCCGAACTTGAACGAACTATTCGAAGGAGGAAGCAAGAACAAAAGAAAATGGCTGGCAACAATAACAACAACAACCTACCACCATTGTTGCCACAATATATAGTTCCTCCAGTACCACCACAACGAATCAATAATGTACCACCACCGCTTCCATAAGAAGAACAGGTGCAAAACAAGACAATCAGGGATTTTGTTGTTCCTGTACTGGACGATTTGTAACAAGGGGTTGTAAGGCCAGCTATACAAGCTGGAAACTTTGAATTGAAACCGGTTATGTTTCAAATGCTCAATTCAAATGGTCAATATGCGAGCTTACTTCATGAAGATGCACGAGATCATTTAAAATCATTTCTTCTTATTTGCGTATCTTTTAGCCAACATGGTGTTCCTGATGACGCCTTAAAAATGAAATTATTTCCTTATTCATTACAGGGAAGAGCAAGAACATGGATCTTGGGTTTTCTAGTTGGATCCATTACATCATGGAATGTGTTAGTAACGCAATTTGTTTTGTGTTTCAATCCACCGACAATGAATGCAAGATTGCGTAATGATATCATAGCTTACCATCAGTTAGATGATGAGAACTTACATACAACATGGGAGCGTTATAAAACTTTGCTTAGACATTGCCCTATGCATCAAATTCAGCAAGAGACTCAGATCGAGATCTTTTACAATGAATTGAATGCCCAGACAAGAAATCTTGTTGACGCATCTGCAAATGATCCCTTGTTGGATTGTACCTACACTGAAGTTGTACGAATTCTAGAGAGGATTGCACAGAATGATTATAAATACCCTATCTTTTATTCTGTTTAAGTAAAAACTAACCTTGGTATTCTTGAATTAGATGCAATTTCAGCTTTGAGTGCATAGGTATCCTCTTTAGCCAATATTATAAAGAACAAGAAGGGAACAAGTGATGTTGCCCTTATTCAAGTGGCGCGATGGATGGATGTCCTGACATTTTCCTGTGAAATTAACAGCGACAACAACAGTTATTAGGATTGTCCACAACATGCCGAGAACGCATTTTATGTCAACAACATTAGAGGAAATTCTTATGGTAACGCATACAATAATCGAAACCCACAACCTTGGGGGAATCAGAATGCATCTACATATAGATATGAAAATTCCTCACGGCAAGGGAGTTACAACAACAATCAGCAGCAGAACTATAATCATAATGCTTAGGTAAATTCACATCCTGATCAAATGCAGGCACATAATCAAATACAACCACAAGCTAGAATGTAGCCACAACAGACTGCGCTGCCACATATGCAAGGACAGCATCAGTAACATCAGCAACAGTTTTCTCAACAAAGATCAGATCCTATGGCTGCTCTTGAAGCGCTGATACGAGAGCATATTACGCGAACTGAAGCTATTATTCAAGGTAATTTTTCTTTTATCCATGCGTTAGAAGCCTAGCTAGGACAGTTGGCTTCTAATATGAGTACAAGATCACCAGGCACTTTGCCTAGTGATACTAAGAATTCAACGCAGAAAGGGAAGGAACATTGTAAGGCTATCACACTGCGGAGCGAAAAGCAGATTGCTGAACCTAGCAGCAATTTCACTCAAGAAAATGTCGATGCAACAGAACCAACACAACAAAAAGAAGTTATATCTGACGAGAGCCCAGCAAAAATAAATGAGGAGGAACCAATTATAGTGACTTCTATGCCTATAATTCGCCCAACAAAGACGTCGACGTAACTGCCTAAGTCGATGCAACCCGTTATTCCACAACCACCTATTGACAATATACCTTTGCCATTTCCACAGAGATTTCAAGAGAAAGACCATGATAAGGATTATCAGAAGTTTGTTTCTACTTTGAAGCAATTACACATTAACATAGCTAGGAAATTCATGAAAGAGCTGTTATCAAAGAAGAAAAGTTGTCCAAAATCGATACGATTGAGCTCATAGAGGGGTGCAGCGCTGTGTTAACAAATAAGTTGCCACCAAAGATGAAAGACTCTGGCAGCTTCACAATACCATGCTCCATTGGAAACCATTATCTAGGTAAAACTTTATGTGATTTTGGCGCTAGTATTAACCTTATGCCTTTGTCCACATTTAGGAAGTTAGGAATTGGATCAATGAAACCCACTACAGTAACATTACAGCTTCTTGATAGATCTCTAGCTCAACTTGAAGGCCACATCAAAGATGTCCTTATCCAAGTTGATAAGCTAGTGTTCCCTACTGATTTCATAATACTTGACTGTGAAGCAGATAATGAGGTGTCAATCATCTTGGGACGCCCATTCTTAGTAACGGGACGTACGATTATTGATGTTTTCAAAGGCGAGCTCATCATGCGACATAATGACGAGCACGTTACCTTTAGTGTGTTTGAAACATCTTCATCTTCAAGTAAAGAGCAATGTCACCATATTGATGTGCTAGACGAGATAATTATGGAAGAATTTAATGAACAGAGCTCAGCAGTTCCAGACGAAGATGCCGTGACATCCACTAATGATATCATAACTGAATGTGACCACAAAGTTGAGGCTAATAGTTGTGAGCTGAGATAGAATTGGCAATTGAAATGCTTGGATTTGTCTAAAAGAATGATCCCTATTTTTAAACCATCAGTTGAACAAGCTCCTACCTTGAAGTTAAAGCCATTTTCGACGCATTTGAAGTATGTCTTTCTGGGTGACAATGACACATTACCTGTAATTGTCAGCGCAAACTTGATGCAATCCAAGAAGAAAAGCTCATCGTAATTTTAAAAGAGAACAAAAGAGCCATAGCCTGGAGCATTACAGATATCAGAGGCATTAGTCCCTCTTTCTGCATGCATAAGATCAAGCTAGAAGATGAGGGGAAGTAATCTATTGAGCAACAGCGAAGGCTTAATGAAAGAGGTAGTGAAGAAGGAGATTATTAAATGGCTAGACGAAGGCATCATCTACCCATTTCAGACAGCATATAGGTGAGCCCTGTCCAATGTGTGCCCAAGAAAAGCGGCATCACAGTAGTGAGTAATGATAAGAATGAGCTGATCCCTACTAGCATCGCTACAGAGTGATGAGTGTGTATGGATTATCGTCAACTCAATGCGGCCACTAATAATGATCACTTTCCACTACCATTCATTGACTAGATGCTAGACAAGCTAGCTGGTAAAGCCTACTATTGCTTCCTAGATGGCTACTCTAGATATAATCAAATCACCATTGCACCGAAAGATCAAGTAAAAACCACGTTCACATGCCCATTTAGAACTTTTGCATTCCAACGTATGCCATTTTGATTATGCAATGTACCAGCCACATTCCAGAGGTGTATAATGGCTATCTTCTTAAACATGATTGAAGATTCTTTACAGGTATTCATGGACGATTTCTCTGTATATGGGCAGAACTTTGACCAATGCGCTGATAATCTGGCGAAAGTATTGAAGAGATGCGAGGACACAAATCTAGTGCTGAACTAGGAGAAATGTCATTTCATGGCAACTGAAGGCATTATCCTTAGCCATCGCATATCATGTCAATGCATTGAGGTAGACAAAGCAAAGGTTCAAATCATTGAGAAATTGCCACCACCCACCAATGTCAAAGGAATAATAAGCTTTCTTGGTCGCACTGGTTTCTATAGAAGATTCATTCGAGATTTTTCCAATATTGTTAAACCACTATGCTCGTTGCTAGAGTAGAATAAAAAGTTTGTGTTCAATGATGCATGTCTAGATACGTTTGTCAAAATAAAGAAGCTGCTAGTGCAAGCTCCGATTATCATCACACCGGATTGGATGGAATCATTTGAATTAATGTGTGATGCGAACGACTTCGCTGTAGGAGCTGTGTTAGGACAACGAAAAGAGAAGGTATTTCACTCAATTTATTATGATAGCAAAACTTTAACTGACGCGCAGGTAAACTATACAACTACTGAAAAGGAGTTACTCGCTGTCATTTTTGCATTCGACAAATTTCGCCCATATCTTATCGGTGTAAAAGTTATTGTCTACACAGATCATTCTGCGTTGAGATACCTTTTTACAAAGAAAGATGCCAAACCAAGATTAATCAGATGGATACTATTTTTACAAGAATTTGATGTTGAAATCAGATATAGAAAAGGATCCGAGAACCAAGTAGTAGACCACTTATCCCGGCTGGAAGCTGGAAGCGAGGATGGCAATCAACTAAGCATTGTCGATGCATTTTCAGATAAGCAATTATTTCATGTTGATGCTGATGTTGTCAATTATCTTGTTTGTGGAAAGCTACCCTTAAGTGTCTTTGGTCTCAAGAAAGTCAGATTTTTGCACGACGCTGCGAAGTATCATTGGAACGAGCCATACCTATTCAAGGTATCCACCGATAACATTATCCGTCGGTGCGTTCCTAAAGAGGAAATGACTTTCATCCTGAAACATTGCATGATACTCCCTATGGAGGCCATTTTGGTGGAACGAGGACTCTGCAAAGGTCTTACAATCAGGATTCTTTTGGCCCATATTATTTCGCGATGCCCACAATTTCGCTTAATAATGCGATAGATGTTAACGCACTTATTTTATATCTTGTCGTAATGAGATGCTCCAACAACCTATTATGCAGGTAGAGCTATTCGAAGTCTGGGGTATAGACTTCATGGGACCATTTCCAAACTTTTTTGGGAATGTGTACATTTTAGTTGCTATTGACTATGTCTCTAAGTGGATCGAGACAATTGCGGTTCCAAAAGATGATGCTTGAACGGTGTTGAAGTTCTTCCACACGTATATCCTTACACTATTTGGAACACCGAGGGTGTTGATAACTGATCAAGGTACTCATTTTCACAACAACCAAATGGCGACAGCATTGAAAAGATATGGTGTGAAGTATCGCATGGCCACCACATATCATCCACAAACAAATGGCCAAGCGGAGGTGTCCAATCGGTAAATTAAGAGCATCCTTAAGAAGGTGGTTAACCCATCTAAGAGAGATTGGTCTTTGTGACTATATGATGCATTGTGGGTGCTTCGCACCGCATATAAAACCTCGTTAGGGATGTCGTCGTATCAATTAGTGTTTGGTAAATCCTGTCACCTGCCAGTTGAGCTTGAACATAAAGCTATGTGGGCAATCAATCAAGTGAACATGGACTACGATACTACTAGATGGAAAAGGTTGTTGGACATTGCTGAGTTGGAAGAAATCAGACGCAATGCTTAAGAGAATGCTACAATATACAAAGAAAAGACTAAGAGATGGCATGACAATATCATCTTCCGTCGATAATTTAATCCCGATCAGTTAGTACTTTTGTTTAATTCACGTCTAAAACTGCATCCAGGTAAATTGCGTTCAAGAAGGTCAAGCCCTTTTAAGGTTGTCGAAGCATTCCAGAATGGTGTGGTGACAATTGAAAATATGAAGGATGGTCACCAGTTCAAGGTGAATAGCTGACGACTAAAGCATTACGTGAGCCCAAATGTCAAAGAACCAAATGAGACCATTAATCTGGTCACATTTCTTTAATGTCAATGCATCTTTACATTTATTTTTATCTTTTTAGTTTTAATTGTTTCCTTTAAGTCTTATGTAGGAATAAAAAAATCATCTTTTTGTCAATGCATTATAAAGCATAACTTGTCAGCGTATTTTGTGATGACTTAGTGAAACTTTTGCAGTAAGAATCGTGCCAGTTGATTTTCATCTATGCTTAGTCATTGGATCAAACTAAGGGGTACGATCTACAGTTTGACATTTATTGGCTGAAGACGTAATGTTTTCCTACACCTTTTGCAATCATCACATCTTCTCCAATCCAAAGTTTATAAAACCCTTTTTCTGTCGACTTCCTTCTTCTACTCACACTCTCCATTATTGCTACAATCATCTTCTCCATTGTCTTCAAGTTTTTTTCTGTAAATTCTTTTACCTTCTAAATCCAGTTATTATGGCAAGAACAAGAGGTGCAAAAACTCCGTCCAAAACCCGCGCTGAATCTTTCGCCACCATAGTTCGGACCACAAACCAACCCCCACAAAACAAACCAGTCCTATTTTTGTCCAAGGCGACCGCTACCAAGACGTTATGCTTAAAAGAATCTGTCACCCAAAGCAGGGTCTACAGTTGTCCCCACACCAGACATTGGGGAAGCAAATCACGAGAACGATCAGTCGTCTGGGCTGAAAATTTTTCTACAACCACCCGCCGGATATTCCCCCACCATGGTAAGGGAATTTTATGCCAATCTTGTAGACTCTGAACAAGAGTTCATTTTTGTAAGGGAGGGCTTGATACCCTAGGGTGTTGCCCATATCAACGCTCTATTCCGAATTACTGAGAAGGAAGACACCCACACTGCATTTTTGGAAGAGTTGATCGATGAAGGTGGTGAATTCACACCACAAGCACATCTGAAAGCACTAACGCAGGAATTTCACACGATGCCGCCGTAATAAAATATTGTAGATTGCGCCCTGAAATGCGACGACAACCTACAGATTTATGAAGATCACATCAAATCTACGTGAATGCACAGCTGGATTTCAACGAACTTTGACAGCTGCATAAGAAGTTGGATCTGTAAGGAGATGAGATATACAATTCTTGAAGCCTATAAATAGAGGAAAGAAGAAGGAGAAGGATAGCAAGGAGTGAAGGAATTAGTTCTGCAAATACTTAAAGTTTTTGAAGCTTTATGCTGGAGATCGGTGAGTTGATCAATCAGGCGAACAACAACTTCTGACGAGAAGTGCTTGGTGCGGTACAAGAGGAGCAGTTAAGAGATAATCCTAGTAGCCTAGGGATAGTATGCTTCGAATTATTTGTTAATTCCTATTTTAAAGCTGATGAATTTTGTTGATATTTGATTGTATATGAGAATATCTTTCAATGTTAGATTACTTTGATTCAAACTTAATTCCTCTCATCTATTTATTCTTGGATTTAATTGCTTGACCACGAGAGTGTAATTGTAGTCTACCGACACTGAGAGGTACGGTGACAAGTTGAATTAACAAGCAAGTCAGCGAGAGTTGCTTGAGACTAGAAGAAGTTCTATCACTTGTTCTTAGGTGTGAAGCAATGCCAACACTGAGAGGTGTGGTACTTATGAGCACTTGAGTCTTGATTAAACGGAGAGTTATTATTGGTATGATTTCATTGGAACCTTATTGTGGTGACAATTCATCTACACTATACCCTGTCGACACATCTAGTGTTTCTACTTAGTGAAATCAGTGATCACTCCAATCCTTTACACTTGATCACACTTTTACTTTTATGCATTTAAATTCTCCAAACTTCAACAACTATTTGATTTACTTTCAGTTTCTCTAATAATTAACTCTTATAATTACATTGACAACTTTGATTAATTTAGTGGTATAGATCCGATTTAATTGCGCTGACATCTTTACTAGCATTTTTCCTAATCTTAGTTTTAATTGCTTAAACAATTGAACATCAAGAACTCCTTCCTCATGGGATCAATATCCAATAGAATCAATCTATAAACTATACTTGCATCGACATGTGTCTGCTTGCACAATTGCTAAGACGTTACAGGTCGATCAGATGGCATATGTCCATACAGGTGCTCGAATCTCAGGCCTATTCGTACTATCTTTAATATCACCCTGATTTTCGACCATGCTGCCGCTCTGACCTGGATGCCTACCCTTTTGTGGTGTGACTGAAGGTTTTACACTTCGATCTTCCTTTACCTCAGGTGCTATCAGGAAGTTTCATACATAATGATCTGCAACTTTACATCTAAAGCATGCACCCCTCTTCAACCAGCACTTACCAGGATGAAATTTCCCATAGTGCTCACATACAGGGTTTAGTGCATTATAGACACTAGCTACACTATCCGCAGGCAGATTCTGAAATCTTATTTTAGGTTGCCCAGATTTGCTCCTACTTTGGAATCTAGATGATGCAGTCACACGATTTTCATTTTCTCTAGATTTATTCAACGGTGGCATAGAGAATGTTCTAGAAGGATTCTTTTTCCCAAATTCCCAAATTCTTCTTTCCCTCTATCTTTTGTGATTATAAATTTCCTCCATCTTTTAAGCACGATCTATCTAAACAATGAAAGGTCATATTTCTAAGTCACCAACCATCATCTTAATCTCATCATTTAACTCATCTTCAAATTGAATATACATATCTTCATCAGTTGGTACTATCTCCCGAGCATACTTACTGAGGTGTACAAACTCTCTTTCATACTCAGCAACTGACTTGTTTCCCTGTTTCAGTTCTAGAAATTCTTTCTTCTTTCTATCTAGATATCTCTTACTGATATACTTCTTTTTAAATTTAGTTTGGAAAAATTCCCAACTAATCTCATTACTAGGTACCACAGCCAACATCATCGTCCACCAATTCTGGACCTCGTCTTTTAATAGTGTCGCGACACACCTCAAATAATCTTCAGGAGGATAGTCATTTCATTCAGAACTCTATGAGTATTCTCCAACAAGTACTCAACTCTAGACGAATTAGCTCGAAACTCTTCTACCCCATACTTCCTTACTTTATCTATCGGAATATGGCACCTTTGCTTAACTATTAGAGGAGGTGGGGCACAATAGGAGGTACCTCAGGTTGTACAGCAGATTGTGTAGCAGGAGGTGGAGGTTGCGGAGCCATCGGATTGTTTCTCATTCTCATAAATTCATAAAACCATTGACCCATCAGACCAAAGAACATATTTTTAGTTTCATTTTCAGTCATCGGAAGAATTGGCACACCGTGACTTGCACCAGAATCAGAGGTCGAAATATTATTGTTTATCTCATTTGTTTCTCCTCGTTCTGAATTAGATATCTTTAATTATATATAAAAACTAAGGTTAGATCGGATCTATCACTATCATAGGTTTATATGGCATGTATTCTAAACTTTTAAACACATACATTCAGTCCAAAAATTGGCTAAATCGTAACTCTAATACCATTAAATGTAACATCCAAAACTCGACACCATATCGGTTAGGGTCTTGAAGTCTTTCAGATCATTTACAACAAGTAACAGATACAATTTTAAACATCATTTCAAATAGTTTCACTTATCAGTCTAGATTACAACTCAATTAAATATTTCATACTCAATTATAGCCAATCAAATAAATAGGGACATGATTGAATCACAATTAAAACATCACACAAAAATATCAAATTTCCCAAAACAGGGGTCACACAGTCGTGTGTCTCAAAACACACGCTCATGTGCCCTATTATACACGCCCGTGCCATAGACCGTGTGCCTAACCATGTGCATACCCAAATTACCAACACATGCTCGTCTCACAAACCGTATGACAGGTCGTGTGAGCATGCGAAAATACCCCACACGCCCATTTGTAAAACCGTATGCTGGGTCATGTGTCTATGCAAAATAGGGCCACAAGTCGTGTCCCAGCCCGTGTGTTGCCCGTGTAAGACCTGCTCTTATTTTTCCAGGGCACGCGCCCGTGTACCAAACCATGTGTACCTACGAAATTCCCAAATAAATATGTATATATCCTTACTAACTAGCTAAACATGGACATTTCTCATAACCATTTATATTTCTATAAATATTCAGCTTAATTCATACAGTCATTACACATATAAGTGACTTACCATTAAAATTCATTCATTTATCTAATTAAAACATATTACCCTTTTCAATACGTACCAAAACCTAAGCCACATCTAGCATTTGGCATCAAAATGTGTTTTCATTCTTCTAAAACTATTATCATTCATACAGTTTAAACATACTCAAGTAATGCAAAATACATCATCCTAGTACATGTCATGTAAGTCAAGTGATACAAAATCTACCGAAGATGCTCCCAGGATAGTGTGATTTTTCTTGAGGATCCGATCTTCCAATAGCAAAATGAAATCTATGAAACAATAAACAAATACACAGGTAAGCTTACAAAGCTTAGTAAGTTCACAAGAACGATTTAACGTACCAAATAACATATTTAGTTATAGAAGAGAATATAAAGAATATCAACATTATTCCGTCTCAACCGAACCAGGTAAGCCTCCTCGAGCCGTTACAGAAGTATAGCTTATTCGAGCCTAGAAAATTATTGCTCATTCGAGCCTAGAATAGAATATAGCTCATTCGAGCCAGAACAAAGTAATGCTCCTTTCGAGCCAGAAACAGAATAACGCTCTTTCGAGCCAAAATCTAGAATATTGCTCTTGCGAGCCAGAGTACAGAGTTACGCTCTTACGAGCCAGAATGCAGAGATACGCTCTTACGAGCCAAAATACAAAGTTACGCTCTTACTAGCCCAGAATACAGAACATTTACTAAGTTTCCCACATGATCCAATTGTTCGTGAATAATTTCAATATAAATACAATTAGCATTATCAAAATTTAAAGTAATAGTATGAACTTACTGGTTGAATTTACAGCTATGACTCAACTCTAGAACTACTCTGTAATTTTTCCTTTTCCTCGATCGATTGCATATTCTTGATCTATAACAACAATTCATACAATTATTTACATTAACATGAATTTTAAATCATTTATGCAAATAAGCCCCTTTTTGGTAATTTAACAAAATTACCCTAACATTTTTACTTTTATTCAATCTAGTCCATAAGCCTCAAACATGCAAAATAACCATTTTCCTTCCAAACCCATACCAGTTGAATACCCAAGAGTCTCTCTACAGCCTCTACATGCAATTATTTCACATCAAATACATGTATTTTTATTGTTTTAACAATCTAGTCCTTAAACCCTAAAATCATCAAAAATCACTTTACAAAATATTCCAAACAAACAACCAAACTTAATAATCTTTCATAAATACTAAAAAACATCTCAACTTATCAATGGCAACTTATATAACATTTGACAGATTCACAAATTGATCATTGGGTTAGCTAGATTAAGCTAACACGGTCTCAAAAACATAAAAAATACTAAAAACGAACGAGAATTAGGGGTGAGCAAAATCCAATTCGATTTGAAAAACTTGAAAAATAATTCAAATTTTGAATTAAGTAGTTCAAGTTATTTGAGTTAATCATGTTATTCGGATCAACTCGAATAAAAAATTAAGTTTTTTGGTTTAACTCGAATATGAATTACACAATTCGAGTTATCCGAAAAATTGAATAAGAAAAGGGAAAACTACGTTGTTTTGATAAATGTTTATCTTTTCTAAAGTTAAAAGTCAAAACCATTAAGTTAAAAGGTAAAATTACGTCGTTTTAATAAATGTATACTTATTAAGTTAAAAGGTAAAACCATTATATTGTTTATACATTTAAATAATCTTGTACTTCATCTACTAATTAAACAATTGGTCCATGTAAACTCAAAACTGGGTATAAATAATAAGATTCATTAACTCGACTCGATTTGGCTCGAATTTTTTTTACTGGTTTCGATTCAAAAAAATTCAAATTGAGTTTGGTTGCTAAAATAAGATTCGTCAACTCGACTAACTCAATTTTTTTTACTCGATTCGACTCGACTAGATTGAATACTCACCCCTAACGAGAATTATTCACCCGATTGAAGAACCAAAACTTGTCGAATGTTTCTTCTTTCCCAAATAGCGTTTCGGTTTTAACTTCATGTAGAAGATGAAGTTTGGTTGATTTTACATGTTTTATTTCATTTATTTTACTTTTATTAATCATTTTACTGCTTTACCCTTAGCCGTTAACTAAATAAATTCATAAATACTTACCCATTTTTGTCCACTAATATTTCATATGGTTTATTAACCATATTGACCCTTATACTTAGCTTCCTTAAGCTATTTAATCCTTTTTATTTAATTAACTATCTTAATGATAAAATTCCTCAACCAAAATTTAATATGACACTAATTACATTATAAATATTGAATAATTAATATCTACGACCTGACTCGTCGAAGTTGTGATCCCGAAACCACTATTTTTGACACCATTGAAAATCAGGCTGTTACACAAGTTGTCTTTCCGTACTACGATCCGACCACGTAATATTGCTTAGTATTAGTTAAACATTTAGATAACCAATGAGCAATATTTGCTTCCATTTTGCTTCGTGTGCAAAAACCATGTGAGGACAATTATACAAAGAATTAATGTAATTCATGAATAATTTTATTTAACCAATTTGTTCGAAAAAATTACAAGTATACTTAGATGAAAATACTACACTTAGGGCACCAGATCTAACACGCCTCCCATACTCTTGAGGTTTAGAAATATGTGCAGGTTGCTTTGGAGGAGTCTATTGGTTTTGATTTATATTTTCACTTCCTTGGTCACCTCCCCATTTAAGATTGGCATGGTCCTTCCAACTTGAATTATAAATATTGGAATAGGGGTTTTCACCTCTATTTCCCACGTAATTAACCTTCTCAGGTTGGCTCTTAAGATAACTTTTCCATGTTGTACTATCTCCTTGACCACTTGTGCGAGATGGTTTAAACATCATTGGTCGGTTGGAACCCATATCAATACGATTTAGTTTTTTAAGGATCTATTGGTATTTTTAATACTCTTGAACAACTTTCATCTTCAAGGGTCTTGGATTGTATAGAAACCTGTTACCTAGCCACATGCATGAGTGCATGGCCATGTCTTTAATGAGTTGACAAGTCTTCACATAAGTTTCAGATATGAAAGTGTCGGTGGATACCCATCTAATCTAAACCTCAAGTTTGATCTAGACCGTTATAGAAGATCTGCATATGCAAAAGTTCAGCTAGTTTATGGTATGAACACTTGGGTAATAGCAATTTAAACCTCTCCCACGCCCCGTAAAGAGTCTCGCCTTCAATTGACAAAAGTTGGTAATGTCTCTCCTTAGCTGCATCATCTTACTTGGTGGAAAGAATTTAGCCAAGAAACTATTCTCAAGATCCTCCCACGCGTCAGTCGAACGTGGAGGATGCTAATCCAACTAAACAGAAGCATTATCACACAATGAGAATGGGAACAACCAAGGGCGATTAGTGTCACTGGTGACCCTATTAAATTTGAAGGTATCACAAAGATGCAAAAAATGTTTTAAATGCTGATTCGGGTCCTCATGTATTGAGCCTCGAAATTGGGTTACTTTAGATCATTTGTATGATAGTCTATTTGATTTCAAAATTATTTATATTGATGGTTAGCCTATTGATGTTGCCTCGCTCAATATCCATATTTGGTATTGCGTAATCACGTAACATGCTATTTTGCTCTACCATTAGCTATGCAATTTATGGAATTGGCTCTACTGGTGGTGGTATCTGCTCTGGTTGGTCCTCGTACACTAGGTTTTCTTGCGATGGATCAACCACTGATATATATTCTCTTGGAAAGAGAGTTCTTTGTGCTCGTCTTAATGTATGTTTGGTTTAGGGTCAAACTCGATCAGGTCGCCTTTGCTTCAAATCATACACTGCAAAAAAGAAAAATAACTAAGTTAATAAAAATAAAACAAAAAAATGGCAAATAAATAAAATGATTATCATATCGATAAAATTCATTTTTCTTATTTATCCTACTTAGCATGAAAATCACAAAAAGTTTAGTTTAACAGCGAAATCTCCCTAGGAACAGTGTCAATAACTTGACCGCGCCCTAGCATGCGTGGATCTGGGCTTCGAAAAATGCACTTGAATAAAGAATTAAGTGCGATGTTTACAAGTGTACAGGTCAAATTGTAATATAGTTCAGTTTTACAACTGAACACTTTGGAAGTATTCCAAGGATCGTACCTAAATAAAGTTTGTTTAAGCTAAATTATCAGCAAGAACTAACACACTAACTAGGTCTAAATACTACTCATGTATAGATCATTTTATGACAGAATAATAAAAAGATGGTTCGTAGAATAAAATAAAAACTAAACACCTAAATCTCAAACAATAAAAGCAGATAGAAGGGTGACTCGCTTCCATGTTCATGAATAACTTAGATCTAGGGTGTTTCACTAATTAGATAACAACTAACCTAATTAATACCTTTCAGCCTATAACTAGATTAATTTATCGACTTAATTTACTTATGTTTCAACCTGGTAAATTAAATTGGGTAAGATTAAGTTGGTGCCGAGCAAACTATCATTTTGGCCTTATCTACCTAAGTGGATTTCTAGAGTCGTCAATTCTAAGGTTTAATCCGCTTAACTTACTCTAGCTAACAAGTGGTGAAACCTGATATACTAGAAATCAATGTCGCAAATTAGGCTTTTCCAACACATGTAAAGAGCTTTTTTTTGAGCAAAATAGAATTTTTAGCATAATTTTTCGTTATTTTCATATTTTCGGGTAATAAGTGGAAATGTCTATTTTTTGTCTCATTTTTTTACCCAAATTGGCCGATAGTGCCATTTGGAAGATTAACATGTGTTTGAGTGTTGTAAGGATGTGTCAAAGGTTGAAGATGAGCGATTTAGGGAAGCGTATTGCACTATCCAACCCTTGGAATTGCTATACCTCCGGTAGTATAGAAGACCAAGGATTTTATTTAGTGGTATCGTGATATCCCCTTTGGGTATTGTGATATCCACCTCCCAAGGAAGACCCCAAGCTTCAATACTGCTCGAGATATCTCGATATCCTCTTCTGGGTATCGTGATATCGCCTTCATCAAGGGGACAAACTTGGACAAAAAGGACAACCTTTGTCTACTCGGCCCACTAATCACACAAGGCCCGTGTAGGGGCATTTTTGGCATCGAAAAGTCATCAAAATACTCTTCAAAATAATAAAAAATTGCTGAGGAGGAGAGAGACACACATTAGCTTAGTTTTAGGTTTAGTTTTCTCTAAGTTTTCTTTAGTTTTTCTCTGCACTTTTCTAGGGTTTTTGTTTTTCTCTTATTCTACCCTAGATTAGAATTAATTTTTCTGCATTTACTTCTTGTTCTTGCTGTTCTTAGTGTTAGTTAAGTTAGTTAACACTGTAACTAAGATTCATTTACATTTCCAGTCCTTGTACTTTGCTTTTAGGACTCTTTAAGCTTTAGTTTAATGTATTTAAGCTTATTTTACTTTAAATTTGTTAAAGCTTGTTCCTTTTATGTTTCTTACTTTAGATTTTCTTGTTAAATGCTTTTGGTTTCTTGCTATTTAAGTTTTCTTGTGTAAAAATCTTAACTTTTATGTTCTTTTCAAGCTTTACTTTCATGGCTACCTTGTTTTCCATTGTTATGTTTATTTTCTTCACTTTAAGCATGTGTAGCTAAACCTTTAAAGAGATTGGTTGTTGGAGATGTGGATAAACTAAAATCTTAGGACAAATGATTAAATCGTAACAAGTTGGACTAATTTGAAATAGAACTAAGAACTTAGGTAGTGATGCCCTTAAGGGAATATTAAGATAAAGTGAGATCGAAAGGTACTTGTCGTGCACCCGTTCGTTAGTCCCGTATTAACCTACAAGATCAGAAGATAAACCAAACCTAATTCGTCTAAGTCGGTAAAATTGAGATCGAAAGATAAAATTGAGCCATTTGGTAATTTAAGTGATTTATGTCCCTAGTCTGAGATTTGGTGAGCCATATTGAAGTCAACCAATCCCCATTAGTTATCTACTAGATAGTCCCGCTAGTTTTACATTTCTTGCAATTTAGTCCTTAGAGTAGAATATTTCATTTTCTTGCAAACTCATCTTTTTATGAATTGTCGTACTATAAAATCAAATTAGTAGCCGCTTAGACTCTATTGTTTAAGCTAGTTATTGCTCAATTAAATGTTCCTTTGGGTTTGACCCCCTTGAAATAATTTGTGTTCCATCGGAACAATAAATATTACAATTGACACTGTACGCTTGCTTTAAAATCAAGCTTTAAAAATTATAATATAAATTCATTATTTTAATACGCACGCACGTAGCTAGTCAAAACCTTAACCCAAGCCAATCAAACTCACTTCAGATTGCCAACCTTCCTAGGGTTTTAATTCTTGAACCTTCTAGATGCAAACTCTCCTACCTGATTATTAAACATTCTAAATAATGTAAAAATAAAGAGAAGGGAAAAAGAATGCTCAGAATTAAAAGATCTTGAATTGGAACTTGGATCGTTGAACCCTCAATTGATGTTTATATTTTATTTAGGTAAAGAAGAAAATAACATAAACGTATTAAAAGAACATAAATGAAATCGATATTGATATTGGAAATAACTAATTAACAATTGAAAAGAAAATTGAAAACTAAGTAAAACCCTAATTAATTCTAAAAAATAAACTTGAGAATTGAAATATGAAGTCTGAACTCCCTAATCATGTCCTAGGAGCTAATATTCATAATGTTTGTGTTATATGACCAAATTAGGTCAATTACAAGTTGTGTAACAGGTTAATTGAGATTGTACAAACAAAAACACCTTTGGCAGTCATATGGGCTTTGTCGAATCGGTGTTGCGACTTCAATGGCAGATTGCTTGATCTTCTTAGACTGGATGGAATGTCGCGACATTGGTTTCTTGGTGTCGCGACATCGTCTCCAATAGCTCACCTCTTAGACTTGTGTTGGAATTTCGACTAAGTGTTGAGGCTTGCCTCAATTTCGCGACATTCTATTTGAATGTTAAGACATTTGGGGTAGTCTCCTTGGCTAAAAATATTGTCTTGCACAGTTAATCAACTAATTAATTATTCCTTAAGTTCTGATTGACCTAACATGTCATAAAACAACATTAAAAAGCTCAATTTATTAACTTCAAAACTATTAATTCTAAAATCAAAAATAAAAGATAGAAAATCACTTGAATGCAAGCTCATTAAGTGATGAAAAGTGCCTAATTTGCCACAAAAAATTATGACAGATCAATGATGAACCCCATGATGTTGCGACGTCAACCCGGTGTTTTGGAATTTTTACAATTTGGTCATAATTTGACCTCGAGTTAACTTTAAAGCTTTTGTAAGCTCATTTAAGAACGGTTGTATATCATATTGTATGCATATATTGGTTGAAATTAATCATTTAATAGTATAAATCGATTGTAGTTTGATCGTAGTTGTTCCGACAACGAATGTGACACTTTGTAACTTGGACTCGACGATCGGATCGAGTAACGAGATGTTATAGTGACTCACCTCAGTTGAAGTCACGACATCATGCTTCTACCTCAGTGTCGTGACATGCATCCTTCAATGTCGTGACATTACCCATGCATTAGGCAATTTTTACGTTTTAGTTCCTCTTTTGTTATTGGTGTTTCGTAAGAGCTTTTGTAAGCTCGCTTATAACCCATATTGAATAAATAACCTATTTTATTAAGTTTTAAATCTCAATTACTTGTATGACTTGTATTTTAGATTTTGAAATGAAATTGTAGTTGCTTCAATTACGAATGTGACATCTCGTAGATTGGATTCGGTGATTGAGTCAAGGGTGAGGTGTTACACGTGGTGCTTGTTTCGAGAAGTGAGTTTGGTTCTCGGGGAGTGACATTTTGGGTGTATTCTCAACGGTGTTAACCTCAGCTCTTGAGGAGTTGTCTTAAAGATTAGGATTATAACATTTTTAACTAACATGCAAATCTTTCTCATCATTTCAATTTAAAATAATTGATTTTTATGTATTAAAATAAAAAATAATTATTCCTCCTATTTCTTTCTTCTCAATCACACTCTTAATTTATTTACTTTTTTATTTTATATTTTCTCACTTCCTTCTCTTATCCTCTACTTTTTCATCCAATTAAGCACACTATTATATGAGTAAAATATTAATGGTAAACAATTGTAGAACCATTTAAGAAATTAAAGATAAGAAATCTGTAAAACAATAAATAAAAAGAAAGGTTGCCGCCCGACTATAAGTGATAGCGGATTTTAATGAGTATGTATATGTTATTTCTCACTCTTCCCTGCTGCTGTCCAGGTCTTCAGCCTCTCTCTAAAAAGAGCTCCAAAAAAGTAAAGTAATTAAAAAGTGTCATTTTCTAGTTTTCTAACTCAACTGAGCAGCTCCAGTAATCAGGTGCGGGGCAGAGATACACTTCGGGTGGGTTGAGATAGTATTCTACTTTGGGAAAAAAAGCTTCAAAATGTGGAGATCTGAGTGAAGAAGAAAGCTAGGGTTTTGTTTTGCTTTGGAGACTTTGGATGATTTTGAATGTGAAAAGAAGCAAGATCTGAGCTTCATGAACCCCTTCTGAGTACGAGATTGTTCCCCGGTTTTTTTGGATGTTGATTTTAACTTAAGTTGAGAGGAGTCTGGTGGAGAAAGGGGGTGGGGGTGGGTAAGTTCTCTTTTTCCTTAGAAGTTATGGCTGTTGGACGACCCCTGAATATACTTTAATAACAAGGGCTAGGTGTATTTTCCATTTCAACCACACTTTTCTTAGGTTTTCTTTAGAGATTGAACAACTTTTTCTTTTTTAATTATTGGAAGAATGAGACTCTCTTCATCAGGGTTTAATCAGCAAACTGAGAAAGGTAACTGTTTTTAGCTTTAAAAAAAACTTGTTTTAGTAATTTTCTTGAAGTATAAAGCTGCGCTAAGTTATAATTTTTTCGAAATTATGAAGTAGTGAAAGATTTTTGTACAGGGGAGAAGAAATGTTTGAATTCTGAACTTTGGCATGCATGTGCGGGTCCTCTGGTGTCCCTGCCGCCTGTTGGAAGCCGTGTTGTATATTTTCCCCAAGGTCATAGTGAACAGGTAACTCTACCTGCCTTATTTTTCATGCTTTCTTTCAGATTTGGTTCTATTTCTCCATTTGTGCTCAACAAAATAGTTCAATAAGCTTAAGTTTTTGGGAGAAAGTAGAATTTTAAGATGCTATGTAAGGATGTCGGAACTTTTTTGGCTACATGTAGTAATAGAACTTCCTTGAACCAGCTATTTCAGTATCGCTGAATATCTTCATTATGGTCTACTTGTTGATGCATGAAGCAGTGAGTGAACTGCTGAAGCTCCTAAAAGATTAGAGCACTCTATGAGGAACTGTATGCTTCGTTTCTAATATTTCTGCGAGCTTTTGGTGTTTATGGTTCCCTCTGCAGGTTGCTGCTTCAACCAACAAGGAAGTAGATGCTCACATACCGAACTATCCGAGCTTACCCCCTCAGCTTATCTGTCAGCTTCACAATGTGACCATGCATGTAAGTTAAATGCTCAGTTAACCACTTTCTGTTTATGGAATGTTTAGTTGGTTGCTTACAAAGAAATTTATTCAAATACAGGCAGATATAGAAACAGATGAAGTGTATGCTCAAATGACCTTGCAGCCACTGAGCCCGGTATGGAAGTTGTCATTTTTTCAAGGTTTTGTGTTTGCTAGTCTTTTAATTTGGCACTTCTTGACTTGAAAGAATTATTGTAGCAAGAGCAAAAGAATGTGTTCCTACTGCCTGCAGAACTGGGTACTCCCAGTAAACAACCAACCAATTATTTTTGCAAAACACTGACGGCAAGTGACACAAGCACTCATGGAGGATTTTCTGTGCCTCGTCGGGCTGCTGAAAAAGTCTTTCCTCCTCTTGTATGTTTTAGTAGGTTACAAGCAATTCAATTCACTAGCATCTGGTTTTAATTGAATTAGTTTGAGTCATTATCTTTCTCTCTCCCTTTTAATTCTGTTGTGCCTTCAGGATTACTCCCTGCAACCTCCAGCTCAAGAGTTAATTGCCAGGGATCTTCATGAAAATGAATGGAAATTTAGGCATGTATTTCGCGGTGAGTGATTGAAACAACTTTGTTCAATGCTGTGTTCCACAATAATTTTAAGATAAATTTCAAATTATCATGATTTTATTGTATTATTTGTCATTACACTTCAATTAGTGTTATTTTTTGCTTGTACCCAGTTAATTTACTCTTGAATAAGTTGTTGGTTTCATTTTTAAGGTGCTGTAACATTTCTTTAACCTTGGGTCTCGTATGTGATTGTTTCTGAAAGTTATGAAGATGACCTCAGATATATCCTTGTTATATTCTGCATCAGCTATTGGTTTGATTATATTGGAGCTAAGAATCTCTGATGCTGAGGTTCAGATCATTTTTTAGAGAATGGCTAATATGCAGATCTTACAAAAATAAGTTAGTTATTTACAATGGATGAAAAATAGTATACTGAAATAGGATTTTTTTTTAATAAGATATTAGAGTTAATGCTTTCTTGTCAACAACAACAAAAAAAGCTTTCTTGTTGTTTGCTTCCTTTGATGGATGATGTATGCTGTTTTGTGAATTTTGCTGCATCAAAATGCCCATTTGTTTGGTAATTGTTTATTGTTTCTCACCTTGCAAATGGTCAGAGTCTCTAGTCATCTCTGAAATTTTGGTTGATGTTGGTGTGGTCAAATTGTGAAATGTAATGACCAAATAGCTCTTTACTTTTTGATATATGCTTTATAATATGGTGATTGTGTTTGTAATAGCAAATGTTTCTGGCAATCTACAAAGGTCGATTGTTTTAAGTCTTTCATGTTTTGCTTTTGATGTGCTTAAGTCCTTTTCCTCTCTTTGGAATTGTGTGGGGATTGTGAAGATTTGTTAGCTGTAAGGCTTTTTGTTGAAAAGAGTTAATGAAAGCTAATTCTTGGCTAAAGATGGTCAATTCATCTAGTAGGAATTCTATAAGAATAACATTTGAAGACTTCAAGGGAATATTTCTGATATGCATGTATTTGAGGGGGATCAAACATTGTATGGAGTTGTGAGTGATGCATTAATGGAGTAAATGATCCCCTTCAACCCTTAATTGTTGGGGGAAAATCATTATCAAATAGAATATTTCTCCCCTACTGTTTTTGTAGGTTATGTTGTGTGTGGGATTTGGATGAGGGTTTGCCTCATTTCTTATCATGTTTTTCCTTTCAAAGAGGAATCAGCAATTTTTGCTAGTTCCTATAGGAATATGTTAAGATTTAGTACTTGGAATGTAGCATTTTCTGTAGGATTCTCGGAGCTGCTTTTGGTGAATATTGATTTTATATATATCTACCTATCTTTAAGTGGGACATATGCTTTCTTGTATGATGAAAAGGTTTTGAATATCAATGGCTGTAAACAACCTCTAATCAATTTATGTATTTTCTTGTGTGCAGGCCAGCCAAAGAGGCATCTTCTTACAACTGGGTGGAGTGTTTTTGTTAGTGCAAAGAGACTTGTTGCTGGTGACTCAGTCCTTTTTATTTGGTAAATTGGGTTTTCTGTCTTCCAAGTATAATTTATGCTTACTTTGTTGGTAATCAAAGTACCTTTGCTCTGTGATTGGCTGGAGAAATATCTTACTAATAGCTGTCAAATCCGTGATGTGGTTTGAAACAATCTAGTGAAATCATCCTGCTTAGATGGTTTGGCAGCAAAATTTTATGAACGGCATTTTTGGTTTATGAATGTTTATTCAATAAAATATTCGGTTCTACTTTTTATTTCTGAAGTCATGAGTCTACTAGTATGCATCCTCCTTGTGTGTAGTAGAGGTGACAGTTGGGTGGGTTGAGTCACTTTGGGTTGGGAAAATCGGGGTCAATTTTGGTTTGGGTTGCATTAAGTTCTGCTCATTTGGGTCTATCACTTGGGTTTGGGTCATTCTGATCCTCATTGTTTGGTTTTGAAGCCAAAGCAATTTAATTTGCATCATTTTAAGGGATTCTTGGTCAAGTTGGGTTTGGTTGAGCTTGATTCGGGTGTGATTTTGGGTGTGTCAGCTTCGGCAGCTCTAATGTGCGCTATTTATATTTTGGCAATTGTTACTGCAGCTTTACTGCTTTTCCCGTCATGCTACTAATCAGTATATTATCTCTGTTTTTGTTTTTATGTGCTTTTTTTTCCTGTCAGGAATGAGAAGAATCAGTTGTTGCTGGGTATCCGGAGAGCAAATCGTCCTCAGACTGTTATGCCATCTTCTGTTTTATCAAGTGACAGCATGCACATTGGTCTTCTTGCTGCAGCCGCTCACGCTGCTGCAACCAATAGCCGTTTTACTATCTTTTATAACCCAAGGTCAACTACTTAATTCTAATTAAAAGATCTTGATTCTATTCCAACATAACATCTTGTTCATTTACAGTAGCTTCATTTCAGGGCCAGTCCTTCAGAGTTTGTCATACCACTCGCCAAGTATGTTAAAGCAGTCTATTACACCCGGGTTTCTGTAGGCATGCGGTTTAGAATGCTGTTTGAGACAGAAGAGTCAAGTGTCCGCCGGTGGGTCTTAATTCTCTAAATGTTTTCTTACTCCTGGAAATTGCTTAAATTTTATGATGTTTCCTTCTGCAACTTAGTTATTTTCCTCAAGTAAATACTTCTATTTTTATATGTCAATTGGCTAAAGTATAATTGGCAAGTTTAAGTGGGCGGTTGTTAACCTGAGTGTTTTATGTCAGATATATGGGCACAATAACTGGCATTAGCGACTTAGATCCTGTTCGCTGGCCAAATTCGCATTGGCGCTCTGTTAAGGTTTGTTTTAAGTTTCTATGTGCTTGATTTTTTAATTTGCAGTATCATATCCCCCTCCGCTCCCCTCCCCCCTTCTTTTTCTTTTTTTCTTTTCTCCTTAAAAATTTAATGTATTCAATAATATCTGACATGGAAGACTTACATTCCATCCCAGGTTGGCTGGGATGAATCCACTGCAGGAGAGAAGCAGCCAAGGGTATCCTTGTGGGAGATTGAACCATTAACAACCTTCCCCATATATTCATCACCCTTCCCCCTGCGATTGAAGCGACCATGGCCATCTGCGTTACCCTCTTTCCATGGTATGCTAGAATCTTTGCCAAGGTTGCTTGGAATTACAGAATCTCTTAGTTACCTGAAAATGGGAGTTTTCCTATTCTATCCTGAATCAATTTAATTTGTATTACCAGCTTTCAAAGATGGTGATATGAACATCAATTCCCAATTGATGTGGCTTCAAGGTGGGATTGGAGATCAAGGACTTCAGTCTTTAAACTTCCAAGGTTTTGGAGTTGCACCCTGGATGCAGCCAAGGCTTGATACTTCTTCAATACAAGGTGTCCAACCTGATCTTTACCAAGCAATGGCTGCTGCTGCATTTCAGGAAATGAGGACTGTTGATTCATCCAAAATAGGCTCTCAGTCTCTCTTGCAATTCCAGCAACCACAGAGCATGTCCAATGGGTCGCCTGCTCTAATTCAAAGGCAGATGTTACAGCAGTCTCAAACACAAAATGCCTTTCTTCAGGGATTTCAGGAGAACCAGACTACTTCCCAGGTTCAGCTTCTGCAGCAATTGCAGCGTTCCAATTCATACAATAATCACCGACAACAGCAGCAACAGCAGCAGCAGCAGCAGCAGCAGCAGCAGCAACAGCAGCAACAGCAACAGCATCAACAACAACAGCAACAATCTCAGCAAGTACAACAAACACCACAGTTTTCTGATCAACGGCAGATATCTAATCTAATCCCTGCTTTTCCTAAAGCCTCCACTAGCCAGGCCCAGTCCTCATCTCTGCCAACTGCTGCTTCACAATGCCAGCAGCAGACATTTTCTGATCCTCTTGGGAACTCTCTAGCCTTATCTAATGCTTCGTCAATGCAAAGTATCTTAGGTTCATTGTCTCATGCTGGAGCTTCTCATTTACTCAACTTGAAGGGATCAAACCCAATTATCTCTTCTTCTTTGTTGTCCAAGCCAGTAGCTATTGAACCACAGCTTTCATCTGAAACTGCTAACTACGTACTGCCCCAGGTTGAACATCTGGGAACGGTACAGTCAAATGTACTCTCTAACTTATTACCTCCATTTCCAGGAAGAGAGTATTCTGCTTACCACAGTTCAACTGATCCACAAAATAATTTTCTGTTTGGGGTTAGCATTGATTCATCATCTCTTATGCTGCAGCATGGGATGACCAACCTGAAAAATATTGGAAATGAAAATGATTCATTGTCTCTGCCATATGCTGCTTCAAATTTCACAAGTGCTTCTGGCACAGATTTCCCTCTTAATTCAGATATGACTACCTCAAGTTGTGTGGATGAATCAGGTTACTTGCAGTCTTCTGAATATGTGGACCAAGTAAACCCTCCGACCGGAACCTTTGTTAAGGTGATAGTATTTTTCTTTTAACTCTTCAAATGTCTGATTATTTTCAGATGGTAAAATATGTGGGAGTTGTCTTGTTTGGTTTCTAAGGCGAATAATTCACTGTTAGGCTTACATTATTATGCAAAGCATGGTCATATAGACTTGTGGATCACTTTATTGATCTCTGACATAGTAACCAACAGACAACAATGGGTATAACTTTGTCAGCTGTAGTTCTATTTAGTAATGTAGGCTCTTTGGATGGTTTCATTGCTGATAAAGCCAACTATTCTTATTTTCCTGTTTTGGCTGACATGTCAAGTGGTTATTTTGTAGTCTGTGAAACACAATTATCAGAGTGTCATGTATCGAGGATATTGTGTTGGAGACTTCCTATATATTTTGAAAGCTAATTACACAGTATAATATGTAGTTTATTCAATGGCTTGTGATTTTTATGGTTTTTGACCTTATTCTTGTTGATAGGTTCACAAGTTGGGGTCCTTCGGGCGCTCATTGGATATTTCCAAGTTTAGTAGCTATAATGAGCTGCGCTGTGAGCTTGCTCGAATGTTTGGTCTTGAAGGCCAACTAGAGGACCCTCAGAGATCAGGCTGGCAGCTTGTATTTGTTGACAGGGAGAATGATATTCTTCTCCTTGGTGATGATCCTTGGCAGTAAGTTCCAAATCACCCTTAATTTATTTATGAATAATTGTCTGCTACAACGTGACTGTTAAGATGGTGCTAGAGAGCACTCTAAAATTTGCACCAAATTTCAGACAATTAGGAGTGTGTGTGTTTCTCCATTGGTAGCATCACCTTAGTAAAATTTATTATGAGTCAAACCGTAATCTTTTAAATCTATTATTCAAGATGGTATTCCAAGCTTTAGAACTTTTCATGATTTAAATTTATACTTTTCTTTTTCTCATCAAACATGCTCGTCCTTGATGATAACTGTCATATATTGCTGCTGTTATGCTGGTTAGATATTTTGTTCCGCTGGATCTTTAGGATCATTCAATTTTCTGGTAGTTGAAGATTGAATGCTCGGAGAAGAACTGAGGAATAGGATTCTAACAAGTGACTAATTTTGGGGCTTTAAAACTTTTGGCATGAAGGGGCAGTTATAAGTTCAAGAACCGACACATACTCAAGATAATAAGAAAAGAGTCCTTGAAAGAAATAAAAGTATAAAAAAAACCTAATTAGACCTGCAAAATGGAAGCTTAAAAGATATGAATGGGTACAGCTATGTTCATTTTATTGACAGACATTATGAATGATAAGTAGGTTTTCATTCCTATCAGCATCTTAAGTTATGGTCATAACACCAAGCGTTAGCTGTGATTTGAAAAGTGCAAGCTTAAAGATGCTGCATGAGGTGCAGGAGCTGTATTTATTTTGTAGACAGAGATTATGAAGATGTGCAAGCTCTCATTACTGTTAGCTGCTTAAGTTGGGTTTTGAAACTAACTAAACCTTAAACATAGGCATTAAAACCTGTATATAAGTAATGTCAAAACACAACCTACTGAAAATAAAATCTCCTTATACTTGAAAGTCAAAACTTGATTCTACCACCTATGTAAGCCCAATCAATTAACCAAACAAAAAAAAAGACTTAGGATTCACACATCTTGGTCTTTAATCTTTTATTGCATACATGCTGTCTACATTAGGAGGGTATGCTGAAAGTGGAAGTCATTGAATTCTCATTTTGGTTTGCAAGTACTTGGGTTAGTTGGAATGTTTTGTAGGCTATTATTATTATGGCTCAACTGTTCTAAAGATCTGAAACACTGGTGAAAGTCATCCACACTTGGTTTCTAAGAAAATAGAATTTTTTTATCTAGAGAAAAAAGAACATACATATAAGCTCTATCTATAATGGTCACCCTCTATAACAACATTTCATTATAACAGCCAAGTTTGTTGTAAAATTGATTTTTTATGTTTTATTTCAACCTTCTATGATAGCTTTTCATCTATAACAACCATGAAGTACAAAGTATACTCTTTCCTGAATTAGTTCTTTCTAACCTCTTGTCTCAAATTTTAGTAATATTAGTTCTATTTTTAGTTTCAATAAAAATAAAAAATTTTAGTTAAAGATATTATGTCAATAAAATGTTTAAATTATATATATATATATATATAATATTAATCATATTATTAAATGAAAATAATTTTTATTAAATGTAATTACATTAGTAAATTTTTATTAAAGATACGATCTAAATCTCACTAATTAATATATTATATATTTTTAATTTAAAAATTAAAAAAATCCAAATGTGATTTGAATTTCAAATGTTGTTAAAGGTGTTTTAGATGTTATAGGTGCATAACAGTCACTTTTCTAACGTTCAAAATTTTGGCAGACAAATGAAGTGGTTATAGAGAGAGTTGACTATAGAATTTTTTTTTTGGTACAATGAATATTGAACTTTTAAAGATGCATTTGTGCCTTGAATCTACGAAGGGAAGATGGAGCCATCATAGGGGAAAGAAAAAAAAAGGGGGGTGGGGGTGCGATAATTCTAAAATATTCATTTGTCCGTCATGAAGTTGGAGCATTTTCTACAAGACTAGAAAGATTGCAAATTATTTTGCAATGGTATTTACTTAGAATGTGCAATTTATAGCTTTGAGAAATATTTTAGAGTAGTTCTATTACTGTAATGTTCCTACATCTCGTTTTTTATGCTGCTTTAACTGTTTTTTGTAATTGCTTTGTTAACTAAAAAAATGTTGTTTTAATATAAAAAAGAAAACTGAAAACTTCTGATAAATCAAGGTGGGGTAGGGTCGGGTTCAGGAGTCTTGAGTTGTTTTGAAATTGGGGTCAGTTTTCGGGTTACATCCAGTATGTTGGCATGGGTCGGAAAAAATCTTCCCTGCTTTGTTGCCATCACTATTGAGGATCAAACAATCATTCAAGGAACAAAAAATGAAAAGGTTAAGAGGATCTAAGGGTTGTAAAAGAATCTATTATACAAGTGCCAAGTGAAATTGAATGGACAAACGATTTGTTTCTTACGTGCAATATATGATAAAAATATTGGTTGATACACAACAGATTCAAACAAATGAAAGGGTTGTATGGAGATAAAGGCCTATTGTAGAGGTTAAAGGTGTGAAGGCCATACAATTTATTAATCTTTGAGAAGTTGATCAAGATTGATAAATGAGTTAAATAACCAATCTAAAATACTAGGGGATTATTCATCTCTAGAACATTGAGATTTTTCAGTTTCTTTATGATAACAACCTTATCTTTAGATATTCTGGAATTCTTTTCCCCGTTTGATTATATTCCTGGCAGCATGTTGCATGTTCAAGCTCCCAACATCTGTAGCTTGGCTCTATTGTAACGTCGAATGGTGGATGGGTTCAGTGATGAAAATGTTAGATATTTCAAGATGTGGTTTTGGTGGATTATTATTTTTTTCATCTAATACTTTTGTGATAATCAGGGAATTCGTGAACAACGTGTGGTATATCAAGATACTATCTCCACTTGAAGTGCAACAAATGGGGAAAGAAGGCTTGAATCCTGCTGCCTCCGACCCAAGCCAAATGCACAACCAATAGCGGTGCAGACAGGAGTTGAGCTGAGAAGTTCTGGTAATGGAATTTGCATGGGTGTGTTAAATGCTGAAGGAAAATGCTCCTCAAGGCTGAATTTGGGGAACTGAGAAAGAAAGTTGTAGCTTTTTTTCCTTTTAATGTTAAAGCTTGTGTGTTCAGAATCTACTGTTACTGTAAATTATAATAGGAAATCTCTGTAGCTTTACATTATTATAGTACTTAAAAGAGAACAAGGTTTAATTCGGGATAAATGCATCATGTTATCAGCAATATTGTTTGCCGTTAGTAATTTATGACACTATTATTTCATCCATGCCAAGCCTTTTGTATTTACTTTTCTAAATGTTTAATTAATATTAGACGGATTTTTATGTGGTCATTTGCGTATATGGATGGATATTAGTTTTTCATTAAATTGGATAAAGGATTTTATTATTTTTAATGGAATAAAAGATAAGGATATATATTTTTTTGAATATAAAATAAGGTTATATTTGAAAAAATAAGTATGCCTATTGTTTGCCGTTAGTAATTTATGACACTATTATTTCATTAAAACCTATTTTTAATGTAGAACTAGTGTTCTCGATATACGCTCCTATTTTTGATCTTTTGATTATGTTATTTTGCAATTTTCGTACCACGGATAAGGCATCCCCCTTGATCTCTGTCGTCAATATCCCTAGATCCAGCCCCAACTTGGTTGATCTGGCTGCAAATGGAGAAGGTACGTTTTCATGCAAATAAATTTTTGAACATAGCACCGTACTGTTTGACTCTCCAATGACAATTTCTGAGCACGATTTGTTTCTATGCTTATTGAAAGCCGCATCAAAATTAATCTTTACAACCTACCTGCTTGGTGGCTTCCACCGTATTTTTGACTCATCCCATCTAATTCTTTCAGAAAATCTTTTACAAAGTTTGCCACATCTAATGTTGTTTTATGTTTGCCTCGTGCATAAGCTTGTTCCTCCTAGTTCAAATCGCCCAAACTGCGCAACCAAAGATTCTACATTGGTGTCTGGAATTAGTTTCAAAAAAATGGGCCATCCAATCTTTGAAGCTCATATTTGGTGCCACTGCTGGCCACGTGATGTTTAGCTATTGCCAGATCTCTTTTGCTTTCAGACAATCCCGGAAAACGTGCTCAACCGTTTCGACACCATCCGTACATTGTGGGTTGCCTGCAAATCCAGTTAGTCTTCTATAATGTAGATTAGCAAAAATAGGCAAAAAGTTTTGGGATGTTTCTCTAGTTTGTTATTTTGATTTTGTTGGGCAATTCCAGTAGCCATAATTTTTTGTGATGTGAGGAATGGGTTTGTCGATTCAGAGTAGGATTAGCTCCGTGTATTCCTTGTAAGAGTATTATGTAAGCACTATGAACAGTGTATTTTCCGATTGCCTCTCCTCGCCATACAAGGTGGTCTTCGTGGGGAACCTGCGCCAAGGGAATACACAAAATCCTTTGTGCATCCCTCTCATCAAAGGTGATCCAAACTAACTCCTCTCCATTTTCCTGCAGTTGGGTCTATCAAATCTGCCATTGTTTGAATGTCTAGATTACTAATTACATCCTGAATTTTGTAATCTACACTCCCAGGTATCAATCATCTTCCCTTATATATATTGCAGTGCCCTTGCCTATTTTCCAGCAAAACCCCGTTGCAAGAAGACCCTTACCTGCCCACACTCTTTTTCAGGTATACAAAGGTAGATTGTAACACCTCAAAACTCAACAGGGTAAATTGGTTCCAGATCTTGGGTGCTACCAATCTAATACATATGGGACTCAAATCTACTTATACAATTGTTTCATTCGTTTTGTGATTTATTAATTTCAAGACTTCATAAGTTACATAAGTAAAATCAATGAGGTACTTTAATTGTGATACATAGAAACTGTGATTACAATTATGATCGAGTTAATGTCTTGGCCTAATATAGTTATCCCATGTTAAGCATCTACTTATAATGACTTAGACTTGGCCTCGCCAACAGGCTTGCTCTATATGCACAGTAGCCTAATACGCCACTCCTTCGGCGTAATCTTGGTGTCATTCCTTCAGGTGTAGTCCCTTTGACAGTTCACTTGAAACGTACATACACAAAGGTAAGTTCAAAAGAACTTAGTGAGACAACCACTCATTACCTGATTTTTACTTATACGTTGTATCTAATGGTTCAATAGTTATCTCGTTGCTCATCTTTTAGTTTATTTCAAGCGAAACAATTAAAAGTAAATAAAGAAATGCATCGACATTATTTAAATGTCACCAGGTTGACGATTTCGTCTGGTTTTCAAACATTTGGGCTCGCATAATGTTTAAGACGTTGGATTGCTTTGATAACTTTAAATGGGCCTGACCATCTCGATCTCAATTTTCCTGGATGCAATTTTAAACATGAGTTAAATAAAAGTACCAACTGACCAGGATGAAATTGTCCACGCAAGATGATATTGTCATGCCATCTCTTTGTCTTTGCCTTGTATATTGTCGCATTCTCATAAGCATGGCGGCAGATTTCTTCTAATTTCGTGATGTCAAACAGCCTTTTCTTTCCAGCAGCATCATAGTCTAAATTCACCTGCTTAATTGCCCACATGACCTTATGTTCAAGTTCGACATGTAGGTGACAAGACTTTCCAAACACTAGTTGGTATGGCGACATCCCCAATGAGGTTTTGTAAGCAGTGCGAAGCGCCCACAATGCGTCATGTAGCCATGTAGATCAATCCTTTCTAGATGGATTAACCACTTTCTTAAGTATGTTTTTAATTTGATTATTGGATACTTCGGCTTGACCTAGTTTGTGGTTGATATGTGGTGGTCATACTATGTTTCACACTATATCGCTTTAATGCAGTCGCCATTTGGTTTTTATAGAAATGAGTGCCTTGGTCGCTTATCAACGCTCTCGATGTCCCAAATCTTGTGAGGATGTATGTGTGAAGGAACTTAAACATTGTCCGAGCATCGTCTTTTGGCACCACAATAGTTTCAATCCATTTTGAGACGTAACCAACAGCCACTAAGATATACACATTTCCAAAAGAGTTTGGAAATGGCTCCATAAAATCTATACCCCACACATCGAAGAGCTCTACTTCCATGATGGATTGTTAGAGCATTTCGTTGCGTCAAGATATGGATTCAGTGCGTTGACAACAATCACATTGTTATGCGAAATTGTGGGCATCTCGAAACAAATTGGGCCAATAAAATCCTGATTGTAGAACCTTTGTAGCAGTCATTGTCCGTGAAAACTGTAGTCTTTGCACCGACAAGATAGGAATGGAACTTGTCAAATGCAAAGACTACTGTTAGCAACTCCTTCTCCGTAGTAGTATAATTAACCTATGCTTCAGTTAGAGTTTTACAAGCATAGTAAATAAAATGAAATACCTTTTCTTTTTTTTGGCCTAGGATAGCTCTTACAGCAAAGTCATTGGCAACGCACATTAGTTCGAATGGTTGTGTCTAGTCTGGTACGATAACAATCGGAGCTTGTACCAGCTGTTTCTTTATTATTTTGAATGCGTCCAGACAGGCCTCATCGAACACAAACTTTTTATTCTACTCTAGTAATGAGCATAAGGGTTTAGCTATCTTTGAAAAATCTCTGATGAATCTTTATAAAAACTAGCATGTCCAAGGAAGCTTCTTATTACTTTGATAGTAGTGGGCGATGGTAATTTTTCGAGGATTTCTACCTTAGCTTTATCAACCTCAATGCCCTGACAAGATATGCGATGGTCAAGGACAATGCCTTTAGTAGCCATGAAGTGGCATTTTTCCCAATTCAGAACGAGATTTGTGTCCTCGCATATTTTCAAAACTCTTACCAAATTGTCAGCGCATTGGTCAAAACTCTGTCCATAGACTGAAAAATCATCCATGAATACCTCGAGTGAGTCCTCAATCATATCCGAGAATATCGCCATCATACACCTCTGGAATGTTGCTGGGGCATTGCATAACCCAAACGACATCCGTCGGAAAGCAAATGTTCTAAAAGGACATGTGAACGTTGTCTTTGCTTGATCCTCCGGTGCAATGGCTATTTGATTGTATCCAGAGTAGCCATCCAGGAAGCAATAATAGGTTTTACTAGCTAGCCTATCTAGCATCTGATCGATGAAAGGTAGTGGAAAATGGTCTTTCTTTATGACCGCATTCAGTCACCGATAATCCATGCATACTCGCCATCCAATTGCGATACGAGTCGGGATTAACTCGTTCTTATCGTTGGTCACGATTGTGAAACCACTCTTTTTAGGCACATATTGAATGAGACTTACCTAATTGCTATCAAAAATAGGGTATATAATGCCCGCATCTAACCATTTAATAATTTCCTTCTTTACCACTTCTTTCATTTTCTCATTGAGTCACCTTTGTTGCTCAATGGATTGCTTCCCTTCATCTTCTAGCCGTATCTTATGCATGCAAAAAGAGGGACTGATGCCTCTGATATCTACGATGCTCCAGGCTGTGACTCTTTTGTGTTCTTTTAGAATTGCGATAAGCTTATCTTCTTGCATTGCATCGAGGGATGCATTGACAATAACAGGCAAGCGTCTCATTGTCACCAACGAAGACATACTTCAAATGTGTTGGCAATGGTTTTAACTCCAAGATAGGAGCTTGTTCGACAGATGGATTAAACATCGAGATTGTCCTGTTAGACAAATCCAAAGACTCCATTTGCTAATTCTGATGCATCTCACAATTATTTACCTTCTCTTTGTCGACACAGTCATTTAGAATGTCATCGGACAATGTTGAACTTCTTGCATGAAATTCTTCCAAGATAATCTCACCCAACACGTCAATGTGGTGACATTGTTCTTTAGGTCCGGACGGTGATGCTTCAAACACACTGAAAGTTACCTAATCATCATTATGATGCATAACAAGTTCTCCTTTTAACACGTCGATAAGTGTCCGTCCCGTTGTTAGAAATGGCCTCCCAAGAATTATGGGTACCTCATTATCTGCTTCATAGTCTAAGATGATAAAATCAACAAGGAACACCAACTTATCAACTTGAATAAGAACATATTTGATTTGTCCTTCCGGTTGTGCTAAAGATCTATCCGCCAGTTGCAATGTCACCGCAGTGGGCTTCATCGAACCTATTCCTAATTTCTTAAAAGTGGACAAAGGCATTAGGTTAATACTTGCTCCTAAATCACATAAAGCTTTACCTAAGTAATGATTCCCTATGGTGCATGAGATTGTGAAGTTGCCAGGATCTTTCATCTTGGTTGGCAACTTGTTTATAAACATAGCGTTGCACCCCTCTGTGAGTTCAATCGTCATAATGTCGGACAATTTCTTCTTCTTTGATAATAACTCCTTCAAGTATTTCCAATAACTGAGTATCTGCACAAGAGCATCTATTAGATGTATATTAATGTGCAATTGTTTCAAAGTAGAAATAAACTTTTGATATTCTTTATCATGGACTTTTCTTTGAATAGTTGCGAAAACGACAGAGGTATGGTCGTAGTGGGTTGTTATGGATAACTCGGTAGTATCGACACTAGTTGTTGCGTCGATAACTTTGTTGGGCAAACTGCAGGCATGGATGGCCTTACAATTGGTTCCTCAACATTAATTTCTGCTTGACGTCTTTCAACTGCATCCTCTTCTTGTTGTTTTGGTTCAGATGCGTCGACATGGTCTTTATCAGAACCGCTTGGTCTCACCGTCTGTTTTTCACTCCTTAGCGCGATTGTTTTGCAATGCTCCTTCCTTTTTCTGTTGGATTTTCAGTATCACTAGGCAGAGATCCCGGTGATCTGGTGTTGAGATTAGAAGCCAACTGTCCGAGCTGGGCTTCAACGCTCATATAGAGGAAGAGTTTCCTTGCACTATTGCTTCAGTTCTTGTGATATGCTCGCGGATCATTGCTTCAAGAGCAGTCATAGGATCCGACTAGGTTAAGAAAACTGCTACTGTTGATCTAATGATGTTGTCTTTGCATTTGTGGTGGTACAGACTGTTGTGGTTGTAATCGCGATTGTGGTTGCATTGAACTATGTGACTGCATTTGCTCAGAACGAGAATGTACTTGTGAATTCTGATGGTAATTCGACGGTTGATTATTGTTGTAACTCCCTTGTCTATAACCCCCTTGATTTGAGGAATTTCAATATCTATACATTGAAGTATTTTGATTCCCTCAAGATTGTTGAGAACGATTGTTGAATGAGTTACCAAATGAACCCTTTCGAATATTGTTGACATAATACGCATTTTTTGCATGTTGTAGGCAGTCTTCATAGCTATGGTTGTCGCCGTAAATCTCACAGAAAAATATCAACACATCCAATTGCTGGGCTACTTGTATAACAGCAACATCGTTTATTCTTTTTATATTCTTTATGATGCTGGCTAGTGAAGATACCTAAACTAACAATGCAGAAATAGCATCTAATTCAAGAACTCCAGGGTTAGTTTTCACCTGCAGAACGAGAGATTGGATATTGGTAGTCATTCTGGGCAATTCTCTTTAGAATTCTTATAGCTTTATTGTAAGTACAATCCAACAATGGACCATTAGCCGATGCGTCGACAAGATTTCTTGTCTGAGCATTCAAACCATTATAGAAGATCTTTATTTGAGTCTCTTGCTGAATTTCATGCATTGGGCAGCGTTGAAGCAATGTTTTGAAACGCTCTCATGTTGTATGTAAATTCTCATCATCGAGCTGATGATATGCAATGATGTCATTACGCAACCTTGCGTTCATTGTCGGCTAGTTGAAACACAGAACAAATTATGTTGCTAATGCATTCCAAGATGTAATTGATCCAGTCGGCAATCCTAAGAACCATGTTCTTGCTTTACCCTGCAACAAATAATGAAATAATTCTATTTTTAAAGCATCATCAGAGACACCATGTTGACTAAAGGATGTACAAATAAGCAAAAATGATTTCAAATGTTCTCGTGCATCTTCATGTGGAAAACCTGAATATTACCCATTTGAGTTGAGCATCTAAAACATCACAGGTTTCAGTTCAAAATTACCAGCCTAAACAGTTGGTCGTATAACCCCTGGTTGTAAATCATCGAGTATAGGCACAACAAAATCTCTTGTTCTCCTATTCTGAACTTGTTCGTCTTGTGGACGTGGTGGTGGAATATTGTTAACAATTTGTGGAAGCAATGGAGGAATTCCTTCTTGTAGTAGCAATGGTGGCAAATTATTATTGTTGTTGTTATCAACCATTTTCCGTTGTTCTTGCCTTCTCCTCCTAAGTGTCCTCTCAAGCTCTGGATCAAAGCTTACAATGTCCTTAGGATTTCTCCTTGTGGAATGTAACAATTAAAAATCTGAAAAAGAAAACAATTAAAGAAATAATAACAAATTAGTAAAGATTAAAAATTAAGTAAGTAGAATTAATTACAACTACAAAAGTAACATCAAACAAACGTCATTCCCCGGTAGCGGCGCCAAAACTTGATCGGTGTTTTTACGTCACAACGATTGTGTAAGCGTACACACGTTGATGCAAGTATAGTTTATAGATAATTCTATCGGATATCGATCCCACGAGGAATAGGTTCTTGATGTTCAGATGTTGGAGCAATTAATACTGAAATTGAGGTAATTGTGAGTAAGGTTGTCAACGCAATTAAGTCAGATTTGCATACTAAAATTAGTTATCAATGTCAATGCAATCAGAGACAAATCTCAGGTGTTAAATGTCAATTTACTGTAAATCAAATATGTTGAGTGTTGAGTGCTGAATATTTAAATGCATAAAATGAAAATGTGACCAAGTGTAAAGGGTAGAAATGGTTCACTGAATCTGCTAAGTTGCAACGCTGGATGCGTCGACAAGGTAGAGTATAGATGAATTGTCGCTGCAATGAAGTCCCTTTGAGTTCTTACCAATAACAGCTCTCTACTTAATCCCGACTTAAATACCCACAATCACTCCACCTCTCGGTGCAAGCAACTATGTGTATTCAAGAACAAGTAATTGGTTTTTATCCTAGTCCCGAGCACCTCTCGCCTAACCCACTTGTTCACCTAACCTGTCACCGCATCTCTCGATGTCGGTGTCCTGCAATTTCACTCTCGTGCTTAAAGAAATTAGATCCAAGAATAAACGGATAATCAGTGTAAAGTAAGAATCAAAATGATATAACATTAAAAGTCACTCTCGTATTCATTTAATATCATCAAAATCCATCATCATTTAAGAAGAATTAAAGAGTACAATGAAGCTTACTATCTCTAGACTACTAGGCCTACTCCCTAATTGTTCCTCTTGCCTTACATCAAACACCATCTCATCAGAAGTGACTGTAGACTTGCTTCATCAGTTTCCCAATTTGCAGCTCAAATCTCCAAAATCACACAGAAATTGTAGAATTTAATCCCATAGCTCTTGATGATTTCTTTCCTTCTTTGTTTGTCTATTTATAACCTCTAAAAAATTACAAGATTCAGCCTTCATTTTTAGATCCAGATCAAGATCTTGCAGCTGTCAAAATTAGTTAGATTACAACTGTGCACTCATGCAGTTCTAGTATGTTCTTCAGAGATCTGCAGATTGTTGCTGTATCACTGGGCGCATTTTGAAATTATAATTGTAGCGACATTTATGAAATTCATGCGTTGGTGCTTCCAGCTGTGGATTCAACTTGATTATACTCATTCAAGGTTTAGTTACAATGCGACGACATCTCTTGGTCGCAATTACCAGCTGATCTTGTGGCTGCATTCATCCAGTATTAAGCTTCTAGACTTAGTTCCTGTGCTGACAATATTAAGACGCAATATATCGGCTGCTTGCGTCGACATTAGTACAAAAATATATAAAAATAAAAAGAATTTAAACTAACTATAAATGAGTTGGAAAACATAAAAACTAAGTCCAAAATGCTAACGATACATGCTAAATGAAATATAAAAGAGATAATTAGAACACTAAATTAGAGAAAAAAATCTATATCATTTGTAATACCATCACGTAGATAGAAAAATCATCCATAAATACCTCCAATGAGTCTTCAATAATGTCTTAGAAGATTGCCATCATGCACCTTTGAAATGTGGCCGGCGCATTGTAAAGACCAAATGGCATTCGGCGGAAGGCAAAAGTGTCAAAAGCACAAGTAAAGGTCGTTTTTGCTTGATCATCTAGCGCAATCGCTATCTGATTGTAGCTAGAATAGCCATCAAGAAAATAATAATAGGCTTTTCCAGCAAGATTGTCTAGTATTTGATCAATGAAGAGAAGTGGGAAATGATCATTCTTTGTGGCTGCATTCAAATGGCGATAGTCTATGCATACTAGCTAGTCAGTAGGAATGTCAGTAGGGATTAGTTCATCCTTGTCATTACATACCACCGTGATACCACTCTTTTTAGGAACACATTGGAATGGACTTACCCACGTACTACCAAAAATTGGGTAAATAATACCCGCATCCAACCACTTAATTATTTCCTTTTTAACAACCTCTTTCATTTTTTTCATTTAATCTTCTCTGTTGTTCAATGGGCAGCTTTCTCTCATCTTCTAATCGGATTTTGTGCATGCAAAAAGAGGGGCTAATGCCTCTAATATCCGTAATACCCCAAGCAATCGCACACTTGTGTTGCTTCAGTATATGGATTAATTTTTCCTCCTGACTTGTGTTGAGAGTTGTAGAGACAATTACTAGAAGTGTATCGTTCTCACCAAGGAAAACATACTTCAAATGGGTAGACAAAGGCTTCAACTCCAAAGTAGGAGCTTCCCCAATAAATGGCTTAAATATTATAGTAGTTTTATTTGTCAAATCTAAAGATTCTATTATCCATCCATGCTTAAGCTCAACATTATTTGCCTTAACCTTGGAGTCATAATCAACTAGAAAATCTGCTTCTGTTGTCATCGCAAATTCTTTTGGGGCTGCGGTGCTACGCTCATTAAATTCCTCTTTAATTAATTTTTACAGCACATCAATGTGGTGACATTCTTCTTTGTTTTTACAAGGACTTGCTTTTAAAATACCAAATGTGACATGTTCATCGTTATGTTGCATTATTAGTTCACATTTGAATAAGTCGATAAGAGTGCGACTAGTGGCAAGGAATAGACGTCCCAAGATTATGGGCACCTCTTTATCTGCTTCACAATCAAGGATAATGAAGTCGTCGGGAACACAAACTTATCTATGCTGACGAGGACGTCATTAATTTGTCCCTCAGGTTGCACTAATGATCTATCTGCCAACTACAATGTCAATGCCGTGGGCTTCATGTGACCAATCCCTAATTTTCTAAACATTGACAATGGCATGAGGTTGATACTTGCTCCTAAATCACATAAAGCTTTTCCCAAGTAATGAATTCTAATGGAACATGGAATTGTAAAACTGCCAGGATCCTTCATCTTTGATAGCAATTTATTTGTCAAGACTACGTTCATCCCTCTGTGAGTGTAATTGTCTTAATATCAGTCAACTTCTTCTTCTTGATAGGAGCTCCTCCATGAATTTCTCATAGCTAGGAATCTATACGAGAGCATCCACAAGAGGTATATTGACATGCAAATGTTTCAATGTGGTCAGAAACTTTTGATATTCTCTATCATTCTCTTTCTCTTTGAATCGTTGTGAAAATGAAAAAGGTATTGATACATCAGGTTTTCACAACAAAATCGATTACGTCGACATCAGTAATTACATCGATAATTTTATCGGTCTGACAGTAGGCATGAGAGTAACAATTAGTGGAACCTCTTTCATTAGTTCTCTATAACCTCTTCAAATACAACTCTTTCCCCTTGATCTACTTCACTTGTGTCTATAGGTGTTGCATTAGGGCTGGTAGCTGGTTCGGCAGTTTGTTTCCCACTCCGAAGAGTAATAGGTTTACAATACTCCTTCCCTTTTTTATTTGGATTCTCGATGTCATTGGGTAAAGCACCTGGTGGTCTTGTGCTCAAATTTGAAGCTAGTTGACCTAACTGTGCTTCCAATGCTCAGATAAAAGAGGAATTTCCTTGCACAATAGCTTCTGTTCACGTTATATGCTCACGCATCAAGGGCTGATAATGGATCAGCTCGTGGTTGTAAATACTGCTGCTGTTGTTGTTGTTGTCCTTGCATATTCAGATGTAGGATTGAAGATTGTTGTGGTTGCACACGAGTGTGTGACTGCAACTGATCTTGATGTGCATGCATTTAAGGATTTTGATTGAAATTTTATTGCTGCTGATTGTAATTCCCTTGTCGAAAATTACCTTGACTAGAGGAATTGTCATATCTAAATGTCGTCGCATTTGACTTCCCCAAGGCTGTTGATTTCGAGCAGAGCTATTATAGGAATTACCATAAGAATTCCCTCGGATATTATTAACATAAAAAGCGTTCTCGACATGTTGAGGACAATCCTCGTAGCTATGATTATCGCCACAAATTTCGCAACAAAATGTAGGGACATCCATTTGTTGGGCAACTTGAATGGGCGAAATTTCACTGGTCCCCTTCATGTTCTTTATCATATTTGCTAATAAAGATTCTTGTGCACTCAAAGCTAATATAGCATCTAATTTGATAACTCCGAGATTTGCTTTGACTTGCGCAGCACGAGAGATCTAATATTGGTAGTCATTCTGAGCGATCCTTTCTAAAATTCTTACAGCTTCATCATAAGTGTAATCCAACAAAGGACCATTCGCAGATGCGTCAACAAGATTTCTTGTCTGTGCATTTAACTCATTGTAAAAAATTTCAATGTGCGTCTCCTGTTGAATTCCATGCATGGGGCAGCATCGAAGCAAAGTTTTGTAACGCAACCATATAGTGTGCAAATTTTCATCATCCAGTTGATGATACGCAGTAACATCATTCCTAAGTCGAGCATTCATTATTGGTAGATGAAATCACAAAATGAACTGAGTTGCAAGCGCATTCCATGATGTAATCGATTCAACAGGCAATCCAAGGAACCAAGAACGAACCCGTCCTTGCAATGAGTAAGGAAATAGTTACATCTTCAAGTTGTCATCAGGAACGTCATGTTGACTAAAAGAAGCACAAATTAGTAGAAAAGATTTAAGGTGCTCTCTTGCATCCTCATTCAATCCAGCATACTGCCCATTTGAACTCAGCATCTGAAACATAATCGGCTTTAATTCAAAATTGTTAGCTTGAATAGCTAGTCGAACAACCTCTGGCTGCAAATCGTCCAACACAAGAACAATAAAGTCTCGAATAGTTCTATTTTGCATCTGTTCTTCTTATTGTAGTGGTTGATTATTTATATTTTGTGGCTGTATAGGAGGGACATGATTTTGTGGCGGTAATTATGGTATGGATGCATCATTTCCAGGTAGAATTGACTAGATCGTAGCTCTGATACCAATAAATGTAACACCCATATCCCGTCTTCGTTGTCGGATTAAAAATTGGTGTAACAACTCGATTTTTAATGGTGTCAAAAATAGTGGTTTCGGGACCACAACTTCGACGATTCGAGTTAAAAATTTATTTATTTTAATATTTATGATGTCATTAGCATTGCATTAAAATTTAGATAAGAAATTTTAATGTCTAGATAGTGAATTAAGTAGAAAGGATTTAATCGTTAAAGGTTCAAAAGTAGAGTTAATAAGTTAGAAGAACTAAATGGACAAATTACCCTAATTGATTTTAGTGGGTGCTTTATCATGAGAAATATTAAAAGCAAATATGATTAATTAAAGCTTAACAAGTGATTAACTAAGCTAATTATGAAAGTCACTAAAATTACAATTATGTCATTAAGTATATATATGAATTAAAATGAGAAAAAAAGAGGAAATTTCCTCTTTTCTTCATCTTCCTTATCGCTTGGACAAGGAAGAGCTAGGGTTTTTCATCCAAAACTTCAAGCTTTGATTTGAGTAAGCAAACGTTAATCGTTTTTAGTAATTTTTATGTTTTTGTGTCCGTATTAGCTTAATCTAACTAATTTAAGGACCAATTTGTAAATCTATCAAATGTTATAAAACTTGCCATTATTGAAAATGCCTATTCTTGAAAGCTTTTGATAAATTTGAATGCTTGATGTTTGGGTTAGATATTTTTGAAAAGTGATTTTTGATAAAATTAGGTTCAAAGACTAAAATGTTAAATAGAGAAATTTGTGTGTATTTGGTGTGAAATAATTGAAGTGTAGGGACTTGTGGAGATCTATGGTTATTCGGCTGGTATTGGTTGTCCAAGAGAAAAGTTTATTTTGCATGTATCGTGTTTAGGGCTAAAATGAATAAAAGTGAAAGGTTAGGGTAAAATCGTAAATTTACCAAAAAGGACTAGATTATGTTAAATGAATTGATTGTGTGATTTAATGTGATAAATTGAATGATTCGTGGATTTAGACTACGATCTTACCATTGAATGCGGAAAAGGAAAATTAGTAGAATAATCCTTGGAGTCTAATCACAACTGCAATCCAGTCCGGTAAGTTCGTAATGTTAAATTCTTACTTGTAACTACTTTAACTGCCTTTTTTATGGTTGTTGATGATTGGAATGACAAATTGAAAATGTGAAGGATAGAAATGATAGAAGAAGAATTACTCGGCTTTGTGCCAAAGTTAAATGGTTCGATAATTGAGATCTTGCATTTGTTGCGGATTCTCTACAACATCGTGAGTCACACTGTAAAGTGAATAGAATCCAAGAATGGATTACAGGCCCTACGATGGCTGGGATTTATACTTGATTTCATATTTTCGTCAGCTTAGTGTGAGCAGCATCATAGGGAATAGTTATATCGTATAGATGGCTGAGAATAGAATCGTATATTGGTAACAAGCATGACCTTTGGGTCAACAAGGAGTAAAACGAATAACGATCACTGAAGTACAGTTCTGTTCTGGCTCGATGGATTTACAGATTTGTTTATCACATGTTATTTGGTAAATTGATAAACCTTGCGAACTTATTAAGCTATGAAACTTACCAGTGAAATTTTTGTTGTTTTGTAGATTCTATTTTGCGACTTGAAGATCAGACCATCTTGAAGACATCACACTATCCCGAGAGTTCATTCGGTAGTATTTTACGTCACTCTGTTATATGGCATTGATCGCATTATAAACGTCACAGCAATAATGTGTAAGCGGACATTGTCGATGCAAGTATAATAGACAAATGTGAGTCTATCAAATATCGATCGCACGAGGATAGTGTTCTTGTTGCTTAAATTTGTCGAAGCAAAAGTAGTTAAAATAAGAAGAAGTGTCAAGAGTAATGTTAGTGCAATTAGTCAAGACTGCACAAATAAAAGAGTTAAAACTATCAACGCAAATATTGTAAAACTGTAGTACAGATTGTCATAGCAATTTAATAGAAGATAAAATGAATGTTGAAGATGTTTTGTGAATGTAAATTGAGAAAATTAAAGAAGTAAAACAAGTGTAAAGAAGTGGGGGGATCCCTGACTTGGCAAGTTGGCAAACACTTAAATGTGACCACAAGGTAACTGGTAGATAAATTTTCGCCGCAATTAATATTAATGAGATATTACTACCTTCGACTTCCCTGTTTACCAAAGACCCAGACACTCACATTAACCACACCTTCCAGTGCTAGCAATGCCTTGCATTTGAGAACAAGTGGCCAGAATTCCTTCATGCCTCAAGCAACTTCCATTGTCTTTCTTGTTAATTTAACTTTGTCACTACACCTTCCAGTAACTGTGACTGCAATCACACTTTCGTGGTTAAGACAGTTAAATCCAAAGATAAATAAATAGATAAGAAGAATTGAGTAGAAACCAAAGTAGATCTAACATTAATAGGTATTTCCATACACAATTAAAGTCAACAGAATTTATCAACATTCAAGAGGAATTAAAGATGAAATTGAAGCATTCTATTCCTAGCCAACTAAAATTCTTCCGTAATTACTCCTCTTGCGTCGCACTTAGACACTCCTCGTTAGAAGTAGTTACCTTCTCATCGCATCAGATCACCCTCCTGGAAAGTTAAGCTTCCATGGCAGCTTACTTAAGAAAGGTTCAGAAAAATATGGAATTAATTTCTTCACGAGATTGATGCTGATCTTCTCTCTCTCTATTTATTTTCACTGGCAAGTACAGGTATCCTTCTTTTCTCAGATCTAACTTCCTTGCAACTGTACAAGTTAGTTACTCCAGCTGTACACTCATGCAAATCTGGTTTATGCATTAGGCAGTTGCAGGTTGTCGCGACATTACTGGACACAAATTTATATTCTTATTCGCTGCGACAACTTAACATATCATGCGTTGGTGCTTCTGGATATGTTAGCAGCGTAAAGTTCCTATTGCAATCTGAAAGTATTCATGCGATGACATATTTGGGCTCAATTCTACATCAAACTTGTGGCGACAGCTCTGGACGCTTTCTTGCTTCGATCTTCTAAGAGGGATCCCTGCGCTGACATCTTTAGATGCAAAACTGATACTAAATACAACGACATTAGTAGCACAAATGGGATAACATCAAAGAAAATAAGATCATATAACATTGACTTAGAAAATGCTATTACTAAGTATAAAATGCTGAAAATGTATGTCAAATACGATACAAAGGGAACAAATTATACTCTAATTAGGGAGAATTTAATGGTCTTTTCAAATGCTATCAGGCATGTACTAGGATGAAATGACTTGCACTACTTGTATGGATGAATGAATCTTTCGTTGTGAATTCTAGATAAATGTTGAACAAGTTGGTATGTTAGTTAAATGTGATATACATACTATATAAGATGTATGCAATGTCTTGAAACTATGTAGAATGTATTAATATAATGCATTTGAAGTTATGAAGTGATGAATGTTTGATAAACTTGTAGTTTATGCATGATTAATTGAATTCTGTGTACTTGTTTCAGAAGAACTAATGCATGTATCGGTAGAAGTACAGGGTAGGAGAGACGTTGCATTCTGACTTGCATTGTATTTGTAATAACAATTGAAGTATCGGTAATTCTGTTTACTCAGGTATCGGTAGTCGAGATACTTGTATCGGTAGAAGTTGCAGGGTTAAACTTCTTAGCTCTCTGAAGTTTTTAGTATCGGTAGATGTATGACTTGTTTCGATAAAAGAGTCTCTTGTATTGATAAAACTGTCACTTGTATCAGTAGAAGTCTGCACTGTTCTTCAATTGCTCACTGACTTGACTACTGCCGATACATGTCCAACAGGTATCGATACTCGAACTTGTCCACTTCTCCCAGATTGGTACCTAAAGTTTTTTTTGTCCCAGATTGGTACCCAAACTTTTTTTTTCGTCCACTGGTTTGGTATCAGACCCTAACGCCGTTTAATTTTTGATGACATGGCAGAGCTGGACAAATGTTCACCGCCACGTGTCGTAATATAATGAACCCAGATTACTCGTTCGTTCCGCCTTTGACCCGAACCAATTGAAAAAAAAATAATGAAGAATTAAATAAAAATTGAAAAACTAAAAAAGAATTAAAAGTTTTTTAACACCTATTATAATTGTTTAAGGAAGAATCAAAACATTATGTTTCTTTTGTTGAAGATCAAAAGGCAGATTAAATTAAATATAAAATAATTGTTCTTCCTCTCGGAAACCTTTCAATTCAAATTGTTTGAAACTGAAATTGTTTGAAAGCTTTCCTAATCTTAGAAAAGTCTTTCGATTGTTAAGATTACTCACCCCTTCGTCTGAAAAAAACCTTGTTTCATGATCGAGTAAACATCTTTTTCAATTACCCTGCTATTTGTTTCATGATTGAGTAGTATTCGAATCAAGATTGTCATATTTCGACCATCGGTTACAGGTATTTGACTCTATTTTCTGACTTTATTTTCATCATCAAATTAAGAATGCCATTTTTAGCATACAAAACATCAATTGGGTTTTTGTTTTTAGTTTTTTTTTTAAAATACCATCGATGTGGTTTTTGTTGTTATGCTCTTTTAAAAAACCCTTTTGTTTGGACTCATTCTCACAAATTGATTGTTTTATTTAGTATTATATATAACTTTTATTTTTTAAGTCGTATTATATCTAACTTTTATTTTTTGTTTTTATTGGCATTCGTGAGTGACTAGGATTTTCTTCGAGCTTTTAAGAGATTGAGGGTGAAAGTTATGTATACTATTGTCTGCTATGTGTGTTTCTTTACTATTTTTGTATGTATGTATTGTTATGTATGTTATGTATGTTATGTATATTTGTATGTATGTTATGTTTACTGTTATATTTGTATGACTGTTTATTAATGTTTATGTATAGTTTGGTATAATGTCTTGGGATAAATGTGTGGTGCAATGCATCTGGGTGGAACTTTTGTTACAAACCCATGTGCATCCTATGTTGGAGGGGAAGTGTTGCAATGGGATTTGGACCCTATTTTTTGTGTTATTATACGTTCTGTGAGATGGTAGCAAAAGCTGGGTATAGAGCTGTGAAAAACTTTGTATATTTTGAGGGTGGGATAGATTTCAGTATGCGACTCTGTCTTTGCTATGCTAATTAATCATTCATAACAATGATTAACCATATTAGACAAAGAGGGTTCATACATGTATATGTTGAACACGAGGTAGACAGACCTGATGTTGTTAATGATACCATGTTGTTGCTTGGCAGTAGGGAAAAAGATGTAAATACTGGTGTTGGGGAACAAAATTGTAATGAAGAATTAAACTATAATGAGAGAAGTAATGGTGGGGTTGGGGAAACATTTACAAAGTTAGGTGGGGAATCTAATGTGGGACTAGACTTTAGTGGGAGTAGTGAGGCATGTGCTAAGAGTGGGGAAAGTAGTGAAGCAGTGAGGCCAGTGATACAGACAACTCCTTGGGTAGTAGGGCTTCAGGGGCAGAATTTGAGGATGAAGAGTTGAGAAATATAAAGGATTGATATAGTGTAACACCCATATCTCGTCTCTGTTGCTAGAATAAGGATTGGAGTGTCTCAAATCAAAACATAACATTTCATTTTAATTCAAAATAATTATAAAAATGATTTACAAACATATAACAATCATCAAGAATTCACGGTATAAATAACCGTGTGTGCCTTAATTCTAGTTTATGAGGCCCTAAAGAAATAACTTGGAAGCAATCAAGGATCAAAACAAATCAAAACGAAACAATTAGGAAAAACTTGAAAATTTGAGAAAACAGGGGTCACATGACCGTGTGGCCAGGTCGTGTGACTCAGTTCAGACCGTGTGAACATTCAAAGTAAGGACACAAGGTCGTGTCCCAGCCCGTGTCAAAGATCGTGTAAAACTTGCACCTAAACTAACAAAGCACACGACTGTATGGGTGACTGTGTGTGGCATACGACAGTGTCATAGCTCATGTCCCAGGCCGTGTGCATCTATAATTTACCCTTTAAACAAGCTAAAATCACACCAAAACTTGACCAACAAGGTACAACAAAAACACCAGTCATCCTATGTTCAAAGCTATCAACTACATACCCTTAAAACATGCTAAATTAACATCTTTATCAACTAACCAATGAACCATTCAAAAGTACCTCAATTAATAACCAACATACCAACCTTTAAAAAACACACCTTAATTCAACTTTTATAATTAACCATAACAACATTCATTAGACATACTACAAATATTTATCATACATATCATAACCTTCATTTAAACATGAGTTTGATTAACCAAACATTACCAAAACACATTCAAAAGAAACCAACTCAACCTATTCACTAACTATGACTATTATTGATGACAAATTCACATATATAATCCTATATACATGTCATAACTCAACAAAAGATTCAAAAGCTACCAAAAAAGTTGGATAGTGTGAGCTTTGCATTTAATCCTCCCAGACAGTCGGCAACAATTATCTACAAAACAACATGAGGAAAATCATAAGCTTACAAAGCTTAGTAAGATCATAGTGTTAAATATACTTAACTTATCTTGAGTAACATAAGTATTTAATCTATATAGCATGTTAACTAATTTTTTCTCAAAGCACATTGTTCATAAGTTCTCATGATATTCGTTGTATATAAAAATATATATACCAATTCCGTGAAACCTTTCATAACAACTTAACCAAATCACCAATACTTAGTTCACATTCTCGATCATTACTTTATTTCAAGGCATCATAGATACAAGATAGGGCGTCAAAGTGCAATCAAGGGTACAAACATACCATCAGGGACATCGAAGTGCATACAGGGGCACGAGTGTGCATCAGGGGCACCGAAGTGCAAATAGAGGCACCAAAGTGCAAACAGGGGCACCGAAGTGCATACAAGGGCATCGAAGTGCATACAGGAGCACAAAAGTGCAAACAGGGGCATCGAAGTGCAAATAGGGGCACCGAAGTGCATACAGGGGCACTTCTTCATTTCCGTAACATGAAAAATTTCCCTTCATTCATATAGAACTTAATACAATTCATAGATCATCATTATAACTTCTTTCAATTCCATACACATTTACTTAACATTAGTAACTCTGATACATATACCTAATGTATGTACTCATGTTCATACATAAATTAGTTTTCTAACAAATGAAAATTTAAATCACAAGTAAATTATAATAAAAATAAGCCACTACAAACTTACCTTAATCAAGGTAAACATTTAACAAGACATTCCATAAATCCTGATCACCAAATGCAATTTCACAAAACTCAATAGTAATTGTTCACATCTCTTTCAATTTGATTAATTTTCTCTAGTTGATCCAATAATAACAATTTATCACACCTTTATCAATTTAACTTAAACATAGCATAATTATTTATTTACATTCATCCAAAATAGAAAATAATAATTTCAATCCTTATACGTACTTACTCACCTTATACTTAATTATCAACAATTAAAACTTCACTCTTGCATTAACAGTTCATCCACAATTTATTTAGTTAATAAATTCATAACAACAAAAATCATATATATCTATAAACATGTATTTATACTACGAACTTACCTAAATTATGCTTTCGGTTGACTCGCAAGGGCTAATATGTAATCTTCTCTTTTCCCGGCTAACCTCCATACGATTCAATTCTTGATCTATGTAATAATTAAATTCAATATATCAAATTCAAACTCATTTATACGTATAACCCTTAATATATTTTTAACATTTACACATTTTCCCTAAAATTTTATATTTTTCGCGATTTAGTCCTTAAACTCAAAATCTCTAAATTTAGAAAAATTTGCTAAATACTCAAGCTAGCCGAATATCATTTCATACCCATACAACCCATAATAACTCAATATTCACAAGAAAATCATGTAAAATTTTTACATTTTAACAAGTTAAGCCTTAACTCAAAAACTAATAAAATTACTTAACAATTTCATCATAAACATCTACTAACACTTTGAATCAAAGATTAACATCATAAATAATAAGGGCTCATCAATGAAAACATACAAAAACTTTGACAGTTTCAAAAGCGAAGGTACGGGTTAACTGGACCTAGTTACAACGATCTCAAAAATATAAAATTTATGAAAAACTGATGATAATTACACTTACATGCAAAGAAAACTATCAAGCTGAAGCTTCCCTGTTCTCCTAGCAATGGTGTTCGGTTCTCAAGCCAAAAAGAAATAAAGATAATGACACTTTCTTTCTTTCATTCTTCTTTTGTTTTGTTTTTAAAATAATTACAATCATGCCATTATCACGTATTTTTAATCTATTTCCATTTAATTATCATCCACTAACTAATGAAATAGTTTAATTACCTTTTAAAACCTCCACTTATTGCTTTTATAATTAATAAACACATATAAACTAATAATAAGTTATTTTTGTAGCTCTTGCAATTTAATCCTTTTTACTTAATTAACTATTTAAACGTTAAAATTTCTTAACCAAAATTTAATATAACACTAATAACACTCCTTAAATATTTTATTAAATATTTACGACTCAGCTTATAGAAACGAAATCTCGATACCTCATTTTCTAAAATCACTTAACTTAAGAAATTAACCACTTGAATTTGACAATACGACTAATTAGCAAAATTTATTAAATCAAAACTTCAATAATAATATATTTGAATTGTAAATATTAATTAATAATATTCACAAACTCACTCGTCGGATTGGTGGTCCTGAAACCACAGTTTTCAACACCACTGAAAAACAGGTTGTTACATATAGAAAATGTAAAGGAAAAAAACAGAGAGAAAGAGCAAAGGTGGGTGAAAGTAGTGAAGGAGAGAGAAAAATGGTGAGGTTCCATTATATGAGGGAACTGAATACGTTGATTCATCGGATGTGGGATCTCATGGAAGTGATTCAGATGGTGAGGTAGTTTGTAGGAGTAGCAAACATGTTTGTTTCAATTGTAATAGCCCAATACCACATTTGGAGCTTGGTATGGTGTTTAGGGGACCAAAGGAATTCAAGACTACATTATCAAAGTATGTTGTAAAGAAAAAGTTTGATATTGTGTATCTTAGGAATGAGAAGGGTAAGATTAGGGCGAAATGTGGGGTAGATGGATGTCCATTTAGAATATATCCTTCTGTAGATAATAGTAATGGTTTTTACAAGATAAAAACCTTCATAGAAACTAACGAGTGTTTTATTACTTTTAAGAACAAAAGGGCATCTTACAAGTTTGTTGGGGAGCATTTCATAAGCTTAGGGTGATTTCGAAGCTGAAGTTAATTGAGATGCAGAAACTAGCCAAGGAAGAGTTGAAAGTTGAGTTGAGCAAGGGTACATGCAGCAGAGCCAAGAAATGGGCTCTAGAGGAAATAAATGGAAGGGTTTGTTATGAGTTTAACAGACTATGGGATTATGCAAATTCACTTAGAAAGGCAGATTCGGATGGAAATATATAGGTGATGGTAAAAAGACCAACCCCTATTGAAATTCCCAAGTTTAGAAGATTTTATGTAGGGTTTTGTACTTTGAGAAATGAGTTTCTGGAGTGTCATGGACCTTTTATTTGTCTAGATGGATTCTTTTTGAAGGGGAGATTCAAGGGGGAACTTTTGTGTGTTGTGGGTAGAGATGGTAATGACCAAATATACCTTATCTCATGGGCAATTATGGAGAATGAAAGCAGAGAAATATGGAGATGATTTCTTAATAATTTTATTTCAGATTTAGTAATTGGTGATGGTTCTGGATTCACTTTTATGACAGGCAAACAGAAGGTATGTTTTCTTAATAATCTTAAATAATTTCAAAACTATTATGCCTACTAAACCCTAAACTAACCATCTAATTTTTTTCTTTGCATTTAGGTTTTGATGGAAGAGATTTTGAGTTGTTGCAAAGGGTTGAGCACAGAGTCTGTGCAAGGCATCTATATGCCAATTGGAGGAAAGAAAATCCTGGAGAAGACTTGCAACAAGCATTTTGGGGAGCCTGCAGTCATACATAAATGCTGATTTTGAAGAACATATCGAAAAGATTGACCGTATCAAACACAGTACCAAGGTAAGTCTACTTAGGACTGACCCTGAGTAATGCTCAAAGGCCTTTTTTTTATGGTAGGTCCATATGTGATGCAACTGACAACCAATTTGCGGAGTCATTAAATGCAGCAATTTTAGGAGCTAGGTTAATGTTTATAATTTCCATGTTAGAAGAAATTAGACAATATATTATGGGTAGGATTGTAAAGAATTTGGCCAAAGCCAAAAACTGGAATGATCAATTTTGCCTTAAAATATGTGATAAGTTACACAAGAGTATCCAACGGAGTTCATAATATCATGTTAAATGGAATGGAGTAAAAGGGTTTGAAGTCGCAAACTTTGGTGATGTTGTAATTGTTGACTTATTTCAATGGTCTTGCAGTTGTAGGAGATGGGATCTCACTAGCATCCCATGTTCACATGCTGTTGCAGCAATTTTGTGGAAAAAGTTTATATTCTTGATTTTGTTTATAAGGGGTTTAAAAAATATGTTTATGAAAAATTGTATGGCTTTATATTTCCTATTATCCCAAGTGAGAAATTCTGGTTGAAAACCAATATGGGACCAATTAACCCTCCCATTCCAAGGAAAATGCACGGAAGACAAAAAAACAGAGTCAAAGAAGAGGGAGAGATAAGTGGGAGTAAACTATCTAGAAGAGGGAGGAAGATGAAATGTCAAACATGTTCCATGGTTGGACACAACTCCAGAAGATGTCAGATTTCATATTCTGTAAGTGTAACTATGTCATAAGAATTTTAATGCAAAACATGTTTAATTTGCTAACTACTAACATGTTTAATTTGCAGGGTACACCTCCAACGGCTCTTGCTCTACCAGCCTCAACACCTCCTGTTCCACCAGCCTCAGCAGCTACTTCTGATCCTACTCCACCAGCTCCATCAGCTCTTTCTCAAATTGTTGCATCTGAAGCATCTGCTTCATCACCACCAGCTCCTTCAACGTAGCCAACTCCTCCACCATAGTGCCCTCTTCAACACAACAAATGCTTACAAGACTTCATTGTAGGGGAAAACAAGTTGTGCAAGAGATTTATACATCGATGAGAGGATAGGGATGTAAATTTTGAATGTAAGTAGTTAACCTCTAAACTATCTCCTGTATTTTTATGACATGTTTTTTAATTACTTATTTTATGCATTGTAGCCTGGTATGAGGGGAAACCATGGTGACTGCCCCAACCAAGTGCACTAATAAAAGGAAGGACAAGGAAACTGCTGGTGGGACTCAAGAAAGTAGGAACACGAAAAAGGCTAAGTCCAAAGACCCACCGAAGTACAATCTTAAGCCATGGATATAGTTTTGTTAACATACGATGGATGGTTTTTTTTAGATACGATGTTTAATTTGATGGTCCTATTTTTTTAACATACAATGGATGGTTTTATTTAGATGAATAATTTTGTTGGATGTATTTCGATGGACACTATATTAATAGTTGTATTTTTTCAATTTATGGACAACAAATATTTTCCATTTCATTCAATTCATTCATTCCTACAAAATATTTCACCATCCATAAGAAATATAACCGAAAAAAATTATCCATGATACAATTAACAAAAACTTATAAGTAACTATAACTTTGTTGTTCCTAGACAGCCTTTCCTTGTACAATTTTATCTTCTCTTACAAACGAGTTACCCTTGATCACATTTTTCGCATTTCGTAAATATTAAGTTCATTGTTCTTAAGTCTTAATCTTCTATTCTCTGTCAATAACATCTTATTTTCTACCATTATTCGACCATCAATATGCATCCTTCTCCATTTACAGTTGAGTCCGTCCCTTCACTGTCACTTTCTACCCACCAAAAAAAATCACATCCCCCGTTCTTCATATTACACATACAACAATAAACAACCAGAATATTAAAAACCCTAAGCACAAACACAACACTTCTCTGTAAATTGCAATGACAAATAAAAAACCCAAAACTCTAATTTACCTATTTGAAATTCGAACACCTAAAGAATTTTCTACCTTTATTCTTTGGAGTACTTGCGTTACAAATAGGTGCCCTTAACTCGCAATAGTAGTATTGAACACCTCTCTAGCCATTTGATTTTCTATTACTAGAAGAAAACATGGTTGAAAATGAAACAAAAAATGAAAGAGTTACTGAGGGAAAACGAAATAGATGCAGAGGCAAAACGAAAGGAAATGATAAATGATGGTGAGGGAAAACGATGGTGAAATCGAAAGAAAAAAAGGGTTAATATTTCTTTGAAGAAAAAAGGGAAAACAATGGTGAGGGAAAACAATGGTGAAAATGAAAGAAAAAATGGGTTAAATTTTCTTTGAAGAAAAATCGGAACATGATGGCATAAACGAAAGAAAAAAAATTCTTTAAAGAAGAAGATGAGAAAATGAAATGAAAATAAGAGTATGGTGAAAACATTTGAGAGGTTATTTAAAGGAAAGACAAATTTAGAAAAATGGGTTAAAATGGGTCGGGTCTAAGCTGGAAATAACAAGTAATCTGGGCTCACCAAATTATGCATGTGGCGACGTGTGATTGGCCAGCGCTGTCACGTCATCAAAAATTAAACGGAGTTAGGGTCAGGTACTAAACCAGTGGACAAAAAAAAAGTTCAGGTATCAATCTGGGACAAAAAACTTTAGATACCAATTTGGGAGAAGTGAACAAATTCGAATACTAATTTTATATTTAACCCTTATTTATTTGGTTAGATATTTATTTTAGATTAAATGGCGGGTCTAGTGGAATTAAATTCGAATACAAATTAATGAAAAAGTTATATATATGCATTTTAATCCAATAAAGTTATTACCACTTCAAATTAAAACAGGCCTTAGGTAAATTATTTAAGGGTAAATTACAACTTCAAATTAATCCAATAAAGTTATAGATGCATTTAAGTCAATTGGTTGTTAAAATTGATGTTGACCTTTTCTATTCGTATCGTCTACACCAATTAAAAACTTTTATTTCCCTTCTCTTTTACAAATTCAATTTTTTTATGAAACAACTTTGAATGGTAGAATCTACGAGTCAAAATCCAAACAATTTTCTTATTTGATCTTTAACATTGACCTTCGGATTGATTTGGATCTAAGGTATATTTTTCTACTCGTTGATGGGTACTAATCCACCGTACTGTCAAATTGTCTCTCGGAGCTAGTTAGTTGAACTTTAAAAATAACTTAACAGTCCAGTGACTTAAATGAAATGTTTCGAATAGTTTAGCAACTTAAATGAAATATTTTGAATAGTTCAATGACTATTTTATTACTTTTTGAAATTGAGTGACCAAAACATGAACTTGCCAATAATTTAGTAAGCTTAGTCTAATTTATCCATTATTGAATTATTATAATTTTAGTTGTTTGAACTAAAAATTTAAAATTAATTGAATGTCCAAAAGTATATTGCTCAATTAGTTGATGAATTGGAGAAATTAACAAAATTGGCCTTGGGAGAGGGATAGCTTGTTATGCAATATGGAGCCAATCCAATCCATTAAAGAGTCCAATTTGGACCACATGAAAACCGACCCTGATGTGTAAGTGAACTTAGGACTTTGTAAACTTCTTGTTCCAAATAGATTTAGATTTTTCAATTGAAATATCTATAAATAAAAACTTTGGCTTAAAACTTCAAAATGATTGAGAAATCTATTTTTAGGGTTTCAATAATATTTAAATAAAGACAGTTTATAGCTTGAAGAGGTATTTTATGGATTTCGAGATATTAAAAATGATAGAATGGTGAATAGTGAATAGTGCAATATGTAAAAAATTTCAATATTGCATTATCATTCTTCTATAAAATTATCATGAAGTTTTTTATATTAAAAATTATATTATATTTTTTTCTTTCTATTTAGAAAATGATAAATTAGTTCATATGTGTTAGATAAAAAATATCTGGTCCGTTTTGTTAAAAAAAATTTATCAATTTTTACTGTTAAAAACTAGTCATTATACGTCAATATGAGACACACATAGCACATCATGTGTAACTGTCTACTTATCCCGTCAACTACGCCAGTTTTTCTAATATTGATCTCGATAGTGAGCATAAGGGATTTCCAAACTACTCGATTTTTCTAATTTTTCAATTCACCTACAAAGAGAAAATCGAGTTTTGCCAAAAGAAGAAATTAATTTTAACTTCAAATAATTACTCGGTAATAAAATAAAGATAAAAGTACTATAAGGCTTTTGTAGTAAGAGTTAGATTGAATTTTTTACTTCCTCTATTAAAAATGGACAAATTAATCATTGTACATTAGATCAAAAAGTAAATTAATCATTTGTGTGAAAATTCTATCTATTTGAATCGTTAAAAACTGATGTGTATGATAAAATAACTAAACAGTGAAATGTGACATGTCAAATGTACGTCATGCTAACATACAAAGACCAATATTTAACCGTAGAAATTGATAAAAAATTTTAACAAAAAAATCAAAATTTTCTTTGTTCTAACGCACAATGATTAATTTACTCATTTTTTAATAAAATAATAAATACAACCCAACTTCTACTATAAAATATTTATGATACTTTTCCCAAGAGCTCACATTGAACAACCTTTAAAAAGCTAAATATTTTTCAAGGAGAATCAGATAGTCAACAATAGTTTGACCATCACCAGCTGTTATTACAGAGATACACTCGCTGTCAACTTCAAATCAAAAGTAAGTTGAAATATGTTGTTAGTCCCTATAGTTGTATAGAATTTGAGATTTAGATTTTATATTTTAAAAGTTAAAAACTCAGTCTTACTATTTTTTTTTCAATATAAAAATCCTAATTCAATTATTATATTGTTTTTGGTAGTTTTTATCAAAATTTATCAACTAATTATGTTTATTTTCTGTCAATTATATGCAACGTTATTTGTGAACATCCTAATCAGAATTCCTAATTAATAAATTTTGACAGAAAATACTTACAATTTTAATAATTAAACTGAGATTTTTAAATAAAAAAGTAGTAAGTGCAGGGGCTAAATCTTAAAATTTGTCAAAGTACAAGGATAACATCATATTTTAACCATCAAAATTAGGTGAACCTGCTGTCGTGGGCCACCTAACACATGAGGTAACGGAAACACCGAGGAATTAGAACTTGTACTAAACTTTAATAATATACTAGAATTATTTCCCGAATTTGCGGGATTTAAAATTAAAATATTTTTGGGAAAATATTTGGTGCAAGATTAGAGGTTGATAATTATTTTATGGGTATAATAAAATATTAAAAAAACACACATAATAATTTTTTAATGCTCATTGAGAAATAAAAAATATACATTGTCAATTTAGCAAAATATTAACCTATATATATTGATTAGTATTTGATCTTGTTATAATAAAAGTCGATAATGACGTTAGAACGATCGCAAAACAATAAGAGAAGAAAATTAAAAATATACAGATTTTACGTGAAAAAAACCCTTTCGGGAAAAATAACGGGCAGAGAAGAAAAAAATTTACTAATGTTGAAAATCAAATGATACGAGAGAAGTTTCAATTACATCTTTTTAAAGGTTGAAAAACCCTGAAGTGTAGTTCTATACGGAGTCTATTTGTGTGGCATGGTCCGTACCTTCGCCCCACAAATCTTCTTATTTTGTCAGTGTATTTTATTTTTTTAACAAGTAATGGGATTCAAGTCACACAATTCTAATAGATACACTTTAAATTTTTCAATTCTACAAGTAAGGTTTAAATACTATCATGTGTATTATTTTTTATTGTTTTCATTAAATGTATATCAAATAGTTTTCTAAATATTTGTTTTTAAAATGGAACAACAATCTTTTTAATTGTATAATTTTAAAAAAATAATAATAAATAATTTTCACATTTCAAATATGAGTCTTGTTTTTAGTATAAATGAAATTAAAATGTTGAATTCATGTATGAGAACATTGACCATACCTGCAGTTTCTTCAGCAGAACCAAATTGATTAGGTGAGAAAAATGGTTAGCTTTATCTACCATTCTCGTTTTATCTATCGTAAGAGAATGGGTGTTAACTACCAAATGCTATAGAACAACTAGTTTAAATATATTGGGTATCTATGTTTCAAACCGTCAAACTTGGACCCTGCAAAAATTAAACAAACAATTTAACTAGATTCTCCACTTAGTTGCTGTGATCTCAGAATGGGTTCAGCAGCTCCTGAGTATCAACCATTGCTGCTGGGTCTCGACTCCCATTCTCGGATACCCGATTTGTCATCGGTTGCGATCGAAGAGTTTCTGGAGCACAGACCGATTGCCCTTCGATGGTGGCCAAGGCTTGTAGCATGGGAGTCCAGGCTTCTTTGGCTTCTATCTGGTGCTTCTATTGTTCTTTCCATTTTCAATTACATGCTCAGCTTTGTCACCTTAATGTTCACTGGACATCTAGGTGCTTTAGAACTTGCTGGTGCTTCTATTGCTAGTGTTGGTATTCAAGGTCTTGCCTATGGGATTATGGTATTCTTCTTCTTCTTTTTTCCTTTTTGGTTCCATCTTATATTGATCATCCTTAACTGTATTGTCACTTGGGGTTCCTTACAGTTAGGCATGGCGAGTGCAGTACAAACAGTATGTGGACAGGCCTATGGGGCAAAGCAATATTCATCAATGGGAATCATTTGCCAAAGAGCAATCATATTGCACTTAGGAGCTGCAGTTCTTTTAACATTTCTGTATTGGTACTCTGGTGATGTTCTTCAAGCAATAGGTCAAACCGAAAGCATAGCTCAACAAGGTCAAGTCTTTTCTCGAGGTCTCATCCCTCAAATTTATGCATTCGCCATAAGTTGTCCCATGCAGAGGTTCTTACAAGCACAGAACATAGTGAACCCTCTGGCATTTATGTCGATTGGGGTATTTTTGGTGCACATTCTTCTCACCTGGCTTGTTGTCAATGTCTTGGGCTGTGGCCTACTTGGTGCTTCTCTTACTCTCAGCCTCTCTTGGTGGTTTCTTGTTATCGTAAATGGACTTTATATTGTTCTTAGCCCTTCTTGCAAAGAGACTTGGACTGGCTTATCCTTTAGAGCCTTCACTGGAATTTGGCCTTATTTCAAACTCACTGTAGCTTCTGCTGTTATGCTCTGGTATGCTAGCTTTTGACTACAATGCACTTTGTGTCTTTCAATTTTTTCTTCATCTGATGTTAGCTTCATGTAGTTTGGAGATTTGGTACAACCAAGGATTAGTGCTTATATCGGGACTCCTGTCTAATCCAACCATTGCATTGGACTCCATTTCAATCTGGTAAGCCGCTATGCCCCTCTTGTTTGCTTCCTTTTCAAGTAAAGCAAAATTGCTGATATGGTTCATATTTTTCAGCATGAATTATTTGAACTGGGACATGCAATTTATGCTAGGCCTGAGTGCAGCTGCCAGGTATGTTAACCTACTTTTGGGAATAGATAAACATTGTATATGGTGACTGAATAAGGTGAATGGGCATTGGCAGTGTTCGGGTGAGTAATGAGCTAGGGGCAGGCCATCCAAGGGTAGCAAAATTTTCAGTGTTTGTGGTGAATGGGACAAGCATATTGATAAGTATTGTATTCAGTGCAATTGTTTTGATATTCCGAGTTGGATTGAGCAAAGCATTTACAAGTGATTCTGAGGTTATAGAAGCTGTTTCAGACTTGACTCCACTGCTTGCCATCTCTGTTTTCCTCAATGGCATTCAGCCTATACTCTCAGGTAATCATTCATCAAACACACCAAACCCAACCTTTTTTTCCAAAAAAAAAAAAAAGTTATTGGGATTGTATGCATAGTGTTGAGGGGAGTTCGTTCTTTGAGCCCATCTCGGACCTTAAATGGAAGTATTTTAGCTTTGGGGTTTTGTCTTTCGACTCTGCATAGAGCCCAGGATGGGTTTCATGAAGTTTAGTATGAGTGTCTGATCCATCAAGAAAATGTTTAAGTAGTGTCCTTAGTCACTAAGACTTAATAAGAGCATGGGTTCGGACCGACCAAGGTCAAATGCTAAACATTTCTTTGGTGGCGATGTGCTTCCAAACTTCGTAAGCCCTTTTGAGCTCTCTTTGTAGTTGGGAAATAAAAATTTGGAGATATTCAAACATAGACACCTTGAAAACAATACCTCCATTTAGGGTTCAAGAGCGACCTCCTCTCTTTTGTACCAAAAAAGAAGAGGAAAATGTGTGGTTATTAATGGGTTTTTGTTATGGAAATTCAGGTGTGGCAATAGGGAGTGGATGGCAAGCAATTGTGGCTTATGTAAACCTGGCAACATACTACATCATTGGTCTCCCAATTGGATGTGTTCTTGGCTTCAAAACTAGTTTAGGAGTAGCAGTAAGTTGATGATTATCTTCCCATTCTCTCCAAATCTCATATAATTTCTTTTTAATAAATTGGGTATACAATTTGGAAATTGTTCAGGGAATTTGGTGGGGTATGATTATTGGAGTTCTCCTACAAACAGCAACTCTTATTGTTCTCACTGCCACAACCAATTGGAACAAAGAGGTATTCTAACTTTGCCCTAATCAATCATGATTTACATTTAATTTAGTGATTGCTCAAATAAGAAGCAATATTTTTTAGTTAGAGTTTTATTAATTATACACGTGAAACTCTAGTTATATCAATAATTGTATTAATAATTTACAAGAATTGGATCAAATCAAAATTCATGTATACAATTACACATTAAACCACAATTCATGTATAGTTTTGGGATTTATCCCTTCTATTTGTAAACATTAAAATTAAAATTAAAAGTCCAACGTCCTATCAGCAAATCATATAATAAATTTTAAACGGTTAAATATGCTATTAGTCTTTGTATTTTGATAAAATTTGAGATTTAGTCCCTCTATATAAGAAGTCAAAAATTAACTCTTCCTACTTTTTTATTTAGAAATATCAGTCCAGTCATTAGAATTGTAAGTATTTTATGTCAAAATTTGTCAACTTGGAATTTTGATAATGTTGTTTTCATATGAAAAGGCATATGATTTATAGAAAATAAACATGTTAAATTGACAAATTTTGACAGAATCTACTAATGATTAGACTAGAATTTTTAAATTGAAAAAGTAAGAGGATTGAATTTTTAACTTTTTAAGTATAGAGACCAAATTTCATATTCTATACAAATATAAGGACTAACTAAGAATAAAGCATCTCATTTGATGTGTAGGAAATAATAAAAATGTCAAAATTACAATCGCGGAACCTAGTAGAGGCCCAGGGGGGGCATGGCCCCCCAAAGTTTAAATTTTTTGCAATTTAACCCTTTGTAGATATATTATGACCCTCCAAAAATACAAGTAGGCCTCCAAAGGTTAAGGTTGTTGCAATTTCTCAAAAATGTTGCTTCTCTTTTATCAATTATTTTTATGTTTAAATCAATTATCATGTTGGAATATTGTTTCTTTTGAAGTGATTGTTTATATATTTAAATCGATTGTTATGTTGAAATACTGTTTCTTTTGAATCAATTGTTATGGTAGAATATTGTTTTTTCTTCTTTTGGATCGATTGTTTATATGTTTAAATCGATAGTTATGTAACACGTCTAATTTTAACTTGACCCTCAAGATTAACATCTTGGTTCAGTCACTGCAAAATCATATTGTTGAAATGTGAGATAAAGGTGTGTGATAACAACAAATGCATGTGTTTTGTAGGTGGAAAAGGCAGCTGATCGGTTGAAGAAATCTGCAAATGAGGAGACAGACATAGTGAGTGGAGCAGCATGAGAGTATTCCCAACATCTCTCGCATCTTCCTACTATTTTCATTCGTATTCTCCTCCTTTGAGAAAAAAAAAGAATTCCAAATACCTTGAGCAGTTATATTGGGATTAGAGGCCAAAATAAGTAGGGTTAGATGATTTTGAGTCAAGACTTTTTTTGTTCTTTTTTTTTTATTTTCGAATTTGTATTATATATCTTTTAAATAACTTTTTGTTTTAGGTTTATTTCTATCATGTCACTAAGTGTGGGTTTGGATGTGCGGTGCGGTGCGTGCGTTTAGTTTATTTTTTGTCTCACAATATAATATCTAATCTCATCACCACCGTTATTTTTATATTAATCGTAGATAAACGCACCGTCCATCCAAACCCACCTTACATGAGTAAAATAAAACACATGCATCAATCAATTTTAACTCTATGTGATTTTCGATTGCATGAATAATTACATCACATGCATGTATTATATATCTAACATTTACTATCAAGAATATAATTAAATCGAAATAATTAATAGTGTTGTGAGTAAAATAAAATGAGTTCAATATCAAAGCAAATATGAATAAAATAAATTATTTATCTAATATGGAAAAGGTACAATTCATTATTTTAATTAGAATAGTTAAAAGTATTAATTATTTAAAACAATTAATGACATATAAAAAAAAGAATCAAATTATATCATAATTAAAGAATAGGGACTTAATCCTAAATTTGAGTGCAATAAAAGGACCAACACTATACTTTGACTATACTTTGACCAAGAAAGAAAAAGATAAAAAAAATATAAAGAGAAAATGATAGAAAAATAAAGAGAAGTTTTTTTTTAAAAAAAAGTTTGTGTTATTATTTTTATTTTTATTTTTGAATTATATATTTATTATAAACACATATGAATTATTATATTCATATCATGATTATTTTGTATTGTTACCTTGTATTTAAATTATTTTTCTACGTTACATTTAGAAAAATTCGAGAAATTTTTATTTACGTGTTTGTATTATATTTGTATTTTTGAAAGGATTCAATTTATAGAAAATATTTATACATTTGTATTCATGATTTTTCATATAATTTTTACATAATAATAAATTTTTTATATAATTTTTTAGGTTCATATGTGTATTTGTGTAGTTCTTTTATGTTATTTAAAATAATTATTAAATAAATTAAAATTCAATTATTTAATCCCTAAAATAATTTATTTACACATTGACTACCAAGCTAATTTTTTTTGGAAAAAATCCTAGTTACACTAAATAAACATACTTTATACCTATATCTACTTAACCTACTTCTCTTCCTAATGAGTGTTCAGACTCTATAATTGAATCTTTAGACGAATCCCACGCATGGGTAACAATGTACTGTGTTGCTTAGCATATTGATATCTTAATGATCTCCGTTAGGCTCTATGATGAACCTTGGAAGAAGAATAAATTCCTATTTTTTCTTAAGCGCCATATTACTAAATCAAAAAGAGTAGCTTGGGCAACCTTAGCCCATGGTAGCCACCCATAGTGTCTTAAGTTTGTCCCAACCCAATTTAAAATATTACTTGAAAAGAATTGGGGCTGCCTGTTTATAAGGACGAGGTTCAACCACACTTATCTAGCTGTCGGACAATCTTTGAGTACATGCAAACTATATTCTGTGTTATGTTGACAAGCTGAACAGGATGTGTTTTGGCTGATCCCTCTTCTTACTCGCTCTCAGTTAGTGAGCAATCATTGTTTGCAAACTAGCCACAAGAAAAACCAGACACAATGTGAGCCTTGATAATTCCAAATTTCCTTCCACCTAATGTCTCGTGTACTCCATGAACTTTTTGCTATCATTTGGTAAGGATTCTTTGAGAAGCTTCCATTTGAGGCAGACGCACATCAAACTCTATCAGACCCTGCTAAAGGGTGTGCGTTTCCTCTTATACATTATCTCTAAATGCTTTGAGGTTCCATACCCCTTCCTCTGTCACCATATTCTTGAGCATACAATCAATTGTTGGTCTATTCGGAGTCTGTACATGTTCTATTAATGGCCCAACTCTAGGAACCCAGTTATCCAACATTGTAATAAGATTTAGTATAGCATCTTTTTTTTTAATAAACTTTTATATGAATTCAAAAAATCTGAACGTTTGTGGTAAAATCTTTTTTATTTGTGGAATGAAAGTTATAAAAATGAGCCAATTTGCTTAAGTGTCTTTATAAGATCTTGATTACAATTTGATAATTATTGTTTAAGTTGAGTATTTAAATATTATTAAAACTCTTGTAAAACATCAAAATGTAATAAATTGTTTAAAGAAAATTTTTGAGATGAAATATTTTAGAAAAAAGAGTTGCCTCAACCTAGATAAGACATTTAAAGGTTGGCCATCTTATATAGAAATGTCTTTAAAAATTCTTACTTGAATAAGGCACATCTATTAAGAATTCCAATAGTCGTAAGATCACTAGATGTGAGAAATGACCTCTTTTGTCCTTGTGAAAATAATGAATAACTACTTGGTCCTAAAGTTTCATATCATAGTGTTATAAGGGCATTAATATATCTTGTAAACAACACAAGATTTAGTATAGCATCTTTTTTATAAGTTTTTTTTTAATAAGATTTAGCTTTTATCCAACATGATGATATTAGAATGGAATTAAACATATTTTCAAATACCTCACAGAAAAAGTTAATATAGGATTATTGTATTTAAATGATTCAAAGTCTCAATTAATTTGTTATGCAATGTTAGATATTTATCAGATTCACATAAACATCAATCTCAAACGAGATATTTATTTATATGTAGGGTGCTCAATTATCCACCCCTATAATCAAAACCTAACCAAATCAAATTTATTTAAATGCAAAAATTTAAACTAAAATGCATATATAACCTGTCATGTAACCTAAGTAAACACCACCTTAAAATGACACTAATTTTAAGCAATTTTAATTTAAAACAAGCCAAAACACAAAAATGCAAATGGCTCGAAAACATATCATAAAATGCACTTATCATAGTGGTATATCACACATACACTTATCATGGAAGTAAAATCATATCCTGACGTTTGATAAAACAATCATTAATTGATGCCTTTTTCAAATCACGTATAAATAATTGCAAAACATAACAAGTCAAAAATGTGTTTAACGAAGGCTACATGTATAGCTAAATTAAAAGTAAGATATAAAGGAGAGAACAAAGCACATTTCATTTCTCATGACCTTAGAGAAAAAAATAGAAATTAAACAAATTCATTCAAGTAATAATTTGGCAAATCAAGGTATTACCAAATGTAACATTTGAAAAGTTAGTAAAAAAAATTGAAATACATCGATTTAAAGATGTTAAATGATATTGTCATTAATGAAAGTCCAATTTATGTTATACTTCTTCTTTTTTTACCATGGTTTTGTTCAATTAAATTACAAGAGAACTTGCAACTTTCTTCATAAATTTTTATCTCACAAGATTTGTTTACCTGAGAAAGGATTGTATTAAATAGGGATATTATCCTTTTTCAATAGTTTAATGTCACATAAGCAATTTGTTGTGGGTTGAAGAAGAAAAAGAATAGAGGAGAGTTGAGGGAGAAGGAAGGAGGAGTTGCAGAGAAAGAGAGAGAGAAAATAGAGAAGAGAGGGACTGAGAAAATAATATTGAATTTGCATCACAACTGGCATTTGGTTACAAGACAAAACACCAAAACGCTCCATTTCACTAACTAAACCCCTACCCAAAACGTAGCGTATTAATTAAAGGACTACCCCCTCAAAACGTATCATTTTTACATAGTAATTAATCTAACAAACTTAACAGAAATTAACTTTAATTAACTACTTTCTTAACCCCTAATTATATAACCCATAACACTACTCCCCTCCTTAAGCAGATCCTTGTCCTCAAAGATCGAAGGTGGGATACTGCTTCTGAAAATCTGTCCAAACTTCCCAAGTGGAGTTCTCAGGGAAAGTGTTTGCCCACTCTACTAATACCTCAATAACAGCTTAATTCCTTTTTTTGGTCATTCTTCTGTCAATGATCCTTGTTGGCTCTTTCAAAATAAATCCATCTATCCCAATAGGTGGCAATGTAGGTGAGTGGATGGTTGAACCCACATGTTTCTTCAATTGTGACACATGGAATGCAAGATGAATCCTTGTTCCTTTAGGTAATTTTAGCCTAAGGCCACCTATCCAACCTTTTCTTCTACAGTATAGGGGCCATTAAACTTTGGGAAAAGTTTTTGATTTCACATATTCCTTAGCGAGTGTTGTCTATAAGGTTGGAGTTTCAAGTACACCAGGTCCCCAACCTTAAAGGATCTATCAAACCTTTTCTTATCTGCCAACTGCTTTATACGCTCTTGAGCTCGTTTTAGATGGAATTTAAGAAGCTTCCTTAGGCTCTCTTATGTTGGAGTGTTCTATCTACCTTTGCCACTGTGGAGGATCCTGCCAAGTATGATAGATGGCCAAGAGGTTCTTGGCCATAAAGAGTTGTGTAGGGAGTGGTGTTTATGGCAGAATGGTGTGTGGTGTTGTACCACCACTCTGCAATGGTAGCCATTAAGCCCATTTAGAAGGCTTTTCACTTGTCATGCATCATAGATAACCTTCAAGGCACCTATTAAGGACTTTAGTTTGCCCATCCGTTTGAGGATGATAGGTTGTGGAGAGATGCAACTTAGTACCTAGAAGCTTGAATAGTTTCTACCAAAATCTACTAAGGAAGATCTTGTCTTTGTCAGATACTATGGACTCTGGAACTCTATGCAGCTTATACACCTTATTCAAGTAGAGCTGAGCCACACCAAAAGTAGTATAAGGGTGTGCCAAGACTAAGAAGTGAGCATGTTTGGTTAGCCTGTCCACTATTACATGTATAGTGCTTTTACCCTTGGATAGAGGAAGTCCCTCCATAAAATCCATATTGATAGAAGCCCATGCTCGATCAGGTATGGGAAGGGTTGTAGTAACCCTGGATAGGCAGTATTATCATTCTTGCACTGCTGACAAATGTTGCATTCCTTCACCCAATTTTTGACATCCTTCGATAACCCTTTTCAGTACAGTAAGCTGGCTATTATGTGCTTGGTAGCGTGCACCTTAGAATGGCCTCCAATAACCTCACTATGAAACAGCTCAAAGATGGTCATCTTAAGTTCTTCTTAGTTGCCTATTACCACCATCCCTTTTCTCCTAAGGAACCTACCACCGTCCCTTTTCTCCTAAGGAACCTTTCATCCTATGAGTATTTGGGATGTGACTGAGGATCTTATTGCAAATCCTTAGCCAACTTTTTTATTTTGATGTCCTACAAACCTACCTTGATTATCTAATCCCAAAGTTCTAAACATGTGAGTGAAACTTGCCCTAAACATTAGTGAATCTGATCTTCTTGCACATGAGTCCTTTTGGATAAAGCATCAGTCACAATATTTTATGACCTTTTTCTATACACAATTGAGTAGTTGTACCCTAGCATGTCGGACACTCACTTTTGTTGGTATGGGATGATGGCCTGTTGCTCTAATAAAAATTTCTGACTTTGGTGGTCTATTTTGATGATGAACTGCCTGCTAACCAGGTAAGAATGCCATTTCTTGACAGCAAGCAGCACAACCAACATTTCCTTGTCATATATAGATAAGGTTTGATGCTTAACCCCTAGGGCCCTACTAAAGATGCCATTGGTTTCCCCTTTTGTTGCAGCACAACTCTAATGCCAATGCCACAAGCATCAGTCTCCACATAGAATAATTCTTGGAAGTTAGGCATAACTAGCACTGGTGCCTTACAAACAGCTTCCTTAAGGCTTTGAAAGGCGGTTTGTGCAGCCTCTGTCCACTACCACTGATCATCTTTCTTCAACAGGGAAGTAAGTGGTTGAACTATAACTTCATACCCTCGGATGAATCTCTTATAATAACTAGATAACCCCAGAAACCCCCTAAGTTCCTTGGTATTTTTAGGGACGGGCCAAGAAAGAACCCTTCCACTTTTGATGAATCCATGTTAACAGTACCAGCTACAATAACATGGCCTAAATATTCAACCTGGGTAGTAGCAAAACTACATTTACTCCTCTTAGCATATAGTTGATTGTCCCATAGCAACTGCAAAACTATTTCCAAATGTTTCATATGATCAATCCAATCCTTAGAGTATACTAGGATGTCATAAAAAAACTAGGACAAATTTCCTCAAAACTGGCTTAAAAATAGTATTCATCAAGGCTTGAAAACTAGATGGGCATTTTTTAGGCCAAATGGCATATCTAGGAACTCATAGTGACCTTTATGAGTCCTAAATGTTGTTTTGTGAATATCTTTTTCTCACATCCTAATTTGGTGATACCCTGACCTCAGATCCAATTTAGATAAGAGGGTAGCATGGTTAAGTTCATCTAATAGTTCTTCAACAATAAGAATAGGGAACTTATCTTTAATGGTCATATTGTTGAGCTGCCTATAGTCCACACATAAATGCTAGCTTCCATCCTTCTTTTTCACCATTACAATAGGAGATGCAAAAAGGCTATTGTTGTCCCTTATGATCCCTTCTTGTAACATCTCATGCACCAGTCTTTCAATTTCATTCTTCTGGATAGTGGGATATTTATATGGCCTCACCTTAACCACTTGTGACTCATCCAACACGGGAATTCGATGATCCTGTAATCTAGTAAGAGGTAGGCTTGAGGGTGCTTGGAATAAATTATCAAAAATAGCTAACAGATTGAGTAACACTGGGCTTTTAGAAGAAACTGGCATGGTCAGAGCTATCTGTTGACTAAAGGATAGCAGCATAGGTTGAGGGCCATATCTCATCATAGTAAAACATTTAGCCACTTGGTTACCTGATAGTAATTGAAGGCTGCCAGAAACAACCCCTTGAAGGATGTGGTTTTTTCCACGATGCTCAAACTGCATGGTAAGGGAAGAGAAATTCCATATGATGGATCTCATAGATAAGAGTCACTGAATCCCCAAGACTAAATCACATCCCCTCATAGGCAACAAGTAGAAATTTGTGTTAAACTTGGATCCCTGAGCTTCCAACTGCACATTTTTGCACACCCCTTGTATGGAAAATCGAACCCCGTTAGCCACCATTACTCTCAATGAAATAGTTTGCTTAGTAGGTAAATCCAACCTCTTTACCAAATTAGAATCCATGAAGTTATAGGTGCTATCAAAATCCACAAGAATAACTACTTCTATTTGGCCTATGTGAGCTAACAACCTCAAGGTATTGTGCCCTTAGGAACCATGCAATGCGTGCATTGACAGCACAGGTAAAGTGACCTCAGGTTCTTGCTCTAACTATTCCTTACAATCTTGAAACTCATCACCCTCAGGACTCTTAGGTTCAGTCTCACAATCAGAGGAAACTTCAATCACCAATTGGTACAACTGAGATTTGGGGCATTTGTGTCATGGTGTGTACTTGGATGCACACCAGAAACATAGCCCTTTCTTTTTTCGTTCATCCATTTCAAACTATAACAGAGACTTAACAAAGCTTTTAGGTCCTCCTGTGGTGGTAAAGGAAGGCAATGCTTGAATAGGCTTAGCACTTGGCAGGAAGGGTCTGATTTGCTCACTAACCCCTCTTGTAACAACCTATTTTTCAGTGGAGTCAGAAATAGTGATTTTGGGATCACAAATCCGACGAGTGAGTCTGTAAATAATATTATTTAATATTTACGAGTCAAATATAGTATTATAATAACTATTTATTTTTTATTTTTTTATTTGAATTAATGATTAATTTCAAGTGGTTTTGGACAACGAGTTTTAGAGATCTTGTTTCTGTAAACCGAGTCCGTAAATAATTTTATTAAATAAAATATTTAAGGAGTTGCTATATATGCATGTTGAAATTTGGTTCGGGAATTTTAATGGTTTGACTATTAATTAAGAAAAAATAGCTAAATTGTAAAAGATGTAAATGTTAATCGCTATTGATTTACATGTGTTAATTGTTTATTAACACAAATTTGAATGGCTTTAAATGGGAATTAGCCATATTTTAGAAAGCATGTGCGGTTGTGGCTTTAGATTAGGTGGGATTATTAAAAGATATGATTTAATTAAATTAAAAATAAAATATATTTGTAACAAAAGCTAAAAGAAAAGAAGAGATTTTTCTTCTTCTTCACCTGCACGGAAGCAAAAAGGGGGAGAGTGACTTAGCTCACGTTTAGCTTAAAGCTTCAATTGGTAAGCTGTTTTTTGTCGACTTCTTGTAATTTTTATGTTTTTGAAATCATTGCAATTAGATCTAACTAACACATAATTCCATTTTCAAAACTTTTAAGGATTTTAAAACCTATCATTGATCAATATTAGATGTTTTTTAGAGAAATTGTTAGATTTTGAAACTATGAAATGTTTAAGGACTATTTGATTTAGTAAAAATTTTTTAAATTTATGATTAGGGACTTAAAAATAAAAATTGTAAATTTAACTCTAAAAGTGAAATAGGTTGATTGAGTATAAAATAAGATTTAAGAGAGCTAAAGTGAGAATTAAACCCCACTTGTGAATTAGTGGTGGAGTTAGAAACCCACCATAAAAATGTGTGGTGATAAATGGCTTAAGAATTTTAATAATAATTAAAAATAAAATTTAAAGTACAGAAAAAAAAAGGGAAAGGAAATTTGAACACTCTCCCTTCCTCCTTCATTTCATTCACGATAGAGACAAGAAAAGGGCTTGGGGAGAATTCGGCTGGCTATTGTCATTTGTAAGATTTCTTGTGAAAATCTTTGTATTTTTGTTATAATAGAACTTGTTTTATCAAAATGGGGGATTTACCTGAAAAGTCCTTGAAAATTTAGGATTTTACCATTTGTGTTTTGATAAGCTTTGGTTGTCATGGATGAATGATTAGTGTTGTGAGTTAGATAAGGGTATGTGATTAATTATGATTTTTAAAAGGTTAAGACTTTGGAGAATAAAAAGAAACAATAGTGAAAGAGTTGAGTTTTTGTTATTAAATTGGTATATGTGAATGGGGATTTTTCATGAGTTAAAGTAGTTACTCTTATATTGAAGTTAAATTTTGAGTTTGAGTTAATGCTCTTTCACATAAAGGTTAAACCATTCGGGGTGATTTTGGAGAAATTATCCTAAATAGAACTATGATAATAAAGTAGTTTATTTAAGTGTGAAATTAAGTGTTAACATACAAACTTGTTATTTAGATCAAGATTCACATCGCGTGGAAGACGTACGAGGCAAGGGCAAAGTTGTTAACTAAGTAGTGGGAGTAGTCACTCAACATGTATATTTTACTCGTAAACTTACTCCATATTAACTTAAATATGCTAATTACATTAGGCATATGTATATTGATATATATATATATATATATCCATGTTAATGTGTAATTGTACTTGTATAATATAATCACGTGATATTAAAGAAATTATACACATAAATAAGTTGACGAGCGTAAGCGTGTGCAAGCTGGCTGATCGTTTTATGAACGTCACAGCAATTGTGCAAGCGAACACTTGTCGATGCAAGTATAGTTGATAGGTGTAAAACTATCAGATATTGATCCCATAGAGATGGTTGTTTATGTTTAAATCTGTCGAAGCAATCTGAGTTAAAATGATAAGAAATGTTAATAATAATGTCAACACAAATTGGTTAAAACTACACAAGTTAAGAGTAAAAATTGTCAGTGCAAAAGTAATATAAAATGTCAGTGCAAATGTAATATAAAATGAATTGATTGTTGAGATGTTGTAATGTAAACTCAAAAATATAAACGAATTAGATCAAGTGTAAAGAAGTGGAGAGGATCACTGACTTCACAAGTTAACAACGCTTAATGTGACTACAAGGTAACTCATAGATGAAATGTCGCCGCAATTATGTTTCAATGAGATCGTACTAATATCAACTCTTTGTTTAACAAAGACTTAAGTACCCATAGCTACCACACCTTCCAGTGCTAGTAATGCTGAGCACTCAAGAACAAGTGACCAGAATTCCTCCTAGTCTCAAGCAACTTCCGCTGTCTTACTTGTTAATCTAACTTGTCACCGCACCTTCCAGTGACTGTGACTGCAATTGCACTTCGTGGTCAAAACAGTTAAATCCAAAGATAAACAAATGAGAATAATTGAATAGAACTCAAAGCAAATCTAATATTGAAAGATACTTCCGTATTTAAACAATTATCAATAGTATTCATCAACAATTTAAGAGGGATTAACAAATGAATTGAAGCATCCTATTCCTAGTCTACTAGAATTTTCCCTTAATCGCTCCTCTTGCGTTGCATCGAGCACTTCTCGTCAGAAGCTGTTGCGTCCTTGTGGCCTCAGATCACCTTCCTCCAGAAATTAAGCTTCCATGGCAGCTATCTTCGAAAATGAAAAAGAAAAATTATAGATTTGAAATCTTCACACCTTGATGATTCATCTTCTCTTTCATCATTCTTTTTATAATCACTTGCCATTCTAGATCTTTCTTCCTTTTCAAATCTAACTCCTTGATGCAGCTGTAAAAGTTGTTATTGTCAGCTATACACTCACGCAGATCTGGTGTGTTCATTAAGCAATTGCAGATTGTCGCGACATTTCTGGACGAAAATTATGATTTTTAATTTATTGCGACAATTTATCATTCTCCTGTGCTGGTGCTTTTGGATATGTTAGCAGCGTGAAATTCCTGATAGAGATGAAGAAGCATTCATGTGACGAAATATTCGACCACAATTCTGGACCACCTTGTGACCTCAACTTTAAATGCTTTCCTACTCTGATCTTCCTAGGTGGATCTCTGTGCTGACAACTTTAGATATAAAACTAGTACTAAATACAGTGACATTAGTAGCATAAGAAAGATAAAATGAAAGAAAATAAGATTCAACAACGTTGAGTTAAAAAATGTAAATACTAAGTATGAAATGCTAATAATGCATGATAAATATGATACAAAAGGAACAATTTATACATTAATTTAAGGAGAAATTGAGTGTCATCTCTAATGCTATCACTAGCGAGCATAAACACACATATATATATAAGCTAACGAGCGTAAACGTGTGCAAGCTAACGAGCGCAAACGCATATATATATATATATATATATATAAGCTGATGAGTGTAAACACATATATATAAGCTGACGAGCATAAGCGTGTGCAAGCTGACGAACGTAAACGCATATATATAAGCTGATCAGCATAAACGTGTACAAGCTGACAAGCATAAATGTATGAAAGCTGGTGAGTGTAAAACGCAATGAGCACGTATATTAATCCTTTTATGATAAATTATTGAAATGTTTTATGAATTTGACATTGACTACAAATGAAACCTATTAGAGATTGAAAGTTCTTAAGGAAAATTTCGAATTTGTATTAGGTTTCTTGGAAACTATTAAATATTCTCTAACTCAGAAGATACTTAATATGGTTCAACGGATGTTAAAGGCTTAAACGAATATGTATACGTATTATTACAATAATATGGTCAAGACATGCGAATTGGAAAACATTGATACAAGTGGTTGAAATGAGGAAATATGTTTATTGAACATATGATGGATGATATATATATATTTAATGTGTTATTATTACAAGTTACATTAATTGTTGAAATCATATGTTTCTTGGGGATACTCATCGACCTTATGAGGATGTGTTGTATAGGAAGAGAATGTTTATATAAAATGGTATGTGAATTGGTTATGTGAAAATATATGTATGAATTGAGATATTAGATTTACACAATTGAGATGAAAGGTGATTGTTAAGTGTAAATATGATGTTTGGTTTATATGTCAAATGTGTTTTTCATGTATAAGTTTGATATCATAATAAAATACTTGTTTACATACGAATTCACTAACCTTGTGAGATTTTTTTATGTGTATGGAAAATCTACGAACTCATGATTCTGATATTAAATTATCTTGTAAAAGGTTTAAAGTTTCAACCCTTATGATAAGCTGAATTTAAGTTTATTATGAATTTACTAAGCTTTAAGTAAGCTTACCTCGTTTGATTTTTTTTCTTCCTTGCAGACCATCGGATACGAGCTGCCGATTAGATTACTTTTGAAGGTCACACTATCTGGTAATTAATCGTTTATATTGGTTCAGTTATAAGTGGCATATAAATTTGGATATTTTTAGGGTGTTTTAAGGTATGTTAAAATTGCTGTATGAATTGGTTTAAGTCCTTAAACAAATAGGTTAATAGGTTAAGTTTGAACTTAATTTTAGTCACTTTTGGGTACACCAATCTGGCACACAGCCTGGTGCACGGTCGTATGGATTTTGTAATTTAAGTGCAGTAGTCATACAGTCTGGTACACGACTGTGTGACCCATTTTTCGTTAGCACACACGGTCAGCAATACGGTCGTGTGCCCCTCTTTTGAGCATACACGCGAGCAAGCACACGGGCTGGCACACGACCGTGTGCCCTTGTTTCTTAAATTTTTTGATTTGATTCAAATTAGTCCTGAATTGTTTCTAAGTTATTTTTAAGGTCTTAAAGGCACGATTTTAAGTTCAAGGTAAAAGTATGATATGTGATATGAGATTGTATAATTTAAGTTGAATTATCATACAATAATATGAGATTAAGTGTTTGAATGACTTGTAAGGCACCTTAACCTTAATCCGGTAACAGAGACAGGTTATAGGTGTTACACCTCCATCATATGTTGTTCTTTTCATGGTCTCTGAGAAGATACTCTCCACCTTTCTGGCTAAACGAAACCCATCCACCAAGGTTGGAGGTGGAAACAATCGCATGTATTGCCCTATATCATGTTTGAGATTGCTAACAAACAAACTAACCGCATGCTCCTCAGTTAGATCTATTTGGTTAAGCAAGCTAACAAACGTATCATGATACTGAATCATAGAGCCCTGTTGCTTAAGAGTAAGAAGTTCAGACATAGGATCTAAAAGAGTGTCCAAGCCAAACTTGTCCTTTAAACCCCGAGCATATACCTCCCAGGAAAGCTGCTGCAACCCTCCGCGTCTCTAAACAAAGAAATGGTGCCAGTCAAGGGCCTTACCCTCGAGATCAAGCATGACAACCTTCACCTTGGCCTCGTCCTTGACACACTCCGATGAGAAAAATTGCTCAATCTTCGACCACCATCCACAAAAATCCGTTCCATCAAAACGTGGGCACTTAAGCTTGTACAAGCTGCTTGTCACGTCCCTTGAAGACCCCCGTGCCATCATTTCAGTTTGCCTTGACTCTCACAAGGGGGATATTACTAGTTGCTCCCCTTTTGGTGATTTAGGACGAACGCTTCTTAGAATACCCTTACCCTTATCCGAGCTCACTTCCACAGGAGATGCTTGCTGGTCCCAACAACATTGGCTAAAGTTGACTGCCCTATGTACTGCTTGAACAAGGTTTGGAGACCAATGTGAATCTCAATTCAAATTTCCCCTTCGATGGTGTCAATCTTGGAATCCAGGTCAATTTTCAACTGAGTGAACTCCTATTGCAGCTGACTCATCTCTTTTTGAAGCTTGGAGGTGACTCCATCATCATGAGGACCGAGAGGCTTTGATACCTTTGTTGCGTCTTGAAGAAGAAGAAGAATAGAGGAGAGTTGAGGGAGAAGGAAGGAGGAGTTACAGAGAAAGAGAGAGAAAATAGAGAAGAGAGGGACTGAGAAAATAGTACTGAATTTGCATAACCAACTTTGGCACACACAAGGGTGCTAAAAAAAAAGTAACGATCATCACAACTAGCATTTGATTACAAGACAAAAACACCCCATTTCACTAATTGAACCCCTACCCAAAATGCAGCGTATTAATTAAAGGACTATCCCTCAAAACGTATCGTTTTTACATAGTAATTAATCCAACAAACTTAACAAAAATAAACAATAATTAACTACTTTCTTATCCCTTAATTATAACACATAACACAATTTCATCTTAATTTTCAAGATTTTTATTTGAATTTGATTTTTTTTAAAATGAATAATACTGATATGACATTAAACTATTGAAAAAAAATACAGATGAAATGATGTCTCTATTTTATACAATCATTTCCCTTGTTTACCTAATAAAACTTACAACTTTCAAGGAGCCTTATAAATACTAAATCAAAGCGAATGTACATAAAAAATAATATAACACCAAAAGGAGATTTAATTATCACATTCGTAGTATGAAATGATAATTGAGGATCTATAAATAGAAACCATATACAAACTTATACAATCCAACAAAAGAGTATTATCTTCCCATTGTCTTATATTTTCTTTTTCCTTTGTCTTACTATAATTTTCATAGTTTTTTGTAGCACAGTTTTGAATTATACAATTATTCTCATCCAAAAGATATATTATTTATTTCAAGAAGATATACAATTCTACCGTCAAGTAAGACACCATCACCCAATCATAAATTTTTTAAAAAAAAAGGTATGTATAAATGAAACAATTAGTTCTTTCGCCTCTTTATCCTTGAACCTCTAGAATGAATAAAGAAAACAAAGATTTTTTATAAATATACATATAATATAATCATTAAGCATGCTAAGCAAAATACCATTAGAAAGATCATTTGAGAGAGAGCCCCCATTACCACATTTCCTATAATTTGAACCCCCAAGATCTGGTATTTTATTTCCTTCTGTTTCATTGTATTTTCCTTTCAAATTCCATTTCCTTTTGATTTGATTTCTTCTTTTTTCGCACCAAGAACATTAAGTAAAGAAACAGGAAAGAATGCAAAAGAGACCCCTGTATGTATCATGGTCTGTGTGCTGGACTGTCCCCAAGGCTGCCCATGACATATGTAGGGGAAGCTAATGTTGGTTAGCATCACATGTACAGATTTTGCAGCAAATACTTGATAAAATGAGCATATATTAGATTCTAGTACCTGAAATATGGAGGACAATCAAAGGATAGATCTGAAGTTTTCGACAGGGTCTGACTCTTCGAGCATTGATGCTGCCTGGAGGCAATCTACGGCATCTGCAAGGCGACCATCATCCTTATGTACCATTCCTAAGTGATACCAAGCCTTACGGTTGGTAGGTTCAATCCTCAAAGCATCTGAGAGTATGGTTCTTGCCACAGGCAATGAGTTCGATCCCAACTTGGACAACAATGCACCAATCCGTACCTTCGACGGCACATAAAAAGGGTCTAGCAAACTAGCATTGATATATGAAGACAGTGCTTCTTGAATTTCTCCACGTTCTTGATGCATAAAGCCTGGAATGTTCGTTAAACAAACTATAATACCATTATAATTATCTAGATTCTGAAATTTCTACCATTTAGTTCTATGCATAACTATAACTCTAAAAACATGATTGTTCCCTTCTTTAACATTTAAGAAACCAATTCATAAACTTTTTTATAAATTATTTCCTCCAAATAGATATACATATACATACATACACTAATATCATAAACAGCACTGAATATAAAAAAAAACACTAGTTCATTAACAAAATCCTACTGAAGGGAATGAACATTGTACAATCTCCACTCCATTTCATTATATGAGAAATGAAGCCCACTGTGCTTGACTTCCTACACAATGATGATAAGAACCATAAGCAATGACACTGAATCTGATCTAGTTATATACTTACTAAATTCTATGAAACAATAAAATGTTGCTGTAGAAATCAAATCAAAGAACATATAACAAGTAAATACCCAAACATAATGACATAATGCAAAAGCAAACTACACATCCTGTATCTCTTTCTTAAATTCTTTTGTTAGCCTTTTAAACATTACGGACGGTAAACCTTGATCACCAAAGTTGCAAGCCAAACTAACCAAATCAGGTCTTGGTTTAGCCAAGAAAAGTTTTGTTTATATTAGCCACATCAATTACAATCTCAAAGATAAATAGAGCGAAATAAGTACACAAAGAGTTCCATTTCATTGATGAGGTAACTGCTAAATCTCCTCTTGTAATTATATGATCAAAATTACATAGTAGTGCATCACTCCAACCCCATGATATTTCTTAAGCTAAGCTAGAATTAACCACATAAACAAAATTTAATCATGATGATGTAACTAATTTGAGATAAATAGTTAAGAAAACCTTACAACAAAATAGGATAAATTTATTGTAAACGGTTCTTTGACCTAAAATAAAAGCTCATCAAGAATAGAAGACCCAAAGTAAGTCTCAACATTAACCTCCCACCATTCTTGAAAAGATGTAATTTATGAAGCTCTTTTGAGTTGTTAGTTTTGCATTATACTTTTTGCTTTATTTCATTTAAAAAAAAAAAAAAGCAAATCTTGCACTTCGGATACAAAAACAAAGTAATACTTCTGAAGAATTAAGAACATCATTTTCATGAATATAGAAACGCATGATTCAGTTTCATATGATTTTATTCTAAGTAGAGCCATTATGTTTGAATTTCCTTTCATCATTTTCTAATTTTAAATCATAAATATGAATTTTTTATTTTTATTATTTGCTTGCAGTAACTTCTGAGGATACCAATAGCATATAGAAAAAAGGATTGCAGCTTAAACTATCTGATTTCTAATGTTTGGACAGCAAAAGATAGAAGCCCCCTTTGATCACATGCTAAGGATTTAATATGGTTTGATCAAAAAAAAAGGATTTAAATCGTTATTTTAACTTACCTAAGTTCTAAAGAAGACCAACATTACTTAACCTAGATCCTTTTTCCCCTATTTTTCTGACAATCATCTTGTCAAGAGGATAAGTTTTCTCCCCAGTAGAAGACACGACAGATTTTAAATGTTCGGTGAACATGTCCAAGAAATGTCCTGAATGCGGCTTTAGTTATTTAAGTTACTTATATCCAAGTGTTCTGAACATTTCAGCCTCATACATCATCGCTAAAGCATCTATGATATTGATATGGACACTTTATTGCAATTAGAGTTTTAGATTTATTTAATTTCTTTATTATATCAGGTTTTATTAAGAGTTTTAGTTTTACTTATTCTCCCTATTAATATGAAATAAAGAGCAAGCAATTATTCTATAAAAAAGAAACGTTATTTTGAGAGGGGGTTTAGCCAAGGATGAATCTGCCTTTTGAGTAATCATAGGTCGAAGCAAGAATTCTTTCTCGTTTAGACCTGTGACTAGATCCTACGCCAAGGCACATAAAAACTTGGTATCTGAGCCAGCTGTCATGGGTGACGAAAAGACTTTAACAGCCAAGCTAGAGGCTTTCATGGAACAAATGGCTACAAGGCAACAAGCATTAGACGAGCAGGTGGAGATGTTATCTCTTTTGGTCCAAAAGAGATTAAAAGGATATTCAGAGAAAAATAGTGAAGAACAGGGCAGCAATGAAGGCAAAAAAAGGAATTCAGACCCACAACAAGGTGGGTGCATGGTGCCACGATACTCTAAGATGAATTTTCCAACTTATGATGCTGTTGGAGATCCTTTAGGGTGGTTGAAAAGATGCGAAATTTTTTTTGGTAATCGACGAACTAACGAAGAAGACAAAGTAGGCTTAGCTTCATTCCATTTCTTCGGAGAGGCACAATTGTGGTTTGATCAAATGGAAGAAGAAGAGGCAAATCTTGATTGGGGGCGCTTCAAAGAGTGTTGACATGTAAGGTTTGAGCCACCTATGAGTAATAACTAATCCCTTAGGGAACTAGCCAACCTAAGACAAACTGGGACTGTAGAAGAATATCAACACCAGTTTCAATCATTATTAGCTAGGACTGTGATATGGACGCTTTATTGCAATTAGAGTTTTAGATTTATTTAATTTGTTTATTATATCAGGTTTTATTAAGAGTTTTAGTTTTACTTATTCTCCCTATTATATTAGGTTTTTATTTCCCTTATAAACTCTAAGTTAAGAATTCTATTAGGATTCTTTCCTTTGTTATTAACAGCTTGCTACCAATATGAAATAAAGAGCAAGCAATTATTCTATAAAAAAGAAACGTTATTTTAAGAGGGGGTTCAGTCAAGGACGAATCTGCCTTTTGAGTAGCCATAGGTCGAAGCAAGAATTCTTTCTCATCTAAACCTATGACTAGATCCTACACCAAGGCACATAACAGATATCTACCAAATCTATTAGAAGGTAGTCCATGAGAAATGCTAGTTTGACTTGAATGTATAAAGCTGATTTCATAAATAGATTAGCAAATTAATAGAGTAACTATAAGCTTAAAAAGTTGAAAGTAGAGGTGAAAATGATGGTTCATTTGGTAAAATAAGGTTTTAAATCTTGCCTTCTGTATGCACCAGTTCTGCAGAATACTGTTTCATCTCCCTGGCTTTTTTCACACATACTTCTACATCCTTCCAGTGTGAAAGACTAGAGTATAGAGCTGCAAGGCCATACCAAACTTCAAATTCTTTTACCTTATCATCCTCAACCTATCAGGTAAAAAAATGTATTAATTTAGAAGCAATAACACCCGAAGTATCAAACTTTTATAACATTCAACAAAATACAACTAAGCCTCTCAAAGGATAGGCCTAATCCAAACTTTAAGCCATGAAGGAGAAAAGGTAATAGAAAATATTGAAAAGAGCAATGTCATCAAATTCCAACATAGAGCCTTTTGACTAAAACCAAGAGTGACAAACTAAGCCTTTTTCCAATAAATAGGGTTGATCAAATAGACCCTGTTATGCAATTGTCCTCGGTTTGGATCCATACATAACAGTAAAAGCGAGGGCCTTTCTGGTTGTTCCTTGTAAGCGGTTCCCTCCCTCTTTTGGTAAGGATCCTGAATTAAGTCAGAACTTACTTCTTAGAATAGGACTTTGTCTCACATATCAATTGACAGTAAATCATCCACATTTCTAGGCTTGCCATACATACAATGCATTGCAATTTTATTTCTTCTTCTTTTTTTTTTTTTTTTTTTTTTTGCTAATTGCAATTTTATAATTGTATAACCTTGACGTAGAACAGGTAGGGGACTGAGATAGAAAATAGAAATTTAGATAGAAAATAAGAAAACAGACAAAAAATTTGGAAGTAACATAGAACATTAGGGAAGAAACAGAAGTAGGAAAGAAAAACCACAGAGAAGTAGGGGAGAAACCATAAGGAACTGATAGAAGAGAAAGAAAAACACAAAGAATCATGGGAGAATACCATAATGAATCAATAGAGAAGAAAATCTCAATAATCAAAATCTCACATGTTCATCATCCTTCAATCCAAAAAAAAAAAATGTTCATCACCCAGAACCTAATCAAAACTAAAATAACATATACATTTATAAGCTAGCTAGACCTTCAAATACCAAATATAACGCTAAAAACCTAGTACTTGGAAATTAAATAAATTAAAACTAGCCTACATTTCCGAAGAATTACAATCAAGTTTGTAAAGCATAAAAGAGAGTCCTAGATAAATTAATCCCTCAACTAGCATATTTCTGTCCTCTATCAAACCATGTCATCATCCCTCATATATCACGCACAATGGCTTGACAAGTCTAAAAAGACACTAAGTTGTGGTGTCTGCTCTAGAAAAACCATCTTCCATGAGACAGTTATTTCGCTATTGTTTCAAGGGAGAGCTTTAAAGTTAACAACTTGACGCAAGCATCTGATGTTTGAAACCCAAAACCAACAGAATAATTGGTAACACAATTAAAGCACATTGATGTCATAATCCACATATGCGTGTATACATTCTTAAAATAAGAACCTTGCTTCATCAGTTCAAGAAACAGAAAGTGATTTACTGAGCTTGATTTCTATGGAAAATGGTGCAATTTGACAACCTACACCACTCGGTACTACTAGTTGCATTAGGGACATTTAAATGCGGCAAAAGCAACCAAAAAACATTCAAAATAAACACTATTAAGAAAAAGCATTTTCTTTCTTTGATAACATTTAAGAAATTAAAATTCAGATTTGAACCTGAGAATCAATTTTCATAGGACCAGATGATTTTCTTTGCGCCTGAACCAAAGCAAGGAGGTAACGGTAAGTTTCAATAGCTTCCATGGGTCGTGACTGGGAGACCTTCAATTTTGCTTTCAGCCTGAGCAGTGGTCCTTGCTCCCATTTGCCAGTCTCATCCAATGCAGCATCAGTGACCACCTCAGCCTCTGCGAATCGCTGTTGAGCCGACAAAATTAGAGCAAGCAATCTCCAACCCTTCAATACAGAACCACCGGTTATATCAATGTACTTCTTTGCAAAACGCAAAGCAGCATTCAAATTCCGCTGCTCTGCATAATGAACTCCCAACTCAAAGATTATATCAGGATTATCCTGCTCAAAGGAAAGTGCTGAATCTAAACATTTAAGTGCTTCATTCTGAAGACGGGACCTTTCAAAGTCAGAGGAAGAAACTTTAGCTTGCTTTCCCAAACAAAGACCTAACATACGAAGGCCAACACCCTTCAGATGTTCATCCACCCCTTTTGCATTATCGACTGCCCTCTGTGCATATCCTACTCCCTCAGCTGCAAGCTGAGAATCCTCACTACAGATCTTGGCAGCCAACAATAATGCTGTGAGATCATTAGGTCTTTCGTTTATATGCAGGGACTTTCTTAATAGATTCATGGCAGCTTTGTTCTGTCCCACACCACTGCAACAAAGAGCTAAGAGATTCCAACGTTCAGTACGATGAAATACTCCAGGCTTGAGCTCTTCAAGCTGCTTCGATAAAACAGGAGTCTGGCTGCATAAAGAAAGCGCATACATTAAGTGATCCAAAATAGATGGATCCCACTGGATATCACCCTGGTGAATTTTTCGCATAAGAACCAACAAAAGCAGAATAGCCTCTTCCAAATTATTTTTGGGTACATAAGCACCATCAGATTGAGCACCTAAGCTAGGAGGGCCAGCCTCCAACCCACTATGCAAGAGAAAAACTGCAAATGCTTTCTGAATTCGCCCGCAACAATCATTGTCTAAGTTCCATGGATTGAGCAGTACACGTCTATAAGCAGCCATTGCTTCTTGATACTTACCAGCTTGCTTCAAAAGCTCTGGAAGTAACTCAACCGCTTTACTAATCATCTCCTGCAATTTACTCTCAACTTGGGAATCAGGTATTCCTTGGGGAAATATCCTCCCCACAGCATCAAGAATATTTGTACAATCCTGAGCAGCCTCTACAAAACCAATGAAAACAACATTGAACTTTCTTGAGGTATAGAAAAGGAACAGAGGTTGCTATATTTCCATTCTAATTAAGACTCAAACATAAAAGGAAGGCGAAATGCAAAACTTGTCCCATACCAGCAAATTTTCCGAGCTTTTGAAGGGACTTGACCTTTAAGTAAACGCCTTCAAGAACGAGTCTGGCAGCTTGTTGGGACTGGGAATCAAGATTAGCACAACTATTTTCATGAGAAGAAGAATAATTAGAAGAAGAAACAGAAGAAGAAATAGGATTAAGATTCTCATTACGGAAGGTTGCAGCTTTTGGATGGCAGCTTGCAGATCAATCCCATCAAGTACCCGAAGTGCCGCTTCTACATTCCCTCTTTGATACTCTAATCTTCCCAAAAGAGTCCTCGCTTCCTTCAAAACCAAACAAATCAAAATCCAATTTCTCCCAATTCTAGATCACCCCCGCCCCCCGAAAAAAAGAAAGAAAAACAAACCTCGGAATTAAGGGACAAGCGTTCGCGTAAAGAAGATTCAGCTTCTTCAATATTGCCTTTGTCGAGTTTGGCTTCGACATCAGTGGTACTCATGGAAGTCCCATTGGCAGAAAACTCTCGTGCCGTAGAGGACTCTTGGGTTTCATCATCGGCCATTGGTGTATGAGATTGTGGAAATTGTATTGTATGGGTTTCAGCTCAGCTTTATTATTCAATAAATTAGTTGGAAGAAGAAAAAAATGTGAAGACAATGCCGCATGTTTTTTGATTAAGGATCTGCAAAAGGAAGGAAGGAAAGAAGAAAGAAAGTCAAATGAAGGAAATAGGAATGGAAGAGAGGCCGAAAGATTCGGATCCGTTTGCGGTCCTAACTCGCAAACGCCTGTCAGTCACTCCCCCTTCTCTCTCTTTTCTTTCCTTTTTTCTTTTTTAGTAATTGCGCCAAAAAAACCCATTTACTTTACAAATACGACTCAATTACAAAAATAGTTATTTCTTTTTTTCTTCTTATTACAATTTTATGTGATAATTAAATGAATTTTAAATGTGAACTTAAATGTTTAATTGAAATAAAAATAATTTTTTAGTTAAAATGGAAAAAATTAAAAAAAAACAAATAAATTTTTTTTCGGTATAATTAATTTAAAATTTTTAATTAATTAAATTTATTTAATTAAAAAACTATTCTCGTCCCAGTTGGACATCCAAATTGGAATTTAAAACTCATTTGAATTGTCATGTAGAATTGCCGTTAAGAAGGTAACAGAGCTTAACGATAGTATGATCACTTCGTAACAAAACTATAAAATAAATTATTAAAACGTAATATTTCAAACATAAATAATTAAAATATAATCTAATGCAAACAAAAGTGATTACTTTTATAATTTTTCCTCACAAATACCATCCAATCCTATTCTCCAATGCCAATTTATTCCAAAACTATGATTCCTCCATCAAAATAAATAAATTATTAAAAATTTATAAAATGTTAAATATTAAAAATATTTATTTCAATTGATTTTTAACTTCATTCAATATATTTTTCGAATTAACTGATTTAATATTTTTTTCGGACAATACCTTCCACTAATTTTCATTCCATCAATTTAAATAATCATAGCTTTTTACTAGATGTGATTTGTTAAATTTTAACATTTAATTAAAATTTGGATTAAAAAAAAGAATTGCATTATATATTGTAAGAAAAAAATAGCAATATGTGAAGATATTAGCAAGGGATGACGAAAAGAAAGCTTTGAGAATTTCATAAAAGGAAAGGTTTGAAAATTTTATAGATGAGTAATTTGATTATTACCAATTTTGTTCAAAATTTATTTCAGTCCTTACGAAGATGATTGAGAGTTAGGATTTGTTATGTTTCAAAAAAAAATTTGGAAATTTAGTGTGTTGATTTAATAATTAAGGTATTGATCGTCCTAAGTATGGTCTAAATTTAAGTTGTATTAATCGCGTTGTTGTTAGAATTTTGTCCTCCTCTTGTAATTCATAAAAAAAATTATATATATTTGGGTTGAGATGTTTGTGGTTCAAATATATAATATGTTTTTATGAAAAATTGCTATACTATTTATATATTCAAAATTAGATGAAATTTTTAATTTAATTTAATATTATACACAGATATTATATAGTTTTTATGTTATTGTCATTCTTTAATGGCCAAAATTGTGATGCTGATATTGGATCATAATATCCAATGCATATGATGTTTAGAAAGAACATCAAGATGCATTAAAATTTGGTAGAAAAATCAAAGCTGCAATTGGTTTTCTAAAGTATAGATTTATTACGTATCACAATCCAATAAGATATTCTTCAATTCTTGTTGTTGTTGATGATGTACAAACCATGATTACAATTCATGAACCAAACGATAATGCAACAGGTCAAGTTATAAGTCGACTTAATGATTAGAGGTATTTAATCAGTTAACTGATCGGTTAATTGACTTGAATTACCATTAATCGAGTTAATTGATTTTTTTAAATTTTTAACCGTTAATCAAATCGAATTTTTTTCAACAATAATTAATTGAATCAAGCTTTTTTGGTTAATTCGGTCGGTTAAAAGAAATTTATATGTTTTTTTTTTATTTTTGGTTAAAACAAGTATAAAACATATAAAAAAATTAACCAATCGATTTTTGAATTAATACTTATATATTATAATATTATTTATTAAGTTCGGTTAATTTGGTTAAATGATCGATTTCAAACCGAATTAACCGTTAACCGAACTTTCAAAAAATTATTAATCGATCCCCAACCGAAATAATTTGATTAACCGATCGATTAACTGAATTAATTCGATTTTACCCGAAATTTGCACAATCCTATGACATTCAAGAAGGATACGAGGTAACCAATATGTCTACTTTAGTGGATTTGCAATATAAAACTCCAGACCCAACTTATGGGTTGTTTAATAGTTTTGTAGCACTATTGAAAACTCCATTTACATTTAATGACTACACTAAGAAATGAAAACAATATAATCTATTACTGTAATACTTTATACTCGACCGATCATCAGGTTCGGTCACCGAATGTCAGAACTAATTTGTATTACTTAATTACCTCTCGAATTATTTTAATTATAAACTTAGACGACGCCGAATTATAAACTCAAATGTACCAATTAACTTTATTCATTTCTTTGGATAACAACATGTTTCAAATTTAAACTTCAATTATATTTTATAACATACAAGTACTAGTCTTTACAGTCCATTCACCGCACTAGGCCCATTCATCTACACTTACTGAGACTTTAAACTTGATTCAATACAATACACTTATTCAAACCCTCTAGGTGTTGTAACACCCCCGACCTGGACGAGTTGGTTCAACTCGAATTTGGCGTGCCACATTAACCACCGAAGTGACTCTCCTTTAACTCCTAACCTAACCTCCAACACACCACGGATTTACAACATGAAAATGTGCTAAGTTATCACAATGCAACAGATTATCATTATAACGACTTGTAATTAGTAATATCATAAATAAGGCTCAGAAAAATTTTAAATTTCTTGTTGAAATTAGAGGGTTATTAAATAAGTATATTAGTTAGTTGGAATAGAATAAAATAAAAAATAAAAAATATTTAAGAAATCTAGTTAATTAGTATGTTATATTGAAAAGAAGGAATTAATTGAGGAAAGTGTGAAATGAGTATTATAAAATAAAAGAGTTAAAAAGAAGAAGAAATGATGGTTAAGGAGTTGGAAAATAAATAATTCATAACTTGGGGTTTTTTATTAAAATAATATAAAAAAATAATATATATCAAAATGGTATATTTTTCTTGTTATTTATCAAAATTGTATACTTGGAGGGAGTGGTGCCTATCTAGTAAGCGGCACCACTGTTCATTCTGACAAAAAATATTAATATTAAATAAATAAAAAATTATTTAAATAATAATTTTTAAAAAAAATATTGAAAAAATATTAATACTGATTTAAGTTAAACCCGTATTTAAAATACAATATTTTTAGGTGGTGCCTACCTGGTAGGCGGCACCTGCTGTTGCTGACACCCCTGCTACTGCTGTGTGAGACAGCCTGCTGCTGCCGTGAGTAAGGTAAAATGGGGGGAGGGTAAATGGAGACCTTAAAATGGTCCCCAAGACACAACACACACACAAATTTGAGAGCAAAAAAGCAAAGAAAGAAAAAAAGAAGAAGAAGAAGGAGAAGGAGGGTGAACGGCAGTAATAAGGAGAGAAGAGAATGAGAGAAAAAAAGGTATTTTGTGTTATGGTTTGATTGTTATTTAATTTTTTGTATTATTCTTGAAAAAATTTATTTAAATGTTATTTAAATTTAAATATTATTTAATTATTGTAAGAACTAGAATTTTATTTTAATTGAAAATGTTTAAGAAATTTAAATTATAAACTAAATTTTCTTTGAAATTTATTTGTTTAACTCAGTTATTTTTATATGGGAAATATATAATTTAATTCCAATTTTTATTTGAAGTATAAAATATATTTTTTTAAAAATACAATTATCTTTAGTTTTTACTAATATTATTTGTATTTTATAGATTCTTGCATTCTTTTTTATCAATTTAAATTTATGAAATTATTTTTTTAATTTTTTGAGTATTAAATTAAAAATAATTTATTTTTTAATTGATACCATTTTCGTAAATAATGAGGAGAATATATCATTTTGGTATATATTTTTTTTGTATTATTTTAGTAAAAAAACCTTAATACATACAATTAATCTGAGTAAAGAAACTAGTATAAACATTATACTACAAAATATATACAGAGAAACTAATATATATAATTTAATAAGTATATTAAATTATCATTAAATTAAAAGTTTTTAGAAAATAAGGACGAAACTAAAAATTTTGTTTAGAGGAAGTCGAGATAAGATTATAAAATTTGGAGAATTAAAATTAAAAAATTTGTATTAAAATACTTAAAATTAAATTATTAATTTTTTAAAAAATTTGAAATTATATATATTTTTCATTTAATCAAAAGTTAAGAAGACTGAATTGAATCTTTCAATTTTAAATTTTCAATTAATAATAAATTTCAATTTAAAATTTTAAAAATAATTAAATTAGTGTGTCAACGTGATCAATTGATGATTGATAATAAGTGAGACCTTTGATTTAACTCTCAAATTTGATTGATAAATTTTTTTTTTGATGGAGGAATTGATTGAAGCATTATAAATTATTCCAACATTCAACCTTATTTTATATAAATGTAGTAAATATTTTAATATTTTTTTCATCAAACAAAACTCTTATATTCGATATTTATATTTTAATAAATTACGAAATAATTTTTTAATATAAATTTAACACTTAACCCGTAAAATGTAAGAGTAAATTTAATACTTAAAATTTTAATTTATCAAAGTAATCAATATATAATTATTTGTTTTTATATATATCAAGAATTTTAATTACTTCTAGTTAAAAATTGTATTAATTACTTCTGACAGATTGATAATCTCAATTTTTTTATTGCAGATATGAATATAGATTCGTTAATTAAGGATGATGACCACATATCAGCATCCGTATACTGGTAATAAATTGTTATTTGTTAAAGTATAAAAAGTTCATTTAATTTACGATATTAAACTAAGTTATATTAACTATATCGGTAATTTAATAGTCTCAGGGTGTGTACCAGAAATTAAGGGGTCGTGTGAATGGGATAAATTATGAACCGGACGAACGCATCATGCCATACTTGATTGCAGCTGGATTTGGAGCTGCTTCATTGATCCGGACATTCGATTTGCGTTACGACTTAATTTTCGCTTTGGTCGAGCGGTGGCGGCCAGAGACCTACACGTTTCAATTACCATGTGGCGAGTGCACCATCACACTAGAGGATGTTGCACTGCAGCTTGGGCTTCCAATCGACGGGATGCCCGTTATGGGGTCAGCGATTGTATCTGACCCGACGGCCCTTTGTGAAAGCTTATTGGGAGTCTCACCCGGTGATGGTGAATCGAGATTCACGGGATTGAAGTTCACATGGTTGAGGGAAAGATTCTACCATCTACCAGTTGATTGCACCGAATTTGGTGTGATGTGTGCCGCTCGGGCTTATATATTGCACCTTATAGGGGGTGCACTGATGCCGACGGCCAATGGAAACAGAGTACACATCATGTACTTGCCCCTATTGATCGATTTTAATGAAGCAGGTCAATATAGTTGGGGCTCGGCAGTACTAGCGATGTTGTATCGTGAGCTTTGTCGATGCACAAAGCCTGCTGCCGTTCACATTTACTGGTGTCTAATATTGTTACAATCGTGGACCCTATATCGGATGCCTTTCTTGGCTAATATTAAACACCTGCCATATGTTTTCCCACTTGTGAACAGGTGATAACATCTAATCTTTATCCACAATTATTTGATTTTTTTGTATGTAAATTTGATGTAATAAGTTGTTTTTCGTAGATGGCGTGGGAATCTGAATATCAGAAGGTCATTCACGGTTCTGATACATCGCCAGATGATCGAGACACATGCAGGGGAGATGGTAAGTTATTCGTGACATGCAATTACATGAATCTTCATTTATTAACATTAATCGAGTCGTGTTGCTATAACAATGTTATTTAAATTTGCAGTTCCTTTGGATGCCCTATTCAATCCATGAGGTGGAGACTACTATTCCCGATTTTGCCCACAACCACTCACACTTGTGGTGCCTTGACACACCAGTTATATGCTTTCAGACAGTCGAGTAGTACCACGGGGATCGAGTACTCCGACAATTCGGGTACATACAAACCATCTCGAGAGACCTAGTTAATTTAGGAAATATTCATGGTATCGATAAGAAGAGCAGATCGGGAATGGACTGGGGGCAAGTGCACAAAAGATACGTTGCAGTATGGGCGAGACGGACGGGGTGGATACCTCAACGTGACATAGATCACGGTTTCACTTTTAAGGTATCCGTAGAGTATAGACAGTTGTATTTCCAAACGGGGAAACCATATATATATGGTGGGAAAATAATGTTTGTCCCCCCGTTTATGCTACTACGTGGGTACCACTTTCAGTTGCCTGAGCCTGAGCCTGAGCCTGAGCCGCAGCACTATTCGGAGCCTGCGCTCGAGTCGGAGCGTACCACCAAGCCGACGCTTGAGTCGTATCATCCAGGGTAGTCAGGGAATGCATATAATACGAGTTAGTCAGCGGACGAGTATCATTCAGAGTTTCTCGGGTCCAGCACCGATGAGTAGGATCTGAGATCGTCTTTGATGTTTGATATCTTCAGCCCGATACTACCACAGTTCTCTATTCCTTTCAGCCTGATACCATCACAGTTCTCTAATCCTTTCAGCCCGTTACAGTACTCTACTCCTCATCGCCCATTATCGCTGCAGAACTTTAGCAATGGCTCATCATCATCAATGACACCCGAAGGTGCGGAAGACAATGACATTGAACGTCGTGAGCACCCGCAACGTGCTCGTCGACCACCACAACGTTTTACTCCTAGAACCACACCATCGAACCATCAAATGCGATGAGATGGGCCTTAGAATTAAATATGTTTATGTTTATGTTTATGTATGCAAATATTTTGTATTTCCTTTTTCTACACAACAACTACTTATGATCGTTTAATGTCATTTGCTAAACCTCATTAAATAAATTCAAACATAAAAATTATTAAATAAATTTAAATTTAAACAGAATTAATTCCAAATTCAATCATAAAAATAATTAATTCCAATAGAAAAATGACCAATAAAAATAGCTTAAGTCGGGCTCGATCCAGATGACTGGCCAATATGGTAGGTTCATTGGGGGCAGTTACGTCGAGTATGCCCAGCTAGCCTACATATTCCATACAGCTTGCTGCCGTTTATTCTTTCCATAATGTCCATTTCGTTGCGGATTCTAGAAACATTCGGACAATCTTTCGGATTCCTTCGCAAACCTCTGTTCGGTATAAGTTCAAAAGTCGTCGGACTCCCATGTGGACAAGTCAGGAATGATAGGGAACTCATTTTCCCAAATACGTAACGTGCGCTAGAGAGTGTAAACGGGGTCGATGAACTGTTCAACATTAAGCGACACTTTAGCACAAGCTGCAATGACATGCGCACATGGATAACGAAGTGTATCGAACCTCCTGCAATCGCAGTGCCTGTTCTGCAAATCAACCCCGTATGACCTAGGTGGGATACCAGGTTTTCGCCCAATTGTCTCTGTAACTTGAAATCGTTGAAATTGTCGTGAATATATTTCAACGTTCATCGTCCTCGCTCTCTGACGATTTGTATCCATTGCATTCCTGACTGTTTCGACAAAAACGTGTCCGGCGTTCATCTGGTCGATTTGTCACATCCCCATTACTAGCATCAAAGTAGCCAGCCTATAGAACGTAGCCGAGAACACGGATGAAATCAGTAGATGTCGTATTCTCTTGAACACGTCATTAACCGACTCTGCCAGGTTGGTCGTCATTTGACCATATTGATACCCGTCATCAAAACTTTGAGCCCATTGCCACGGCTCTATGGTATCCAACCACTCTCGTAACGGCTTGTTCGTTTCACTTTCCATGTCACGCTCAAGTCTGGTCATTTTTTGCCGAAATCGGTGTGGCTCTAACTCGTACGCCGTTGGAATATTAAGAAAACATAAGTTATGCTCTCAAATTAAAACATAAAAAAATATAACTTAAAACAAAATTTCTTTACCAATTCTCACAAGTCGTCTTCGCCAGTCTACATTCTTATATTTTTTTTGAAAGTTGGCCGCAATGTGTCGACTATAATAAACCGATCTCCATGGTACACCGGTACGTCTAATGGCCGTAATAATCCCTTTCCCTCTATCGAAGATGATGCAAATATTATCGTTATGAATAACGTACCTTCGCAGGTTCGTCAAAAAGATTTCCCATGATTCCATATCTTCTTTGTCCATAATAGCAAATGCTATCGGGAGTACGTTCTGGTTCCCGTCTTGAGCCACCGCAATTAGTAGAATCTGCGTATATTTTCGGTATAGCCAGGTCTCATCTACCTGGATAAATGGCTTGCCGTGAGGAAATGCTCTAACATAGGGATCAAACGTCCAAAATATATACTGGAAAATTCTTTTTCCCGGTTGTAAATTGTTATCCGGACCATAATAAGGTCGTGTCACTAACTCAATCGCAGTCCCGAGCACGTATTGTCGCATTGCGACACTCCACCCTTGTAGCTTATTATACAATGCATCCTAATCACCGAACAACTGTTCCATTGCCATATGTTTCGCAATCCATGCTTTTCGATATGAAACTCGATAATGGAATAGTGCTTGCATCTCGACAATCAGTGTAGAAACTTTGGTGGTCGAATCGTCCTTCACCATTAGCATGATATGTGTGCAGATAGTTCTGGAATCGAGTTTTCGGTGATCTTTTGACAAACGTGTTGAACTGCATGTGTGAGGCCCAACAAATTTTCTTATCTCTCACTTTTGCGACTTCTGGATAAATGCAGCTCGTACCCGCCAATTGCAGCCTTTTGTCCAACACTCTCCAATATATAATGTCGGCTTAGACACGATGACTTTGTAGTCCACTGAAAAATTCATGCTATACCGCTTAATGGCAAATACGCACTCTTCCTTCGAGTCAAACCTTTGACCCACGAATAACTATTCAGGTTCTGGTGTAAGTGCCAATCAGTGAGCAGGCATTATATCAGGGTACTTTTCGAAATCGGCTGCATATGCCGCATCAGGGTCTATAAGTGACATGTGTGTCCCAGCAGGATAATTGTACATCACAATACGTCGACCATCCGGGACCTCGTCATTCAGGCCTTCCTCATCGATATCATTCGGGACCTCGTCCATGTCGGGATCACTATCAATATCGTCCTTGTGATCAGAAGGATCACTACTATCATATCCATCATCACCATTCGTATCATTATCGGGTACAACATTAAGATCGATATTGATCCCACTGATCTCGCGAGCTACAGATTGATTATCAACGTAGGATGTCGGAGCCATCATACTTAATGGAGTGGGATCTTCAGCTCTCTCAACATCAGTTAGCTCAGCAAATAACTGAATCGGTGCATTTTCATTACTCTGATTCCTACAATAAAGAGGGATCATTGTCTCAACATCTTCATCATCTACAAGTTCCATCTCGGTAAATTTGATAGGATCTGTTGAAACTGGAAACTTATAGAAAAGTTTTGAGATCTTTCTCCCACAACGTCTAGCAATTCTTTCACTAATCTTTGCCTTCATATTATCCACCGAGACATTTTTACTAAATCTCATTGCTAGTTGTTGACGACATTCAAATACATATCCAATTGTTGTTGTTAAAATTTTTCCATCGAAAAAAACGCATACGAAAAATTGATTTTTCATCTGTTAAAAGAAATAAATAAGATTTTTTACACAAATAATATAAAAAATTATTTATTCTAAATAAATAGAATTACAGTTAAAATTTTTTACTAACCTTTTGTTTCCTTTTCTTCTTCAAAACTTTTGCTTCCTTTCCTTCTTCAAAAATTTGTTGTTAAAATTTGCTTCTCTTCTTTTCTTCTTTCACTCAATAATTTGTGTTTAAACTGATCTGATGGGAGTTTAAATAGTTTTGACAAAGGCACCACTAGTGCCGCCTACCCAGTAGGCAACATTGGTGCCGCCTACCCTAAAGGCACCACTTGTCAAATTTTAATTTAATTTAATTTAATTTAATTTTCTTTTTTAATATAAAAATATATAAAATTTAAAAAATTAGCACCACTCACCTAGCTGTACTATTTTGGTAAATATGGGGATTTTTTTACAACAATAATAATATATATAAAAAATTTTAATACTAAAATAATAATATAAAAATAAAAAAATTAGCATCACTCACCTAGATAGGCGGCACCACTTTAAATTTCTGACAATTTCTTTTTTTTATTTAATAAAATATTAAGGGACTTGAGATTCAATTTTTTCATTTAATAAAACAGTGTGGCGACACCATATTTTAAAATTTGGTTAATTGCTTTTTGAGCCCTTCTTATTTATTATTTTATTTTATTCTCATTGAACACAAAAAATAGAGAGAGATATTACTAATAAGTTCAAAAAAATTTCTATCAAAAAATATTTTTGTAAAAAATTCAATTCCAACTGAAAATATGGTTAATCCAAAAAATTCAAAAAATATTAACATTTAAATTATTTAGGTATATATAATTACCTTGTATATAAAAAATCCAAACCGAACTAAATCGAGATTAAACTTAAAATAATTCAAAAAAAAACTCAAATTTGAAAATACATATTTATTTTCAAGTAAATTAAAAAATAGCATGGAATTGAATTTTTACAAAAATATTTTTTGATAGAAATTTTTTTGAACTTATTAGTAATATATCTCTCTATTTTTTATGTTGAAAGAAAATAAAAAAATAGTAAATAGGAAGGGCTTAAAAGGAAATTAACCAAATTTTAAAATTTAAAGTGGTGCCTCCTATCTAGGAGGCACCACTATCCCAAATGTATCATTTTGATAAATAATGAGAAAAGTGTATTATTTTGGTATTTAAATTTTTTTATATTATTATTATAAAAATCCCTAAATATGGAGATTATTATTTTGATAAATAAATATTTTTTATATTATTTATTTAAAAAATTTTGAATTATTCTTATTTAATATTTAATTTAATTTTTTCAATTTTATAATATTATTTTCTACAATTCTTATAAAAAATATTTTTTTACTTTTTTTATTTTTTTATAATTTGAATGGATTAAAAATATATATTTATATTATTTAAGTTATTAATTTTATTTTTGTATTATATTCTGGTGTATAAATTTTTTTTTTGTATTACTTAGGTCAAAAACCCTAAAAATTGGGGTTGGTGCCGCTTGACAGAAAGGCACCATTGGTGCCGCCTGGCAGGTAGGCACCACTAGTGTCGCCTGTCAGATAGGCACCACCCCTTGTACCACTTTTGTATTTTAATATTGGGTTTATACTTATCGGGTCTACACCGGGTGTTGTTTAATAATAATTTTTTTTGTCAGAATAGTGGTGTCGCCTACTTAAATGGCACCACTCTCTCCAAGTGTACCATTTTGGTAAATAATGAGGAGAATATACCATTTTGGTATATAATATTTTTTTGTATTATTTTAATAAAAAACCCCCATTACTTGAGTTAGTGGATTTTGATGTGCTAGTATGATGGAAATTGTCATAATTTAAATAGGGCATTTTAGTAATTAAATAAATTAAAATAGTTAGAATTAAGTAAAGAAAAAGGTCACAAAAGCATGGATGATGCTGTTTTTTTTCTCTCTTCACTTTCTCTCTTGCCGAAAATTGAAAAGAAAATAGAAGCCATTGTCGAAAGCTTGAGTTGGCTATTGTGGGTGCACGCATGTAAGTGAAACTTGATCCATTCTTCATGATTTTGATATATTTGTGATCTTCTTGACTCAAACTAATTAAATTGGGTGTTAATTTCTAAAAGTATAAAGTGTTTTTGAGAAATGCCATTGTTGAAATTGTAAGCTCTTTGTTGATTTTGTTGATATATTCTTTGCATGTCTAGTATATACAAAGATTTAGCATGAGAGACTCATGAATGGTATAAAAAGATGTGATTAAATATTAGACATGGGTAGAATAATATTGTATGAAGATAAGGATGTTCATGGACTGTTTTGGGGTTATTTGGGTAATTAATATAAGTTCAATATACCTAAATCAATTTGAGTAATAAATTTAAATGGTGTTAATTTTGCAGGACGCAATCGTATGAGGTTAAAATGTTAAATAAGTAAAGTATAGAACCTTATAAATTAAAGGGTTTTTTTGGAAAATTAGTATATATATATATATATTCGTGAATAGTTTATGGTGGGAAAAGAAATGCTTGTTGACATGTAAATTAAATTGAACATATGGATATGCAAATGGTTAATTAAAATTTAAATTATTATATATAGAGAGCAAGAAACAAGCCAAACGAATATTAGACGAGGAAAGGAGAAGATTACGGAATAGTCAACCACGGATTGAGCAACAATCGTAATTTGGTAAGTTAGTAGTCCCGAACTTAACATTACTATCCATTTATTAATTTAAGTTCAATTATATTTAAATATCAATCTAAATTCTTGATACATATTATTGTTCCATGTATATGATTAAAGGATAATACATGTATTGCAAATTGAGGAAAAAGGTAATATTGAATGATTTATGTTGTTAGTTTAACTGACTAGAGCTGAACTCACTTTCGCGGTTTATCCGCTAGGCACTTGGTGCCAGAATCGTCGGATTATCCGACTAGCACTAGACGCAAAATCGTTGGTTAATCCAACTAGAGCTGGGCTCACTTATTGCGGTATATTCGCTAGGCACAGGGTGCCATGAATTGACGGAACTATGCAATGAAAAAACGAAGGAAGTTTTAGAGAAGAATTGGTAATATGTACCATTGAGTAAGAATTACATTTGGTTATGTGTTATGTGCATAATTGGTTATTTGATGATATATAATATAATTGAACTAAGATTTTGATTTGGTTAAATAGATGAAGCATATGAGAAATTATATACATTCATATGGATAGATATGTTATAAGTGAATGTTTTCTAATGTAAGTGAATTTCTCATGATTTTAGGTTAGATCTCTAGTAGATTCGAACTCAGCATCTCGACAAAAATCCTGTACTCAATGTCAATGAAGTTCTCTTTTGATAATTTTGGCATGTACCTAGGTCAATGTAGGTGTCTAGAAATCCTTAGGTTATGAATAGCTTGTGAATATGACTTATTTGAATTTAACTTGAAATGTTGTGAATGATATAATAACTTTGAATATTTTGTTGTTATGTATGTGCATATATATATAAAGTGTAATGTTATGGTATGAAATATGTATGATTTCATATGGTAAATATTTTGTGAATGGTTGAGTTGTGAGATTGTTAATTTATGTGTTTAAATAGGACGGTTCATTTGTAAGTTGAAATAGGTTGAACTTTAATGTTGTTACATATTAATGTAATTCCTACTTTTATGTTAGATAGAGTTGAGTTATGCTAGCATATGAATGATAATACTAAATAGTGCATTCATCAAGGTAATGTATTAGGTTGTTATCCTTGATTGTGGTGCATTTAGAATAGCTTATTGGTTAAGCATAAATGATGTGAAATTGATTGGTTTTGATGCTTGAAATACTTGATGAAATGTGGAAATTTGCCTCATTGGTAGGGTATCTTGTTGAGCAATTTAGAATATGAACATACCTTGTTTAGGAAGCATATTGGGTTGAGTGCTTGAAAATTTTGACATGTTTTGAACTAAAGAAAGTTTATTTTAGACCTTTAAAAGATGGCATCGATAATTTTAGCATTAATATCGATACTTAATTGTTTGGTTAATTTTTAAAATTTAACAGCATTTCATAATGGTATAGATTTTTATGTTGGTACCGATATTTTTCATAAAATATTGATACTTGAAATTAACTATCGATACCTTTATCTTAATAAGAAAAAAAAATTGGAACTTTGGTATCGATTTTTAAAAAGGTATCGATTTAGAATAGATATCACAGTGCGGATTTTAAGTTTTGGTTACGAACTTTATTTAATTGTTTTTAAGTTGGATTTTTGAATGTTTAACTTAATTTCGTAGTTTATATCCATGAAACAAGATGTTCCATGATGAAGAGCGATATAAAGTGAATTGTTTGTGAATGTTTTATTTGCTCAAGTTTAGTTGTTTAAGAAAAATTATTTACTAAATAATGTTGTAGCACTTCTAATCTTTAATCCGGCGACGGATACGAGTTTTAGATGTTACAATTAGTGGTATCAGAGTTTTTGGGTTTTGTCGATTCTCGACCTAAATTGAGCTCGTAATTGTGTCTAGAGGTACATGCCAATGTTGAGTTATGGTAGAGTCGGGATTTGAATGCTGATGTGAGATATTTGTTTTATAGTTAAAGATGTCAGACGAATCCAATAACATTGTGAGCCAGGAAAATGTTAACCATGAATCTACTAAAGAATTGGATATAACCGAGTCTATTACTCCTAGTGTGCAATCAGATGGTGCACAACAAGCAAGTGATAATAGAGGCCCTAATAAAGGGCAAAATGATGCAAACTGATTACGCACAATTGCTGAAGTCCTTCAAAGGGTAGTTGGAGTGACAGTGATGCCATCAATTGTGGCCAAACGAGCTCCTATTAAGGAGTTAAGAAGATACGGTGCTACGAAATTTACGAGATTAAAGGGAGTGGATCCGTCAACGAATGAGCTATGGTAGTTTGATTTTTCGAAAGTTAGTAGGATTGATTTGTTATTTTTTGAAAGTTGAGTAATTAAATTGAAAGTTGAGTGATTGTTTTGTCATTAAGATTAAAGTTGAGTGATTGTCTTATCACTACCCTTATATAATTTTTAGATTGGAAATAACGTGGTGGTCGGTTAACTCCCATGCCACTTTTTTGTTACATGTGTAACAGAAAATAATTAAAATGATTGTTCTATTTTTTTCGAAAGTTGAATGATTAAATTGAAACAAAAGTAATTATTTCATCAATTACCTCAAAGTTGAGTAACTGTTAATGTAATTTACCATCAAAAAATAATTTCTCAATTACTTTTTTTAGCGTATATAAATAATTTTACCTATCTTTTGCTGGGATTTCTAGAAAAGGAAAAAGAAAATCAAATACACGAGATAGAAGAATTTTTTTAAGTTTTAATTTTTCTTTCCTTCCCTCACTCGTATTCTAATCGAACATAGGGTTACTATAAAATAAAAATATATCTTTTTTCCAAATTTAAACAAAAAAAGAAAAAGGAAAATGGAAGAGGAGAGACTGGAAATGAAGTTGGGAAGTTACGGAGGGAACGTGAGTGTGTTGGAATGGGAGACGGAATCGGGTGCTGCGGAGGAGACGATGCTGCTTTGGGGAATCCAACAGCCCACTCTCTCCAAGCAAAACGCCTTCGTTTCCCACTCTTCTCTCCAACTCCGTCTTGATGCTTGCGGCCATTCTCTCTCCATTCTCCAGTCTCCTTCTTCCTTGGTATTTTTTTTCTCCAAACATTTTTCTGCCTTACATGCTTCTATTCCTCTGCATCTCTACTTTAGCCTTTAGCAGCAACTGACCTGATTTCCTCAGCTTATTAATAGGTTTAGCAAAATAATTTGATATTTTCCTTTCCTCAAATTTCTAATCAATCTGGAAGTCACTTGAACATTTAAAGTGTTTCTTGAACTTTTGGTAAATCCTTTTTTTGCCGTCATCCGATTTTTCTTTTCACCCCTAAAATTTTTTCAGGGAAAACCTGGAGTAACTGGAGCAGTCATGTGGGATAGTGGAGTTGTGTTAGGGAAGTTTTTGGAGCATGCTGTGGACTTGAAAATTCTTGTTCTGCAAGGCAAAAAGGTCGTTGAATTGGGCTCTGGCTGTGGATTAGTTGGGTACTTCCAATATCTTTCATGGCCTAAACTTGACTTTTTCTGAAATTGCGGCGGCTCTTGGAAAAAGGAGAAAATTGAAACTCACTGACTATTTCAAACTCTTGACAGTCGTATTATTTGTCTTGACACAAATTTTAGCTGTCATGTTGTTTAGCAACAGGATTTTGGTCTTCTTGAATTGCTTATCTTACGCATAGAATTCATGATTTTAGTTTATATGTACAAGTAATTATAAAGGTTTTAATGAAGACTATTGCTTTTCTCACTTGGGAGTATGTTATTTGCATTTTCAGGTGTATAGCAGCTCTTTTAGGTGCTCAAGTTTTCCTCACTGATCTGCCTGATAGATTGAGGCTACTTAAAAAGAATGTTGAAAGCAACTTGAGACATGGAGTGAGGGGTTCTGCTGCTGTGAAGGAACTTACTTGGGGAGATGACCCTGACAATGACTTGATTGAACCTCCACCTGATTATGGTACTAAGATTCCCCTATTTCTTCCTAATTTCAAGCTTTGGCAGTGTTAAGTTACAATTGTCTAGTTTGACTTGATTGAACCTCCACCTGATTATGGTACTAAGATTCCCCTATTTCTTCCTAATTTCAAGCTTTGACAGTGTTAAGTTACAATTGTCTAGTTTGATAATAAAAATAGGGACGCTGAGGCTCTTTTCCAAAATTATGCAATAAAAGAATAGATTTTCTGGTGGTAGGCGGAGTGTTCAAAACATACTTTGTTAGGCAATACTCAAGTATAAGCTTTATTTCACTGATGCTTTCATTATGTGAGAAAATTCCTACAAGGCCATAACATGGACTTGTTTCAACTCCAACTATGGCTGTTAATTTTGAATTTATAAGCCACAGATAGAAAAACAAGCAATGGAAATAGATGAAACTAAAACTTCTCTAACGGCACATATAATGCATCCTCGTGTATGTTTACTCATCTTAAGTCCTGATAAATCCAATGTTATGGGCCTCACCGCTTATTTGTTATGGTATCAGTTATTGGCTGCCTTTGTTTGTCAATCTTATTGTATAACAAGCCCGACATAACAATCATGAAGAAAACACATAATAGGTTCTTTGTCCTCATTTGAGGGTTAATGTTAAATAGTGATATTATTATTCACATGAAGAAGCCATGTGATAGCCTCATTATCCTGCATGTCAAGGGGATTCTAAGTGCTGATAAATTCCACATCTCTTAGCTGTGAGATTTTAAATCTTACCAGTTGATTTTAGCAATGTTATGAAAAGCATATGCTATGTACTAGGAGCCTTACATTATCTGAGCTGAAAGGCTGAAGGAAAAAAAAAGTTCTTTGAAGGTGATAGCTTCAAACTCTATGTATGAATTATGTCTAGTAAGCTTAAAATATGTGATAATTAAGGAATTTAATACATGCCTAATATGCTTCAAAGATCAATAATTATCATAACTAATGTGATCAAATAAAGACACAAGTTTCCCGTATTTTATTTAATTGTACATCATTGCATTATTTAATTTTTTATTTCTGTAAATAGAGCTGCAGCTGATCTTTCCGACTTTTCAAAAAAAAAAGTAGCTAGCAAAAGAAACCAAAGTATTGTTAAGTTGGGTATGCTTTTTCTGCTTGTTTCACCTTGAAAAACAAAATCAGGTAGGCACAAAAGGCATGTGTCTTATTAAAGCATCTTGCCTGAAGGGATGAAAGGTGCTTTGTTTGATATGAGCTGCATTGTAGCACCTAGATGCATTTCTTGACTAAACGGAATTTTAGATTTTGGTGCCTCATTTTTATCTTTCAGCTGAGTTTAACTTCCACCTTAAATGGTTGTTATTATTTTTTCAGTTGACTGGGCCTTCACGTGAGTTAGTGTTATCAATGTGTGTGCCCAGGCACATCTACACCTGCACCTTACTGTTAAACAAAAAAATCGCTTCAGACCCTCTCAGGCAAGGCCATTTGATCAGGTGCACATCTAGGGCATCTAGGTGTGCGTTGTAAGGCTATAGGCATGAGAAACGCCTGTTTAATTGAAGTTCTCTTTAATTTCTTTTGCATTCAGCTTTCTTTATTAAATGTACCTTTACTAGTAAAAGAAGGGATAATATCGAACTTTTCTACTTCAATATTTTAGCATTCAACAACGAACATGGGACCATAAGGAAATCATGCATGTTGGCCAACAAAAAAAAATTGCATGTTTTGTAGGTAAACTAGACCACTCTTTAGAGTTTATCATCATAACTTTCAAGCTTATATATACATAGCCTAACTTTACTGAGGCAATATAAGGGTTCTATTCACTCTTTGCCATTTCATCCAAGGCCCATAAGCCTTAAAAGTTTTAGATTGACTGGTGGAGTTTTTGCTCAGTGAGTATAAAGGCTCTAGTGATAATAGTAAGGACCAAAGATTTTCATAACTTTGGATCATAACAAATAAATAAATGACTTATTGCCACCCAAGGAGCTAATGTGTTGAAATTTGACTTAATGCTGGTCTCACAGTGCTGAATTCCTTTGCTAAACATGTGGAAATTTCTCCTGATATCATAAATAATTGATCAAATTTAATCTTGTATTCATTGATAAGTTATATGTACCAGTTTTCTAGTGCTAGGTTCAGATGTGATCTATAGTGAAGGAGCAGTTGTGGATTTGTTGGACTCCCTTATACAGCTATGCAGGCCACAAACAACGGTGTTTTTATCTGGGGAACTTCGAAATGGTTAGGATTTCTCCCACACACAAGCATAGGTACATGTATCCACATAACTTCACTTACTGATTTGTTGCTCTTGATGCTTAAAACTGCAGATACTGTCCTTGAATGCTTTCTTGAAGCTGCAGTGAAGGACTTCGTTGTTGGACGCATCAATCAGTCACAGTGGCATCCAGACTATCGCAGTCCAAGAGTTGTCTTGTACATCCTAGTGAAGAAGTGAGGTCAGACAGGAAAAAAATGACCACGAATTGTGAGCAGATAAAGTCGGATCTTCATTCAGCTAAATTTTGAACATGTGTGAGTAACCTATTTCAATCTTTTGGATACAGAATCGAAAGACCATATCCTGGCGTGCTTAATGATGCTTGGATTGGCTTGACTGTAGGCTTATTGCCATAGATTTTTTATTTTCCTTTGATGTACTCCTATGGCTTTTCTTTTTCCTTTAGTGATAATAATTTTTAATTAATCAGGAATAGTCAACTAAGCTCATGCTGTAATGGTAATTGTGTTAATCCTCATGGTGTAATGGTAAAGGACTTGATTATCAGCAGATTTCTGAACAATTCCAATCCTAAATATTTGTGTTTTTGTAGCTTTTCTTGTTTTTGTTGCAAAAGTTATCAAATTAAGTTTACTTCTTGTCAAAATATACTGTTTTTTCTTATTAATCCTTTAAAGTCTTTTTTTTTGGCTCACTTCTATTTCTAAGGTTGTTATTATGGGTGTTCAATCGATTAAATACTCGAATTATTATTAATTGAATTAATCGATCTTTTTAAATATTTTAACAGTTAATTGAATCAAAATTTTTTCAAAAAAAATTAATCGAATCGAACTTTTTTGGTTAATTTGATCGGTTAATTGAATTAATCGAAATTTATATGTTATTTTTTATTTTTGATTAAAATAATCGAATTAACAGATCGATTTTTGGGCTAATATTTATATGTTATAATATTATTTATTAAATTCGGTTAATAGATCGATTTTGAATCGAATTAATCGTTAATCAAACTTTTAAAAAATTATTAACTGATTTCGATCGAAATAATTCGATTAATTTATCGATTAATTAAATTTAATCGATTAATCAAATTAATTTGATTTTACTCAGAAATTTACGCATCCTTAATTGTCATACCTTTTTAATTTAGTTTCTAACGTGGCCGTTGTATGTTATAAAAAAATAGTTTGAGATGTTCAATCACAACTAAAAACCTAAAAATATAAAAAGTTGTAAATAGTTATAACCAAATACAAATAAAATGTAAATAAAACAATCAAAAAACGTACGTATTTTTTGAAAAAAAACCTAAAAATATAAAAAGTTGTAAATAATTATAAACAAATACAAATAAAATGTAAATAAAACAATTAAAAAACGTACGTATGTTTTGAAAATTTAGACATATATTGGAATTTTTTTTAAAAAAATTGTATAAAGAATAAAAAAAGTTATAAAAAAATTAGCTATAGTACAAAAATGATCACCTAATTATTCAATTCATTCTATTTTAATCATCAAACTATTAATTTTTTATTTAATTACTCTACTTTTCGAAATTAAATAATTTAGTCACTTTAGCCATGAACTTAATGCAAAAGTCTAACATATGTTTTTTTAATTAGACTAATAACAAATTTAGCTCTCCAATATATACACATTCTAACAATTTGACCTTAAATTTTAAAAAAATTCAACAAATTTAACTTTCAATATTTACAAAAATTGTCATTTTAATTCAAATTCTAAAAAATATAAAATATATTTTGAAAAATCTTAAAAATATTTTTAAATTTACATTTTAAAATTTTATAATATATATTTACTTTTTTTTCTCATCAAGCATGCTCATTTTCTCATCAACAAAACATGAGAAAAGCCTAAAAGTTAAATTTATTTTTTATTCAATCTTTTTTGATTTAGTCCCTCTTTATTTTGCTACATTGTTAGGTTCAACTGCCTAATTAAAACTTGGAAAGAAGCTCAAATTTAACAAATTTATAACCTAGAAAATTGGTTGGATTGATGACATTTACTTTGGTGGCCTTACTCTTTCCTATAGAGATAATACAGTTTCAGGCTCTAGTGTTCTCATGTCTTTGTCATTTTTGTTTCAAGCATTGGAGAGAAATTGTAGGTCAAGACTATGACATTTGATATTTTTTAACTTATTCAATTGAAAGCAAGAAAGAATGAAGTGGAAGATACAGCAGTTATTTTGAGTAAAAAAATCTTAAATATATTTTTATATTTACTTTATTTTTTTTCCAAATTTTTGATATTTTTTAAAAATATTTTTATAATTTTTATAATCATGACTAAAATGACAAATCTTGTAAACATAAAATGTTAAATTTGTTGAATTTTTTTAGATTTAGAGTTGAACTGATAGAATGCGTAAACATTAGAAGGCTAAATTTTTTTATTCCACAAAAAACCCGACGTTAGACTTTTATTAGTCAACTAACGGAAGAGTGACTAAGATATTTAATTTCAAATAGTCGAATGACTAAAACGAAAAAAAATGATAATTTGAGTGATCAAAATAGAACGAATTAAATAGTTAGATGACTGTTGTTGTAATTTATCCAAAATGCTATCCAAAAAATTATAAAAATATTAGAAATCTTAAAAGATTGTTATTTTATTTTAAAAAATAGTAAAAAAATGTTGTATCTTAAAATAAAGTATACATTTAAAAATTTGATATAAAAACTGTATTTAAAAATGTTTAAATAAAAACTGAACAAAATTTGATATCATATATATTTGCTCCTAGGTGACGTGGATAGCATAAATTTTTTGTAACGTGGATTATTCATTTTCTTTTTAGAAAATATGCATATAGCTGGCATTATCAAATGGGGGATTACAAACGTCCTTAGTAAACCTCGGGACTGACCAAAGCAAACAATAAAGTGTTTCATAAAGGATCACAACAAAACAATTAAAGCAACCCACAGAAATAAAACAACTAATAGAAAAACAACCGGTAAACCTAATCAAACACCGCCAAAACGTTTCGACATCCAGCTATGGCTCCCCAAATCTCTGATCCTCCAAGAAACAGCCATGAAACGCATTCAGATAAGGAGCCAAACCAACCACCATCGGACACAAATTTCATATTTCCGATGAAATCAAAGAGCAAATCTAACCTGACCTAGCAAAGGCCAACCTTTCAGCCTGTGCAATTCTTTCTACCACGGGCGGAGCTTCTTCGATCCACTCTTTGAGATCTGGAAAAGACCTCCCCTCCTTTGCCAAGGTATATGCCGCTGAGTTCGCCTCTTTTTTGACATGGATAAATCGGATATGCTCAAAGAAACCTATTCTTTGTTTTATATTTGCTATAATCGGACTTATAATAGACCGATCTATTGTGGTTGCATGTACTCTTTTCACGATTGTAAGCGAGTCCCCTTCAATTTGAACCCGTCGAAACCTTAGTTCCTGTGCAAACCACACCGCTTTCTCACACGCATGGGCTTCCGCAATAAAGGCATTTGTGATATCAGCATGATTGTAAGTACATGCGCCCATTATGAGTCCTTCCTCGTTTCGAGCTATAAGACCAGAAATTGATTTCGTTTCCTGCAGAGTAAAAGATGAATCATAATTAATTTTTATGTAACCCAGGTCAGGTGGCATCTAATTCATCAGTGCAAGGTAGATCTTGGGAGCCTTCAGAAATTCCACTCCTTCAATCTCTGCCAGGTAACCCTTAATAAACCCTACCAGATCATTGACAGACTGTTTAACCCCATTGTGAATTAAATTGTTTCTTGAATGCCAAATCGCCCAATAACCGAGAGAAAGTAACTTTCTTCCCTTATCATCCAGAACTGTGAACATCTCGACTAACCACTGTTTGAAATCCGTCCGCAGGATACTAGTAGAAAAGGATAAACCCAAGACTTGCAAAACCTGCAAAGTGAATGGGCAGATTCTTATCAAATGATCTACCGAATCAAAACCTGAGCGGCAAAGGGGACACTTCGTTGGCGTGCCAAGCTGCCTCTTCTGAAGATTTTCATAGGTTGGCCTGAAATTGTTGTAAAACTTCCAAAATGTAATTTTGATCTTTTCTGGTCGATGTAGAGACTATAGGGTATTAAAGAAATGTTGCAACTATTTAGCCATATAAAGGGGTAGTTGTGTATGAGAATTAACCTGTCCCATATAAGAGACCTATAACCACTCCTCACAGTGTATACCCCCGAGCCATCCAACCTCCAATCTTTGATTTCAGGCATAAAAGAGCTTCCCAGAGGTATAGACAAGATTGCAGTGCGTTGTGGCTCATCAACAATATCATTGACAGAATCCACATTCCAGGTACACTCGTTTCCTTATTAATCAACTGTGAAACCATAGTGTAACTGGTATTGATATTCTGACATTGTATGCCACCGGAATCCAAGGATCTCTCCAAATGTTCACAGAACAACCATCGTCAATATGCCATCCCAAGCCCTTCTCAAGCAAACCCTTTGCACTTACGATGCTACGTCAGGTAAGCGACAGGTAAGATCCTAACTTCGCATTTAAAAAATCAGTACAAGGAAAATATCGCGCCTTTAAAACTCTTGAAAGCACACTGAGGATTTGTACTTATACGCTAACACTGTTTTGATAATAAGGAAACATTAAAAGCTGCTAAATCCTGAAACCCCATTCCTCGAAAAAATCTTAGGAGAGCATAGATCCTTTCAAGAGCTCCAAGGAATTCCCTTAAGAGACCTCGAATTATGCCACCAAAAATGATTGAACACTCCTTTCATTTTTGAACACAAAATTTTGGGGAATAAGAAACATTGCATTGCATATACGGGAAATGCTTGTAACACTGCCTTAATTAACCTTCCTACCCATAAAAAGAAATCTGGTATTCCAACTGTCCACACAAGTACGAATTTTATCAATATGGTTTGCAAGAGCCTGTTTTCTGTTTCATCCCACTATCATGGGTAAACCAAGGTAATTCTTCAGATTATCAGCAATTCTAACATTCAGAATATTTTGTACATCCCTCCGAGTCTATGCATCCTCATTTGTTCCAAAATAGACCAAAGATTTATCGTAATTAACTTGCTGTCTCTAGGCAAGCTCATAATCAACAAGAACTTGTCGAATATTCTTTGCTCCTTCCATCGATGCATCACCAAACGGCATGCTGTCATCAGCAAAAAAATAAATGGTTTATGAACAATCTTTCCCTTCCTAACTCGACACCTTTTATAGTCTTAAAACGTTGAGCCTCAACCAATAACATTTAGTCTTAAAACGTTGAGCCTCAACCAATAACATTTAGTCTTAAAACGTTGAGCCTCAACCAATAACATCGAGAGACCCTTCGTACATAACAAAAACAAATAATGGTTTAGTGGGTTGTCTTGCCTCAAACCTCGAGATGGAATAAACTGTTCATTACAACCTCCATTGAGACCGACAGAATAACTAACCAAAGAACATAACATATGACCAAGGTAACCCAATCCACATGAAAATTGAGCTTAACCATCATCCCAATTAATAAGTCCCATTTGACTCGATCATATGCTTTGGCAAAATTCTTAACTTTATCACTTTTTCTATTTTTCATTGAATGAAGGGCTTCATATGCAATCAAGACATTATTCTAAATTTGTCTATCCGGAATAAAGGTTTTAAAAGTTGCTCGTTCATCGAATGAAGTCCCATAGTTTTGACATCATCCCAAATATCATCCACGTAAAAAGCTTTAAAAGTTGCTCGTTCATACTATCTGTAATATGCCTTCGAACTTTCCCTAAAATATGATCATCATTACCTTCATTCGAAGTTGTGAATAGATTTTTTAAAAAATTCATAGCAATTGATAACATTCCTTTTGAATCTAAAACCTATCTACCATTCTCATCTTTCAACCCCTTTACAAGATTACGTTTTTTTTTGCTCGTAGCCATTTTATAAAAATAAGAAGTGTTACTATCTCCATGAACAAGCCAATTCGAACGAGTCCTCTGTTCCTAGTAGAGCTCTTCTTTGTCTGCTTTCAAATTCAATCCCATTTGAATATTCACAATCTCTAAAGAGGTTTTCATCAGTCGGATCCTCTTCATGAAGCAATTGTAACTTGCGGTTAAGGGTAGCTTTTCTTAGACGCCTTGACTTTCGAACTAAAGAACCCCACCACAGAAGCCGTTTACCTAAATTTTCGAATTTTCTAGGCAACTCATTAGAATCAATCACCAAAAAAGACTTAATAACATTCTTACAGTTTGCCTTTGAACACCATTCAACATTGTAACAGAAAATTCTTTTACCAAACTTGTGCCTCTGAAAGTTAGCCCCTTCAGTATCGATCAAAATAGGGTAGTGGTTCGAAAACGATTAAGGGAGATGAGACATCGACTAATCAGAGAACATATCCCGCCAAGCACGATTAGCCATCCCATGATCAAGCCTTCCCCTTTCCCAAGTAAACCATTTACCAATATATCTCAAATCCGTCAACTCACAATTGACTAAAGCGGAGCGAAAAGTGGACATGTTCCTTTTCGAACGAACTTGACAACCTTTTTTTTCATAAGAAAAAAAGCTATCTCATTAAAATCCCCTAGTATTAACCAAGGGAGATCTTGATGTTCCTCTAGGAGTCGTAGAAGACCTCAAGAACGACTCCTTAAATGTTCTTCGGGGTATTCATAAAAACCTGTGAGGTGCCAACCTGCCCCATCAACATCATCCTTAACCACAACATTTATATGGTGTTGGGAAAAACTCCGGAGAGAAACTGATACATGCTGTGTCCAACATAAACATAACCCACCCTTCGAAACTTCAACTCCTACCTCAATACTCGAAACGAACCCACACCTTCTTCGTACCCATTCCATATGCCTAGCATTGATCTTAGTTTCCATAAAAAATAAAACATGGGGACGAATATCTCTCAGGTGATTCTTGAGTCTTTGAACAACCCATGGATTCCCTAAGCCACAGATGCTCCAACTCAATGTTTTCATAATTCATGGCTGCCCTGTCTCGCAGAGCCAGTCGATAAAGTAGAATTTTCATATGCCACAGTTGCATCTTTAAGAACTCCTGTAAATTTTGTCAATGTGCGCGGTTGTTTTTTCCTTTCAATAGCAAAACGTGGGGTTATTCTCACAATCAGACCCAATTTCCATTAAGCCATGTAATCTGTCGCTTGATACACCTGGCCTACATTCATTTACACCACCATTAGAAATATTGGAAGTAAATCCCACATATTTGAATATAGTATTTTGCCTAAAATCACTCCTATGATCCCTACAATCCCGCACATTCAATTCAAATTTGTTGCCTTATCCGTTGGGAAAAAAATAACCCCCATCTGGTTATCGTAACCACCTGCTCACTGCTGCATGCCGCCCTCTAATCGGAGCTCTCACCATGCTCGAGCTTACCGCAGATGAAGCAAAAAAGACTGAGCTTCTCATACTTAAAATTTGCATGATAAAATTGCTCACCAAATTGAATTTTCTTCCTTCTTTTCAATGGCAATCGAATATCCAAACGAACACGAATCCGCATATACCAATATAATCCCATCGACAGACTCTTTGAATCATACTCCAAGAAATTACCCAAGAAATCCCCAAACTGGCGAACTTTAGACATGAAACCTGGCGGAAGGTCATGAACCCGGATCCAAAACACAACTTGATATAAATTGATAGTCAAGGGATCTTCATTCGACAATTCCTCTCGAAGCAGCAGAAGATGGTTATTAAAGAACCACGACAGACCTTTGAGAACCCTCTTAAGATCCGTCGCATAAAAAAACTTGAAAAGAAAATGTCTTTCACCAATATCAGGGATAGCGATCCCTCCGATCGAATGCCATAAATCGACCAACGTATTTCGCAAAGAAGGAAAATGAACAACGCTGTCAGTCAAACAAGTACCCACCAATTGGAATTTCAAATCATTATTAGTCGGATACTCCTTAAAGACATCTTCCTCCTCGTCCTCAAGATTCAGATTCGCCATCTCTCCATCCATGGCCAAGAAAACACACAAAGCCCCACTCACCAGAGAAGAGAAGAAAGAGAAAAAAGAAAGAAGAACACTCGTGTCAACAAGGACAGACGAAAACCATGCTACTCAGCAGACTCAAGTAGATATGTTTTTTTAAAATGTATTTCAATAAATTAATGTATTTTTTTTATAATTGGGGGAGGGAAATGGGGTTGTTGGCATCATATTTTAAATTAATTAATATTTTTTTAAAAAAATTTTGATTAGTTTAAACAAAATAAATATAGGTACAAAAAATTATTTTAACCATTTATCTTTTATTTTATTCTACTTTTTAGTATACGTAAAAAATTATTATGCCATTTATGCTCATAATTTTTTTATTTTATGAATAAATTCTAGACGAATGGAATCAAACTTGGAATTAAATTCAACCTGAAACGCGAGTATCCATGTTAGATATAATAGATAATGGCAGCAAATAAAACTAAGAATTTGACAGAATAAGAACAAGAAAACTAAATAAAATTAGCGAAGAGTCCAAGTCTGTTTGTGAAGGGACGTGTTCTTGATGAGATCTAATTGAATTAAAGCAGCCAAGAAGTGAAAATAATCAGTCAAGACAAATTTGATTGATTAAGTAACAAAACCGAATGAAATCACAAACTAAGTGATACGTGAATCGGTCGTGATTGTTTTGTTATTATTTTATTTGTTTTTGTTCACTACAGATTTCATTTTTAATTCTTACAGGATTAGTTTTCTTTCTTTGCATTTTTTTCGTTTAAAAGGATTTTAGCCTTATTTGATTTGTAACGGCATGATTTTGGTGTCGTCAGAAATAGTGATTTCGGGTTACACATTCTGACTAGTGGGTCAATTAATTTTATTGAATTTAATAATTTCGGGCATCTAGCAAAGAGATAATAAAACTAGTATAAGGAAAAATTCAGTAGTTGGTTACAAATTAAATAAAAAGGGTTAAATTGTAGGAATTCAAAACTTGAATATCATATGTAATTGTGACTAAGAGCCAAGAAAAAGAAAACTAGGTGGGTCTAAGTTACAATTAAAACCTAACAATGATTAAGGCATGGTGGAATGCACCAACTACAGATATCTGTGGTTTAAATTGATTTGGTAAAATAAAGATAATGATATTAGTTGATATTAGGTGAGAAAAAGAGGTGATATTAGGAGAAATAAAAGAAAAGAAAAAAAATAAAAAGAATTTCAGTTCATCTCCTTCTCTGCAAACGTGGGTAGCCATTGTTGGGGAGGAAGACATTTCATTCAAGCTATTTTGAAGAAAAAGAGGTGAGTTTTGAAGTTAGTTTTTACATGTTTTTGAGTTATTCCTAACTCAATTTAGTCTAATCGAGGGTTGATTTGTAAAACCCTTAAATAGGTAAGGATCTTTCTATGAATGGGATTGATGTATTTGTGAATCTTGTTGTTAGATAGTTGAATATTGTCGAAAAGTTTTTTTTTTTAAAAAGTTCCGAATTTTTATTTTAAAACCAAAAATGGAGTTCCCACCATTTTTTTTTAATTCGGTGTGATTGGATTACTATAAAATGTTTTAGTTCATTTAAACAAACGTTTTGGTTTTCAAAATCCAGAAAATGAGTTCGGGAGTCGGTTACATGTGAGGAAGGATTAGCACCCTCACACGTCCAAAATTGGTACCTAATCGATTTTTTTGGTCTTGATTGTTAAAAATTTTAAATCTCGAGTAAAATATAAAATGCGATCCCTAAATTCATGATTAAAATCGAATCTTGTGAGGAAGACTCGTTACCGAAATAATCGAGAAAAGAAGTTATATCCAGTAAGTTAGGACACGACACCTCGAATATTTAAAATAACAAGCATTCCTTTTGTTTTTTTTAAATGGGAAGGATATTCGATTATTTCGATTCAAAGAAAAATTCAACTTAGTAAGTTAAGGCGCAAACTTTCAACTCACGAAACAATGAATATTGCCTTAATTTTGAAATCATTTATGTATTAAAATTAAATATAATTTATTTTATCAAAATATTTTTGCAAGGGATAATGAATTTGTGTACAATTTAATGTAAAGATAGTAAAATATAACAAACATGAATAAAATAAATTAAATAAGCATGATTCAAAATAATATACAACAAATAATTAAATAAAATGGTGAAAATTTGGATGGCATTAAATAAATAATAAATAAATAAAAATAACAAATGGATGCAAATTTAGTGCTAAAAATAATACGAATAAATAAAATAATTGAAAGAATTAATTAAAAAAAAACAGAATAATAGGCAAATTTAAAAAAAAAACCATGAAAGGATTAAATTAAAAAATAAAATAAAAGTTCAAAGAAAAAATGATAAAAAAGGAAAAAGAATAAGGGTTCAAATTAAAAAAACTAAAATAACAGGGTTGCTTTTAAATAAAATAAAATTGCAAGGATTAAATTAGGACGAAATTGAAATTAAAAAAATAAAAAAGGGGGGTAAAAATCAAATTTTTGAAAAGTTTAGGGGCTTAATTTGTAAAATAAAAAAATAAATGGGGTGAGATTAAAAGAAAAAAAGGTTTAAGGACTAAATTAAAAGAAAACTAAATTTTAGGTAAAAAATAAAAAAATAGAAAAATAGGGTCAAAATCATAATATTCGAAAAAGACAGGGACCAAAAGGAAAACATACCTAAAATTTGACACGTGGCAGCCCTAAGGCCGTCAAGGACCAAATTAAAAAGTATTTAAAATTATTGGGCTGGATTGAAATAAATTAAAAATATAAAAAAAGACTAAATTAAACCATGAAAAAATTTCGAAAGAACCGCGAGGATAAATTTCCCCTTTTTGAAAAACACGCGGACCCTAGCGGGTTCGAATCGAGTCAAGTCAGGTATGCGTGAAACGGCATCATTTTGGGGCATTTTAAGCCACACCCAAAACGACGTTATTTTGGAGGACTATAAATGCTCAAAATATTTCAAAAATCATTTTCACTTGCATTTTAAAAAAAAAAACTCTCCTTTTTTTATTTTCCTCTTAAAGCTCTCCAAAGGCTTAATGGCCGATCACCAAGTGCCGCCGTGGGTATTGCCGTCAACCACTATCATCGAAGAGGAAAAAAACAAAGAGTTGATTGTGGCTTTTTTGTAGTCGGATTTGATTTTACATTTCTTGTCTTTTTTCTATTTGTTTTCTTCCCTTTGTCGTATTCTTCTTTTGCAGATTCGAACGGCAGTGTCAGAGGCGTGGGGGTCTCGATATAGGGTGTCAGACGACTCGAGAAGGTGTACTTGCTGACGTGGCATGAAGGTTGGGCGAGGCGACTACTGGTTGTTTCTCCATATTAGGGTTTCTCTAATTTTCAACATTTTGGGCTTCTTTAGGTTGGGCTTTAGATTTGGTTTTAGGGTTAGTTTGTGTGACACCTTATACCCGACCCAATTGTTGGATCCGAATATAAAATGTCACATTTCGTTGCCGAAGCAACTTACTTTTCTATTTTTTTATGAAAACATGGTGAAAAAAAATATTTTATAAAAATTTCGGCAGCATTTCTGCTTATTTACGTAAAATCCCCTTGTAAAATTTTGCATTTCACAATATATTCGCATTCAGATAATTTCCCAAGTCAATTCCCAACACTTCAATTTCTCAAACATTTCAATAAACTTGATATCTACGTTTAACCATTTCATCAAAACATTGATTATAAAGTCTTAGCAAAAGAAATATAATAAACATATATTTAAATTTAATTTATGACACAATATTGTATATATATAAGTCTATGTACATGCCATAAACATTTACCAAAAGTAAACTTTTCACCAACTTTGTTTGAGCTGAATCTCGGTTCTTCGGATGCTGTTGGAATGATCTACCAAATCTAACTACCTGCGCACGAAAAAAATAAACAAACCGTACACTGAGCAACTTTTATGCTCAGTGGTGCTAATATCATATAAATCATTACATAAATATTAAATATAGATTAATTAATAAAAGTAAATAAATAACAATAAACATTTTAATCAAATTTCCAAATCACATAATCAATTTAATTCACACAATAAAGAAATTCAAATATATTCAACTTTTGTTTTTGCTTTTCTTGCAATCTCAACCCCGTACCAAAGTTTAGACTCATAACCAGATACACGAATCCGCCATCCCGAGTTGTTCGGCAATGATGGCTATCAGAGTAGTCCATGACCCTAAGGGAATTGGGACTGCCCACGACCCTCTAGGAATTGGGGCTAATAATAATAAAAACCGACTACTTTGGCCTTTTCTCCCTCGACCCTCTGGGAATTGGGGAGATCTAAATCCTCTGATATAAAGACTCTATGGCATGCCAACTATATCTGATCTAGTCTAACTTAGTGTACCGGGGTAAAAATCATATTTCACTTCAATTCTATTTTCACATCATTCTCATTTTCGTCCCATATCATGATCAATTCACATATTTTGCCTGATGTAAAATTAGGCTTCCAATTCAAAAACATATAAAATATTTTCTTGATTAAACATATAAAATCATAACAAACAAGTTCAAATCGTAACCATAAATTTATTAATTTAATTATTTGAAAAATAAACATTTTCTATCTCAAATCATAATTTCATAATTATTAACTACATAATTCAAACTCATAAAAAATAATATAAAAACAAAATTAATATAATTAATCATAATAATCTAATTATTCTAAAGCTATATGTAATGAAAATAAGATATTAGCACAAACCGAATTTTAATCGCTTTACTTCTTCTCTTCGTCTTTCTCCTTCAAGGTGCTCGCTTCGTTTTTAGCTTATGCTTGAATTTTGAAGAAAAATGGTGAAAGAAAATTTTCTTTCTCCCTTTAGTGAGAAACAGAGAACATGAAACAAACTTCGAAATAAAGAAGGAAGAAACGTCTGTTTCTTTCCGACGTTTCTTCCTTCTTTTATATTTATTTATATTATTATATTATAATATTATTATTAATTAAAATATCTTTTAATAATCATGATAATAATAAAAAATCATTGATTTTTTAAAGCAATGGTAAAATTGCCATTAGGTCCTTTCCATCAAAATAAAAATAGAATATTTACTCTTTAGTCCCTATACTTTTCCAACATATTCAATTTAGTCCCTGAACTCAATAACGAATTTTTTAACTAACCACATGCTCTTAATAATAATTCTCTATTTTTTCATGTCTAATAGTTTCATTTAAAAACTATCATTACTTCTTATACTATTATTTATTAATAAATCCTTTATTCAAGGACTTATACCCTAAATTTGTATATATATATTTTTAAAGTGAGGATGTTATAGTTTGGTTTGGGTTGTAAAGGGATTTAGGTTTGTATGTAAATGGACACTTTAAAAGTAAAGTGAATTTTAATTTAAAATTTTTTAATTTTATTTTTGTTTATTTTGGCTTTTGGATTTGGTTTGGGATCGGACAAATTGGGCCTTCTACAGCTGCCCCTCTTTGCTCGTTGTCGTGTAACAGGAAGACGATATTTGATGTCTCACTCCACTTCACAGTAACCTTAGGGACGTTGAGCTCTGTTTCGTTTCTTTAATCTAACCTATTGTTTTGACCCACTTCTCTGTACCTTATCAAGAAGATGGGATTTGAAGTCTCACCCCACTCCACTGTATCCTCAAGGACGTTGTGCTTGGTTTCGTTGTTTTGATTCAACACACTGTTCTGACCCACTTCTTTGTACTTCACCAGGAAGATGGGATTTGAAGTCTCACTCCACTGTATCCTCAAGAATGTTGAGCTCGACTTCGTTTTTTTGATTTAACACACTGTTTTGACCTACTTCTCTATACCTTACCAGGAAGATGGGATTTGAAGTCTTACTCTACTCCACTGCATCCTCAAGGACGTTAAGCTTGGCTTCGTTGTTTTGATTCGACATACAGTTTTGACCCATTTCTCTGTACCTCACTAGGAAGATGAGATTTGAAGTCTCACTCCACTCCACTGTATCCTCAAGGACGTTGAGCTCGACTTTGTTGTTTTGATTCAGCATACTGTTTTGACCCATTTCTCTGTACCTCACAAGGAATATGGGATTTGAAGTCTCACTCACTGTATCCTCAAGGACATTGAGCTCGGCTTCGTTGTTTTGATTCAACATACTGTTTTGACCCACTTCTCTGTACCTTACCAGGAAGATAGGATTTGAAGCCTCACTCCACTCCATTGTATCCTTAGGGATGTTGAGCTCGTTTCGTTGTTTTAATTCGACCCACTGTAATTTAGGGGTATAGAATTTGTATTTCACTCCACTCCACTGTAACCTCAGGGACATTAAGATTCGCTTTGTTGTTTTAATCTGCTTCACTATAATTTCGAGGTAGAAGATTCGCCATTCCTGCTTCAATCTGCTCCTCTTCAGCTTTAGGAACGTAAGATTCACTTTTGCAGCTTCAATCTGCTCTTTACAGCTTTAAGGTTCACCTTTACGGCTTCAATCTGCTTCTCCTCATCTCCGGGGTATAAGATTCTCCTTTGCGACTTCATTCTTTCCCTTCACATCTCTAAGGTATAAGGTTTGCCATTGCGGCTTCAACCTTTCCCTCTACATCTCTAGGGTATTAAATTTATCGTTGTGGCTTCAATCTTTCCCTTTATATCTTTAGGGTATAAGGTTCGCCGTTACTGTTTCAACCTTTCCCTCCACATCTTTAGAGTATAGGATTCAATGTTTCCTCGATTCATCTCGCCATTTCATGGGAATGAAACCTGTAGAATATGCTTTGATGGACCTCTATGTAGGCCAAATTATTAGGATGCCATGATTAGAATGAGTTAAATGCCCCTAACTAAATGAGTGTGCATGATGGACGTCAGATTCAAAATTGATTTCTTTTTCTTTTCATTGTCCTTGGATTGACATGGTTTGTTGCTTGTTGCAATTTTATTACCAGTGTGCTACCATTTTTCCCTTATTGGTTTGATGCTTTTTGACATGAAACCCAAAGAGGTAGTCGTAATCTGAACTATTTGTTTCAAGACCCCTTTAACCCTCGGGTTTGATTATTTCCAACTAGTGATCCTGTTTCAGGTTCCTATACAATTTAGATATTTTCCAGAGTAATATGTAGAAATATTTTTGTTCCTTATATCGTTAAACCACTAACCATTATTTCAAATGCAAAAATGCTTGAATCAAGGTTGTAAGGTGGATGAAATTGAATTTGATTGGAGGCAAAACTCGTATGAATGAAAAGATTAAAAATCATTAGTCCACTAACCATTATTTCAATGCAATAATGCTTGAACATGGTTGTGAGGTGGATAAAATTGAATTTTATTGGAGGCAAAGATCGCATGAATAGAGTTAGATGTCCTAGATATCAAAGTATGAGCTTCGCTGAGCAAAATTGATGAGGACTATTCTGAGCTTGATATGTGTCCATGAAACTTGAAATACTTCGCCGATGCCTCAAGGTGTAAAGTTCTCCACCTTGTTACTTTTGAAAGCGAAGATCGTTTCATGCCCCTTTTCTTTTATTCAAATTTGAGCCACTCTTTCAGGTTTTCAACTCAAATCTCCTTAGGTTTCGAGATGCCCTTTATGAGTTTTCACCTCGACCTCTCCTTTTTTTCCTTCTTTTTTTCTTTTTTCTTTTTATTTTTTTGGGATGAAATTTCTTCCTCACCGAATCCGAGTTCACGGGGTTGGGCAGGTCTTTGCCGTCCATCTCGATCAAAATCAAAGCTCCTCCAGAAAAGGCTTTCTTCACCTCATGAGGCCTTTCCCAATTCGGCATCCATTTCCTTGGAAGTCTTTTGTAAGCAAGATCCTTTTCAAAACTATAGCTTCCTTGTGGAATTCTCTAGAGCGGATCCTTCTTTGTCATAAGCCCTTGTCATTGGTACATCTGATCATAACGGATGACTTTTAACATCTTTTCTTCAATAAAGTTTAGCTAATCCCATCTGGATTGGATCCATTCTCCTTTATTAGTTCTAACAAAATTTGGAGGGAAGAACACTCGACTCCAATGGGTAGGACCGCTTCCATTCCGTAAACCATTGAGAGTTAAGTAGTGGATTGTTATGACTTTTAAGTAGGATTAATTAAAGTTAAAATGGTTTGATTAAGTAAATTATGAAAGACTTAATATTTACAAGTTTGCCATTAATATATATGAAATTAAAAGAAGAAAAAAATCAATTTTCTTTCCTTTTTCATCTTCTTCACACGGCCAAGAGGAAGAAAGTTAGGGTTTTTCATTGAAACCTTGAGCTTTGATGTGGGTAAGCAAACCTTGATCATTTTTAGTAATTTTTATGTTTTTGAGTTCGTATTAGCTTAATCTAGCTATTGCAAGGACTAATTTGTGAATCTGCCAAATGTTAGAAAACTTTCCATTGTTGAAATTGCTTGTTCTTGAAAGCTTTTGATATATTTGAGTGTTTGATACTTGGGTTAAATCTTTTTGTAAAGTGATTTTTGATGAAATTAGAGTTTAAGGACTGAAGTGTTAAAATGGTAATATTGTTGTACTTGTTGTGAAATAAATGGATTTGCTAGGATGTATAAGGAGACTATGAGTATTCGACTGGTATGGGTTGAAGAGGAAATGGGTATTTAGCATGTTTTCTGTTGTAAGGACTAAATTGAATAAAAAGAAAAGGTTAGGGGTAAAATTGTAATTTTACCAAAAAGGGGTTTGATTGTGTTAAATGAATTGATTGTGTGATTAATATGAGAAATTGAATAATTTTTGAATGTAGACTACGATCGTGCCACTGATCGTGGAAAGGGAAAATTAGCAGAATAGTCCCTAGATCCATTCAGAACTGCAATCTAGTCTGGTAAGTTCGTATGGTTAAATTTTAACTTAAATTGTTTATTCTTGTAATATGACTATTGCAGTGAGATGAAGTGATAATCGAAATTGTGGAAGACAAGTGTGAATGAAATACGAAAGATAAATGGGTTCGAGCTATAAACGAAAGGGTCCGGTGACTAAGTGTCATCGTGAGTAAATGAATCCTTTACGGATTAAAGATCCGATGACTAAATGTCATCATGAGTAAATGAATCCTTTACGGATTAAAGGTCCGATGCCTAAATGTCATCGTGAGTAAATGAATTCTTTACGGATTAAAGGTCCGATGACTAAGTGTCATCGTGAGTAAATGAATCCATGACGAATTAAAAGTCCGATGATAATATGTCATCGTGAGTATTAAATGAAATGAGTTCCTATGTGGAACAAGGGTCCGATGACTTTGTGTCATCGTGAGAAATAAATGCGAGTGAAACTTACCCCAGATGTAAACAGTGTTCCATTGGGTTAATTAGATTTTTGCAACTCTTAAAGTTTGTTAAATATATTTAAATTTATGTACTTACTAAGCCCTAAAGTGCTTACCTGTGGATTTGCATTTGTTTTGTAGATTCACTTTTGCTATTCAGAGATCGGATCATCTTGAAGCATCACACTATCCCGGAGTTGTTCAGTAGATTTTTACATCACTTGGTTAATGTGGCATGTACTAGAATGTTGTTACTTTTTCTTTATACAATGAGTTTGTGAAGAACCTTGTTTGTTTGATGAAATGTTGGATGTAGTTCTAAGTACCTTGTATTGATATAAATCTTGTATGTGTGTTGTCTTGAATGCATAGATAAAAGTTGTGCTTATATGGAAACAATGAACTTGTGTTTGGTACAAACTCTAGGGATTTAGCTTACTTGTTTCGGTAGAACCCATGTGTGTTTCGGTAGAAGTGCAGGGTAAGAGAGAGGTTGTATACTGACTTAAGTTGTATCGGTAGTTAAATTATGAGTATCGGTAGTTGTATGTATAAAAGTATCGATAGTTTGCATGCTTGTATCGGTAGAAGTTACAGGATGGAAATTTAGCTCTTTAGAGTTTTTAGTATCAGTAGATGCATAAGTTGTATCGTTAGAAATTTCACTTGTATCGGTAGAGCTAGTACAGGTACCGGTAGAAATCTGCACTGTTTAGAATTGTTCATTGAATTGACTACTACCGATACTTGACCTTCAGGTACCGGTAGAAGTCCCTTAAAATGTTAGAAATTCTATTTTTTTACCCTTGACAAAATAATGTTATGTTCAGATATTGTTTTAAATGGTGAGAAATGATTTTTAAATTGAATAAAGATGTGAACACTCGGATATGTGTAAAAGATGAATAGTATAATATGAATAGATGACACCGGAATCCTAATCGGCGATAATACTCGAAATTTTGGGTGTTACAAAGACGAAAGAGATAGCAGGCTTTATGCCATAGAAATAGTATCTATGCGATGGTTGAGTTATCGCATATGTTACGAGTCCTCGATAACTCGTGTGAGCAACATCGTGACTCAGGAAAGAGATATGGATCCTAAATGGATTATAGGCCTTACGATGGCTAAGACCATGCTTTATACATACTCTCGATAGCTCGTGTGAGCAGCATCATTAGGGAATAGTTTATAGTACAGATAGGCACTGTACCGATGGCTGGGGTACCGCATATGTTGCGAGTCCTCGACAGCTCGTGTGAGCAGTATCGGGTACTGGTAACTGAAAGTTATGGACAGGAAAGAAGTTGTAAATAACTCAAAGAGCAATAAAATTATGTTGGCTTGATGGAGTCATTGTTGCTTATTACAATGTCTAGTAACTCCTTAGACTATCGAACTTACTAAGCTATGAAGCTTACCACAGTTGTTGTTGTTTTGTAGATCGTTTGCTGACTGAAGATCGGATCATCGTCATCTCTTTGAATTCACACTATCGCGGAGTTTGTCGATAGTTTTTGCATCACTCGATCTTATGGCATGTACTAGGATGATATTAACGTTTGTTGTTGTATTAAAAATGTTGAAATCTTACTATGTTGAATGTGTGTATGCATGAAGTAAAATATTGATGTTTAAACTTAATATGCTTTGTAAAGACTTAGAAATTATGTATGTTGTGTGAAGGCTTATTGCATAATTTCTGATGGAGATGTTTGAGATGTTAAACTTGTGTCTTGGCATAATTCTTGAGATTCTGCATACTTGTTCCAGTAGAATTTATGCATGTATCGGTAGAAGTACAAGGTAGGGGAGAGGTTGTTCTCTGACTTGAGTTGTATCGGTAGTTGAACTGCAAGTATCAGTAGTTATTAGTATTGATGTATCGGTAGTTTGTATGCTTATATCGGTAGAAGGTGCAGGGTGAGAATTTTAGCTCTTTGGAGTCTTTGGTATCGATAAATGTATGACTTGTATCGGTAAAAATCATACTTATTCTGCAAAGCTAGCACAAGTACTGGTAGAAATCTGCACAGTTTCTGAATTGTTCATTGACTTGGCTACTACCGATACTTGACCATCAAGTACCAGTAGAAGTCTCCTAAAATATTGGAAATGCCATTTTACCCTTGTTGAATTGTGTTTATGATTAAATGTCGATATATAACGTGAGAAGTGAATTTCTTATTAAATAAAGTTGATTATTAAGATGTTTAAAGATGAACAGTGATAAATGAATAGAAAACACCAAAATCCTAATCGATGATGATATTCGAGTTTTGGGTGTTACATTTAGTGGTATTACAGCCTGCAATTTAGCAATTTCTTGGATAGTTATGATTGTATTAAATGATTTCATAGTACATGCCATATGAACCTGTGATAGTGTAATACAGATGAATCCGATCTAACCATAGTTTTTGCAGATAAAAGTAAAGATGCTTGGATCTAAAAGAGATGAGACTAATGAAGTAAACAAAAATAACCCGACAAGTGATTTCGGGGCTAATCATGGGGCCCTTATCCTTCCAAAGACAGAAAGAGAAGCTAAAAACATATTCTTCAGCTTAATGGGATAGTACTTCTCGTAATTTATGTAGAATAACCGAATGGTGCCACCACCTTTACCCCAGTTACACAGCCTGCTACCCGACCTGCGGCACCTCCTGTAATGCCTTCACCTTCTCTGATAATAGAGCAGAGGCGTTGTATTCTGACAGATAGGGTAAGAAAGTATGGGGTAGAGAAATTTCGTGAAAATGCTGAGGATGATCCATCCAAGGCTGACTATTGGTTGAAAAATGCCCTGAGGGTACTGAATGAAATGACTTGTTCTCCTGAAGATTATGTGAAGTGTGTCGTTTTGTTGCAAAAAGATGAAGCTTATAATTGGTGGGCAATGATCGCAGCAGTGATACCAGAAAACGAGGTTACTTGGGAATTTTTCCAAACGGAGTTTAAAAAGAAGTATGTTAGCAAGAGATATCTGGATAAGAAGAAGAAAGAATTCCTGGAGTTGAGACAATGAAATCAAACTGTGGTAGAATACGAACGGGAGTTTGTATTTCTCAGCAAGTATGCACGGGAGATTGTACCTATAGATGAGGCTTTGTGTGTCCATTTTGAATACGGTTTGAGTGATGAGATAAAGATGATGGTAGGTGGTTCAGAAATTTAACCATTTTTCATTTTGGCAGACAGAGCACAGAAAATGGAATAAGTATACAACCAGAAGAAACAGAGAGAGAAGAGACTTCGAGATTTTGGGAAGAAAAATCCCGCTAGAACCTTTTCAATGCCACCACCGAAGAAATTCAGAGACAGTGAAGTCCAAGGAGCAGTCTCTTCTGGCTTTCTAAATAGAAGCCGATCGAGACCACTAGAATCCAGATTTCAGAATCGATCGGTTAACAATATGGCTAGTGTTCGCAATGTGACAACACCTGTGTGCGAGCATTGCAAAAGAATCCATTCAGGCGAATGTCGGTTAGTTAAAAGAGCCTGCTTTAGATGTGGAAATACTAGTCACTTCATGCGAAATTGTCTAATGAACTCGGAAGCAAAGAAAGATCAGAGTGTTAACCCTTTGGTTACACCGTAGAAAGGCAGACGCCCGAGGCAGAGTAGCGATGCAAGTGGAAATCGAAGTGAACATAGAGACAGTAAGAGCAGATCAGAAGCTCGAGCCCTGCATGGACTTACGCCATTCGAGCTAGAGAAGAGGCTAACACTCCCAATGTTGTGATTGGTATATTCTATATTTTTAATGACATTGTATGTGCTTTGATTGACCCAGGGTTAACTCATTCATATACTTGCACTACCTTAGCTACTGATAAGAAATTGTTCATTGAATCGACTAAATTTGATGTGCAAGTCACAAACCCATTGGGTCATAATGTCATTGTTAACTTGGTATGTCATAAATGTCCACTGAAAGTTTAGGGCTGTGAATTTTCTGTCGATCTAATGCTATTTGCATTCACTGAGTTTGATGTGATCTTTGGTATTGATTGGTTATCTGAGCATGATGTAATAGTAAATTGCAAGCAAAGACAAATTAGTTTGAAATGTCCGACAGGTGAGGTAATTATAGTGGAGTCTAGTAGATTGAATAGTGAAATCAGAGTGATTTCGGCTATATCAGCACAGAAGATGGTTCGTAGAGGATGTAAAGCATTTCTGGCATGCATACTTGATACACGGGGTTTGGGCACAAAATTGGATCAGGTACCAGTTGTTAAAGACTATACAAATGTGTTTCTAAAAGAATTACCGGGTTTACCGCCAGTCAGAGAGGTAGAGTTTGGTATCTTATCTCTATTCCATCGTATAGAATGACACCGACCGAATTGAAAGAGTTGAAAGCTCAGTTGTAAGAATTATTAGACAAAGGGTTCATACGACCCAGTGTATCACCTTGGGGTACACCAGTATTATTCGTGAAAAAGAAGGATGGATCGGTGCAGATGTGTATAGATTACAGACAGCTAAATAAGGTGACAATCAAGAACAAGCATCCGTTGCCTCGGATCAATGAGTTATTTGATCAGCTAAAAGGTGCAACTGTGTTCTGTAAAATAGACCTTCGGTCAGGTTACTATCAAATGCTAGTGGAAGATTGTGATATAATGAAAACGACATTCAGAACTCGGTACGGTCATTAAGAGTTTTTGGTTATGCTGTTTGGGTTGACTAACAACCCCACAACATTTATGGACTTGGTGAACAGAGTATTTCAACCTCAGTTGGATAGATTTGTGGTTGTGTTTATTGATGACATATTGACTTACTCCCGGACAGAATCAGACCATACTCAGCATTTGAGAGAGGTGTTACAGATTTTACGGGAGAAACAATTGTATGCGAAGTTTAGCAAGTGTGAGTTCTGGTTGAGAGAAGTAGGATTTCTGGGTTATGTGGTATCATCGGAGCGAATCCGGGTTAATCCAAATAGGGTCTCATCTATCCTTGATTAGAAAGTACCAAAGAATGTTTTTGAGGTTCGGAGTTTCCTAGGGTTAGCAGGTTATTATCGCCGGTTCGTGAGATACTTTTCCATCATAGCCTTGACGATGACGAGGTTGTTACAGAAAAATATTCAATTCGTGTGGTCTGAAAAGTGTCAGCAAAGTTTTGATCAGTTGAAAAAGTTGTTAACCAAAGCTCCGGTCCTGACACAGCTAGAGTAGGGAAAAGAGTTCGTTGTTTACAGCGAAGCGTCTTTAAGCGGATTGGGGTATGTTTTGATGCAAGATGGGAAAGTGGTAGCTTATGCTTCCCAACAGTTAAAACCGTATGAAAAGAATTATCCGACTCACTATCTAGAGTTAGCTGCTATAATGTTTGCGTTAAAAGATTTGGCGTCACTACCTTTGTGAGGAGAGATGCCATGTATTTACTGATCATAAGAGTTTGAGATATCTAATGACACAGAAGGAGTTGAATTTGCGACAACACCAATGGTTAGAGCTGCTAAAAGATTATGACCTTGTGATCGACTATCATCTGGGTAAGGCCAATGTTGTTGTTGATGCCTTGAGTCGAAAATCGATGTTTGTTTTGAGAGCAATGAATGCTCACCTATCATTGGAACGTGATGGTTCTATCACCGTGGCACTTAGGATGAGACCGTTATTTCTACAACGAATTTAAGAATCTTAGAGAAAGGACCCAAAGCTCATGGCTAAAAGGGAGCAGATGCAGAATGATGCCACTACAGGGTTTACAGTAGATTCAGAGGGTATATTGTATTACAGAGGCAGAGTATGTATTCCAAATGATTCGAATTTGAGATGAGACATTCTAGCAGAAGCTCACAACAGCACTTATTCCATTCACCCGGGGAGTGTGAACATGTATAATGATTTGAAGAAAATGTATTGGTGGCCAGCTATGAAACGAGAGATTTCAGAGTTTGCGTCTAGATGTCTTATATGTCAGCAAGTGTAAGCAGAACACCATGTGCCATATGGGTTACTACAGCCGATTTCCATCCCAGAGTGGAAATGGGAACGAGTCACAATGGATTTTGTCACAAGACTTCCGGTAACACCAAGAAAGAAAGATTCGATCTGGGTAATTGTAAACAGATTGACGAAGTCATCTCATTTCATTCCCATTCGGATAGATTATTCACTTGAGAAATTGGTTGAGCTATACGTGTTCGAGATTGTGTGACTACACGGAGTACCAGCCTTTATTATCTCCAATAGGGATCCACGCTTTACCTCGAGGTTTTGGGGTAAGCTACATGAAGCCTTAGGAACTAGGTTGAATTTTAGCACTGCTTATCATCAACAAAGAGACGGTCAGTTAGAGCGAGTGATACAGATTCTTGAAGATATGCTACGATGTTGTACACTTGAGTTTGAGGGAAGTTGGGAGAAAAATCTACCACTAGTAGAGTTTGCATATAACAATAGCTATTAGTCTAGCCTTAAAATGGCACCGTTTGAAGCATTATACGGTCGAAAATGCAGAACATATTTGTACTAGTCAGAATTGAGTGAACATAAGTTAATTGGAATAGACTTGGTTCATGAGACTAAGGACAAAGTGTGGGTGATCTGTGATTGTTTGAAAGTAGCGTCTGACCGACAGAAGTCGTACGCAAATTTTAAAAGAAAAGATATAGAGTTCGCAGTGGGTGATCGAGTCTTCCTAAAAGTTTCACCTTGGAAGAAAGTGCTACGTTTTGGCAGAAAAGGAAAGTTGAGTCCGCGATTTATCGGGCCGTATGAAGTCATCGAACGGGTGGGTCCTGTAGCATATAAGTTTGTTTTACCCCCAGGCCTAGAGAAGATTCATAATGTATTTCACGATTCGATGCTGAGACGGTACATATCAGATCCTTCTCATGTGATTACACCCATGGAGGTTGAGATTCAGCCAGATATGTCTTATTTAGAGAAACTGGTTAGAATACTGGCTCGTAAAATAAAATAGCTGAGGAACAAGAGAGTACCGCTGGTGAAAGTATTATGGAATCGTCACGAGTTAGAGGAATCAACTTGGGAGACAAAGGCTTCAATGAGATCACAGTACCCTAACCTGTTTACTGGTAAGAAATTTCGGGACGAAATTTCCCTAAGGGAGGGAGAGTTGTAACAATCCAATTTTTAGTTGTGACGAAAATAATGGTTTCGGGACCACAGTTCCGATGAGTCGAGTCATAAATATTAGTTATTTAATATCAGTGATGTCATCAACATCGTATTGAGTTTTGGGTATGAAATTTCGACGTTTAAATAGGTAAATGAATAGAAAGGTCTAAATCGTAATAGGTGTAAAAGTAGAGATGATAATTGGAAGGGCCAAATGAGCAAATTGACCTAAGGTACTTTAGTGGGTGGATTGGCATGATATATATTAGTTATAAATAGGTTTAATTAAGATTAAAAATTGTTAATTAAAGCTTAATGATGAAAATCTTAATATTTACAAAATTGCCATTGAATATATATATAAATTAAAATAGAAAAAATGAGGAAATTCATTATTTCTTCATCTTCTTCAGCGTAAAGAAGAGAAAAGCTAGGGTTTACACATTCAATCTTTGAGCTTTGATTTGAGTAAGTAAGCCTTGATCGATTTTAGTAATTTTTATGTTTTTGAGTCCGTATTAGCTTAATCTAGCTTATGCAAGGACTAATTTGTGAATCCGTCAAATGTTATGAAACTTGGCATTGTTGAAAATGCTTGTTCTTGAAAGCTTTTGAAATATTTGAGTGTTTGATGCTTGGGTTAAATCTTTTTGTAAAAGGATTTTTGATGAAGTTAAGGTTTAAGGACCAAAATGTGAAAGTGATAAAATTACAAGTACTGTTGTGAAAAAAATGTGTGATGGGGTTGGATAGACACCCTAGAGAATTCGACTATGGTTGGTTGTGTGAGAGAATGGTTATTTTGCATGTTTTGTGTTGAAAGGACTAGATTGAATAAAAGGAAACTATTAGGGGTAAAACTATAATTTTCCCAAAAAGGATTGTGCTTGAATGACTGAATTATGTGACTTAATGTGAGAATTGAATGATTTGTGAATGTAAACTACGATCGTGCTACAGACAACAGAAAAGGGTAATTGACAGAATAATCTCAAAAGTCTTTCCTAAATTGCAATCCAGTCCGGTAAGTTCGTAATGTAAATCTTACTTAATATTCCTTGTATATATAGATTGTTAATGTTCAGTAAATTGAAAGCATTTGATATTGAAGATGATCGAAGAAATGAGACGAAAGAGATAGTAGACCTTATGCCTTTGAAATAGTACCGACACGATGGCAAGATGATGGTATTTCAAATGACATAGATTTTCTCCCCAATTTAATGTTTTAATTGTTTCTTTTGTATTTCATTTAGCATGCATCATTAGCATTTTACACTTAGTTTCCATATTTTCTAACTCATTGTTAGTTAAAATTCTTGTTATTTTTATCTATTTTTGTACTAATGTCAACGCAAGTAGCCGATATATTGCGTGTTAATATTGTCAGGGCAGGAACTCAGTCTAGAAGCTTAATGCTAGACAAATGCAGCCACAAGATCAGTTGGAAATTGCGACCAAGAGATGTCGCCACATTGAAACTAAACTTCAAATGAGTAGAATCAAGTTGAATTCATAGGTGAAAGCACCAACGCATGAATTTCATAGATGTCGCTGCAATTATGATTTTAGAATTTGCCCATTGATACAACGACAATCTACAGATCTCTGAAGAACATACTAGAACTACGTGTGTGCATAGTTGTAATCTAACTAATTTTGACAGCTGTAGGATCTAGATCTGGATCTAAAAATGATGGCTGAAACCTGTAACATTTTGGAGTTTATAAATCGACGAACAAAGGATGAAGAAATCATCAAGAGCGAAGGGGATTTAATTCTGAAAATTCTGTGTGAATTGGAGATTTGAGCTGGAAATTGGGAAGCTGATGAAGCAAGTCTGTAACCACTTCTGACGAGAGGTGCTTTATGCAGAGCAAGAGGAACAATTAGGGAGTAGGCCTAGTAGTCTAGAGATAGTAAGCTTCGTTGTACTCTTTAATTCTTCTTAAACGATGCTGGATTTTGATGATATTAAATGAATATGAGAGTGTCTTTTAATGTTAAATCATTTTGATTCTTATTTTACACTACTTATCTGTTTATTCTTAGATCTAACCGCTTTAAGCACGAGAGTGAAATTATAGTTCACCGACATCGAGAGATACAGTGACAGGTTGGGTTAAGAAGTAAGTTAGGCGAGAGCTGCTTGGGACTGGGACAAACTCTAGTTACTTGTTCTTGAATACACATCGTTGCTCGCACCGAGAGGTGAAGTGATTGTGGATATTTAACTCGGGGTTAAGTAGAGAGTTATTATTGGTAAGAACTCAAAGGGACTTTATTGCAGCGACATTCTATCTATATTTTACCTTGTCAAAGCATCCAGCGTTGCGATTTAGTAGAATCAGTGAACCGTTTCTGCCTTTCTACACTTGATCATATTTACATTTTATACATTTAAATATTCATCACTCAACACTCAACACAATTGGATTTATTTTCAGTACATTGACATTTAACCTCTGAAGTTTAACTCTAAGTGTGTTGACATTCCTGATTATTTTAGTGTGCAGATCTGACATAAATGCACTGACATGAGTACTCACATTACACTTAATTGCTGTATTAGTTGCTTCGACATTTAAACATCAAGAACCCATTCCTCGTGGGATCAATATCCGATAGAATTATTCTATCAACTATACTTGCATCGACGTGTGTCCGCTTGCACATTGCTGTGATGTAAAAACACCGATCAAGTTTTGGCGCCGTTGCTGGGGATTGGTGTTTGTTTAATGTTTGCTTTTGTAGTTGCAATTAATTCTACTTACTTAACTTTTAATCTTTACTAATCTGTTATTATTTCTCTAATTGTTTTCTTTTTCAGATTTTTAATTCTTGCATGTCCATGGGGAAAATCCTAAGAACATTGTAAGCTTTGATCCAGAGCTTGAGAGGACACTTAGGAGGAGAAGGCAAGAACAACGAAAAATGTCTGATAACAACAACAATAATTTGCCACCATTGCTGTCATAAGATGGAATTCCTCTAGTGCTTCCACAAATTGTTAACGATATACCACCACCGCTTCCACAAAACAAACAAGTACAAAATAGGACAATAAGAGATTTTGTTATGCCTATACTCGATGATTTACAACCAGGGGTTGTGAGATCTGCTATTCAAGCTGGTAATTTTGAATTAAAACCGGTGATGTTTTAGATGCTTAAATCAAATGGGCAATATTTAGGTTTTCCGCATGAAGACGCACGAGAGCATTTGAAATTATTTTTGCTTATTTGTGCATCCTTCATTTAACATGGTGTCCTTGATGATGCCTTAGTAACACAGTTTGTTTTGCATTTCAATCCGCCGACAATGAACGCAAGGTTGCGAAATGACATTACTGCATATCATCGGTTGGATGATGAGAATTTACATACCACTTGGGAGTGTTATAAAACATTGCTTCGACACTGCCCAATGCATGGAATTCAGCAAGAGACCTAGATTGAAATATTTTACAATGGTTTAAATGCTCAGACAAGGAACCTTGTCGACACATCAGCTAATGGTCCCTTGTTAGATTGTACATACAATAAAGCTGTAAGAATTCTAGAAAGGGTTGCTTAGAACGACTTCCAATATCCTATTTCTCATTCTGCATAGGTAAAAACTAACCTTGGAGTTCTTGAGTTAGATGCTATTTTTGTTTTGTTAGCGTAAGTATCCTCATTGGCCAATATTACATAGAATCTGAAGGGAACAAATTATGTTGCTCCTAGTCAAGTGGCCCAGTAATTGGATGCGCCGATATTTTCTTGTGAAATCTACGACGACAATCATAGTTATGAGGATTGACCACAAGATGCAGAAAATGCTTTCTGTGTCAATAACATCAGGGGATGTTCATTTGGTAACTCATACAACAACCGATCTCAACAACCTTGAGGGAATCAAAATGCTTCTACATTCAGATATCGAAACTCCTCAAATCAAGGGAGTTATAGACAAGGGAGATACAATAGCAATCCACAACAGAATTATAATCAGAATTCACAGGTAAATTCTCGATCTGAACAAATGCAGTCACATAACCAGATGAAACCACAATAGTCTTTGCTGCCACATATGCAAGGACAACATCATCAACATCAACAGCAGCAATTTTCTCAACCTAAGTCAGATCCTATGGCTGCTCTTGAGGCAATGATGCGTGAGCATATCACACGAACTAAAGCAATAGTGCAAGGCAACTCATCTTCCATTACAGCATTAGAAGCCCATTTAGGACAATTGGCTTCTAATTTAAGTACAAGGTCACCAGGCACTCTACCTAGTGATACTGAGAATCTTAGGCAGAGGGGGAAGGAGCATTGCAAAGCAATCACGCTGAGGAGTGACAAGCAAATGATGGGACCAAATAGTTCTGCCCAAGACCATGTCGACACATCTGAACCACAGTAACAGGAAGAAGATGCAGCTGAAGAAAGTCAAGCAAAAGAAAATGAAGAGGAACCAACTATAGTGCCATCTATGTCTGCAGTTTGCCCAACTAAGTTATCGACGGAACTGCCAATATCGACACCACCGAGTTTTCCACAACAACCCAATGTTACAATATCTTTACCATTTTCACAAAGATTTAAAGAGAAATTCCATGACAAATAATACCAAAAGTTTGTTTCTACTTTGAACCAATTGCACATTAATATACCTCTAGTAGATGCTCTTGTGCAGATACCCAGTTGTGGGAAATACATGAAGGAGCTGTTATTAAAGAAAAAGAAATTTTCTGACATCGAGACGATTGCGCTCACAGAGTCGTGCAGCGCTGTGCTTACAAATAAGTTGCCAACCAAGATGAAAGATCCTGGCAGCTTCATAATCTCATGCTCCATTGGGAATCATTATTTAGGTAAGGCTTTATGTGATTTAGGAGCAAGTATTAATCTTATGCCTCTGTCTACTTTCAAGAAATTAGGAACAGGTTCGATGAAGCCCACTACGGTGACATTGCAACTTGTTCCTTAGCACAACCGGAAGGCCAAATCAAAGATATCTTATAATCCTAGACTGCGAAGCAGATAAGGAAGTGCCCATTATCTTGAGGCGACCATTTCTAGTAACGAGATGCACACTTATTTACGTATTCAAGGGGGAACTTATCATGCGTCATAACGATGAGCATGTGACCTTTAGTGTGTTTAAGGCATCTCCATCTAGAAGTAAAGATCAATGTCACCACATCGATGTGCTGGATGAAATCATTTCAGAAGAATTCAATGCAAAGAGTTCAGCAATGTTAGATAAAGATGCGGCGACATTCACTGAGGAGATCCTAGCTGATTGTAGCGACAAAGAGAAGGTTAACAATTTTGAGCTGAGACAGAATTGGCAATTGAAATCTTTGGATTTGTCTAACAGGATAATCTTAGTGTTTAAACCATCTATTGAGCAAGCTCCTACCTTGGAGTTGAAGCAATTGCCAACACATTTAAAGTATGTTTTTCTTAGTGACAACGAGACACTACCTGTTATTGTCAACGCATCCCTTGACGCAACGCAGGAAGATAAGCTCATTGCTATTTTAAAAGAACATAAAAGAGCCATAGCATGGAGCATTGCTGATATTAGAGGCATTAGTCCCTCTTTTGCATGCACAAGATTAAGCTAGAAGATGAAAAGAAGCATTCAATTGAGTAGAAACGAAGACTTAATGAAAAGATGAAAGAAGTAATGAAGAAGGAAATTATCTAATGGTTAGATGCGGACATTATATAACCTATTTCCGATAGTGATTGGGTGAGCCCAGTTCACTGTGTGTCTAAAAAGAGTGGTTTCGCAGTTGTGACCAATAACAAGAATGAGTTAATCCCTACTCGCATCGCAACTGGATGGTGAATATGCATGGATTACCGACGACTGAATGCGGCCACAAAGAAGGACCATTTTCCACTACCTTTCATTGATCAGATGCTAGATAGGCTAGCTGGTAAAGCTTATTATTGTTTCTTAGACGGTTACTCTGGATACAGCCAAATTACTATTGCGCTGGAGGATCAAGCAAAGACAATGTTCACATGCCCTTTTGGAACATTTGCTTTCCGGTGTATGCCGTTTAGGTTGTGTAATGCGCCAGCAACATTCTAGAGGTGTATGATGAAAATAATTTCGGACATGATCGAGGAATCCTTAAAGGTATTCATGGATGATTTCTATGTTTATGGACAGAATTTTGACCAATGCGCTGACAATCTGGCGAGAGTTTTGAAGAGATGCGAGGACACAAATATAGTTTTGAATTGGGAGAAATGCCACTTCATGGCAACTGAAGGCATTGTCCTTGGGCATGTGATATCTTGTCAGGGCATTGAGGTTGATAAAGCAAAGGTAGAAATTATTGAAAAACTACCACCGCCCACCAACGTCAAAGTAATAAGAAGCTTTCTTGGACATGCTGGCTTTTATATAAGATTCATTCGAGATTTCTCCAAGATAGCTAAACCATTATGCTCACAGCTGGAGCAACATAAAAAGTTTGTGTTTGATGACATCTATTTGGACGCATTCATGATAATAAAGAGACAGCTAGTATAAGCCCCAATTATCGTTGCAGCGGATTGGACGCAATCGTTTGAACTAATGTGCGATGCAAGCGACTTTGTTGTAAGAGCTGTCCTAGGCCAAAGAAAAGTAAAGGTATTTCATTCTATTTACTATGCTAGTAAAACCCTAACTAAATGTAGGTTAATTACACTATGACTGAGAAAGAGTTGCTAGTAGTAGTATTCGCATTTGACAAGTTTCGTTCTTATCTTGTTGGCGCAAAGACTACAGTTTACACGGACCACTAAGCATTGAGGTACCTTTTTAACAAAAAAGACGCCAAACCTAGACTAATATGATGGATCCTACTACTTCAAGAATTTGACATTGAAATTAGAGATTGGAAAGGATCTGAGAATCAAGTAGCGGACCACTTGTCTCGATTGGAAGTAGAAAGTGAAGATAAGGAAATGTCCCAAATTGACGAATCATTTCCTGACGAGCAATTATTCTTTGTCAATGCATCGCCGTGGTATGCCGATGTCGTCAATTACCTTGTATGTGGGAAGCTACCCATGAGTGTTATTGGTCACAAGAAGATCAAGTTCATACGCAATGTTGCCAAATACCACTAGAATGAGCCATACCTATTCAAGTATGCATTGACAATATCATTCGTCGCTGTGTACCTGAAGAAGAAATGATGTCAATCCTGCGAGACTACCATGATGCCCCTTATGGAGGCCATTTTGGTGGAATAATGACTGCTGTAAAGGTCTTATAGTCAGGATTTTATTGGCCCACATTGTTTCGAGATGCCTACAATTTCGCACAATAATGTGATCATTGTCAACGCACTGGTTCCATATCTCAACGCAACGAGATGCTCCAACAACCCATCATAGAGGTAGAGCTCTTCGATATGTGGGGTATAAACTTTATGGGACCATTTCCAAAATCTTTTGGAAATGTGTATATATTAGTGGCTGTTGACTACGTCTCAAAGGGGATTGAAGCTATTGTAGTGCCAAAAGACGATGCTTGGACGATATTGAAGTTCTTTCACACATACATCCTCACGAGATTTGGGACACCGAGAGTGTTGATAAGTGACCAAGGCACTCATTTCTATAATAACCAAGTGGTGATTGCATTAAAACGATATGGTGTGAAGCATCGTATGGCTACCACATATCACCCACAAACCAATGGTCAAGCCGAAGTATCCAATCGTCAAATTAAAAGCATACTTGAGAAGGTGGTTAATCCATCTAGGAAAGATTCGTCTGGGCAACTACATGACGCATTGTGGGTGCTTCGCACTGCCTACAAAACCCTGTTAGGGATGTTGCCATATCAACTAGTGTTTGGAAAGTCTTGTCACCTGCCCGTTGAACTTTAACATAAGGCCATGTGGGCAATTAAGCAGGTGAATTTGGACTAAGATGATGCTAAAAAGAAAAGACTATTGGACATCACGGAATTAGAAGAAATTCGATGCCATACTTATGAGAATGCTACGATATACAAGGAAAAGACAAAGAGATGGCATGACAACATTATCTTGCATCGACAATTTCATCCTGGTCAGTTGATACTTTTATTTAACTCACGTTTGAAGTTGCATCCAGGAAAATTACGATCAAGGTGGTTAGGTCCATTCAAAGTAGTCAAACCATTCCAAAGCGGTGCGGTGACAATTGAAAACCTAAAGGATGGACAACAATTTAAAGTAAATGACCAACATCTTAAATATTATGTGAGCCCAAATTTTCGAGAACCAAACGAAGTTGTCGACCTGGTGACATTTAAATAATGTCGATGCATTTCTTTATTTCCTTTTATTTGTTTCACTTTTTGTTATGTTGTTTCAGATTCCTAGCAGAAATAAAAATCATCTTTTTGTCGACGCATTGAAGCACAGATTGTCGATGCATTCTGCGATGAGTCAGCATTACTTTTTCAGCTAGAATCTTACCGATTGATTTCTTTCTCTCCCAGTTGTTGGATCAAAATAAAATGGAACGATTTGCTGCCTGGCAATTAATGGCTACAGACGCAATGTTTCCTTGTATTTTTCCAATCATCACGCCTAGGTTATAAAGCCTCCCTTTTGCAGTTACTTTTTCTCTTCACATCCGTCATTGTTACTGCATTTCATCTTCTTCATTGTCTGCATATTTTCTTTTCTAATCTCAAAGCAATCCTTTTTTGCAAAACTTCTTGAATTTTTTTTATTCTCACCATGGAAAAAACCCGTGCTTCAAGAAACACTCCTAAAACCCCTTCAAAGAAAACCTCGACTGCTTCTACTATGGCTCCATCCACAGCACCACCACCCTCATCCACAGGTGCGGTCTTATTTCTAATGACTGCGAGCAAAGACCATTACCACAATGTCATGTTAAAACGCAACATCCATTCCGAACAAGGACTCCAACTTTCTCCACACTCCCCCACATTGGTTAGGGAGTTTTATGTAAATCTGGTGGATCAAGAGCATGAGTTTATCTTTGTACGAGAGGAACTTGTTCCATGGAGCGTTGCGTAGATCAACGTACTGCTAAGGATTCCGGAATGGGTGGACGACCATGTACCCTTTCTGCATCGTTTGGAAGATGATTTTATGGCCCATATGATAAAAGATCTCTACATCAATTGTGCTACATGGACGGGCAATGGATTTCACAACTATACAATGCATAGACGGTACCTTACAACTTTTTGCAAGGTATGGTTTCATTTTATCAACAGCCGTGTTATGCCTTCGACCCACAACATTACGACCACATTGGATCGTATGTGTCTCATGCATTCCATTCTGCATCATCGACACATTGACATCGGTGAGCTCATACACACCCAGATCGTAGATGCTGCAGGAAAGCAAACTGGTATCCTTCCTTTTCCCTCTCTCATTATGTTACTTTTTCAACACAAGGGTATTGTGCCTAAAGATGGTGAGAGGGTCTTGGACAACAAAGGCCCAATCAATGATATCTCTATTGAGAGGAAGACACGAGACCAAGATACACTAGTGGCCAAAGAAACCTCCAAGAAAAGGGATAAAGGAAAGGGTAAGAAGAAGGCTGACCAACCTGATGCGCCGACAGAGTCCCAAATGGAAAAGAAGCTGGCCTTGATGGAACTACACTTGGACTGCATCGACATTCGATCCATCCACACTGATAGTGTAGTGGATGACATGGATTTTCGATTTCACAAGTTTTATGCCTATACTAAGGCATGGAATAAAGCCATTGTTGCTGCATTGAGCGAAATCAGCAAGACTCCATTACTAGACTTCCTAACCTTTCCATCAATCTATCACCCAATGAAGTACTCATCTTTTGAGCAACCTACTTCTGAAGGTAGGCCTGCACCAGCACCAATCCAGATTCATATTTCCAATGATGAGAAGGATGATGGGTACTCGTAGACTGATAACAATTATCATCGCCATATCGTCCACTTATTTGAAGATGAGTTTTCCAACAGTCTGGGCGCAAATATGGCTGAACAAACAGCAGTTGTGGGGAAGGATGTCGACGCGGGGGACTATGCCCATATTGGCCCAGTTGAACCTGAGCAGCAGGTGGAAGAGGATGCGAACCAGGGGGAGAATCAATTAAGAAAAAGGATCAAGAAGAAGAATAAGAAGGAAAGGAAGAAGAGAAAGAAGAAAAAGAATCTGTCGAGGTGCAGGAGGAAAAGGAAATCGATGCCCCAACAATGATTATTGAGGATGTTGTGGGGGCATCCAACTTAGATGAGGCTAAACTTACTGCGAGCCAGGCTGAGGTTGTCACTGGCGATATAGAGGAACTGAATCCTTTGGCTATTGTGCCCTATGTGACACCACTTGCAAAAATCCAACCATCAAAGGTGTCAATTGATGAGGCCGCCACCCATCCCGCCGAGGAGAAGCAATCCGCCGAGCCGACTGGGTCAAAGGATAAAAAGAGAAAGAGGCACAAGGATAAGAAAAAGAAAAAACACCATGACGACAGAAAGCGCCCAAAGAAAAAGAAGAAGAAAACCAAAGCAGCCTCTACATCGACTGCTGCTGAATAATTTGGTACATTTCTTTTTAGTTAGTTTTCATGCATTCTTATTGTGCCTGCATTTTAATTGTTACTGCATTCCTTTTAGTTTAGTGCATTGCAGCTGCATTTCCATTATTTCTGTATAACTATTGTCAATGCATTGGGGACAATGCAAACATTAAGTTTGGGGGGAAGATAATGTGAATGGTAAATGCAACTACACCTTCATGTTCGACTTTTATTTTGTTTCTTTAGTTAATGAAAAATTACAAAATTTCAACAGAAATGTGCCTACAACTTTTATTTTGATGCGTAATTCTTGAATTGTTTGAATGCTGATGTGGAAATTGGATGAATATGAATGAATAATGAGTCTGCTATTTTTGAATGAATAATTGAAATTGCTTCAGTAATGGATGGATAGTGTTGGTGTTGAATCTTGAACTAACTGACCAGTACAGTGACATTGTATTAATAAAAGATGCTCCAATATGAGTGCATTGTGACTTTTAAGGGAGAACACTCCATTATAGACTTAGAAAAGAGTATGTGTCGGTGCAATTACATGCCTCCTTGGGGTTTGTTGCACCCTATCGTTACTACCCATGAACAAAGGTAGAATAATGCAATGACATCTTTCAGTCACTTGAAAAACAAAAATGAGAAAAAGAAGAAAGAAAAGAAAAAGAAGAATAAATTGTTGAAATGGTTCAAGGAAGGATAAGATTCAATGCATAATACTAACATTGATTAAGTTACAGTTTTAAGTTGGTCATACCTATAAATTGTCAGCGCATCATTCTATTATATGAATGCAATTTAAACCTTAGGAATTTAGAGAATTCAAGTTGTATGAATAATGATTGCGATGACATTTCTAATTGTTACTTTGTTAATTTTTGTTTACTTGAGGATAAGTAAAACTCAAGTTTGGGGGTGTGATGGTATTTCAAATGACATAGATTTTCTCTGCAATTTAATGTTTTAATTATCTCTTTTGTATTTCATTTAGCATGCATTATTAGCATTTTACACTTAGTTTCCATATTTTCCAACTCATTATTAGTTAGTTTAAATTCTTGTTATTTTTATCTATTTTTGTACTAATGTTGACGCAAGCAGCCGATATATTGCGTCTTAATATTGTCAACGCAGGAACTCAGTCTAGATGCTTAATGCTGGATGAATGCAGCCACAAGATCAGCTGGAAATTACAACCAATAGATGTCGCCGCATTGAAACTAAACCTCGAATGAGTAGAATCAAGCTAAATTCATAGCTGAAAGCACCAATGTAGGAAATTACAGTGACAATCTACAGATCTCCGAAGAACACACTAGAATTACGTGAGTGCACAGCTGTAATCTAACTAATTTTGACAGCTGCAGGATCTAGATCTGGATCTGAAAATGAAGGCTGAAACCTGCAACATTTTGAAGGTTATAAATAGACGAACAAATGATGAAGAAATCATCAAGAGCGAAAGAATTTAATTTTGAAAATTCTGTGTGAATTGGAGATTTGAGCTAGAAATCGGAGAGCTGATGAAGCAAGTCTGCAACCACTTCTGACGAGAGGTGCTTGATGTAGAGCAAGAGGAACAATTAAGGAGTAGACCTAGTAGTCTAGAGATAGTAAGCTTCGTTGTACTCTTTAATTCTACTTAAACGATGATGGATTTTGATGATATTAAATGAATACGAGAGTGTCTTTTAATGTTAAATCATTTTTATTCTTATTTTACACTACTTATCTGTTTATTCTTGGATCTAATCGCTTTAAGCATGAGAGTGAAATTACAGTGCACCGACATCGAGAGATGTGGTGACAGATTGGGTTAACAAGTAAGTTAGGCAAGAGCTACTTAGGACTGGGACAAACTCCAGTTACTTGTTCTTAAATACACATCATTGCTCATACCGAGAGGTGGAGTGATTGTGGATATTTAAGTCGGGATTAAGTAGAGAGTTGTTGTTGGTAAGAACTCAAAGGGACTTTATTGCAGCGACATTCCATCTATATTTTACCTTGTCAACGCATCCAGCGTTGCGATTTAGCAGAATCAGTGAACCATTTCTACCCTTCTACACTTGATCATATTTACATTTTATGCATTTAAATATTCAATACTCAACACAATTGGATTTATTTTCAGAACACTGACTGTTAACCTTTGAACTTTAACCCTAATTGCATTGACATTCCTAATTATTTTAGTGTACAGATCTGACATAAATGCCACTGACATCAGTACTCATATTTCACTTAATTGCAGTATTAGTTGCTTCGACATTTAAACATCAAGAACCCATTCCTCGTGGGATTGATATCCGATAGAATTATTCTATCAACTATACTTGCATCGACGTGTGTCCACTTGCACATTGCTGTGACGTAAAAACACCGATCACTGGGGCACCGCAAATATTGCGTGTCCTCGACAGCTCGTGTGAGTAGCATCGTGACTCAGGAAAGAGATATGGATCCTAAATGGATTATAGGCCTTACGATGACTGAGTGTAACATCCAAAAATCTAAAACCATCTTTTATCCAAGATCTCAGGGTTTACAGAACTTTTCGAGTCTGTTTTTTTTCATACAATTCAATCACAATTTATGCAATTATAACTTGTAGCTCAGAATACTAACTACATTTAATTTTACACATTCATTTACAACCTTTCAATCAATCAATAATCAAATTCAGTCACGCAAGAACTTAGGAATCACGTACAAATATTTTCCATCAGGGATCACATGGTCCTGTATCTCAAACACAGTTCTCACCATTAGCTAACCAAACTATAACCATACATACTCATTATTAAATCGCAGAAGGAATCAATATTTATTTCGTAAATCATGACGTCCATTTTTCATGTTTGTAACACCCAAGGCCCGAAAACCGTCGCCAGTTCGGGTCTTGGTGTCTTTTTATTCATTTATCACTGTTCATCTTTTAATTTCATGTCATACATAATCATTTAAATATAATCATAACTCAATAAGGGCAAAATTTTCATTTCTATGATTTTTGGATACTTCTACCGGTACTTGAGACAATACTATCGATACAAGTATGACTTCTACCGAAACATGTCATGCTTCACCGATACTAAAAACTCTAAAGAGTTAAGAAGTTTTACCTTACAACTTCTACTGATACAAGTATTCAGTCTACCGGTACTACTATGAACAGAACTACCGATACAATGTAAGTCAGTGACCAACCTCTCCCCTACTCTATACTTCTACCGATACATGCAAGAATTCTACCGAAACAAGTATACAGAATTCGATTATTCACACAAGTCCTCAAGTTTATCAACCATCATTCAACACAAGATTCTTATTCAAATTTTCATCCTGCAAAATCTATACATGACAATACTTTTTTCATCATATAACACAAAGTACAACCAATCATCACAAGTATTCTTAAATTCACATGTCAATTCATTACTAAACATATTTGCTCAATTAAAACATCAAGCAAGCAAGCAAGTTTAGCTCAACAAAGAACACAACAATCCAAAATCAAGCATTTCAAGGGTAACATCATCCTAGTACATGCCATATAACCAAGTGATGTAAATACTACCGAATGAGCTCCCGAGATAGTGTGATTTCTTCGAGATGATCCGATCTTCAAACAACAAACAATCTACAAAACAACAATAACATATTTGGTAAGCTTCAAAGCTTAGTAAGTTCGAAGAGTTCAAAGAGTTACCAATCATATGCATAAAGCAATTATATCTCAACCGAGCTAGGATGAATTGTTGCTTCCTCAAGCCATATTTGGTGTTCCAACTTTCCTGTCTATAACTTTTCTGTTACCAGTACTCGATGATGCTCACACGAGCTGTCGAGGACTCACAACATATGCGATACCCTATTCATCGGTACGATGCCTATCTGTACTATAAACTGTTCCCTAACGATGTTGCTCACACAAGCTGTCGAGAGTATGCATAAAGTATAGTCCCAACTATCGTAGGGCCTATAATCCATTTAGGATCCATATCTCTTTCCCGAGTCATGAAGCAGCTGCTCACACGAGCTGTCGAGGACTTGCAACATATGCGGTACCTCAGCCATCGATACGGTATCTGTGTATATAACTGTTCCCTAACGATGCTGGTCACACAAGCTGACGAGGACTCGCAACATATGCGATACCTCAACCATTGCGTCGATTTCAAATAATCTGTTCAAAGCCTGATATCTCTTTCATTCATTTCTTTTCAATCTTTCACAATTTCACGTACCATAACTTGTTCTGTAACAATCATAAAGAATACAAATAATATACTATTTAAATGTAAATTTAACGTTATGAACTTATCGGACAAAATTGCAGTTAAAGTGAACTTCAAGGGCAAATCCGTAATTTTTCTTTTTCCACGATAGTGACACGATCTTGATCTATTACAATAATTTCATTCAATTATTTAAATAAACATGAAATTTTTAATCATTTTATGCAAATAAGCATTTTTGGTATTTTTACAAAATTACCCTTAACTTTTCATTTTTATTCAATTTAGTCTTTTAGCTCAAAACTTGCAAATTAACCATTTTATTTTAACTTTTCAGTTTGCAGAACATTTAACTGCCTACCAACAGCCCACCTTTGTAATTATTTCACCTCAAGTCCTTGCAATTTTAACAATTTAACATTTTAGTCCTTTAACATAAGAATTACTAAAAATTACTTTACAAAATCATCAAATCTGACATCCAAGCTTATAAATCTCCCATAAGCTTTCAAGAACAAGCTTATTCATAAATGACAAAATTTATAACATTTGACAAAATCATAAATTAGTCTTCGAGCTGGATAGATTAAGCTAATACGAACTCAAAAACATAAAAAAACATTAAAAACGGATGAGATTTACTTACTAAATTAGCAAACCTTAAAATAGCCGAAGCTTTCTCCCTTCTCCCATGGTTTATTCGGTCTTCTAAGGTAGAAAATGTAGTAGAAGATACATTTGCTTAATAATTTTTACTTTAAACCATTTAATTATCAAATTACCAATTTATCCTTTAATGTTTTTCTTAAACTCTTAACAAATATAACCCCATAACCGTCCACTATGGCTATTAATGGCTCAATTACCACACAAGTCCTTCATTTTAGTTTTCTTTAACCTTTTAACTAATGGAAACCAATTTTCTATCCTTTACGATTTAATCCTTTTTACTTAATTAACTATCTATACAATCAAATTTCATAACCAAATTTTAATACGATACTAATGACTTCGTAAATATTAAATAATTAATATTTACGATCTAACACATTGAATTTATGGCCTCGAAACCAGCATTACCGATCATACTAAATTAAACTAATTAGTAAATCCTCATTTTATTAGGATTTAATTGCAATTTATCAAAATCTAAAGAGTTTCACATCATTTCTATTATTAGGCCATTTAAAGAGGTTCCAATTTCATAATTGGTCCTTCAATTATATTAAATTTTAAGTAAACAAACTTGTTTCCAATTTAGTCCTAAACTAATTAGGACTTAATGGAGAAACAACCAAAAAGTTAGTGGATGGTAATCATATCCACCACCGCTTGAACTTTTTGACCATGGTGTAATTACCACTTTGGTCCCTTTTATTTTTAATCAATAGCAATTAACTTTTACCTCTTTTACAATTTACTCCTTTTTCCTTAATTAAGCAATTAATCATCAAAATTTCCCAACCGAACTTCAATTCACATGTAATAAGACTCTGTAAAAATTTAATAAAAATAGTTACGACACTTAATTTAAAAAACGAGGTCCCGAAACCTCATTTTCTAAAACCACTTGACTTTTAAACCAAACCACTTATACTAAATTTTAATTCAATAATTAAAATTCTTTAATTCAAAATTGCATATAAAATTATTATTGACTTATTTAATTTAAACATTCATTATAAAATTTTTTTGATGAGTTTGTGGTCTCGAAATCACTATTTTCGACACCACTGAAAAATGGGCTGTTACATTAGGACTATGCTTTATGCATACTCTCGATAGTTCGTGTGAGCAGCATCGTTGGAGAACAGTTTATAGTACAGATAGGCATCATACCGATGGTTGGGGTAACGCATATGTTACGAGTCCTCAACAGCTCATGTGAGCAGCATTGGGTATTGGTAACTGAAAGTTATGGACAGGAAAGAAGCTGTAAATAACTCAAAGAGCAATAGAATTATGTTAGCTCGAAGGAATCATTGTTGCTTATCACAATGTCTGGTAACTCTTTAGACTATCGAACTTACTAAGCTATGAAGCTTACCACAGTTATTGTTATTGTTTTGTAGATCGTTTGCTGACTAAAGATCGAATCATATTCATCTCTTTGAAGTCACACTATCGTGGAGTTTGTCGATAGTTTTTGCATCACTCGGTCTTATGGCATGTGCTAGGATGATATTAATGTTTGTTGTTGTATTAAAAATGTTGAAATCTTACTATGTTGAATGTGTGTATGCATCAAGTACAATTTAGATGTTTAAACTTAAGATGCTTTGTAAAGACTTAGAAATTATGTATGTTGTGTTAAGGCCTAATGCATAATTTGTGTTGAAGATGTTTGAGATGTTAAACTTGTGTCTTGGCATAATTCTTGAGATTCTGCATACTTGTTCCGGTAGAATTTATGCATGTATCGGTAGAAGTACAGGGTAGGAGAGAGGTTGTTCTATGACTTGAGTTGTATCGGTAGTTATTAGTATTGATGTATCAGTAGTTTGTATGCTTATATCGGTAGAAGTTGTAGGGTGAGAATTTTATCTCTCTGGAGTTTTTGGTATCAGTAGATGCATGACTTGTATCGATAGAAATCATACTTGTATCGGTAGAGCTAGCACAAGTACCAGTAGAAATCTGCACAGTTTTTGAATTGTTCACTGACTTGGCTACTACCGATACTTGACCATCAGGTACCGGTAGAAGTCTCCTAAAATATTAAAAATCTCATTTTTACCCTTGTTGAATTGTGTTTATGATTAAATGTCGATATATAACGTGAGAAGTGAATTTCTTATTAAATAAAGTTGATTATTAAGATGTTTAAAGATGAACAGTGATAAATGAATAGAAAACACCAAAATCCTAACCGACGACAGTATTCGGGTTTTGGGTGTTACACAAATAGTGGTCGTGTGCCCTTTATAAAAGAATCCTTATTACTTTAGGGCTTAGAGCAAAATGTGTGTTCTGAATATTAATCTGGAAAAGTCTTAAAAACTACAGGAAGCTCCTCCATAGTTGAGTTGTCCAAAAATGGTTCCGAGGGTGTAGGGATGAATTCTTGCTAGGTTCCCCTTTCTATTCCCCTTTCTAGATATGGTTTTAACACTCAAAATTTTTCAACATTGCATCTATTATTTTGATTATCTTTCTTTCTCTCAGTTTTTTTCAGAGTTGATAACACTCCCCTTGGCATGAATGTTTTAAATATGTGAGGATTTTTATTTTTATTTTTATTTTTTTAAATTTAATGCATGTAATGAAATTAAATGCTAATGAATGCATGTATGCATAAGCAAGAAAGGTATTGATTCTTGATCGAATTCCGATAGAATAACTTTACTAGAAAATGAATGTCTTTACATAAGATAAATTACATATAAAGCCTTGCCCTACTGCTCAGAATCTTAATCTTTCGAAGGAGACATGATAACTTTTGGCCCTTATCAAACTCTGATTCATACTCTAAGCTCAAAACGTCGACTTAAATAATTAACGTCTGCAAATATTCTGCCACTTCTCTTAGTTGAGTCAATGCTTCACTTATGATATAGTCTCGACCTCTGACTTGCCTCTGAGAGTGCTGAAGTTGCTTATCATTTGTCTGTAAGGTTCTTTCAAGGAACTCAATCCAGATCTCGTAATTTTTCAAAGAAGTTTGAAGTTCTTCTACTCTCTTCATCAGCTCCTCATTCTCAGCCTGACTTGCTCTCAACTCGGTTACAAAGTTACGACTGTGATGCCTATGCAAGGAATTCTCCAACTCAGCTACTCGAGCTTTCAACTCAGCTTTCTCTAATTGACTTTCCAATAGCTTACTCTTCATGGCATTTTCTTGGACTTGAGCATCTTGAAACTTTTTCTTCCACTGTTCCGCTCGAATCTTTTCCTCTTGAATTTCTTGTTACCATTATTCTAATGTCTTACCTAACCCAACGGTTCTCATTGATAGACGGAGCTTCTTGTAGTCCTTCAAACTATCCAATTCCTCTTTAACCTTTCTCTTTCCTTTCCTCAGCTTTTCGGCCTCTAATATTTGGATATCAACATCTAACCCCAGTTACAACATCTAGCTTTTCTATCTCCTTTCCCAACTCAAAACTTTTTGTCTCAAAATAATTCTTTATGAGTTCTAATTCTGATGGAATTACTTGTAAATGCTCTTGAATTGGGCGAACATTTTCTGGATTTGGCATAGGAATGTTGTCATTAGTTTCGTCCACTCATCATACTCCGGGGTTACCATGGGATTTGTAGCAAGCGTCTTCATTATGCGAACTTGATTCCAAGCATTCGATATCTCTCGAACCTTCTTCTTGTTGTTCTCACCCTTATATGCAACCTCGCATTGAGCCAAACCTTGTGTCACTGGATGAACTGCCTTTATCTATATTGTCTCATTACTAACAAAGGAGCATATCCTACAGTTTCCCATATCCCAAGTAGTGGTACCTAATTAAAATCTCCACATCGATAAAGTATTTCATCAGGAATACACCATGGTGCTCACCATTCGATGTCTTCATTCAGAGACTATGGAGTATCGTCATCCACTTCTCCTCAAAAATATTCTCTTGCCTCATTGTAGTCACAAATTCTCTCAAAGGGGAATAACTCTCAGAAAATACTCGATAGGAGACCTTTTCCACCTTTCAGAAATGAATATGGAACCAAACCATCAGTAGCGGTGCTCAGCCTATGAATCTTCCCTCTCCTTCCCTTCCACATGCATTCAATGACCTAAAAGTCTCAGCCAAAATCACCGGAACAGGTGTGACCCTTTTATTTAACCGATCGAATAAATCAGTAACTGTGTCCTCTATATGCCCTAACACCTTAGGAAAGCAACCAATCTATATAATCTAAGAGCAAATATATCCACCTTTTTCTTTCCGTCCGATGTACTAAGATCAAATCTCGCAAGCTCTTCCAAGTGATACATTTGTTATCGCTTTTTACCTTAATTCGAGATGTAACCCATTACTCACTCATCATCGTAATATTCATTGATTTCTTAAGAAAAGTTAGCACACTAGCAACTCTCGAGTTGATCATGTTCCCGAAGGTGAAACAATTGTAGGCCGGGTTCCAGTGCTATGCAAGGGCTCGAAAGAGATGCTTGTCTACCTTAACATAAATTAAATACAATAAATCCCCATACTCACAGTAGAAAGTTTGTTTCATTCTGTCATCCCACTGATCCCATATCTCTTTCAGCTCTTGCAGATTATTCTGAGTCAGACTAATCCAAGTAAAATCCTAGTAATTTATACATGTCCTTTAGCTAGGTTATCACCCTTCTCGAGTTGTTTAGCCTCTGACCACATATGCACGGCCACATTGTCCTCTACCTTATCAAGATACCCCTTTTCCAAGACTAGCTATGCACTAGAAATCAAACTTAAATCAATACATTTCCTAATATGAAGATGCAATGCAAATAAGACAAAAAATAAAACAAGTTAGTATAATCATTATAAAAATTTAACAACAAATTAAAAGCATAAAAAATCCTACGCATCTATTTCGAGTAATCACTAAAAGTTCGGCATGGCTCTATCTAAGATAGGCACTTAGGGTTCACTACATGTAGTTTGAGTTCTAAAGTAAATGTACCCAAACCAGCAGATTCCTCAATCCTCACTCATTATAGGCTCATACAATCGAGTTCGATTCAGGGGGACACATTTCCCATATGTTTGCACAGAAGTGAAAACCTCACGAAAACATAGGTACAAATATATCCCGAAAGTGATCCACTATCCTGCACAGAGGCGAAAACCTCACGAAGGACTCACTTCCACTTAGAAGGTGTAGTAACAAATGCAAATGTATGAGAAAATATAAACATTACAAATTAAATACAACATACATACAATAAAATGCAAAGCAACATAATAATAAAATGCAAAGGATCACAAATTAAATTAAATCGAATTTTAAATTTTCAACAAGAAGACAAAAAATAATCGACTTATGGCTTGACCCTCTTTAAAAAATGTCCCCAGTGGAGTCGTGGAGCTGTCAAAACTATTTTTTTTGAAAAAAAGTGTCGACTTATGTTTTGGAAAATGAAAATGGAGTCGCCACCAACGTTTTTTAAATATGTGTGATTGGATCACCTTAAAAATTTTAAAATCATTAAAATAACAATTTTGGTCTTTGAAACCATAAAACGGGTTCAGGAGTCGGTTACGCATGAGAAAGGATTAGCACCCTCACACGCCCAAAAATTGGTACTGAATCAATTATTTAAAGTCTTATTTGTTGAAAATTAAAAACTTGAGAAAATTTAAATTGTGATCCTTAAATGCATGAATGTCATGTTTATTTTATTTTAAGAAAAATTAAATTTTACGAAGAAAGCTCGTTATCTCGAATTAATTGAGAAAAAGTCACATCCAATAAGTTAGGACATAACAATTTAAACTTTTTGTAAATAACAAGTATTCTTAATTATTATCTCAAAATCTCGTTTATTTTAATTTTTAAATAGGGTATTCAAATAATTTGGTTCAAAGAGAAAATCACACCCAGTGAGTTAGGGCATAATTCTCTCAAATTCCCGAAATAAAGAATATTGCCTCGATTTTTGAAAACAATTTATGTATCTTTTTAAAAAAAAATTAAAATGTCATGCAAAAATAAATGAATGAGTATGTATATAATTTACAATTATAATGGCAAAAATAATAAAATACATGAATATAAATAATTAAATGATGACAATCAAATATAATTAATAACACAAAAAAATAATTTTAGTTATAGTATTAAATAAAATAACAATATAATCATAGTAGTAATGGTAATAGATATTAATTAATTAATAATATAAGCAACAATAAATATATATAAAACACAAATATGAGAAAACTCTAAAATAATTAAGTTAAAGATACAATAAGGCATGTAATTAATTTAAAGGCACAAAATATGTCATATAAATAAATAACAAATCAATGAATAAGTATATGAAATGCAATCATAAAAATATCTAATATAATTAAATTAAGGATTAATCAACATGTAATTAAATAAAAAAGAAAAAACATTAAATTTAATGATAAATAAATAAATAAGATAATAAAAATAAATGCAAATTAAATAAAAAATAATACAAGAGATAACAATAAAATGACATGAAAATAAATAACAACAATATAAATAAACAAAAATGTTATGAATATCTTATTAAGTGAATGTCCATCAAGATTAAGATATGTTTGGATGAAGTTTAAATTCTAGTAGTCATCAGAATTAAAGTTCTATTTCATTTATACTTTCTATGTCTATAAATATAGACCTTTGAGAAGCATTGTAATATACTTCTGTTCATCAATAAAATATGCTCTCTCTCTTGCTCTCTTGTTCTCTTGCTCTCTCATTCTCTTTGTTATTTACTCTCTGTCTCTTTATTTTATAACACGTTATCAGCACGATTCTCTTTTAATTATTTTTTTCTTTCAGTCGTCAATTGAGACCGAAGCACTATGGGTAACTACTAGAGCCTTTAACTACTCAGTGCTCTTGATAATAGCCAAGGTGATAACGATTATGTTAAAGATCTTCAGGTATATTTCACTATGATTTATTTATTATTCATGTTTATTATAATTTGGGACTAATCATGACAATATGATTAGATGGATTTTGATTTGAAATACATGCATGTTTGCAATGGTGATTATGGAATAAATAATCTAGCAGGACATTTATAAGTTCGTCCTACTAAATTTGTTGCATTCCCAAAAGTGAATGCAAACATAAAGAAAATAATCATGGACCACTAAAAGTGGGAGTATAGTGATGAATAAGAGAACAATGAGGGTTCTCAAGAAACTCTTCAGAGGGCAAAGATAACTTATGTTATCAATGTGTATTAAAAGTTTTTAGCCACATATGTGGTGTATGCCCAAATATTTTGTTTGGGTTAATATTCTTTGAGGAAGGATATGAGAATGTAGTAATGAATTCTATCATTACAGATAGAAAATATTTATTTTATTTGGTATTGAAACAAGCCAATATTATTCCAATATTTGGTAGTACAAAATTGGTCAAAGGCTCCAAAAGCTAATATATTAATATCTTGTGATGGTTAATCCATTAGTTTTAAAAGATATTCATGATGGATCTCATATTCGAATGAGGAAAAATTATATTTCATATGAATCAAAAGAGGATTGGGTTATAGATTTATATTGAATTGATTGTGATTATCTTTGTGATATTCTTTTATCATTATCCTCATTAAGGGGTTGAAATCAAAATATTTGACTGTGAAATATCTACTTAAATTGTGGAAGGAAAAATATGACCAATAGAATATGGTAATTCTATCTAAAGCTCGTTATGGTTGGATGCACCTGAAGTTGTAAGTTTTTAAAACTGTGAGTATAACTTTAAAGTATTCAAAATAAGTTCTCAATTAAAAGTACGTGGAAAAATATTACTGATGAGAACCTTACAGGAGAGAACTTAATTAGTTTTTCATGATTCGAATGTGCTCTTACAGTAACAATATCATGAAAAAAATTTACTTATGGTTGAAAAAAAGTTTTTAATCACGAAACCTAACCATTTCTTGAAGAGAATGTAACATTATGTGATAAATTCAAAAGATATAATCTTTGACATGGATGTAGTAAATTGGACTATAACAATAGTCATGGGGATGATCGTGATAATTTTTCTCACCACCAAAAGTGGAAAAATGAAGAAAGTAAGAAAATACCAAAAAATTTCAAGAACTCTTTAAGAAGAGAGATAGCTTATGTATAAAAGGTCATTGGTTATGTACCTGTTGTACAGCTGGAAAATAAGATCCACTCTCAAAGTTTGCTATTAATAAATGCCCTGCATTTGAAGATTTTGGCATATTTCCTGAAGCGAATATTGCATATAATTATTTGGAAATTATATTATATAACTTAGTGTCATTATAAACTTCACATTGATTTAGACATTTCCAATCGTAAATGTCACATTGGTACTTATATGTGGATACAAAGTGAAAGGAATGATAGTAAAATTATCAATTTGCTACAATTTAGTTCAAATTTAAACGCATGTTAAAGTAAACTAGAAGTTTACTAGTACAAATATATTTACTACTTGGCATGACCAGTTAGACCATCCTGGATCATATATGATGCGAAAATTAATTGAGAATTCATATGGACATTTATTAAAGAACCAAAAGATACTTTAATTTAAAGAATTCTCATCTATTGGTTGTTCTCAATAAAAATTGATTGTTAAAAACTCAATAGCTAAAGTTGAGATTTAATGTCTTGTATTTCTGAAATGAATATGGGCCCATTAATCCACCATGTGGATGGTTTTGATATTATATGATTTTGGTAGATGCATCTACAAAATAAACACATATGTGTTATCAACTTGCAATCTGTCATTTGCAAGATTGTTTGAATAATTAATTTCAGACCATACAATTAAGACAATTCATCTTGCTAATATTGATGAGTTTATATCTCAATTTTTTATTGATTGAGTTTGAAAAACTTTGGTAAAAGTTTGTTATTTATGCTCATAATGGTTTAGAGAAATTATTGGTTGAACGCCTTTGATTATTACTTATGAGAACTGAACTTTCTCTTTCAACATGAGATTATGTTGATTTACGTGTTGTACGCATCAAGCCAATAAAATTTAAATACTCCCAATTGCAATTGATTTTAGGTCAAGAGCTAAATATTTCTCATCTTTGAATTTTTGTATATGCGAATATGTTCCAATTGCTCTACCACAACGCACAAAGATGAGTGAATCTTCAAAGAAAGTTGGAAATATATATTAATTATGGGCCTCCTTTTATTATGATATATTAAATGTATTAGAGATTCAATTATGACATGATTATGATTGCTATTTTGATTTGATAGTTTTATTGACATAAGGGGGAGAGAACTAATAACTTGTAATGAGTTAAGGGGGAGAGTAATTTGAACCAGAAGTTCAACAAGGATAACTCCTTAAAGTTCCAAATATGAAAATTTTAGATGGTCATATAGTGAAGGCAGGTGCTCCAGAAGAGACCCAAGACATAACTAATAAGTAAAACTTCAGAAGAGATTCAGGTACCTGAAACTGAAGATTACAAAGTGAAAATAAGAGATCTCGATAAGTTATGTTAATTTGAGAAAATGTCGAACCAATAATAAAAGTGGTCGATAATGGTTTTGCATGCAATATTATTGTGGAAATAATGAAATAAAAGGAAGATATTGAATAAATCTCTTGGGAAACAGGGATATGGAATAAATTGACCAAAATAGAAAGACGCAACTCAAATACAATTAAATTCATGGAGTTTTTGGACCAGCAGTTCAAATATCTAAAGGTATAAAGCCATTAAGGGTACAAATGAAGTAGTTTTGCAAAGGCGAAATAAAAATATGAAGTTTTTTGCTAAGTCCTGACATTGATTATGAAAAGATATAATATTCTTTTGTGGTGGATGCAATAACCTTTAGATATATTATTAAACTGGCATATCATACTTCCGTCTCATGGTTGTTGTTACAATCTTTTGTGAATTACTATATAGTAAAGTTTATATTAAAATCCTTGAAGGATTTGGAATGCCAGAAGAATATTGAAATATCGGGAAATTGTTCATTTATATGAATTGAAATAATTGAACATGTGGTAAACTTGACTTAGTCAATAATAGTTGAAGGAGGATTATAAAATGATCCAAAATACCTATTTGGGTTTTTTATAGAAGAATCATGATTAAAATTTGTTATAATTATTTCCCCCAAATTTTCCTTCTCATGACTTTCAAAAGAATGGTGATATAAATGCTTTGCAAATACATTCAAATAGTCATTTGAAAAACTAGTATTCAAGATTGAATACATAGAATATGAGATTTTATGTGATATTTTTATGAGGGGGAGTAAATACGCGTTGTACTCTTTTTCCCTTAACCGAGGTTTTGTCCCATTGAGTTTTCCTGGTAAGGTTTTTAATGAGGCAACATGTTATGCGTATTGTAGATATGTGTACTCTTTTTCCTTCACTAGGAAATTTTTTTTCTCACGGGGTTTTTATCTTAGTAAAGGTTTTAACGAGGCACATTATCTACCAATGGACATCCAAGGGGGAGTGTTATGGATATCTTATTAATTGAATGTCCATCAAGATTAAGATAAGTTTGGATGAACTTTAAATTCTAGTAGTCATCAGAATTAGAGTTCTATTTCATTTATACTTTCTATGTCTATAAATATAGACCTTTGAGAAGCATTGTAATATACTTCTGTTCATCAATAAGATACACTCTCTCTTGCTCTCTTGCTCTCTCATTCTCTTTGTTATTTACTCTCTATCTTTTTATTTTATAACAAAAAAATAAAAATAAAAATTAAATGCTAAAATAAACAAACAAATATAAACAATAAAAATAATTGAGATTAGGCATGAAAATAAATGACAAATAAATAAATAAACAAAAAAATAATAAATTAAATGTCAGAATAAACAATTAAATATAAATAATAATAAAAAAGAAGACGAACTCCGAGCAAACCCAAAGAAAGTCATGGGTCTCACATATTCGGAAGAAGCCAAGGATGAATCAACATCAAAAGGTAAAAAAAAACTAGATCTATCTTAGTTGTTTTAGTTTCGAAAGAAGAAAAAAGAAGAAATAAAAATACAAATCGATACCTTCAAATTTTTTTGCTTTGATTCTATTGATGCATGTATGAATACTCAAAGAAAATCTCTCAATCTTATTAAAAAAATTCCTCTCTGAAAAAATAATCCCACTCTTTACTATTGATTTCATGTTTTTATAACATAAAATTTACATCTTTTGTGATTTTCTTTCCTAGTTCTGCAGATTCTCAAATCTTGGAGATTCTCGAGGTAAGGGCAGTAGTGGTCATGCATCCAATAGCAGTTGCTAGGTTTTTCCATCTTTATTTTAGGTTTTTTATTTTTGAGCTTTGTAAAAAATTGGACTTAAAAGCCCAGATGAAATTGGACTGCAACAATATTAATCTTGAAAATTTCGGCATGTGAGAACTGTTTTTGAGATTGTCATTATATTGGAAATGTTAGTTAAATGGTTAAGCTTAATGACTTGATAAATGGTTACTTTGAATAGGGATGTATGCTTGGATTAGTTTCAAGGATTTAAATGTTACAAAATTAAAATAATAGGGTTAAAACCAAAGAATTTTGGCTGTGTATGAAACTGTTTGGGAACTCCATAAATTCAGTCAGTTGGAATTTGAATTAAATTTATTAATTGATTAAATCTGAAGTAAGGATTAGATTGAATGAGATTGAATTTTTATGATATAAATGTGTGAAGATTATATTAATTAAATAAACTATGTAGTTGGATTATTGTAACTAATTGTTGAGTTGAAATTATAGGTAATTCGGGACAGGGCATTTAGTAACTATGATTAAATTCAATATTTGGGGAATTAAAGATTTGTTTATGTTAGAAATAATAATTAGTGTAAAATTTTGAAGTATGATAAAAGGGATAGTAGCATGAATATAAATGTCCTTGTTGGTTGATGCAATTACGTTAATTAAGTTTTTGTCTTTAGATTGAGAAGGGAAAAGATCAAGTGATAATCGTGGAAACAAGAAGGTGGTCGAGTAGTTATCTTCAATCTCTGAAGCTAAAGTAACTCGGTAAATTCGTAGTCTTGAACTCGAATTATTTTTATTAATTACGTATATAATTATTTAGTTAATATATTTAATCTTGATATCTAATTTCTTATATATAAGCAAATGATGATATTAATTGATGAATAATGAAAATAAGTGATAAATAATTATATATTGTTGGTTTATCCAATTAGAGTCAGGCTCACTAATTACATCGTCAGTTTATCTTACTAGCGTTGGGCGCAACCTTCATCAGTTTATTTGACTAGTGTTAGGCACACATACTGTCGGTTAATCCGACTAGAGCTGGGTGCAAAATATTGTTGCTTTATCCAACTAGAGCTGAGCTCACTATTGACATCGTCGGTTTATTCGAATAGCGCTGGGCGCAACCCTCATCAGTTTATCTGACTAGTGCTGGGCACACATACCGTCGGTTATCCGACTATCGCTTGGCGCAAAACATTGTTGGTATATCCAACTAGAGTTGGGCTCATTTTCATATCGTTGGTTAATTTGACTAGCACAGGGCACAAACTCTATTGCAATTTATCCGCTAGGCACCGGGTGCCACTCATTATCCAATCCATCCGGTAAGGTTGAGGTAAATTTTATTGAGGAGGAATCGAGTATTAAAGATGTTATGGAAATTGTGAAATGATATAAATTGGGAGTTGATCTTATACTATTGGAAGATTTTGAGATAATAATCATTGTAGTAAAGTGGAGGAATAAATTCAAATACTTTAAATGTACTTGTGATTATTTGAATAAGTAAAGTGTTTAATGTGAATTGGTTCTCATGCTTGCAGGATAGGTACTTATTTCATTCAACGACTTGGCATCCGCAACAAATCCTAATCTCAATGTTGGTAGTATATTTTTTTAGTGTTTGGCATGTACCTAGGAGGTCTTTTGTGTTTAAAAATCTCATTTTGTAATATGATGGTTAGTTGTGTTTTGTTGATAATCTCATAAGTTAGTTGTGAATATATACATATTTGTGAATATGAGAGTAGTAGCTTTGATGGAGATGGTATATAATTTGGTTGAATGATTTCCATGCTTAATACTTAAGTAGATGAGTTAATCTCATGGTTTGGTTTTATGATGTTGATTAGTTGAATATGGAGATTTTATGTAGGAGAAGTAATTTTGCAAAGTATGTATATATGTATATTTATTTAACCAGGAATGGTAATATATTGATTTGAGAATTAGGCTAGTTGAACTTGATAGTGTGTAAAATAGAAATCGGTGTGTTATTTTGAGCCATATTATGATTGTTAGATACATTTAAGTTGCGTGGTTTAGGCGTGGACTGAACTTTAAAAATTCAGTTTTTACCAATATGAACTTAGGTATCGATATTTTGGTATTAATATCGATACTTGTTGGTATGTGCAGTTTAAGAATTTAACAGAATACCAAAATGGTATCGATAATTATTTAGGTACTGATATTTTTCATAAGATATCAATACTGTGAAATAATTATTGATACTCTTATTTTGAAGAGAAAAACAAAATTGAGTTTTGGTATCGATTTTTCAAAAAAAAATCGATTTAGTATATATACCACTGAAATTTTTTTGAGGTTTTCTTTTAAATTTTTGAATTTGATTCAATTTAATCCCCGAATGTTGGTAATTTATTTTCGTAGTCTCGTATATAGGAAATAATATATTTAAATGCGATTGTGCTATGATTAAATTGTATATGAATGTTTTAATTAGTTAAATTAAATTACCTTGGGAAGACTATTGTACTAATGAATTGGTAATATTCCGAAACTCTAATCTGACGACGGATACGAGTTTTGGGTTTTACATCAATAAGAAGAAAGACTAGTTTGGTTAGCTAAGAAAAATGAAGATCTAAGTATTTGGAGGTGTTTTGGATCGATCTTGATGGAGAAAAAGCTACTGAACTCAGATCTAAACAAAAGAAACAAAAATGGATTAGTAAGTGATTGAATTGAATGAAAAAGAAACCAAACACCAAGGAAAGAGATAGGCAACCAAGAGGGAGTCCAAGATCTAAAATCAAAAGAAACTGTTCTTAAACTCTAAAGAAGCCTCCAACCAAATCTAAAATCAAAAGAACAAAATAGCTTATTATAATGAACTTTTAAGCCAAAATAAAACTATTTTGTAACAAAAGCATTTAACACGAGAAGAAAAGAAGGGATCTCATATTTTTGAGTGATTCTTGATATAACAAAATGAGAGTGTTAGATCATCGGTACACCCCATGGCGCAGCGAAAAATTAAATCTGGCGATCACATCTAGGGATCCATGTGCGAGGAACAAATAGGGGTGATAAGGGTATGAACGATTACCTTTAATCATCTGAAAACTGACTGTTGTGAAATGGATCGCGCAATTGTATGTTGATTCCAAGCCACTACGAAAAGTTTTGACCTTTACGTAATCCACCCGGTGTGACAACGAATGACAGAACTCTTTAAACTTTTTTGAGAGAATATTGTATATTGACGGCTGCTAGATCCTATACACAATTCTGCTATAAAACCCTAACACAAATTCAAGATATTCTTTCCTTTCATTTAATATCTCATATTAGAAACGAAATTATCTCTTTAGAAAAACATATGGAAAGTTATTAAAATATTATATCCTTTCCAAAAGGATATTAACTTTCATGTTTAAATATTTGACCGAAATTATTATTATAATTATTTATTTTAATAATTTCGGTAAACTATATTCAGTTAATATTAAACTTTTATATAAATCAAATTCACATATCAATATGAACTATGTTCTCTATTCGTGTACAACAAGTTTGTACACATAATGTGTTTAATATTTAACTATCAAATTAAATTAATTCAATAATCAATTTAAATCCCGTGATACCTAAACATAACACCAATTGTATTTGGATTATGTTCGTTTCAACCATAGGGTGTGACCCTGTAGGCTCTTGAAACGTTAGTAGTAATACTAGAACGATTCTAATATTACAAACAATGAGTGGCATCTAGCAATGCATCATTTTTACCTAAGTTACAAGAAGTCATGATTTGATATAACCTCTCTGTGATTAACCCTTCATATATCAAATCCTTTTGTCCTTTACATCTAGAATGGACATAAACCATGGAATAATCAAACTTGCATAGTCCATCTAATGTTTCTTGATATCTTGAGCTGACTATGACAAACAAATAAGTATGATATCTCATATCAACTTATTCGAGCATGGTCATGCATTTTTAGTCTCACTCAATAAAGTGGCCTAAGATATTGCTCCCATTATGTAAGAGAGACAAATCCTATATTGATCAACAATATCCCACTACATAAATTATGGTCTATCCAATATCAGCCTTTACAGAACAACCAATTACGGTGGATGTTTGACTGTATCAAAATATACGACTCACGATGTTGGGATAATGATAATCTCAAGTTCGAGGATCGTATAAATAGTAATCACTATGAGTAATGTTGTGACTATTACACAATAATCCAAGAAACATACTCATAGCGGGTCAGTCCAATATGTTGTTCTTTAACACACATACTCACGTATTAATTTTGAGATACCATGTCAATGACAACACTTTGTCATCAATAAACTACACATTAGTCTTAATGCATTATTATTGTCCAAGCCCATAATAATATTCGACTAAGAATCTTTTAAGAATAATCATATTATTCTCAGGACATTATTATAAAACAGTTTATTTATATACAGAAAAGAAACTGAAATAATAATGGCAATGTCTTATATTAATAAACGAGGTAAAACAAGTATGTTATTACAATCATCTTATGATTGGTATTTGGGCATACTCTAACAGGGAGAACATCTTTTCTTGGCTATTTATGGCCCAAAGATAAGCTAAGTAGAAGACTAGAAACAAATAAACAAGAACTAAACAATAATCTAAATAAAAGAAGAAAAAGATGGAAAAAGAAGAAGATGTCATGATAGCATCCTAAGGAGCCCTGGAATTAAAGAAAACCACAACATTCTTCAAACAACTAATCTCCCCTCCTAGAAAGTATTCTTGGTATGTAAAAGTTTGAAGATAGTTCCCACAATCTAAAGGGTTGTTAAAAAATTCTTCTAAACGTAACTCAAGAGAAATTCTTGAAGAAAAAAACTCAATGAGTATTTATTAAACAAAAAGAAAAAATGAATTGAATGAATAAATAAGGGGGCACGTTATATATAGTTACCCAAGTGCTAACTAATCTCATTAATTTAAAGGTTTTGATAAGTATGCCAACTAAGCATGGCAATTCATCAACTAATAAACTAGAAAACTAATTAATTAATATGTGAAAAATTGTCTAAGTGTGAAATTTGATGGGAAATTTAGTCAAGGGTCCAAATGGGCTTCTTGGGTCAAATTCTTATATTGATCCACTTATTAAATAAAACTTAGACTGAAATTTAAAAAGAATTACAAATCGGGCCTCTTTGACAATTTGGCCAAATATTCAACTAACTCATAGTCTAAACTTCATATTGGGCTTGTGGACATCCCAATGGGTTGATTTTCAAGAACTTGGAATTCTAATCTATTTGCTCTTGAAATTGACTCGTTCAAGCTTGTAAATGTAATCCATCACGCATCGTCTTTAAGAATTGGTTTCTTGGATCAAGAATTCCAATATTTGAGATCTTGATTGTCTTGGTTCTTGAAACAACTTAAAACCGTAAAATTGGACCAAGATTTAGTTTCTTGATTTTCTCGAAAATAAGAAAGTGAATCTTGATTTTCTTTTTCCTTGTATGCACTTATAAGGCCTTCGTAACAAAATCTTGGATAGTTTCGTTCAATCTTGCCTTCGCTTTTGAACTTGATATTAGGTGATTTCAAGAGTAAAGAAAATCAAGATTTCAATCTTGGAATTCTTGGTTTAGGAAACTGATTCTTGATGCCGGTGTGCAATGGATTACAATCATGAGCTTGATCGAGCAAATTTCAACAGCAAACAGATTGGAAGTCCAAGTTCTTGAAAATCGACCCATTGCGATGTCCATAAGCCCAATATGAAGATTAAAGAAGGACTCATTCTTCCATCATTTTTAAGTAATCCTACTGCAAGTTTCCATTTTCATTTCCATTTCCATTTTTGGAAACCTACATTCACTTCCAAATGATTTCATTCTCCATTTCGGAGAAAACCATAATCATTCCTAAATGTTTCACATTTCCCTTTCTCCATTCATTTTGTTCATTTCTTTTCAAACGCGCAATTATTTTCTAATTTCAACGAGCTAGAAGAGGGACAGCTTGGACATATGCAGTTTAGGCTCAAATGATTTATAATTAAGTTTCGGCTTTTTTTTCTATTAATTATAAACTCATTTACTCACGAAGTCATTCCACTATTATTGTGACTGAACTATCCCTAACGACATACCATTACGAAAGCAACTACTCAGTGCTCGTCCAATGACCTTGTCATAAGTGTGTTACCCTCATAGGATATCATTGATCTCTTTGGGATAATATTTGTTCTCTCAATATGATCCTATTTTATCTCATGGTAACCATTACATCTTTTTTCATGAAAAATCAATCAATATCAAATAGTGATCAAGTCGTCTGTCACAAAGATGGATGAGCCGTGACCACGTTTACTTTTCATCAAGCATGTAATGTCAATGAGAGGATATCATTTACCTATGTTTTGGGCTATGAATTCCACTTTTGTCAATGAAACTACATACTATAGAAGTCGTATACCCAATGTACCAACTTTTGGTTCCAATACCATTTGAACTCAAGATTTTACTTATATCAAAGTGTACGAGTTACACATACATAGTCCGCCATCCACTCAGGATTTAAGTATGCCACACTATGAACATCAAAAGTGAATAAATCCATAAACGAATTCAGGATCTATTCTGCTTGGGTCCTATCCGATGTACTGTTGTCCAGTCAGTCACATCTATGTCTCTATATTTTCGGAGTCATCCGTTCCAATGCCCAATATAATGTATCTCCCTAATTGGACTTGATAGACGATATATTCATCTTTCAATCGGTTTGCTCATTTACGATTACACTAAAGATATTTTTAGATTCATTGATGTGTCGTCGGGAACACCAAATATAACATATTCCAAAAATTAAAGTAAATAACAGTAAAAGGGAAGTAGGGTCTAATCCTCAGGGACTGGAGAGTCGTAAAAGTCTTGTCTGTCGAGATCGTGGACCAAATCTAGCCCAAGAAAAGCTCTGTGATCTAAGGAAAAATAAAAGAAACTAAATTAAAAAATAAAAGAAAATAGAACTAAAAGAAGTAGAAAATAGGGAAGTCGAAGAAAAAATAAATAACATAAAATAAACAAGTTGAAAGAAGAAGGGTTTTATCGATATTTAGAGATCCAGCCTCCGGTTATCTTGATTCTTCCTCGATTCAATCATAGACTTTGGATGGTTCTTCTCATGCCCGAATAAGCCAGTTATAGTGGAAGAGGACGCCTACGACCACCAGCTCCGGATATAGTTTTTAGTGGAACCTGACTCTAGCCAACCGTCGCTCCAATGGGACTGTCTTACACTAGATCACCTTTTCCCAATGACGAATGCCACGTCATTTTGTCTCTTTTGGCTCGGCAACCTCTGACGCAGTAAGTTAACGAATCGACTGTGAAACCTTCTCAAAACACACAAAGCGGCCGTCTTTGCACAAGATGAAAAGATTACTTTTGTAGGGATTTTGGACAGAAGCGTCAATCCCGTATTACAGAGAATTGATGAATACTCGGGTTGAAAAGAATTAAGCGCGGATTCTAAGCCTCATGAACCTTGGAGGAATATTTGATAACCTTTGGCTAGAAGGATTTTTTAGTTACTCATTATTTTGGGGAAGAACACAAGATAATAAAATAAAGCTTTTATTGAACTAGAGATTTAGGGAGATGGAAGATTTTTCAATGAATCGGGAATTAATAATTCAATCACTCCACCCCCTATTTATAGTACATAATATTCCTAGTTGAATCCAATCTAAATTCTAAAAGATAATTAGAATTATATCTAACATTTAATTCCCCTAATTGGATCCAATTTAAACTCTAAAATATAAATACAAAAAAGATAAATATAAATTAAATACAAATTTAAATAATAAATAATATCTTAAATATTAAATCCTAATATAAAATATTTTTAAGAATAAATAAATAAAATAAAACCAAGTCTTTTTGTCCTATAAACTCTCTCTTTTAGCATTCCATCTTTGCACAACTTCAAATTCTCCTCTAAAATTATGCTTTTTGTCTCTAATTTACCTTCTATCACCACTTGAGTCCCTACAAAATAAAAAGACAATAAATAGCCCAATTTAATAAGATCATACTCTAAAAATATATATATTTAATATCCAAAAGTATGTCATATTTAAGCATTATCATATTCCCCCCTACTTAGCCCATGCTTGCCCTCAAGTATGACTCATAATCCACTAAGTAATTAAAATTCCACCATGGAAAATAATACTCCAAAGTTCTACAAACAATTAGACTTAATGCTTTCGAAAAATAAAGAGAACTTTTAACTTGCTGTAGATAAAATCAAAAAAGTAACCCAATTAAAACACACAACAATTAAATCATCTTGAATTATTTCATGAGAGTTAGATAATTTACTAAACTTACCAAGACACCTATTTGTTCACCATTGTTTCCAAATTTAGTTCTCTTCTCTTTATTTTGTGAATTTTTTACTTTTTTTTCTTTAAGAATACATTGGACCTTTTGACGCGAAATGAAATGACACCCAAGCACTCCATCCCGGTTACTCAGCCCAACATGCTCTCAATTTTTTTCTTCTCTTTTTTTTTAGAATGCATTAGCCCTTTTGACGCGAAGTGAAATGACAACCAAGCACTCCACCCCGGTTACTCAGTCTAACACATTCCGAATTTATTTATTATTTTCTTTTTTTTTAATTCGGGTTAGCGGAGTTTTGTTTAACACGTCACACAACCTTTTTACGCGAAGTAAGATGACAACCCAAGCACCCAACCCCGGTTACTCAGTTAGTCACGTTTTAAACTATGCTCATAACCACAGAATCATCAAAGGATTTTTTTTCTTTTTTTTCGGATAGAGAACTTTAATTTAGGAGGACTAGGAAAAACAAACAAGTATCAAAAATAAATTTAGCAATTAACTAACAATCAAGAAAAAACAATTTTGGCATGCATCAGAATTAATTGTTCTCTTACATTTAGACTCAATCAATTTTACCATAAGCAAGATAGAGTTTTCTTCATTAATCATAATCTTATGAGCCTAATAGAAATAAAACAGTGGAGATAAATTTAATCATAGCAAAATCAAAATTAACTCAGTAAATAAAAATCATACTTATAGGCAAAACAGTGGGCATTTCATGGGTAAAATCATGAGCATGAAATAGTAAAAACAATGCAGAATGTCTCCCCCCTACTTAAAACGCATTGCCCTCAATGTGAAGATAAATACGAAAAGAAAAGGGTTTAGAATACTCCCCATGTTATCGTTGCTCTCGTAGTGTTGCAGTTTCCATCATTAATTTTTTTTGAAATAAATTCCTCGAGTTTCCTGGACAAAAATAAATAAATAAATAAATAAATAAAATAAGATAGAAAAATAAAAAAATAAAAAATAAAAAAAAATTGGGTTGCCTCCCAACAAGCGCTTGTTTAACGTCGTTAGCTCGACGACCCGAATCAGTACTGAGGCTGTTGAAGATGAATTTTCTCGACAGTTTGAGCTTGAAAATTTTCATAGAACGGTTTCAACCTTTGACCATTAACTGTGAAACGCTTCCCTGTCTCCTCACTTTCTATTTCTACTATTGGGCCTTTATATGCTGTTCGATAAGCCCAGAGAGCATCATTCAATCGAAGACTCCAATCCTTTCGGTTAGGTTGAATTGTTTTTTCCAAAATAGTCTTGATTTCTCGATTTGAAACCTCCGCTTGGCCGTTTGTTTGGGGGTGGTAAGATGTAGCTATACGATGATGAACCCCATATTTCTTCATGAGTGCTTCCATTACTTTATTGCAAAAATGAGTTCCACGGTCACTGATCAAGGCCCGAGGTGTGCCAAACCTGGAAAAAATACAACGTTTTAGAAATTCTACCACGGTTTTAGCATTATCATTTCGAGTAGGAATTGCCTCTATCCATTTAGAAACATAGTCTACTGCTAGAAGTATATATAAATTTCCAAATGAAGAGATAAATGGGCCTATAAAATCAATACCCCACACATCAAAAATTTCACATACATGGATTGGGATTGGGGCATTTGATTTTGCCTAGTAATGTTTCCTACCTGTTGACATCTATCACAAGATTTACAGAATTCATATGCATCACGAAAAATTGTGGGCCAATATAATCCACATTCTAATACCTTATGAGCAGTTCGTTTAGGTCCAAAATGGCCTCCACATGCATGCGAATGACAAAAAATAAGTATAGATGTTACCTCGGTTTCCGGAACACATCGTCGTATTACTTGATCTGAGCAATGTTTCCATAAGTATGGATCATCCTAAATATAATATCGAGCTTCTCTTTTAAGTTTTTCTTTCCTAGAACGAGATAACTCAATAGGTAAAAAACCTGTAGTAAGAAAGTTTACCATATCCGCATACCATGGAAAATACTCTTGGGCCGAAAATAAGCCCTCATCAGGGAATTCATCTCTTATAAAAATATCATCATAAGGCATTTTTACCCTACTCAAGTGATCAGCCACCAAGTTTTCGCATCCTTTTTTATCTCGAATCTCGATATCGAATTCTTGTAGCAATAAAATCCATCTCATAAGTCTCAGTTTTGCTTCTTTCTTTGCAATTAAATACCTAAGAGCTGCATGGTCAGAAAAAATTATTACTTTAGATCCCAATAAATAAGATCGAAGTTTATCTAAAGCAAATACAATGGCTAAAAGTTCTTTTTCTGTGGTAGTGTAATTGCTTTGCGCAGCATCTAGGGTTTTTGAAGCATAACAAATGACATGGGGCTCTCGATCTATCTTTTGCCCCAAAACAGCCCCTACACTTCGGTCACTGGTATCACACATGATCTCAAAAGGGTATTTCCAGTTTGGGGCTTGGATTATAGGAGCAGAAACCAACTTTTGTTTCAACGTGTCAAAAGCCTCTTTGCATTTTGGGTCGAACTCAAATTTTTTGTCTTTTTGCAATAACTCGCACAATGGTTCAGCTATTTTCGAGAAGTTTTTTATAAAGCGCCTGTAAAATCCTGCATGACCAAGGAAAGAACGAATTTCCCTCACAGTTGAGGGGTATGGTAAAGAACTTATAATATCAGTCTTAGCTTTATCAACCTCAATCCCTTTAGATGAAACTATATGACCTAGAATTAAACATTTATCTACCATAAAATGACACTTTTCATAATTTAAGACAAGATTAAATTCTATGCATCTACTTAAAATTTTTGTGAGATTCCTAAGGCATTCATCAAAAGATTCCCCATGCACAGTAAAATCATCCATAAAAACTTCAATGATATTTTCTACGTATTCTGAGAATATACTCATCATGCATCTCTGAAAAGTAGCCGGTGCATTGCAAAGTCCGAATGGCATCCTCTTATATGCAAACGTGCCAAATGGACATGTAAAAGTGGTCTTTTCTTGGTCCTCGAGTGCAACTGGAATCTGAAAAAAACCTGAATATCCATCAAGACAACAATAATGAGTTTTTCCAACTAAACGTTCAAGCATTTGATCTATAAAAGGAAGAGGAAAATGATCTTTTCTAGTATAAGAGTTCAACTTCCTGTAATCAATGCAGACACGCCACCTATTCTGCACTCGAACAGGAACCAAATTGCCCTCGAGATTTTTCTTTATTGTCACGCCTGTTTTCTTAGGCACGATTTGTACAGGACTTACCCAACTACTGTCGGAAATGGGGTAAATTATGTCAGCATCCAACAACTTTATAATCTCTTTTTTACTACGTCCATCATAATTGGGTTTAACCGTCTTTGCGCTTCTCGTCTCGGTTTTGTGTTTTCCTCTAAAAAGATCTTATGAGTGCATGTCAAAGGATTAACCCTTTTAAATCGGCAATGGTCCAACCGATGGCTTCCTTATGGCTCTTTAGTACCTGAATTAAATTTGCTTCCTCACACTTAGAGAGTTTATTCGAAATTATAACAGGAAGAGTCTCACCATCCCCTAAAAATGTATACTTGAGATGCTCGAAAAGTGGTTTCAACTCCAACTCTGGTGCCTGCACAATAGAAGGTAAAAGTTTAGTATTTATAGGAGGCAATAATTCATTAACAAATTCACAATTTAAAGTAGAATCAAAATCAACATTAAGATCATCATCAAATAATGTTTCGAGCTTAATCTCATGAAGTGATTTGAAAGTCTCATCTACTAAAGATTCCACTATATCGGCACAGTTTACATTCAAGATTTCACTAGGGTGACTGATTGCGTCATAAACATTAAACTTTACGATCTTCCCATCAAACTCCATTGTGAGGGTTCCACTTCGCACATCGATCTTAGTATTTGCAGTACTAAGGAAAGGTTGCCCTAACAAGATATCGGAAGACCCAGGAGTTTTATCCTCTTCCATCTTTACCACATAAAAATCTGCAGGAAAAATTAGTTCATTGACTTTCACTAACACATCCTCAAGGACTCCTTCGGGATGTACAATAGACCTGTCCGCCAACTGAATTATAACACCTGTTTCCTTCAAAAAACCCACGTTAAGTGATTCATAAATAGAAAAAGGCATTACATTTATAGAAGCTCCTAAGTCACACATAGCTTTCTTAATTCCAAAGTGACCTATTTTGCATGGAATTGCAAACATACCTCTATCCTTACATTTTGTTGGCATCCTTGTTGCAAAACCGCAGATACAGTCTCACCAACATTTACCTTTTCGTTTCCAGTCAATTTCTTTTGTTGGTGCAAAGTTCTTTAAGAAATTTAGCATACCGTGGAATCTGTTTAATAGCATCTAACAACGGTATATTTACCTTGACTTTTCTAAATGTTTCAAGAATCTCTTTTTCCTCATTACCTTTCTGGGTTTGCCTTAGTCGTCTAGGAAACGGAGGTTGAATTCTAGGTAATGGAGGTTTCGATCGAACATGTTCGTCGTCTTTTTTATTTTCATAGGTAGATTCTTGAGCATGATTTTTACCATGAATTGGTTCCAATACTTTCCCACTTCGTAGAGTCACTGCATTCGCGTTTTGTCTTGGGTTAGGTTCTGTTTGTGACGGTAACCTATCCTGTGCATTATTTTCTCCATTTGTGTGGTCAGCTCCTTAATAGATGCCTCAGTTTTCTTTTGAAAATCCACAGTTTGCTTTTGGAAATCTATAGATTGCTGCTAAAATTCAAGAACATTAGCTGCTAATTTATTTACCATAGTTTCTAAGGAAGTACCTGAATTATGCGCTTGTTGTGGAGCTCGATTTTGGAATGGCTGGTTATAATGTGAATTTGTCCCATATCGCAAGTTAGGATGATCCTTCCACCCAGGATTGTATGTATTTGCATAAGGATCATATCGCCTTTGAGGTGGTCCAGGAAAGTTTCCCACAGCATCTAATTGGGCCACAGAATCATCATACAAACTAGGGCATGCATCAGTTGTATGCTCGAATTCACCACAAATTCCACATTGACGGGTCGGCCCTAACTTTCCTGCAATAAGAGAAATCACAACATTAGTAAGTTTTTCAACTTTATCTTCTAAAGGGGAATTACTTAGCTGATGAACCCTTCGAGTAGGTTCAGGGTTGGCTCGGAATTGTTGAGTATTTGCGGCCATTGTGGAAATCAAGTCTCTTGCTCGTTGAGGAGTCATATTAACCAATGCTCCTCCACTGGCTGCATCTATCATATTCATCTCCACAGATTTCAAGCCTTCATAAAAATATTGAAGAAGAGACTGTTCAGTTATACCATGTTGTGGGCAACTTGCACACAACTTCTTGAATCGTTCCCAATAGTCGTAAAGAGACTCCACATCTTTTTTCCTAATCCCCACAATTTCTCTTCTTAATTCAGCAGCACGAGAGGCTGGAAAAAACCTGTTAAGAAACAAACGAGAAAGATCAGCCCAAGTTGTAATAGATCCAGAAGGTAGATAGAATAACCATTCCCTAGCGGAGTCAGCTAAAGAAAAAGGAAAAGCGCGTAATTTAATTTGATCCTCAGTTACCCCCTGAGGTTTCATACTCAAACAAACCATATGAAATTCCTTCAGATGTTTATGTGGATTCTCATTCTGCAACCCACGAAAAATCGGTAATAATTGGATTAAACCTGATTTAAGCTCAAAATTAGCATCCATAGTAGGATACGCAATGCACAATGGTGGTTGATCATCAGGAGCCTCGGCTAATTGCCGAATTGTTTGATCCATAGGTGGTGGTGGATCTTGATTTTCGTCAACCCTAGCAATCGACACTTCCACCGGTAAATCAACTCCTTGGTTTTCCAGTGTTGGATTAGGGTTTTCATTTACCCTAAATTCACCTTCGTCGCCTTCTTCTACTTCTAAAGGTGGGTTGTGCTTAACTCCTACAACTTCCGACTGCCTTTTTTGTAACTTTGCTTCCTTGCGATTGGCTTTTGCAGTCTTTTCAATTTCGGGATCGTACGAGTATGCAAGATTACCTGGAGCAGATTTAGTCATAAGCAGAAAAAAGAAAACAAGATTAGTACGTTACCAGTCCCCGACAACGGCGCCAAAATTTGATGTGTCGTCGGGAACACCAAATATAATCTATTCCAAAAATTAAAGTAAATAACAGTAAAAGGGAAGTAGGGTCTAATCCTCAGGGACTGGAGAGTCGTAAAAGTCTTGTCTGTCGAGATCGTGGACCAAATCTAGCCCAAGAAAAGCTCTGTGATCTAAGGAAAAATAAAAGAAACTGAATTAAAAAATAAAAGAAAATAGAACTAAAAGAAGTAGAAAATAGGGAAGTCGAAGAAAAAATAAATAACATAAAATAAACAAGTTGAAAGAAGAAGGGTTTTATCGATATTTAGAGATCTAGCCTCCGGTTATCTTGATTCTTCCTCGATTCAATCATAGACTTTGGATGGTTCTTCTCATGCCCGAATAAGCCAGTTATAGTGGAAGAGGACGCCTACGACCACCAGCTCCGGATATAGTTTTTAGTGGAACCTGACTCTAGCCAACCGTCGCTCCAATGGGACTATCTTACACTAGATCACCTTTTCCCAACGACGAATGCCACGCCGTTTTGTCTCTTTTGGCTCGGTAACCTCTGACGCAGTAAGTTAACGAATCGACTGTGAAACCTTCTTAAAACACACAAAGCGGCCGTCTTTGCACAAGATGAAAAGATTACTTTTGTAGGGATTTTAGACGGAAGCGTCAATCCCGTATTACAGAGAATTGATGAATACTCGGGTTGAAAAGAATTAAGCGCGGATTCTAAGCCTCATGAACCTTGGAGGAATATTTGATAACCTTTGGCTAGAAGGGTTTTTTAGTTACTCATGATTTTGGGGAAGAACACAAGATAATAAAATAAAGCTTTTATTGAACTAGAGATTTAGAGAGATGGAAGATTTTTCAATGAATCAGGAATTAATAATTCAATCACTCCACCCCCTATTTATAGTACATAATATTCCTAGTTGAATCCAATCTAAATTCTAAAAGATAATTAGAATTATATCTAACATTTAATTCCCCTAATTGGATCCAATTTAAACTCTAAAATATAAATACAAAAAAGATAAATATAAATTAAATACAAATTTAAATAATAAATAATATCTTAAATATTAAATCCTAATATAAAATATTTTTTAAGAATAAATAAATAAAATAAAACCAAGTCTTTTTATCCTATAAACTCTCTCTTTTAGCATTCCATCTTTGCACAACTTCAAATTCTCCTCTAAAATTATGCTTTTTATCTCTAATTTATCTTCTATCACCACTTGAGTCCCTACAAAATAAAAAGACAATAAATAGCCCAATTTAATAAGATCATACTCTAAAAATATATATATTTAATATCCAAAAGTATGTCATATTTAAGCATTATCATTCATCTACTAATACAAACTGTCTTTTTGTACGACAATCCGACCACGTAATACTGCTTAGTACTAGTTAAACATTAGATAACTAGTGAGCAACATTTGCTTTTATTTTGCTTTGCGTGCAAAAACCATGTGAGGAAAATTATAAAAAGTATATTAATGTAATCAATGAATTCATTTTATTAACCCTGTTCGAAAATTTACAAGTGTATATTGATGAAAATACTACACTTAAGACGCCAAATCCAACAAAAGGTGCCTTGTGGTTAGCCTTGAAGTTCAGTAATAAGTTGGCCCATTTGGTTTTCCAAATTTTTCAATGTGGTTTTTTGGCTTTGGATTAAGGCATTATTTTTCTCCATGTCTACCTTTAACAAGTTCTCCAAACTATTGAACGGTTTAACTTGCGATGATTTCTAAATTTGTTGGGTAAATCTAGTTGGCTGGGTTGGTCTAGGATGTACGTAGCTGTTACTGGGTCTAGGCCCTTGGTTACTCCAAAAAAAATTAAGGTGGTTTTGCCATGACAAGTTGTAAAAATTAAACTGCGGTCCTTGCCTACCTCTATTCTGGTTTTGATTACCCATGTAGAAAATAGACTTTGGATTTGATGGGCAATCTTCGAACAAGTGTCATTCCCCACAATATACATAGGCTATGTTCTCAAATTGATTAGGTGGTTGAGCTGTAATATTATTGAACCCATTAGTAGTAAATTGACCAGTTATTAACCTTAATTAAACTTAGTAAAATATTTAAATTAATTAACTATTAAATCTATCTTACATATTTCTATGTTTAATAGACTTAACATCTCATAGTAGTTTTGATATTATTACATAGTTAATGCATACATGATCAAATATTACACCATAAAAATATTGTGCCAATTAATTAAAATACTGTTTAGATTAATTTATTAACTCAAATATTCCTTCTCATAAATCATGTGACAGGAACTTAATCGTGATTTTACTTGTATGAATAAACAGATCAAAAAGCATAGAACATCTTTTAACAAAATTAAATAAAACAAACAAACCATGGAAATTAGATCATTCCAACACAAACAAATTTAAGCTAACATGATATTATTGAAAATAAAATTCTCCATTTAAATCATGTTTATGAATTAAACAAAAAACATATTAAAAATGGAAGAGAAAACTCTGGACGTTCTCGAGGCAAGATCTGTTTGCTCCTTCCTTCTTTTTCTGGATTGCCGCCACAACCAAGCAAATTGCTCCAACAACGTTGAATTACGATGCTCCCAAGACTAATGCAAAGCTTTTTTTCAAGAGAGTGAATGGAAACGAAAAAGGAAAAGCTAGTGGGAAGAGAGGAGAATGAGAGTGTATAAGAGATTGGTCAAGAGTGGATGAGTGATTTGAGAGGCACTTGAAAGGGTATTTATACTACTAGAGGGAGGCTAAAAATAGAAAATTGAGGCCTTGAAAATCTCCCTCAAGTGACTGGCCATGCGAAGTGGGAGGGGAGGTTGGGATAGTTTGTTATATTTAGCTTGTGGCTAGAAATTATATGCATGAAAAGGGGAAGGGTTGGACCGTTGTTGAAAGGAAAGTCTAAGAGTTGTTTTGAAATTATTAAAATCAGTTTAATTAGATTATTTGGGTATCAATTGGGTCAACATTGGGCTGCTCTTCCCTTAGTGGATCAGTCCCTTTCAATTTAATTAATCTGAGCCTCTTTCTCTGCATCAGGCTAGGAATAAATTCAATCCAATTTTATTGGATCAAAAACAAATTTTTAATGGGTCCAAGAAGCTGATTTGGGGAGTCCATGGCTGTAGAATAATAATCCTCATGTGTCAGATGCTCCAAAGGATGCTTTAGCAATCCAATCTTCTAAAGGTGACTACTGAGCTGATTTTTCTTCCCTTATGTAAAGTTGTCCGAAATTGGCCAAATTATGCAAATTTATTATAAAAATAACTAAAATTCAAAATAACTCATAGATTAAGTTCAATTTAATTATTTTATAATAAAAACATAAAATTTGATGAAATTACTTAAAAACTGCATGAATTAACGCTCAAAAGGTGTTGAAAAAGTTTATATATTTTAGTGTTTCCACATGGCTAGGAATATGGGCTTGATTTGTGTCCTTGAAGTGTAACGCCTAATCTTGTTAACATCTTCCACATGGCTTGTCATCATGAATTGAAATTTTAAGACCACAGACAAAATTGGTCCCTTCTAATTCATCACCGCTTTGTATTGAACTCCTGTCACACCTGAATATCTTTAAGGACTCTAATTTAGAGGAATTTTGGGACTTAATTGAACCCATAGTAAGTTGGTGGACTTTACCTAGAAATTTAGGGAAGATTAATGGTTGATGTGTAAATAATTAGATTTCAATTCTGATTTAGTTAGATTAGAACCAACTAGTTCCATAGTGGAAGACAAAATGATTAAGGATGAGTGGTTGTATTGGTCAATGAATACCGTGCCAAAGGAGTATATATATAGGTGTGCATGAAGATAGAATTCTTCACAGTTATGTTTACCAATTTTTCTCTTTATAACATTATCTTCTTCGATTGCTCCAAAGAAGAAGAGGATGTGGTTGTATAAAGCTCTGCATGTTGCAGTTGTCGTGTAAATTGAAGTTTGGAAGTATTGAAATTTGGGACTGGTAAGCTTCCTTATCTCTCCGTACTCTTGGATTAAAGGAAGAAGTAGAGTAAGGACTCTTAAAAGCTCTGTATAAGTAAAGATTCTAGGTTTCTAAGGACTTACCATCTTTAGTTTAACCGATGTATGGTTTTCATGCTTAGTTTCCAAGACGAAGGAGACTCTGGTGTTCAGATAAGCTAAGTTGATAAGAAAAGGGATTTAAGGTGAGTTTCTGCACTCCATTTTTGGGTGATTGACGATGTTAAGTTGTTTGCTTGAACTATGTCATGTTTGTTCTAATTCATGATTAGAACAATGGTTGTGTATGGTTGGAAAAAATAAGTAATTGGTATATTAATAATATTATGAGTATGTTCTCTTACAAGACAAGTTGTTGACTAGTATTGTTTGTAACTTGATTAATAGATGAATTGCAAAATCTTTATGATAATGTTAGTGAAATGAAATGTATGAAAGTATTGGTGACTTTTGCATGCGGAGTACGGGGGAACTTTACCTCGAAGGGGTAGATGAAGTTAGGAATAAGTGGCGGAATAGGCATATTGTTAAGGGAATCTAAGGGAGTATAGTTGCGTTGTGGATACTTATCTATTAGCTTGCTAGAATGACTGTGACAATGGTTATCGACTGGTCCTTCAAGATGACATTGTGACAAGGATTATTAGGTTTCATAGAGAAACATTGTGACGACGGTCAACAAGCTATATGGGATGATACCGTGAGACGATAAAGTCCTTCTAGATGACATCGTGGAAACAATAATTAGGTCCTTCGGGGCGACACCTCATAGTGGGGTAAATGTGTAAGACCATAGCTCAACTATGGCATCTAATGGAGTCTTCCAGGACATTAAACATGGGTTTATAATGTGTGAGACCATAGCTCGGATATGATAACATATGGAGTCTACCATGACATTAAACATGGATTCATAACGTGTAAGACCATAGCTCAATTATGGCAACATATGGAGTCCGCTAGAACATTAAACATGAGTTTATAATGTGTAAAATCACAGCTCAACTATGAAAACATATAGAGTCCACTAGGACATTAAACATGAGTTCATAATATGTAAGATCATAGCTCAGCTATGGCAACATATGGAGTTCACATATCGATAAACTAGGAGCTCCGCTAGGGTATAAAGAAGAAGTTGCGGTATGACTCGTGTGAAAAGTTGCAAGACAGAATGAACTTGACACATTGGGAACGCATGCTAATGAGATAACAAGGGATTCACTAAAGGAAATTATGAGCAAATCCTAGGGAGTGTCGTAACCTAGTTACACATGAAAGGAGGAAGATATTCTTTAGTTCAAGATGGTAGACGTGATGTTTGCCAATAAGAGTCTACCAGATAAGTCACAAAATCCGTAGTGGTTAAGCATATACTAAAGAGATTATAATATGATAAAATCTTAATTGGGTAATCAACTAAGAGGTAGCTGAAAGGATGAGTAGACCAACCAGAGCATTCATGGGAGGAAATTTCAGCTCAAAGCTAAATGATCATTAAAGTCCACCAGGAAATAGTAAGAAACGAGGTTTTGTCAAGACCATGAAGCACTGGAAAGATCTTGTAGGTATACCAAGGGTGGAATCTGTCAAGTGATACCTGTGCAAGAGAAAGCTTGGAACGACGGAAATGTGCAAGTGTACACAATTGTATCAAGTAATAAAGTGACAAGTAATTTCGAGTTATCGTACCCACAGGGGCTATGCAATAAAATATTTATGAAATGCAAATTAAAACAATTTGGTGATGAAAAATATGATAATTTGAAAAGGTGTTATGAAAACTAAAAATTAACTTAGGAATTTAACTAAGAAAATAAAAAAATTAAAAAAAATTCCAATGCGCGATTTCTAAAAATGAGTTTAATAATATGACATAAATGTGTTAGAACAATTACATTCTTTAACTAGCATTATTAGAACCATGTTCGTGTTGTTACGAATAATTTCACAACAACTTGGTATTTTGTTAACTAATGCACATACATACTTATTAAATTAACTAATCTCTTGAACATATTCCTATGTCCATTCAAACAATTAATCAATTTTCATAAGCAAGTATAAGACTAAGTGAGGTAACAACATATTCCTATATTGAAACAATTTAATCACAATAATCTTGCAAGTTATGCAAGGCTAAAGTATCATTTAATTCTATTGCTAATTTAACCCTCAGCTACCTTAGAAGATTAAACATGCACCAATTAAATATTATATCCATTAATTACAATTTCAATTCGATTAATAATTAATTCAATTGTTACCTTACAACTAAAGTGCAAGCATAACATAGGTGTAATTTTATTTAATTGAACAATTTATCGAGGCCTAATTAATAATCCAAGCTGACTAATGCAATTAATCTAACACGAAATGAAATTAAGTCATTTTAATTAAATCAAGAACAACAACACAACAAATATTCCTAATCATGATCACAACATAAACAAGAAAATTAAAGAGAAGGGAACTAGGAAACAAATCCCGGTGTTTCTCTGAAGCCAGATTAGTGCGCTCCTTCTATTCTTTGCTTGTCTCATTGGTCAAGGCCTTCACGAATACTCGAATGATGCTGCTCCAAGGGAGTGTTTCAACTCTTCTTCAAGAGAGGAAATTAGCAAGGGAAGGAGGACAAAGGAAATAGGAAAACAAGAAAGAGAATGGAAGAGAATGAAAGAGAGAAAGTGAGTAAAGAAGAGATGTGTGGGATTTTAAATGAGGAAGGAAAGAGGAGGTATTTATAGGTAAGAATGAATGCTAAAAATAACAAAGAAAAATCAGCCACTCCCTCTTCCTTGGCCGACCATGCTTGGTGCAAGTTTGGATGTTTCAAACTTGTTATGTTTAGCTTGAGGCAAAAAGTAAAAGACATGAAAAGTAGAGGGGTTTGAATGAAATTATGAAGAGTTCAAGGGCTATTTTACAAGTGTAAAAATAAACTAAAATCAACTGATTGGGTCAGCTATATGGACAGTTTGGGCCTCCAAATTCTTGTTGGACCAATCCTCTTCTACATGGCAAAATTGGGCCTTTTTTAATTCATGCTTTATAATTAATTTTTAACCCAATTAATTTTGGATCAAAATTAATTATAAAATATGCATAATAATCATTATGGACAGTCCTTGGTTGGAAAAATAATTAGCCTTGCTCTTGATTCACTTGATGTACAAATTGTCCCAACGGTTCAAACCTCTTAAGATGATTACTGAGCTGATTTTCACTTTTTTTTTGCAAATTTGTCGAAAATAAAATAAATTTGTATAAATTTATTATAAAATAATTAAAATTTAATATGTTAATAATTTAAGCACAATTTAATTATTATATAATTAAAATATGTTTTTCGACAAGAATTACTACGGAATTGCATGAATTAAAGATAAAAAGCGACTGAAAAAGTCTATATAATTTTGTGTTTTCACATGGCTCGAAAAATGGGCCTAAATTTTTGCCCAAGCTTGACTTGATTCGTATTAATTTTTTTATTTTTATATAAAACATTAAAAATATAATACACCAAAAACATTAAAAAGTTTAAAATAAATGTTTCCTAAGAAATTGAAAATAAATAAAAAAATTTATACTTAAATAATGCTAAGATAAGTGCAACTAAACAAACAAATGCTTTTAAAATAGTAATAAAATTAACAATAAAACAAGAGTTATACAATATCCAAATAATGATAACAAAATAGTAGCAACATAATACTGAAAGACTTAATATAACATTTGGTACTTGAACTTGACACTTTTTCCTAATTTGATACTTAAACTTCTTTTTTGACCTAATTTGGTATCTGAACTTTACACTTTTTCTTAATTTGATACCTAAACTTTTTTTGACGCAATCTGGTACTTGAACTTGGCATTTTCCCCTAATTTGATACCTAAGATTTTTTTAGAATCAATTTAGTACCTAAATTTATTAAATATTATAAAAATTTATGCAAAACAATAACGTTGTTGAATTTTTTTTTATTTTACAAAAATATTATCCGTTTTAGAGAAAATTCATGTTAAAAATAGATATTAACATATGCTTAACGAATTAATATTAAAAAAAGATTAGGTACCAAATTAGAAAAGAGTCAAGTTTAGGTGCCAAATTGGACCAAAAAAAATTTAAGTACCCACTTAAAAAAATATCAAATTTAAGTATCAAATTAAAAAAAATCAAATTTAGATAAAAAAATTTAAATACCAAATTAAAAAAACATAAAATTCATATGCTAAATATTATATTAAGCGATGCTGAAATCACAATAAAATAATACAACAACAACAAATCAATAGTTTTTTTTTTTTTACAAATCAGGCCGGACCGATGTAAAAAAGCTTTATTAGAGGCCGGCCCTAATTTACAGTTATTTATTTACTTTTAAGCGCATGCAAATATAATAATTCTTTTCCAGAAAGAAAGCAGCAGCATAGGAATTGAAGCATGAAAAAACATCACATGAGTGGGACCCAGCAGTCAATTGGATGAGTGGGGACAACAAACATGAACCAGTAATACTCTGTCATTCCTCAGCTTTTTTCTTTTTCCCTCTCTATAAGCCTGCTCGGAATATTTCTTGTCTTCTTCTATGTTCTTTGCTGTTTCATTTTCTCTTTTAGTTTTTAACATTTTCAAATCCTTTTAGGTATTATCTTCATCTCCACAATCACTTTTTGCAAAGTATAAAATACCATTTCAGTTTTTTTTTGGTTGAAAAATGATTTATGGCGGAAGGAAAGCATCAAGATCTCGCTCTCATTACTCATTATTGCTCCACATTATGTTTTTTTCTTTTTCCTTTTTATGCTTAATGGTTCCAATGCTCACAGTCTCACATTGTCGCATTTGCACTGAATAATGCGAGACTCTCCAACGATATTGCATCTCACATTTCTCCCTTTCACGTCTTCTCTGCTCAATATTTTACCATGAAGTTTGGTGAGTCTTTTCTTTCACAATATTGCCTCCCTTAATCTCTTCCTCTTTTTGCGGGTTATGAATTAATAACGGAAATATTAGGTTTTAGCTGTTTATTATTGAACAGATCAGTTGTTCTCATTTGCATTTTTTTACTGCGTATGATTCTTGTCTGCCTTTTTCTTTGATTTATTTTGTAATGTTGTCTGTATTTCATCCTAATTTGGTCAATTGGAGTGAATTACTATGAGTCCGATGTACTGATTGCTTTCTAATTGTTAAAAATGTGTTATAAAATTTTCTAATGAGCAGCATTTGGGTCCAAGGACTCTTGTTTGCTAGAAATGAACTTGTGTATATTGTTGATACGAGATTAGATTGGTTATTCCCATTGCTTTATGCACCTGCTGTCACTTAAATTCCACAAAATATATATATATATATATATCAACGGGGAACTATGAATTGTATGCAATAATTCGTGTTATTATTGAATTGCTTAGCTCAAATATGTAATGAGTCATTGTCATTAATGGTGACATAATTGATTGATTCTATAAGCATTTTCCATTTATTTCTCTATATGTTGTATTCTAATTCCTTGAGGATATGTTCAGCTCCTGGTTGATCTTTCTAAATTTTCCATTAGAAGCCTGTTCAGATGTTTTCTCTATACTGAGGCATTCTTTTCAGAATACAAAAATGTCTGCTCCTGAAGGCATCTCAATGAAATCACTGTTGTTTTTTACCTCCTATTCCTCAACTACTATCTCTAATGCATACGGCTGATTGTGTGTGCCTGATGTGGAACAAGTACTCTCAAGTTAAAACCCTCAGACCTAATCTGAAATCTCAATAAAAATTCTCCAAAATCTCACCTTTTACGACCTGTGCTTTGACATCTAGATTGCCACAGAATTATCTTATGAGTGCATGAATTGACTCAGGCTCTCAACAAAGTGATTTGGTGTCGTCCCCTGAGCAAAGTGTAAATGGAAGTTTCAGAAACTTTACATCTGGTCCGTATGTAATTCTAACATTCATTTGCTAGCAACTAGTAGGTTACAAATTTACTAAATTTTTCCTTGTGATATCAAGTTAAACCTATATTATTTTCATTTTTGTACCATATGCCCTGCTGTGGATCTGCAGACATTTTACTAGGACCATTAGAACAATTTCTCATAGAACTAGAAAATGATATATCATTATGATCCTTGATCAAACATGAACAGGTACATGTAATGGTCCTTGATTAATATGTTGTCTATAATTCCTGCAATCTTGTTTTTGCTTAAGTTCAGGGCAAGGTATAAATTTACTCCTAGAAAAGAAACTTGACTTTGACAGAAAGTTGCATTAGCATGTCATGTTTCACACAATAGAAAATATTAATATAGGAAATACATCCATCAGATCTAATTAACTTGATATTGTTTGCAAATCTTAATATCAGGCATGAGTTATGTTGTTAATTTCACTTGTTGCTTTCCTTGTTTCTGCAAAGTAAATATAATGCTTCATTTTTACCCCTATCAAGTTCTTGGAAATTTTCCTTTTGTGCTTTCCTTGATTTTGAAGGTAGAAATCAAGCTTTAGATGATTTTTTCCATTCTCCTTTTCGATCTCTTTGGGCATCAAGCATGTTTTCCTTTATATTTTAGCATTTAACCTTTTGTTCTTCTCAAAGATACACCACTGTAAAAATAGAAATCTGGGATTAATGCAGACTCTAACAAATAATATGGGTCAGGTTTTGTTCGAAATGATTTCTACTCTTCTCCGGGGCAGAGCTTAGATGGAAGTTTCAGAAAGTCCAACTCTGGTTAGTTCCACAGCTTCCTTTTATTTGATTTTCTCTTGAGTTGTAAAAATTGTGTGCTATATTATCTTTGTCTTGCTCGATTGTCATTGTGCATTATGAAGTTATGGTTTTAAGCATGGTTTAGATGTGTATATTATTCTGTTCTTTCATTTAAAAGTTCATTAATAAAAATGTCAGACTGGGCAAGTTGTGGATGAATCAGTCTGTACTGCAAGTTTCAGCCAGCCCTCATATGCAGTCAATATATCTAGAAAATCATAGAAATAAAGCACATTAGAAATACTTATAAACAACCAAAAGGTGGCCAAACCCTGTACCATCTATTGAAAAAAGTTTTAGGTTGCCAAAGAACCATATGTAGAACTTAGATGTAGTGATCTGGAGTTCAAATCAGCACTCGAATCCTTGAACACCAAGAGACATCTCCTAGTTATAGCTACTCAATTGTTTGGGCTCCACATTATCCATATAGCAACCTTCTGAAGGTGGGATAATAAACTAGTGGCCAGTTTGTTTCATAAACAAAAGATGCTAAAACACTTCTCTTTGTCCTTGACATAAACTCACAATGGAAAAATCTTTTCCTTTTCCTTTTGGTTGTGTGGCAAAATAAAGAAAAGCTAGAGCATGGTTGTGGGTGTAGTAAAAGCTTCAAGTCATACTTTATGGTTCGCCTTAAGCAAAGTTTTCTGTCCTTGTGTAAATTACAATCTTAATTACTTCTAAATGCAACTTTTGCAACCCTCATAGGCTTCAATCAAGTTCCTCTTTATTTAGATTAAATCAATTAAGTCAAAGATTCAAATCTTGGTTCTAATTTTGGGAATGTTACTTATTATGTGGCCCATTGGACTTCCAGTATGCTAACACTGAATATAAATTATATTTCAAATTATAAAAACGGAAATTAATTTTTTCTCTTAGGTTAGGGGCTGTATCTAGCAATGCATTAGTATCTCTTGCATATTGAAGAGTCAAGGTAATCTCAACATAACCTTTTAGTGCTTAGTCTATCAATATAATTCATTCCTTTTACCACATTTCCTTGATGTGGTTCTTAGTTAGCTTTGTGAATTCTAGATTGTTCTGAACATCTTGAATTTATCATTCTTTGTTATAAGACTTTATCTAATTGAGCAAAAAACAATTGAGATGTGTCTCGTTATTATCACTTGAAGTGATAAATCCTCCATAAAGTACTAATTAATTTCCACATGCTTCATGCAATATCCAAAATTATCCTCATCCTTTATTAGGTCTATTCAAATAAAATCGAAGTATGATGGTTTGTAGACAAGATAATGGCATCAAAGTCAGAAGACTACCACTTACACGATTGACACATAGTTGGCAGCAAGAATCAAGGGAATATGAAGGATTTGATCAAGCTTAGTCTATGCAAATTTGAAACTTTATTTTTTCTAGCAATTTATTCCCTATAATTTTGCAATTTTATTAATGTTTTTCTTTTTAAAAGGTGTAATGCCTACTATATAAAGGCCATCAAGAAAGGTAATGGAATGAGCAAAGAAGTTTCTTTCTAATGTTCTTTTAAGGTTTGAAGGTTTCTGATATGGATGCTTTTATTGCAATAAGAATTTTAGTTTTATTTATTTTCTTTATTATATCAGGTTTTTATTAAGAGTTTTAGTTTTACTCAGGTTTTTATTAAGAGTTTTAGTTTTACTCAGGTTTTTATTAAGAGTTTTATATTAGGTTTTTATTTCGTTGATAAACTCTAAGTTAGGGAATTCTATTTATGTCAATTAGGACTCTTTCTTTTGTTATTAACAGTCTATAAAAGGTTGCCAATATGAAAAAAAGAGTAAGCAATTATTCTATAAAAAAGAAACATTATTTTGGAGGGGTTTAGTCAAGGACGAATCTGCCTCTTTGAGTAACCATAGGTCGAATCAAGAATTCTTCCTCGTCTAGACCCGTGACTAGATCCTACGCTAAGGCCCATAATAGTTTCCTCTCAAGAGCCTTCATTAGCTTTTTCTTTTCACCAAAAGTTCCTTCAAGAAGGGACACAATGCTAACAAAGGTAAACCCACCCTCTTAGAGTAGGATATTCCAGTTCATTGCCTGGTCTTATTCTTATGCACACAACAATTTGGGATCCGAGCCAAGTGTTTGGGGAGATTCAGAATGGAAGACAATGGCGGACACATATACAAAAAATTGAAGGCTATTTAGAAGAGTTGTCCAATCAAATGTGAAGTCCTACATCTACTCAACCAACAACCTAAAGGTGTGTTAGCAAGCTTGGGAAGCAATGGAAGCCATCTTGTCTGAGATGAAAAATGTATTGGGGTTCAAACATCAACATTGGTTCCCAGGTACACCAAACTTCATTTTCCCACCTATGATGGTATTAATGATCCATTGGGTTGGTTAAATAGTTGTGAGCAGTTTTTTTAATAACAAATGAACTAACGAGGTTGATAAGGTTTCATTAGCAACCTTCCACGTGACATGACAAGCCTAGATGTGGTTTTACAAGTTAGATTAAGAAGAACCAACCCTCCCTTGTGTTAGTCAAAGAATACTTCCATTTAAGGTTTGGTCTACCATTGAGGAAAGACCCCATTAGGAGAACTCTTTTAACCTTTGAAAAACTAGCATAGTTTATGATTATTTAAGGCAATTCCAAGTGCTATTAGCTCGAGCCACTTTAGTTCAATCATGCCAACAAATTGGCATTTTTAACATAATTAAGAGGGGAAGTAGAGCTTCAAACTCCTCAAAATCTAGTCACATCTGTGAGTTTGGCATGTGGCTTTGAAAGAAAACAACAATTGGCTCGATCCAAGGAGAAACACAATTAGCCAAGACTTAGACAACATCGAAGGCCTTTTTCACACCATCAGTTCCTACAATGCGATTACAAATGTAGCAGGGGCAAAATCAGCCTCAATCTCGAAGACGGGCAACATTAAGGAACTAGTCTTCCAGTGCTTGACATGGGCTAAAATGGCCGAACACAAGGGCATGGGGTTGTGCTTCAATTGCTATGAGCCCTACATTTTTGAACATCAATGAAAAAGACTATTTTGTCTAAAAGAAGAAGATTGGGATCTAGAAGAGGATAAGCCAAATTCCTATGAAGTCCTTAAGATCTCTCTTCATGCAATTGTTGGAGTTTGACATTCAAAAACCATGCAATTGTTAACATAAGTTGAGAACTACCCTCTCACAATTCTAGTTGATTTAGGTAGCACCTGTAATTTTTTAAGTGAACAAGCGATTGAGAAATTGAGTCTTGCAATGAACTATGGAGCAGGATTGAAGGTGATAGTAACAAATGGTGTAAAAGTACTAAGCTTAGGAGTTTGTAAGTTGGTGAACTTCAAAGTGGCCCAAAACTCTTTTAATGCTATTTTTTTTTCATTTCACTTGATGGGATTTGATTTCAAGGTTGAATACAAGGCATGGAAACTTAACCAGGTGGTAGATGCCTTGTCTTGCAATGATGAAGCTAAAGTCTTTATGTAGTATCTAATCCTTCAATTCTATTATTTGATGGATAAATGCCTCGGACACACTCAAGGAGATGCATACTGAAGTTGAGAAAGAGGCTCTCGATACTTGTTGAACCATTAGAGGGGTTACTTATGTACGAAGGGAAGGTATATATCTTACCTACTTCTCTTGTTACTACTATAAATATCAACTTTGCATGGTAGCACACGTGAAAGGGTGCAATGAACTCTCTAACAAATTTATCAAGACTTTTATTGGAAAGGAATGATGGTAAATAATCAAGCTTTTGTGGCTTCTTATGTCACTTATCAGATGAACAAAGTAGAGCATTTATAGCTGGTCTTTTACAGACACTATGACATCTTAATGGACTTCATAGACAGATTGCCAAAATCAAGAGGGAAGTTCATACCTGTTTTCGTGGTTAATATATTTCCCAATATGCACATTTTATTCCTATGGCCCATCCATACACTGCTGTTATTGTTGCTCACATTTTCTTTGAGTAGATCTCTCGTTTACATAGCTTGCCTCAATTAATTGTCTGTGAAGAAATCTCCACTAGCACATTTTGGAAGGAGTTGTTCAAATTATGTGGCACTCAACTTAATTTCTCTTTTGTCTATCACCCATAAACAAATGGTCAAATGGAAGTTGTCAACCATACAGTTGAGATGTATCTTTGTTGTTTTATAAGAGATATAACCCACGAAGTCGAGTCAGATGGATTCTTTGGGTTGAATATTGCTACAACAATGCTTTTCACACAACCCTCAAAACTTTCACCCTTTCAAGTAGTTTATGGTTGTAATCCTCATTGCTATCTTAGATTCTTGGGCTTACAAGGGTTGACATAGTTGACCAAGCCTTAATGAAAAGAGATGAGATGTTGATCATAATTTGACATTGCTTATTACAAGCATAGAATCACATGAAGACCACTTATGACAGGCCAGCGTGATCTTGAATTTTCTCCTGGAGAATGGGTTTGGTTGCACCTAGAACCCTGTCAACAGACTTCATTGAAAGAACGGGCTGACTCCTAACACTCACCTAAATTCCAAGGACTTTTCCAAATTGTACTACGAGTTGGCCTTATGGCCTATGAATTGGACCTTCTACCTAGTTGAAAGATCCATAGTGTGTTTTATGTCTCTCGCCTCAAATTTTTTAGCGAAGACCCCGTACTTTTGTTCCTAGCTTGCTCTCACTATCGGATGACAAAATAATTCCCCAACCTCATCATGTTTTGTTATCACGCCTCAATCGTGGAAAGTAGGAAATTCTATTGCAATGGCAAGGTATGATACTAATAATGCTTCATGGAAAATTGTTTCTTAATTCCATAGTGATTATCCTTAATTCGAGCTTGAGGACAAGCTTTTTCTCTAGGAAGGGAGTAATGTTTAGGAGGCATTTGTTGATCAAGTCTACATGAGAAGACAATAATAAAATATCTACCAAAATCAATGGAATAGTTGGCTGTTAGAATCAAGGGATTATGAAGGATTTGACTAAGCTTAATCAATGCAAATTTGAATCTTTATTTTTACTAGCAATTTATTCCTATAATTTTGCAATTTTATGATGTGGATGTTTTTATTGGACAACAATATCAGAGAGGGGATAGGAAATAGGAACGACAGAAATTAGAGTTTTAGATCAATTTAAATTTCTTTATTATATTAGGTTTATTAAGAGTTTTAGTTTTAATTATTCTCCTTATTATACTAGGTTTTTATTTCCCGTATAAATTCTAAATTAAGAATTCTATTAGGACTTCTCTTTTGTTATTAAGCCTATAAAAAGGCTGCCATTAGGAAATAAAGATCAAGCAATTATTCTATCAAAGAAAGGTTATTTTAAGAGGGGGTTCAGTCAAGGACGAATTTGCCTTTTAAGTAACCATAGGTCGAAGCAAGGCTTCTTCCTTGTCTAAACTTATAATTAAATCCTACGCCAAGGTTTTTAACAACTTGGTATCGGAGTCAGCTGTCATGGGTGATGAAAAGACTTCGACAACCAAGCTTGAGGCTTTCATGGAACAAATGGCTACAAGGTAACAAGCATTGGAGGAGTAGGTGGCGATGCTATCTCTTTCGGTCCAAAAGATAACGAAAGGAGATTTAGAAAAAAATGAAGAACAGGGCGGCAGCAGAGGCAGGAAACGGAATTCAAATTCGCAACATTGTGGGTACATGGTGCCTCGATACTCTAAAATGGAATTTCCCACTTATGATGGTGTTGGAGATCTTTTAGGGTGGCTAAAAAGATGCGAATTTTTTTTTGGCAATCAAAGAACTAATGAAGAAGATAAAGTCAGCTTAGCTTCATTCCATGGAGAGGCACAATTGTGGTTCGACCAAATGGAAGAAAAGGAGGCCAATCTTGATTGGGGGTGTTTCAAGGAGTGTTGTCATGTACGGTTCAGGCCACCTATGAGTAATAATCCATTGGGGGAACTTGCAAACCTGAGACAAACGGGGACTGTTGAAGAATATCAACGTCAATTCCAATCACTACTAGCCAGGATTACTGATCTTAGACCTCGACAACAAGTAGACCTTTTTACTACTAGGTTGGTAGAGGAACTTTGAATTGATATTGAGATGCAACAATCGGGAAACCTTGGAGTTGCAATGAATATGGCTCGAACTTTGAAACGTAAACAAAAAGTCTCTTCTAAAATGTTATCTCGAACCAATCTAAACTGGCCAATAACTATGAGCTCTGCAAAGGGATGGGGATAACCAATGAAACCAATGGGAAATAACAGCAAAATAGGTTCTTCCGCACCATTTATCAAGAGATTGACACAGGCAAAAATGGCGGAAAGGACTAAGCGATTATGTTATAATTGTGACGAGTCTTATTCTGTGCGACACAAGTGTAAACGATTATTTTGGATCGAAGTACCGGATATTGAAGATGAGCAAGATGACGATGCAGCAGATGATCTTGAAATTTCTTTACATGCCATTAGAGGGACTTGCAATTCATTTACTATGTAACTAACAGCACAAGTGTCAGGAAAAACAGTATTAATCCTTGTTGATTCAAGCAGTACGCATAACTTTCTACGTGAAAGCTTAGTGCCAAAATTGGGGCTCAAAATGCAAAAAAAAAATCTGGGCTGCAAGTATGTGTGGAAAATGGCGAACGTGTTCCTAGCATAAGCATTTGTAAATCAGTATAGTTCGTGGTGGCAAATGACAACTTTCAAGCTGATTTTTATACAATACCATTAGAAGGATTTGACGTGATTTTGGGGGTTCAATGGTTGTGTACCTTTGGTCCAATTTTATGGGACTTGAGCTCTTTGACTATGCAATTTTCAATCAATAAAAAGAAGATACTATGGCAAGGCAGCACCCAGAGGAAGTCCCACGACTTAGTCTGATGCAAGGACAGGGTTTAACTACTATTGTCTTGGATAAACTACTAGTAGACTTTGTGCATTTGTTCCAAGAGCCGTCTGGGTTACCTTTTAACTGCAAATGTAACCATCGTATAACTCTTAAACCAGGATCTGGACCAATTGTAGTCAGGCCTTATCGATACCCACATTTTCAAAAAGATGAGATTGAGAAGCAGTGTCATCAAATGTTACAACAAGGAATCATTCGTCCCAGCAGATCACCATTCTCTTCTTTGGTACTCTTGGTAAAAAAACATGATGGATCATGGCGCTTTTGCGTTGATTACCGGGAGCTTAATGCTTGCATTGTTAAAGACAAATATCCAATTCCTGTCATGGATGAATTATTGGATGAACTTCATGGGGCAAAACATTTTACAAAGTTGGATTTACGATCGGGATATTTTCAAATTAGAATGGCAACTATAGATGTGGAAAAGATAGCTTTTCGAACCCATCATGAACAGTTTGAATTTCTTGTCATGCCATTCGGGTTACCAATGCGCCTTCCACATTTCAGAGTTTGATGAATGATATTTTTCGCCCCTACTTGCGTAAGTTTGTTTTGGTCTTCTTTGATGACATATTAATTTACAGGAAAACATGGACTGAACATATGCATCATGTAAGACTAGTTTTTGAACTCTTGCACGATAATATGCTGTTCTTAAAAAAATCCAAGTGTTTCTTTGGATAGTCTCAAGTAGTCTACCTTGGTCATGTCATCCATGGTGAAGAAGTCGAGGCTGATCAGACTAAAATTAAAGATGTCACTGATTGGGCAACTCCTAAATCTACCAAAGCTCTACGAGGCTTTCTCTGGATGGCAGGGTATTACAGAAAATTCATCAAGAATTATGGACAAGTAGTCGCAACCTTAACATCTCTTCTAAAGAAAAATGCCTTCAACTGGACTAAGGAAGCTGATGTTGCCTTCACCTAATTAAAAACTTTTCTTTCAGCAGCCTCAGTTTTGCAATTACCTAACTTTGAGGAGGAATTTGTGGTTGAATGTGATGCTTCTAAGAGTGGATTTGAACCTGTACTGCAACAAAAGGGACACCCCATTGCCTTTTTCAGTTGCAAGATTGCAGAGCGACACCTTAAGTTAGCTGCCTACGAGCGAGAATTAATTGGGCTGGCAAAGGCAGTGACTCATTGGAGACCCTATCTTTGGGGAAGGTACTTCCTCATCCGTACTGATCAACTCAGTCTTAAGTACTTGTTAGACCAGCGATTTACGACATCCCTACAACAGCATTGGATCAACAAACTAATAGGGTTTCATTTTCGAGTAGAGTATAAAGCAGGAAAGTTGAATAGAGCTGTAGATGCTTTATCTAGAAAAGACGAGGACTCACCACACCTCATGACTGTTTAGACAAGAAACGAAAGCTTCTCCAGAATTATTACAACTCCGGCAAGGAATTCTACAAGGAGAATTGCGGTCAAATTAGATTGCACAAGACGGGCTGATTTTCTTCAAAGGGAGGTTGTACCTTCTACCTACCTCTCCACTTATTCCCACTATTATTTCCTTTATACATGCTATGGCACATGATGGAGGACTGAAAACATTGCATCGTCTTCGTCAAGATTTTTTTGGAGAGGAATGAAGCTTGCAGCCTCAGAATTTGTGCAAAATTGTTTAGTATGCCAACACTACAAATGGAAAAATTTACAGCCCGCAGGTTTACTTCAGCCTCTTCCAATTCCAAAACAAGTTTAGGCTGATATCTCTATGGATTTCGTTGAGGGTTTACCCAAAGTTAAAGGAAATCAGTACTTATGGTGGTTGTGGACAGACTATCAAAATATGCGCATTTTTTACCTTTGGCCCATCCGTTTACTACTATATCTGTTACTACCGTCTTCTTTGCAGAGGTCTTTCGACTTCATGGCTTGCCAGAATCCATAGTTTCGGACCGTGATAAAGTTTTCCTCAACTTGTTTTGGAAGGAATTATTTCGTCAGAGTGGTTCTAAGCTCGTTTTTTCTTCAGCATACCACCCCCAATCTGATGGTCAGACAGAGGTAGTTAATCGGACAATAGAAATGTACCTGCGATGTCTCTCTAGTGATCGTCCATGACAGTGGGTTGATTGGGTTCCATGGGCTGAATATTGCTACAATACCTCTTATCAGATCTCCCTAAAGGCCACCCCTTTCCAATTAGTATATGGTAGGGATCCACCTCGACTTCTCTCCTATTCAGCTGGTTCTACAAGGATTGAAGCTGTAGATAAGACCTTACAAGATAGAGATGCACTTTTACAAAATGCCCGGGAACGACTCTTGCAAGCTCAACAATGAATGAAGAACACCTATGATTTGGGACACAGAGAGTTGAACTTTAAAGTCGGGGATTGGGTTTGGTTACGACTTCAGCAATATTGACAATTGACAATAACTAAATAGAAGCATCACAAGCTGCTGCCAAAGTATTTTGGTCCTTTTAAAGTCTTAAACAAAATAGGAACAATGGCCTACCAGCTGGAATTACCTACAGGCAGCAGAATACATGATGTTTTTCATGTTTCTTTCCTCAAAGAATACAAGGGATTGCAACCAGATGCGGTGGGAGACTTGCCCCTAGTGTATGATGACAAGGCCGTGCCTACTCCACAAGCCATTATTCGTAGTAGGATAAATCGAGGTCGACGGGAACTATTAGTGCAATGGAAAGGTTGTCCTCAAGAATATGCCACTTGGGAACCATTTGATTGTTTTCAAGAAGCTTATCTTGAATTTGAGCTTGAGGACAAGCTCAACTCCAAGAGGGGAAGTAATGATGTGGATGTTTTTATTGGACAACAATATCTGAGACAGAATAGGAAATATGAACAACAGAAATTAGAGTTTTAGATCAATTTAAATTTCTTTATTATATTAGGTTTATTAAGAGTTTTAGTTTTAATTATTCTTCTTATTATATTAGGTTTTTATTTCCCTTATAAACTCTAAATTAAGAATTCTATTAGGACTTCTCTTTTGTTATTAAGCCTATAAAAAGGCTGCCATTAGGAAATAAAGATCAAGCAATTATTCTATCAAAGAAACGTTATTTTAAGAGGGGGTTCAGTCAAGGACGAATCTGCCTTTTGAGTAATCATAGGTCGAAGCAAGGCTTCTTCCTCGTCTAAACCTATACTAGATCCTACGCCAAGGTTCTTAACATTTTATTAATGTTCTTTTTAAATGATGTAATGCCTACTATATAGAGGCCGTGAAGAAAGGGAATGGAATAAGCAAAACAGTTTATTTCTAATGTTCTTTTGAGGTCTGAAGGTTCCCCTTTCAAGAGCCTTCATTAGCTGTTTCTTTTCACCATAGGTTCCTCCAAAAAGGGACGCAATGCCAAGAAGGGTAAATCCTCCCTTTTAGAGGAGGATATTCTGGTTCACTGCCTAGTGACTTGGTCTTATTCTCATGCACACAGCATTTCCAAAATGGATGTTTCCGGAAAATGGAAGTTTTTCAGAACTCCAAAATGAATCCAACGAGCTTCATCCTTGCACACAAATGAGTTTACCCTTCATAAGGTCGTGTCAAATTCTTTGAGCTGCCCGTGCTGAGTGGTGTCACGCATCATTCCTACCTGCTTGTCTTTTGCCTTTTAACTCTTTCACTATTAAAAATCCATTTTTGTTGATTTTGGATGTAGCCATCTCCTTGTAATGCTGGAGCATGAAATTTAGTGTAATTTTATAAAGATTACGTTTTAGGTTTTTTTAGTCTATTTGTGTTTTACATTATTTTATTAAATATTTAATTTTTCATTTGATAAACATAGGACTCTTAGTAAGAGTTAATAGTTTAAATATTCTACTAGAGGATTAATAAGACTTATAGTAAATAGAGGGTTAATAGGATTTGTTTCTCATTACCATTAAAAAGAGTTTTAATAAAAGAAGGTTGCTAGAAATCCCACAACCCTATTCCTTCAATTATGGATGTCAAAACTTTTAATCCTTACTTGTTCAAATGTCCCACTCCATCATCGTGGCTAGTTAAGATTGCTATGTTCATGCGAAGAAAGCCCCATGGCTGTCTAAGAATGATGCGCCAAAGGAAGAAGCAAAACTAGTGGTTTGCAATAAAAAGAAAAGAAAAGAAAAACTAAAAATGATGTGGTTATTGATTAAAGTAGGCTAATATTAGGCTCTTGCCTAATTAATGAATTAAAATTATTTAAAATTAGTAATAGTGCAAATTGAACATGATAAATTTTATAGGTATAAAGAAAATATGAAATCTTATTTATATAAAGTAATAATGTGTTGTATATTTTTAAAAATATTTAATATGATGGAATCATGTACTTGTATTTCATTTTTGAATCCATTTTAGCTTAACCGAGGAGTTCAAAAATTTAAACAAAAGATGAACTGGACACTTAGATGTATAGGATATGGATGGACGCCCATCAAAGATATCCTCCAAGTATTCCTATACTTCGACCTATGATATCGGGTGCCTGTTTCACAAGAGGCTTGCCAATGCCATGTACCTTTTGAATTAAAGATCTTACTATTATAACCCTTTGTGGTTTAGTTGTGAGACCTTTATTTTCTATAATCTAAATTTTAACATCATAACAAGCACCCGCATACTATCCAATTATTTGCATTGACAATACAAAGACCAAGAACAATTTATGAACATGCTTTGATGAATAAAGATCTTATAATTATAACTTTTTATAATTTCTTTTTAAGTACTTGATTTTATAAGCTACATCGAATTAGTACTTCATAACTCTTTATTGTATTAACAATGAAGGATAACCTTTTGACCATTTAGAATTACTGTTTGGTATGCACAATTGATGCTATCCTTGTCGATCTGATTTGTTCCAAGGCATGTACAACATATACATTGTATCAGCCTTTTTTTTTTAATTCTCAATAGCAAAAAGAAATTAAATGTTAGAAAAAATGAGGAATCGAAGAGGAAATGAACATGTTAGAATATGCTGCTCTTGGTCATCATATTTCATGTTCTATTCGCGTAGATCATGTACATCAAGTCTTAATAAATTAAAATATATAACTATATGTTTGATGTAAAAAAACTTGGACCCATTAAACATATCTTGAAAAACATTGTATTGTTATAAAGATATCGGATTGATTCAAAATTTCTGTGTATCAAGTAGAACTATCTTGCTAAATCCAACGGTTTGTATGTTAAAATATTATTCATTTAAAAATGTTATAAAAGTTTGTAAAATTAATTTAGTTTTTCTCTATTGTAAGTAGATTACTTCTCTAATATGGAGGCATATATATCCTAAGATGCTAGAGAACCCTATATTTTTTCCTTTTAAGGTGAAATGTGACAAAACTCTTAGCTCGCACAGTTGCATTTGCATAAAAAATGCATAAGCATACTTACATGCACGCACAAGAACATGGATGGAGCCTGACAATTCTTTGGCCTTGCATCCTGAGCATTTAGCTCAATGATTGGTTCATGATCTCCCTGTTCAAAATAGTAGGATTTGAATCCTCCTTTTCCTGAATAAACATAAAAAATTCTTTGGACTTTCCATGTTCAACCATAGAATAATTTTGTCTGCAGTTGTCCATTTTCTCTCACATTAAACTTTTTCTGCATTCAATTATTACCTGGATTTTAATGTGATGCAGTTATCTCTACCCATACCGTGTCTGGAGTTTCATCTTCAAGCAAGTTTTTTCAAACTTCAAGAAGAGTCTACAAAGGGCTAAAGGACTTTGGAAGGGAATTCATAGACCAGGAGCTATTTAACCAGAGTCTTGATGATTGGATTTTGGAAAACTATGGTGTGGATCAAGTCACAGGGGAGCAGCCATTTTTAAAGCCCCCCTTTCTGACTGATGATCTGCTCAAGCTTGATCTAGCATTGGAAGGGGTTTTATTTCAGCAACTATTCCGAATGCCATGTTCTCCTCTTGCTTCTAAAAGTGTAAAGGAAGATGGGTATCATGCTTTGGAAGACTTTCTTCATGTTATTGTAAATGGTCTGTGGCGTACATTTTGGCATAAAAGCGGACCACTGCCATTCTCTCTATCTTGTTTCCATCATCCTGGATCTAAGTTTTATGCTGTCGAGAAAGCAATATCAAGAGGAAGGTTAGAAGAGCTACGTGGTTTAGCTTTAATATCTAAAAATGGGAATAATCTAAAAGTTCATTGGAGCCAAGTAGTGGAGTTAGCCTTATTTAGACAGGACATACTCTCAGGAAATGAGTTAAAATTGTCAGTTAGCACCATATGTGAAGCCCTCTTTTATGGTGTTCACATGCTTATTTCTAGGTGTCTGAGCAAGTCCAGAACCATTACCGATGATTCTGTTTTTATTATGGTTTTTGATTCTAAATTTGGTGCAGTGATAAAACTTGGAGGTGATCTTAGTAAACTAGAATTGAACACAGGTGATCCGTACCAGTCTGTGGCCCATTGGATAAAATGTCATGCTGAAGTCCTCCTCTCATCAGTAGAAACAATATGGAATAGACTGGGAAATGCAAATTGGGGAGATCTGGGGACTCTTCAAGTATTGTTAGCTACTTTCTATTCCATTGTCCAGTGTAATGGACCACCAAGAAAGTCAATATCCTCATTGGCCTCAGCTCATAGCCTTCGTCTTCAGAAGCGTAGAATAGAATGCCAGCTAGCTGAGAATGAAATTGCCAAAATACCTTATCAACAGGCTGGCTACCAACATGGAGAGATTGTTGAACTTGATCACAGTGATAATCCCCTGGTAAAAAATACATCACAGTTGAAGCTTAAGCAGGGAGAAATATTGCTCTTGGAGGATCAGCAACAGGGCCAGAAAAGTTTCCAGATACAGGAGTCCTTCATAGGAGGCAACTATTTTCTCTATGGTGCTATTTCTCTAGATTACCCCACACAGTTGTTAACTTTGTATGTCGGTGCCCATCCATCCAGACTCGAGCCCTCTTGGGAGGATATGAGTCTGTGGTATCAAGTACAAAGGCAAACGAAGGTACTAAACATATTGAAGCATCAGGGGGTTTCAAGCAAATATTTACCTGAAGTAATTGCCTCTGGCCGAATTTTGCATCCTGGTCCTTGCAAAAAGCAGAGTCCTAGTGGGCGATGCGATCATCCTTGGTGCGGAACTCCAATTCTTGTCACGGTACCAGTTGGCGAACCACTTTCATATATAGTTGCTAGGGATGGCCCATTTTCCTCTGATGATGCATTACGCTGCTGCCGGGACTGCCTAGTTGCTCTAAGAAGTGCAGCAACAGCCAGTGTCCAGCATGGTGATATTTCCCCTGAAAATATAATCCGTGTTTTCAACATGCAAGGTGCTAGACACAAAGTTCTGTATATCCCAGTTTCATGGGGCCGTGCAGTTCTGGAAGACAGGGACAGCCCAGCAATAAATTTGCAGTTCTCGTCCTCTCATGCACTTCAGCATGGTAAACTCTGTCCTGCATCTGATGCTGAGAGCCTTGTGTACCTCCTATTCTTTGTGACAGGGGGCAGAATGCATCCACAGGATTCTATTGAATCAGCTTTGCAATGGAGGGAGAAAAGTTGGGCAACACGATCGATTCAGCAGCATCTAGGTGAAGTTTCGCCTTTACTTAAGGCCTTTAGTGATTATGTGGATAGCCTTTGTGGAACACCATACCCTGTTGATTATGATATTTGGGTGAAAAGGCTTAACAGAGCCGTGGACGGACCTGGGTCAGCTGATAGAGGTAAAATGATCGAAGAAGAAGTTGTCATGACATTGAGACTGGAAAATGTGGCCGAGTCTTCAGGGACCTCTGGAGGTGGTACTTAATTTCCATCTCATGCTGGAGGACCGGAGTTCTAAGGAAACTTTTTTTTTTTTAGTTTATCTTTTTTCCTTTTTTGTAACTATCCTTGGTTGAGATTCAATTTGTTTTATTTTATTTTTTAAATGGCCTGGCAAAAGCTATACATCGTCAATATTATTCCTGGCGTTAAAACTCAGACAGGTGGAGAGCGAATTAATTCATTACTTCTGAGAGTGGCAAAGATTAATTCATCGCTGCCAACTGTATTTCAAGTAGTGAGCACAAACAATCCCGTATGCCCTGTTGTTGGGGTTCTACGTTCGCCACTATCTTCCATCACCATTGCGTAATAATGACCCGTAAAAGTAAGATAATGTTAGTTTTTGTAAAAAAGTTAAAGAGTTAAAACGGGTTTCATAGTTGTCGTGGGTACAGACTGCATAGGGAAAAGTGGAGGTACTATGTAATGTGAAAATCCCCTTTATCTTGTAATGTTTTTTTCTATGTTGATAGTAATATTTCCCATTTTTATGTGGATGAGCTTAGACAGCGTTTTTGGTTATCATGCGTCTATAGCCATCCTATGGTAAGCGAGAGACAAAATGTACGAGACAAATTGGTGGAATTCGTAAAGTAAGTTTAAAATCATTCGAGGAATATTTGATTGTGTAAAATTCGTAATGGTGTATAATTTAAAAAGAGTTTAATTATGATATTATTGTATAAATTTAATTATAAATTATTTGAGCTCTAATTATATATGTCTAATCGGTTCGTATGATAGGTCATTGAAATAAAAATTTAATTGCATAAAGAATAAAATAAATGAAAATAGATGGAAATGACAAAGTTAGAAAAATGAGTGACATTCGAAAATGAATCTGTTTTTTACTAAGCATGAAAATGACTTGAAAATTAATTTAAGTTTTTCAAATTATTATTTAATTAAATAATTAAAGTTCAAAAATAAAATAAAATAAGTTGGAAATTATGAATTCGTTGAATATGAAAATTAAATATATTTTTTCACATATTCTTTTACGATAAAATTGTTATTACTATAACAGAATCGAGGGCTATAATAGATGATCATGCGAAATCTAATCTAAAGGGGTCCGCAGATAAAAAGGCAGCCAGAGGTGAAAGTCTGCATAGAAAGGGAATGTTTACCTGAACCAAGTAAAATCGGTTAAATCACACGAGCTAACAGAAGAAAGAGTCCACCAAGTGCTACTTTGGACAAATAATCCACTAGGATGCGACATGTTACAATTCGTTAGAAACTAGATGTTCATTCTATTATCCAGAAGATTGGAATGAGATAATCCAAAAGCCCAGGACTAGCTTGTAAGGATAAGGATCTGAAACTAAGGAGAATATTAGTGGAAGATAGCCAGTGGTAGGAAATGAACCTATAACCATGGGTGTGAGGCAAGCTGGATAAGGTGTAAAGGAATCTGAGATGAGGTGGAATCAAGCCAAGTCCCTAAAGATTCCATATCAAGAAAGGGAGCGTATACATCTAAGATATAGAATATGTAATATCCTAAACAAACCTAACTTGAATTACCAGGTCTGAATCTCGGGTATTACTAAACAAAAATATTTAATAGCATTCCAAAATAGATGATTAAAACTTTTCTTATTAAAACATATTCCTTATTATTTTATTAAATGCCTTATTATTAATGATTTAAGGAAAACTACTTGAATACAAAAAATTCATTACAAGTTCAAAATACATTCAAACTAAATTCAATCATGATGTAGAATACTATCACTATGTCCCTATAAAACCTTTGTATGCACAATACTACCACTCGTACCGCTACCTTGGTGCACTCCTAGCTTAGTCTTCCTAGAAGAACTCATACCAACAGCATGACCCGAAACATGAGCATACCTTTGTAAGTTCAAGCGAACTTAGTGAGTTTATAATAGAGAATACCTTGTAGCCTCTCAATGTAACTCTTCATCTTGAAGAATCTGGACTACACATCTGGCTTTGTCAGATACCTTCATATTATTTGATATTTTCTGTACACCAACTTCCATACTTAACGTATCAATCCTCACTACCTCTTGATTGACCCCTAATCTTATCAAAATACCAATTAGATCATATCTTGAATCAATCCCGCATTAAACTCGTATTACTGATACATTGCTCTAAATCTTCTTACAAAATTCCAGATGACTCAGATTTCACCCTTACATATCATAAACAAACACAGTCTAGCGAGCACTTAGACTATTATCCCGCATCAAACTCATACTATTGATACATCGTTCTAAATCTTCTTACAGAATTCCAGATGGCTCAGATTTCACCCTTACATATCGTAAACAAACACAGTCTAACAAGCACTTAGACTAGTCATAAACACAAATACACCATATCCTAAACAAATCACTCTGACAGATACCATACCACTTCTTAAGAAATACATGAGCATATTCTCTTTCACGAAACAATCCTTAAAGCTTATTCCATTTTTTTTAGTCTAACAACTAAATCAACTTTAGACTTATCATATTCTTATCATAGAATTAATTATCGAATAAGTCTTAGGCTTACCCAAATCTTACTACGTAGTCGATTAACCAAATCCACACAAAAACAAATACAGAATATGCCACTAAGGCTAAGCAAATTATGCCACAAAGAACAAATAGAATGCACTACAAAGACTAAACAGAATGCATCACAAAGGCTAAGCAGGAGTACGCCACAAAGGCCAATCAAAATGCGTCACAAAGGCTAAACAGAAGTACGCCACAAAGGCCAATTAAAATGCGCCACAAAAGCTAATTAGAAGTATGCCAAAAAGGCCAATCAAAATGCCACCAAAGCACCCCATGAACTGCCGTGTTTGCGATATGGATTTGCCAAAACTCATATCGCGTGAGATTTGCCCATCATCGCTCTGAGACACGTAGAGAACCTAGATAGATGCGGTTCACGTGCCCTTTTCAGAATGTGTCATGACCATAGACTTTCTTCAGAATTGTCATACCAAAATTTGTGTTCACTATCGCGACGGACTTTGTCGAATACTACTGCAATGTTAGCACTCACATCACCATATCTCCCAACACTTCGGTAACTCTCATTTCTCCAACATTTCAACCATCTATCATTCATATAACATAGGTAAACATTCATATAAACTATACTCATATTCCTAACCAAATCATACTTATTCATATGCCTCATACATATTAACATCTCACATACTTACATTCACACAAATACTACACGAAGATTTAACTCATACATTCATCAGTCATACAAGTACCCATGCATCATTACTAGAACTTCAACCACAAAAGAACTATCTAGAATAACTTGTAAGAGTCCATCAATCCAATCATACTAGCATGTGCCTGTATGCAACTCATAAATATACAACTGAGTTACCGAACAAAAATTACGATTTAACCGCCAGAATTGCAATCAAATTGCTAGATTACACTTCCTCCAACATATCAAAACCCACCCCAATGCATATGCATAATCATGATAACATATATACATATCTCATAAGTTGTATAGCATGCATACCTAAACATATAATTTTTACAAAGCATAACATATCACATAACTTGTACAAAACGAAACTTACATAACATGCTTTCTAAGAATATTCATGTGTAACATATCGAATTTTATGATTTTATAAGTATACAAAATGCCCATATGTCTAATTTTAGAGTCCCTTAATCGACCTAAAAAGGCCCACATGGCCTACCACATGGTCGTGTGACCCACACGGTCTACCACACGACCGAATGACCCACACAGTCTATCACATAGTCTACCACACGATTGTGTGACCCACATGACCTACCACATGGTCGTGTGACCCACGCGGTCCGCTACATGTCCTACCATACATTTGTGTGACCCACACGGCCTATCACAAGATCGTGTGACGTAGAGCAGTTTCAAAAACAACCTCTATTTTCGATTTTTTTCTAGTTTTAATCGAGATTTTGGATTAGTTTCACACATCTGATGATATTTTTGATATCCCACACAAAAATCGCACTCCGAATACTACATATTACACCCAAACGCATCGATTACACCTCAATTAAACCCAAAATTTCACTTAAAACTGTCCCAATATTCAACGTACAAGCACTTACCATGAAAAATCTCAACAACCTAAGTCGTTCAAAGGAATTAATTTGCTGGAGATTCATCCAACACCACATGTTCTTCTCTTAAGAACACAAGGGCAAACAAAAGCGACATTAATCTCAAGAGAAATTAACAAAGAACGTTTAACTCTTCCTAACCTTCAAATCAACTTATCAAACTTGACACAAGTCCGCCATGAAGAATGAAAAATAGGCAAAGTAGGAGAGTCACAAGTGAGAAAAAGAAAGCTTTCGTGCAGCAAAAGAAAAATCTTGGAGAAGAGAAAACGACAGTATAAGGAAAAATAGAAAAAAAAATAGCAAGAAGAGTGGGGCTTGGACAGTTTGTTTGGTGAGTGAAAATAGGGAATTGATAAATTCAAAATAAAAAAGAACTAACTTTAATCCAAATCTTAACCCACCAATTTTTTTTATAGAATTTGAATTGAACTCAACAACCAACATAGCAAGGAACAAAAACATTCCATATTAACATGGGATTTGAACACAAGACTTAAAGGTAAGCTAAAGCCTTACCACTAAACTAGTAGGTTCATCATTGTCACAATCTCGCAAAAACAAAATATAAGCCCTAATTCTCAAGCTTAACACAATTAAAAAATATATAAGAAAATCTCAAAACATGGGAATCTAACTCAAGACCTAAAGCAAACATACAAGACACTTAACCACCAAACCAGATCAAATTATTTAACATACTTGTACAATTAAAATCTAATAAATTTGGGGCGTTACAACTTTCCCCTCTTTAAACAAATTTCAACCTCGAAATTTACCTGATCTAAATCCCTTTTGTTCTTGTTCTAATTCTTTTCCTTATCCCTTTTCTCGTGCTCAACGCACCTAATCTCCTTAGTAATCTTAGCCTTCTCTACCAAAGTTTCGAAGTCTCATTCCTGTTAGGGAGCTACTAGAACTTTAATGCCGTACCTCAGCCCTTCCTTAAATTGGATGCTCTTATCATAATCGATCCTTACAAATTCGTGAGCATACCTGCTCAACCTAAAAAATTCGGCCTCATACTCGGCCACTGATCTATCACCTTGAGTCAGCATCATAAACTCGCATCTATGAGCCTCAATATAGCTTGCCCCCACATACTTATTCTGGAAGGCATTCCAAAAATAAGCCCAAGTCAACCGCTTTGGCTGAGTGCCCTCCACCACGGTCAACCACCACTAATAAGCCTTATCGCGAAGCAAGGATACTACACCTTTTAGTTTTTGCTCAGGGGTATAGTCTAGATCATTCATAATTCCCTCCGTGGTTACCAATCAATACTTGACCATAAACGGGGCGACCCCAATGACACCCATAAACAATTCAGCTCCAGCTAGACTGGAGTCGTTTAGTTATCGACCCTCGACTCCCAAATCTAGTATAGTCCCAGCAAACCTATCTAAAACCCTTAACATAGTTTGAAACAGTATGTCGTCCTCAGTAGTTTAAGCCATAGACTTAGTCTCAGGTGTAGGAGTTCCGATAGTTTCACTCGTATTTAATTGGGGCATACTGCCTATCGAAAATGGCTCAGCTCGAGCCCTCTGACGGTGCTTATCACGCCCATAGGTACCACGAGTACTCATTATCTTATCTACAATTTCAAAGTGTTATGCATTAGTTTAGGTTTTAAAAACCCTAAATTTAAATTTTTTTCGAAAGTATGTATCAGAGTTTAGAGAATGTGTTATTGCACTATAGTCACTAAAGGCAAATAATTGTATTGAAGTATCACATGAAAAACTATCTAAAGTATAACTAGAGTTCAACTTTCTTACTTGTATCGACGCCGGAGTCTCGGTTTCACTTTTCAAAAATCAAAAGTCAAATTTTAATGGAATTTCCAATTAATTTAAAAAAAAACATTTTGGACCTAAAATACACAGCTCGAATTTTGCAACCTGGCTTTGATGCCACCAAATGTAACAATCCAAATCAGACCTAAATTTTATGGTCAAATTTTGTGAAGGTTACATGTTCGTGAAAACATTGTCGCTTAGCTTTTGTGAAAAGCTCATTTTTAACTTAAAGAAAAAAGAACAGATTAAATCATCGAAAACGTATAAATTCCAAAAATCACGTGGGCACTTTGACGAAAATCACGTTTTATTAAATTTAATTAAACAAACTCATATTGTTTAATTACTTGCGTAGTAAAACATCGTATCGGATTTCAAAAACTCTGCAGCGGAAAAATATTTTAGAGTATTTGTCTTATAAAATCAAAGTATATTGTTAGTTGAGTCATCTTGCCTAAAAATCCCATTATAAATAGAATGTTAGCAAAATAAATACCAAAATCAATATTAAAGTTCTTGTAACAGCCCAATTTTGGTGGTGTCAGAAACAGTGATTTTTGGGTCCACAAATCCGACGAGTGAGTCCGTAAATATTATTATTTAATATTTACGAGTCAAATCTAGTATAATAATAAATATGAATGTGATAATTTATATATTTGAATTAATGATTAAATTCAAGTGGTTTTGGAAAAACAAGATTACTAGATCTTGTTTTTGTAAACCGAGTCCATAAATATTTAATAAAAATATTTACAGAGTTGATCTATACACTAATTGATTTTTTTTTCGAATAGGAAATTTTAATTGTGTAGTGCTTGAATTAAGTGCGAGGACTAAATTGCATAAGTGCTAAAAGTGCAATTTATAAAAGGATTATAATTTCAAATAAATAGGAGGGACCAAAGTGGCAATTACCCCTTTAAAATGTGTAGTGTTGTTAGGTGAGTAAATGTATGGTTAAAAATATGTTTTAATTATTTAAGTAATTAAATAATTAAAAAGAATGGAAATGGGTGGGGGTTGTTGAGAAAGAAGGAATATTTTTCTTTCTTTCATTCTGTTTCTATCGAGTTGAAGCGGGAAAGAAAAGAAAAAGGGGGAAAAACATATGGTTTTCAAGGTTCAAGCTTCAATTGATAAGTTTAATCTAGTTTTTTTCTTATAATTTTTATGTTTTTGGAATCTCGGTACCTTAATCTAGTTAACCCGGAGATTTATTTGTAAACCCGTTAAAGCCTTAGGGATTTGCCATTAATGATTTTGAAGTGTTTTTCATTTTAAGGGTGAATTATTTAAGATGGCTAGATATAAATATTTTGTTAAGTGATTTTTAGTGATTTTGGTTTATGGACTTATTTGAGAAAATAGGTAAAAATGTAAAGTGAATAAAAGGAAATGGTAAAAAATTTGGGTTGCTATAAACTCATAATAAAATGGCTAGTTTGATTATTTGCATGGATGGTGATTAAATTATAAATTTTGGTTTAAGGATTTAATTGCATGAAAGTTAAGAGATTAGGGATAATTTTGTAATTTTACATTAAGTTGTGTTGTAAGCTAGAATTAAATATTTTAAATTATTAGAATGATTAAATTGATGAGAATTATTATCTAGATCAAGAAACGGAGCAATCGGATTTAATTTCGGATTTAATACAAGGAAAAGTTAAAGTTTGGTATAGTTGTCAGTATTGTTTGACAACCGTTTTAGTCGAGGTAAGTTCGCAAACATTTTAAATTAATTATATGTTATTTTCGTGACTTAAAATATATTTATTTATGTTGTAATTGAGTTTGACTGCTTGAGATAAGTATGATATGAGTTGAAGTGGTATAATTGGAACTGAAATTATAGTTGAGGGTCACGATCAGAAATAAAGCAAGGTTTTAAATAATTAGATGAAAGGTTAGCTACTATTTATGTTATGAATGAATTAAATTGAATTATACACATCAATTAAAAAATTGAAATAAATTGCATTATTAGCTAAATTGATCTTATGTTTTATAAATAAGAACTCTATGGAAGTATGCTTATTTTAATCCAATATTAATGTTGATGAAGTTACTTATATACATGTGAAATTTTTATATCGAAAAGTAATTAATTATGAAGTTGCATAAATGTGTTAAGTGAAGTAAATTTTAATGGATCAAATAAAAGTTTCAAACATAATTTTTTATTTTAATAGCTGACGAGCGTAAACGTTCTGACCAAGCTCCTGCATGTGTTACGGACTCGGGTTAATATGAGACACGAATTTAGCTAAGAGTAGCTATTCGTAGTTGTTTTATACTGTTACGTAGCTCTATCCTAGCTAATGTCATATGAGCGGTCATGGGTTCAATCCGAAAGGATAACCTGACGCGATCTTTCTGAATCTAATTAGCTGACGAACGTAAACGTTCTGAACTTGCGTATTAAATACTTTTATAAGAATCCATTGAAATAACAAAAGTTAATTGTTATGATAAAAATATTCAAATAAAGAGTTAAAGGCTTCTAAATATAAATACTTGGAAATTAAATGACATCGACTCTGAATTATTGATTTATGTTGAACATTGAAGTTTCACATGGGTAAATATTCTCTGACCTAGAAAATATTTCATCTGGTTTAACGGGTGTTAAAGGCTTAAACAAATATGTATTTATATGAAATGAATATGGTCAAGATATGCGAATCAGAAAATGTTGATACAAGTGTTTGAAACAAGAAAGTATATATATTGAACATATGATGGATGGTATATATATAAATAACGTGTTGTCATTACAAGTTACATTAATTATTGAAATTATATGTTTCTTAGTGACACTCACCAACCTTGTGAGGTTGTGTTGTATAGGAAGGAAATGTAAGTATAATATTTACTGAATCTTTATATGTTAAATGCATATAATGAAATGGTATATGAATTGGTTATGTGAATATATATGTATGAATTAAGACATTAGATTTATATAATTGAAATGAAAGGTGATTGTTAAGTGTAAATATGATGTATGGTTTATATGTCAAATGTGTTTACATGTATAAGCTTGATATCATGATAAAGTTATATGTTTACATAAGAACTCACTAACCTTGTTAGATTTGTGATGTGTATAGATAATTAACGAACTTATGATCATGGTATTGAATTTTCTTGTAAAAGATTTAAAATTACATTCCTTCTGGTAAGTTGAATTTAAGTTTATTACGAATTTACTAAGCTTTAAGCAAGCTTACCTTGTTTGATTTTTCTTCCTTGTAGACCGTTGGATACGAGTTGCCGATTGGATTAATCTTAAAGGTCACACTATCTGGTAATTAATCATTTATGTTGGTTTGGTTATAAGTGGCATGTAACTAGGATGTTATCTACATGTGTTATAAGTCTCATGGATATATTGCGCGTTAATTAAAGCATGAGATTTACATATTAATGTATTTCTTAAGTAGTTTTGTCTACTACCTAAGTTTGTTTCGGTAGAAACCAATAGGGTATTGGTAAAAGGACATGGGATACTGAACTTTAGTTTCTGGCTTGACTTGTTTCGGTAGTTGGTACCAAAATATCGGTAGTTACCCTAGTTGTGTCTGTAGTTTGGATTTGGGTATTGATAAAAGTCCTAGGCCAAAACTACTTAGTATTCTAGAGTTTGTAATATCGGTGAAAGTCTGTGTAGTTTCGATAGAACTTCTACCGGTACAATTCTATATCCTTTTCAAATTCTTTTTATACTCGAGTTTTACCGATACTTGCTCAACTAAGTATCGATAGAAGTCATCCAAATTTCAAAAATTGTTTTAAATTTTAAGTAATTCAATTTATCTTTAAAAGTCAGTTTTGTCAGCAATAAAAAATAATAATAAATAGGGTTTAAATGACTTGAAATTATTTCATAAATGTGTATTATTTGCAGTAACAAACTTTTGCTCGGGTCTAATGATCGGGCCGGGTAAGGGGTGTTACATTTAGTGATATCAGAGCTACGGTTTAATCGATTCCAGGACTGAACATAGCATGTATTGAGTCTAGAAATACATGCCACTTTATAACATGTGATAGTGTGATGACTCCTGATTAGTTTGATTTGTTCCCTTTTTGGTTAAAGAAGTCAATTGAATCCATTCGAGTAGATTCCGATGGAGTATATAGTTATGCTCCAGCCACCAATCAAGGGGCTACACATAAGGTGCCTAAGTTTTAAAGGCTTAGAGAAAGCTCATGGTGATTTGTTATTAAATGTAATTCAATGGTAATTGATATTCTTGCTTTCTAGTTAAATGATTTATATGTGTGTGTGTGTGTGTGTGTGTGAAATTACTTTGATTATTTATGTAACATTGAGAATTGCAAATATTTATGTATATATAAAATTGATAAGAGAGTATAGTAGTGTTTCTTAGAAGTGTAGTAAATTTATACGTGAATGAAATGAATTTAGATATGTATACGGAAATGAAGAGGTGCCCCTGATTATACTTTGGTACCTCTGTCTTGCATCTATGATGCCCCAAATAAGTAGTAATCGAGTATGTGAACGAAGTATTGATGAACATGGCAATTAGATGAAAGGTTTTCTTTGAATTGGTATATTATTTTGACACAATGAATACCATGATAAAAAATACAAAATTTCTATTTAGCGAATTAATGTCCTAAGAACTAAAATTTTAAAATAAGTAAAATAATATGTAAATGTGATAAAAAAATTTCGTGGTGAAATCTGAAAATTAAACGAAGAAATGAAATATGTCATATTCGTTATTAAAGTGAAAGACATTGTTACATGAAATGTTAAGATGAGGCCTAAATTGTTAAGTAAAAATGATAGGTGAAATGTATAATAAGAATTATTAGTGAAATTATTAGAGATTATTAAATATTGAGACAAATTATATGTGTTAATGAAAGAGGAAGACATAATTATACGAAGTATTATTATAAGGATTAAATGGTAAAAAGTGTAAAAGTAAGGTCTGTATATTATGACCTGCCTAAGTAGACGAGATAAGAACTATTGAGATACTAGTGGTAGCCATTAAGTAACCTTAGCGCACTCTCATATTATTAGCACATTAGTGCTCTCTGATTATTAGCACGTCAATGCTCTCTGATTATTAGCACGTTAGTGCTCTCTGTTTATCCGCTTCGGTGGTGTTCTTTTATACGCTTGGATGGTGTTCTATTCTGTTACGTTATATCATGTAAGTTTTGCTAAGTCTACTGGGCCTTTGAAAAAGGTACAAAACTATTTTAATGATTATTGAATTATATAGATTATATGTGTTGAAAAGTTATGAAATTGGAAATCATAACAAATATATGGTTGAGATAAGAAAAGTAAATTACCTAAATTTCAGCTAATTTGAATAGAGATCTGAATGCAAACCTGTTGTTACTTTTATGAGAGGTAGATGACCAGAAATTTGAGACACTTTTTATGCACTAAGTTAGTAACAGAAAAGACTTTGTCAGATGTGTTACATGAGTATGTTATTAAAGAAATAAACCCTTTAGGCTAAAACGTCATAGTTGACTTGGTCTGCAAACAGTGTTCACTAAGAATTCAAGGTTGCAGCTTTTATGATGATTTGATGTTATTGCCTTTTTAATAAATTTGACGCTATCTTAAAAACGGATTGATTGAAAAAGCTAGAATGAAGAATACGATTTTAACGATATCTATACAAAAATTGATCTAAAAAGGTTGCGATTTGTTTATATGCATATGTCCTAGATTCTAGAACATTATAAATGAAAGTTGACCCGATACTTCTAGTTTTTGAGTCTACAAAGGTTTTATTCGACTGAGGTGTCACTCTGGAGACACAATTGTACTGTATTGAGAAATGATAGAAGAGTTGATGAGTTTGTAGTGAGATTCTAGTGGTTGAGTAAATTCACGATAGAGAACAAACATCCGTTGTTTCATGTTGAGGACCTATTCGAACAATTGAAAAATAATTTAGTGTTCTTGAGACAGAGTTATGTTTGACCGAAGATAAACGCGAAATTTCGAAGTTTGTATCGGAATGTTTGATATGTCAATAGGTCAAAGTTAAATATCAAGTTTTGTAGGAATTATTATAGTTTGTTATGATTTCTAAACGAGAATGAGAGTGAGTCACCATAGAGTTTGAAATTAAATTTCTTTTGACAATGAGAAAGGAAGATTTGAAATAAATGGTTGTTATCAAATTGATGAAGTTGATTTGATTTGTTCTAGTCAGAATGGATTTTCGCCTGAAACGCTAGTTGAATTACAAGGCAATTAGACGGACAGTAAGAACAAGAGTTTCAGATTCTATAAGACATGAAATTATATGATATCATCAAATTCAAGAGTAATTAAGAATTGAAGAATTCTTCTGAATATGATAACCGAAATTATTTTCGGGTTAGAAATTTCGATGACGAAGTTGTCTTAAGGGAGAGAGTTATAACAACCTGATTTTTGTGGTGTCTGAAACAGTGATTTTTTGGGCCACAAATTCTACGAGTGAGTTCGTAAATATTATTATTTAATATTTACGAGCTAAATCTACTATAATAATAAATATGAATGTGATAATTGATATATTTGAATTAATGGTTAAATTCTAGTGGTTTGGAAAAATGAGGTTTCGGGATTTCAATTTTGTAAATCGAGCCTTTAATGAAAATATTTACGGAGTTGATCTGTAGACTAATTGATTTTTTTCGAATAGGAAATTTTAATTCTGTAGTGCTTGAATTAAGTGTAGGGCTAAATTGCATAAGTAGTAAAAGTGCAATTTATAAAAGTATTATAATTTGAAGTAAATAGGAGGGACCAAAGTGAAAATTACCCCTTAAAAATGTATAGTACTGTTTGGTGAGTAAATGTATGGTTCAAAATATGTTTTAATTATTTAAGTAATTAAATAATTAAAAAGAATGGAAATGGATTGTATTAAATGGGTAGGGGTTGTTGAGAAAGAAAGAATATTATTCTTTCTTTCTTTCTGTTTCCATCGAGCTGAAGTCGAAGAGAAAAAAAAATGGGGAGAAAACCTAGGGTTTTCAAGGTTTAAGCTTCAACTGGTAAGCTTAATTTAGTCTTTTTCTTATAATTTTTATGTTTTTGGAATCCCGGTATCTTATCTAGCTAACTATGAGATTTATTTGTGAAATTGTTAAAGTTTTAGGATTTTCCATTAATTATTTTGAAGTGTTTTTTATTTTAAGGGATGAATTATTTAAGTTGATGGCTAGATATAATTATTTTGTTAAGTGATTTTTAGTGAGTTCAGGTTTATGGACTTATTTGAGAAAATAGGTAAAAATGTAAAGTGAAAAAATGAAATGGAAGAAAATTTGGGTTGTTATAAACTCATAATAAAATGGATAGTTTGATTATTTGCATGGATGGTGATTAAATTATAAAATTTTGTTTAAGGATTTAATTGCATGGAAGTTAAGATGTTAGGGATAATTTTTGTAATTTTATATTAAGATGAGTTGTAAGCTAGAATCAAATATTTTAAATTATTGGAATGATTAAATTGATGAGAATTATTATCTAGATCAAGAAACGAAGCAATCGAATTTAATTTGAGAAAAAGTTAAAGTTCGGTATAGTCGTCAGTTTTGTTTGGCAACCGTTTTAGTCGAGGTAAGTTTGCAAACTTTTTAAATTAATTATATGTTATTTTCGCGACTTAAAATATGTCAATTTATACTGTAATTGAGTTTGACTGCTTGAGGTAAGTACGATATGAGTTGAAGTGGAATAATTGGAAATGAAATTATAGTTGAGGGTCATGATCGGAAATAAAGCAAGGTTTTAAATAATTAGATGAAAGGTTAGTTACTATTTATGTTATGAATGAATTAAATTGAATTATACATGGCAATTAATAAATTGAACTAAATTGGTCAAGATATTGGAATTAGAAAACGAATATGATTCAACGGGTGTTAAAGGCTTAAACGAATATGTATTTATAGTAAATGAATATGATCAAGATATGCTAATTAAAAAATGTTGATACAGTTGTTTGAAATGAGAAAGTATATATATTGAACATATGATGGATGATATATATACATAATGTGTTGTTATTACAAGTTACATTAATTGTTAAAATTATATGTTTCTTAGTAATACTAACCAACCTTGTGAGGTTGTGTTGTATAGGAAGGAAATGTAAGTATAAGATTTAGTGAATCTTTATATGTTAAATGCATAAAACGAAATGGTATGTGAATTGGTTATGTGAATATATATGTATGAATTGAGACATTAGATTTAGATAATTAAAATGAAAGGTGATTGTTAAGTGCAACTATGATGTATGGTTTATATGTTAAATGAGTTTTCATGTATAAGTTTGATACCATGATAAAGTTATATGTTTACATACGAACTCACTAACCTTGTTAGATTTGTGATGTGTATAGATAATTAACGAACTTATGATCATGATATTGAATTATCTTATAAAATGTTTAAAATTGCATCCCTACTGGTAAGTTGAATTTAAGTTTATTACGAATTTACTAAGCTTTAAGCAAGCTTACCTTGTTTGATTTTTCTTCCTTGTAGACCGTCGGATACGAGTTGCCGATTAGATTAATCTTGGAGGTCACACTATCTGGTAATTAATCGTTTATGTTGGTTTGGTTATAAGTGGCATGTAATTAGGATGCTAACTTCATGTGTTATAAGTCTCATGGATATATTCCATGTTAATTGAAGCATGAGATTTACATATTGATGTATTTCTTAAGTAGTTTTGGTTACTACCTAAGGTTGTGTCGGTAGAAACCAATAGTGTATTGGTAAAAGTACATGGGACACTAAGCTTTGGTTACTGACTTGACTTGTTTCGGTAGTTGGTACCAAAGTATTGGTAGTTACACTGATTGTGTCAGTAGTTTGGATTTGGGTATCAGTAGAAGTCTCAAGCCAAAACTACTTAGCATTCTGGAATTTGTAATATCAGTAGAAGTCTATGTAGCTCCGATAGAACTTACAGTTGTATTAGTAGTACCCCAGTTTTACCAGTACAATTCTATAGCCTTTTCCAATTCTTTTGAAACACGAGTTCTACCGATACTTGCTCAATTTATCTTTAAAAGTCGGTTTTGCCAACAATAAATAAGAATAGTAAACAGGGTTTAAAGGACCTGAAATTGTTTCATAAATGTGTATTATCTACGGTAGCATCCTTTTGCTCGGGTTTGGTGATTGAGTCGGATAAGGGATGTTACAGTCCCAAAAAAGTATAAATTCCAAGAGTCCGTGAAGTCCACAATTTAATCCAAAACATACTTAAACAAAATGTTCAAACCGAGATCTACAATCGTCATCCAATCCTAAGTTTGAGAATCACCTAAAATAAAAATAAATAAACGAGTGAGCTAAGAAGTCTAGTGTGTGACTTGGCCCACATATAAAATTTTCTTACTCATATTGTACACATATACAAATGCCAAATTCAAATTTCAAAACATATATCTTGTTTTTCATATTTCAGAACATATAGCATATCAAAACAGATCCTACCCCCATCCGCTACACACCATCTCCTTCTAACCAATCACATCAATTAGGACTACAGGTGTCCATCCATCCAATCATACCAGTACGTGGTGGTTTACCACTCATAATTATGTTGCTGAGCTGTCAAGCATAAATTGCGGTTTAACCACCAGAATTGCAATAAAATAATTGTCAGATTACACTTCCCCCAACATATCAAAACCCACCCCAATGCATATTATAACACCCTAAAGTCGGTCTAGAAGTAACAGCTAAGTTAAGATATCACAAAACGATAATAGAACGTAATGAAAGCAAGCATAAGATATTGGAATTAAAATAACAACATGTTCAATAGCGAGTTAAGAGAGTCAACGTAAGTTTAAGGTTTCATTGTTATGTGTCCGAAGATGACCGAGCTCCCCATCTGTCGGCCCTCATGTCTACGAAGTCTTTGTACATCATTCAAAGAGTTAATACAAGCTATAATAATGTTTCTTGAGATTATATGATAATGGTACGTAAAACAATAATGTTTAGTTATTAACTGTCATAGTTTCCAATTGTGTATAAAATAGCAGTGAAGCTCAACATCGGCTGGTAGTGTTTACAGTCTCACTACCTAGCTTCGGGTGTTTACAATGTCACCGTCAAACTCAGTATTGTATTGCAGTGTTTACAGTGTCACTGCTAGTTCAGTAATGTATTACAGTGTTTACAGTGTCACTATCGATTCAGTAATGTATTGCAGTGTTTACAGTGTCACTGTCGATTCAGTAATTGTATTGCAGTGGTTACAATGTCACTGCTAGTTCAGTAATTCGAGATCCCTCAAACGGTCACCAATATACTAACGAAATTACACTGCACACGGTCTGGCACATGGCCATGTACTAGCCTGTGATTGTCACACAGTCTGGCACACGCCCGTGTGTCCAAGCCGTGTAACTCACTATTTCTAATCTCATAATGTAAAATATATAAACTGTTTGGCACACACTCGTGTGTCCAGCCTGTGTAACTCATTGTTTTTGACTTCTCAAACAAATATGCTCACACGGTCTAGCACACGCCCGTGTAACTCACTGTTTCTGATTCCTCAAAACAGTACGATCACACGGCCTAGCACACGACCATGGCATATCTCGTGTGTTGATCGCATTTGAAACATCACAGTGATTGTGTAAGCGAACACACGTCGATACAAGTATAGTTAATATATAATTCTATCGGATATCGATCCCACGAGGAAATGGGTTCTTGATGTTTAAATGTCAGAGCAATGAATACTGAAATTAATTAAAATGTGAGTAATGATGTCAGTGCAATTACATCAGATCTACACATTAAAATAGTCAATATTGTCAACGCAATCAGAGTTAAATGTCACGGATAAATGTCAATGTACTAAAAGTAAATCAAATGTGTTGAGTGTTGAGTGTTGAGTATTTAAATGCACAAAATGTAAAAATGATCAAGTGAAAATGATTGGAGTGGATCACTAATTTCGCTAAGTCACAACGTTGGATGCGCCGACAAGGTATTGTGTAGATGAAATGTCACAACAATAACGCACCAATGAACTCTTACCAATAACAATCTTCCATTTACTCGAGACTTAAGTACCCACAATCACTCCACCTCTCGGTACGAGCAACGTTGTGCAATAAAGAACAAGTAACTAGAATCTCTTCTAATCCCAAGCAACTCTCGTTGTCTTACTTGTTAACCTAACTTGTCACCGCATCTCTCGATATCGGCAGACTGCAAAGCCACTCTCATGTTTGATGCGATTAGATCCAAGAATAAACGGATAAAAACCATTAAAGAAGAGTCAAAATGATCTAACAATGAAAGATACTCTCGTATTTATTCAATTGTCATTAGAATCCATCAATGTAAAAGAAGGATTAAAGAATACAATCGAAGCTTACTATCTCTAGAGTACTAGGACTATTCCTTAATCGTTCCTCTTGCTTTGCATCAAGCACTTCTTGTCAAAAGTGGCTGCTCCCTTGCTCCATCAGTTCACCGTTCCAGCTAAAATCTCCAAATCACACAGAAATTACAGAATTTAATCCTGTACCTCTTGATGGTTTCTTCATTCTTCTATTTATAGCATAGATTTAATGTTTTCTTCAGAGATCTGCAGGTTGTCGCTGCATTTCTGAGAGAAATCTGAGATCGTAGTTGCGACGAAACCTGTGATGTTCCTGCGCTGGTGCTTCCATATGTAAATTCAGCTTGGGTTTACTTATTCGAGGTTCAGGTTCTGCGCAGCGACATCGCTGGTCACAATTCCAAGCTAATCTTGTGGTTGCATTCTTCTTCCAACATTAATCTTTTGGACTGAGTTCCGGTGCTGACAATTCTAAAGCGCAATACATTGGTTACTTGAGTCAACATTAGTACAAAAAGATATAAAAATAACAAGAATTTAAACTAACTAGCAATGAGTTGGAAATTATAAAAACTAAGTATGAAATGCTTATGATGTATGCTAAATAAGATACAAAAGAGACAATTAAAACACCAATTTAAAGAGAAAATATATGTCATTTGTAATGCTATCATGTGTCTACTGTACCCTTTTTTATATGGCACACGGCTTGGACACACGCCCGTGTGCCGATGAACAACAGCAATTATGACACAATTTACAGAAAAATTAACAGAACAACTAAAAGGTTTTGGTACCCTACCTCTTACGAAGAGCAAATTCCGCCTAACCAACGCTCCCGAGGCCTAAGCCATTGTCAGTAACCAATTACACAATCAATTTTCACAACAATGAGTACAGTTTTACAACTACGTTTCCTCTTTCGAAAAAAGTGTTAAACAAACTCCAAGTTATGGTTTATATATGTTTGACTAGTGATTCATGCCCTACGCTCCCCGAAAAGATCACCCTCGACAATATTTTCCCTAAAAGCACCACAATTTCACATGTGAACACAGTATTCAGTCAATTCATAAGAATTCCAAAAAGTTTAACAATGTCAATAAAATAGTTTGAGTTGTTCACCATTAACATTCAACAATTCTCCAAACTTACCGTAATTATCACGCTAGCACGTTACAATTTGCGCACGATACTAACGAGTAACAGTACGAGAATCACGATCGTAAGCAAAAAGAAAACAAACGAGTTATTCTCCTTTACCTTCAAGTCTCTTCTCTACTTTGCAAAAATAAAAACGTTCTGGTTGGTTTTTCTTTCAAAGTAAATAAATTAATATTAAATAAAAAATAACAAAACCAATTCACAATGGCTCACAAAATATATGCATACATAGGGGTTCGAACATGCGACCTTAAGAATAGTTATACGGATGCAAGACCATTGAATCACTAGGCTCATCGTTAACACAACTCCAATAGAGAACTTTAAATTTTTAGGGTGTTACAACTCTCCTCCCTAAAAAAAATTTCATCCTCGAAATTACCTGAGCGGAACAGATGCGGATGTTATTGATGAATAACATCCTCGGGCTCCCAAGTGGCTTTCTCCCTTCCATGATTCCACCACAAGACTTTAACCAGTGGAACAATTTTCCTCCTCAAGGCTTTAACGTCCCACTCAAGAATCTGGACAGGTTCCTCCTCAAAAGTTAGACCAGGTCGCACCTCGATCTCTTCCACCGGAACAATGTGAGAAGGGTCGGAGCGATACCGTCTCAACATCGAAACATGGAACACATCGTGAATGCGATCGAGCTCAAGAGGCAATTTGAGTTGATACGCTATAGGTCCAACCCGCTTCACAATCTGATAAGGGCCGATGAATCACGGACTCAGTTTACTCTTCCAACCGAATTGGAGGACCTTCTTCCACGGTACACCTTTAGGAACAACTGATCCCTCACGGAGTACTCTATGTCTTTTCGTTTTAAATTGGCATAACACTTTTGTCAATCAAAGGTTGCTTTCAGCCAATCTCGAATCAGTTTAATAGTATTTTTTGTATCGAACACTAAATTAGGTCCCGGTACTCGTCTTTTACCCAGCTTTGTCCAACACAAGGGAGTCAGTACTTACGACCATACAGAGCTTCATAAGGTGCCATTTGGATATTAGATTAAAAACTATTATTGTAGGCAAACTCAGCTAACGACAAATGATCCTTCCAACTGCCCCTAAAATCAATTACATAACCCTAGAGCATATCCTCCAAAATCTGTATAACCCGCTCCGACTAACCATTCGTTTGAGGATGATACGGGGTACTGAAATCCAGTCACGTGCCCAACGCTTCATGCAGCTTCTTCTAGGACCACGAGGTGAAACGCGGATCTCAATTGGAAATGATTGAAACAAGGACTCCGTGCAACCTCACAATCTCAGACACATAAAGCTTAGCAAGTTTTTAAAGGGAGTAGTCAGTTCAAATTGGTAGGAAAGGAGCAGATTTGGTTATCCGATCAATAATGACCCAGACAGAATCTTTCTTAGTAGGTGTGAGAGGTAACCCACTGACGAAATCCATCATCACTCGTTCCCACTTTCATTGAGGAATCTTAATATGCTGCAGTAACCCTTAAGGTAGCTGATGCTTAGCCTTTACCTTTTGACAGGTCAAATAGTGCGAAACAACGGTAGTCACTTCCCTTTTCAACCTAGGCCACCAGTATAGTTCTCGTAGGTCACGGTGTATCTTACTGTCGCCCGGATGTATAGTATAAGGACTGCTATGAGCCTCCTGCAAAATCGATGACCTTAATTCAGGGTCAAGGGCACGTAGACGCGACCCTTGGAACACAAAACTCCGTCACTGTTCAGACCAAGCTCTAATACAACACCAGACTCAATCATTCGTAGGCGTTCGATTAAAAGCTTGTCTTGCAACTGTATGTCTCGAATCTGATCAACCCAGGTTGTTTTCACTTGAAGCTCGACTACCAACCCTTCGTCGTCAAATAAACTTAATCGAGCAAACATTGCCTGCAGTTCAGTCATTGCTTTATGACTAAAGGCGTTAGCTACAACATTGGCCTTACTAGGGTGATACTCTATCGTACAATCGTAGTCGTTGAGTAACTCGACCCATTGTCCTTGTCTCATGTTCAGTTTTTTCGGAGTCAACAGATATCTGATACTCTTGTGATCAGTATAGATTGTGCACTTCTCACCATATAAGTAGTGCCTCTAAATCTGTAACGCGAACACCACCGCAGCTAATTCAAGATCATGTGTAGAGTAGTTACTCTCATGCACTTTAAGCTGTCGTGACACGTAGGCTACCACTTTACTGCCTTGTATCAAAACACAACCAAGATCGACATGCGATGCATCATTGTACACTACAAAATCTTTACCCGGCTCAGGTTGCACCAACATTAAAGCTTACTTTAACACCAACTTGAGCTTCTTAAAGCTCGTCTGATGTTCTTCTAACCATTGAAATGCAACGTTCTTACGGAGTAGTTTCGTCAAAGGAGACGCTATCAGTGAAAATCCCTCAACAGATCTTCGGTAATACCCTACCAACCTGAGGAAACTCCGAAGCTCAGACACATTCCACGATTGCTTCTAGTTTACCACCGCTTCAATTTTTCTCAAGATCAATGCAGATCCCCTCAACTGTAACCACATGACCCAGAAAGGACATCTCCGATAACCAGAACTCACATTTACTAAACTTCGTATATAGTCGTTTCTCGCGAAACATCTAAAGTACAACCCAAAGGTGTTCATCATGTTCTGTCTCAGTTTTAGAGTATATCAGAATGTCATCTATGAATACCACTACAAACCAGTCCAAATACGGCAGAAACACTCGATTCATCAGATCTATAAACACTATTGGGCATTGGTTAACCCAAATGGCATCACTAGGAATTTGTAATGCCCATAACGTGTCCTGAAGGCCGTTTTGAACACATCCTCATCCTTAACCTTCAACTAATGACACCCGATCGAAGATTAATTTTTGAAAATACTGAGGCTCCTCGAAACTGATCAAACAAGTCATCAATCGTCGATAACTGATATTTATTCTTTACCATCAGTTTGTTGAGTTGACGATAATCAATATACATCCTTTCTTTTTAACAAACAAAATCGGTGCTCCTCACAAGGACACACTCAACAGAATGAACCCTCGATCGAGGAGCTCTTGTAATTAGGCCTTAAGTTCAACCAATTCCTTCGATGCCATGCGATAAGGAGCGATGGACACTGATGTAGTGCCAGGTAGTAAATCTATCCCAAAATCCACCTCTCGAGTTAGTGCCACCGCTGGTAGCTCACCCGAGAAAACATCCAAAAAATCCTTAACCGTCCGAATGTCACTGATGGTTAGCTTAGGCGATACAGAATCGATGACAATGGTGAGATACGCCTCACAACCCTTCTTCAACAATTTCTTAATCACTAGATCAAAAATTACATTGGATAAGTAATCTCAACGCTCACCAATCAGTACTACTTCACTATTCTCTCCAGTTTGTAAGGTAACCCTTTTTGTTGCACAATCTAGACTGGCTCGATGTTCAACAAGCCAATCCATTCCCAGTGTTAAGTCGAACTCCCCAAACGAAAGCTCTATTAAATCCATCAGAAACACAACCCCTTAAATTTCTAGTGGTACCCTCCTAAATACTTTATCAACCCGAATGGACTAACTAAAAGGACTAACCACAGAAACTACACTAGCAATACACTCAGTAGAAATATTCAAGTTTATAGATACAGTTTTAGCTACATATGAGTGAGTAGAACCAATATCAATCAGACCAAAGTACGAAACTGAATAAATAAAGAACATACCCGTTATCATGTCGGCGTTGTCCTTGTCCTCACAGTACTTGGCCGCATAGACAAGTGCTGGCTGACGAGCTTCGGTCTAAGTCGCACCTCTGTTTGGTGCCTCAAAACCTCTACCAAATGTGATACTACCCCTACTAGAAACGATACTACCTCGACCAGTGCCTCGACCTCTAAATGGTGATGGCATCGCTCTCACAGACTGAATAGTGCTCGTAACTTTCACTGGTGTGGTCATTAGTGCCTGATCGGGTCGGTGCGGGTAGTCTCGCACACTATGCTCTAGTGACCCATAGCGAAGACATGTTCCTATCTTCCGCCAACACTCGACCAGATGGCATCTACCATAAAAGTCGCAACGCATCACTGTGTTGGAACCAACAGATGCCTCAGCTCATGGAGGTCCCTCGAATCTACCCCGTTTCTTAAGACGGGGAACATTACTAGTATATTCATCTCTCTCTTAACCTTAACCTGAACCTTCTCCAGCTCTTTCTTCTCGCGCACCATGCGTTTAACCTTCTCTATAACCTTTACCTTGTCCACTAGCACAGCAAAGACTTGCTTTCTCTAGGAAGCTATCAGCACCTTCAATTCATACCTTAACCCTTCTTCAAATCTCACACACTTATCATATTCAGTAGCAACCACTGGTCGAGCATACCTACTCAACCTTAGAAACTCGACCACAGATCTCTCTCCCTACTCTAAACTCATGAATATTCTATGACGAGCTTCAATGTAACTGGCTCCCACATATTTGTTCTGGAAGGCATTCTTGAAATACTCCCAAGTCACTGACTCGGACTGAGTGCCCTACTCTACGGTCAACCACCACTGATCTGCCTCATCCCGCAGGAGGGATATGGCACCTCTAAGTTTTTTCCCAGTTATACACTCGATATCGTCTATGATACGCTCAATGACCTCGAGCCAGTATTCTACCACTGTAGGAGACGCTCCAATAATGCCCATAAACAACTCAGCTCCATTAGAATGGAGTCACTCTATAATGGAGGCTCGGGGTATGGGTCCAGCACGAGTCCCAACAACTCTCTTCAACACCCTCAATAAAGCCTTAGGCACGGGGTCATCCTCAATCAATTCGACCTGAGGCCTCATCTCAATAGTAGGAGTACCGATAGTCTTACTCGTCTCCAGTATAGGGATGCTCCTCATGGAAGATGACTCTACTCTAGGCCTTCCCCGACGCCCTCATGTTCCGCGTCTGCGCTTACGACTTTCAGGCTTTTTAGTTAAAGTTAAAGTTAAATCAGACTTTTCCTCCTGTTACATCAGTTAGCAGTTCAATCACCAAACTACAAATATCAGTTCTGTCAGAATCAGTTCATAACAATTTGATCATAGCTTAATTAACACAGTACAATGTACAAAGTAATGTTTAAGAGACACTTACAGGCTCGGCGTCGAAGACCCGGTCTTTCTAAGCTAGTAATTCAATCTCTATTCTAATATATTTTTATTATAAACTAACGAGTAAACCTACTACCCAATCCGAGTGTTGTCAACCTGGTTCTGATATAACTAAATGTAACACCCTAAAGTCGACCTAGAAGTAACAGCTAAGTCAAGATATCACAAAACGATAATAGAACGCAATGAAAGCAAGCATAAGATAATGGCATTAAAATAACAACATGTTCAATAGCGAGTTAAAAGTGCCAACGTAAGTTTAAGGTTTCATTGTTATGTTTCCTACAAAGCATCCAAAATAGCTAGCCTAATGTCTTACATGTCCGAAGATGACCGAGCTCCCCATCTGCCGACCCTCATGTCTGCGAAGTTCCTGTACATCATTCAAAGAGTTCTTGAGATTATGATAATGGTATGTAATACAATAACATTTAGTTGTTAACTGTCATAGTTTCTAATTGTGTATACAACGGCAGTGAAGCTCAACATCGACTGGTAGTGTTTATAGTCTCACTACCTAGCTTCATGGTGTTTACAGTGTCACCGTCAACTCAGTAGTGTATTGTAGTGTTTAAAGTGTCATTGCCAGTTCAGTAATGTATTGCAGTGTTTACGGTGTCACTATCGATTCAGTAATGTATTGCAGTGTTTACAATGTCACTGTCGATTCAATAATGTATTGTAGTGGTTACAATGTCACTACTAGTTCAGTAATTCGAGATCCCTCTAATGGTCACCAATATACTCACGAAATTACACTACACACGGTCTGGCACACGGCCATGTACTAACCCGTATGTGTCACACGATCTGGCACACGCCCGTACGTCCAGGCCATGTAACTCACTATTTCTGACTTCTCAAAACAGTATTCTCACACGGTCTAGCACACATCCGTGAAATTCACTATTTTTTATTCCTCAAAATAGTACAGTCACACAGCCTAGCACACGACCATGGCATATCTCGTGTGTCTACTGTAGCCTTTTTTATATGGCACACGACTTGGACACACGCTCATGTGCCAACCCGTGTGCCGACGAACAGTAGTAATTATGACACAATTTGTAGAAAAACTAACAGAACAACTCAAGGGTTTGGTACCCTACCTCTTACGAAGAGCGAATTCCGCCCGACCAACGCTTCCGAGGCCAAAACTATTGTCAACAACCAATTACATAATCAATTTTCACAAAAATGAATACAATTTTACAACTACATTTCGTCTTTCGAAAAAAGTGTTAAACAAACTCCAAGTCATGGTTTAGATACCTTTGACTGGTGATTCACGCCTTACGCTTCACGAAAAGATCACCCTCGATAATATTTTCCCCTAAAGCACCAAAAGTTCACACTTGAACACAGTATTAAGTTAATTCACAAGAATTCCAATAAGTTTAACAATGTCAATAAAATAGTTCGAGTTGTTCACCATTAACTTTCAACAATTCTCTTTTAACACCCAAAACCCGAAAATTGTCACTGGTGAAGGTTTCGGTGTCTTACTATTCATTCATCATTGTTCGTCTTTAACATCATGTCATTCGATCTTATTCTATTTTTTAAAGAATTTCACTCCACACGTCATATGTCGTCATTAAATTATAAACACAATTCAACAAGGGCAAAAAGGTCCTTTCTAACATTTTTGGAGACTTTTACCAGTACTTGTCCTACTTGTTAGACAAGTATCGGTAGTTGTCAAGTCAGTAAACATGTAACACCCCTATACTCGACTCGACTACCAAGTTGAGTATAGGAATGTCACATTTGAGTGCCGGAGTAATCCTGGCTAAAACATTTAATCCAAACCCTTATTCGATTATATTTTTAACTTTTAACTCATAGCCTTGTATAATATTTAATATAAATTAAGCAAGTTTCACACTTTTCCTTTAGTCATTTGATGCATTCGTACAGAAATTATTTACCTAGGTACATGCCATTTATTGAAATATCAAAAAAATGAAATTTTACCCTTTTCTTGGGTCTACTAATGTGCTGATGTGATGAGATGCGGCTTATCCACAATGTCTTTTACTTGCTTCTCTTTACCTACATGTATAAAATACGCGTTAAGCTATTGCTAGCTTAGTAAGTACAACAAGAAATTTATTTAATATTTTTATCTATCAAAGAATTTAAATTTTCTTATTAATAATTACACAAAATCATTTAATGACCTATCATTTATCACATAACTTTATTTAAATTACTCATTTCACATAATATTCTTAACTTAGTAAGTACAATAAGAAATTTAATTAATATTTTTATCTATCATAGAATTTAAATTTTCTTATTAATAATTACACAAAATCATTTAATGATCTATCACCTAATTTGTAATTTTTTTAATAAATCATTTATCACATAATTTTATTTAAATTACTCATTTCACTATTTAAAATTTCATATATTTCACTATTCTCATTTTAATCTTATAAATTCTAAATTCTCATAATTTAATTACCTTTCAATACATAAAATATTTATAATTCAATAGTCAAATAGAACAGTATTGTATTTTTTTTGTTAAAGGTAATCCTTTATTTATTTTCTTTTAATTTATCAAATTATCATTAAATCTCAATGTAACACATTTAATTCTCTTGCTTCATTTTTTTTTCAATCATTTAGTTCATATAATATTTTCTTTATAATAGAGGAAGTCGTATACCATTTAAACAGAGAAAATTCTTTATCTTTTGAACAGTGGCTCAGTAGACACAATAGAACACATAGGATATACGGAACAAATCACGAAATATTAAAGTGTCGTACCACGAAGCACTGAAGTGTTATTACAGAACAGAGAGCACACAAAGTGCTAATCAAAACAGAGACCACACAAAGTACTAATCAGAATAGAGTGCACACAAAGTGGTAAATACACGTAGATCACAGTAAAGACTGGAGCGCTCGAATTCCTATGACATGCCAACTATATCTCTATGGTTCTTGTCTCATCTAGTTGGGCAAGTTATATTTTCCATATGTCACTTTGCTCTCTTTACAATTAAATTCTTTTAACACCATTTCATATAATTCACGTATAATTTTTATCATGCATATCCTATATCGCTTTTGCATAATTTATAATTTAGTCCTCGTCACAACATTTTATATAGCAATATATATATATTACTTTTGATAACACATTTAACATAATTCAATACTTATTAATATTCCAAAATTCACCACATTATCAATTTTCTTGTTTTAAGTGTTATGCACTTCACTTTACTATTTCTAACATTTTTGTTTTCACAATATTAGGAAATAATTGCAGTTTGGACTACAAAATTCATATATTCTTGTATTTTTCACAATACACTCTATTTATCAATATTTTCTTGTAAACTTGTATGACTTTTCAATTTAATCACCTTTTATAGTAGAAGTTCTCTATTAACTATTAAATAAATTTTCTTTCTCATATCACTTAATTCACAAAATTAATTCCACTATCTTATTAATTTTTTTCGCATCAAATTTCTATATATTTCAGCTGTATTATTTTCACCTCATATATTTCTCAAGTCCTTCAATTTAGTCTTTGTTTCCATAAAATTTCATATTTTTACACAATTTCACTTATTGAATACTTTGTATATTTTTCACATTCACATTACCCAACCATTATATTTTTATTACGATTTCCTACTTTACATACTAAATTATTTCACACTATATTTTACTTAATTATTACTTAGTCATTTCCATGTCTTTTTCTTTATTCAAAACTTATATACTTAAAATTCATTATCATAATAATTCTTCATATTTCCTAATTACAATTAACAATTCATCACACAATTAAACATAGATAGAGTTATAGTTGTACTTACTATTCAAAGCTTGAAATTAAATTCTCCTTCTCCCTTTGTCCACTTTCTTTATTTCTTTATTTGTTCTCAACTTCCTTCATTTTTTCATATCAAAATGCACAATATTTTCACATTAAATTCATTCTAACATATCATAATCTATGTTTTTAAACCAAAACTAACATGCATTTCAAGAGAAGTTTAACTTTCTTACCTTAATTACTTGTATTCAACACTAATTCCTATTTTATCTCTCCTCCAAGACAAGTATGGATGCATTTCTTTTCACAGTTGGGTAGTTACTACACTTCTCTACTAATTTTACTCTCTAATCTTGAAGAAATTTGGAAGAAACTAACTTAATTGATTTGTATTTGAAGAAAAAGACTAAATTGAAAGAAAAACAAAAGTTGAAAATGATGGGAAAAGGTGGCTATCGTGAGAACACAATGGTTGATGGCTTTTTATAGTCGTTCCATCCTTTCTTTTATCCATTTCTCTAGTTTCTTCCATTAAAAATATTTATTTTTTTATTTACAATTTTGCCATAATTATTCATACTTTTTACTATTTATCCTTAATCATTACCTTTCATAAATATCTTTTCAATTCATTTACCATTTTGTCCTTCCAACATCATTTAATTTAATTTCAATTGAGCCATTATTTTTTATTTTTTTTCATAATTATCTTCTCAATTAATTACTATTTTACCCTACGACTTTTTCTATAATAACACCAATATGTCCTCTTTCCTTTTAGAATATTTTCACCTTTAGTCTCTCCTCCTTTTTCATCAATTTAATTTAATCCGTTTAATACCCAATTTTTCACACTTTATCCCAATACTTTCCATTCTCTTACAATTTAATCGGTACCCCGAATTAATTTATCTTAATATTTATATTTTTTCCAAATACCTTCTACACTTGTCTTCTATGTCTCATATATTTGTAATTAATAAATTTTTTATTTATTTTTTTATTTTTGACTTTCTCACATTCCGGCTAATTTATTATTTATCTATCACTGTTCAAAATTTCGAAAATTTCTGGGATGTTACATTTCTCCCCTCCTTAAAATAAATTTTGTCCTTGAAATTTCCTTAGTTTTTTTACCATGAACTTTATTATCGCTTTATCTTTTGAATTCTCTCAATTCAACTTTTTCACAATTGTTCTTACCGTACACTTTTATTTATAACATCACTCTGCATTTCCTTATAATTTATTTTCTTCTATCCAATCTTATATTGAAAATTCTAATCTCTTATACAATTTTGCATCTCATAAACGATAATATTCTTTCATTTCATTTTACTTACCTAAAAGTCCATAATCTAATTCTCTTGAAATCATCCCTTCGATTTCATACACTTATGTATATATATAATAAAAAATTTAATTCATTAGTGACCTATAACTCTCTTGTCATTTTTAAACTCTTATGGTGTGCATGCAACTTTCTTACTTGAATATAATTTTCATTGATTCCTTCTAAATCACTTATCATTCTCCCTTACTTAATCCATTTCTAAACATATGATGTAGACCTATCAGGTTTACTTTTCACTTGATTTATCTTATCATGTTACCTCTTCACAATTTCACGTGCTTTTGAATATATATTTCCATTTTATTAGTTATTTATAACATTCATATTATCCTTCTAATTTATAACTTAAATCTTAGCCTTTCATTATTTATAACATTTTATTAGTTATTCATATACACTTCATTTATTTCATATTACTTCACTAACATTTATACTACTCCATGACTTCAAATATAAGACATTATAACTCTCTATTATCATTAAAATTATATAATTATTTTTCATCTTCCTATACCATTGCTTACATTCCTCCTTGTATTTTCTTTCACCTTTTATAATATATTTTTTTGAAATAATAATGTTAACATGGTTGCATTTCAAAAATTTTCATTTTAGACCCTTATAGTTTCACTTAAACTTGATTTACTTTTACTTTTTTTTTTACTTGATCTATTCTTAAACACATATTATATTTATCCTTCCATGAAAACTGTCAATTTTAGTTCTTACTCAATTTGTTTTGCCATATTACCTCATTTACTAAATACAAATTTGTGTTTTCTTAACTTTGCAACTCATTTTCCTCTTAATCTTATTAACTTTCTTGAATCTTTGATTATTCTCAACCTCATTTCTAGTTTCTTGAGTACTCTAATCAATCTTTATAATTATTTTGATTCATTTTTTCTTATTTAATTACCATATTTATCACCTTCTGATTTCTTGTAAAAACCCCCTTTCTATCTCTAAATACTTGTATCATTTCATTTTTTCTCACTTTCTTTGAATTTATCTCTTTAATCTTACTCATGCTAATTCTTAATTTACTTATAACTACTTGGCTTTTATACCTCTCATAACACTTAAATCCTTTCACTTTATATATTTAAAACTTGGACGTACCTCTTTCATTCTTGACCATCATTGTAAATCATTTTTCTTTTCTTGTAAATTTTTTTAGTGCTCTTTAAAAAAATTACTAAGAAATTTTTCTCTACATTTCCATTATAATTAATACACTATTAATCTTCTTCTTTTTCTGCTTCTTTCCTACTCACATCCTCTTTTCAATTTAGTTTCTTTTAATCATCTTTATTATTTTATTCATGTTTTCCTTTCATAACTATCAAAGATTTTTAGCCAAATTTTTTTTGGAATCATTCTTAGAATCCTATAATTCCTTAACTTGTCACTTATTTATTTTCTTTCTGCTTAATTAGAAGTCATTTCTTAATTTAGTTTCCTTAAAATCGTCCCTATAATTTCTTCTCACATGTTCAAATAATTTATTACTCATATTCATTCTTTCTTAATACTTGTATTATTTTCCTTTTATTCTCGCTTTAATTATCCTTTATTCTTACACTATTATTTCTCATACTAATCATGACACTGTTCCTTTACATTCCTTTATATTAATATTCTTATTTCCTTAAGATCTTAACTTTATTTACATGTAATTCTGTTACTTCCTTTCTTTTCTTCCTCTTTTTTGAGGCAAACAATGATTTTCCTAATTATGGATCAAAGTTATTCCTCTATTGACTATACAACTGCCAATAATTTCCTCGAGGTAACTGTTCCTACTAAAGTTTGTCTCTTCCATTTCACAATTTGCAACTTTTCCATTCTACTCTTCCTATTTTCACTTCATTGCTCAAACTTTTACTCATTTTTTATTTACTAATCTTTAAAATCTAATCATCACTTTTTCATATTCTCTAAAGTACTTACTCTACTTTCCTTATGATCAATTCTTTTTTTTTTTTAAATTTATAATCTATTTCGTAATTTTTTTTACACTATACTATTTTCATTTACACAATTTAGGAAAAATGTTAGGCTCAATGAATATTTTAGAAGAATCCTCAAATCCCTATCTAGTTCGGACTGGAGTGACGTCTCCTGGTTCTTCACTCTAGGTTTTACTGACTCTACAGTGACAGTAGAACCTTGAGTAACTATTAGCTATCAGAGTTTATCTTCCTTTAAACATTAATGACCCTAGCTTATTCCATTCCTCCATTAAATGAACTAATTAATTTTTTTTCACAACTGTGGTATCTTTAAACTTCACCTTAGTTATTCTATGGATTTAAATTTATTCATATTTCATCTTATTTTTTAAAAAAAAATATTAAACAATATAGACCTCACACTTCATTTTAAAACTTAAACTTTTTATTAGTATATCATTCGCTTATATTCATCAATCATTCAGTATCCTGAATTCAAACTTTATTTGTCTTACTAATCTATATTTCATATCTTATTATTACTAATCACTCTGAAATCATTATCTTGTCAATAACGATTTAAACCACACTCTATCAATTAATAAAATTCATATCTCATCACATCAGTATATCAAATGCCATGTACATCTAGACTCACTTTTAGCTCGGGAACCAGAAATCTTAGGTTTTGATACCACTAAATGCAACACTCCTATACTCAACACAACTACCAAGTTGAGTATAGGAATGTCACATTTGAGTGCCGGAGTAATCCTGGCTAAAACATTTAATCCAAACCCTTATTCGATTATATTTTTAACTTTTAACTCATAGCCTTATATAATATTTAATATAAATTAAATAAGTTTCACACTTTTTCTTTAGTCATTTGATGCAATCATACAAAAATTATTTACCTAGGTACATGTCATTAACTAAAATATCAGAAAATGAAATTTTACCCTTTTCTTGGGTTTATTAATGTGTTGATGTCATGAGATGCGACCTATCCAAAATGTCTTTTACTTGCTTCTCTTTACCAACGCGTATAAAATACGCGTTAAGCTATTGTTAGCTTAGTAAGTACAACAAGAAATTTAATTAATATTTTTATCCATCATAGAATTTAAATTTTCTTATTAATAATTACACAAAATCATTTAATGACCTATCACCCAATTTACAATTTTTTTTAATAAATCATTTATCACATAACATTATTTAAATTTCTCATTTCACTATTTAAAATTTTATGTATTTCACTATTCTCATTTTAATCTTATAAATTCTAAATTCTCATAATTTAATTACCTTTCAATACATAAAATATTTATAATTCAATAGTCAAATAGAACAGTTTTGTATTTTTTTTCTAAAGGTAATTCTTTATTTATTTTCTTTTCATTTATCAAATTATCATTAAATCTGAATGTAACACATTTAATTCTCTTGCTTCATTTTTTTTCAATCATTTAATTCATATAATATTTTCTTAGAGGAAGTCGTATACCATTTAAACAAAGAAAATTCTTTATCTTTTGAACAGTGGCCCAAATCATGAAACACTAAAGTGTCATACCACGAAGCACCGAAGTGCTATTACAGAATAGAGAGCACACAAAGTGCTAAATACACATAGATCACGATAAACACTGGAGCGCTCGAGTTCCTATGGCATGCCAACTATATCTCTATGGTTCTTATCTCGTTTAGTTGGGCAAGTTATATTTTCCATATGTCACTTTTACTCTCTTTACAATTAAATCCTTTTAACACTATTTCATATAATTCACGTATAATTTTTATCATGCATATCCCATATCACTTTTGCATAATTTATAACTCAGTCCTCGTCATAGCATTTTATATATATATATATATATTACTTTTGATAGCACATTTAACATAATTCAATACTTATTAATATTCCAAAATTCACCACATTATCAATTTTCTTGTTTTAAGTGTTATGCACTTCACTTTACTATTTCTAACATTTTTGTTTTCACAATACTAGGAAATAATTGCAGTTTGGACTACAAAATTCATATATTCTTATATTTTTCACAATATACTCTATTTATCAATATTTTCTTGTAAACTTGTATGACTTTTCAATTTAATCACCTTTTATCGTAAAAGTTCTCTATTAACTATTAAATAAATTTTCTTTCTCATATCACTTAATTCACAAAATTAATTCCACTATCGTATTAATTTTTTTTCACATCAAATTTCTATATATTTCACTTGTATTATTTTCACCTCATATATTTCTCAAGTTTTTCAATTTAGTCTTTGTTTCCATAAAATTTCATATTTTTACACAATTTCACTTATTGAATACTTTGTATATTTTTCACATTCACATTACCCAACCATTATATTTTTATTACGATTTCCTACTTTACATACTAAATTATTTCACACTATTTTTTACTTAATTATTACTTAGTCATTTCCATGTCTTTTTCTTTATTCAAAACTTATATACTTAAAATTCATTATCATAATAATTCTTCATATTTCCTAATTACAATTAACAATTCATCACACAATTAAAAATAGATAGAGTTATAGTTGTACTTACTATTCAAAGCTTGAAATTAATTTCTCTTCATCTTCTTCTCCTTTTGTCCACTTTCTTTATTTCTTTATTTGTTCTCAACTTCCTTCATTTTTCCATATCAAAATACATAATATTTTCACATTAAAATCATTCTAACATATCATAATCTATGTTTTTAAACCAAAACTAACATGCATTTCAAGAGAAGTTTAACTTTCTTACTTTAATCACTTGTATTCAACACTAATTCCTATTTTATCTCTCCTCTAAGATAAGTATGGATGCTTTTCTTTTCACAGTTGGGTAGTTACTACACTTCTCTACTAATTTTACTCTCTAATCTTGAAGAAATTTGGAAGAAACTAACTTCATTGGTTTGTATTTGAAGAAAAAGACTAAATTGAAAGAGAAACAAAAGTTGAAAATGACGGGGAAAGGTGGCTATCGTGAAAACACAATGGTTGATGTCTTTTTATAGTCATTCCATCCTTTCTTTTATCCATTTCTCTAGTTTCTTCCATTAAAAATATTTATTTTTTTATTTACGATTTTGCCCTCATTATTCATACTTTTTACTATTTATCCTTAATCATTACCTTTCATAAATATCTTTTCAATTTATTTACCATTTTGTCCTTCCAACATCATTTAATTTAATTTCAATTGAGCCATTATTTTTATTTTTTTCATAATTATCTTCTAAATTAATTACTATTTTACCCTATCACTTTTTCTATAATAACACCCATGTGTCCTATTTCCTTTTAGTATATTTTCACCTTTAGTCTCTCATCCTTTTTCATCAATTTAATTTAATCCTTTCAACACCCAATTTTTCACACTTTGTCCCAATACTTTCCATTCTCTTACAATTTAATCGATACCCTGAATTAATTTATCTTAATATTTATACTTTTTCCAAATATCTTCTACACCTGTCTTCTATGTCTCATATCTCTATAATTAATAAATTTTTTTTATTTTTTTTGACTTTCTCACATTCTAACTAGTTTATTATTTATTTATCACTGTTCAAAACTCCAGAAATTTTTGGGATGTTACATTTCTCCCCTCCTTAAAATAAATTTCGTCCTCGAAATTTCCTTAATTTTTTTTACCATGAACTTTATTATCGCTTTATCTTTTGAACTCTCTCAATTCAACTTTTTCACAATTGTACTTAGTGTACACTTTTATTTATAACATCACTCTGCATTTCCTTATAATTTATTTTCTTCTATCAAAACTTATATTGAATATTCTAATCTCTTATACAATTTTGCATCACATATACAATAATATTCTTTCATTTCATTTTACTTACCTAAAAGTCCATAATCTAATTCTCTTGAAATCATCCCTTCGATTTCATACACTTATGTATATATATAAAAAAAATTTAATTCATTAGTGACCTATAACTATTTTGTAATTTTTGTACACTATACTATTTCCATCACTATTTTCATTTACACCATTTAGGAAAAATGTTAGACTCAATGAATCTTTTAGAAGAATCCTCAGATCCCTATCTAGTTCGGACTGAAGTGACTCTCCTAGTCCTTCACTCTAGGTTTTACTGACTCTGCAGAGACAGTAGAACCTTGAGTTGACTATTAACGATCAGAGTTTATCTTCCTTTAAACATTCACGACCTTAGCTTATTCCATTCCTCCAGTAAATGAAATAATTAATTTGTTTTCACAACTGTAGTATCTTTAAACTTCACCTTAATTAGGTTGTGTTCAGCAGAGCTTTTACAATGGACTTTTTATCAAATAAGTCCTTTTGGCTTTAAGCACAACTAAACAAACACCATTTGGGTGTTTTTTTTTTTACTTTTAAAATGGACTTTTAGATCCATTAGAAAAGCTGAAATATTCAGCAGTGGAGTTTCAAATGGGCTTATAGCAAGGTGAATTACTTTTTTAACCTAAATATTAGATGCGGTACATCAGTTTCTTCTTTCTTTTTTCTTTCATAATTTTTCTGCTCTCTTTTATTTCCTTCCTTCTCCCCTTCCATTTTCTTCCCTTCTTCCATTCTCAAGCAGTTTTTTATAAACTCTTTCGACAGCCTCTCTTTGGCATTGTGCACCCATCATCTCCTTCTCCGGTAAGTGCCCACATTAAAAAAGAAAATTTAAAGCTTTTTTCATTTTTTAAGATTTTGTTTGTTTCTTCTTGTCTTGTGCTTCCTTTCCCCCCTTCTTTGATGAAAAGGCTGTAATAATTAGATTTGTTGCTTGGGGGTTTGGTGAGACTATTTGCTCTGGCAAAGGGTTTGTATGATTTTAGGACCCTTTTTGTGGTCACAACTCACACGCATGGCTACTTTTGATCCCCCCCTCAATGCACCATATTTTCCTTCTTTCTGCTACTTTTTGTTTTCTTTAAAGATAATATATAAATTCAAAGGTTTATGATAGTGGCAGTGTCACGGGGCTAGATCTTTAGTCTCGTAATTCGTGCGACCTTAAGCAATCCTTTCTTGCAAACACACCTAAGTCAGCCTAACCACCACGATTGAGGATTCACTTAGGGAATTCTTCCTTCAAGGCACCAACTTGTATAGCGGAAGCGACTAGCCAAAAGAAGGCTCAAAAGACAACAAAAAGCCACAAGAACAAGAACACCAAGTGTTTGAGTAAATGCTCTCAATTGTATTACTTTCTCTCAAAGAATACAATGAATGGAATGGAATTCCAATGGATGAGTGTGTGTTTTACAAATGAGGGGAGGCTCCCTATTTATAGTTGAGCTCCCCACAACCGACGGGCAGGATCGAATTACATCGACGGATGAGTTTAATCTATCCTTTAATTTATGGGATTTACAATATTACAACATCAATCTAATCTTATCTAATCCTAAAGATATGATTCTTCCTTATCTTCTAGGATTAGTTCCCATATTTGCCAAGATGCCTTCTGTTGTCATATCTTCATTATTGGGCCACCCAAGCTTCAATCTGATAGGCTTGACCAACAGCTCTCTGAATCAGGCCAACTCATGTGGGCCAAATGATCCCAATGTCAATGACAGACCTCCATGGGACTCATTGTGTGCGATTGTCACAAGCTCTGAACTCTGGCCCGTGACAACAACACCAATATCCCCCCTGTAATGACGTTCTATTATACTTTTTCTTGCATTTTAGTAGTTGTTACCAATGTTATACTGTGGTTGAAGTACTCAACAAATTCTTGGTAATCAATTTTCTAAAAAAAATCAAAAAGGAAAAACAGAATTTTACTACTCTCCATATGCATATAGATATGTGTAATGTAAACAAATAACTTGAAAATTTGGAGATATCAAGTTGTAATAAGTGTATATAGATATCAACTTGGTCATCAGTTGTAATGCATATATAACTGATTGGTTATATCTAATACTACTACTGATTTCATTCCTAACCCATGAGAGCTACAATTATCTTTATCGTGACATACTGGTGCAGATATGTGCAGATATTATTGTCTGTTATTTCTTTCTATATCATTGTTGCATCTTTAGCCACTTCTTGTCTATATTTTGATAAACCGTGGCATGAATCAGTCAAATACTTGCCATGCGTTCCATCGTTTTTGAGGAATTTTGTATTTTAGCCAAAGTATTAGTAGATAATTCAATTCTTTTACCCTATGCAATTTACCTAGTAATATTTGGCAGTATAGGCAAATTTATTTGTCTTATGGTTTCATTTTTTCATAAGTATATCGGTATGTTACTTGGAGTTTTTATTGTTCTTGAAATACCTATGTTTGAAGAATCCAACAAACATGGGTATTGAGTTCTAACCCTCCAAATACATGAAAGAATTTTGAGGAAGTGAACATACTAATATATCTAGGCCTCATGTCCGAGTCTGAATCCATAGATTATTTGAGTCACATTCCTATGTCTAGGCCTGAACCTTCCAAATCCATAACCCAACCACCAAGGATAGGGTCAACATTTCCTGTAATCTAAAAGAAGTTTACTGTGCTGCTCATGTATTAAGAATATGGTTGAGACAGGAGTTTTATGGTGGTGTATCAAATTAAAAGACAGGAGATATTTTCCTAAGTGGACAATCGTATGAAATCGAAATGGGCAAAACTAGAACGATTTTCCACAAACATGTGCTGTATTTTTTTCTACCAACCTAAACTTTGAGTGGAAGGTGGAAAACTGTGTTTCTTGTCTTTTGGTTAATGATTTTAGTTATGAGGAATGATGTCTTTTGTTTATTAACCATATGGTGAGGTTATATATGCATTTGGTTTTCATTATTTTCTTTCAAGAATTAGTCTTTAACATGGTGATTATGATGATCCAACTGTCAAACTTACATACATAATTGTGTTACACTCTTGTTAATTTCGTATACTCATAATAATGAGGTAATTAATATATATTCAATGTAATGTGATCAGTCAAATAACAATGAGTACTTCGGGGATTGAAGTTAGTGGTGAAAAAGTCAAAGCATGGTAGGATACGAAATTGACAGAAACATTTTGTGATATTTGTATTAAAGAGATATTGAAAGGGAATAGACCTGGTACTCATTTCACAAAAGATGGATGGTTGAAAATAATGACCAACTTTCAAAAAGAAATAGGCAAGGCTTATTCACAAAAACAACTTAAAAATAGGTGGGATGCCTTGAAAAAAGAATGGAAGGCTTGGAAGAAACTTAAAGACGGAGATACTGGTTTAGGGTGGAATCCTATAAAAAAAATCGTTGATGCATCGGATGATTGGTGGGAGAGTAGGCTAAAGGTACATTAATAATTTTAGATATTTTTGTTTTTTCTTATTTATGAGGTTATTTATAATTTCTTTAATTAAACTACTAGTTTATATGTAGATTGTGCCTGAAGCTCAAAAATTTAGAACATCGGGCATTGATCCTAACTTGGAAGGGAAGTTAGACCAAATGTTCATGGGGATAGTTGCAATAGGTGATAAAGCATGGGCACCTTCTTCTGGTACACTATGTAGTGAATATTTTGAGGATGTTAACAATGACATACCTGAAGAGAATGAGGAAGAAAATGCAGGAAATGATGTTAACATTTTAAATGATGTTAACACTCCAAATGATGTTCAAATTTCAAATGATGTTAACATTGATGGAAACAGTAAAAAAAGGAAAACACCTGAGATATCAACTTCACATTTGAAAACTGGAAGGAAGAAATCCTCAAAGCAAATTGGAGGGGCTGCAAGATTGTCTAGTCAAATAGAAAAATATGCAATGCAGCTGACAATATGAGTCAAGCCACATCTTGTTTGACTTCTGCTATGGATCCATATGGTATTCCACAAGCAGTCAAAGTGCTTGATAGCATGTCGGAGGAAGTTCCTGAAGCTAGTCTGCTATACTTTTTCTCATTGGGATTATTACTCAACAAGGACAAGCGAATTATGTTTTTATCAATTAATCCCAAGATTAGAGCTATGTGGCTTAAGACAGAGATGGAGAAGGAGGATAATTGAAAATTTTCTAGTCTTCTAGGGTCTAGAGATATCTACTATGTGACTAAACAACAATGCTAAACTAGTTTTATCAATAGTTGTTTATGTTTGGTTATTGGATATTGAATTAATGTTCTACTTATTTATGTGCAATCTAGTTTTATCAATAGTTGTTTATGTTTGGTTTTCGGATATTGAATTAATGTTCTACTTATTTATGTGCAATCTAGTTTTATCAATAGTTGTTTATGTATGGTTTTTGGATATTGAATTTATGTTCTACTTATTTACGTGTAATTTAGTTTTATCAATAGTTGTTTATATTTGATTTTAGATGTAAAATTTGTTCACAGGTGATGAGTATGGTTGACAATTCTAGCGGTGATAAAAGTGATGATAAATGGGAAAAGAAAGAGATTTTACAACGCATGGAATGTTTTAACCGGTTATTTGTTGTTGCATCTTCTTCCGTGCAATTATATTATGAGTATATATTGAAGCAACCATGCATGGATTCAAAACAGTCAGGTGAGGCATGGATCCGAGAGATTCTTGACGGTCATGAATCACGTTGTATGATTAATTTTAGGATGTCTAAAATTGTATTCATAAGTTTGTTGAGAGTTTTGGAGACAAGATACAACCTGCAAACTTCAAGACACGCATCTTCTCGTGAAATGTTGGGAATTTTTTTGTACATCTTGGGCACCGGTGCAAAAGTTTCCCAATGTCGAGAAACATTTCAAAGGTCTAGAGCAACAATAAGTCGATACTTTGCAATTGTGCTTGAGAAAGTTTCAAGGATGACCATTGATCTAATTGCACCCGAAGATCATTTTTTCAGCTCAATACCCGATCAAATACGTAATGATTCTAGATATATGCCGCATTTTAAGGTTAGAATTTAATATTATATTATTATATTTTAATATTTTTTATCGATTACAAATATGAATGGGACTAATATGATTATTTGTTCAGGATTGCATAGGTGCAATTGATGGTACTTATATTGCCGTTATTCTTCCACCAAATGAACAAATTCCCTACATTGGAAGAAAAGGTATCCCGACTCAAAATGTTATGGCGGTGTGTGATTTTAATATGTATTTCACCTTTGTTATGGTTGGATGGGAAGGATCAGCGCATGACACTAGAATATTTCTTGATGCAATTCGAGATCCAAAATACAAATTTTTGCACCCACCAAATAGTAAGCTATTTCATTTATTTTTTTAAATAATAAAGTATAAGTTCTTTAATTTATAATTTAAAAAATAAAGAATTCTTGAATTAATTGTTTGTTTTATTATTACATGTAAGAAAATATTATCTTGTTGATTCTGGATATCCTCAAATGAAACGTTATCTTGGACCATATAGAGGTCAGCGATATCATTTACCTGACTTTCGTAGAGGTAGACCGATAGTTGGTAAAGAAGAGAAATTCAACCATTCACATTCATCATTACGCAGTGTCGTTGAACGAACTTTTGGTGTTTTGAAAAAAAATTGGTCCATTTTAAGGGATATGCCAAGTTATAGTTTTGAAAAGCAAACGCTAATTGTTGTTGCTACAATGACGATACACAATTTTATCCGAAAACATGCCGGTCGAAATGATGCAGATTTTATGGAATACGAAAATATTAATAAGGCATATGAGGATATTATTGATCCAGAAGATATGGATGATGGAGAAAGTGATGATGATGATGGTGGTGGTGAATCAAACAATTCAAGTAGTCTTGAAATGGAATTGACAAGAGATGTTATGGCTTCAAGTTTAATGAATTCACTTTGAATTGTAAATGCTAATGTAAAACTTTTGATGATGTATTTGGTATATAAATATTACCCCTTTTTGAAACTTTAATCCAAATGCATGTAATATTTTAATTTGTTAGGTTTATATTTTCTATATTATGTTAATATCTAATATGAGTTATATATTCAAATTAAATTTTAAAATAAAATAATACAAATGTGTTAAAATCATTAATTAAAAATTAAAAAATATTTTATAAAATAATACAATTGTGCTAATATTTAAATATAAATATTTAATGATTATATTTAAATATTTAAAATATAGTTTATATAATCTAATTAAATTTTTAAATAATTAATATTAATTACTTAGAAATATTTAAAATTAATATTTCATATATTAAAATATTAACAATAAGTTATAATAATATTCTTGCTAAAATATCATAATATTAACTATTTTGAACATTATTTAAATGTATGATTATAACTTTATAATACCATGTCTAAAATGAACATTTCATTTCTTAAAAGCAGTTTTTGATAGCAATACTAAACAACCAAATTTTTAACCAAACTTTTCGAAAGAACTTCTTAAAAGCACTTTTCCACCACATTTTTAAAAGCACTTTTCAAAAACAATACTAAACTAACCCTTAATCTATGGATTTAAACTTATTCATATTTCATCTTATCTTTCTTAATAAAATATTAAACAATATAGACGTCACACTTCATTTTAAAACTTAAACTTTTTATTAGTATATCATTCCCTTATCTTCATCAATCATTCAGTATCCTGAATTCGAACTTTATTTTTCTTATTAATTTATATTTCATATTTTATTATTACTAATCACTTTGAAATCATTATCTTGTCAATAACGATTTAAACCACACTCTATCAATTAATAAAATTCATATCTCATCACATCAGTATGTCAAATGGCATGTACAACTAGACTCACTTTTAGCTCAGGAATCAAAAATCTTAGGCTCTGATATCACTAAATGTAATACTCCTATACTAGACTCGACTACCAAGTTGAGTATAGGAATGTCACATTTGAGTGCCGGAGTAATCTTGGCTAAAATATTTAATCCAAACCTTTATTCGATTATAATTTTAACTTTTAACTCATAGCCTTATATAATATTTAATATAAATTAAATAAGTTTCACACTTTTTCTTTAGTCATTTAATGTATTCATACAAAAATTATTTACCTAGGTACATGCCATTAATTAAAATATCAAAAAATGAAATTTTATCCTTTTCTTGGGTCTACTAATGTGCTGATGTGTTGAGATGCGACCTATCCACAATATCTTTTACTTGCTTCTCTTTACCAACGCGTATAAAATACACGTTAAGCTATTGCTAGCTTAGTAAGTACAACAAGAAATTTAATTAATATTTTTATCTATCATAGAATTTAAATTTTCTTATTAGTAATTACGCAAAATCATTTAATGAGGTATCATCTAATTTACAATTTATTTAATAAATCACTTATCACATAACTTTATTTAAATTACTCATTTCACTATTTAAAATTTCATGTATTTCAATATTCTCATTTTAATCTAATAAATTCTCAATTTTCATAATTTAATTACCTTTCAATACATAAAATATTTATAATTCAATAGTCAAATAGAATAGTCTTGTATTTTTTTTCTAAAGGTAATCATTTATTTATTTTCTTTTTATTTATCAAATTATCATTAAATCTCAATGTAACACATTTAATTCTCTTGCTTCATTTTTTCAATTATTTAGTTCATATAATATTTTCTTTATAATAGAGGAAGTCGTATATCATTTAAACAAAGAAAATTCTTTATCTTTTGAACAGAGGCCCAGTAGACATAATAGAACACGTAGGATACACGGAACAAATCACGAAACACTAAAGTGTCGTACCACGAAGCACCGAAGTGCTATTACAGAACAGAGAGCAAACAAAGTACTAATCAAAACAGAGAGCACACAAAGTACAAATCAGAATAGAGAGCACACAAAGTGCTAAATTCACATAGATCACAGTAAACATTGGAGTGCTCGAGTTCTTTTGGTATGCCAATTATATCTCTATGGTTCTTATCTCGTCTAGTTGGGCAAATTATATTTTTCATATGTCACTTTTACTCTCTTTACAATTAAATCCTTTTAACACCATTTCATATAATTCACGTATAATTTTTATCATGCATATCCCATATCGCTTTTGCATAATTTATAATTCGGTCCTCGTCATAGCATTTTATATAGCAATATATATATTACTTTTGATAACACATTTAACATAATTCAATACTTATTAATATTCTAAAATTCACCACATTATCAATTTTCTTGTTTTAAGTGTTATGCACTTCACTTTACTATTTCTAACATTTTTGTTTTCACAATGTTAGGAAATAATTGCAGTTTGGACTACAAAATTCATATATTCTTGTATTTTTCACAATATACTCTATTTATCAATATTTTATTGAAAACTTGTATAACTTTTTAATTTAATCACCTTTTATTGTAAAAGTTCTCTATTAACTATTAAATAAATTTTTTTTCTCATATCACTTAATTCACATAATTAATTCCACTATCTTACTAATTTTTTTTCACATCAAATTTCTATATATTTCACTTGTATTATTTTCACCTCATATATTTCTCAAGTCTTTCAATTTAGTCTTTGTTTCCATAAAATTTCATATTTTTACACAATTTCACTTATTGAATACTTTGTATATTTTTCACATCCACATTACCCAACCATTATATTTTTTATTACGATTTCCTACTTTCCATACTAAATTATTTCACACTATATTTTACTTAATTATTACTTAGTCATTTCCATGTCTTTTTCTTTATTCAAAACTTATATACTTAAAATTCATTATCATAATAATTCTTCAGATTTCCTAATTACAATTAACAATTCATCACACAATTAAAAATAGATAGAGTTATAGTTGTACTTACGATTCAAAGCTTGAAATTAAATTCTCTTCTTCTCCTTCTCCCTTTGTCCCCTTTTTTTATTTCTTTATTTGTTCTCAACATTCTTCATTTTTCCATATCAAAATACACAATATTTTCACATTAAAATCATTCTAACATATCATAATCTATGTTTTTAAACCAAAACTAACATGCATTTCAAGAGAAGTTTAACTTTCTTACCTTAATCACTTGTATTCAACACTAATTCTTATTTTCTCTCTCCTCCAAGACAAGTATGGATGCATTTCTTTTAACAGATGGGCAGTTATTGCACTTCTCTACTAATTTTACTCTCTAATCTTGAAGAAATTCCGAAGAAACTAGCTTAATTGGTTTGTATTTGAAGAAAAGGACTAAATTAAAATAGAAACAAAAGTTGAAAATGGTGGGGAAAGGTTGCTATCGTGAGAACACAATGGCTGATGGCTTTTTATAGCCATTCCATCCTTTCTTTTCTCCATTTCTCTAGTTTCTTCCATTAAATATATATATTTTATATATAATTTTACCCTCACTATTCATACTTTTTAGTATTTATCCTTAATCATTACCTTCCATAATTATCTTTTCAATTCATTTACCATTTTGTCCTTCCAACATCATTTAATTTAATATCATTTGAGCCATTATTTTTATTTTTTTTCATAATTATCTTCTCAATTAATTACTATTTTACCCTATCACTTTTTCTATAATAACACTTATGTGTCCTATTTCCTTTTAGTATATTTTCACCTTTAGTCTCTCCTCCTTTTTCATCAATTTAATTTAATCCTTCAACACCCAATTTTTCACACTTTGTCCTAATACTTTTCATTCTCTTACAATTTAATTGGTGCCTCGAATTAATTTATCTTAATATTTATACTTTTTCCAAATACATTCTACCGTTGTCTTCTATGTCTCATATCTCTGTAATTAATAATTTTTTTTATTTTTGACTTTCTCACATTATGACTAGTTTATTATTTGTTTATCACTGTTCAAGACTCCGAAAATTTTTGGGATGTTACAAAACAGTTCAGGAATAGTGCAAACCTCTATCGATACAAGTGTTACTTCTACCGATACTAAAAACTCCAAAGAGATAAAAGTCTCACCTTGCAACTTCTACCGATACAAGAGTACAAACTACCGATACTTCTAAACACATAACTACCAATACTTGCTATTCAACTATCGATACAACCCAAGTCAGTGAGCAACCTCTCTCCTACCCTGTACTTCTAACGATACATGCGTGGGTTCTACCGAAACAAGTATGCAAAATCTCAAGTATCATGCCAAAATGCAAGTTTATCAACACAAATAATTCATGACTTCAAATACCTTTAAGCTAACACAAAATACATAAATTCCAAGTCATTACATAGTGCTTTAAGTCTATAGTCTAACTTGCACAAACATACATCATTACATTCAACATTTCATCGACATAACAAGGTTTTCACAATCTTAATTACATAAAACAAAGATAACATCATCCTAGTACATGCCATATAACCAAGTGAAGCAAGAACTACCGAACAACTCCGAGATAGTGTGATGCTCCAAGATGATCCGATCTCTAAACAGAAAAAGTGAATCTACAAAACAACAATAACATCACTAGTAAGGATTTCAAGCTTAGTAAGTTCATAAAGTTAAATAGATTTACCAACTTCAAGAGTTGTAAAAACTAATCAACCAAACTGAGTAGATGTGTACATCCGAGGGTGGTTTCAATTCGCATTCGATACCCACGATGACATAGAGTCATCGGAGCTTTAATCCGTAATTGGATTGATTTCATTTAATACTCACGATAACACATACTCATCAGACCTCTTAATTTGTAAGGATTCACAGTCATCAGACCTCATAATCCGTAAATGATTCATATACTCACGATGACACATAGTCATCGGATCTCATAATCCGTAAATGATTCATATACTCACGATGACACATAGTCATCGGACCTTTTTGCATTTACGGCTCAAGGCCCTTTAATTCTATCTTTCCTTCGTTTTCGTCTTTCACACTTCCAACCATCATCTCCACTTCCTAGTATTTGTATAAAGGCACCAGTAATATGCAAGTTGAATTGAAATTTAACAATACGAACTTACCGAACTGGATTATAGTTGTGGTTAGACTCTAGGGACTATTTCGTTAACTTCCCTTTCCTGCGATCGGTGGCACAATCATAGTCTACATCTACAATTCATTCAATTTCTCATATTAAATCACACAACCAGATCATTTAACACAATTTAGTAATTTTTGGTAAAATTACAATTTTACCCCTAACTTTTACTTTTATTCATTTTAGTCCCTAGACACAATACGTGCAAAATAACCTTTTCTCTTACATAACCAATACCAGCTAAATAATCATTGATCTCCACAAGTCCCTTCGCTTCATTAATTGCATACCAGATACACACAATTTTCACTATTTAACATTTTAGTCATTAAACCCTAATTCCATAAAAAAATCACTTTACAAAATCAATGAATCTATTCATCAAGCATACAAATATATCAAAATCATTCAAGAACAAGCATTTTCAACAATGGTAAACTTTACAACATTTGACAGATTCACAAATTGGTCCTTGGGTTAGCTAGATTACGCTAATATGGACTTAAAAACATTAAAATCACTAGAAACAGGTGAGAAATCACCTACCAATTGAAGACTTTGCTATGGCCTAATGTTCTTTTATGGTTTTTTAGGGTTTCTTAGTGTATTTGGTTGAAGTAGATGAATGAATTTCATCTTATTTTTCATTATTCTTTAATTTAACCTATTTATTAGCAAATTACTAAAATGCCTTTAATGAAATATTAGATTTTTACCAATCAAATACCCTAAACCGTCCACTCACAATAAGGAGAGTCTTTTTACCCTTTAAGGACCTTAGTTTATCTTGTAATTAGCACCTAATACCCTTAGCTAAAGGAATTCCACTTTTGCAACCTTTACGATTCAGTCCTTTCTACTAAATTAACTATATATACGGTAAAATTTCTTAACCAAAATTTAATACGATGCTAATAACATCATAAACTTTAAAAATAAATAAATTTAAGACTCGAATCTCGATGTTGTGATCCTAAAATCACTATTTTTGACACCACTAAAAACAGGGTTGTTACAACTTTCCCCTCTTAGAGAAATTTCGTCCCGAAACTTCTTACCAACGAATAAGATAGGGGTATTGTGATCTCATAGAGGCCTCTATCTCCCATGTTGCTTCTTCCAAACCATGACGGTTCCACAAAACTTTTACCAACGACACCCTTTTGTTTTGCAGTTATTTTACCTCACGAGCCAGAATTCTCACTGGTTCCTCTGAGTACGACAAATCCGGCTAAATCCCAACTTCATAGGGAGTAATCTCGTGAGAAGGATCTGATCTGTACTGTACTGTCTCAACATTGAAACATGAAATACATTGTGAATCTTCTCAAGTTCTAGCGATAAAGCCAATTTATAAGCTACCGGACCAGTCCTCTCGAGGATCTCATACGACCTAATAAATCGTGAACTCAACTTGCCTTTCTTACCAAATTGTAACACCTTCTTCCAAGGTGAAACCTTCAGAAAGACTCGATCTCTGAAGGTAAACTCTATATCCTTCTTTTTTAGATCTGCGTAGGACTTCTGTCGAACGGACGCTACTTTCAAACAATCACAGATTATCCGAACCTTGTCTTCAATCTCATGTATCAAGTCGGTCCTAACCAACTTAGGCTTGCTCAACTCTGACCAATACAAGGGTGTTTTGCATTTCCTACCGTATAGTGCCTCAAATGGTGTCATTTTAATAATGGACTGATAGCTGTTATTATAAGCAAACTCTACCATCGGTAGGTATTTCTCCTAGCTACCCTCAAACTTAAGTATGCAACATCGCAACATATCTTTTAGGATTTATATCACTCGCTCTGACTGACCATCATCTGCGGATGATATGCAATGCTGAAATTTAATCTGGTTCCCAAAGCTTCATGCAGCTTACCCTAGAACCTCGAGGTAAAATGTGAATCTCTGTCAAAGATAATAGATACTGATACTCTGTGCAATCGTACGATCTCAGATACATACAACTCAGCCAACCTTTGTAATGGATAATCTACTCGAATAGGAATAAAGTGGGCTGATTTAGTCAATCTGTCAACTATAACCAAGATTGAATCTTTCTTCCTCTGTGTCATCGACAATCCTGTAACAAAGTCCATAGTGACGTGCTTCCATTTCCACTTAGGGATGGTAATAGGCTGCAACAACCCAGACGGTACCTAATGCTCAGCTTTTACTTGATGACACACCAAACATCTAGTCACAAACTCAAAGATTTCCCGTTTCATACCTGGCCCCTAGTACATCTTCTCAGATCGTTATACATTTTAACACTTCCTAGATGAATGGAATAAGTATTGTTGTGAGCTTCAGACAGAATGTCCTGTCTCAATTCAGGATCATTAGGAACACACACCCTGCCTCTAAAATATAGCATTTCATCCGTATCAACTATGAACCCCGTGGTGGCATCACTTTGCATATGTTCTTTTCTAGTCACCAGCTTCGGATCATTTTTCTGCAACTCTCGAATCCGCAGTAGAAATAACGTTCTCGTTCTGACCTCAGGAGTGACAGAACCATCACGCTCCAATGATAAGTGAGGATTCATCGTTCTCAATGCAAATAACAATTTCCGGATCAGAGCATCAACAACAACATTTGCTTTCCCCGGATGGTAGTCAATCACAAGATCATAGTCTTTCAATAACTCCAACCATCGACGTTGTCACAAGTTCAACTCCCTCTGTGTCATCAAATACTTCAAACTTTTGTGATCTGTGAATACGTGACATCTCTCATATAGATAGTGTCGCCAAATCTTCAAGGTAAAAACAATGGTAGCTAGCTCCAAATCGTGAGTCGAATAGTTCCATTCATGTGGCTTTAACTGTTGAGAGGCATAAGCTATTACCTTTCCAGCTTGCATCAAAACACAACCCAAACCATTCAGAGATGCATCATTATATACAACAAACTCTTTACCTGATTCAGGCTATGCAAATATCGGAGCTTCCGTTAATAATTTCTTTAGCTGTTCAAAACTCTGCTGACACTTTTCTGACCATACAAACTGGATATTCTTCTGTAGCAACTTTGTCATCAGCAAGGCTATGATAGGAAAGTCCTTCACGAGTCGACGATAATAACCTACTAGTCCCAAGAAACTACGTACCTCAGAAACATTCTTTGGTACCTTTCAATCGAGAATAGCTGAGACTTTACTTGGATCAACCCGGATTCCCTCCGATGATACTACTTGACCCAAAAATCCTACTTTCCGCAGCCATAACTCACATTTGCTAAACTTCGTATATAATTACTTTTCTCGCAATATCTATAAAACTTCTCTCAAATGCCTAGCGTGCTCTAACTCCATCCTGTAATAAATTAATATATCATCAATAAACACCAAACAAATCTATCCAACTGAGATTTAAAGACTCGGTTCACCAAATCCATGAATGCTGCTGGAGTATTAGTCAAGCTAAACAGCATTACTAGAAACTCATAATGTCCATATCTGGTTCTGAATGCTATCTTCGGCACATCAGTCCTTTACTTGCATCTAATAATAACCCGATCTGAGATCTATTTTAGAGAAAATGGTTGCCCTTCTCAATTGATCAAACAACTCTTCAATACAAGGCAACGGATATTTATTTTTTATTGTCACCTTATTCAGCTGCTTGTAGTTTATACACATTCTCATCAAACTTTCTTTTTCACAAACAACACGGGTGCGCCCCAAGGCGATACACTCGATCGGATAAAACCTCTGTCTAACAATTCTTGCAACTGCGCTTTTAATTCGTTCATCTCAGTCGGTGCCATCCTGTATGGTGGAATCAAGATCGGTGCAGTGCCAGGTACTAAATCAATGACAAATTTTACTTCTCTAATCGGCGGTAAACCTGGTAACTCTTCAGGAAACACATCTGTAAATTCCTTAATAATCGGCACCTGTTCTAACTCAATTCCATTACCCCAAGTATCAAGTATTAAAGCCAAAAATGTCTCGCAACCCTTACGAACCATCTTTTGTGCAGATAAAGCTGAGATTACTCGAGTATCACTGTTTAATTTCCCAAACTCAATTGTAATTACCTCGCCTTTCGGGTATTTCAAATTAATCCATCTTCCTTTACAATTAACCACCGCATCATGCTCAGTTAATCAGTCTATTCCCAGAATTACATCGAACTCGGTGAACCATAATAACATCAGATCAACATGAAACTCACAGCCCTAGACTTTCAATGGACACTTACGACACATCATATTTATAATGCCACTATGACCCAATGGGTTTGTGACTTTTACATCAAATTCAGTCGACTCAATAGATAATTTCTTTTCAATAGCTAATGCAGTACAAATATATGAATGAGTCAATCCTAGGTCAATCAATGCACACATAATATCACTAAAAAGATAAAATATATATCAATCACAACATCAGGAGCAGTACCTTCTTCTCTAGCTCAAATGGCATAAGTTCGTTGATCGGTGTTTTTACGACACAACGATTGTGCAAGCGTACACACGTCAATGCAAGTATAGTTGATAGACAAATCTATTGAATATCGATCCCACGAGGAATAGTTTTTTAATGTCTAATTGTCGGAGCAATCAATACTGAAATTAAAGGTAATGTGAGTACTGATGTCAGTGCAATATGTCAGATCTGCACACTAAAATAGTCAATCAATGTCAACGCAATTAGAGTTAAACTTCAGAGATTAAATGTCAGTGTACTGAAAATAAATCCAATTGTGTTGAGTGTTGAATGCTGAATATTTAAATGCATGAAATATAAATGTGACCAACTGTAAAGGGTAGAAATGGTTCACTAATTATTGCTAAGTCGCAACGCTGGATGCGTTGACAAGGTAAAATATAGATGAATTGTCACTGTAATGAAGTCCCTTTGAGTTCTTACCAACAAAAGCTCCCTACTTAGTCCCGACTCAAATACAATCACTCCACCTCTCAGTGCAAGTAATGATGTGTATCCATGAACAAGTAACTAGTATTTATCCCAGTCTTGAGCAGCCCTCGCCTAACCCACTTGTTAACCTAACCTGTCACCGTATTTCTCAATGTCGGTGTACTATAATTTCACTCTCGTGTTTAGAGCAATTAGATCCAAGAATAAACGGATAAGCAGTGTAAAGTAAGAATCAAAATGATCTAACATCAAAAGATACTCTCGTATTCATTTAATATCAACAGAATCTATCATTTTTTAAGAAGAATTAAAGAGTACAACGAAGCTTACCATCTCTAGACTACTAGGCCTACTCTTTAATTGTTCCTCTTGCTCAGCATCAAGCACCTCTCGTCAGAAGCAGTTGTAGACTTGCTTTATTAGCTCCCCAAATTCCAGCTCAAATCTTTAATTCACACAGAATTTTTGGAATTTAATCCCCTTGCTCTTGATGATTTCTTTTCTTTCTTTGTTCGTCTATTTATAGTCTCTAAATACTGCAGATTTCAGCCTCTATTCTCAGATTCAGATCTAGATTTTGCAGTTGTCAAAGTTAGTTAGAGTATAGTTGTGCACTCACGCAGATTACATGTTTTCTTCAGAGATCTACAGGTTGTCGTTGCACTGCTAGGCATAATCTGATATTTTAATTGTGGCGACACCTGTGATATTCCTGCGCTGGTGCTTCCAGATGTAAATTCAGCTTTATTCTACTCATTTGAGGTTCAAATTCAATGCGGCGACATCTCTTGGTCATAATTCCAAGCTGATCTTGTGGCTGCGTTCTTCCTATATTGACCTTCTGGGTCGAGCTCCTACACTGACAATATTAAGACGCAATATTTTGGCTGCTTGCGTCGATATTAGTACAAAAATCAACAAAAAAAACTTTAAACTAACTATCAAAGAGTTGGAAACTATGAAAACTAATTATAAAATGTTAATGATGCATGCTAAATGAAGAACAAAAGAGACAATTTAAACACTAAATTGAGAAGAAAATCTATGTCATTTGTAATACCATCACACCCCAAAACTTGAGTTTTTACTTGTCCTCAAGTAAACAAAAATTAACAAAGTATCAATTAGAAATGTCACCGCAATCAGTATTTATACAACTTGAATTCTCTAAATTTCTAATGTTTAAACTACATTCATATAATAGAATGATACACCGACAATTTACAAACATGAACAACTTAAAACTGCAATTCATCAATGTTAGTATCACGCATCGAATCTTGAACTACCTTGAACCACTTCAGCAATTTATTCTCATTTTTCTTTCTTTCTTCATGTTGTAAGTGACCGAAAGATGTCATTGCATTACTCTATCTTTGTTCCTGAGTAGTAACGATGGGGTGCAACAAACCTCTAGGAGGCATGTAATAGCACTGACACACAATCTTGCAGTTACAGCCTTTAGCTACATAAGTTTTCTTTTCTATCTGCAGCGGAGTGTTCTCCCTTAAAAGTCACAATGCACTCATATTGAAGTGTCTTTTATTCATACAATGTCGATGTACTGATCAGTCAGTTCAAGATTCAACACCAATACTATTCATTCATTACTAAAACAAATTCAATTATTCATTTCAAAATAGCAGACTCATCATTCATTCATACTCATCCAATCTCCACATCAGTATTCAAACAATTCAAGAATTACACATCAAAATAAAAATTTGTGGGCACATTTTTGTTGAAATTTTGTCAATTTTCATTACTAAAAAAAGTCAAATAAGAAGGTTTAGGTGCATTTCCAAGTCACATTAGCATCCCCCAAACTTAATGTCTGCATTGTCCCCAATGCACTGATAATAAATATACGAAATTAATGGGAATGCAGCTACAATGTACTAAACTAAATTGAATGCAACGACAATTAAAAATTCAGGCATAATAAAAATGCAAGAAAGTAAACTAAAAAGGATTGTACCAAGTTATTCAGCAGCAGCCGATGTAGAGGCTGCTCTAGTTTTCTTCTTCTTCTTTTTTGGGTATTTTTCCTCATCATGGTTTTTCTTCATTTTCTTTCCCTTGCGCCTCTTTCTCTTCTTGTCCTTTGCACCAACCGACTCGGTGGATTACTTTCCCTCGGCAAGTTGGGTGACAACCTTATCAATTGTCACGTTGGATGGGTGGATTTCAATAAGTGGTGCTATGTACAGTACAATAGTGAGAGGATTCAGTTCCTCTACTTCGTCAGTAACTTTAGCCTGACTCGCAGTAGATCGAGTCTCTTCTAAGCTGGATGCTCCCACAACGTCCTCCACGATCATTGTTGGGGCATCGGGTTCCTTCTCTTCCTACACCTCAGCAGGTTCTGTTTCTTCTTTCTCTTCTTCCTTTCCTTCTTTTTTTTCTTCATCCTTCTCTTGATCACCTCCCTGATTGGCTTCCTTTTCCATCTGTTGCTCAAGTTCAGTTTGGCTAGTGTCAGTGCATTCGACTGCATCGACATCTTCTTCTGTAACAGCTGCTCTTTCAGCCATATTTGTGCTTAAACTGTTTGAGAATTATCCTCAAACAGATCAGCAATATTACGATAGCAATCCTCTTCAGCGTTTGAATGTCCTTCATTATTTTCATCATCAGATATGTGAATTCTTATTGGCATTTGAGTAGGCCTACTATCAGTAGTAGGCTGGTCAGATGAGGAGTGGTGCATAAGATAGAAGATATTAGGGAATGCTGGAAAATCTGGCAATGGTCTAGTGTTGATGTGACGCAATGCAGCTACAATGGCTTCATTTTAGGCTTTTGTGTATGCATAAAATATATGTTACCTGTAATCCAAATCGTCTAATACACTCATGAGGTGGATTGTACGCGTATCAATACAGTCAAGATGGATTTTCGAACTAGCTAGTCTTCTTAATATTAGTGAATCTGTGGGCACATTAGTCTGTTCTTCTTTCTTTTTCCTTTTTCCTTTTTCCCTTGTCTTTCTTTTCTGAAGCTTCCTTGGCCATAGGTGTATCTTGGCCTCTGTCATCCTCTCAACCGATATATCATTGATGGGACCCTTATTTTCCACGACCTTCTTATCATCTTTTGGCACAATGCCCTTATGTTGACAAATGAGCATAATAAGAGAAGGGAAAGGAAGAATACCATTTTGCTTTCCTGCAGCTTCCGCAATCTGGGCATGTATAAGCTCCTCAATGTCGATGTGACGATAGTGCGAGATAAAATGCAACAAACACATTCGGTCCAATGTGGCCGTAGTACTATGAGTGGATGGCATCACATGAATATTAATAAAGTGAAACCAAACCTTATAGAAAGTTGTTAGGTAACGTCTATGCATTGTAAAATTGTGGAATCCACTGCCCATCCATGAAGCATTGTCAACGCAAAGGTTATTCATCATCTCAGTCAGGCTATCTTCATTTAAACTATGCATGAAAGGCGAGTGACTATATACCTATTATGGTATTCGTAGCAGGTTATTGATATGTGTCGCACTTCATGGTACAAGCCCCTCTCGAACAAAAACAAATTCTTACTCTTTGTCCACTAAATTAGCATAAAATTCTCGAACTAGAGTAAGGAATAGCCAGATGGATGGTCGCAGAAGTATTCCCACCCTAAGCGACTGATAGTGCAGTGGGCTTATTTTCCGAGGGTCGTGTGGTGAAAGTTAGAGGCCCTGTTTAGGATGGTTATTGCGTTTGAGCATGATATTGTGGTATTTGTCTTTGGCCGCAGTCGTTAGAAAAAAGACTGGGCCTGTGGATGAAGGCGGTGGTGTCGTGGACGGAATCTCAATAAGGGTGGTCGGAGTGTTTTTGAAAGAGGGTTTAGGAGTGTTTTTGGAAGCACGAGTTTTAGCCATGGTGTAAATAAAAGAGAATAAATAAAGATTGTAGAGGGATATTACTTTTAAATAAGAAAAGGAAATCTGCAGACAATGAGAGAGATGAGTTACAGTAACAATGGCGATTGTGAAGAGGAAGATAACTACAATGAGGGATTTTATAACCTAAGTGTAATGAGTGGAAAAATACGGGGATTCATTGCGTCTATAGCAATTAATTACTAGGCTACAGATCGTACCAATTTTGTTTCAATCCAACGGCTGGGAGAAGAAAGAATCAATCGGCACGATTCTTACAAAAAAAGAAATGTTGACTCATCGCCGAATGCGCCAACAATCTGTGCTTTAATGCGTCGACAAAAAGATGATTTTTATTTCTGCTAAGAATATGAAACAACACAACAAAAAGTGAAATAACTGAAAGTAAATAAAGAAATGCATTGACATTATTTAAATGTCACCAGGTTGATAATTGCGTCTGGTTCTCGAACATCTAGGCTCACGTAATGTTTAAGATGTTGGCCATTCACTTTGAATTGTTGTCCATCCTGTAAGTTTTCGATTGTCATCGCACCGCTTTGAAATGCTTCGACAACCTTGAAAGGACCTGACCACCTTGATCGAAATTTCCCTGGATGCAATTTTAAACGTGAATTAAACAAAAGTACCAACTGACCAGGATAAAATTGTCGACGTAAAATGATGTTGTCATGCCATTACTTTATCTTTTCCTTGTATATTGTAGCATTCTTATAAGCATGGCGTCGGATCTCTTCTAATTTCATGATGTCCAGTAGTCTTTTCTTTCCAGCGGCATCATAATCCAAATTTACCTGTTTAATTGCCCACATGACTTTATGTTCAAGTTCGACAGGTAGGTGATAAGATTTTCCAAACACTAGCTGATATGGCGACATTCCCAATGGGGTTTTGTAAGCGGTACAAAGTGCTTACAATGAATCATGTAACCGCACTGACCAATCCTTTCTAGATGGATTAACCACCTTTTCAAGTATAATTTAATTTGAAGATTGGATACTTCGACTTGACCATTAGTTTGTGGGTGATACGTGGTAGCCATACGATGCTTCACACCATATTGTTTCAATGTAGTCACCACTTGGTTATTATATAAATGAGTGCCTTGGTCACTTATCAATGCTCTCGGGGTTCCAAACCTTGTGAGGATGTATGTGTGAAAGAATTTCAACACTGTTCGAGCGTTGTCTTTTGGTACCCCAATTGTTCCTCTTGACTACTAGGCCTACTCTCTAATTGTTCCTCTTGCTCGGCATCAAGCACCTCTCGTCAAAAGCAGTTGCAGACTTGCTTCATCAACTCCCCGAATTCCAGCTTAAATCTTTAACTCACACAAAATTTTCGGAATTTAATCCCCTTGCTCTTGATGATTTCTTTTCTTTCTTTGTTCGTCTATTTATAGCCTCTAAATATTACAGATTTCAGCCTCCATTCTTAGATTCAGATCTAGATTTTGCAGCTGTCAAAGTTAGTTAGAGTACAGTTGTACACTCACGCAGATTACATGTTTTCTTCATAGATCTGCAGGTTATTGCTGCACTGCTAGGCGTAATCTGATATTGTAATTGTGGCGACACCTGTGATATTCTTACGCTGGTGCTTCCAGATGTAAATTCAGCTTTATTCTACTCATTGAGGTTCAAATTCAATGCGGCGACATCTCTTGGTCGTAATTCTAAGCTAATCTTGTGGCTGCGTTCTTCCTACATTGACCTTCTAAGTTAAGCTCCTGCACTGACAATATTAAGACGCAATATTTCGGCTACTTGTGTCAACATTAGTACAAAAATAAATAAAAAATAACAAAACTTTAAACTAAATATCAATGAGTTGGAAAATATGAAAACTAATTATAAAATGCTAATGATGCATGCTAAATGAAGTACAAAAGAGACAATTTAAACACTAAATTGAGAAGAAAATCTATGTAATTTGTAATACCATCATCCGTGTAGGTGCTCAAACTTCAGATCTGGCTACGTTGTCCCTGACATCTCCACAGCTTCCACTTGTACCGCTACTCTGTCCCGGCTCCTATTCTTTTGTGGTGTAGCAAGAGGTTTTACACTCTGATCCTCTTTTGCTTCAGATTTCATCGGACAATTTCTCATAAAATAATTTGCACTTTCGCATCGATAGCAGGTCCCTTTCCTCTTTCGATACTCGCCTGCATGAATCCTTTTACAATACCCACATATCAAACTAGGTGCATTATGAACACTAGCTACACTATCTACAGGTCGATTCTGGAATTCAGATTCTGGTGGTTCTGACTTATTTCTGCTCAAAAATTTCAAAAAATGGCCCCCGACTAACCTCTTCTCTGAATCTCTTCGACGGTGGCATACAGAAGGTCCTGGCAATACTCTTCTTTTCGAATTTTTGAAATCTCATTTCTCTGTATCTCTTGCTATTGTAGATTTCTTTCATCTTTTGAGCTCTATTTACTAAAACTACCAACAATTGGATTTCTGAACCACCTACCATTATTTTGATCTCGTCGTTTAGCCCATCTTCGAAACGGACACACAGGGCTTCATCCGTCGATACGATCTCTCTTGCATACTTGCTGAGTTGTTCAAATTCTTGCTCGTACTCTACCACTGTTTTGTTTCCCTATATCAATTCTAGAAATTCCTTCTTCTTATCCAGGTATCGCTTGCTGACATATTTCTTTTTAAACTCTATTTGGAAGAATTCTCAAGTAACTTCATTTTCAGGCATCACTGCTACAATCATTGTCCACCAGTTATAAGTCTCGTCTTTCAGAAGTGAAGCAGCACTCCTCACATAGTCTTCTAGAGGATAAGCCATCTAGTTCAAGACCCTCAACGTGTTCTCCATCCAGCACTCAACTCTAGAGGGATTGTCTTCTACATTTCCCTGAAAGTCTTTAGCTCTGTACTTTCTAACCCTATCTGTAGGGACGCATCACCTCCGTTCTACCACTAGAGGTGGTGGAAGCCTAACTGGAGGTGCTACCGGTTGGGTGAATGGTTGTTTAACAGGGGGTGGAGGAGGTGGTGTCATCGAGTGGTTTCTCATAAATTTCGAGAACCACTGCCCCATCAAACCGAAGAACATGTTCTTTGCCTCATTTTTCTGTCATCGGTAGTATCAATGCACTGTGACTAGCCCCAGAGTCATTAGTCAGAACATTGTTGTTTACCTCGTTAGTTTCATTCTTTTCTAAGACAAGCATCCTATATTTATCTGTAAAAACCATAATTAGATCGGATTCATCTATATTACACTATCACAAGTTCATATGGCATGTACTTCTGAATCATTAAACACAATCAATATAGTCCAAGAAACGACTAAATCGAAAACTTTGATACCACTAAATGTAACACCAAAAGTCAAAAATTGTCACCGATTAAGGTTTTGATGTCTTACTATTCATTCATCATTGTTTGTCTTTAACATCATGTCATTCGATCTTATTCTTTTTTTTAAAGAATTTCACTCCACGCGTCATATGTCATCATTTAATTATAAACACAATTCAATAAGGGCAAAAAGGTCATATCCAACATTTTTGGAGACTTCTACCGGTACTTGTCTTACTTGTTAGACAAGTATCGGTAGTTGTCAAGTCAGTAAATAGTTCAAGAATAGTGCAGACCTCTATCAATACAAGTGACAGTTCTATTAATACAAGTCTTACTTCTACCGATACTAAAAACTCTAGAGAGCTAAAAGTCTCACCCTACAACTTCTACCGATACAAGTATACAAACTACCGATACTTCAAACACATAACTATCGATACTTGCTATTTAACTATCGATACAACCCAAGTCAGTGAGCAACCTTTCTCTTACCCTATACTTCTACCGATACATGCGTGGGTTTTACTGAAACAAGTATGCATAATCTCAAGTATCATGCCAAAATGCAAGTTTATCAACATAAATCATTCATGACTTCAATATGCCTTTAAACTAAGACAAAATACATAGATTTCAAGTCATTACATAGTACTTTAAGTCTATAATCTAACTTGCACAAACATACATCATTACATTCAACATTTTATGGACATAACAAGGTTTTCACAATCTCAATTACATAAAACAAAGATAACATCATCCTAGTACATGCCATATAAACAAGTGATGCAAGAACTACTAAACAACTCCGAAATAGTGTAATGCTCTAAGACAATCCGATATTCGAACAGCAAAAGTGAATCTACAAAACAACAATAACATCACTGGTAAGCATTTCAAGCTTAGTAAGTTAGTAAAGTTAAATAGATTTACCAACTTCAAGAGTTGTAAAAACTAATAAACCAAACTGAGTAGTTGTATACATCCGAGGTTGGTTTCAATTCGCATTCGATACTCACAATGACATAGAGTCATCGGAACTTTAATTCGTAATGGGATTCATTTCAATTTAATACTCACGATGACACATAGTCATTGGACCTCTTAATCTGTAAGGATTCATATACTCACAATGACACATAGTCATCTGGCCTTATAATCCGTAAAGGATTCATATACTCATGATGACACATAATCATCAGACCTTTTTGCATTTACAGCTTAAAACCTGTTAATTCTATCTTTCCTTCGTTTCTGTCTTTTACACTTCCAATCATCATCACCACTTCATAATATTTTTATAAAGGCACCAATAATATGCAGGTTAAATTGAAATTTAACAATACGAACTTATCAGACTGGATTGCCGTTTAGTTAGACTTTAGGGACTATTCCGCTAACTTCCCTTTTCCGCTATCGGTGGCACGATCGTAGTCTACATCCACAATTCATTTAATTTCTCACATTAAATCACACAACCAGATCATTTTTAACTCAATTTAGTCCTTTTGGTAAAATTATGATTTTACCCTTAACATTTTACTTTTATTCATTTTAGTCCCTAAACACAATACGTGCAAAATAACCTTTTCTCTTACACAACCAATACCAGCCGAGTAATCATTGATTTCCACAAGTCCCTTCACTTCATTTATTTCACACCAAATACATACAATTTTCACTATCTAACCTTTTAGTCCTTAAACCCTAATTTCATCAAAAACTCACTTTACAAAATCAATGAACGTATTCATCAAGTATACAAATCTATCAAAATCGTTCAAGAACAAGCATTTTCAACAATGGAAAGTTTTAAAACATTTGAAAGATTGATAAATTGGTCATTGGATTAGCTAGATTAAGCTAATACAGACTCCAAAACATAAAAATCACTAGAAACGGGTGAGAAATCACCTACCAATCGAAGACTTTGCTATGGCTGAATGTTCTTCTATGGTTTTTTAGGGTTTCTTAGTGTATTTGGTTGAAGAAGACGAATGAATTTCATCTTATTTTCCTTATTCTTTAATTTAACCTATTTATTAGCAAATTACTAAAATACCCTTAATGAAATATCATATTTTTACCAATCAAATACCCTAAACCATCCACTCACAATAAGGAGGGTCTTTTTACCCTTTAAGGACCCTAGTTTATCTTGTAATTAGAACCTAATACCCTTAGCTAAAGGAATTCCACTTTTGCAACCTTTACGATTTAGTCCTTTATACTAAATTGACTATCTCGACTATAAAATTTCTTAACCAAAATTTAATACGACACTAATGACACCATAAACATTAAAAATAAATAAATTTACGACTTGAATCATCGGAGTTGTGATCCCGAATTCACTATTTTCGACACCACTAGAAATCGGGCTATTACATCTCCAAACCCTAATTATCATGCTATCATGCTACAATTCGTGCACGATACTAACAAGCAACTGTACGACAATCACAATCGTAAGCAAAAAGAAAACAAATGAGTTATCCTTCTCTACCTTCAAGCCTCTTCTCTACTTTGCAAAAATAAAAACATTCTGGTTGGTTTTTCTTTCAATGTAATAACCCGTTTTTCAGTGGTGTTGGAAATAGTGGTTTCGGGACCACAAACCCGACAAAAAAAATTTTATAGTGAGTGATTAAATTAAATAAGTTAATATTAATTTTATATAGAATTTTGAATTGAGAAATTTTAATTATTGAATTAAAAGTTAGTATAAGCAGATTGGTTCAAAAGTCTAGTGGTTTTAGAAAATGAGGTATCGGGACCTCGTTTTTGAAGTTAAGGGACATAAATATTTTTATTAAATATTTATAGAGTCTTATTATATGTGAAATGAAGTTTGGTTAGGTAACTTTGATGATTAATTGCTTAATTAAGAAAAAATGGGTAAATTGTAAAAGGGGTAAAAGTTAATTGTTACAGATTAAAAATAGAAAAATGGACCAAAATGGTAATTAAACCATGATTAAAAAGTCCAAGCGGTGGTGACATGATTACCACCCACTAACTGTTAGGTTATTTATTCATTTAGTCCTTTTAGTTTAAAGCTAAATTGTAAATAAGTTGTTTAAGTGAAATTTAATATAATTGAAGAACCAATTGTGAAATTGGACCCTCTTTAAATGGCATAATAATAGAAATGATGTGAAACTCTTTAGATTTTGATAAATTGCATTTAAATCCTAATTAAATGAGAATTTACTAATTAGTTTATTTTTAGTATGATCGAAAATGGTGGTTTCGAGGCCACAAATTTGATATGTTAGACCGAAAATATTAATTATTAATATTTATGAGGTCATTAGTATGATATTAAATTTTGGTTACGAAGTTTTGTTGATTAGATAGTTAATTAAGTAAAAATGATTAAATTGAAAAAGGTGAAAAAATTGAATTCTATTAATTAAAGGAAAATTGAAGGATTGGAATTGTAATTAGACCATGGGGTATTGTAGTGGACGGTTTTGGGTCTTTAATTGGTGAAAAACTGGCTTAATTCATTAAGGGTAAACTTGTAAATTTTAATTAAATAAGTTAAAGTGGAAATAAAAGAAAACTTTAATTGATTTTTCTTCATCTTCTTCCACAAGAGAATCGAAAACCCTAAAGGGAAGGAAAAAAGCATTCGGCCTAGCTTGTTGTTTCGATTGGGTAGGTAAACCTCATCCGTTATTAGTAATTTTTATGTTTTTAAGTTCGTATTAGCTTAATCTAGCTAGCCCGAGGACTAATTTGTGATTATGTCAAATGTTATAAAATTTTCCATTGATGAATTAGTTGTTTCTTGATGATTTATTGAAGTTTATTATGCTTGGTTGTTGGATTTGATTATTTTGTAAAGTAATTTTTGATGATTTTAATGTTAAAGGACTAAAATATTAAAGGAATAAATTTGTAAGGACTTAAGGTGAAATAATGGCAAAAGCGGGCTGTTGAAAGACTCATGAACATTCGACAAAGCTGAAATTTGAATAAAAATGGTTAATTTGCAAGTTTAAGGCTTAAGGACTAAATTGAATAAAAGTGAAAAGCTAAGGGCAATTTTGTAAAATACAAAAAAGACTTATTTGCATAAAATGATTAAAAATTTATGTTAATTTAAATAATTGAATGAAATTATTGTAATAGATCAAGATCGTGTCACCGATCGTGGAAAAGGGAAAATTACAGATTAGTCCCTAGAGTTGACTTTAACTGCAATTTCATTCGATAAGTTTGTAACATTAAATTTTCATTTAAATAGTACATTATTTGCATTTTTTATGATTGCTGCAGAACAGGCTATAGTACGTGAAATTGAGAAAGATGAAAAAAAAAGAAATGAACGAAAGAGATATCAGGCTTTAAGCCGGTGATTTGAAACTGACGCAATGGTTGAGGTACCGCATATGTTGGGAGTCCTCGACATCTCGTGTGAGCAGCATCGTGAGTCAGGAAATGAGTAAAGAATCCAAGAATGGATTACTAGTCCTACGATAGTTGAGATTTATACATAAGTGCATATTCTCGACAACTCGTATGAGCAGCATCATTAGGGAACAGTTATATGCACAGAGATACCATATCGATCGTTGAGGTATAGCATATGTTGCGAGTCCTCGACAGCTCGTGTGAGTAGCATCGTGAGTCAAAAAAAAGATATGAATCCTAGAATGGATTATAAGCCCTGCGATGGCTGAGATTTATGCATAACTGCATACACCTGATAGCTCGTGTGAGTAGCATCGTTAGGAGACAATTATATAGACAGACACCGTACCGATGGCTAGGGTACAACATATGTTGCGAGTCCTCGACAGCTCGTGTGAGTAGCATCGGGTACTGGTAACATAAATGATACAGACAGGAAATTTGAAATGAATGGCTCGATGAAGCATTGGGTTATTCCAGCTCAGTTGAGTTATAAATGCTTTATGCATATGTTGGTAACTCCTTTAGACTTTTCTAACTTACTAAGCTATAAAGCTTACCAAAGATGTTATTGTTGTTTTGTAGATTGTTTGCTGCTTGAAGATCGAATCATCTCAAAGAAATCACACTATCGCGGAGCTCGTTTGGTATTTTTTCATCACTTGGTTATATGGCATGTACTAGGATGATGTTACCCTTAAAATGCTTGATTTTGGATTGTTGGTTTCTTTCTTTGTTGAATTAAACTTGCATGCTTGCTTGACGTTGTAATTAAGCAAATTTGTTTTGTAATGAATTGACATGTGAATTTAAGAATCCTTGTGTTGATTGATTGTATTTTGTGTTATATGATGAGACAAGTATTGTCATATATAGATTTTGCAAGATGAGAATTTGAATAAGAGTCTTGTGTTGAATGATGGTTGATAAACTTGAGGACTTGTGTGAATAATCGATTTCTACATACTTGTTTTGGTAGAATTCTTACAAGTATCGGTAGAAGTACAGAGTATTTGAACTTTGGTTACTGACTTGCATTGTTTCGGTATAATTTTCTAAGGTATCGATAGTTCTGTGCATAGTAGTATCGGTAGTTTGATCACTTGTATCGATAGAACCATCACCACTACCGTTAAGAAACCGCAACTATTTCTAATTATTTATTAACCTGACTTCTACCAATACATGTCTAACAGGTACTAGTAGAAGTCTCCCAAAATTGTGGAAATGACATTTTTACCCTTATTGAGTTGATAAACAAAGTAAGAATAAAGAATTATGAATGTATATATTTACTAAATCAAGAATGATGTTGAAATAAGATTTGAATAGGTAACGATTTGAGGCATGAGTGCATGTGACTTCGGAACCCTAACCGGCGATGGTGATGGGTTTAGGTGCTATACAATGATAGTAAGAATGATTGATGTAGCTTGGATGATATTGTGATATTATGTTATTATGGAATATAAATGTCATGATAATATGAATATTAATTCCTTCTTGCGCTGTACTGATGAATTTGGGTTATAGTTTGGTTAACTAGTGGTGAAAGTTGTGCATTTGAGACACAAGCCATGTGATACTTGATGGAAAATATCCATACATGATTCTTAAGTTCTTGCGTTATTGAATTTGATTCTTGATTGATTGAAAGGTAGTAAATGAATGTGTAAGATTAAACGGAGTTAGTATTCTAAGTTACAAGTTTGTAATTAAAAAATTGTGATTGATTTGTATGTTAAAAAAAAGACTTGAAAAGTTCTGTAAACCCTAAGACCCTAGACCGGAGATGGTTACGGTTTTTAGGTGTTACATTCAAACTAAATAAATTAATATTAAATAAAAAAATAACAAAACCAATTCACAATGGCTCACAAAATATTTACTCATTTCGCATACATAGGAGTTCGAACACACGATCCCAAGAATAGTTATACGGATGCAAGACCATTGAACCACTAGGCTCATCGTTGACACAACTCCAACAGAGAATTTTAAGTTTTGGGGGTGTTACAGATATGCATAATCACGATAGGATACATACATATCTCATAACTTGTATGGCATGCATACCTAAACATACATATTTTACAGAGCATAACATATCACATAACTTATACAAAACGAAACTTACTTAACATGCTTTTTAAGCATACTCATGTGTAACGTACCGAATTTTACGTTTTTATTAGTCTACAAAATGCCCAAGGATCCAATTTTAAAGTCTCTTAATAGGTACCTAATTGGGCCTTCAAATTGACCCAAAAAGGCCCATATGATCTGCCACACGGTCTGTCACACAGTCGTGTGACCTATACGACCTACCACATGGTCGTGTGACCCCACACGACCTGCCACTTGGCCATGTGACCCACATGGCTTACCACATGACCGTGTTACCCACACGACCTGCCACACGGACTATTACATGACCATGTGACATAGAGCAATTTCGAAAGAAACCCTTATTTTTAAGTTTTTTTTGAGTTTCAATCGATATTTTGGGTTAATTTCACACCTGATGATGATTATGATACCCCACACAAAAATCACGCTTTGAATCCTACATATGGCATCCAAACGCATCGATTACAACCTCAATTAAACCCAAGATTTCACTTAAAATACTCCCAACATTCAATGTACGAGCATTTACCACAAAAAATATCACCAATCTAAGTTGTTAAAAGGAATTAGTTTGCTAGAGATTCATCCAATGCCATATGTTCTTCAACTAAGAGCACAAGGGCAAACAAAACCGACATTAATCTCAAGAGAAATTAGCAAAGAACATTTAAGTTTTCCTAACGAAACTTTTCAACCTCAGAAAAAAAATCAACCTTCAAATCAACTTATCGAACCTGACATAAATCCACCACGAGGAATGAAAAATAGGTGAAGCAAGAGAGTCACATTGAGAAAAAGAAAGCTTTCGTGCAAGAAAAGAAAAAATTTGGAGAAGAAGAAAAGAAAAGAACGACAGTATAGGGAAAAATAGAAAAGAAAAAAAATAGCGTGAGAAGAGTGAGGCTTGGACAATTAAAATCTAATAAATTTGGAGCATTACACTATTTGACCTGTCAATTCAATTGGTTCCTAACCAGATTTTCTTACCAAAACCTGCTTGACAGTGCTTGAATAACTAGGCCTACTTTACCTTTGACGATAACATACTCAAGGCTTACTCTCCTTTTGTAGAATTATTTCTTTAACCAAGGAATATTACGGGAATTAAGTCTTGAGATACTTTTATCGATGGATACACTATACACCAAAGCATGAACTCGCCAAAAGCTTATTAATTTGGCGAACTAAATACCAGAGTGCACGAGAACAAACAACTTTGTGTCTACATGCCTTTTATTCGGGTTAACCATAATTGGGGTGTGATAGAATAAGTTTGTCAACGACGAACTACGGGTAAGGGCAAGGTGACAACCACACTGGTGAGATTTGTAAAAGGCCAAGAATAGATAGGGAGTTGGAAATTTCTTATTTTAAAAAATTTTATTCCCTAAAAGTTTGCAAAAGAGTGTTGTGCAATATTTTCTCGGAATCTCACTGAGTTCAATTGAACTTATACAATTGTCGCTTATTTGTAGGTAAAGGTTTGACTCAAAAATCGAGGGGAGGGACCAAGCCAAACACCGTCAGTTTGAGGGGTTAACGTAAACGTTGTTCATGTCTATAAAGGGGCGAGTTCTTAGAGGCTACACTTAGGGGATTAAAGTAGATGCATTCGTGTTATAGACTTAAGTTTGGAATGTAAATTTTGTCAAACCTACTAATGTAATAAAATTGTAGCAATAGAATGATGAGGATTTAACTAAAGTTAAATCTTCTAATTTAATAGACCCAAAATACTTATAAAAAGTCATACTAGAAGTCATGTCAAGTTATTCGAGTCGACTATGATATTCGGTACCAGGACCTAAGGATCGGGTCGAGTATAAGGTGTTAGAATGTGGGAAGAGACCAAGCCAAACCTCACGGAATCCATGTGGATTTCGTCGAAGCAGTATCATGCATATAGAGGGGCACTCTTAGAGACTACACCTCGGGAATTAAATATGTAATTAAGTAGAATCCAATTTCTCAAAATTATCTGTATAAGAATATTCAATAGATGGGTATGTTGTATAGGAAATTTTTCTACTTAGTTAGTCATTCGAATAATAAGAGATTTCATATTATTTGCATTTATGGAAATGTTTTGGTTAGTTAATTAATTGGATTAAATTTGTATGTGAACGTAGCATTAAGTTAGACAATGAATTAAATAAATTAGAAGTATGTTGCTAAGTAACATGGTTTAATTGTGACATTTGGTACTCGGACTCGACGATCGAGTCGAGTATAGGATGTTACACGTAAACTATAAATCTTGATACATGCACGGATAGGGTGGAATTTTATGAAGATATGAATGCGGAAGATGGATCGTAAAGCTTGTCAAAGTCACGGATTTGCCTTAGGGCTCTAGATGTTTGGAAAGAAAGTTGAATTTTGAAACAACTTGAAACACAAACTAATCTAAATTGAATCTAAGAATTTAAAAATTAAAGGAAGTAAATAAAATAGATAATTAAGATTGAAAGAAATCAAATAAATCAAATATTTGAATAATTAAATATGAACAAGATATAATAACGAAGAGAATAAAACTAATAGATGGAAAAGATAGAACGTGATATGTAGATGTCCTAAGAAGCCTTAAAAACACGAAGAATCCACGACTCCCTTCAAGCGGCTCTAATTTTCCCTCCAAGAAAAAAAATGTGGCAAGAAAAAGTTTGAAGATAATCCACACAATCTAAAAGATTGTTAAAACTCTTCTAAAAGAAAACTCAAAAACAATTCTTGAAAAGAAAAACTCAAAGAGAATTTGATTAATAATCAATTGTGTTTTTGTGTATAATACCAACGCCTATATATAGGCTAGCTAAATAAATATAAATAAAATTCTTAAGTAAACTAGAACTCTAATTAATCTAAACAAGAAGTAGTTTTAAACTAAACTTTTTCTTGATATAAAACTCCTAAATAACTTAAACTACTTAATAATTATTAAAAATTTGAAATAAAATAATAATAATAAGAGCTGTAAATACAATATTAGGCTTATATATAATAATAATTAAGGCTAAAACCCGAACCCAATATGATTTAAACTCGAATTAAAAGCCTAAGACTCGTAATTCCAGTTATAATCACGTCCAGAAATTTTGCCCACGCAATTTTTATTAAAATGATCATAACTTGAGCTCTCAAACTCGAAATCGAGTGATTTAAAGTGTGTTTTGAAGCTAAGAAATAGATATTCGAACGCCATGCAAACATCTAAACCCAGAAATGCTGGGATCCCATCCAAAAAGTTGTTGCAAGTCTGCTAATTTCCCAAACTTGAAAATTGGCAGCTTCAGTGAATGAAATTTAATAAATTCCACCCCATCTAAAATTGTGTTTTAAATGGGACTAAGTTGAATTCATGACATGTGGATTTTTATGAATTTGTGAAATAAGTGGACTTTAAATTGAAATTATTAAACATGAACTTGAACAATATGGTTATGTATCGCCGATTATATGTGTAATTGCTTTTAATCATTTATTGAGTTATACAATATGACATGATCTAACTTTACCTTGTTAACTTTCTTTTTTATTTGGTATTTACATAATCAATTAAATTTGTATGCTCACCGTAAGGCAAGGTGAGTGTTGTATTTTCCATTTGAATTTTCTAAGTATGATTATGTTTACGCGTTGTTGTTTTTGCATGTAGATTGCACCTCTAGATCATTGAAGCCCAATACTCTTTTGGAGCATCACACTATCTCCAAGACTACAAAAGTTTGAAATTTGTGTATTTATGTATTGTGGCATGTACCTAAGGCATATACATGTATAAATATATCTATTGCATATGTCATTTTGTACTTGAAGCATTGATTGTGATGTAGTAGTTGAAGGCTTAATTATTTTGTTAAACTCATGGGTGTACGAAAACTTCATTTTTCATGCATGCATATAGCTTTCTTATATTTAAGCTATGATTTGGGAATGATATTAAATTAATTTAAATGGTTTTATGAAAGTTTATTTATGCTAGTAATGATTTAAACATGTTTTGATGGATGAAGATATTGATTAAGTATGTTTTCAATAGGTGTCTTGCTCGTATAATGTCTTTCTTTAAGCGTGTTTCTTGTTTGTTATATTTGGAGGTGTTTCAGTGTTGATTATTGTGTTTTAAACTTGGTTTTTTGGGTTCCCAAAGTTAAAGTTTTCATATTAGACTTTTGAGGAATGAAACAAGTGTATTTCATGTCAATTTTTTTGACTCTAGGGGCTGTGGTTTTGATATTTGGCCTTAGGGGTATCATGCGTAGTGAGCTAATTAAAAATTTGACTAAGGTAAATGCACCTATCAATTAATAGTATAGCTACGATGAGCAAATATATCATTCCCACAAAGATTAAAAATACTAGTAATTACTGTCTTTCTATTATTTAATCGAATAATTAGAGTGATTGATTAAAAACTAAAATTAATTAAATTAAATTAATTAACTAACAAACATGACAAATAACAAAACACGAAAATAATGGAGTAAAAACCAAGAAGTAAAACAATACCCAGAAAAGAATTCACCTAGATTTTATCTGTCACTATCAATCTAAATTAGCAATTTCTTAAACTTAGTATATTGATCCATAAAAATCCCTAAATTATGCAAATATCTCTTTCGAGCATAAAAGCAACTGACTCTAAGTTGATTAATTGAAATTTATTTCTAATTAAAACCCCTTATTATCGCATTAAATCGAGTTATGGATCCCCCTATTAGATTTGACTTTAATATGGTATATTTATTTCGCCCTATTTCTAGGATTGCATGCAACTCCAATCAATTATGCAAGATCTACTCCTAAACAGGGTCTATTCAACCTCCAATTTAAGCACACCAAATATGGATCAATAATATAGAAATATCAAACCAAGAATTAAGCACACATAATTGAGAACAAGAAACTAAATCTATATTGCGTAAAATAAAAATCAATTGACAAAATTCATCATAAGGTTCATCTCCCCTAGGTATTTAGAAAATTAGTTCATGCTTGAAAATAAAAACATCCAAGATATAACATAATCGAAAGAAATAAAGAAACTCATGATAATCTCCTAAGAAATCAATTGCAAATTTTCAATCTTGACGGAAATTTGTTTCCCAGTTGGCTTGAATGTTGTTTTCCGAATTGTTTTCTTGAATATTCTATAATGACTCATTCTTATCTTCTTATTTTTGTCATATATACATTTTAGAATGCCCAAAAAATCTAAAAATCGCAATTTTCCACTATTTGGTGTGCAATTTCACCAAATTGACGCGGTTTACCACACGCTCGTGTGGCCAAACCGTGTGGAATGGGTCCGCCCATATGGCCCCTATAGCTTGCTCTATTTTTCCGTTTTTTGTTCTTTTTGCTCCCAATTGATCTATTAAGCATTAAAACATGAATTTAAAGGATTAGGAGCATAAAAGTCACATTTAACATCGAATAATCACCCAAAAACGCATCAAGAATTAGATTAAAACATATTACTTTTAACACTTATCAAAGTATCAACACAAGTCAAACAAAAAAGCCAACATGACCAATATCAATGAGAAGTATTAGTACTTCTCCCCCTAAGTACCGATACCACAGTGTCAAGGAGAAGTCCCTCCACTATTTTGGTGATTCTAAGCCTTTTAAGGCTCGTATTTAGTCCGTGACACCTTCGAACACCTATTAATCGATTTATGAACGGTTTAAATATGATTTTAAAATCCAAAATTTATTTTATTTATTTTTTATGATTTTATAAAAAAATGTTTTAATATTTAATTTCTTTAAAAATTTAAAGAAATTTGTCTTGCAAGTATTTTGGTAGAATCTCTTATTCGTACCGTATGTCGAGACAGATCAAGAGTGTTACAGTATAACAATTTTATCCTTTTTTATTTTGGTGAATTAACTTTATCCTTTTTTTAGTAATATAAGATTTAGACTAATAAATTAAAATATATGAATGGCCTAATACTTAAAACTACTTAAACCCGCATATTTTTGAACTATGATTCAATGTACTCAAACTCGCATTTTTTTGAACTGACAATAATGTTAATGTCAATCAAGTTAAAATTCAATTGATGTAATTATTCATTTAAATTATTTTAAACTTTATGAATGGCGTAGTGTTTTAAACTTTTTCCAATCATATCAAGATTGTGGTCTTAAAATTTTGAGTGCATATTATGCGTAGATATTTTCTTAAATTATTTTAGTTTAAGGGTAGGAGTTCATCCAAATATAATTCTAATTTTCATCTTTTTATAAACTCCTTTAATTTTTTCATCTCGAGTTTAAATTTCCCTAAATTTGAGTCTGTGCATGACCAATAGAATTATTCACAAATTAATACTCCATCCTTTCTGTTTATAGGCATAATACTTTTTTTAATCCTCCAATTTTAAAAAAAAATCATTTTATCATTTTATTTAATTTTATCCTTTTTAACATTTGAATTTAAATTTTTTTTTAAATCATCTCAAAATAAAAGGAAAAGTTAACTTTATTTAATTTTATTGATATGACATACATGTGTATTACCAAGTGGATGATATGTTAATATTTAATTATTTTTTTAAAATTTTAAAAATATTTTAAAAAATATTTTTTATAATTTTTATACTTTTGAATAATTTTAATGGTTTTTAAATTTTAAAAATATTTTTAATATTTTTTATATTTTTTAAATTTTTAAAATTTTTAAAATTTAAAAATTAGTTAAATGTTGACATGTCATCCATGTGACATTCCACGTGTATGCCAAATCAGAAAATTAAAAAAAATTAATTTTTTAATCCATTTTAGAGTGATTTGATAAAAAACATAAATTTAAAAACTAAAATAATTTTTTTTACAAAATTAAAAGGCTAAATAAATTGTTATGTCTTGTTTAAAATAAACCTCCTATGGTTTAAAGCTACAACTTTGTTAGTCTTGTGTAATAAATAGGCTTTTAAGGCATAGGGTCTAAAAAAATTGGAAATATGAAGAGTCGAAAAATTAAAAATATAAATTTTTTTTTCAGTAAATGGGTGCACTAGGAAAGATGGAAGTATTGAAAGAAAAAGTAAATTTCCTTTCAAATATTGCTTGATAGAGATGGCAATGGCCTCTCCCTTTAATATGATTTTTTATTTATTTTAATCTTTTAAATTTTTTAAAATTTTAAATTAATAAAAATAAAAGTATACTTTATCTTTTTAAAAATAATAAAAATTTAATTTAATTTTTTAAAAATTATAAAAATATCAAATAACGAAATTATATTTTTATTATCATAAAAATTAAAATTTAATTTCGTTCCTAAAAGTTTTCTGCCTTCACCTTGGAGGGGTGAACAAGTGAAAAAAAATTGAAAAAGAAAAAGTGAAAAACAGAAAAGAAAAAAAAAAATTGAAGATAAAAACTCCACCACTTTTATTTTGTCCTCCAAGAATCTCATCCTAGAGAATAGTTGGTGACCTACAAATGTTCTGGTTGGCTTTTCAGCTAAGCTAACTTCCAACAAAGATTCTTCTCCCATTAAGCATTGACATATCATTCCATGCTCAACCCAAAGATTCTCTTTGCCTCTCCAATTTAAACTATCCTTTACACATCCTTATTTTTTTTTTCTTTTGGGAGAAAGAAAAATCTTAAACGGTTAAGCTAAAGATTATCTTATATCGTCTTCAAACCAGCATCTCACATATTGCAGAGAGTCTTTCAAGATAATTAACTAAAGAATTTCGTCACCCACTAATTGCGATAAATATTATCAGCCTTAATTTAAATTATACCACTTTTCTTAATTTTTATCATAAGTAATATTTAAATTGTTTTTTATTATCTATTTACATCAAAATATTATATTTATTAAAAAAATTAACTAATAATAAATTATCATATCATATAAACTTTTAAAAGAATCAATTCTTTTTTTTATCTTTCACATTATTTCTTTCTTACTTTATAATATCTGTAATGCCAGTAATGCTTAAAATTTTCCCTTCCAAAGTTAAGATGTTGACAATTAATTCTATTTTCAAACTTCATTGTCTACTTGCTCAACTTGACAAGATCGAAAAAGTTTTTTTATCGATCAAAATTAGCATTTTCAAAATTTGCTTGGGCTAATCAACCAGACTGGTTAGACCAAGAGCCGAACCAAAGATAGGTTATCCAATACAGGAGGATTGAATCGAGTTAAAAAAATTGGTTGAATTGATTTTCTATATTTAAGTATTTATTTAATTGAATGGGACGATCTGTTCAAATTACAAACTAATGGCTTAATCAGTTTAATTATCGATCCGATGTTGAAAATTGAGTTATTTTTTTAAAGAAATTAGTTTTTTTAAACAATAGACTTAATGTTTTAACTAATGTTGAACAAAGACAGATATTAAGATGGAAATAAATAATTTATATAATAAAATAAATATGTAAGTAAAAAATGAAAAAAAAATCAATTGATAGGTTAATCCATATTATTACAGTTTATTAGCATAAGTCATTCAATCTTAAAAAAAAAATTAGATTAAATTTTCGGTTTAACTTATTAAATAAAATAATTGGATTCAATTGTACAATTATATAATTTGAACTACAAAACTAGAGAATGTTGACCATGAGAGTTAGATAAGATGGTAAGGGTTTTTTTACCTTAATTAGTGGTTGAGGGTTCGATCTTCGTCCTGAGCATGGGAATAGCTTTAAAACTCGTGACAACATCCACCTCTTTAATAGAAAAGAAAATCAATAATTGAAGAAACCGGCAATATAGTTTTTATATTATTAACTTTGGAGTTTTTAACAAAAGAATAGGTTATTTTCATTATGTTTTTGTCCATTTCATCTTCGGTATTTTTCGCATATATATTTTGTAATTATCTGATTTTTTAATATGTTATTGATTTTTATGAATGCTTTAATTTTTATCTTCATTTTTTGAATCTTTAATTGTAAAATACAATTAATTAAGTTTTTAATTTTTTTGAATATACTGGTGTACATTGTAGTATCTGTTCATACTTTTTTAACCCTTTGACAAGGCACGCATATTTTGGACACACAGGTGCTCGAACCTGAGACCTCTAAAATGAATAACATCCTCTTTTCCACTGAAACCACTTGTTACATTTTACATTTTAATGATCACGTTACATTTTACACACAAAAAAATATTGACTCAGAGAGCTTAATTGATTTTTTAAATGATTTACAAAAGATTAATTGATTTTTTTAGTTATTTTAAGAGGGTTTAAATGCTTTTTAGAAATGATAGAAAAATTATTAAAAATTATAGGAAAAAATATAGAAAAGTTATAGAAAATATAAAATTTATTAAACTGATTAAAGAGTATAAAATTTATAAGAAGTCGTAAATTTTAAATATTTATAATATTTAATAATTACATAATTTATCTGATTTTGTTCTGTTTTTTAATTTTTTACAATCTATAATAATTTTTTTTAAGAACCCAACAAGTGGTTCTAGTGAAAAAGAGGATGTTGTTCATCCTAGAGGTCTAGGGTTCGAGCACCTATGTGTGCAAGATGTGTGTGCGTTGTCAAAGAGTTAAGAAAGTACTGAACAGATATTACCATGTAATCATACCAATATATTATAAAAATAAATTTTTTTAAATTAATAAAAAATTATTACTCTTTATTTTTCCTCACATATTGTCCTACATCGATGTATCTTATATCAACTTCCTCACATTACCTCTCTTAAACCAAAACCATTACTAATAGCTCATATTAAGCCACCGAACACTAACTACATTGTTACTCGAACTCCACACTCGACACCGTATACAAGTTAAAACACTATCACACTTTAAGTTTCTTATTTTTGAAATTAAAAACTTCAAACCTTCAAAATAGCAAAAAAAAATTATAATTATTTTATAACTTTTTAATAGCTTTTAATAAAATTTTATTAAGTTTTATAAAATCTGAATAATGTTATTACTTTTTATCATTTCAATAATTTATATATAATTTATAAAATTTTTATAATTCTATAAATTTTTTATACTATTTGAATAAATTTTAAGTTTAAATAATTAAAAAATTAATTAAGGCTCATAAAATAATTAAAAAAAACTAAGTATTGGAGATTTTTTTTTTTTTTTTTTGTAAATTGAACAAGAAGTGTTCATAAATAAATTATCAGGAGTATTTTCTTCTTTCAAGATCTCTTTAATCTCCAAAAGAGGTCCTCAAACATATACAAAGCTTCATTACTTGATAGAGCTATTTTCACTAAATCATCTGCTATTCGGTTAGTTCCTTTAAGAACGTATCTCAAGGATCACTTTCCTTCAAAGGTTAGAATTTGTTGAATCCTCTTTATTAGAGTGCTTTTTGAACCTTCAATCTTACTCTTGCAAATGAATATAACACTCTCGAGGTTATCCGAATAAATGATGATCTCGTCTAGAGTGCTTTTTAGACCTTCAATCTTATTCTCGCAATTGAATATAAAACTCTCAAGATTATCCGAATGAATGATGATCTCGTCATATCCTTATTTCTAAAGAAAAAATAAGCCATCCAATATGGCTCAGAGCTCAGCAATAATGATTGAACATTTGAGGAATATTTTTCATTAGTTTTTTCAACACCCTTATCATGGGTTCAATTTTTGGTTAAATTGATTACAAGTTTCTTTAATTATTTTACGAAATATTTTTAATATTTAATTATTATTATTATTATTATAAAAATATATATATATTTTTAAAATTTTCAAATGGGGATTGAAATCGTTGAATTTAACGGATGGGATGGATTGGAGGTGGGGTTGTATTTCCTTAAGGCACTGCCTACATCATAAAGCATCTGGTTTTGTTGTCTAGTTTACAATATCAACAGAAGAAACCAAAAACTCCCAACTCCCAGTAAATCCTTCATTTTCCTTTTAAGAGATATCAGTTACGAACCCAAAACGTAAGCCAATGGATAGCCATCTTCTTCCCTTCATCATCTTCCTGATCGCCGTCACCTTCACTCCCTTACTCAGTTCAGCGGCGCCAGCCACACCATGCCAGTCCAACTGTGGCTCACTTCAAATCAAGTACCCTTTCGGCACCGGCTATGGCTGTGGCTCACCACGATTCCAACCCTACGTAACCTGCAAGTCAAACCAGTTCCTGCTAACAACCCACACCGGCTCTTATCCAATCACCGCCATATCTTACAAAGACTCAACCCTTACCATCACCCCTTCCGCCATGTCCACATGCAACTCCATGGAACAGTCCCCCAACTTGGGGCTCGACTGGGCTAGCCCTTTCCAACTAGGTCCATCCATTTCCCTCCTCCTTTCATGCACTCCCCCGACCTCTTCCCTCACCATCAAGGGCTCCCCCGTATGTGACCCTTCCTCCACCCACCTCTGCGCCACCATCTATACTTGCCCGGCCGTCGTCAACCTCGGCCTCCCACTGTTCCCGCCGACCAACACCTGCTGCGTGTACTCGCCGGCGAATTTCAACAGTAAAGGTGAGTTGGACCTGAGGGAAATGAAATGCAAAGGGTATGCTTCGATTGCTTCCTTTCAAGATTCTCCGACGGACCCCAGTAAATGGATATATGGGGTGACGTTACAGTATACAAATGGAGGTTTCGATGATTATTATATGAACAACAAATGCAATACTTGTGAGGACAGCGGCGGAATGTGTGGCTATTCGCCTCCTACCAATTCCTTCCTATGTATCTGTAATAGTGGTTTCAATGCCACTACAGATTGCTACAATAATTACAATCCCGTTCAGGATTACGAGGATCTTATTGGGACTTCCACTTCATTATCAACCCGTATGTTTCTCTTCTCTTTTATTTATTTATTTATTTTATCAATTTATTATTCATAATTAAAACTTAATTCATTCAACTTCATTCTTTTATGATGTGTTGAATAAGATAAGTAGGTGGATAATTACTTATCAGACGGAATCAGAAATTTTTTTTCAACAGAATTAAATTGTATATTTTTATAATAGTAAAAATATAATTTCATCATTTTAATAGTTTATATATTTATAATTTTTAAAGAATTAAATCAAATTTTATTATTTTGAAGGGTTAAAGTACAATTTTACCATTATTAATTTAAAATTTTATATAATAAAAAGACTTAAATGAAAAATTTTCTATTTTAGGGACCAAGCCCTGGCTCCTCCACTTTTTCTTATTATTTAATTGAAAAATATTAAATTAATTTTATTTAAAAAATATATTTGAAATAAATTATCTCTATTTTTAAAAAAAATAGATATCCAGATTATTATATTTAATTTTTATCCAAAATTATACAAAATAAAAAAATTATTATATTAATAAGATTAAATTTAAGAGTATTTCGAAAAAAAAGTAAAACATAAATAGTTTAAAAAATTAATTTTATCGAATAACATAATTAAGTTCAATACTCAATTTTTTAAGATAAAAAATAATTTTCTAATATAAATTCAATACTTGTAAATTTTAGTATTAAAAATTTAATTTTTTTATATAATATAAGTTGAAACATACATGCACATTATCACACAAACAAATTTACTAATTCGAACATAAATAAATTCTCTTCAATCAATAACCCTATTGCTCGAATTCAAAAAAGTCAACACGTGATTTTTTTTAATTTATTAAATTACACCCTAATAAGATATTAAAATTTGTGAAAATATAAAATAATTCATATAAAATTATAACACTGTAAAATACTATAAACATTAGATGAGACCATAAATTTTAAAATCTAATACTTGGCGGATAGCGTACGAGATGCTTATGCTTTTTTGCAAGAAAGTGAAACTCAGCTTTGCTAATGGAATTTGTCTTGGGGCCTAGCTTCCTTTTAAGTAAAACAAGGGGGAAAAGACAAAAACAAAAAAGGGTGGCGTAGTTTATATAGTTCTTTTTTTAAGTACATATATTAATATTATATAGCGTTTGTAATCATAAAAGTTGTATTTTAAATTTTTTTTCACATGAAAAATAATTATAAAAGAGAAATAATAATATAGAATATTCTTTTTCTAAAAGCATAATAATATAGAAGATATGCATATAGTGGGGGAGTCTGAATTTTTTGGAATTAAATTGTATATTTTTATTATAGTAAAAATGTAATTTCATCATTTTAATAATTTATATTTTTATAATTTTTAATAGGTTAAATCAAATTTTCATAATTTTGGGAGTTAAAATGTAACTTAATTATTATTAATTTAAAATTTTATAAATCATAAAAAGTTTAAATTAAAAATTTAACATTTTAAGAGAGCCATGATTTTGGATCTCTATTACGTTCCACCACTATATGTATATTAGATTTGTAAAAATATTTATAGATAGATATTTTACAATATGAAATAGATATTGAAGTGTTTTTTTTTAGAATATAGATTAAAGTTCAAAATTTTTTATTTACTGTTAATGTATAAATTTAAATATCAACAATTAATTATGTATTGTCATTTGTAAAAATGTTTAATTATCTACCTTTATTTTTAAATTTATCTTTGACTACTAGTGTAATAATATTAAGAAAAAAAATATTTTTTAAAATAGTTAAACATAGAATCTCATGCCATGGCCTGATAGTTAAGGGTGCTCATCGCTTTAGGTATGACTTGAATTTGAGTCGTACTAATCACGTTTGTTGTTTGAATTTTACCTTGTTAATATAAGTCATTTAAACATTTGAGAATTTTTGTATTTAACTATGGATAAAACAAAAGAAGATCTGAATATATTTTTTGGGAAAAAAAGCAATCAAACTTTTTTGTTTTTGCAGAGAAGATTTTGCTGGGATTATGGGTTGGTCTGCTTTTCTACATTGCTGCTTGAAAAAGAGAATGGCCAAGATTTTGCCTTTAGTTATGCCATCCCCGTTTAAATGTTTACGATAGAATCCAACAAACTTTACCCCCAAAGTTGTAAAGCAGAAAGTTTATTAGATAACGAAGTACATAGAGATAATAAGAAATCGTGGCTGATTCATACAGATTTATATACACAGTGAGCAATGATATTTTAAGGCAAAATATAGTTCATAAATCCCCATCACCTTAAGCATTTGGTAATGGAGGCTTATGTCCAGGATTGTCATCCTTGCATACCTTTCAATCTGTTTTTGTTTTTTGGTGAATTATAAATAACGACTTGTGCGATTCGAACCCAGACGATAAACACTTTTGACCATCAGACCAATACACCGGATTCACCTTTCAATCTGTTTTACAGCCATTGCTATGGTTTCGAGGTTCCATAGGATGGAATGTATCGATGAGGAAATATTTGAAGTGCTTATGTAACACTTTAGGCTTCTCTACATTGATGGCATGCCCTGCATTTTTTATCATCACTAGTTTTGCATTCTCTCCTACATGCCTGTGCCCAAACTTAAAATCAATATTCCACTTTAAAGGTAGGACTGTAAATGAATTGAGCTTGAACGAACAAATTTTTGTTCGTGTTTGTTAGTTTATTTTTGAAGTTGTTCATGTTCGGTTCGTGTTCGTTAAGAATTTTAATTTTTTTGTTCATGCTTGTTCATTTAAAATTATGTGTGTTCATGTTCGTTTATTTAATAATGTTCACGAACATGTTCATTTAACTTAATCGAACATGTTCACGAGCATTAATCGAACATGTTCATAAACATTAAACGAACATGCTCATGAACATATAAATGAGTCAATAAACGAGCTTATAAATGAGCTTGTTCGTGAACATAAATAAACCAAACACACCTCTGTTCTTGTTCATTCGATTATTAAATAAACATAAAAAATTTATTCATACTCGTTTATTTAATTTAATGAGAATATTAAAATGCTTATTTGGTTACCTTTGCAATCTGTGTCCCAATTCCAAAGGGAATATTTGGTCATGTTCTCCCCATATTAGTAGTGTTGGCTGCACACAACAAGTAGTATTCACTCAGTAAAGACTCTGGAACAGAACCCCTTATAACTGAGGCTACATTCTTTGCAATAACCTGGGTTATCTTCGGAAGATTCGACAGCTGTCGGTCTTTGTGTAATGCTTGGATCAACTCTTTTCTCTCTTGAAGATATTCCGAACACATTTCCTGCCAACAAAATCCAAAACCCCACACAAACTTAAGACTTGCTTCCTTGCAAAGACCCACATTAATATACATCAATATGATAGCAGAGCTGAAGTGAGATCAATAACAGTCATTGTTGATGCTCAGCTAGGGAGGGAGGGACCCAACTGATTGCAATCACTCAAGTTACAAAAACCCACAGGATTCAAACAACATAAAGAGATTAAGTTAATTCTCTACTCATTGAAACCCTTTTCCAAGAATTTGGAACATCAGATTCATTCTGGTCACAGTATAGACACTTAGTTTCACATCTTTCTAGGCAGATTTATCAAAAACTTAATGTTCCAAAATTACATGTACATAAAGTGGATCTAGTAGTAAAAGTATCATAGAGGTTTTTGTACTAAAAGTTAGATTACAATTTGTTCTTTTTACTCAAAAAAATAAACAAATTAGTCCTTATACATTAGATCAAAGATCAAATTGATCTTTCTGTTAAAAATTTCATTCAATTTTGCTCTTAAAAACTGATTTTTTTGTACGTTATCATGAGATTATCAATCACGTTAGTTTTTAACAGTACAAATTAATGAAATTTTAAAAAAAAAATGATCAATTTACTTTTTGATCTATGTATAAAAAATAATTTAAACTAGTGATTGAATGAAGAGAATTTAAAGTAGGTTTACTCACATGGATGAAATCGTTTAGAAAACAAGTAGGAACTCCTTTTCTAGGCTTATAAAACGAAATCTTCAGCAATTCCCTCATTTTTTGGGGCGTTTGGGGCAACAAAATACTAACGGCTTCATCAACACTTTTCACTTGAAACATCCCTTCCTCCATATCTTTGTCTTCCAAACACACCCCAGCGCAACATAGCACCAACTTCTCCACTCTCTCCTCAAACTGCGCCGCCAAACTATAACCAACGAAGCCGCCATAACTGATCCCGACAACGTTCATAACAGTAACCCCATGGGCCTCCATGACCCGCATCACACACTGAGCCTGAAACTGCTCGGAACGTTCGGGTCGGGTCGTGTAAGAGTTGCCGAAGAAGAGGAGGTCCGGGACGTAGACGTTGAAGCGGGACATGAGAGGTGAAACGAAGTCGTTCCATTGCCACATTGCGTTGGCGCCTATGCCGTGGATCAGGATTAACGTGGGCTTGGATTTGATGTGAACCTTGGGGACCCAGGCGTGCATGACGGTGCCGTCGCCGAGGTCCATAGTCGATGATCGGAGACCGGCTTTGGAAAAGCTGTAGCGGAAACACCTGTTCAGCACTGCAGTCAAGCTCAACTTGGCCATTTTCTTTTTTTGTAACAGTAAACAATTAAATTATGTTGAAAAGAAGACGACTTTAAAAGAAGAGGAAGATGACGTTTTAAATAAAGCGCCAACATTGTTGTGCGCTATTTTCCTAACGAATTCCGCTTTACTGACAGACAAAAGTTAATCTATGGTCTACTCACCAAAAAAAAAAAAAAAAAAGAAAAGTTAATCTCTGGTCCACAGTTTTGTTTAGTTTTCAAGGTTTTTACTTTGGTTTTGTCACTTTGTGGGACAAAATTAGGTTATCATTTAGATTGTAAGTATATAAGTATATAGATATGTAAAGGGTATATTATAGTTGCAATGAAAGGAAGATGCTTTAAAAAAACTTTAAAACTAAATTTTATTCACAATTAGGTCCTTGAATTATATCACTTTTCTTACTTTAGCACTAAAGATTTTTTTTTACCTAATTTGGTACTTAAAGTTTCCTTCCATCCAGTGATGTAGTAATAACCATGTGGAGCCCCTCAAAATACGACATGTGACAGTTTTGTCCATGGCAACCACATTGATTAATTTTTTAATATATATATATATATATAAATTCAAATTTTAAAATATACCTAACAAAAAATTATAAAGTAAAATTAGTTAAATATCTTAAAAATTAAATTAAATATAAATATAAATTCTAAAAAATTTTGAATATTAAAAATTCAAAAAATTATAAACATTTAGAAATTTTTTAAAAAGTAAAAAATAAAAAAAAAACATATATATACATAAACATATGAACTCAACGAGTGACTCTAGTAAAAAAGAGGATGATGTCATCCTAAAAGATCCGGATTCGAGCACCTGTGTGTGTAAGGTGTGTGTGCGTTGTCAAAAAATTAAGAAAATATGAACAGATACTACTATATAATCAGACCAATATATTCAATATATATATATAAGCATATATCAACAGTTGCAAAAGGCGGTCAACTTTTAATTTGATTTTTTTTTTTTTTACTTTTAGAAATTGTTTAGAAGATTTATTTGATTTTTAATTTTTTTAAAAATTTTCTAAAAGTTTAACTAAATTTCTTCTATAAATTTAACTATTTTTATAACTATTTTTATTTTTTAAAAGTTATACATTTATTATTATGAATTTTTGTAAATTCCTAAAATTTTAATTAGTTTTTTAATTTTCGATATATTTTTGAATTTTTTTATCTTTTTAAAATTTATATTATTTTCTTTTTATTTTTTGTAATTTATAAAAATTAATTATTTTTTTATATTTATAAATATTTTAGAATTTTTTTAGAATTATAAAAAAAATTTAAATAGGGAAAAATTAAATATCAAATTGAGATAATTCAAAAGTAAGAGAGCTTTAAAAATAAATATTGATAATCATATTTTTAATAGGTGATATCATGTAATTCGTTGTTGATGTATAAAGTTTATATATGATAACACTAAGTAGAGAGGGATTAAAAATTAATATGGCTTTACTTTATTGTATATATTCTTTTATGATTGATATTTAACAATTCAACCATCATATTTTATGTTTTATTCATGGAGATCATGTAGTTAAGTTTGGAGTAAATAGAATTTAACGAGTGGCTCCAGTGGAAAAGAATATGATGTTCATATTAGGAGTCTCGAGTTTGAGCACCTGTGTGTGCAAAGTGTGTGTGTCTTGTCAAAGGGTTAAGAAAGTATGAACATATACTACCGTGTAATCACACCAGTATATTCAAAAAAAAAGTTTGGAGTAAATAATTTTTTTACAAGAAGTGAAGAATTTTTTAATTATTTGGTTTGTGTAAAAAAATTCAGACTTTAAATATAGATTAGTATAAATAATATTTTAAATCGATATAATTGAAACATCAAATCAATTCAAAATTTTACATGCACGATAAGTATAATTATATTAACAAATTCAATAGTTAAATTGTTAAATATCAATTATAAAAAATTATATTAAATTTATGTGTGCAAATGGATTGTTTCTAAATATAAATATGAATATAAATTATTTAAGCATAGTCAGGCTCGATCCTGGAGGACGTATGGAGGTGTGGCCGTCCAGGATTCAAAATTGAAAGAGGTCTAAAATATTATTTTTCAGTTTTTAAGGGTTTAATTTTTTTTAATTTTTAAAGGTCAAATTTTTTTTACCAAAGACGTCCGAAAAAATTGTTTTAGCTTTTAAAGGTCAAGATTTCTTTTACCAACTTTTGAGGCACTTAAAATATTTTTTTTTCTTACTTTTAAGAAATCTAAAATTTTATTTTATTATTTTACTTAGAGTGCAAAAATATTAAGAACGAGTGTGAGCACAGTGCAAAATCAAATATAAAGATTATATAACTTTGAGTAAGAAATATTAGTGATATTAGTGGTGTAAATGAAATATACGCGCTTTTAGATAATTTATGTTTGATTAAAAAATAATTTGGTGTAACTCAAATTGTTGAGTCAAATTCAAATACTTTAGTTGTAGTTGAGGACAAAAACCAACAATATAATATATTGTGAAGTGACGCTTTAGTGTAAAGACGAAAGTTGAGTTTGGTTTTTAGATTTGTGTGCTTAGACCCAAAAAGTCTTTTAGGTGGAGTAAATATGATATATGGGAAATTTTGGGATAAACAGTTTTACGATAATTTAATAAGTTTAAGTTTTAGTTATTTAATTTTAAATAGTTTTGAAATTATTATTAAATTATTCAAAAGTTTATATTCGAGTTATTGGATTATTAAAATTACTATTGTATAGTTTTCTTTTGTTTATGTCGTCTGCACCAATCGGAAGCTTTTATTCTTCTTTTCTATAGTTTAGTTTTTTTTTTATGAAACAGTTTTGAACATCACAAATCTATGAACCAAAATCCAAATAGTTTTCTTATTCGATCTTTAACACTAATCGTTAAATTGATTTAGATCTAAGTTATGTTCTTCTACGCATTAATGGATAATGATTCAATTTCAAATAGTTATAAAATGATCATTAAAGTATTCGAAAGTTTGCATTTGAGTCACTGTGCTGTTAAAATCGCTATTATATGGTTTTCTTTGTTTGCATTGCCTGAACCAATCGAAAGCTCTCGTTCTCTTTCTATTCTACAATTTAGTTTTTTTTTATGAAATAATTATGAATCTCACAAATCTATGAACCAAAATCCAAATAGCTTTCTTATCCAATCTTCGACACTAATTGTCAAATCGACTTAGATCTAAGTTATGTTCTGATCTGCCGTAATTCGACCTAGCAAATTAAACTAGTTTTCGTATTTTAAGAGCTTGAAATTAAGCATTTTCCTTAGGTTTCCTTATGATTTAGTTTAGTTTTCATATGTCGAATAAGATGTGTAAAAAGTGTAAAAAGGTTCTTTGTATTGACTTTAAGGCTGAGTGAGACCTAAAGGTTAGCTAATGGACTTTGTGAGTGTGCAGAAGACCTCTAGAAGATGAATAATAATGAAGCTGATCACTATGTCACGACACGGAATGATCTATTTCGCAACATAGGGAAAGTCCTACAGAATTCAGAAGCTGTCTTCTATATCGCAACACGGGCATTGTGTGTCACGATAACACCTGGAAAACACACCAAGGAGTAGATTGTCTTCTCTGTCGCGACATGGCTCCTATGTGCCGCGACATCGACTTCTGAATACGAAAATAACATCGAGTGAAGGGTGTTTAGGTCTTTACAATGCAACTTAAACTCGAAGAACAGCAACTGACCTAGGGTTAAGGAAAATGCTCGTCCAAAGACTATAAATAGGCCCCTTTAGCACTTAGGTTTACACACCACTTTTCTTAGTTTTAATTTCCTTTGTATTTTCATTTGTTATTTTCATTTCTGTTTTGTAGGGAAACGAGATTTGTAATTTCATATAAACAATTGTGGATTCGTCCCAACAGATTACTATACAATTCTTAGTTTCTTTCAAATCATATTTTCAATCTTAATTTTCATGTTTATTTATATTATTGAATTTATGATGTTCAAAGAAACTATGAAGAACTAATCCCGTTGTGGGGGATTAAGGAGTGAAAGTATGATTATTTGATTATTGTATAAAGGGATTTCAACGGATCAATTGTTTGGAAAAGGAAGAATGTGAAACAAACCCTAGGTATGACAATCCCATGAAATCATTTAGGTGAGAATTAACCCAAAATTAGTATTGCCCATTCGTGAACACCTTTACCCCAAACCAATCTAGACTGTGAGATTAGAAGATAAATAATCTTTATTGACTTGTTATGCTAGTGGAAGATCGAAAGATCCTACTAGGGTGGCGACTAATTGATTGACGAAAACCCTAAAAGCAACAATTAAAGAGTTCCTACTGAAGTGAGCTACACCCCTATAAAATCTGTTTATTGAATTTTCTTATCTCTTTCCTTGATTTATTTTTACTTTCATTTTATGTTCTTTAATTAAAACCCCAAACCTTTATTTTTCTTCCGTACTATAAACCTTAAAAAATTACTAATTACTTCTTTTCTTTGTAGGGATTAAAAGTTATTATTGCTCCGCCTCCCTTGGGTACGATCTTCAGAGTATTCGTTACTTTGTTGTAACTATATTACAACTTGACCCGTATACTAGCGAAAGCCCAAAATACGTGCCAAACGGGAGTACGTTCGAAGGTGGTCAAGTCGTTGGCACCGTTGTCGGGGAGGCAACGTGTAACAACCCATTTTTCAATGGTGTCAAAAATAGTGGTTTCGGGACCACAAACCCGACGGGAAAATTTTTATAATGAGTGATTAAATTAAATAAGTCAATATTAATTTTTATATGGAATTTTCAATTGGGGGATTTTAATTATTAAATTAAAAGTTAGTATAAGTGGTTTGATTCAAAAGTCAAGTGGTTTTAGAAAATGAGAAATCGGGACCTCGTTTCTGAAATTAAGGGTCGTAAATATTTTTATTAAATATTTACAAAGTCTTATTATATGTGAATTGAATTTTGGTTGAGTAATTTTGATGATTAATTGCTTAATTAAGAAAAAAAGAGTAAATTGTAAAAGAGGTAAAAGTTAATTGCTATTAATTAAAAAATAGTAAAGGGACCAAAATGATAATTAAACCATGGTAAAAAAGTCCAAGCGGTGACATGATTACATCCACTAAATTTTAGGTTATTTCTTCATTTAGTCTAATTAGTTTAGGACTAAATTGAAAATAAGTTTGTTTAATCGAAAATTAAATAATTGAAGGACCAATTATGAAATTGAACCCTCTTTAAATGACCTAATAATAGAAATGATATGAAACTCTTTAGATTTTGGTAAATTGCAATTAAATCCTAATAAAATGAGGATTTACTAATTAGTTTATTTTAGTGTGATCGGGAATGGTGATTTCAAGGCCACAAATTCGATGTGTTGGACCGTAAATATTAATTATTTAATATTTATGAGGCCATTAGTATTGTATTAAAATTTGGTTATGAAATTTTAATGTTTGGATAGTTAATTAAGTAAACAAGATTAAATCGTAAAAGGTACAAAAATTGAATCCTATTAATTAAAGGCATTAAATGCGAATTGGAGGACAAGTTAAGGTCCTAAAATGGTAATATAGCCACTAGTAACTTGAGTGGACAAATTTGACTTAAATTTGGCTAAAAATTAAGTGTGAACAAAGGGTAAATAAGTAATTAAGTAAATTAATCAAATTTAAGTTAATTAAAAGAAGAAATGTTCATCTTCTTCCTTTTATTTTTCTTGCTAAGAACCGAAACCCTAGAGAAAGAGGAAGAAAACCATCGTCCAAGCTTGTGTCTTCGATTGGGTGAGCAAACTTCACTCGTTTTTAGTAATTTTTATGTTTTTGAGTCCGTATCAACTTAATCTAGCTAGCTTGAGGACTAATTTGTGAATCTATCAAATGTTGTAAATTTTTCCATTGATGATTTTTGTATATTCTTGGAACTTTATGATGGATTATTAATTTAGGTTGTTAAATAGGATGATTTTGTAAAGTAGTTTTTGATGATTTTAAGGTTTAAGGACTAAAATGTGAAAATAATAAAAGTTCAAGGACTTTATGTTAAATAAAATCAAATATGGGCTGTGGAGTGACCCAAAACAATTCGGCTGAACCAATTTCTAAATAAAAATGGTTAATTTGCATGTTCGGGGCTGGAGGACTAAATTGAATAAAAGTAAAAAGTTAAGGGTAATTTTGTAAAAATATCAAAAAGACTTATTTGTATAAAATGATTAAAAATTCATGTTGATTTAAATAAATTAATGAAATTTTTAAAATAGATCAAGATTGTGTCCCGATCGTGGAGAAAGGAAAATTACGGATTTGCCTTGGAGTTCACTTTAACTGCAATTTCGTCTAGTAAGTTCTTACAGTAAGATAATTGATTTAATTTCTGTTTGTAAATTATTGAAATAATTTAAGTATGCTGTAGTTAAAGTTGTTTCTTAGTAACTATTAAATTGATGAATTTAATTACATTAAAATGAAATTGTATTGAGAAGCATGATTGAAAGTGACGAAATGATATAGTTGAAATCAGGTGGCAACGAAATGCTTAAATGATTAAGTGTTGTGCTAGTTATTATTCATGTTACGAATGAATTAATTTGATTGATATATGACAAATAATAAATTGAACTAAATGACATTGTTAGTTAATTCGATATTATGTTTGGTAAATAAGGATTTTATGGATGTTTGCTCGAAATGGTATAACATGATGAAAGTTAATTGTAATGAACATAGTATATGACAAATATGAACTTCATAAATAATTGGGACATAAAGGACATGTCATTAAGGGCTAAACAGAATCGAGAGCTAGTCTTGGATGTCTTATTGATGGGTAGTCCTTGTATTTGAGCCGTTACTACAAATTAATCCTGTAAGTTCGTGAGGTTAAATTACAATTTAAATTGTATATTCTTGTATTGTAAACAATTGCTGTGAGTTGAAACGATGACCAGAAGTGTGGAAGACAGGAATAAAGGAAAGGAAAGGCTAATGGGCTTTGTGTTGTAAATAAAAAAGGTCTGATGACTATGTGTCATTGTGAGTATATGAATCCTTTATGGATTAAAAAGGTTCGATGACTATGTGTTATCGTGAGTATATGAATCCTTCATGGATTAAAATGTTCGATGACTATGTGTCATCGTGAGTATATGAATCCTTTATGGATTAAAATGTTCGATGACTATGTGTCATCGTGAGTATATGAATCTTTTATGGATTAAAAGGTCTGATGACTATGTGTCATCGTAAGTATATAAATCCTTTATGGATTAAAAAGTCCGATGACTATGTGTCATCGTGAGTATATGATTCCTTCACAGATTAAGAGGTTCGATGACTATGTGTCATCGTAAGTATTAAATGGAATGAATTCCATTATAAAATAAGGTCCGATGACTCTGTATCATCATGAGTATCAAATGCGAATTGGAACATACCTCGAGTGTATACAGCTTACTCGATTCGGTTGATTAGATTTTTACAACTCTTGAAGTTTGGTGAATCTATTTAACTTTATGAACTTACTAAGCTTTGAAATGCTTACTTGTGAAAATTATTGTTGTTTTGTAGATTCAATTTTGCTGTTCGGAGATCGGATCATCTTGGAGCATCACACTATCCCGGAATTTGTTCGATGGTAATCATATCATTTGGTCTTATGGCATGTACTAGGATGATGTTATCCTTGAAATGCTTGATTTTGGATTATTGATTCCTTTGTTGAACTAAACTTGCATGCTTACTTGATGTTCTAATTAAGCAAATGTGTTTAGTAATGAGTTGACATGTGAATTTAAGAATCCTTGTGTTGATTGATTGTATTTTATGTTATATGATGAAACAAATATTGTCAAGTATAGATTTTGCAAGATGAAAATTTAAATAAAAGTCTTGTATTGAATGATGATTGATGAATTTGAGGACTTGTGTGATTAAATGAATTCTGCATACTTGTTTCGGTAGAACCCCTACATGTATCGATAGAATTTGTAGGGTAAAACTTCTTAACTCTCTACAGTTTTTAGTATCGATAGAAGCATGACATGTTTTGGTAGAAGTCATACTTGTATCGGTAGTATTGTCTCAAGTGCCGGTAGAAGCCTGCATTGTTCTTGAACTATTTATTGACTTGACAACTACCGATACTTGTTGGACAAGTACCAGTAAAAGTATCCAGAAATCATGGAAGTGACCTTTTTGCCCTTGTTGAGTTATGATTATATTTAATTGATTATTTATGACCTAATATTAAAAGATGAACAGTGATAAATGAATAGAAAGACATCGGGACCCTAACCGCCGACGATTTTCGGGTCTTGGGTGTTACAGACATGAAAAATAGATGTCATGATATGTGATATGAATATTGATTCTTGATTAATTGAAATGTTGTAAATGAATATGTAAGATTAAATGGAGTTAGCATTCTGAGTTGCAAGTTTGTTATTAAATAAATTGTGATTGATTTGTATGTTTAAAAAAAAAAAGAAAACTCGAAAAGTTTTGTGAACCCCTAAGACCTTAAACTGGCAATGGTTACGAGTTTCGGGTGTTACACAACGTCTTTAGTGATTTTAAATTTTTGCATTGATAATAAGAATAATTAGGAAATTTTAAAGATATAGTTACGATTCTCATTTAATAATACTAACAATTCTTTATTCTTAGATTCACCACTGTCAACCACACCTCCACAATACTTTTTTGCAATGGATGATTACTATTACATGTGGTCAGATGAGGAACATAATTACGATGATGAAATTTATGAGAATGGTTTTTATGAAGATTGAGAGATATAAGAAAATCAGAGATTATTGATGCTCGAGTTGAGTCAACTTTGAGGTGAGATCCCGATCCCCGAACAAATTTATAATGAATCTTGTGAAAAGAAACACGAAGAAGCTAAGAAAAAAGAACAAGAAGAGAGACCATTCATTATTCAAGATAAAAAGATAGTATCTTTTGAGGAATATGTTGGAAAAATCATTGAGCATACAGAAAAGACACCATTGGGAGAAGAAATTGAATAAATTTTGAGAATTGAAAGCGAGCCTCAAGCAGATGATAAATTAATTTCTTTGAGTGATAGTGACGACCTCCATTTACAAAGTATGGGTCTTCAATTAGACACTGTTACACACAAATACATGGAAGAAATGTGGGAAATTTGAGAATCCATAAATCAAGGGTTAGGCTTTGAATGTGAATGGATATAATATGCAATATCTCCATTTTGAAGCAAATTCCCAAAGAGATTAATAACATTGGAATTTTTCATACACTTAAGATAGCAGGGAAGATATACATCTATGAACTAGCACCTCGCTCTTCGAATGTCAAAGTAATTGTGTCCTCAATAAAGAAGGAAACAAATCCGTTGAAAGTCCAAAATTTTCAATGGTTTCAAGAACCATGTGCAAAGGTGCTATTCAATCCCGTAGGAATATGTGATGACAATTGGGATTTGAATTTAGGAAAGGATACAACTGCACCAACATTGATTCAATCACACAAAAATCCATTGAGGAAATCGTTCATGCTCGATGAGGTAATTGAGCAGCTGTTAGGGCACTACAATCAAACCTATATTTTTCATGATTGGTATAATAGAGGAAGTAATTACAGAATCACATAGTAGAGTCGATTCATACTCGTTACAGACAGATATGACCGATGTAAGGAAATAGCGGTGATTAATATGGGTCGAAAGGGTAAATTTAGTGAAAGAAACAAATACCAAAAGATACCCTGACATAATGGATGTTGAACTAATAGTGATAGAATGAACCACTTTTGAATGCCGAAATGCACACTGACTGACTTGCCAAATAATTCTAGAAGGCATTAATAGATATTTTTATTTATACTTGTACTAACATGATAACATTTAAATATTTCGTTTCAGGCAAACTCCTAGGAGACACTGATCACATGTGTCGCAACATGACTTGCTTGTTGCAATAAGGGAACTAGAATACTCAAAAGTCACCAAAACACTTCGATGAAACGATACACATGTCTGGTGTTGCAACACAGGAGCCGGACTACCCACTTTACAAGAAATTTCAAAACTAGTAGGTATGTCGTGACATGACGGAGTTTGTGTTGCAACAAACGCATAATAAGGGGTATGTCGCTACACAGAATCCCCCGTGTCACGACGTCATTTGCAATTTTTGTAGGGTCGACCCGACCTGATTACGCAGCCCAACATTTTAAACCATGTTTTACTTAACTTCTTAAAATTAAAACCCTACTTTTTAATTAACCTATATATATTAAACTTAGTCTTAAACATTTAAAACATCTAAACCCTCTAAAAAAACTCTCTCAAAACCCCTAATCTTTTAATGCCCTAAGAAATTGCTAACACTTCATCTTCATTGTTTAAAGCAAAAAGGAGTCCAAAGATCTTAGCATTGGCGATTTGATTCGGGAGTTCAAAAAGAGGTTTAAGTATCTTCATTCCTCTTAGTGTTCCATTAGTTACTATTTAAATATCCACTTGTTTGACTTGTGTTGAAAAAGTTAAAGATGCCTCTTAGAAAGAATAAGAGAACAATGGTGTAGCAGAATTAGGAAGATCCTGATTACGAAAGGTTCGAAATAGCTGAAATTGAAAAATATTTCTTGGCCTCGCAAGGGTGTCCTTTAATCCAAGAACAAGGGTTCGAACCCTCTATGGTTCACTGCAAAGAAGTTTGGAACTTAGTATGGTATCTTCACAGAGAGCAATTTTGCATCACTCCGACCGGTAATGTAGTCACGCCGGTAGTCCAAGAATTTTACGCATCCCTTACAGATCACATAATCAGAGGGGGGATATGGTGCTAAGATTACGAAGGTGATAGTGCGAGAAGAAGTTTTAATCTTTTCGAAAGAAATCTGTGAGTTTAATAACATCCCATATTACGATAAAGACTATGTAGAAAATATAAATTTTAACATGTTAGGTAATGTTGATATGGAATATGTTATTAAATTCTTAACACAAGGAAGAAGTACATGGAATTATAGGCCCAATACAGGTTTACCATCCAAATTTAATCAGGCTATCATCTTTCCAATTGCGAAAATATGGATGCAATTTCTTTGTACTAGAATAGCACCTGCATTAAATGTATCTAATGTTAATGCTTTCTGAGTAGTGTTATTATATGGTACCTTGCAGCGAAAATGAACCTGTACAGGAACTTGGATTTACAGGGAAATGAAGCCTTGTATGCAAAGTCAAAAGGGTAGCCTTTTCTTCCCCCATTTAGTAACAACACTATGCAAAAATGCGAGATTTTCGGTAAGCGAAAATGAGCAATTCCTAAATCCAACTCGAAGCATTATCGAGGATTCAATGTACAAACAGTATGTTGAGCTTCAACGAGAGAAGATTACGGAATGGAACTAACGAAGAAAGGGAAAGATGGATGTACTCGCTTCTCTTAAATGAAAGGATAAAACAATAGTTCGGGGAGGAAGTGCGAGCAACATAGAAAGGAAATTTGACGGCATGATTCGATGGATGCAAGAAACGGGGCCGATACTTACCGCATTCGCGAAGATGCATGGACTTCGCACACCAAACTATCCCCCAAACATGTTCCTATCGAAACAGTTTAATTGGTGGAAAGAGACGATGAGGAAGAAGAGGAGGCTTCTTAAGAGTATTCGGGAATGATGGACAAGTATGAGGCAATGTTTCAGCCACAATACTCGACTCCCAAGGGACCAGTCATTTGAAGCTCAACAAAGTGATAAGGTGGGAGCTCTCATAGAGAGTATATTTTGGCAAGGGCAAGGCACCGATGACACCGCAACAAATGTGTCCCTCGAATGATTCGGAGGAGGATTGACTATTTTAAAGTTTCCAGTTAAAAGATTTTATTTTTTAAAGACTTGTAATTTGGATGATTTGGTTTTTATTTTGAGGATTTTTTTGTTAAGTAGGAGTAAGGAGTAGTATTAAATTTAGTTTCATATATCTATTTTGAATTTTTATGTAGTAACCTCACATAAAGGAGGCACAACATTTTGAGTTATTCACGAAAAATGGAGAAGGAACCCACCTTTAGCATAGGAGCTTTCACGATCAATCGGGTAACTTCGTTTCTCAATGTGTTTTCTGAAGTGTGGGGGGTAACATAGAAATTTTTATTTTTTTTTATTTTTGTTTTTTGTATTTGTCGTGTTCTTGAGCTTGTAGAAATACAAGTAGGGGTGAGTATTCGATCGAGTCGAATTGAGTCAAAAAATTTCGAGTTAGTTGAGTTGACGAATTCTATTTTAGCAACCAAACACAATTTGAACTTTTTTTTAATCGAATCGAATCGAGTCGAAAAATTTCGAGTCAAGTCGAATCGAGTTAATGAATCCTATTATTTATACTCAATGTTGCGATTACATGGATCAATTATTTAACTAGTAGACAAAGCACAAGATTATTTAACTACATAAACAAAATAATAGTTTTGTCTTTTAACTCAATGGTTTTGACTTTTAACTTTAGAAAATGTAAACACTTATCAAAACGATTTAGTTTTGTCTTTTCTTATTCGGATTTTCGGATAATTCGAATTGTGTAATTCATATTCGAGTTAAATCAAAAAACTTAATTTTTTATTCTAGTTGATCCGAATAACTTGATTAACTTAAATAACTCAAACTATTTAATTCAAAATTTGAATTTTTTATCGAGTTTTTCGAGTCGAATCGAATTTTGCTCACCCCTAAATACAAGTGATTCGTTAGGAGCATGTACAATAGGTTGATTTTATCTTTTGAATAAATTTGGCATGATAATGAGTAATTTTAATTTTTTGAGCATGAAACTACTAAGTTCTATAGGTTAAACTAAATATAGATAAAGAGATATTATTTGTACCAAATGATATGAATAATACGAGGAAATAAGCATGCTAGTATATATGATAGATGATAATTTTGGAATTGTGTGGTTAAATTGACGTTTATGCATATTGAGATGTTTAAGGATGATCAAAGGCATTGTTTGGAGACACTTAGAGCCAAAAAGCAACCGTATTCTAATTTTGTCATTTAGTACCCATCTTTGAGCTTATTAACCCTTCTTGATGAACCACATTACAAACCATCAAGCCTAAAAAGTCAATTTGTGTTTACCGTTTTCTTTGGTCTAAATTTGCACGATTATAGACGTATGACCATATGTATTGAGGGTAAGTAGACATATCAAGGTGGAGTTTGTAAAACAAGAGTGAAATAGGAGAATTAATATGGCATATGAACTTTAGAATAACTAGAAATATGAACCAAGAAAAATCCCGAAAGAAAAAAAGATGAGACGAAATAAACAAAAGAAAACAATCTTGAGTGAGAAAGGTATGAAAAGTGATAGTCACAACAAACCAAAAAGAAAAAAAAACTTGTTCAATAATATAAGGGACTTGTAGGCTATCTAAAGGGATTAGATCATATATAGATTTCCTAAAAAGGAGAGAAAAAGAAGGTGAGAAGGAATGGAATACTAAAAAGGGAAGAATATGTAATAATACAATATGCCAAACTATTTTCGTGTTTGTAACCTTTTATGCTTATTATTCTTTTGAACTTCATACCTATCATAAGCCTTAAAACATTACAAGCCAAAAAGACCTATGTGACCTAAACAAGTCCTTTACATGAATGAATATGGCATTTCATAGTTCCATTATAGCTATCTATATTGTACTAGGATAATTAATGTATTTGTATTAGAGATTGATGGAGTTATACCAATAAAATCTTTATATTTTTTTTATCTTTTATAACTTACTGAACTTAGATGTTTTTAATAAAAAATGGTAAGATTACTTGCTTATCATGTTGAAATTATTGGAAGATATATAATGCCTAGTGTAGGTGTTGTGAACTCAATCCTTGTATGATATATGCTCAAGCTTCTATGTTTTTCCTTCCATTGTTTTGTTTTTGTTTGCTTGAGGACAAATAATGACTTAAGTGTGGGCGGAACAATGGAAATGTGCAAGTGTACACAATCGTATCAAGTAATAAAGTGACAAGTAAATATCGAGTTATTGTACCCACAGAGACTGTGTCAGAAAGATACTTGTAAAATAATTAAATTAACAAATTGGTGAGGAAAAATATATTGATTTGGAAAGTGATTGAATAAGCTAAAATTAATCTAAGTAAATAACAAAAAAAATAAAAGTAAATTTCAATGCTCAATTTCAAGGTTTTTAATCAATATGACATAATGTGCTAGATCAATTGCATTCTTAAACTTAATATTATTAGAATCATGTTCATACTTGTTACGAATTAAATTCATAACAATTTGGCACTTTGTTAACTAATGCACATACATACTTATTAAATTAAATAATCTCTTAACATATTTCTATGTCAATTCAAACAATTAATCAATTTTAATAAGCATGTATAAGATCAAGTGAGGTAACAACAAACATCTATGTTGAAACAATTTAATCACAAGAATCTTGCAAGTTATGCAAGACTAATGTAATGTTTAATATTGTCGCTAATTTAACCTTCAGCTACCTTAGAAGATTAAACATGCATAAATTAAAAATTGCATCCATTAACCATAATTTCAATCCGGTTAATGATTAATTCATTCGCTATCTTACAAATGTAGTGTAAGTATAACATGAACATGGTTTTATTTAATTAAACAAAACAACAAGGCATATAACAACCCAAACATTATTTTTAATAAATTAAGCAATCGAACACAATCAATCTAACACGAAATTAAATTAAGCCATTTTAATTAATTCAAGAATAGCAAAATAAATAATATTCATCATAACAACAATAAGAAATTAAAAGAGAAAGGGACTAGAAACAAATCTAGTAGTTCTCTGAAACCACTAGGACATTCCTCTTCATTTCTGCTCGTTCTTGTCAAATCGAGGTCTCCGATAAACAATCGAATGTTGATACTCCAAGGCAGAAGAAAAACTCTTTCTCAAGAGGGAAAAATCGACAAAGGAAAGAAAGGAATGGAATTGAAAACTAGAGAGAAAAATGAGTGAGAAGAAGAGATGTTGTGGATGAGTTGAGTGATGAAAATGGGTAGAAAAGGGAGGTATTTATAGGTGAGATTGGAGACTATTTTTAGCAAAAAGAAATCAGCCACTCACTTCCCCATGGCCGACCACCATTCACGCAAGTTTGAATGGTTCAAACTTTGTTTTAATTAGCTTGGGGCAAATCTACAAAGGCACAAATAGTGGAGGGGTTTGAATGAAGTTTGAGGGAACTTTGGGGGCTGTTTTGCAAGTGTAAAAATCAGCTAAATTCAGCTGATTGGGTTAGCCATTTGGATGGGCACTGGGCTGCCCAATTACATGGTGGTTCAATCCTTCATGTCTAGCACATCGGGCCACTTCTCTTCAAGCTTTATAATATATATTCTAACTCAATTAAATTGAATTAAAATTTAATTATAAAGTGTATAAATACTAATAATTTGGATCGGCATTTGCTGGAAAATTAATCATCTTTGCTCTTGTTTCACTTGGTGTATAAATTACCCCCAATGATTCAGGCATTCTACAGTGTCTGTTGAGCCGATTTTCATCAATTGTGCAAAAATGTCAAAAATACATCAAATTCATGATTAATTATTATAAAAATAATTAAAATTTAATATGTTGGAAATTTAAGTATAAATTAATTATTTTATAATTAAATAGTATTTTTTGATAATAATTACTACGAAATTGCATGAATTTAAGCTAGAAAGGGCATGAAAAATTTATATATTTTCATGTTTCTAGTAGGGGAGTTTGATCGTCGTAATTCGACCTAGCATATTAAATTAGTTTTCACACTTTAAGAGCTTGAAATTAATCTTTTTCCTTATGTTTGCTTAGGATCTAATTTAGTTTTCATATGTCGAATAACATGTGTAAAAAGTGTAAAAGGTGCTTTATATTGACTTTAAGGCTGAGTGAGACCTAAAGGTTAACTAACGGACTTTGTGAGTGTGTAGGAGACCTCTAGAAGATGAATAATAATGAAGTTGATCACTATGTCATGACACGGAAAGATCTACGTTGAAACACAAGGAATAGACCTGCAAAATTCAAAAGTTGTCTTCTATGTCACGACACGAGCATTGTGTGTCATGACAATGCCTGGAAAACACACCAAGGAGTAAACTGTTTGCTCTGTCGCAACACAACTCCTGTGTGTTACGAAATTGACTCCTGAATGAGGAATTAACACTGAGTGAAGGGTATTTCAGTCTTTACAACGTAACTTAAACATGAAGAATGACAGCTGACCTAAGGTTAAGGAAAACGACTATCCAAAGGCTATAAATAGGCCCCTTTAGCACTTAGGTTTACAGACCTCTTTTCTTAGTTTTAATTTCCTTTGTAATATAGTTTTTTTTTCATTTGTTATTTTCATTTCTGTTTTTTGGGGAAATGAGATTTGTAATTTCGCATAAATGATTGTGGATTCGTCCCAACAGATTGCTATACAATTCTTAGTTTTTTTTTCAAATCATATAGTCAATCTTAATTTTCATGTTTATTTATATTATTGAATTTATGATGTTCAAAGAAACCATGAGGAACTAATCTCGTTGTGGACGATTACGGAGCAGAAGTATGATTATTTGACTATTGTATAAAAGGGATTTTTAACGAATCAATTGTTTGGAAAAGGAAGAACGTGAAACAAGCCCTAAGCCTGAAACCCCAAGAAGTCATTTAGGTAGGAATTAACCCAAATTGATATTGCCCATTCGTGAACACCTTTACCCCAACCCAATCTAGACAGTGAGATCGGAAGATAAGTAGTCTTTGTTGACTTGTTATGTTAGTGGAAGATCGGAAGATCCTACTAGGGTGGTGACTAGTTAATTGACGAAAACCCTAAAAACGACAATTAAAGAATTCCTACTGAAGTGAGCAAATCCCCCATAAAATCTGTTCATCAAATTTTCTTATCTCTTTCCTTGATTTATTTTTACTTTCATTTTATGTTCTTTAATTTAAGGCATAATGACAAAATTAGCCCCTAATGTTGGGGTGTTGGGTCACTTTGGCCCTTAAGGTTTTTTTGGATCACTTTCGTACATAATCTTTTTTTGGTCAAATTGATCATTTTTAACTGTCTTGCTGGCGTGGCAGTTAAGGGACTAACGGCGCTGACATGTAAAATTATTTTTCCACCTAGGCAAGTCCATGTATGAATATGCTGACATAAATGCCACATCAGCAAAATATTTTAAACTTAAAAAATAATTAAAAATAAAAAAAATAAAACACCCTAACTAACACACACGAGCAAAGTAGTAAAAAAAATGGCAGCTCCTATAAAGAACCTTAAATCTCAAATCCTCTCCCTCTCCATTGAAATCCTCTCCCTCCCTCTGCATAGACCCCTTAAACCCAATTTTTATTTCTCAGTCTAAACCCTAAAACTTATCAATCAATCTACTTGCTTCAATAATGGAGGAGAACAAAAATCAACACCAAGAACAAGAAGAAGAAGCACAACATATATAACAGCCCGTTTTTCAATTGTGTCGAAAACGGTAGTTTCGGAACCACAAACCCAATGAGAATTTTTTTTATAATGAGTATTTAAATTAAATAAGTCAATAATAATTTTATATGGAATTTTGAATTGAAGAATTTGAGTTATTGAATTAAAAGTTAGTATAAGTGGTTTGGTTCAAAAGTCAAGTGGTTTTAGAAAATGAGGTATCGGGACCTCGTTTCTAAAATTAAGAGCCATAAATATTTTTATTAAATATTTAAAGTCTTATTATATGTGAATCGAAGTTTGGTCGGGTAATTTTGATGAATAATTGCTTAATTAAGGAAAAATGAGTAAATTGTAAACGAGGTAAAAGTTAATTGCTATTGATTAAAAATAAAAGGGACCAAAGTGGTAATTAGACTAAGGTCAAAAAGTCCAAGCAGTGGAGGATATGATTACATTCCACTAACTTTTGGGGATTTTTATTCATTTAGTCCTAATTAGTTAAGGCTAAATTGTAAATAAGTTGTTTGATTGGAATTTAATATAATTGAAGGATCAATTGCGTAATTGGACCCTCCTTAAATGACCTAATTATAGATACGATGTGGAAATCTTTAGATTTTGATAAATTTCTATTAAATCCTAATTAAATAAGGATTTACTAATTAGTCTATTTTTCTGTATGATCGGGAATGGTGATTGTGAGATCATGAATTCGATATGTCAGACCGTAAATATTAATTATTTAATATTTATGAGGTCATTAGTATTGTATTAAAATTTGGTTATGAAATTTGATCGTTTAGATAGTTAATTAAATGAAAAGGATTAAATCATAAAAGGTGCAAAAGTTGAATTTTTCTAATTAAAAGTATTAGGTATCAATTGAAGGTTTAGTTAAAGCACTGAAATGGTAATTAAGCCATCTACTATGTATATGGATGGCTTTGTCTTTTTAAATGGATAATTTCATGTGAATTAAAAAGGGGTAAAAGGGTAATTATGCATGTTAAGTGATTTAATTAAAGCAAAAGTTAAATTTTTATCATTTTTCTTCCTGTCTTCTTTCTTTAAACCAAAACCCTAAAGAAGCCATTGGAGAGAGCTTCGTTTGGCTTTGCTTCCTTATTTGGATGAGCAGATTTTGCCCTTTTTAGTCATTTTTATGTTTTTGAGTCCGTATTTGCTTAATCTAGCTAACCTAAGGACTAATTTGTGATTTTGTCAAATGTTATAAATTTTTCCATTGATGAATAAGCTTGTTCTTGAAAGTTTATGTAATATTTATAAGCTTGGTTGTTAGATTTGGTTATTTTGTAAAGTAATTTTTAGTAATTTTTATGTTAATGGACCAAAATGTTAAAGGAATAAATTTGTAAGGACTTGAGGTGAAATATTGCAAAAAGTGGGCTGTATAAATACTTATAAACATTCAGCAAGCTGGAAATTAAAAATAAAATGGTTAATTTGCAAGTTTGAGCTAAAGGACTAAATTGAATAAAAGAGAAAAGTTAAGGGCAATTTTGTAAAAATACCAAAAATGCTTAATTGCATCAAATGATTAAAAATTCATATTGATTTAAAAAATTGAGTGGAATTATTGTAATAGATCAAGATCGTGTCACCGATCGTGGAAAAAGGGAAAATTACGAATTTGTCCCTAGAGTTCACCCTAACTGCAATTTCGTTTGGTAAGTTCATATAGTTAAATTCCAATTTAAATTGCATAATTTTGTACTTGTATACAATATCTGTGAATTTGGAATGATGATCAAAAGTGTGGAATACAGGAACAAAGAAAAGAAAGAGATAGCGGGCTTTGAGCCATAAATGCAAAAAGGTCCGATGACTCTGTGTCATCGTGAGTATATGAATCCTATTACGGATTAAAGGTCCAATGAATCTATGTCATCGTGAGATATATGAATCCTATTACGGATTAAAGGTTTGATGACTTTGTGTCATCGTGAGTATTAAATGAGAAATGAATCCTATTACGGATTAAAGGTCCGATGACTTTGTGTCATCGTGAGTATTAAATGGGAAATGAATCCTATTACAGATTTAAGGTCCAATGACTCTGTGTCATCATGAGTTATCAGATGTGAATTGAAACCAACCACGGATGTATACAACTTACACGGTTTAGTTGATCTTAGATTGTACAACTCTTGAAGTTTGGTAATCTATTTAACTCTATGAACTTGCTAAGCTATGAAAAGCTTACCTGAGAAATTATTGTTGTTTTTTGTAGATTCTATTTTACTGCTTGAAGATCGGATCATCTTGTAAAAATCACACTATCTCGGGAGCTTGTTCGGTAAACATTAAATCACTTGGTTATATGGAATGTACTAGGATGATAAACTATATATTTGCTTGAGTTTGACTAAATCATTTGAATGAAGGTAGTTAGAAGAATGAATTATGATGATGTTGAATGCTTGTTGTGACTTCAGTGTTGATGTGTATTTAGAATTGGTAATAAGTTTGCTCAGATGAATTGATGAATGTGAATAGTATGGAAATTATAGGAATATAGATTGTTAGAAATATGATGCATATTTATAGGAAATTGAATCGTGATAAGCTAAGTACATGTTGAGTTAATTGTATGAAATTTTACATGTTAAATTGGACATTTCGTAGGTACACACGGCCTGGAACATGGGTCACTACACAGGCGTGTGCCCCGAATAAAATAGGTGCAAGTTTTACACGAGCTGGGACACGGTCGTGTAGCCCTATTTTGAAATCACACATGGCCCAACACATGGTCTCGTACACGGGTGTGTGGGGTAATTTCGCATGCTCACACGTTCTAGTACATGGTTTATGACATGGCTATGTGAAGGTGGTTCGAGTGTGCCCATGGTTTATGACACGGGCGTGTGTTTGAGACACACGACCGTGTGACCCTTGTTGTTGTAAATTTGATGTTTAATCGCAATTCAATCAGGTACTTGTTAAATTGAAATGTTGTAAAAGAGAATAAAATATTAAATTGAATTCTAAACTAGTTTGATGAGTGCAACTATTTGAAATTATGCTTTGAATTGTAATGGTTTCGGTTGTAAATGAATTGAAAGGCCTCGTGGTAAGAATAATTTATATAACTTGGTTGATAGTTGTGGATTATAAATATCTTGATGTGTGATATGAGCATTGATTCTTTCTTGACAATGTGATTGATTTGTGTGTAATGAAAAAAATTGATTATAAAGTTCTGTGAACCCATGAGACCTTAAACTGGTGATGGTTACGGGTTTTGGCTGTTACAACATAAACAACATCAATATCAGAATCATGAAGAAAAAGATCAACAATCACATAAACATGAAGAACAAGTGGAAGAGCCTGAGCAGAAAAGCCCTACAGTTTCACAATCTCCATTAACCCGAAAAATCACATAGTCACCACTATCTTATTATTCCACTATTGGTTCTCCCCTCTTATCTTGTAATTCTTCTCTCATTCATGGCTTTTTTCCTCCACCACCACCACCAATAACGACAACGGTAGCTGTATCTCATCCTTATGAATCCAAATACATGAAAAACTTGTTATAAAGTAAAAAACGAAAGAAAATCCCAACAAATACAAAAAGAAACTATCATTTAAAACAAGCATTAAAATGAAAGAAAAATTTCTTTGTTTCTACCTTTTCTTCTTTGTGATTTTGAGCATGAACCTTCACCAATCTTCACTGCAAAAGAGAGAAAACACATTATAAATTAACCCTAAACCCGAAATTCCCTTAAATCAAAAATCCCATGATAGGTCCCTATATATTAATGATATGAGTAACGTCGTTGTCGACTTAGAGCCTCATTTTGACCAGGATGTGTGTTTAGAGGAATATCAGGATGTTGAAGATGCTCATGACTGTAATTTATCTCCTTACCTGCTACGGATGGTATAGCAATACGAAAAATGGATCTTGCCTCACAAAGAATCAATAGAAGTTATGAGTTTAGAGGATGAAACTGACAAAAGAGAGGTGAAGATTGGGACCTATATTTCTGTAGAAACGAGGCGAGATCTCATTTATTTTCTTCAAGAATTCAAAAACATATTTGCGTGGTCATATCAGGATATGCCTAGTCTAAGTACTAATATCGTGGTGCACAAGCTCCCTATAAGAGAAGAGTGTAAACCGGTTCAACAGAAGCTTCGAAGAATGAGACTTGATGTACTCTTGAAGATAAAAGAAGAGGTCAGAAAACAGTTTGATGCCGGTTTCTTACAAGTGGTAAAATACTAAGAATGGGTGGCCAACATAGTGCCTGATCCTAAGAAGGATGGGAAAGTGCAAATGTGCGTGGATTATCGGGACTTAAACAAGGCTAGTCTAAAGGAAAATTCCCCGTTACCTCATATCGACACCTTGGTGGACAATACGACAAATCATTCTTTGTTCTCCTTATGGATGATTTTTTCGAGTATAATCAAATAAAGATGCATTCTGAGGATATGGATAAAACTACATTCGTTACCATATGGGGAACCTTTTGCTATAAAGTTATGCCATTTGGACTCAAGAATGTAGGGGAAACATATAAAAGGGTCATGGTGACTCTATTCCATGACATGATGCATAAAGAGATTGAGGTCTATATCGATGATATGATCGTAAAATCTCGAACAAAAGAAGAACACGTGAAAGTTTTGAGAAAGTTGTTCTTAAGATTGAGAAAGTTCCAGTTGAAGTTGAACCCAAATAAATGCACTCTCGGGGCTACTTCAGGCAAGTTATTAGGCTTTGTGGTCAGCAAAAGGGGAATTGAAATCGATCCCGATAAAGTCAAAGCTATACAGGAGTTACCACCACCACATACTCTAAAGGAAGTTAGAGGGTTCCATCGCTCGGTTCATTTCATAACAAACCGAGAAGTGTGATCCTATCTTCCGTCTTCTTAAGAAGCACAACCCAAAAGTTTGGGATGATGAATGCCAAAAGACTTTTGACAAAGTCAAACATTACTTGTCCAATGCTCCAGTTTTGATGCCACCGAAGCCGGACAAACAATTAATCCTGTACTTGGCTGTATTCGAAAACTCTATGGGATGCGTATTAGGCAAGCATGATGAGTCAGGAAAGAAAGAAAGAGCAATCTATTATCTCAGCAAGAAATTCACTGAATACAAGATAAGATATTCTCTAATTGAGAAATTATGTTGTGCTCTGGTTTATATTACCCGAAGATTGAGGCAGTACATGTTATACTATACAACTTGGTTGATTTCAAAATTAGATCCTCTTAAGTTTATGATGGAGTCGATTGCATTGAATGGAAGAATGGCTAGATGGCAAATGTTGCTATCTGAATTTGACATAGTCTATGTGAATCATAAGGCAATAAAAGGGAGTGCAATAGCAGATTTTCTGGCTAGAAGAGCTCGTGAGGATTATGAGCCATTAGATTTTGATTTCCCAAATGAAGATCTAGTGTATGTTGCAACCATAGAAGAAGGAATTTCAGAAGGGCAACCATGGAAAATGAATTTTGATGGTGCTTCGAATGCCACTGGTAAAGGAATTGGGGCAGTTCTGGTATCCTCGAAAGGAGGTCATTACCCTCTCACAAGCAAGCTTGACTTCGATTGCACAAATAACATGATGGAATATGAAGCATGTATCATAGGTATTCGTGCAGCTATAGAACGCAAAATTAAGGTTCTAGAGGTGTATGGAGATTCTGCGTTGGTAATTTATCAACTCAAGGGTGAATGGGAAATGAGAGATTCCAAGTTAATTGATTATCAAAAGTTAGTTCTCGAATTAATTAAAGAATTTGAGGATATTACCTTTCATTACCTCCCGCGAAAGGAAAATCAGATGGTTGATGCTTTGGCTACCCTTCCCTCCATGATTATAGTCAATAAGTAAGAAGATATGAAGCCTATTCAAATGAGTATCTACGAGGTTCCAGCTCATTGCTACAACATTCAAGGGGAAGAAAAGGATAATCACCCTTGGTACTAGGAAATTTTGCAATACATAAAAGACCACAAGTACCCTGAGCAAGCCACCGAGAACGATAAAAGGACATTGAGAAGGCTCGCAATCGATTATGTCCTTGATAGGGATATTCTGTACAAAAAAAGAAAAGATCAGGTTTTGTTGACGTGTGTTGATGCTGTTGAGGCTAAGAAAATCCTAGAAGAAGTTCACAAAGGCATTTGTGGAACACATGCCAATGGTTTCACGATGGCTAGACAGATTATGAGATTTGGGTATTACTGGTCAACCATGGAAGGAGATTGCATTAGATACGCTAAGAAATGTCACAACTGCCAAGTTTACGGAGACAAAATTCATGTACCTTATTCATCTCTTCATGTTATGACTTCCCCATGACTTTTTTTTATGTGAGGCATGGACGTCATTGGACCAATCTTGCCAAAAGCTTCTAATGGGTATAGATTCATTTTTGTGGTCATCGATTACTTCACTAAGTGGGTGGAAGCTGCTTCCTATGCTAATGTTACGAGATCAACGGTTAGCAAATTCTTGAAGAAAGAAATTATTTGTCGGTATGGAATGCTAGAGAAGATCATATCCGACAATGCTTTGAACCTGAACAATAGCACAATAGCAGAATTCTGTAGTCAGTTCAAGATCAAGCATCACAATTCAGCACCGTATTGCTCGAAAATGAACGGTGTAGTAGAGGCAGCTAATAAGAACATCAAGAAAATTATGGGGAAAATGACAGACTTACAAAGAATGGCATGAGAAGTTATCATTTGCTCTGTATGCTTATTGAACGTCTGTCAGAACTTTTACCGGGGAAACACCTTTCTCATTAGTATATGGAATGGAGGCAGTCTTACCCATTGAAGTCGAGATTCCTTCCCTCCAAGTCTTATCAGAAGTAAAGCTAGATGAGGCAGAATGGGTCCAGTCAAGATATGACCAGCTAAATCTAATTGATGAAAAGAGGCTGAAAGCTATTCAACATGGCTAGATGTACCAAAAAAGGATGATACAGGCTTATGATAAAAAGGTTCGCCCTAAAGAATCCCACGAGGGACATCTAGTTTTGAAAAAGATCCTTTCTATACAAAAGGACTTCCGAGGCAAATGGATGCCAAATTGGGAAGGCCCATATGTGGTAAAGAAAGCCTTTTCTGAAGGAGCTTTGGTTCTAGCTAAGATGGATGGCAAGGATTTGTCAAAACTCTTGAACTTAGATTTAGTGAAGAAATACTTCACCTAAAAAAAAGGTTTGAGTTGAAAACCCGCAAAGAGCGACTCAAACAAAAAAAAAGGGAGGGGCCGAGATGAAAACCCGTAAATGGCGTCTCGAAGCCTAAAGAGATTTGAGTTGCCCAAAAGGATGGCTCAAATTTGGATAAAGATTGGGCACGAAATAGACTTCTTTATCAGAAGTAATAGAATGGAGAGACATTACATCTTGGGCATCGACGAAGTGCAATAGTTATCATGGGTACACATCAGGCTCAGGGTGGTCTTTATCAAATTTACTCAAAGAAATTCATATGTTGATATCTAGGGGCATCTGATTTTACTTCTCTTTGCTCACTTTAACAATTCTGGTCAATGTGTACTATTTTTTACCAACATTTGCCATTCTTGGACCAATGTTTGCAATGTTGACCATTGTTTAATGTTTGACATTCTTTGAACCAATGTTTGATATTGATTTTATTCATTCTCATTCAAGTTTTGTTTCCAATAAATTCAATCTTATCCATTTTCGTAACCTTGTTCAAAGTTTTTTTTTGCATTGAAATAATGGTTAATGGACTTGACGGTATAAATGTATAAAAAGATTTTTTACATATCGCTTTGGAAAATTTCTAAATAGTACAGGGACCTGAAACAGTACCACTAGTCATAAATAACCAAATCCAAGGGTTGAAGGGGTCCTGAAACAAATAGTTCAGTTTATGAATACCTCTTCGAATGTCATATCGAAAGCACCAGACTTGAAAGAAAGGCATGGTGACACATCAGTGTTAGAACTTAGGCAAAAGACGATCAATGACGACCTAAGGACTAAAAAACAAAATCATTCTAAAATATGACATCTTTGCATTTATATCAGCATCATTTATACGCATTTAGATAAGAGCATTTGATTTATTCAAATCGTAGCATCCTAGTTACAAGGTTTAGATAAAGGCCCATAAAACAGATTCGACAAGTCATATCCTCAGAGAATGGCGTGACAAATTAAATCCTATACCCCTAAAGCTATAGAGGGATGGATTGAAGCCGCAATGGCGAATCTCATACACCTAAAGCTGTAGAGGTGGTAGATTGAAGCCACAATGGCGAATCTCATACACCTAAAGCTATAGAATGGCAGATTGAAGCCGCAAGGGAGAATCTTATACTCCTGAAGTTGAAAAAGGGTAAATTGAAGCTACAAGAGCAAATCCTATAACCTTAAATTTGTAAAAGGGTGGAATAAAACTCGTAATAGCAGACCTCGATCTCCATTAAAGTTGTAGTGAAATGGAGTGAAGCTAAATCCTATATCCCTGAAGTTGCAGTGGATCAGATTGAAGCTACGAAGGCGAATCCTTATCTCTCTGAAGTTGCAGTGGAGCAGGATAAAGCTACAAAACCAAATCTTATACCCCTAAAATTGTAGTGGGTCAGATTAAAGTCATGAAAGTAAATCTTTATCTCACTGAAGTTGTAGTGGAGTAAGATGAATCTATAACATCAAATCCTATATCCGTGAAGTTGCAGTGGATTGGATTGAGGCTACATTAGCAAGTCCTATCTCCATAAAGATAGCAGGATAAAGCTACAATATTGAATCCTATCTTCCTGAGGTTGCAGTGAAGCGGATAAAACAACAATTCCAGTGCTCCTAAAGTTTCAACAGGCTGGAATGAAGTTACAACGAAAGACTTCATCTCCTTGAGATTGCAATAGGGCAAGATGAAACCATGCCACCAAATCCTATCTTCCTAAATTTGTAGAGAAGCGGATACAATGAAGATGAGTAACCAATAAACTGAAAAAGCGGGTTACTAAGAAAGAGAAACATCAAAAGATGAATTCAGTAGGACCGAACGAAACTGGTATTCTTTTGAGTCCTTTCTCTATTCTCATTACACGGCAACGAGCAAAGAGGGGCAACTATACCGGCCCAATTTTGTCCGGCCCTTAACAACCCAATTTTTATTTATTTATTATTATTTTATAAATAAATAAACAAACAAATAAATAAATAATAAAATTTAAAAAAATACAACCCCAATTCCATCTACCCAAAACCTAAACTAAATTAACCCTAAAAGTCTAACCTAAACTAAGCCCAAGTAGCCCAAAACATTAAACACAAACAAAAAAACCCTAGCTACCCTTTTTGGATCTATCGCCGGAACACACCCACACAGCCGTCGCCGCCACCATCGTCGCTATCCTCAGACGTGGTTTCCACGATCTGCACGCAACTCGATTTCTCATGTCACCAAAAAATCTGAGAAAAAAGATTGTAAATTGTTTTATAAAACAAAAAAAAATCAAATGTAAAAACTTATTGAAAAGCTATAAAAAATTAATATACAAGAATTTCTGGCATTCGAAATACAAAGAGAATCAGCATTTTTCTTTAACGTCGCCGTCGTTGGAGGGTCGTCGGAGGGTCAATTTTCCTTTAGAAACCGAAAGGTTTCTTTTTTAAAAAGAAAATTTTGGTTGGTTTTTCACTAAAATAACTCTAGATCTGAGATTTTGGAAATTTTAAAAGGCTTTTTTGTTTAAAAAAAATTTCGATCGCCGTCGGCCCGCGGTGGTGCTTCTTCGGACCATGGCCGGCCAAGCCCTTGTTTGAGAGAAAAAAAAAATAAAGGAAGAATTTTTTTTAAAAGAAACAAACAAGGATCAAATGATTTTTAAAATGTTTTTTTTACTTATATAGTAACATCAAAATGACGTCATTTTTAGCCTAACTTAATAGGCTCCAAAATGACGTCGTATTGAGGCAAGACTCGAAACTCGACCCGTTTGAGGCTTGAGGATCTGTATTTTTTTAAAATTTTGGCAATTAATCTCCCTGATCCTTCCGTATTTTAAAAACATCACAATTTAATCATTTTCCATCTTTTTAGTTATTTGTATTTAGCCTATTAATTTTAATTTGCTTATAATTTGACCCTTTTCTTTAATTTCACCCCATTCAATGTCTGTTTTTTACAAAATAAACCCCACTGTTTTATTTTATTTAATTTGACCCCAACTTTTTTATTTTCTTTCCCATATTATTTTATTCATTATTCATTTTTATCTTATTACTTTGATTTCATTCATTAAATTTGCTTCTTATTTATTTTTTATGAAATTTATATCCTCATTTTTATCTAATTAAATTATTTATTTATGTGTAATCTTATAATATTTAATTGTATTGATATTTTATTTATTTGCATGTCATATTTTGCCTTGAAATTGATTATATGCTTATTGTATAATTGACTTGACTATTTTAGAATTTTTCCTTAATTAATTAATATTTATTGCTATTATTATCATGACTATACTATTATTTAGTTATGTTGTTAATTGTTATTTATTGTACTCATTTAATTCATTCTATTTGTGCATGATTTTATTTTGTCATTATAATTGTGTACATATTCATTTATTTATTTTTATATGATATTTTAGTCCATCTTAAATATATAAATCGTTTTAAAAAAATGAGGCAATGTTCTTTAGTTCGGGGATTTGAGAGAATCATGCCCTAACTCACTGGACGCGATTTTTTTCTTTGAATCGAGATAATCGAATACCGTATTTAAAACTAAAAATACGAGATTTTGAGAAAATAATTAGAAATGCTTATTATTTTCGAAAATTTGAATTGTTATATTCTAACTTACTAGATGTGGCTTTTCTTCTTGATTAATTCGACATAACGAGCATTCTTCGTACTTTTTTAAAATAAACATGTCATTCATGCACTTAGGAATCTCGATTTAAATATTTTCTTAAGTTTGTAATTTTTAACCATTAAGACTTTAAATAATCGATTAGGTGCCAATTTTTGGGCGTGTGGGGTGCTAATCATTCCTTATGCGTAACCGACTCCCGAACCCATTTGATGGTTTCAAAGACCAAAATTATTTTAATAATTTTAAAAATCTTACAAGGTGACCCAATTACACCTATTTTAAAAATTATTAGTGGTAACTTCGTTTTCATTTTTCGAAACATAATTTGAGATCTTTTTTAAAAAATGGTTTCAACAGATATAATACATGAAAAATTTACCACAAAAAGGTTATGTTTATTCACGAGTTCTTGTAACTTGGGTAGCAATCATGCATTGATAAATGCCCCTCATTGCTTGTAACATTAGAAATATTTTAGTATTACTACTAACGTTACAAGAACTTACAAGGTCTGTAACACCTAAAACCCGACACTGTTACCGGTTAGGGTCCCGGGGTCTTTCCTATCATTTACTGTTGCAACACTCATGTCTCATCATTTTCAATATTTCCAAAAACGTATACGTGATAAGTTATAAGCTTTTAATAACAATATAAATCAATAAGGATATCATTTTACAAAATCTGAGGAACTTCTATCGGTAACTGTTAGACAAGTATCGGTAGAAGTCAAGTCAGTAAGCAATTCAAAATAGCCTCAATTTCCTACCGGTACAAGTTTGGTTATTACTGATACAATATACACTTCTACCGATACAACGAATTCCAGAGAGCTAGGAAGATTTACCCTGCAACTTCTACAGATGCAAGTTTTAGACTACCAATACTACTATGAACAGAACTATCGATACTTCAGAGACTTACACCGAAACAATGCAACTCAGTAACTAAAATTCAAATGCTCTGTACTTCTACTGATACATGCATGAGTGCTACCAATACAAGTATGCAGATTTCCAAACCAACATACAATTTCTCATGGAAATAAAACAAACATACCAAATGTTCATGGTTTCACAAGACATTATACCTTATACATATATGCGTACTTGATCCATTAACAAAACTTACCAAAACCTAAGTGCAATATTCAACCAAATCATTAGCATTTCACAACTCATTCAAAATTAAATACTATAAAAGATGACAACATCCTAGTACATGTCATATAACCAGGTGATGTAAATACTACCAAACGAGCTCCCGAGATGGTGTGATTTCTTCGAGATGATCCGATCTTCAACCAGCAAACGAAATCTACAAAACAATAACAATACACGAGTAAGCTTTCTAAGCTTAGTAAGTTCGCAAACTTTATAATTCAATACATCATAAAGTCTTGCAAAGACATGTTTCATCAAGTCACTTTTACGGAATTCCAATTCATCCATAACTGAATTAACCTTATGCTCCAACCGAGTCATAAGTCTTCCTTTTTAAACAAATCATATGCTCTACCGAGACATAAGTCTTCCTTTTTAAACAAATCATATGCTCTACCGAGACATAAGTCTTCCTTTAAACTTAATCTCATGCTCATCCCGATTCACGAGTCTTCCATTTATACATAATATCATGTTCATCCCGAGACATGAGTCTTCCATTTATTTATAATCTCATGCTCATTTCGAGATATGAGTCTTCCATTTATTTATAATCTCATGCTCATTTCGAGACATGAGTCTTCCATTTATACATCAAGTCTTTATTCATCAACCAAACCAAGAACTTCCACGTTAAGCATTAATTAGTAGTTCAAATATGAAATTTAACAAACGAACTTACAGGATTGATTTGTAGTAATGACTCAAGTACAAGTACTACCCGTTAGTAAAACATCCAAGACTAGCTCTCGAATCTGTATAGCTCCTAAAGAGATGTCCTTTGTCTCTCAATTATTCACGAAGTTCATATGTGTCATATACCATGTCCGTTGTAATTAACTTTCATCACATTATACCATTTCGGGCAAACATCCATATAATCTTTATTTATCAAACATAACGCCGAATTAACTAACAATATCATTTAGTTCAATTTACTATTTGTCATATATCAATTAAATTAATTCATTCGTAACATGAATAATAATTAATACAACACTTAATCATTTAAGCGTTTCGTTGTCAACTGATTTCAACTATATCATTTTAGTTTAATTCAATTCCTCAATTTAATATTTACTAAGAAAACAAATTTAAATATAACATACTTAAATTATTTCAATAATTTACAAATAGAAACTAAATCAATTATTTTACTGTACGAACTTACCTGACTAAATTGTAGTAATTGTCAAAGTACAAAGACTACTCTACTACTTTATCTTTCCTCGGTTATCAACACGTTCTTGATCCACCAATAATAGTTCCATTTAACTAATTAATTCCTACAATAAAATTAACTCATTTTATGCAATTAAGTCCCTTTTAACATTTTTACCAAATTACCTTTAACTTTTCACTTTTATTCAATTTAGTCCTCAAGCCTCAAACTTGCAAATTAACCATTTTTCTTTGAAAATAAGTTTAGACGAATTATTATGGGTCTCTCCACGGCCCATATTTGTTGTTATTTGTCATCAAGTCCTTTTACTTTTATTACTTCCTCATTTTAGTCCTTTAACATAAAAATTACTAAAAATCACTTTACAAAATAGTCTTATTTAACAACCAAGCTTAATAATTTATCATTAATATTAAAAAACACTCTAAACTCATCAATGACATAACTGTAACAACCCGAATTTCAGTGTTGTCGAAAACAATGATTTTGGGATCACAACTCCGATGAGTTGAGTCGTAAATATATTTATTTAATATTTATGAATCCAATATCATCGTATTAAATTTTGGTTAAAATATTTTATCATTTAGATAGTTAATTGAGTTGCAAGGAATGAAGTGTAAAGGTTGTGAAAATAAAGTTCCATTAACTAAAGGTATGAAATGCTAGTTAAAAGGTAAGATAAAGTCCTTAAATGGTAATTAAACCATTAGGAATTTAAGTGGATGGTTAAGGGTTTAGAACATGTCAAATTTGTTTATATTTAAGCAAAGGTAAATTAGTAATTTGATAAATAAATGTTATAATGGAAAAAGTCATGATTTTAGGTTATCTTCTTCTCTTTAAACAAAAGAAAAAGGAGAGAAACCCTAAAAACCATAGGAGACATTCGACTAAGCTTGTGCTTGTGATTTTAGTAGGTAAATCTCGTTCGTTTTTAGCAATTTCTGTATTTTTGAGTCCGTATTAGCTTAATCTAACTAATTTAGGGACTAATTTGTGAATCTGTCAAATGTTATAAATCTTGCCATTATTGAATATGTCTTCTCTTGAAGGCTTTTAATGGATTTGTATGTTTGATGATTGGGTTTGATACTTGTGTAAAGTGATTTTTGATTAAATTAGGGTTTAAGGACTAAATGCTAAAACGGTGATGTTGTTGTACTTGTTATGAAATAAATGGATTTGTATGGGTTGTATGATGATTATGAGTATTCGGCTGGTATGAATTGAGGAGGAAGGCAGTATTTTGCATGTTTTGTGTTGAAAGGACTAAATTGAATAAAAAGAAAGTATTAGGGGTAAAATCATAATTTTACCGAAAAGGGATTTGATTATGTTAAATAATTGATTGTCTGATTTAATATGAGAAATTGAATGATTTGTGAATGTAAACTATGACCATGCCACCGATCGTGGAAAGGAAAAAGTAGCAGAATAGTCCTTGGGATTCATACACAACTGCAACCCAATCTGGTAAGTTCATATAGTTAAAATTCCAACTTAAATAGTTTATTATTGTAATATGACTATTGTAGTGAGATGAAATGATAATCAAAATTTTGGAAGACAAGTATGAATGAAATACGATGGACAAATGGGTTCGAGCTATAAACGAAAGGGTCTAATGACAAGTGTCATCGTGAGTGAATGAATCTTTTATGGATTAATGGTCCGATGACTAAGTGTCATCGTGAGTAAATGAATCCTTTATGGGATTAACGGTCCGATGACTAAGTGTCATCGTGAGTAAATGAATCTTGTATGGATTAAAGGTCCGATGACTAAGTGTCATCGTGAGTTTATAGATTCCTATATGGAACGAGAGGTCCGATGATTATATATCATCGTGAGTATTAAGTGAATGAGTTTCAATATGGATCAAGGGTCCGATAATTGTGTGTCATCGTGAGTGATAAATGCGAGTGAGACTTACCTCGGATAAACACAGTATTCCATTCGACTAATTGGATTTTTACATCTCTTGAAGTTCGATAAATCTAGTTAACTTTATGAACTTACTAAGCCTTAAAGTGCTTACCCTTGGATTTGCATTTGTTTTGTAGATTCAATTTTTGCTGTTCGGAGATCTGATCATCTTGAAGCATCACACTATCCCGGAGTTGTTCGGTAGATCTTTACATCACTTGGTTACTATGGCATGTACTAGGATGATGTTACCTTTTTCTTTATACAATGAGTTTGTGAAAAACTTTGTTATGTTTTAATGAAATGTTGGATGTAGTTTTAAGTACCTTGTATTGACATAAATCTTGTATTTGTGTTGTCTTGAATGCATAGTTAAAAGTTGTGCTTATATGAAAACAATGAACTTGTGTTTGGTATAATTCTTGAGATTTAGCATACTTGTTTCGGTAGAACCCATGTATGTTTCGGTAGAAGTGCAGGGTAGGAGAGAGGTTGTACACTGACTTGAGTTGTATCGATAGCTAAATTGTGAGTATCGGTAGTTGTATGTATAGAAGTATCGGTAGTTTGCATGCTTGTATCGATAGAATTTACAGGATGAAAATTTAGCTCTTTGGAGTTTTTAGTATCGATAGATGCATGACATGTATCGGTAAAAATTATACTTGTATCGGTAGAACTAGTACAAGTATCGGTAGAAATCTACACTGTTTAGAATTGTTCATTGAATTGACTACTATCGATACTTGACCATCAGGTACCGGTAGAAGTCCCCTAAAATATTGTAAATTCCATTTTACCCATGACAAAATAGTCTTATGTTTAGATATTGTTTAAAATTGTGGGAAATAATTTTTGAATTGAATAAAGATGTGAACAGTCGGATATATGTAAAAGATGAATAGTATAAAATGAATAGAAGACACCGGGATCCTAATTGGCGACAGTACTCGAGATTTAGGTGTTACATGAACCAAAATGTTTAACAATTTTATAAATTAATCCCCGTGTTTGCTAGATCAAACTAAAATGAACTCAAAAACATAAAAATTAGTAAAAACGAACGAGGAATACTCACCTAATCGAAGCAACAAACTAGGCCGAATGTTCATCCTCTTCTTTTTAGGGTTTCGATTCTCAAAATTGAATGAAGAAGATGATACTCATCTTTATCAATTAGTTTATTTTAATTTTATCATTTTTTATTACTCAATTACCATAATACCTTAATTAAATCACTCAAATCCAACATTTATAGCACTAGAACCATCCACTACTACCTTTAAGGTTTAATTACTATATTAGTCTCTTTAATTTACCTTTTAATTAATAAATCCATCTTTTTCCATATTTATGATTTAGTCCCTTTTACTTAATTAACTAACTAAATGATAAAATTTCTTAACTAAAATTTACTATGAAACTAATAACATTGTAAATATTAAATAATTAATATTTACCGTCTGACACATCGAAGTGGTGGCCTCGAAATCACCATTTCCAATCATACTAAAAAAATTAAACTAATTAGTAAATATTTATTTAATTAGGATTTAATTGTAATATACCAAAATCTAAAGAGTTCCACATCATTTCTATTATTAGGCCATTTAAGGAGGATCCAATTACACAATTGATCCTTCAATTATATTAAATTCCAACTAAACAAACTTTATTTCAATTTAACCTTAAACTAATTAGGACTAAATAAATAAATAATCTAAAAGTTAGTGGATTCAATCATATCCACCACCGCTTGGACTTTTTTACCATGGTTTAATTTCCATTTTGGTCCCTTTCATTTTTAATCAATAATAATTAACTTTTACCTCTTTACAATTTACTCCTTTTTCCTTAATTAAGTAATTAATCCTCAAAATTACCTAACCAAACGTCAATTCATATATAATAAGACTCAGTAAATATTTAATAAAAATATTTACGGCCCTTAATTTCAAAAACGGGGTCCTGATACCTAATTTTCTAACATACTTGACTTTTGAATCAAACCACTTATACTAACTTTTAATTTAATAATTAAAATTCACTCATTCAAAATTTCATATAAAAATTATTATTAATTCATATAATTTAAACACTCATTATAAGAATTTTCTCGTCGGGTTTGTGGTCCTGAAACCACTGTTTTCGACACCACTGAAAAACGGGTTGTTACAAGGTCACACCCTATGGTTAAAGCAAATAGAATTCACGCAAAAACGTTCGGTGTATACCCTCCTACATACATCTCTGGCAGACAGTATCTCCTGGCGGATAGTATCGCTTGGCGGACAGTATCGCTTGGACGATACGGTTCACAAATACTTCCCTAGAGTTAATATTTACGGAAGTTAATATTCTTTTGGAAAGAATATAAAATTTTAATACCTTCCATGATTTTCCCTAGAAGAAAAAGGAGATTATTTCGTTTTTATTATACATGATTAATAAAAAGAAAAATATTCCTAAGGATGGGTAAGAGGAAGTAAGAAAATTCAAAAGGTCTAACAACCAAATTTTGAATTCTCTCTAAAATGTTCGAAGAGTTTTCTTAATTAGGTGGACTACGTAGAGGTTGAGATGATTTTGTTGCGGCTTGGAATCGACACCCTGAAAGAAATCAAATAGTTAAAGGTATATATTCAACTTCTTTTCAAATCGATTCGTTCCTCGTACATGGATCATTGGTTGATAATTGTCGAAATAATTTTTCTGTTGCGCCATAGGGCGTACGAGTGATCCAACACATATTACCACCATGGCGCGACATACCCTTGATGAAAGCAAGAGTAGTGGATAAATAAGTGTCGTGTTGTGCCATACCTTCTCTATGGAGCGACATGCAGGTCATTTTCGGATACTTTCCGTTCTTGGTTCGATGCGATCTTCAGAGATATTACCCAAGTTTGCATGTAAAGTCAAGCCCTAGATGACCTCTTATATTGTCCTTACCAGTAGCTGCACCCTCCAAGTCGTCATAATCAACCAAACAACCTTTCGCTACCTTTTTCTTTGAGACTTCTCGAAGTCTCTACCTTTTACCTATTCCATAGCCTCAAAATCATGCATAAGAACCTTTCGAAAGTGAATCCGTAGCGGTTAACCATGCCAACATCCGAGAAAGGGAGCTAGAAAATAACCTTCGAGCAGTTCAACGAAAAATTCCTCTACCAGAATGAGGTTTTGAATCCATAAGTGGATTGAAAAGCGAAACTTGGGAGATGATTCAATTTCATCGATGAGAGAAGTTTTGTATAATCCCGATTGATCCGGTTTACATTTCAATTGTGCACCAATTTTATGTCGCATTAAAGGAGACGAATGCAAATAAACCAATGGATGTGAATACTAGTTTGAGGGAAGGAAACTTCTATCTCACCTCCCGAGATAGCAAGGTATTAAAACTTTCCATTATATATGAGTGATTTTATACAACAAATTGATTTAATGTATTTCCCAAGAGAAAATATGGACAATGTAATTAATCTCCTAATGGACGGAAAGGATGAGTGGAAATGCCACTTAGGAGCAGACTTTCCTATGTCGTTCTCTCATGACAAGTTAACTTTGAAGGCTAGAATGTGGTTGAAATTTATCAGCACTCAATTCTGCACAGCGTCAGACATGTCTAATATCGATACGTTACAAGCAACGTTGTTGTATGCGATTTTAAAGAAAGAAAGAATTTGTGTGGGGACATGGATATATTGGAGTATGCTTCAATGCACAAGGAAAAATGAAGATCAATTACTTTTCCCACACTTAGTGACAGTCTTATGCAGACAAGAAAAGGTGCAAACGGGGCGACCGGGTCGATTCTTACAACCAATAAAGTTTCCGATATTGGAACCAAGTGTGGAGTATCTTATAGGGCATAAGAAATAGAAAAGAGCTATAAAGACAAAACCACATCTAGGCGAGAATGTGTTATTTGATTCAGAATGGATAGTTCGATGGATGCAAGAAACTGGACCAATTTACGAGGATTATGTGAGGAAAAACATATTGAAGTTGTCACAATTTCTAGCAACCAAGTACGAGATAAAGGCTAAATCAAGCAAGAAGAAGATAGAGAAGGAATCGAAAGATGAGGAAGATTCCGAATAAGATCTAAGGAAGATCCGAAAAGAGAACCAAACAAAGCTAATGAAGCGTTGGAGCCTGCTTCCGACTAATTTTGAACAATTTTTAATTTTTTAAGTTGGACCTTGTATTTTGATTTTATTTGGGATGATTTTTGTTTTGATTTCAATTTAGTCAGGACTTCAATATTTTGTATATAATTTTTTTTTAGTTTTTCTTTGTAGAAATCTCTTTTTTTATTGCGCTATAATTTTGCCAATAACGCAAGGAGTAGTCACACTAATTGAGTTGCACCTATCATGTTAATCGGGTAATTTTTTTTTATTGCACATTAAAGAAAATATGTTAATGTGGGGTGACTTAATTTTTTTAAAATTTTTAAAATTTTAAATTATTGTGTTATTGTATTTTGTTTTTCCAGATACAAAACAAATCATACTGGTCAGACGGATAAACATGATGGAAATTCTTAATGATGACGTTAAATTCAATTAAAAAGTATATTTTTATTAATTAAATTAAATTAAATTAAATTTACAAATCCTTATATTTTTACAGAACCACTTATTCAGTCCTTTATTTCGGTTCCTTCGTCTCTCCCAAAAGCCGTCTCAGAAGAAAACGAAACGAAGACGAAAGGCTCTCATTTCCTATCAATCCCCCAAACTGAATATAAAAAGAAATTGCTTTTTTTTTTTCTCTCCCTTCCTCTAAACGAACCATAACACAAATCCAAATCAAAACGCAAGAAGAGCCCATCGTGAATGGAGAGATAGAATCGCTTGGTTGAATTGGTCGGGAGAAGATCTGAGTTGGAGTTTTAGATAAAGTTAGTTTTATAAATGGGCGCCGCGGGTTCTAAACTTGAGAAAGCATTGGGCGATCAGTTCCCTGAGGGCGAACGATATTTTGGCCTTGAAAATTTTGGCAACACTTGCTATTGTAACAGCGTTTTGCAGGTTTTTTTTTTTAATTCTCTTCTTTTGATAACGGTTTAATTTGAATCTAATTCCATTTGTCTTCTTTTTCCCCTTTTCTTCAATTTTTTTTGAAGTTATGTTGAATTTCATAGTTTATGTTAATTTTAATGTTGTGGATTTGATTGATTTTGAATTTGTAGCGTTGTAGGGTTTTTTAAAATATATACAATGTTTATGGTAATCTATAAATAATGTTTGTACTTTTTGGTTGCTCTAGCATTTCTCCGGCAATCGCTTCTTGATGGCTTAGATAATGTGTTCATTTGACCTACTTGTAGCAGTAGAAGGCAAGTCTGGCATTGAGTGGTTGAGTTGGATTACATAACATCTGAATTGCTTTAACAGTCATTTCTGAGTGAATTACTCTATGGGACTCTGTGATCATTGCTGTAACTCTATTTTATTCTTGCTTTCTAACTAATTTCACATCATTAGCACATGTATGGTTATCTGGGAAGGATTGAAAGTCGGGTTGAGTTGGTTTATTATTATTATTTAAAATTGTTGGCTAACATACTCTCTTAGCTTCAACAATCCTGATAGTCTCATGTCATTTCTCTTTTCTTTTTTTCATTCAGGCACTTTATTTTTGTGTCCCATTTCGTGAACAGCTGCTAGAATATTATTCAAGTCATAAAACTGGTGCTGATGCTGAAGATAACCTGCTGACATGCTTGGCAGATCTGTTTACACAGGTAGTGACTCCGTTAGAATTGTAGTGTTGCACTCCTCTATATTTGATTAGCAACCACTGTTTCTTTAGAGCAGATTACCTTTTCTGCCTAGCTGTAGTTTGTATTCTAGTAAGCCTGCGGTGTTACATATTTTTTTCAAAGCCAAATCATTTCTTTTCAAATGATGCCAAAACCAAATATCACCATTATTTCCTTTCTCCTTTTACCATAACAATGTGCTTAAGTTGCAATGCCTTGTTTTAGTCTAGCCTTAATTTCCAAGAATTATTCTCCTAATTGATTCATTTAACAATGGTTTCTTTAATTATTAGACATCCTAGGAGCCCATGGGCAATTAGTTAGAAGTATGAAGCTGAAGATATCATCTTTATGATTTGATGAAAAATGGCCCCTATATAAACTTTTAACAAGATGTGCAAACATGATGAAGACTTATAGTAATAAGCCATTTACCAACAACAATAATCTTACATTCTGATCACAAGGCCCTGGCTTCCTACAAGAAGGAATGATGTGCATGCATTTTTGAAAACATATATTTTTTAACATTAGATAAATCATTTTATTTTCTGCAAATCCTATCCTTTCTCATAATTGCTTCTATTTTTTTTCTGCTTCTTTCCTTAACTCTTTCTAAATGGTTTGGTTTGATACTTCATATCGTAATGTATTATCCTTTAGGAAATTGCTTCGATGCATGCAAACTGTTTTCTTCAGGTTTTCTCTTTGGCCTTTAAGAGTCGTAAGTTTTAGCTGTAGTGGGGAACATGGTTGTCTTCAGTTTTTGGCAAAGGTTATTTATTGCTTTGGTATATTTTCCCTCCACCTCTCCCTCTCCTGTAGTTAGTCATGCGACATATGTTGCTTATGGTTGATTCCTAACGGGACAAACTGCCGGTTGCTCTGTGTTTAGATAAATTCACAGAAGAAGAAAACAGGTGTCATTGCTCCAAAGCGTTTTGTACAGAGATTGAAGAAACAAAATGAGCTTTTCCGCAGCTACATGCACCAGGTAGTAGAGTGCTTTATATTTATTTGGCTCAAGTTCTTCCTCTAAATTGAGGATTTTTTTGTTTGATTCAAGGTTTTCAGTTGGTATAATGTTGTAGCTTTTTCCTGGCATGTAACAAAGAAGTTGACTTTATCACTGTAAAGAATAATGCCGAAGAGTAACTATTTTTCCCTTTTTTTCATTATTCGATAGGATGCTCATGAGTTCTTGAATTTCTTGCTAAATGAACTTGTTGACATACTGGAGAAAGAAGATCAAGCTGTGAAAAAAGAAGGAGAAACTTCGTCACCATCTGAAAAGACTGTAAACAGGCCAAAGAATCCTCAGGCAAATGGTGTTCAAAAAGAGCCCCTGGTTACCTGGGTACACAAGAGCTTTCAGGTCAGTTTGCTAGTTATATTCCTATATTCTGATCAATTGTTCAAGTTACACACTGTATTTACTTTGCTTTGCAAGAAATATTGAAATTTCTTTGCTTAGGTTATATCTAAAACTAATAAATAAAATACCACAAAACTTGATTCCTCAGTGGAATGACCAAAATTGTAGGAATATATTTGGTCTTGAAAGCATTTGCGTAGAAAGCTAATCTAATCAGTGCACTAATAACTAAGCCCATCATCAATTAATTTGGCACTTGTATTACAGCTTTTCTCTTACTTTTATAATCTCATTTGTAATCAATAAATAATAAACTAAGAAACCGTGACTGCCTCTATCATCTTCCCCTTAATGGTTTATCTGTTGATGGTGTCTATGAAGGACTACCTAGTAACACCATTCTCCTCTGTGTGTGTGGGTGGGTGGGTTTCTCTGTGTTTGCATTCAGGTATTTTAGAAAGAATCTCATTATCTGATTGGACAATTTGAGACAGGGAATACTTACCAATGAGACGAGATGCTTGCGATGTGAGACAGTGACAGCAAGAGATGAAGCTTTCTTTGATTTGAGCCTTGACATTGAGCAGAACAGCTCAATAACTAGCTGTTTGAAAAATTTCAGTTCTACCGAGACATTGAACGCTGAGGACAAATTTTTCTGTGACAAGTGCTGCAGGTAATTTCCATTTATACAGGTTTTATTGCATCACGTGGATGTATTCTATTCCGTAATGCCTGTTTTCTTCTCACACGGTTTCAGGATTCAACTTGTAAAAGTAGTTTATAATGGAAACCAATATTTCACTCAATAATCCTGTATGAGATTTGCGGAGTGGCCAGAATGTGTTAAAATTTGTTATTTAAAGGTGTCAATTCTGATCATGGACCTAATGAGATATGTGGAAGGCAAAACATGCATACCTCATGATTATACATTTTCTTGATGGTTTGAACATCAAACTTGCATGGTGCAATTAATTGTTTCATTTTCGTAAATAGTAGTTAATAGATATAAAACTTTACTTTTTCAATGGTTCCAAAGATGCATATCATAATGATAAATATGCAGAAAGCAATAACCATGGATGATGTTGATTTACTTGCAGTTTGCAAGAAGCCCAGAAGAGAATGAAGATAAAGAAGCCTCCTCACATCCTGGTTATCCATTTGAAACGGTTCAAGTACATTGAGCAGCTTGGCCGGTATAAGAAGCTCTCCTACCGTGTTGTGTTCCCACTCGAGCTGAAACTGAGTAATACTGTGGAAGATGCAGATTCTGAGTATTCTCTATTTGCTGTAGTTGTTCACGTTGGAAGTGGACCTAACCATGGGCACTATGTTAGCCTGGTGAAAAGCCATAACCACTGGTTATTTTTTGATGATGAAAACGTGGAGATGATTGATGAGTCTGCAGTTCAGACATTTTTCGGGTCTGCCCAGGAGTACTCAAGTAATACAGATCATGGCTATATCTTATTTTATGAAAGCCTTGGTGCAAACAAGAGCTGAGAAAAGAGGGTTTCGATTTTACCATGAGTACAGGTATCTATTCTCCCAATCTCAATTTTCTTAAACCACCTATGCTTTTTTTTTGCCGATTTTCTCGACGTCCAATATTGTGGGAAGAGCCGGCAAATTCATATCCGTGAGATGATGTGGATCATGAAAAAATGTATACTTAGGTTTTTGCAATGTACAGTGGATGGTGGAAGCACACTGTCCTTCTGTTTCTTTTTTTTTTTTCCCCACAATAAGATATAAAAGAGAGCAATGTATAATGTTGTGAGAATATCAGAGTTCTTGTATTTTTCATGATTGAATGTTCCAACATTAGCAATGCATTTGGATTTTGCTTCTAACTTTAATAGTTAAATGATATTTTTACCAAAATTAAAAAATCGAATCAAAATTTAAATCGACATGACTTTCAAATCTCAATTTAACTAATCCCCATTTTTTTGGGGATCTGTATTTTGCATTCATCATCTTACTACAATTGTTACCAAAATTGCAAATCGCAGCAACAAATAAAAAACTTATAAAGTTATATACTCTAAAACTTTTGTAAATGAATTTTTAAAAGCCTATTAATAGTATATTGTCTACAAATATTATCCTGTACAACACTAACCATTGATTTGTTGCATCCTTGATGTAATCTTGTGTTGTTCTCCAATTTTAGTATAGTGGAGACTAAATCTTTACTTTGTAAGTTATTTTTATTTGAGAAATCACACCCAAAGGAGAAGCGGTCCTTCCCCTCGGCCACACAACCCAAAATCCAGATTTTGCAGGTCCTGTTGGTAACAACGAAATGAAAGAATGTTTTGGAATCGAGAAATGCCACCAAATTACTGTATGCCAATCCTTATTGCCTACCTCATGTTCTAGATCATTCCATACCTTGGCAGCCTTTCGGTAAGCATTAATGAGCTTCCGTACCAATCTATCTCCTTGTGTCACAAGCTATGCAAAGGAGTCTACGATCAAGGTACATTTTAATGATTCATCTTGTTCACTTGGGGTCATTTGGTCTAACAGGATTGGCTTATTACTTGGAGAGATTGAAGGCCCATCTATTTAGTTTGGTGAATATGTAAATACTCTAGTCATATGTATTTTACTAGGATGAATGTTTTGTAATCTTAGAGGATTTTGTAATCTTAAAATCTTGTAAATCTCTTAAAGAATCTCAACTTGTAGATTGACTTTAATCTCAGCAGTTGATGTATTTTAAGCTATACCACTAGATCATGGGGCGCTTAACTATAAATATAGTCATTGCTTTCATTTGTAATCCTTCAAAGTAATGGAAACACTTGGTGTACGTTGCTTTTCTTTGGCTTTGTTGTTCGTTCGTAGCTTTTTTGCCTTATAAGATTGCTTTTGCGTTATTTTGATACCTCAGAGAAATTTCGTTGTGAATTCTTATCTTTTGAGATTGAGAGATTTGTGGGTAATGTAAGGCAGACCCTTGAAGAAGTTGATGGGCATACCACAGAGTTGGAATCGAGGCAAGATTAACTTAAAGGACAAGTGGAAGAGGCTCTTAGTGCAAATGTGGATGTGATGCAAGGGGTTCTCAGTATTATTATGGGTGAGCTACCTGAGAAGGATGATGCTCTCGAGGCCATTGTGACAACATTGAAGGAACAAATTGAGAAGCTCAAGGAGGATCTCATTATCTGAAAAGCTGCTTTGGGTAATGGGGTGTTAGTTGCAGCACCCAAACCTAAGGTGGATATCCCCAAGCCAAAAGAATTCAAGGGAATGAGGTCTGCAAGGGATGTGGACAACTTCTTGTGGGGAACGGAGCAATACTTCCATGCCAAAGGCATCATGGATGATGCTACTGAGGTAAATATCATTGTTATGTATTTTATTGACGTCACTCTACTATGGTTGCATCATAGGTCCACAGATGAGAAACGAGGTGGAGCTACCATTGGGACTTGGAAGGAGTTCTATAGTGAACTCAAGGGACAATTTTACCTAGAGAATGCCAAGAATGAGGTTCAGGCTAAGTTGCATCGGCTTACGCAACAAGACACAATTAAGGAATATGTACGGGAGTTTAGTGAACTTATGCTCTAAATTTCTGATTTGGGTGAGAAAGAGACCTTCTTCTCTTTCATATGGATATGTTGAAGTCGTGGGCAAAGAAAAATTTACAGCGTCGAGGGTTCCAACAACTTACCAAAGCCATGACTACATCAAAGTCGTTTATGGAGTTTGGTGGTAAAAAGGTAGAAAAGTTAGTGAACTTATGCTCTAAATTTCTGATTTGGGTGAGAAAGAGACCTTCTTCTCTTTCATATGGATATGTTGAAGTCGTGGGCAAAGAAAAATTTACAGCGTCGAGGGTTCCAACAACTTACCAAAGCCATGACTACATCAAAGTCGCTTATGGAGTTTGGTGGTAAAAAGGTAGAAAAGTTTGTGTCTTCCAAGCCCAAATTCAAACCAAAGGGTAATGTTGGGGGATACAAAGAAAAGTTTACCAAGAATTATGATATTAAGAACTAGATAGTGAGAGCTAAGCCCGACAAGCGGTGGGAGAAGAAGGAAAGGGGGTCAATGTAATAGCCCATTTTCAGTGGTGTCGGAAATAGTAGTTTTAAGACCACAATTCTGACCAATGAGTCAGTAAATATTATTTATTTAATATTTATGAGGTTATTAGAGTGTCGTATTAAAGTTTGGTCCAATAATTTTGATGTTTGGATAATTAATGTAAAAGGATTAAATCATAAAAGTTGCAAAAATTAATCACTATTAATTTAAAGGTACTAAATGCGTACAAGGCATGATTGAGTGGTTTTAAATGGCAATTATGCCATAAATATTTAGTGGATGGTTTGATATGTGCAAATTATTAATAAAATATGTATAATAGAAGGGTAATTTGGTAATTAAATAAAAGGATAACTTAAGAAAAAGAAAAGAAAACCATTGTCTTCATCATTTTTCTATCCTTCAACCGAAAATCACCATTGTAAGGGTTTAAGAATTGACCAAGCTTAATCTTCTTGCATGTAAGTCAATTTCAACCCGTTTTTCATGATTTTTATTTTTTTAAGATTGTTGTAGCTTAATCTAGTTAACTTAGGGTCTATTTTGTAAAACTGTTGTACTAACCAAATTTCATCCGGGCTCAATACACTATTTTTCTTTTTTATTTTTATTATTTATTTATTTTATAAATACAATAAATAATAAAATAATGAAATTGAAAAAATAAAGCCCAAATATTTCTTTTTTTACCAAGCCTAAATAATCCATTTTTTTAAACCCAAATATCAATTACAAACAGGCCCAAATACTAACCCAATCTTACAAAACCCTAGAAACTAAACACAAACCCTTGCCCCCTTTTAATTTCCAGCCACCGTTGTCGACAGCACGCCCACGAGGCTGTCGCCGCCATCGTTGGCTAGATCTTCGGACGCTACCCTCAGATCCAGATCTCCATGATCCGCATGCAACTCACTCACACCGGAAAATCCGAAAAAAAATTGTAAAAAAATATGTATATAACCACGAAAATTTTACCGAAAAAATACTACAAAAAATTGATATACAAAAGAATTTCTAACATTTGGAATACAGAGAATCAGTTTTTTTTCTTCACAAGGTATATTATTTTTATGTTCTATTTATTTATTTTGTTTTTTTTCTTTTGAAATAAAAACTAAATAAATAGAAAAGTAAAGAAGTTAGGGTTTTCATACCTGATTCCACGCCGCCACCATCATAGCCATGAACGGAGTCCCTCCGAACTCATCCATGTTCGTAGGGGGCTTCGATGAAGGGGTATTTTGTTTTTAAAAAAAAATACAAAATAGATTTTTAAAAAGTCATAAAAACGGGGGTTTTGGTTTTTTTTTTTAAATTTTAGTTTGATTTTTAATAGATTTAAGCTTAGATCTATGATTTTCAAAAAGAAAAAGGAAAAAATAATTTTTTTAATAACCAGAGCCGTAGGCGACGGTCGCCAGCGTTGGTGATCGACTGTCGGAGACCGAACACCTAAGGCCGGACGGAGGAGACAAGGAGGGGGTTAGAGAGAAAAAGAAAGGGGCGAACGAAGTATTTTTGAAACAAAGAAGAAAAATGAATTTTTTTTAAAAAAAAAGGCTTATATAGGCTATTGAAACTACGTCGTTTTGGCCTAACTCAATAGGTTTCAAAATGACGTCATTTTGACTGTTCGACCAGACTCGATCCGAACCCAAGGTCCGCGTATTTTAAGAAAAAGAGATATTTATCCGTGCAGTTTTTTTCTTTTTTGACTTATTATAATTAGGTCCTTTAATGTGCTTTTTATTTATTTTAAAATTTGCCCTGTAATTTCACCTGGTTTTCAATTAGGTCCTTGACCCAAAAGTGTCCCAAGGGCTGCCACATGTCAGGATTTTTGGGTTTATTGCCCACGAAGCCCCTGCTTTATTTTAAAATTATTTTTTGACCCCCAAGCTGTTTAAAAATTATGTTTTGACCATCAAATTATCCAAAAATTATATTTCGACTCCTTAACTATCTAAAAATCATTTTTTGACCTTTAAAATTTTAAAAAATTTGAATTTCTCAAACTTTCCAAAAATTTGAATTTGACCCCTAAACTTTCCAAAAATTTGAATTTAACCCCCGAACTTTCAAAAAAATTAAATTTGATTTCTAAATTTTCCAAAAATTCTAATTTGACCCTTGAATTTTCCAAAAATTTCGATTTGACCCCTGAAGTTTCCAAAAATTCAAAATTGACCCGATTTTAATGTAATTTATTATTATTTTTTTATCCTATATGTATATATATTACATGCTTTTTGTGTTTATCTTTTTTATTAATCCCTTTTATATGTATATATGTATATTATTTTATTTTGTTGTATTTTATGTATATTGTTTTTATTATGTATACCTGTAAATTATGTATACATTTTTTTTGCATAACATGGTAATTTGTTTTTTTTAAAAATACTCAAATTGTTTTAATAAATCAAGGCAATATTCTTTGTCTCGGGAACTTGAAAAAAATCATATCCTAACTCACTGGGTGTATTTTTTTTCTTTGAACCGAGATAATTGAATATCCTTTCAAAATCTAAATACGAGATTTTTTTTGAAAAGCTCGTTATTTTGGAATATTCGAATTGTTATGTCCTAACTTACTGGATGTGACTTTTTCTCGATTAATTCGAAATAATGAGCTTTCTTTGGAAACGAAATTTGTTTTTAAAATAAATTCGACATTCATGCATTTAAGGATCACAATTTAAATTTTTCTCGAATTTTTAATTTTAAACAAATAAGATTTTGAATAATCGATTAGGTACCAATTTTGGCCATGTAAGGGTGCTAATCCTTCCTTATGCGTAACCGACTCTCAAACTCGTTTTATGGTTTCAAAGACCGAAATTATTTTAATAATTTTTTTCAAAAAAAATCTCGAAAGGTGATCCAATTACACCTGTTTTAAAAAATTATTGGTGGCGACTCCATTTTCATTTTCAAAAATATAAATCGAGATTTTTGTTTCAAAAAAATGGTTTTGATAGCTTGGCGACTCCATTAGGGACCAATAAGAGAGTCAAGCCATAAGTCGATTATTTTATCTTTTTTGTTGAAAATTTTAAATTCGATTTAATTTAATTTGCGATCCTATATATTTTTTGTGTTTTATATGTTTGTTGTGATAATAGCATGTTGATATTATATGTATATATTTTTGCATACATGCATTTGTTACTACACTGCTAAAGTGAAAGTGAGAAGCTACTCCTTTGTGAGGTTTTCACCTTTGTGTAAGATAGTGAATCGCTTTCGGGATACATCCGTACCTATGTTTTCGTGAAGTTTTCACTTCCTTGCAAATACACGGGAAATATGTCCCCCTGAACCGAGCTCGCCCATATGAGCTTATAATGGGTGAGGACTGAGGAATTTACTGGTTTAGGTACCATTACTTTAGAACCGAAAATCGCATATAATGAGCCCTAAGTGCCCATCCTAGGTAGAACTATATCGAACCTTTAGAGACCTCCTAATAGATCCGCAGGTTCTCTGTTGTATATTTGTTGATACATTTTATGACTGTGGGTACTAACTTGTTTATTTTTTTTATCTTATTTTACATTGCATCCTCATATTAAAAAAGGTATTTGACTTGAGTTCGATTACTAGTAGAGAACTGGTCATGGAAAAAAGGTATCTTGATAAGGTAGAAGATATGTGGTCAGAGGATAGACAACGTGAGAAGGGTGATAGTCTAGCTGAAGGCCATGTATCGGACTACTGGGATTTCACTCGGATCAGTGTGACTTAGAATAGCTTACAAGAGTTGAAAGAAATCTGGGATCAGTGGGAAGATAGAATGAAGCAAATTTTTTACCGTGAGTATGAGGATCTACCGTACTTTCTAGAAGTTAAGGTGGACAAGCATCTCTTCCGAGCTCTTGCATAACACTAGAACCCGACTTATAGCTATTTCACTTTTAGGAACATGGATATGGTGCCCACAATTGAGGAATATATCGCTTATTTTGCTAACCCAAAATTCAGATAAAAAAGGCCTATTCGAGAGCTGTTAATGTGCCAACTTTCCTTAAGAAGCTGATGAACATTACAAGAATGAGTGAGCAATGGGTCACAACTCGAATTACGGTGAAGGGTTATAACAAATGTATTACCTAGAAAAGCTTGAGAGATTTGATCTTAGCTCATCCTGATACAAGGAAAAAGGTTGATATATTTGCTCTAAGTTTGTATGGACTGGTTATATTTCCTAAGGTGTTGGGACACATAGATGAGGCAGTTACTGATTTATTCGATCGGCTCGACAAGGGGGTTACACCTATTCCAGCAATTCTAGCCGAAACTTTTAGGTCATTAAATGCATGTTGAAGAGAAGGAGAAGGGAGATTTATTGGTTGCACACCACTACTGATGGTTTGGTTTCATAGTCACTTTTGGAAAGTGGAAAAAGTTCCTTATCGAGTGTTTTCTGTGAGTTATTCTCCTTTGAGGGAATTTGTTACTACACAAAGGCGAGAGGACATTTATGAGGAAAAGTGGATGGCAATACTCCATAGTCTCCGAGATGATGACATAGAATGACGAGCACCGTTGTTCATTCTCCACGAAATTATTTATCGATACGGTGATTTCGACTAGGTTTCGTTACTAGGGGTATGGGGAGTTGTAGGGTATGCTCCTTTGTTAGTAATGAGACAGTACCGGTCAAGACAGTTCATCCTAGTAACTCAGAGTTTGACTCAGTGTGAGTTTGTATACAAAGGCGAGAATAATAAGAAAAGAGTTCGAGAGATGTCAAATGCTTGGAACCAAACCCATAAAATGAAGCCATTTGCTGCAAATCCTATGAAGACCTAAGAGTATGATGAATGGAGGGGTAGGAGAGTTAATGATAACATCCCCGTGCCAAATCCCGACAATATTCGCCCAGTTGAGGAGCATTTGTAAATAGTCACATCAAAATTAGAGCTCATCAAGCAAGACTTTGAAAAGAAATGTTCCAAATTGGGGAAAAGATAGAAGCATTAGAAGAGGAAAAGATGCAGTTGGATTTGAATGTTGATGTCCAAAAGTTAGAAGCCGAAAAGCTAAGGAAAGGGAAGAGAAAGGCTAAGGAAGATTTGGATGACTTGAAGGAGGATTATAAGAAGCTCCGCCAATCAGTGAGAACTGTTGGTTTGGGTAAGACGTCCGAACAATGGCAATGAGAAGTCCAAGAGGAAAGGACTCGAACAGATTGGTGGAAAAGAAAATTCAAAGATACTCAAGTCCAAGGGGATGCCATAAAAAGTGAGCTGTTAGAAAGCCAAGTTGAGAAAGCTGAGTTGAAAGCCCGAGTAGTCAAGTTAGAGGAGTCATTGTAAAGGCACCACAGTCATAACTCTACGATAGAATTGAGGGCAAGCCAAGCTGAAAATGCAAAATTAAAAAGAAAGGTTGGAGAACTTGAAGCTTCATTGCATAACTGTGAGATTCGGATCGAGTTCCTCGAAAGAAATTTGGAGACAAGTAATAGGCAACTTCAACACTCTCAGAGGCAAGTCAGAGATCGAGACCATGTCATGGGTGAAGCATTAACATAAGTGAGAGAAGTGGCAGAATACTTGCAAAGGTTAGCTGTCCAGGCAGATGCTTTGAGCATAGAGTATGATTCAGTGTTTGATAAAGGCCAAAAGTTAGCATGTCTCCTTCAAAAGATTAAGACTTCGATTGAGAGTCAATACCTTTCTTGCATTTGCATTCATGCATTCATAAAGTTTCACATAACATTTTCATACATTAAAATTTCAAGAAAAACGTTTCTAATTAATTAAAATTTTCTTTTTAAAATTCATCTGGAAAAACCACACCGTTACTACACTCGTGTTAAGACAAAAGCAATTGATTAACGATTGAAAAAGTTGGAGCAGTCGCAGAAAGAAATGCAGGATCAACTGCATGAACAATTAGCAAAAGTGCAGCAGGATATGAAGGACCAGATTATTAAGTCCCAGAAAGACATTATCAATAAGTTAACTCAATTACTGGATGGAAAAATTGATAAGGGAAAGGAGATTGTATTCGACCCAAAGGAAGGGGGTGATGGTCTTCCGTATCCTTCAAATGTTACCCCAACACTAGCCTAGGTTCCACAAGAAACGTGCGTTTGAGGAACATCTGTCACTATTAACCCACAATCATGCTTGTTTGGCACACCAAACCCGATAAACTACCAAACGGGTTCTAGTTCTAACCCAAGAAATAACCCTATCGACCTTGGCATACCAGATTTAAATGAGGTGATAGAGCCAAAAAAAATAAAAGTCGAACTTCCTAACCAGTTTGAGGAGCGCTGTAAATGGTTAGAGGAGAGGATCAGAGCTTTAGAAGGAGCTGAGGGGTGCTATGGGATTGATGCTAAAGAGCTGAGTTTGGTTCTTAACCTGGTACTTCCCCTCAAATTTAAAGTTTCGGAGTTCGAGAAATATAACGAGACAAGCTGTCTGGAGGCACATATCACCCTGTTTTGCAAAAAAATGACAGGGTATGTCCATAATGATCAACTGCTAATCCGTTATTTCCAGGACAGTCTTACGGGATCAGCTGTAAGGTGGTATAATCAATTAAGTCGTGCCAAGGTCAGTTCTTGGAAGGATTTGGTACAGACTTTCATGAGGCAATACGGTCATGTCACCGACGTAGCTCCTGACAGGATCACGTTGCAAAATGCTGAAAAAAGGTCGGGTGAGAGCTTCAGGCAGTATGCTCAAAGGTGGAGAGATATGGCCACTCAAGTACAACTAACACTGTTTGAGAAGGAGACAACCATGCTCTTTGTCAGTACTTTGAAGGCACCGTATATCAATTATCTGTTGGGAAACGCTACTAAAAGTTTCTCCAATATGGTCATGTCAGGAGAGATAATTGAAAATGCAATCCGAAGCGAAAAAATTGATGTCGGAGAAAGTACCAAAAGGTTTGATCCTAAAAGAAGGAAGGACAATAAAGTGATTAATATAAGCTTATACCAGACGAATGTTACAAAACCGATCATGGTGACCCAGTCTAAAGCCCCGACAACCAATTATTAAAGTAGACCGAGACCAAAATCGGGCTCGAGGCTGAACACTAAAAGAATCCAATTCAGTCCTATCCCGATGACCTACAAGGAGCTTAACAAGAGCTTATACGATGCCCGAGTAGTGTCCCCTTATTATTTGAAGCCAATGCAACCCCCGTTCCCAGAATGGTATGACACAAATGCTCAATGTGACTACCATGCAGGAATAACGGGTCACTCCATCGAGAATTGCACTACTTTCAAGAAGCTGGTTGAAAGATTTATTAAGATGGGGATCATAAGGTTTGATAAATCTGTAGGACCTAATGTGGCTAGAAATCCCTTGCCAAACCATCCCGATCAGGGGGTGAATACAATAACAGAAGAGAGGAGCAAGAGGATAAAGAATGATGTGGGGGAGGTCCAGTCTCCATTAAAATGGGTTTGGCAACAAATGGTCAATAGAGGTTTGATCATGCAATAGAGAGAGGATGGGGTGACAACAATTGAAAATTACTACAAGTTTCACGCCATGAAGGGGCAAAAAATCCAAGGGTGTGTCGAATTCCGAACCTTGGTACAAAAATTGATGGATAATAAAGAACTTGAGTTTTTTGAGGAGAGGAAAGATGATGAGATAAATGATGCTTGTGCTTCTGAGGAAGGGGCATTGGAAAAGGCTTATAAGGCTAACCTACTAGTGGTAATTATATCGAGGCCAAGGGGTAAGGTTGGAGGTCGAATGGCACCATGGGGCATTGTTCAGAAACCGTGACATTTCTTTATAAAGATAATAAAAGGATACCGTGGAGCTATGACTGCAGCGTAACGGTATCGAATGATGAAGGATCAAATGAAAATGCAAGTTTTGCAGATGTAGAGAAGGAGGTTAATAAGAAAGCCTTGATGGTTGGGATTGAGACGAGAGAAAACAACAAATTCGAGATGCGAGTGAATGAGCCAATAACTGAGGAGAAGGCAAAGGAATTTTTGAAATTCCTAAAGCATAGCGAGTACAACGTGGTGGAACAGTTACATAAGCAACCGGATCGAGTATCAGTTTTAGCCCTGTTATAAAGTTTAGAAGCCCACCGTAATGCGCTACTGAAAGTGTTGAACGAAACGTACGTGGCAGAGGATATCTCGATAAACAAGTTGGACTGACTGGTTAATAACTTAAGTGCAGATAATTTCATTTTCTTCAATGATGATGAAATACCTCCAAAGGGCATGGGTTCAACGAAAGCTCTTCACATTATGACTCGATGCAAAAGGTACACTTTACCAGGTGTATTGATAGATAATGACTCAGCCTTGAATGCGCTACACTAACAATACTGAATAGGTTGTCGATAAATAGCTCTTACATGAATGCATGCCACAGCGTAGTAAGGGCCTTTGATGGAACGGAGAGATGAGTGATGGGCAGAATTGAGATTCCACTCCTAATTGCTCCAAACACATACGAGATGGACTTTTTGGTAATGGACGTTAGGTCGACTTGCAATTTTCTGTTGGGAAGATCGTGGATCCATTCGGTAGGGGCAGTACCGTTATCCCTGCATCAAAAGTTAAAATTGGTGACAAAAGGTCGATTAATAACCATTAATGCTGAGGAGGACATCATTGCATTAATGACTAGTGATATGCCCTACATAAGTACAGATGAGTAGGCCATGGAGTGCTCCTTTAGATCGTTGGAGTATGTGAATGCTACCTTTATGGTTGAGGGAGATAAGATCCTCACACCGAAGATTTCGATAACCATTAGGATGGGGCTAAAAATGATGATTGGAAAAGGAGCTTCACTTGGAAGAGGGTTGGGGAGATATCTCCAAGAAAAGATTACAGTGCCAGTATTGGTAGAGAAGCATGATCAGTTTGAATTAGGATTTAAGCCAAATATGAAACAGAGAAATGAAGAGCTACAAAAAAAACATGAGAAGAAAAGAGCACGAATAAGTGGGGAAGAGATCAAAAGCAAGCCAATGACCCTTCATTGTATCTTAAGGTAATTCGTGTTGGGAGGTATTATTAACCCCGAGGGAAAGTCGACAGAAAATAGGTTGGCAGGAATAATGGAGAATCTGAACATCAGCACTATTTTTGAAGGGATGAGTGAACAAAAGAATTTGTCAAGAATTCGCCCCTACGCCCTTGGAGGCGTTCTAGACAACTGGACTGTGGAAGAGCTACCTGTAACTTTTAAGTCTTTTCTAGAGTAATGCTCAGAACACCCTTTTTGCTCTAAGCCCGATAGCAATTGAAATCTTTTTGTAAAGGGTACATGTTCATTAGATTTTTATTTTCAATAAAAATGATGCACTTTCTTTCACCCAAATTGGCAAAATTCTCATTATTCTTTTTATTCATCTCATATCACAATAAACATTTTTAAGTTCATTTATCTTTCAGATCTTTTGGTCCATATGATAGGTCCCTAGATATCAATGATATGAGTAATGTCGTTGCCGACTTAAAGCCTCATTTTGAGCAAGATGTGTGTTCAGAGGAATCTCAAGATTTTGAAGAAGCCCAAGATTATAGTTTATCTCCTAATTTGTTATGGATGGTTGAGCAAGACGAGAATCAAATCCTACCTCATAAAGAATCAATAGAAGTTGTGAGTTTAGGGGATGAAGTTGACAAAAAGGAGGTGATAATTGGAACCTGTATCTCTGCAGAAACGAGGCGAGATCTCATTGATCTGCTTCAAGAGTTCAAGGATGTGTTTGCATGGTCGTATCAGATATGTATGGTCTAAGCACTAATATAGTGGTGCACAAGCTCCCTATAAGAGAAGAATGTAAACCAGTTCAACAGAAGCTTCGAAGAATGAGACCAGATGTTCTCCTAAAGATAAAAGAAGAGGTCCAAAAACAGTTTGATGTCGGCTTCTTATGAGTGGTAGAATACTCAGAATGAGTGGCCAACATAGTGCCAGTTCCTAAAAAGGATAGGAAAGTACGAATGTGCGTAGACTATCGAGACTTAAACAAGGCTAGTCCAAAAGATAATTTCCCACTACCTCATATCGACACCTTGGTGGATAATACAACAAGTCATTCCTTATTCTCTTTCATGGACGGTTTTTTTGGGTACAACCAAATAAAGATGCATCCTGAGGATATTGATAAAACTACATTCATCACTGTATGGGAAACCTTTTGCTGAAAAGTTATGCCATTTGGATTGAAGAATCCAAGGGCAACATATCAAAGGGCTATGGTGACTCTGTTCCATGACATGATGCACAAGGAGATTAAGGTCTATGTCGACGATATGATCATAATGTCTTGAACAGAAGAGGAACATGTAGAAGTTTTAAGAAAGTTATTCTTAAGATTGAAAAATTTCCAGTTGAAGTTAAATCGAAACAAATGTACTTTCGGGGCTACTTCAGGCAAGCTATTAGGCTTTGTGGTTAATAGAAAGGGAATTGAAATCGATCCCGATAAAGTTAGAGCTATATAAGAGTTGCCACCTCCACATACTCAAAAGGAAGTCAGAGGTTTTCTAGGGAGATTGAATTACATCGCTTGATTCATCTCACAACTAACTGAGAAATGTAATCCTATCTTCTGTCTTCTTAAGAATCATAACCTGGGAGTTTGGGATGATGAATGCCAAAAGACTTTGGACAAAGTCAAACATTATTTGTCCAATGCTCTAGCTTTGATGCCATCGAATTTGGATAAACCATTGATCTTGTACTTGGTCGTATTCGAAAACTCTATGGGATGCGTATTAAGCCAGCATGATGAGTCAGGAAAGAAAGAAAGAATAATTTATTATCTCAACAAGAAGTTCACTGAATGCGGGATAAGATATTCACCGATCGAGAGAAACTATGTTGTGCTCTAGCTTGGACTACCTGAAGGTTGAGGCAATACATGTTATATTATACAACTTGGTTGATTTCAAAATTGGATCCTCTCAAGTTTATGATGGGGTCAGCTGCATTGAATGGAAGGATGGCCAGATGGCAAATGCTACTTTCTGAATTTGACATAGTCTATGTGAACCAGAAGGTGATAAAAGGGAGTGCAATAGCAGATTTTCTGGCTAGCAGAGCTCTCGAGAATTATGAGCCATTGGATTTTGATTTCCCAAACGAAGATCTAATGTATGTTGCAACCACAGCAGAAGAAGCTTCAAAAGAGCAACCATGGAAAATGCATTTGACGGTGCTTCAAATGCTATTGGCAAAGGGATTGTGGTAGTTCTGATATCCCGGGAAGGAGATCATTAACCCCTCACAAGCAAGCTTCACTTCGATTGCACAAACAACAAGGCAAAATATGAAGCATGTGTCATGGGTATTCGGGCAGCTATAGAATGCAAGATTAAGACTCTGGAAGTGTATAGGGATTCTGCGTTGGTAATTTATCAACTCAAGGGAGAATGAGAAACGAGATATTCCAAGTTGATAGATTATCGAAAGTTAGTTCTCAAGCTGATTAAAGAATTCGAGGACATAACCTTCCATTACCTCCTGCGAGAGGAAAATCAGATGGCCAATGCTTTGGCTACTCTTGCCTCCATGATCATGGTCAATAAGCAAGAAGATATGAAGCCTATTCAGATGAGTATCTATGAGGTTCCAGCTCATTGCTACAGCATTGAAGGGGAAGAAAAGGAAAATCACCCTTGGTACCAGGAAATTTTGTAATATGTAAAAGACCGTAAGTACCCTGAGCAAGCCACCGAGAATGACAAAAGAACATTGAGAAGGCTCACGATTGACTATATCCTTGATTGGGATATTCTGTATAAAAGGAGAAAAGATCAAGTCTTGTTGAGGTGTGTTGATTTTGTTGAGGCTAAGAAAATATTAGAAGAAGTTCATGAGGGTGTTCGTGGAACACATGCCAATGGTTTCACAATGGCCAGATAGATTATGAGATTTTGGTATTATTAGTCAACCATGCAAGGAGATTGCATTAAATACGTTAAGAAATGTCACAAGTGTCAAATTTACGGAGACAAAATTCATGTACCTCCTTCACCTCTCCATGTTATGACTTCCCCATGGCCTTTTTCTATGTGGGGTATGGACGTCATTGGGCCAATCTTGTCGAAAGCTTCTAATGAGCATAGATTCATTTTTGCGGTCATCGATTACTTTACTAAGTGGGTGGAAGCTGCTTCTTACGCTAATGTCACGAGATCAACGGTCAGCAAGTTCTTGAAGAAAGAAATTATATGTCGGTATGGAATGCCAGAGAAGCTCATATCTAACAATGCTTTGAACCTGAATAATAGCACAATAGTAGAATTCTACAGTCAGTTCAAGATCAAGCACCACAATTCAGCACCATATCGCCCGAAAATGAACGGAGCTGTAGAATCAGCTAATAAAAACATAAAGAAAATCATGGGGAAAATGACAGAGACCTACAAAGATTTGCACGAGAAGCTACCTTTTTCTCTGCATATTGAACGCCAGTTAGAACTTCTACTAGGGCAACACCTTTCTCATTAGTATATGAAATAGAAGCAATTTTACCCATTGAAGTCGAAATTCCTTTTTTCTGAGTCTTGTCAGAAGTAAAGTTAGATGAGACTAAATGGATCCAGTCAAGATATGACCAGCTAAACCTAATTGAAGATAAAAGGTTGAAAGCTATTCGACATGGCCAGATGTACCAAAAATGGATGATGCAGGCTTATGATAAAAAAGTTCGCCCTAGAGAATTCCATGAGGGAGATCTAGTTTTGAAAAAGATCCTTCCTACACAAAAGAACTTTCGAGGAAAATAGATGCCAAATTGAGAAGGCCCATACGTGATAAAGAAAGTTTTCTCTGGAGGAGCTTTGATTCTAGCTGAAATGGATGGCAAGAATTTGTCAAACCCCGTGAACTCAGATTCAATGAAAAATACTTTGCCTAAGAAAAAAAAAGAAGAGAGAGGTTGAGTTGAAAACCCGCAAAGGGCGGCTTAAAAAAAAAAGGTGGGACTAAGATGAAAACCCGTAAAGGTCGTCTCAAAGCCTAAAGAGATTTGAGTCGAAAACCTGAAAGGGCGGCTTAGATTTGGATCAAGGATTGGGCATAAGAGCTTCTGTCTCAGAAGTAGCAAGATGGAGAGACATTGCATCTTGGGCATCGACAGAGTGCAATAGCTTTCATGGGTACACATTAGGCTCAAAGTGGTCCTCCGCAAATTTACTCGAAAAAGTACTTACGTTGATATATAGGGCATCTGGTTTTATTTCTTATTGCTCACTTTAGCAATTCTTGATCAATGTTTGCTAGTTTTTGACCAACATTTGTTATCTTAGCTGATATTTTGATTAATGTTTGATGTCTTCTCGTTTATTTTCATTCAAGTGTTATCGCCAATAAATTCAATCTTATCCATTTTTGTAACTCTGCTTAGAGCATTCTTTGCATTGAAATAACAGTTAATGGACTTGATGATATAAACTATAAAAAGATTTCTGCATATTACTTTGGGAAATTTTAAATAGTACAGGGACCTGAAGTAGGACCATTAGTCGGAAATAACCGAATCCGAGTGTTGAAAGGATCCTGAAATGAATAAGTTTAGCTTATGATTACCTCTTCGGATTTCGTATCAGAAACACCAGACTTGAAGGAAAGGCATGGTGACACATCAATGTTAGAACTTAGGTAAAAGACGACCAGTGATAACCTAAAGACTAAAAAAATAAAAAGCCATTTTAAAATGACATCTTTGCATGCATATCAATACCATTCATGCGCATTTAGATAGTAGCATTTGATTCATTCAAATCATGGCATCCTAGTTACATGGCCTAGATAGAGGCCCATAAAGCAGGTTCTACAGGTCATATCCTTAGAGAATGGCAATAGAACAACGAGTCCTATACCCCTAAAGCATGGGGAAGATTAAAGCAATCCAATCTTTTACCTTAACCAAAGGGCAGATTGTAGATCATTCGATCTCTTACCCCGACCATAGGGCAGATTGAAGACCATCAGATCTTTTACCCTAACTAGAGGGCAAATTGAAGACCATCAGATCTCTTTCCTCGTCTATGGGGCAAATTGAAACAATCCAATCTTTTACCCCTAAAGCTATAGAGGGGCAAATTGAAGCTACAGAAGCAAATCCTAAAGACCTATGTAGAGGGGCGGATTAAAACTCACAATAGTAGACCTCGATCTTCATTGTAGTTGTAGAGGAATAGAGTGAAGTTACGAAGGCAAATCCTTATCTCTCTAAAGTTGCAGTAGAGCAGGATGAAGCTACAAAACCAAATCCTATACTCCTGAAGTTGTAGTGGGTCGGATTAAAGTCATGAAAGCAAATCTTTATCTCCCTAAAGTTGTAGTGGAGCAAGATAAAGCTACAACATCAAATCCTATATCCACGAAGCGGATGCGGTGGAATAGAGCAGTTAATAAAGTGAAAGGGGTGGGTTGCTGAAAATAAGAGACGTTAAAGAACAAAATTTAGTAGGACCGGATGAAACTGGTATTCTTTTGTTCTTTGCTCCATTCTCGTTACACGACAATGAGCAAAGAGAGGCAGCTGTACTAACTCAATTTCATTTGGACCCAATACACTATTTTTATTTTTTCTTTTTATTATTATTTATTTATTTTATAAATACAATAAATAATAAAATAATGAAATTCAAAAAATAAAGCCCAAATATTTTTTTTACCAAGCCTAAATAACCCATTTTTTAAACCTAAATACCAATTACAAACAACCCAAATACTAGCCCAATCTTATAAAACCCTAAAGACTAAACACAAACCCTAGCCCCCTTTTAGTTTCCAACCACCGTCGTCGCCGTTGCCAGTACGCCCACGCAGCTGTCACCGCCACCGTCATCGAGATCTTCGAACGCTACCCATAGATCTAGATCTTCACGATTTGCACGCAACTCACACCGAAAAATCTGAAAAAAGATTGTAAAAAAATATAACACGGGAATTTTATCGAAAAAGTACTACAAAAAATTGATATACAAAAGAAATTCTAGCATTTGGAATACAGAGAATCAATTTTTTTCTTCACAAGGTATATTATTTTTATGTTTTATTTATTTATTTTGTTTTTTTTCTTTCAAAATAAATACTAAATAAATAGAAAAATAAAGAAGTTAGGGTTTTCATACTTGATTCCATGTTGCCGCTGTCATAACCATCACGAACGGAGTCCCTCCGAACTCAACCATGTTCGTAGGGGGCTCCGATGAAAGGGTATTTTATTTAAAAAAAAAGCAAAGTAGATTTTTAAAAAGTCATAAAATCGGGGGTTTTGGTTTTTTTAAAAAAATTTGGTTTAATTTTAATAGATTTAAGCCTAGATCTATGATTTTTTTTAAAAAGGGAAGAAATAATTTTTTTTAATATCTGGCCATTGTAGGCGACGGTCGTCGACGGCGGTCGGAGACCAGACATCGAGGTCGGACGGAGGAGACAAAGAGGGGGCTAGAGAGAAAAAGAAAAGGGTGAACGAAGTTTTTTTGAAACAAAGAAGAAAAATGAATTTTTTTTTAAAAAAAATGGCTTATATAAGCTATTGAAACTACGTCATTTTGGTCTAACTCAATAGGTTCTAAAATGACGTCTTTTTGACCGTCCGACCCGACCCGATCCAATCCGAACCCATATCAGGGTCTGCGTGTTTTCAGAAAAAGGGATATTTATCCCCACAATCCTTTCACTTTTTTGGCTTATTACAATTAGGTCCTTTATGTTCTTTTTATTTATTTTAAAATTTTCCCCGCAATTTCACCTGATTTTCAAATTGATCCTTGACCCAAAAGTGTCCCAAGGGCTGCCACGTGTTAGGATTTTTGGGTTTATTGCCCACGAAGCTCCTGTTTTATTTTAAAATTATTTTTTAACCTGCAAACTATCTAAAAATTATGTTTTGACCACCAAACTATCCAAAAATTATGTTTTAACCCCCAAACTATCCAAAAATTATTTTTTGACCCCTAAACTTTTCAAAAATATGAATTGGACCCTCAAACTTTTCAAAAATTTGAATTTGACCTCTGAACTTTCCAAAAATTTGAATTTAACTCTCGAATTTTCAAAAATTTCAAATTTAACCCTCGAACTTTCTAAAAATTTAAATTTGACCCCTAAATTTTCCAAAAATTTTTATTTGACCCTTGAAGTTTCCAAAAAATCAAATTTGACCTGATTTTATTGTAATTTTTATTATTTATTTTATCTTATATGTATATATATTACATGTTTTTTTGTGTTTATCTTTTTTATTAATCCCTTTTATATGTATATGTATATGTATATTATTTTATTTTGTTATATTTTATGTAATAAATTCAACATTCATGCATTTAAGGATTGCAATTTAAATTTTTCTCTAATTTTTAATTTTCAACAAATAAGATTTTGAATAATCGATTAGGTACTAATTTTGGGCGTGTAAGGGTGCTAATCCTTCTTTATGTGTAATCGACTCTCGAACTCATTTTATGGTTTCAAAGACTGAAATTATTTTAATGATTTTTAAAAAAAATCTCGAAAGGTGACCCAATTACACCTGTTTTAAAAAATTATTAGTGGCGACTCTATTTTCATTTTCCAAAATATAAATCGAGACTTGTTTTTTTTTTCAAAAAAAATGGTTTCAACAACTGTTAAAGGTTTTGAAACTTTACAGTAATGATTTTTATATGTTCATGTTAAATGATAGATTTATGAACTTGGTTGTTAAATAAGATTATTTTCTAAAGTGAATTTAGTTTGTTTTAGGTTTAGAGACTAAATTTATAAAAGATTGAATTTAACAAGGAATTCTTGTAAAGATTAGTTACTTAGGAGCTGTTAAGGGACTATATAGAATTCAACACAAAGGTTTTTGGTTTAATTGTGATAAATGTTAAGTTTTTATATTAAGGACTAAATTGAATAAAAGATAAAAGTTCAGAGTAATAATGTAAAATGTTATTAAAGGGTCAAATACATGTATTTAGATATCTTAAGGTATTTTAAATTGTTAATTGAGTTAAATTATTATCTAGATCAAGAAACGGATTAACTGGTTGATAATTGCGAAAAAGGGAAAATCGTTGAGTATTCCTCGGTGTGGTGTTTGTTGCTGTCTCGTTTAGAAAAGTTTGTATTAGGTTATTTTGTTAATAACTATTTGAATTCAAATTATGTATGAGCATATATGTAAATGTGTTGGTATAGTTGATTGAGATAAGAATTGAAATGGGATTGAGGGACTGAATTGTAAAGTGTGGAAATTATATGTGTTTGAAATGAATTATATTATTATGTGGAATGTATATGATCTGGAATATGGTATTATGTTATAAAGATGGAAAGAGTATGGGAATTGAGTTAAGGACCGCGTAAGCTTAGTGAATGATTAGGATACAAATGACATGTTATTAGGGTTTATCAGACACTATGTGTCGGTGATCATATCTATCAAGTACTTTGTACCGATGTTACTTTTATTAGGCACTTTATGCCGGTGTTATATTTATCATGTACTATGTACCAATGGTTGATACCATATCAATGGATAGAATCTAACATTTGTTGCGAATTCTTGACAACTTGTGTGAGCAGCATCGAGTAATGGTTAATGTCTCGATTATCAACTTGTATGAGCAAAGTTATCTCATGTATCCAAAGTTAATTTACTATAGTTCTCTAAGAAAAACAAGATAAAGAAATGAATGGAAATGTTGAATATGAAATGTATATGATTCATATGCACATTAAGTTAATAGATAATATGATATGATGTCCTAACCTATTTGGTTATGTTATGAAAGTGATTTGGAATGATAAGTATGTTTGTTATTTGTATTAAATAAACTATGCAATGCCAGGTACGTTGTGGTTGAACTTTATACAAACTTACTAAGGTTTAAGTAAGCTTACACTGTTTCATTTTTCTTCCTTATAGATTATTGGATCCGTGTTGTCGATTGGATCGTCTTTGGAGAATCACACTATTCGTCAACTCTTTTGGTTTGAAGTGTATATATGTGAGTTATGGTTTGAAATGGTATATGTATGTTAAAATGGTATTTTGGCTAAGATGTTAACTTTATGGTTTTGAATGTCCTTATATGTATGAAATGTTTTGATCTTTCCCTATATGTTAAATCTTATGGAACTATGAAATGATAAGTTTGGCAAGTATGTGTAATGGAAGTGTGTATGTTTGGGGTTTTATGTAACACTTTGTTGAAGTAAATTTTGAATTGGTTTTAGGTTATATGGTCTATAGGAAATGTTACGGTAAGTGCTTATAAATGCTATATTATGATATTGGGTTTGATGTTGTTTTGGTGAATGGATAAGTAAGAAATTTTAGGTAAGTTTAAGAATGAATGGTTGTGATGAGTGGTTGAATTGAGGTGCCAATTATGGCATATTGGTAAGGCACTTAGGATGAATGTTCTTAATATGTGATTTTGGTATATTTATGATGTTTTTGAACAAGTTGATCAATGGTCGTGTAAAAACTCGTTTTTTAGTGGTGTCGAAAACAGTGATTTCAGGACCACAAATCGTCAAGTGAGTTTGCGAATATTATTAATTAATATTTATGAGCCAAGAATACTATTATTAAAGTTTCGATTTAATAAATTTTGCTAATTAGTCGTATAGTCAAGTTCAGGTGGTTAATTTTTAAAGTCAAGTGATTTTAGAAAATGAGGTATCGAGACCTCGTTTCTATAAATCGAGCCCATAAATATTTAATAAAATATTCACAGAGTGTTATTAGGTTATATTAAAATTTGGTTAAGAAATTTTGACGTTTAAATAATTAATTAAGTAAAAAGGATTAAATCGTAAAAATTGCAAAAGTAAGTAATTATTAGTTTATATGTATATATTGAGTATAAAAGCAATAAGTGGAGGTTTTAAAAAGTAATTAAACCTTATTACATTTTAGTGGACGGTTAGGTGATAAATTTTGGGTGAAATTTGATTAAATAATTAAGGTTAAAATGGAAATTTAGTAATTAAATTAAAATAAAAGAAACAAAAGTAATGTTATTATCTTTCTTTATCCATCACCGAATGTAAAAAGGAAGGAAACACCATTGTTGAATGCTTGGTTCGGGCAAGCTTTGTCTTAATGCATGGTATGTGTTTTCCAACCTGTTTTTCATGATTTTTATCTTTTTGAGATTGTTGAAACTAGGTTCAACTAACTCGTACTTTCACTTTTGAAATTGTTAAAAATTTTGGATTTTACCATTAATTATAAATGATAAATTTGTAGTTTTATTTGTTGATTAAGATTATGTTGTAAAGTGATTTTTGTTAGTTTTAGTTAAAAGACTTGATTGTTAAAATATTAAAATTTATACGGAATTCTTGTGAATTTGGAAGAATTATGAGCTGTAGTTGTATAAATAATAATTCAGTTAACATGATAAATTAAGAAATTTTGATAAATTTGAAATTTCGGGTCTAGGGACCAAATTGTGAGAAATGTAAAAGCTTAGGGAAAATGTGTAATTAATGAAAAGTTAAGGGGCATATGGATTGAATTTTATTGTAATGTACGTGTATTTAATAAATTGAATAAATATTATTATTTAGATCAAGAAACGAGACAAACAGATCAAAACTGAGGAAAAACTAAATGTTGGATTAGTCGTCAACTTCGTTTTTACAACGGTATTTGTCGAGGTAAGTTCATATAAAGATTGAAATCATTATATTTTGTTTTGGATGGATGAAAATAAATATTTATGCTATGTTTAAATTAAATTAATAAAGATGTGATAAATTATTATTATGAATCAACTAGAGAGATTAATCAAATTAAAGGATATGTGAACAATTACTAATGAGATTGGTGAATTTGCAATTGGTGATAAGTGTTTACTTTGATTATGATAAGTTCATAATGTTTTGTTAAAAATGCAAATTACTTGTGGTTATATTAATGTTTTCTAGTTAGTCAGTACATAATGATGAGAATTTTCAAGTATTTATGTATATATATATATATATATATATATGATATTGAGAAGAAATGATTAGTGGTTGTAACAGCCTGGTTTTCAGTGGTGTCGAAAATAGTGGTTTTGAGACCACAACTCCGATAAATTGAGTCATAAAATTTATTTATTATTATAAGTATAATGTCGTTAGCATTGTATTAAAACTCAGTTAAGGAATTTTAATGTTTAGATAGTGAATTGAGTAAAAAGGATTAAATCGCAAAACATGCAAAGGTGAATTGGTTAATTAGAGAGACCAAGTGAGTAAATTAACCTAAAGGATTGTTAGTGGGTGGATTATCATGACAAATATTGATTAATAATAGGATAAATTATGGTTAAAAAGATAATTAATTAAGTTAATTATGAAAGTCTAAGAAATTACAAAAATGCCATTATATATATAATAAATTAAAGAAAGAAAGGTGATAATTTCACATTTTCTTTCTTCTTCTTCTTCTCTACACAGCTAAAAGGAGGAAAACTTAGGGTTTTTCATTTTCAATCTTTGAGCTTTGATTTGGGTAAGCAAACCTTAATCGTATTTAGTAATTTTTATGTTTTCGAGTCCGTATTAGCTTAATCTAGCTTATGCAAGGACTAATTTGTGAATCTGTCAAATATTGTAACATTGATGAAAATGTTTGCTTTTGAAGGTTATGGATAGATTTGTGTGTTTGATTAATAGATTCATTGATTTTGTAAAGTGATTTTTGCTGAAATTAAGGTTTGAGGACTAGGTTGTAAAAATAATGAAAATACATATCCTTGTTGTGAAATAGTTGAATGGGGATGTTGGATGAATACCTATGGTTATTTGGCTATTATTAAATTGAAATAAAATGGTTATTTACATGTTTTGGCTCTAAGGACTAAATTGAATAGAAATGCAAAGTTTAAGGGTAATTTCATAATTTTTTTTAAAAAGGACTTATATGTGTAAATTGATTAAATTATATGATTTAATGGGAGAATTGATTTATTTTGTGATAAATCAAGATCGGGTCATAGATCGCTGAAAGGGGAAAATCATATAATAGTCCCTGAAGTTTCGCCTGAACTGCAATTTCATCCGGTAAGTTCGTTGTTAGATTTCTTAATTGAACTGCTGATTATTACCTATTGAGGATGTGCTTGGAAGACTTGGTGTATAAAAAGAAAGACTCATGCCTCGGGTTGAGCATGAGAAATTGTATAAATGGAAGACTCATGTCTCGAAATAAGAATGAGATTTTGATTAAGGAAGACTCATGTCTCGAGATGAGAATGAGATTATGAATAAGGAAGACTCATGTCTCGAAATGAAAATGAGATTTTGATTAAGGAAGACTCATGTCTCGAGATGAGAATGAGAATATGGTTAAAGGAAGACTTATGACTCGAAAGAGCATAAGGTTGTTTGAAGAGAAAATTTTGCGTTCTTATGTTAATTGTTGTTGAAATGTTTAATGTTGAGTAATGATTCACTATGTACGAACTTACTAAGCTAGAAAGCTTACCTTTGTATTTTGGTTATTTTGTAGATTTCGTTTTGGCTAGTTGAAGATCGGATTACCTCGAAGACATCACACAATCCCAGAGCTGGTTCGGTAGTTCTTACATCACTTTGTTATATGGCATGTACTAGGATGATGTTATATTTTGTATATGCTTACTTAAGATTATGATACTTGTAGTATTTTGGTTAAATGATAAGTTTTGAATGTTTAATCAATGTTGTATGAGACAACTAGTGCTTAGATATTATGCTAAGTCTTGTAGTTAAACACAAAAGTGTTATTTCTTGCACCTTAAGTCTATGAATGAAATTTTATAGATGAACTTGTACAAATTTGAGAATTTTTCATATTTGTTTCGGTAGATCTTCTACTTGTATCGGTATAAATACAGGGTAGGAGAAAGGTTGTTTACTGACTTGAGTTGTATCGGTAGTTGAAATTCAAGTTTCAGTAATACTAAGCATATTTGTATTGGTAGTTAGAATACTTGTATCGGTAGAAGTTACAGGGTAGGACTTCTTAGCTCTATGGAGTTTTTAGTATCGGTAGAAGCACAACTAGTTTCGGTAGTTGTTATACTTGTTGTAACACCCTAATTTCACCCGGCCCAATAAATGAAGCCCAAATTAGATAAAATAAATAAAACTAAATAAATTTTTATTTATTTTCCAAAATCCATTTTACATATCCAACCCAAATACATCTAAAAACCCAAATCCAAACCCAATTACCCATTACAACCCCAAAGGCCCAAAACTAAAAAACAAATTAGAAACCCTAAGTTAACCTAGGCTCTTTAGCCGTCGCTCCCATGTCAGAGCCGCCTGCCACCCATACCCATGCCCCTAGGGTTGCCTCCTCAACCACGTTTGCACCCAAATGGCAAAACGTGTTCCCAAGCGCCATTGACAGAGAGCCTCTTTGCCATTCTCGTCTAGTACTTGCAAAGAAATGAAGAACAAAGACAAAGATCTAAAACTAGAGGATAAAACTATGTATCCCAATCGACTATAAAGCCTCATTCTCAGATTTTGTAATGGCGAGCACAAGCAATACACAAAAAAAATAGAAAACATGAGCATTCACAAAAAAAATTGAAAACAAAGAGGTAGATTCGAATACAAACAGTCAAGAATTTATTGCATTCTTAAGGTATAATTTTCAGATACATGTACATACATACATTCATTTATTGCTTATTTATTATTTCTATTTTACTTTTAAATATATAAACCAAAATAATAAATATACAATAAAAAATCGAAAAAGAAGTTGAAGAGCCATACCTGGTAGCCACTGCCATCGCCACCGTGAGCGGAGTCCCTCCGAACTCGACCATGTTCGTGAGGGATTCCTCTGTTTGAAGATTTATCACAAACGAAAAAATAGAATATAAAAACGGGCAATTTTCGAAAACAAAATACAAAAAAAAAAATCGAAATCCTATTTCAAGAACCAAAAAGACCTATTTCAGATCTGGTTTCTCTTTTTCTTAAAAAAGGAAAACAAATAATAAGGATATAAAAATGACTAAGAAAACAGATTTCTAAAAAAGGGACGTTTTTTTTAGCCATCGATTCAGATCCGGAGCTTTTAAGCTCCGATCTGAGATATTTTTCCGAAAAGAAATAAAAAATGAGTCTTTTTAATTGACCTGACGCCATGTACGACGGTTCACGTGACAATGGAGGCGACGAAGGCGAGGTGATCGGCGATGGAACCACGATGGAACCCTAGATCCGGCCTTGAAGGTTTCCAGAGAGAAAAAGGCGAGAGAGAAGTTTTTTTTTTTGGAAAATAAAATGGAAAATGAGGTTTGTTTTAGCAAAATTGGGTTTAAATACCCAGGTGAAACGACAGCATTTTAGGAAGGAGACTTTGTGACCAAACGGCACCGTTTATGCTTGCACCGACCCGATCTGCATTGGACCTAAATAGGGTTCACGTGTTTTTGACTTTTGGTATATTTATTGTCGTGGCCCCTTCATTTTTTTGATGTTTCAATTTGGTCCTAAATTGGTTTTCATATGATATTGCACGATGTCGTTTCAAGCTAATTGCATAGCCTTGAAACATCGTCGTTCTGACGTCAGCTTTAAATTAATAAAAGGGAATTTTTCCTTCCGTGGCTCCTCGATGTTTCATTTTGTTCTAACTTGGTCCGTTTCTTTTTTTTTTAAAGTTAGCCAATAGATTTTACTTTTCATTCAATTCAGTGTGCATGTCATTATTTTTAATAAAATATGAAAATTTGCTCACTAAACCTTTGTGAACTTAATTTTTTTAGATTCCTCCACTTTCCCTTTAAATTAACCTTTTCTAATCACTTGCCCTATTCTATTTTCCTTGCAAATTAGACACACATGATTTTAACTTTGAGAAAGTATTTTACTCCTTGTGAAATTTGTTTCAATAATCTTTTTAAATTTTATATATTGTATCTGTTTCGATTTCCTTTGCAAATAAAATTGTTTTTATACTTAGTTATTAGTACAACAATTTATTTGTTTCATGTATTAAAAGCTTCAATTGTCATTTTATCGCATATTCACCATTGTATATATCTATATCTTGCCGTACATTATTATCGCATGTGTACATATGGTTTTTATCCCATTGTATATATTTACTATTTCAGTTTATATCTTGTCGTACATTATTATTCGTTGCCTAAGGAACTCGATAGAATCGTGCTCCAACTCACGGGGTACGATTTTATCCTTGAACTTACGCAATCAAATACCTTATTTTAAATTTAAAAACACACACATTTTGTCGATAAATGCTCCTCCTTTTCAAGTGTTCGAGACATCGTGTTCCTAACTTATGGGATGTGATTCTCAATTAACTCAAGAAGAAAAGGATCATTTGTTCGTAAATTTTTACTTCAAAATATATCATTTTTTATATGAGATCATATCATAAATTTGATCAATCGGTAAATGATTTTTATTTGTCTGAGTACTTGAAATATTATGTCCCTAACTTACGGGACGTGATTTTTCTTAATTAACTCAAGATAAAAAATCATTTTTCGTGAGATTTAATTTTTTTAAAAAGGAAATATTATCCAATTGTTTCATTCTACATGCTTTAAGAATCACATTTTTTATTTTCCTCAAATTCTCGATTTTCAAACAATAAATAATTGACTAGGTACCAAGTTTTTGGGCGTGTGAGGGTGCTAATCCTTCCTTACACGTAATCGACTCTCGAACCTATTTTCTGATTTCGAAGACCAAAACTTTTGTTTAAATAAACTTAAATATTTTACGGTGATCCAATCACACCAAATAAAAAGTATTGGTGACGAATCCCATTTTCGATTTAAATTTTAAAAAATCGGGACGATTTTCAAAAAAGTTTCGACAGCTTGGCGACTCCGTTGGGGACAATAAGAGAGTCAAGCCGCGAGTTGATTGTTTTTGGCCTTTTTGATTGAAAATTGAAAATTCGAATTAAATTTAATTTGCAATCCTTGAATTTTGTGTTCTTGTGTTTTTAAATTTAATTTGTCCATTGTCGAAGTGAGGGTTCCATACATTTGCATTATTCGGTTACTTTACCCCTTAAGTGAAAGTGTGAAACTACGCCTTCGTGAGGTCTTCACCTCCGTGCAAGATAGTTGATCGCTTTTGGGAATACATCCGCACCTATATTTTTGTGAAGTTTTCACTTCCGTGCAAACATATGGGAAATGTGTCCCCCTGAACTGAACTCGTCCATATGAGCCTGTAATAGGTAAGGATAGAGGAATCTACTAGTTCAGGTACCCTTACTCTAGAACTTTAAACCACATATAGTCGACTTTAGGAGATTACTAAGCATAACGATAAACCTTTAGCAGTCACCCAAATAAGAGAGACTCGTTATTATTTCTTTTAATTGCAATTTTATTGTTAGATTTTATCTCTCTGTTTAGCATATTGACTTGCTTTATTTTGTCTTTGTTTTTATTTTGCGCATTGCATTTCCATCATAGAAAGGTGTTGGTTCATATTCGATTACCAAATAGAGAGCTTTATCATGGAAAACGAGTTTCTTGGTAGAGTGGAAGACAACATGGCCGTGCGCTTATGGTCAGAAGAAAGACAGCATGAGAAGGGAGATAGTTTGATGGAAGGGAATTTATCGAAATTTTGGGATCATACTCGAGTAAATGTGACCAAAAATAGTGTGCAAGTGTTGAGAGACATTTGGGGTCAGTGGAATGATGAGATGAAGCAAGTGTTTTATAGGGAATATGGAGATCTACCCTATTTGCTCGAGGCAAAGATAGACAAGCACCTCTTTCGAGCTCTCACCGAGCACTAGAATCCTGCGTATAGTTGCTTTACCTTTGAAAACTTTGACATGACGCACACGGTGGAAGAGTACACTGCATTAGTTCATTGCCCAAGGATTCAATTCGACAAGGCTTACTCTAGAGCTGCATGTGTCTTAACTTTCTTGAAAAGGTTGATGAGCATAATCGGAATGAGTGAACAGTCGGTCGCATTTCGAATCAAAGTGAAGGGAGATAATAAGTGTATCACTTAGAAGAGTATGGGTAATCTGATACTAGCACACTTGGACATGAAGAAGCGCGTCTACATTTTCGCTCTAAGCATTTATGGGTTCGTTATTTTCCCGAAAGCATTAGGGCACGTAGAAGATGCGATTGTTGATCTTTTCGACCGGCTTAGTAAGAGAGTTACACCAGTTCCAACAATCCTCGTCGAGACCGTCAGTTCGCTAAATGCTTGTCAAAGAGAAGGAGAAGGGAGGTTCATTGGTTGTGCACCACTGTTATTGGTATGGTTTCACAGTCATTTTTGGAAGAGGGAAAGGATTTCGTACAAGGCATACTCAGTAGATTATTCGCCTCTGAAAGAATTTGTAGCCACACAAAAAGAGTAGAGTATATCTGAAGAAAAGTGGATGGCAATCCTTCAAAATCTTCGGGATGAGGACATAGAATGGAAGGCACCTTGGTTTATCATTGATGAGATTCTTTATCGCTGTGGCAGCTTTGATTGGGTTCCCTTACTCGGTGTATGGGGAGCTGTAGGATACGCCCTTCTACTCGTGTTAAGACAATACAAGACAAGGTAGTTTATCCCAACAATGCCAGTTTGTCCTAGTGCGAGTTCACCTACAAAGGGGATAACTATAAGAAAAGAGACAGAGAGATATCAAACGCGTGGAACCAAGTGTATAGAATGAAAGTATTCACTATAAACCCGATGATGACGTCGGAATATGACTGGTGGAGAAACAAAAGAGTTAATGATAATACTCCAGTGCCAAATCCTGAAGATATTTGACCGATAGAAGAATATTTGCAAGTAGTTCCATCAGAATTAGACATCATAAAACAGGACTTTGAAAGAAAGAGTTCAGAATTTGGAAAGAGATTAGAAGCTTTGGAAGAGAATAAGTTAAAGTTGGGATTAGATGTGGATATCCATAAGTTAGAGGCTGAAAAGTTAAGAAAAGGGAAGAACAAAGCCGAAGAAGACTTAGAGGATTTGAAGAAACATTACAAAAAACATCGTCTATCCATGGGGACTGTTGGGCTTGGCAAAACGTCAGAACAATGGCAACAAGAGATCCAAGAACAAAAAGATCGAGCAGAACAATGGAAAAGGAACTTCGAAGATGGTCAAGCTCCAGAGAACGCCACAATAGGGGAGTTGCTAGAAAGCCAAGTTGAGATGGCTGAATTAAGAGCCCAAATAGTTGAGTTAGAAGCTAGAATAGTGGAGCTAGAATAATCTTTGCGAAGACATCACAGCCAAAACTCCGTAACAGAACTGAAGGCAAGTCTGGCCGAAAATAAGGAGTTGAGGAGAAGTGTGCAAGAACTTGAAGCCTCGCTATAGAATGACGAGATACGAATCAAGATTCTCGAAAGGAATCTAGAAACAAGCGAGTGGTACCTTCAACAGGCTCAGAGGCAAGTTGGAGAAAGAGATTATGTTATGGGCGAGGCACTCACCCAAATGCAAGAAGTGGCTGATCATGTGCAAATGCTAGCCATTGAAGCTGATATGCTAAGCTTGCAATTGAATCAAGATCAGATCGAGGACAAAACCTAGCCGGGCTTCTTAGGAAAATCAAGGCTTTAGGCATTAAAGCAAAGCCATTTATGTAATTCGCTTTATGTAAAGAATTTTGTCTTTTAATGAAGTTGTTCTAATGAAATTGAATTTAGAATCAATGCCTTCTCTTACATTGCATACATGCATTCATTCGCATAGGATTTTCATTTTTTAACACAACGACTTTAATTAACTAATATTTTTAAGTTAAACCAGAAACCATAGAGAATTCACACTGTTACGGTACTCGAAAAGCGATGGATCAAAGAATCGAGCGTTTAGAACAAATACAGAAGGAAATGCAAGAGAAAATGCAAGCAAAACTTCAAGACCATTTGTCAAAAGTGCAGCAAGATATGAAGGACCAAATTATAGAGTCATAAAGGAGCATTATAAGTGAGCTGGATCAGCTGATAAGAGAAGGGGCTGATAAAGGAAAAAGTCCTGCAGTAAGCCTAGGGGAGGAAAGTGATGAGCCTAGATATCTCCCAGGCTATGCTTCTGTACACATTCAAGCACCACAAGAAACATACCCACGTGGGGTACCAGTAACGATAAGAGCACAACAACACCCCGGTGGCATGTCAGGGCCAACAAGTTTCTAAATGGGATCTGGTTCCAATCCCGGAGATAATGTAGCCAACCTCGTCGTCCATTACCTAGATGACGTGGAGGAGACGGAAAGAGCAAGGCTTGAGATCCTTAGACAGCTAGAAGACAAATACAAATGGTTGGAAGAAAAAGTGAAAGTAATAGAAGGTGCTGATACCTTCTTTAGAATTGATGCTAAGGATCTGAGCCTTGTCCCAGACCTAGTGCTCCCCTCGAAATTCAAAACGCCTAACTTCGACAAATACAGCGAGACCAATTGCCCTGAGGCACACATTACAATGTTCTGCAGGAGGATGACTAGGTATGTCAATAATGATCAGTTGTTGATACATTGCTTCCAGGATAGTCTAGCAGGATCTGCTACAAAGTGATATAATCAGTTGAGCCGTGCCAAAATAAGCTCATGAAAGGACTTGACATAGGCATTTATGAAGCAATACAGTCATGTAACTGACATGACACCTGACAGACTGACCATACAAAGAATGGAGAAGAAGCCAAATGAAAGCTTCCGGTAATACACTCAAAGATAGAGACATAGCAACCCAAGTACAACCACCATTGCTGGAAAAGGAGACAACTATGTTGTTTGTTAATACTCTGAAAGCCTCATTCATCAACCACCTATTAGGAAGCGCAACCAAGAGTTTTTCTGACATGGTCATGTCGGGGGAAATGATCGAGAATGCGATTAGATACGGGAAGATCGATTCAGGGGAAAGTGTTAAGAGAACAATCCCCAAGAAAAAGGAAAATGAAATTAACAACACGGACCAATACAAGACGAATTATTAAAAGCTAATGGTGATGGCACCACCTAGAACCACAGTAAATAACTACCAAAGAACTCCGAGGCAGGGGTTTAACTCGAGGTCGAACATAGAATTTGCTCCCATCCGCATAACGTACAAAGAGCTTTATCAAAAGTTGTACGATGAACATGTCTTATCATCAGCCCATCTAAAATCACTACAACCGCCATTCCTAAAATGGTACGATGCGAACGCCTGATGCGAGTACCACGTAGGAATAGCAGGACACTCAATTGAGAATTGCGCGACTTTGAAAAGGCAGGTTCAACAACTCATCAACATCGGGAAGCTAAGATTCGAGGACCCTACAAGTCCCAATGTATCTGGAAATCCGTTAACCAATCATCTTGACCAAGGGGTGAATGCAGTGGTTAAAAGAGAAGGTAGAAAGATCAAGACCTGTGTTGAGGGGGTGAGATCACCATTAAGATGAATTTGGTATGAGATGGTGAAAGTGGGTTTGATCACCCAAAATGCGAGGGAAGTAGTAAGAGTAGGATACTATTGCGAGTTCCATGAGGATGAAAGACATGAAATCTAAGAATACGATGAGTTCAAAACCTTGGTATAGAGTTTAATGGATAACAAAGAGTTAGAATTTTTTGAGGAAAGTGAAGAGATGGAAGAAGTGTGTGCTTTCGAAGAAGACGCATCCAGAAGAACTTTCGGGGTCAGTCACCCAATAATAATCATTTCCCGGCCAAGAAGAAATGAAACTAAAGAAAGAGCAACTCCCAAAATAATAATCTAAAAACCTGTAGCCTTTTCCTACAAGGATAGCAATATGGTACCTTGGAATTACAATTGTAATATGATGGGATCAAAAGGGAAAAATTCCGAAGTTGAATTAGAAAGAGCGCAAGATGTAAGTCTTATCACACATAGCAAAAAGAGTTATGATCCCACAACAATAGAAAATGAAACATTTGAAGGAAAAGCACTAGAAGAGCCCTAAAAAGGAAAGACCATGGACCTAGGTCGCCAATCAACTAGCTAGTAACGGAAAAAGAAGCTAGGGAATTTTTGAAGTTCCTAAAGCACAGTGAATATAGCGTGGTGGAGCAGTTACACAAACAGCCGACTCGCATATCGATTTTGACACTATTATTAAGTTCAGAACCACATCATAACGCCCTAATGAAAGTGTTGAATGAAACTTATGTAGCCGATGACATCTCAGTGAACAAGCTAGATCGCTTGGTCAGTAATGTAAACGCCGATAACTTCATCTTTTTTAATGATGATGAAATACCCCCAAGAGGTATGGGATCGACAAAAGCATTACATATCACCACCCACTGTAAGGGTTACACATTACCTGGTGTATTGATTGATAATGGTTCAGCTCTGAACGTTTTACCATCAACCACACTGAAGAGGTTATCGATCGATAGTTCTCACATGAAAGCATGCCATAATATAGTGAGAGCATTCGACGGGACAGAAAGAAAGGTAATGGGAAGGATCGAGATACCACTACTAATCGGTCCAAGCTCATACGAAGTAGACTTCTTGGTAATGGATATCAAACCAAGCTACAATTGTTTGCTGGGAAGACCATGGATCCATTCAGCAAGGGACGTGCCATCATAACTACACTAGAAATTGAAGTTGGTGACCGAAGGTCGATTGGTCACAATCAGTGCTGAGGAAGACATAATTGCATCAATAACAAATGATGCACCCTACATCGGAACAGACGAAGAGGCCTTGAAATGCTCTTTTCGGTCTTTGGAGTTTGTTAACGTAACCTTCATTGCCGAAGGGAGCAAGATCCCCACCCAAAATATCACAAAACACAAGGATGGGTCTGTAAATGACGGTCGAGAAAGGAGCGTTAACGGGAAAGGGAATAGGAAGGTATCTCTAATGGAGGATTAGTGTGCCAATGTTGGTAGATAAACGAGATCGCTTTGGCCTAGGGCATAAGCCATATTTAAGGGAGAAGAAGGAATTAGAGAAGAAGTAAGAGAGAAGAAGGGCGCATTTAACCAGGGAGGAAATTAGGTGGGAGCCAATGGTTTTTCCCCATATAACAAAAACTTTCATATCAGGGGGAGTAATCAATACAAGGCCAAAATTGGAGGGGAAGGAGAGGAAATTGACTGAAGCGGTAGAAATAATGAAGGATTTAAGCATTAACGTTGTATCTGAAGAAAGGAACCTACGGGAAATTCGTCCTTGCACCCCTAGGAGTACTCTAAACAACTGGACTGTAGTCTTTAAGACCCCTTCAGAGTAATGCTCAAAACACACCTACTACTCTAGGCCTAAGAATAGTAAGGATCTTTGTAAAAGGCCCATTATCATTATCAGTTATTTTAATGAAAAATGTGTTTCTTCTCACATTTCACAATTCTATTTATTTTTGCCAAGTTTGACAAATATTTTATATGATTAACCATTCTTCAATTTAATTTATTCTTATTCAATTTGACAAGCTTTTTTACCCTTGTCAAAAATATTCTTTTCATTCATAATCATACCATATAATCAATCATTCTTAAATTCATTTGTTTCTTTGGATCTCCTCTTATCCCTCTGACTGGTCTTTTGATATCAATGATATGAGCGACACCATTGTTGACTCAATGCTCCTTTTTGAGCAAAATATGTGTTTAGAGGAATTCAGGACTTTGAAGAGAACCAGGATTGTAACTTGTCTCTTGATTTGTTAAGAATGGTAGAGCAAGATGAAAAACAAATCCTATTTCATAAAGAGTCAGTAGAAATCGTGAATCTAAGAAATGAAGAGGAGAAGAAGGAAATAAAAATCGGGACGAGCATTCTGCAGAAACAAGACAGGATCTTATTAAGCTGCTTAGAGAGTTCAAAGATATCTTCGCGTGGTCTTATCAGGATATGTCTGAGTTAAATATCGATATTGTGGTGCATAGACTCACTATAAAGGAAGATTGTAAACTGTTCAATAGAAGCTTCGAAGGATGAGACCAGACGTATTATTGAAGATAAAAGAAGAGGTTAAGAAACAATTCGATGTTGGTTTTCTTCAAGTTGTCAAGTATTCAGAATGGGTGGCCAATATAGTTCCTATGCTTAAGAAAGATGGGAAGGTACGAATGTGTGTCGATTATCGAGATTTGAACAAGGCAAGCCCAAAGGAAAATTTTCCATTGCCTCATATTGATACTATAGTTAACAACACGGCAGGTCATTCATTGTTCTCCTTCATGGATGGTTTCTCCGAATACAACTAGGTAAAGATGGATCCCGAAGATATGGAGAAGACCACTTTCGTCATGATGTAGGGAACATTTTGTTATAAAGTGATGCCATTCGGGCTTAAGAACGTGAGAGCAACATATCAAAGAGCTATGGTAACATTGTTTCATATGATATGATGCACAAAGAGATCGAGGCTTACGTTGATGATATGATTGCAAAATCTCGAAATGGGGAAGAACATGTGGAAGTATTGAAGAAATTGTTCTTAAGGTTGAGGAAATATCAACTAAAATTAAACCCAGCTAAATGCACTTTCAGAGCTACTTCAGGCAAATTGTTAGGTATCGTGGTTAGTAGGAGAGGTATTGAGATTGATCCAGACAAAGTCAAAGCCATATAAGAGTTACCACCACCGCGTACTCAGAAAGAAGTTCGAGGTTTCTTAGGAAGGTTGAATTATATCGCAAGGTTTATTTCACAATTAATCGAGAAATGTGACCCAATCTTCTGTCTTCTCAAGAAACATAACCTAGGTGTGTGGGATGAGGAATGCCAGGTGACCTTCGACAAGATCAAACATTATTTGTCAAATGCCCTAATTCTAGTACCACCAAGCCCCAACAGACCTTTGATCTTATATTTAGCAATCTTTGAGAATTCTATGGGATGTGTGCTAAGCCAACATGACAAGTCTGGAAGAAAAGAAAGAGCGATATATTACCTTAGTAAGGAGTTCACTGACTGTGAAACAAGGTATTCATCAATCGAGAAGTTATGTTGCGCTTTAGTTTGGACCACTCGAAGAATAAGGCAATATATGTTGTATCACACAACTTGGTTGATCTCGAAATTAGATCCTTTAAAATACATGATGGAGTCGATCGCACTAAATGGGAGAATGGCTAGATGGCAAATCCTACTCTCAGAGTTTGATGTAGTCTATATAAACTAAAAGGCAGTAAAGGGAAGCGCAATAGCAGACTTTCTAGCCAGTAGAGCTCTAGAGGATTATGAACCCTTGAATTTCGATTTCCTGAATGAAGACCTAATGTACGTTGCAACCACCGAAGAAGAATCTTTGAAAGAACATCCTTGGAGGCTGAATTTTGACGGTGCCTTGAATGCCACGGGCAATGGAATTGGAGCAGTTTTGGTATCTCCAGAAGGTGACCATTATCCTTTCACTAGTAAGCTCGACTTTGACTGTACAAATAACATGTTTGAATATGAAGCATGTATCATGGGACTCCGTGCAACCATAGAACGAGAGATCAAAGTTCTAGAAGTATATGGGGATTCTGCAGTTGTAATTTACCAGCTCAAAGGAGAATGGGAAACAAGAGACTCTAAATTAATTGATTATCAAAGGTTGGTTCTCGAGTTAATCAAAGAGTTGGATGACATCACAGTCCATTATCTCTAATGAGATGAAACCAAATGGCTGACGCTTTGGCTACTCTTTCCTTAATGATAAAAGTAAACAACCTAGAGGATGTAAGGCCTATTCAAATGAGCATTTACAAGGCTCTTGCCCACTATTACAACATCGAGGAAGAAGAAAAGGATGACCATCCTTGGTACCAGAACATCTTGTATTATGTAAGAGACCACAAATACCCAGAGCAAGCTACCAAGAATGATAAGCGAACATTAAGAAGACTCGCAATTGATTATATCTTGGATGGAGACATTCTGTATAAAATGAGAAAAGATCAAGTGTTAATAAGATGTGTTGATGCTATTGATGCTAGGAAAATCCTAGAAGAAGTCCATGAAGGTGTCTGTGGGACGCATGCCAATTGTTTCACAGTGGCTCAGCAAATAATAGGATTTGGTTACTATTGGTCCACTATGGAAAGTGATTGCATCAACTATGCCAAGAGGTGTCAAAAATGTCAGATTTATGGGGATAAGATCCATGTGCCGCCTTCACCTCTTCATGTTATGACTTTCCCGTGGCCCTTTTCTATGTGGGTCATGGATGTCATTGGACCTATTTCACTAAAAGCTTCCAATGGACATCGATTCATCTTTGTGGTCATTGACTACTTCACCAAATGGGTAGAAGCTGCTTCCTACGCTAATGTTACAAAAACTGTGATTAGCAAATTCTTGAAAAGAGAAATCATATGTCGATATGAATACCAGAAAGGATCATATCTGACAATGCTTTGAATTTGAACAACAGCACGATAGCAGAGGTCTGTAGCCAGTTCAACATTAAACATCATAACTCATCTCCCTACCGCCCAAAAATGAATGGGGTAGTAGAAGCAGCCAACAAGAACATTAAGAAGATCGTTGGGAAAATGACAGAGACATATAAAGATTGACACGAGAAGTTACCATTCGTCGTTTATGCTTATAGAATTTCTATCAGAACTTCTACTAGGGCAACACCATTGTCATTAGTTTATGGGATGGAAGCAGTTTTACCTATTGAAGTAGAGATTCTTTCTCTTCGAGTCTTGGCGAAATTAAAATTAGATGAAGCAGAATGGATCCAATCCAGATACGATCAGCTAAATTTGATCGAAAAAAAGAGATTGAAAGCTATCTGTCATGGTCAAATGTACCAGAAATGAGTGATGCGAGCTTACAACAAAAAGGTCCGCCCTAGAGAATTTCATGAGGGAGATCTGGTCCTAAAGAAGATACTCCCTATACAAAAGGATTCCCAAGGAAAATGGACGCCCAATTGGGATGGACCCTATGTGGTGAAGAAAACCTTCTTTGGTGGAGCTCTCATTTTGATTGAAATGGATGGAAAGAGCTATACAACCTTGTGAATTCAGAATCGGTGAAAAAAATATTTCACTTAAAAAAAAAGAGGTCAAGATGAAAACCCGCAAAGGGAATCTTGAAACTAAAGGGGTTTTGAGTTGAAAACTCAAAAAGGGTGACTCGAATCTTAGAGCAAAGAATGGACCTATAATATCAAGGTAGAGGATCATTACACCTCGGGGCATTGACAAAGCATTCCGGGCTTCCTAACATATGTCAGGTTCAGAGTGGGTCTCATCAAGTCCGTTCGGTAAGCTCATACATTACTATTTAGGGCGCTTGATTTTTTTGTTTTAGTTCACTTTGTACTTGGCAATTCTTTTCATGAGTGTCTGCCATTTTCAATTTCTTCCTTCATTTGAGCTTTGTCTCTAATAAAATTCAACTTCATTCATCCTATGACTTTGTCCAAGCATTATTGCATTAAAATAACAGATAATGGATTAATGTGATAAATCATACAAAGGTTGTTTGCGTATCATCCTGGAAGATTCCTAGATAGTACAGGGACCTTAAACATTATCACTAGTTGGAAAGAACCACACCTGAAGGGTGGAAAATTCCTCAAAACCAGTAACTCAGATAATGACCACTCATACCCGAGAAGAGGCCGCGATAACACATCGGTGATAAGATTTAGACGATCATTGAACAAATGTCGACCTAAGGATTTAAAATCGTTCTAAAAGATGACATCTTTGCATTCATCTAGTTTGGAGCATTTCACTTTAAGTGCATGGCCGAAATGCCAAAGAAACATATTCTACAAGTCTCATTTCCTATAAAATAGCGTGATGGACCAATAAAAGCAGCAAATCTTACGTCTCTGAAGTTGCAGTAGATCAAAATAAAGTAACAGAAGCAAGTCTTCATCTCTTTGAAGTTGCAGTAGAGCGAAACGAAGCTACCCACCAATCTCTTACTCCGATCATAGAGTAGATTGAAGTATCCAATCTTTTACCTCGATCATGGGGTAGATTGAAGAATCCAATCTCTTACCTTAATTAGAAGGCTGATTGAAGATACGCAATCTTTTACCCTAATCAAAGGGTAAATTGAAGATACGCAATCTCTTACCCCGATCATGGGACAAATTGAAGCATCCAATCTTTTACCTTAATCAGAAGGTAGATTAAAGACACACAAATCTTTTACCTCGATCATGAGGTAGAGTGAAGCATCTAATCTTTTACCCTAAGCAGAGGGTAGATTGAAGACATGCAATCTCTTACTCCAATCATGGATCAGATTGAAGACACCAATCGTTTACCTTGATCATGAGGAAGATTAAAGCATCCAATCTTTTACCCTAATCAAAAGACAGATTGAAGACGGACAATCTTTTACCCTGATCATGGGGCAGATTGAAGAATCCAATCCCTAATCAAAGGGCAGATTGAAGACAAGCAATCTCTTACTCCAATCATGGAGTAGATTGAATACATGCAATCTCTTACCCCGATCATAGGGTAGATTGAAGCACCCAATCTTTTTCCTTAATCAGAAGGCAGATTGAAGACATACCAATCTCTTACCTCGATCATGGGGCAGATTGAAACACCCAAACTCTTACCCTCATTGAGGAGCAGATTGAAAATGCCATTCGAGTTCCTTCAAATGAGCAGATTGAGGAGAAAAGACAAAATTCAACAAGACCGGATGAAATTGGTCTTTCTTTTAGTCTTTGCTTCATTCCCGTTACACGACAACGAGCAAAGAGGAGCAGCTGTAACACCTAAATTGCACTCGGCCCAATAAATGAAGCCCAAATTAGATAAAATAAATAAAACTAAATAAATAAATTTTTATTTATTTACCAAAATCCATTTTACATACCTAACCCAAATACATCTAAAAACCCAAATCCAAACCCAATTACCCATTTCAAGCCAAAAGGCCTAAAACTAAAAAACAAATCAGAAACCTTAAGTTAACCTAGGCTCCTCAATCGTCGCTCCCCATGTCAAAGCCGTCTGCCACCCACGCCCATAGGGTTGCCTCCTCAACCACGTTCGCACCCAAATGGCAAAATGTGTTCCCAAGCACTATTGACAGAGAGCCTCTTTGCCATTCTCGTCTGGTACCTGCAAAGAAATGAAGAACAAAGACAGAGATCTAAAACTACAGGATAAAACTAAGTATCCCAATCGACTATAAAGCCTCATTCTAAGATTTTGTAATGGCGAACACGAGCAATACACAGAAAAAATAGAAAACATGAGCATTCACAAAAGAAAAACTAAAAACAAAGAGGCAGATTTGAATACAAACAGTTAAGAATTTATTGCATTCTTAAGGTATAATTTTTGGATACATGTACATACATACATTCATTTATTGCTTATTTATTATTTTTGTTTTACTTTTAAATATATAAACCAAAATAATAAATATATAATAAAAAACCAAAAAAGAAGTTGAAGAGCCATACTTGGTAGCCACTACCATAGCCACCGTGAGCGGAGTCCCTCCGAACCCGACCATGCTCGTGAGGGATTCCGCTGTTTGAAGATTTATCACAAATGAAAAAAAAATATAGAAACGAGCAGTTTTCGAAAACAAAATACAAAAAGAAAAAATCAAAATCCTCTTTTAAGAACCAAAAAGACCTATTTCAGATCTGGTTTCTCTTTTTCTTAAAAAAGGAAATAAATAATAAGGAAATAAAAATGACTAAGAAAACAGATTTCTAAAAAAGGAACTTTTTTTTAGCCATCGATTCAGATCGGGAGCTTTTAAGCGCCGATCTGAGATATTTTTCCTAAAAGAAATAAAAAAGGAGTCTTTTTAATTGACCTGACGCCGTGTATGGTGGTTTGCGTGATGACGGAGGTGACGGAGACGAGGTGATCGGTGACGGAACCACGGTGAAACCCTATATTCGGCCTTGAAGGTTTCTAGAGAGAAAAAGGGGAGAGAGAAGTTTTTTTTTAAAATAAAATGGAAAATGAGATTTTTTTAGCAAAATTGGGTTTAAATACCTAGGTGAAATGGCAGTGTTTTAGGAAGGAGACTTTGTGACCAAACGACACCGTTTATGCTTGCACCAACTCGATCTGCATCGAACCCGAATAGGGTCTGTGTGTGTTCGAGTTTTGGTATATTTATTGTCTCGACCCTTCGTTTTTTTTATATTTCAATTTGGTCCTAAATGGTTTTCATATGATATTGCACGACGTCATTTCAAGCTAATTGCATAGCCTTGAAACGTCTTTATTCTGACGTCAGCTTTAAATTAATAAAAGGGAATTTTTCCTTCCGCGGTCCCTCGATGTTTCATTTCATTCTAGCTTGGTCCGCTTCTTTTTTTAAATTGTTTTTTAAATTAACCAATAGATTTTACTTTTCATTCAATTCAGTGTGCATGTCATTATTTTTAATAAAATATGAAAATTTGCTCACCAAACCCTTGTGAACTTAATTTTTTTAGATTCCTCCACTTTCACTTTAAATTAACCTTTTTTAATTACTTGCCCTATTCTATTTTCCTTGCAAATTAGACACACACGATGTTAACTTTGAAAAAGTATTTTACTCATAGTGAAATCTATTTCAATAATCTTTTTAGATTTTATATATTATTACTATTTTGATTTCCTTTGCAAATAAAATTGTTTTTATACGTAGTTATTAATACATCAATTTATTTGTTTCATATATTAAAAGCTTCTATTGTCATTTTATCGCATATTCACCATTGTATATATATTTATATCTTGTCGTACATTATTATCGCATGTGTACATATGGTTTTTATCCCATTGTAGATATTTACTGTTTCAATTTATATCTTGTCGTACATTATTATTCGTTGCCTAAGGAACTCGATAGAATCGTGCTCCAACTCACGGGGTGCGATTTTATCCTTGAACTTACGCAATCAAACACCTTATTTTAAATTTAAAACCATGCACATTTTGTCAATAAATGCTCCTTCTTTTTCAAGTGTTCGAGACATCGTGTTCCTAACTTATGGGATGTGATTCTCAATTAACTCAAGAAGAAAAGGATCATTTGTTCGTAAATTTTTACTTCAAAATATATCATTTTTATATGAGATCATATCATAAATTTGATCAATCGGTAAATGATTTTTATTTGTCTGAGTACTTTAAATATTGTGTCCCTAACTTACATGACGTGATTTTTCTTAATTAAATCATGATAAAAAATCATTTTTCGTGAGATTTAATTTTTTAAAAAAGGAAATATTATCTAATTGTTTCATTCTACATGCTTTAAGGATCACATTTTTTATTTTCCTCAAATTCTCAATTTTCAAACAATAAATAATCGACTAGGTACCAAGTTATTGTGCGTGTGAGGGTGCTAATCCTTCATTATGCATAACCAACTCCCGAACCTATTTTCTGATTTCAAAGACCAAAACTTTTGTTTAAATAAACTTAAGTATTTTACGGTGATCCAATCACACCAAATAAAAAGGATTGGTGGCGACTCCCATTTTCGATTTAAATTTTAAAAAATCGGGATGGTTTTAAAAAACGTTTCGACACTTGTATCGGTAGAACTATCACAAGTATCGATAGACGTCTGCATCGTTTCATAATTGTTTATTGACTTGACTACTACTGATACTTGTCCAACAGGTATAGGTAGAAGTCTCCAAAAATCTAAAAAATGACCTATTTGCCCTTATTGAATTGTATTTATAAGTAAATGATAACTTATGATGTGTTGGGTGTATTTCTTTAATAATGCAAGAATGGTTAACATTATTTTAAAAGATATACAGTGATATATGATTGACTAATTCCGGGACCCTAGTCGGCATCAGCGTCGGGTTTTGGGTGTTACATTTAGTGGTATTAGAGCTTACGATTTAGTCGATTCTTGGACTGCATAGTGTGAAATTTAAAGTTTAGAAATACATGCCAAATAAACCTGTGATAGTGTGATATTGGTGAATCCGATCTAACTTTAGATTTTGCAAGTAATTGAAAAATGTCAGACTCAAAACGAGGTAAGACAAATGAGGTAAATAGTAATGTTCCAACAAATGATTCTGAAGCAAGTCACAGAGTACCAATATTACCGATGACAAAAAATGAAGCCAAAATATGTTCTTTGGCTTAATGGGGCAATGGTTCTCAGAATTCATGAGAAATAACCCGATGACACCGTAACCTCCACCTCTCGTGGAATAGTCTACCGTAAGACCTACAATACTGCCCGTACCACCTGTCAAGCCTCCACCTCCCCCAATGGTTGAATAAAGGCGATGAGTTCCAACTGATAAAGTGAGGAAGTATGGTGTAGAGGAATTCAGGGGCAGTATTGAAGATGATCCTTCTAGGGCTGAATATTGGTTGGAGGAAACGCTGAGAGTTCTCAATGAAATGGCTTGTCCTCCTGAAGACTATCTGAGATGTGTTGCGTCATTATTGAAGGATGAAGCTTATCATTGGTGGATGACTTTGTTAGCCACAGTTCCTGAAAATGAAATTACCTGGGAATTCTTTTAGGCTGAATTCAAAAGAAATACATCAGCAAAAGGTACTTAGATCGGAAGAAAAAAAAGTTTTTAGATTTGAAATAGGGAAACAAGTTAGTGGTAGAATACGAGAGAGAATTTGTACAACTCAGTAAATATGCTCAGGAGATACTGTCGACTGATGAAGATATGTGCATTCGATTTGAAGATGGGCTGAACGATGAGATCAAAATGATGGTAGGTGGTTCGGAGCTGCGATCGTTTGTTGTTTTAACTGATCGTGCTTAAAAGATAGAAGAAATATATAACCATAAAAGACAGAGGGAAAGGAGGTTTCGAGAATTCGTTAAAAAGAGTTCTCCTAGACCATTTCCAATGCTGCAATCGAAGAAATTTAGAGAGAGTGAGAACCGACCAACTACAATGTCTGGATTTTAGAGCAAAAGTAGACCGATGTAGCCTGATTCGAGATTTCAAAATCGACCAGTGGATAATGTTGCCAACATCTGTAATGTACCGAAACCTGGTTCTGAACACTGTAGAAAGTTTCATCTTGGAGAGTACGCATTGAGGAAGAACTCATGTTTTAGATGTGGAGCCACAGATCATTTTATTCGGTCTTGTCCGATGGCACCTAGAGCAAATGAAGACAGGAGCGTGAAACCCCCGATTACACCACAGAAGAGTAGACGACCGGGTCAGAATAGTGGTATGGCTAGAAGTAGAAGTGAAACAAAAGAAGGTGCAAACAGATCTGAGGGTTGGGCACTTGCACGTACATATGCTATCCATGCCAGAGAGGAAGCTACTACGCCTGACGTTATTACTGGTATATTCTATCTTTTTAATGATATTGTATATGCACTGATTGATCCAGGGTTGACTCACTCTTATATTTGTACCCTGTTGGCAAAAGATAAAAAGTTGTCTGTTGAGGCGGCTGAAATTAATGTACAAGTTACCAACCCTTTGGGTCATAGTGTCGTAGTTAATCAAGTGTGTCGTAAATGTCCACTGAAAGTTCAGGACTGTGAATTTCCTATTGATTTGATATTACTTCCCTTTTACGAGTTCGATGTGATCTTGAGTATGAACTGGTTGACCGAGCATGACGTAATGGTTAATTGCAAACAAAGACAAATTGGGTTGAAATGTCCGATGGGTGAAGTGATTACAGTTAAGTCTGGTAAGTTGAACAGTAATGTGAATGTGATTTCAGCTATGTCTGCATAAAAAATGGTTCAAAAGGGGTGTGAAGCATTCTTAGCATATATTTTGGATACTCAAGAGTCAAGGACAGAGCTGAATCAAGTTCCAGTCATTAAGGAATTCACGGATGTGTTCCTTGAAGAGTTACCGAGTTTACCTCTGATTAGGGAAGTAGAGTTTGGTATTGATTTGGTACCGGGTACTACTCCGATCTCAATTCCACCATACAGAATGGCACCGACCGAGTTAAAAGAATTGAAAGCTCAGCTACAAGAATTATTAGATAAAGGGTTCATACGACCTAGCATATCGCCTTAAGGTGCGCGCCCATGTTATTCGTGAAAAAGAAAGATGGATCGATACGGATGTGTATAGATTACAGGTAGCTAAATAAAGTGACAATCAAGAATAAGTATCCGTTACCTCAGATTGATCAGTTATTTGATCAACTAAAGGATGTAACTGTATTTTCCAAAATAGACCTTCGATCAGGTTACTACCAGATGCGGGTGAAAGATTGCGATATAATGAAAATGACATTCAGAACTCGGTATGGTCATTATGAGTTTCTGGTTATGCCGTTTGGGTTGACTAACGCCCCTGCAGCATTTATGAAATTGATGAACAGAGTATTTCAGCCTCAGTTGGACAGATTTGTGGTTGTGTTTATTGATGATATATTGATCTACTCCAAGACTGAATCAGAGTATACTCAGCATTTAAGAGAGGTGTTACGGATTTTGCGAGAAAAATAATTGTATGCAAAATTTAGTAAATGTGAATTCTGGCTTCAAGAGGTTGGATTCTTGGGACATGTAGTATCTTCGGAGGGAATACGGGTTGATCCGAGTAAAGTCTTAGCTATTCTCAATTGGAAGGTACCAAAGAATGTCTCCGAAGTACGTAGTTTGTTAGGACTGGTAGGTTATTATCGTCAGTTCGTGAAAGATTTCTCTATTATAGCTTTACCGATGAGAAAGTTACTTCAGAAGAATGTTCAGTTCATTTGGTCAGAAAGATGTCAACAGAGTTTCGATCGATTGAAGAAAATACTAACAAGGGCTTCAATTTTAACGTAACCTGAGACGGAAAAGGAATTTGTGGTGTACAGTGATGTGGCATTGAATGGATTGGGTTGTGTGTTGATGCAAACTAGGAAAATGATAGCCTATGCCTCCCGGTAACTGAAATCGCATGAGAGGAATTACCCGACTTACGATTTAGAGTTGGCAGCCATTGTTTTTGCATTAAAGATTTGGCGAAATTATTTATATGGTGAGAGATGTCATATATTTACAGATCATAAAAGTTTGAAGTATTTGCTGATCCAGAAAGAATTGAATTTAAGACAACGATGATGGTTAGAGTTGTTGAAGGATTATGACCTTTATGACCTTGTGATTGATTATCACCCAAGAAAGGCTAACGTTGCTGCTGATGCCCTAAGTCGAAAATTGTTGTTTGCATTGAGAGCCATGAATGCCCGTTTATCACTAAAAAGTGATGGTATTGTCATAGCTGAACTTAGGATGAAACCACTATTCCTACAACGGATACGAGAGTTACAAAGAAAGGATCCCAAGATTATAGTTAAGAGAGAACAGATGCTGAGTGACGCCACTACTGGGTCTACTGTTGATAAGGAGGGTATGTTGTATTTTCGAGGTAGAGTGTGTATTCTTAATGATTTCGATTTAAGATGGGATGTTTTGTCAGAGGCTCATAGTAGCACTTACTCTATTCATCCGGGTGGTGTGAAAATTTATAACGACCTAAAGAAGATGTATTGGTGGCCAGGTATGAAACGAGAAATCTCAGAGTTTGTAATTAGATGTTTGGTATGTCAGCAAGTAAAAGCATAACATCAGGTACTGTCTGGATTGCTACAGTCGATCACCATTCCAGAATGGAAATGAGAGCGGGTCACCATGGATTTTGTTACATGATTATCGTTAACCCCAAAAAAGAAAGACTCCATTTGGGTTATAGTTGACAGATTGACCAAGTCAACTCATTTCATTCCTATTCGAGTAGATTATCCGCTAGAGAAGTTAGCAGAGTTGTATGTATCTGAAATCGTACGTCTGCACGAGGTGGCAGCATCTATCATATATGAAAGGGACCCATGATTTACCTCGAGGTTTTTGGGTAAGCTACATGAAGCTTTGGGAACCAGACTGAATTTTAGCATTGCATATCTTCCGTAGATAGATGGTCAGTCAGAGCAAGTGATACAGATTTTGGAGAACATGTTACGATGTTGTATACTCATGTTTGAGGGTAGCTGGAAGAAATACTTAGCATTGGTAGAGTTTGCTTATAATAATTGCTATCAATCCAGCATTAAAATGGCACCATTTGAAGTATTATATGGTAAAAATGCAAAACACCTTTGTATTGGTCAGAGTTGAGTGAACCTAAGTTAATTGAGGCTGATTTAATACATGAAACTGAAGACAAGGTTCGGGTAATATGTGAGTGTTTAAAGGCAGCATCTGATCGACAAAAGTCATACGCAGATCATAAGAGAAAGGATATAGAATTTGTTATTGGAGATCGAGTTTTTCTGAGGGTTTCACCTTGGAAGAAAGTATTACGATTTGGTCGAAAAGGAAAGTTGAGTCCGCGGTTTATTGAACCGTATGAGATTCTTGAGAAAGTTGGGCTTGTAGCTTATAAGCTAGCTTTACCCCGAACTTGGAAAGATTCATAACGTATTTCATGTTTCAATGCTGAGACGGTACAGATCAGATCTCACTCATATGATTACACCTTGTGTGATTAAATTACAATCGGATTTGTCGTATTCTGAAGAGCCGGTTAGAATTTTGGCCTGTGAAGTAAAAGAGCTGCGAAACAAGTGAGTACCGTAAGTAAAGGTTTAGTGGAATCGTCATGGTTTAGAGGAGGCAACATGGGAGACAAAAGCTTCAATGAGATCACAGTACCTAAATCTATTTACTGGTAAGAATTTCGGGACGAAATTTCCCTAAGGGGGAGAGTTGTAACAGCTTGATTTTTAATGGTGTTGAAAATAGTGGTTTCGGGACCATAAATCCGACAAGTTGAGTCATAAAATTTATTTATTATTATATGTATAATGTCGTCAGCATTGTATTAAAATTCGGTTAACGAATTTTAATATTTAGATAGTCAATTGAGTAAAAAGGATTAAATCGCAAAAGGTAAAAAGTTGAATTGGTTAATTAGAGGGACCAAGTGAGTAAATTAACCTAAAGGATTGTTAGTGGGTGGATTATCATGACAAATATTGATTAATAATAGGATAAATTAAGGTTAAAAAGATGATTAATTAAGTTAATTATAAAAGTCTAAGAAATTACAAAATTGTCATTGTATATATATTAAATTAAAGAAAGAAAGGTGATAATTTCACATTTTCTTTCTTTTTCTTCTTCTCTACACGGATAAAAGGAGGAAAACTTAGGGTTTTTCATTTTCAATCTTTGAGCTTTGATTTGGGTAAGCAAACCTTGATCGTTTTTAGTAATTTTTATGTTTTCGAGTGTGTATTAGCTTAATCTAGCTTATGCAACGACTAATTTGTGAATCTGTCAAATGTTGTAAAACTTGCCTTTGATGAAAATGCTTGCTTTTGAAGGTTATGGATAGATTTGTGTGTTTGATGAATAGATTCATTGATTTTGTAAAGTGATTTTTGTTGAAATTAAGGTTTGAGGATTAGGTTGTAAAAAGGAAGAAAATACATATCGTTGTTGTGAAATAGTTGAATGGGGATGTTGGATGAATACCTATGGTTATTTGGCTATTATAAAATTGAATGAAAATGGTTATTTTACATTTTTTGGCTCTAAGGACTAAATTGAATAGAAATGTAAAGTTTAGGGGTAATTTCATAATTTTTTGAAAAAAAGACTTATAGGTGTAAATTGATTAAATTATATGATTTAACGGGAGAATTGATTTATTTTTTGATAGATCAAGATTGAGTCACAGATCACGAAAAAGGAAAAATCGTAGAATAGTCCCTGAAGTTTCGCCTGAACTGTTATTTCATCCAGTAAGTTTTTTGTTAGATTTCTTATTTGAACTGTTGATTATTACCTATTGAGGATGTGCTTGGAATACTTGTTGTATAAAAAGGAAGACTCATGTGTCGGGTTGAGCATGAGAAATTGTATAAATGGAATACTCATGTCTCGAAATGAGAATGAGATTTTGATTAAGGAAGACTCATGTCTCGAGATGAGAATGAGATTATGAATAAGGAAGACTCATGTCTGAAAATGAGAATGAGATTTTGATTAAGGAAGACTCATGTCTCGAGATGAGAATGATAATATGGTTAAAGGAAGACTTATGACTCGAAAGAGCATAAGCTTGTTTGAAGAGAAAATTTTGCGTTTTGATGTTAATTATTGTTGAAAAGTTTAATGTTTAGTAATGATTCACTATGTACGAACTTACTAAGCTAAAAAACTTACCTCTGTATTTTGGTTGTTTTGTAGATTTCGTTTTGGCTAGTTGAAGATCGAATTACCTCGAAGACATCACACTATCCCAAAGCTGGTTCGGTAGTTCTTACATCACTTGGTTGTATGGCATGTACTACGATGATGTTATATTTTGTATATGCTTACTTGAGATTATGATACTTGTAGTATTTTGGTTAAATGATAAGTTTTGAATGTTTAATCAATGTTGTATGAGACAACTAGTGCTTAGATGTTATGCTAAGTATTGTATTTAAACACAAAAGTGTTATTTCTTGCACCTTAAGTCTATGAATGAAGTTTTATAGATGAACTTGTATAAATTTAAGAATTTTGCATTTTTTTCGATAGAAATCCTACTTGTTTCGGTATAAATATAGGGTGGGAGAGAGGTTGTTTACTGACTTGAGTTGTATCGGTAGTTGAAATTGAAGTTTCGATAGTATTGAGCTTATTTGTATCGGTAGTTAGAATACTTGTATCGGTAGAAGTTGCAAGGCAGGAATTCTTAGCTCCTAGGAGTTCTTAGCATCGGTAGAAGCACAACTAGTTTCGGTAGTTATTATACTTGTATCGGTAGAACTATCACAAGTATCGGTAGACGTCTGTATCGTTTCATAATTGTTTATTGACTTGACTACTACCGATACATGTCCAACAGGTATCAATAGAAGTCTCCAAAAATCTGAAAAAAGACCTATTTGCCCTTGTTGAATTATATTTATAAGTAAATGATAACTTATGATGTGTTGGGTGTATTTATTTAAAAATGTAAGATTGGTTAACATGATTTTAAAAGATATACAGTGATAGATGATTGAGTGACTCCGGGACCTTAGTTAGCGATGGCATCGGGTTTTGGGTGTTACAATGGTGTTTCTTGGAGTTATATTAAATTTAAATGCAAAAGTATTGTGTTTTAACATGTATATGAAATGAAGAAGTGCTTTTTCTTGCACATCTGTGCCCGGTTTGCACTCTGGTGCCCTGTATACACTTCGATGTCCCTGTTTACATCTAGTGCCCCTGTATACCCTTTAATGTCCCTGTACACACTTCGATGTCTCTGTTTGCATATTTGTGTCCCTGTCTGCACTTTGATGCCTCTGTTATGCATTTATGATGCCTTTGGTGTGATGTAGTTACCCGAGTATTTGAGTCGAGTTAGTTCATCGGGTTATGTGCTAAATTGAAGTTACAATTTTACTTATGTGTTTAAATTCTAAACCTACATTCATTTTCAAATGATTCCACCTCTCTATTTCAGAGAATACCATAATCGTTCCTGAATGTTTCCCATTTCTCTCTTTCTATTCATTCCATTCATTTCTATTCAAACATGTAATTCATTTTTTATTTCAACGGGCTAATGAAAGGACCGATTGGACATATGTAGTTAACGCTCAAATGATTTATAATTAAGTTTTGGTTTTTTCCTATTCATTATAAACACATTTAGTGACGAAGTCATTCCACTATAGTATTGTGACAGAGCTCTCCCCGATGACATACCATTACAAAAGCAACTACTCAATGCTCGTCCAATGACCTTGTCATAAGTGTGCTACCCTCATAGGATATCCTTGATCTCTTTGGGATAATATCCAGTCTCCCAATATGATCCTATTTTATCTCATGATAATCATTACATTTTCCTTCATGAAAAGCCAATCACTATCAAATAGTGATTAAGTCATCCATCACAAAGACGGACGACCCGTGGCAACATTTACTTTCCAACAACCATGTAATGCCAGTGAGAGGATATCATTTACCCATGTTTTGGGCTATGAATTACACTGTTATGAATGATGCTACATATTACTGAAGTTGTACACTCAATGCACCAGCTTTTGGTTCCTTATCTATTTTAACTCAGACTTTTACTTACATCAAAGTGTACGAGTCACGCATGCATAGTCCATCATCCACTCAAGAATTAGGTATGCCACACTATAAATGTCACAAGTGAATAAATCCATAAATGGATTCAGGATCTATTCTGCTTGGGTCTTGTTCGATGAACTATTAGTCCAGTTAGTCACATCTGTCTTTATCTTCTAGGAGTCATCCGCTCCTATACACAAGACAAGGCATCTCCCCAATTGGACTTGATAGATGACATACTAGTCTTTCAATCGGTTTGCTCATTTCCGATTAGACTAAGAACATGTTTAGGTTCATCTACTAATACAAGTTATCTTTCCGTACTATGATCCGACCACGTAATATCGCTTAGTATTAGATAAATATTTAGATAACCAATGAGCAACATTTGTTTCCATTTTATTTTGTGTGTAAAAACCATGTGAGGACAATTATACAAAGTACTAATGTAATTCATACATAATTTTATTAATCAATCTGTTTGAAAACAATTTACAAGTGTACTTAGATGAAAATACTACACTTACTTCCATACTAAATGTCACCCCAATTTTGTTTCAGAGAAAACATGATGGGACATTGAGATTGTGCATTGACCATCGGGCATTGAACAAGATCACTGTTAAGAACAAGTACCCAATTCCACTCATTACAGATTTGTTTGATTAGCTTGGTTTTAGCACCCTATATTCGACTCAATCGCCAGGTCCAAGTTACAGGATGCCACATTTGTTGTCGGAGAACCTACAATCTCCATGTTGATCCAAAAAAATGAACTTGGTCCGATGAATTTTAACATTTTAGATCAACCAATAGAAGCCCAGATGACTTTGATACATAATGCGATAATTCCCAGGTTTGCCAAACACTTACACCATCCATAATTATGGATACGCCAAGATCTTTGACCTAGCAGAATACTATGACAGATTCATCAGTCGGGTACACTGTCGAGAACTGTTTCAAAAAATGCCTCAAAGGCATACCCAGATCTTGCCACAAAGGCGGACTAACAACTCGCCACTTAAGCGTTATAGGATTCGCTATATAGGTTTTCTAGATGACTCGCTGGAAGGATGAAAATGTGCAAGTGTACACAATCGTATTCAAGTAATAAAGTGACAAGTAAATGTCGAGATCATAACCACAGGGATTGTGCTATGAAAAATATTTATGAAATATTTAATCAACAATTTGGTTAAGAACAAGATAATATTGGTGAATGATATTAATCTAAAGTATTAATCTAAACTAAATTAATCTAAATTAAAGCTAAAACTATATTAAATTCTTATGCACGATATCTAAAGGTTTTAATCAATATGACATAAATGTGTCAGGTTAATTGCTTTAATTACTAGATTAAATCTAAATCATGTTCATGCTTGTTACGAAATAATATTCACGGTAACCCGGTACTCTGCTAACTTATGAACAACATCACTTACTAAAATTCATTCATCTCTTGAACACATCTCTATGCCAATTAAATCGACTAAATCAACTTTAATAAGCAAATGTGTTATTGCACATACATACTATATGAAAGCTAAAGAATCTCTTAAACATATCTCTATGTCAATTCAACCGACAAATTAACAATCATAAGCATGTAAAGGATCAAGTGAAGTAACAGTCATATCTCTATGTTGAAACAATTTAATCACAAAAGTCCTGCAAGTTATACAATGCTTTGTATTGTTTAATACCATCACTAATCTAACCTTCAGCTCCTTTAGAATATTAAACATGCACAAATTAAATAGTGTGTCCATTAATCACAATTTCAATGCGCTTAAATGATTAATTCAATTGTTATATCACAAGGGTAATGCAATAATAACTTAGGCATGATAAGATTTAATTAAACAAAATATTCAGGGCCTATAACAATATGAACATGAATTAAATATAAACAAGCAATTAAAAACAATCAACCCAAAACTTAAATAATTTAAGTCATTTCAATTAAATAAATAATAGCATTCATAATAGCATTCATCATAATAACAAACAATAATCTAAAATAAAGAAAAGGACTAGGATTAAATATATCGATTTCTAAGAATATTTTTTCGTGTTCTTCGTCATTTTTGCTCGATTCTTATCAGATTGAGGTCTCTGATGAACGCTCAACAAAGGCTATGGAAGGGCTGAAGAACCACTCTTTCTCAAGAGGGGAAATCGGTAAAGGAAGAGGGGAAGAAAGTGGATGGAAGGCTTTGAGAGAAAGAAGAGAGAATGGAGTGTATTGGTGTAGAAAATGAGGTGAGTGAGGGTGGTATTTATAGGTGAGAGTTGGTGGCTATATTTAGCAAATAAATATCAGCCACACAACTCTCATGGTCGGCCATGCAAGAACAAGTTTGGCTAGTTCAAACTTTGCTTAATTTGGCTTATGGTGAGAATTTGAAACCACCAAAAGTGGAGGGGTTTGAATCGAATTTTGGGAAAGTTTAGAGGCTGTTTTGCAAGGTTGAAATGATCAACATAATCAGTTGAATAAGTCACCATGTGGATGGCACATGGCTAGCCCAAATCAAGGTGGTTCGACCCTCGGTTACATGCACGTCGAGTCACTTCACTTCAACCTTTATAATTTAGTTTTAATCCAAATTATTTGAATTAAAAATATAATTATAAAGCATAATTTAGCTTCATATTGGACTGACCCTTGGCTGGAACAATATTCTTCTTAACTCTTCATTGACTCAGTGTAAAAATTCCCTCAACGGTTTAAGTTGTCAGTAGTGGTTGTCAGGCCGATTTTCACCAATTGTGCAAATCTGTCAAAAAATCATCAAATTCATGCTTAATATTTATAAAAATAATTAAAAATTAATACGTTGGAAATTTTAGTACAAATTAAATATTTTATAATTAAATTATATTTTTTGACACTAATTACTCAAAATTTGCATGAATTTAGGTTAAAAAGGGTATGAAAAGGTCTATATATTTTTATCGTTCCACTCGCCACAAAGGTTTTCCAAATAAATTCGCCACTAATGCTCCCCAAATAATACGGCAAATATGCTTTTTGGATAATTCGCCATAAGGGCTTTATAGATAACTCGCCACAAAGGCTCTGTTTGGTTTGCCACAAAAGGACCACATAAACTGTCGTGTTTGGCGATACAAATTTGCCTAAACTCAACATCTCCTAAGGTTTGCCCATCATCACCCTCAAGATGTGCAGAATCCCTATTAGATAAATGGGGCTCATCTGCCAATTCCAAAATGCCATGGCCATGGTCTTTCCATATATCTGCCATACTGGCCTTTTTCTCGTGTCTACTATCCCGATGGACCTCATGTTTACAATCCCAGCGGACTACATTTTTATCGTATTAACCTTCATATTTACTATCCCGACAGACATCATCAAACACCACAGTTAGATCCATTATCATATCACACATTTTCCCGACATTCCACCAGAATGCCTTTTTCTCCAAGCATACTTTTTCAAGCATCACTCATTTAGCATAATTGACACATTTACATAGATTTCACTCATACCCAAAACATAATCATACTTCCCAACACATAATTTCCCATGTATGCTTACCACACATCGTCATTCATGCAACACATCGTACACTTCATTTACATGCATACAAATACTTCACAAAAAACACACACACTTACATACAACAACTTCTCAAGAAGATATGCACAACTACATGGACATCAAACAAATAAAGAATCATCATAAAATAATGTGCAGAAGCCGAATCTAGAGACTCACCAGAGACACACCTTTACCTCGGCCCGAAGCTTCTGTTTCGATCGTACTTCTCGATCCAACAACAACAACTGCTTACAATATCATGAAATCTCCATTAAAATCCCCATTTACAGATAGTTTACTAACATTTTAACAACATGCGACCACCATGCAGGGCCTTCCACTCACACCTTACTGTTCTGACATCTTTGTTAGAAGACTTGCCAGAGGGTTGAATCCTCCACTTATTAAACAAAATCTTAGCTCTAGCTTAATGAAGAAGAAGAGTACATTTAGGTTAGAAAGAAGGAACATAACGTAGAGCAGAAAGAAAAACCATCTGGAATGCCTCCCTCTTCACTAAATATATACTTTCGATCCCCCTTTTGTAGATTTTGACAAGTGGCGATGCTTACTTAAATTGTCTCTTGATTTCCTCACAAAAATCTAGGGGAAGGTAAAAGAAAATCCAACGAAGATATACGTTACTATTTAACCAACATGTGGAGGGTTAAATTAATTCAGTTGACTCCCAACCAATCACATTACAAGAACCAATTTGACCAGTGCTCAAGCAAACTGAGTGTAATATACCTTGGCGATGACTCGTGTATCGCGTATTCTTAAAGACAATTAAGTCTCCTATAGCTTTCTCACACCTTGGTACATTATTCATGCTCAGCCAAAACTCTAGGGCATACTATTCCTTGGTTGTATTCTTTCTTTACTTGAAGATACCCTGAAATTAGATCCTTAGATACCACCAACAAGTGGATGCTTTAACGCTAGTATGCACCACTACTCTAATTCACCAACAAGCCATCGAGGTGACGGATTATGCTACCATAATGCCCCAGAATAGTAAACATGCCTACATCACTTGCCTTTTTGGATCCATCATTTTTGGGGTGTGGCAACTCTCTTCTCCTTCACGAAAATTTAGTCTTTACCAACCTGATAGCCCCATTACTAATGATGCGTGGCCAACTTCCTGGATTAGAACATAGCATACTACTTGGTGAAATGCCCAAACATAGTAATAACAGACTTCTCATCTATGATAGACACTCTTAAGATTCCAACTTGCACGAATATAGATAGACATTCTCGATTGGTGAATTCTAGGCTCACAGGCATAATTGACGGATGCTCTTGTGTTTTTAAACATCTCATAGCCTTAGCCTTGACAAGTGTCGAGCAATGATTAAAGAATTCGAACGGTTGGCTTTGAACTTGAAACTTCTCACGGACACTTGATTCTTTACAAGTATTAGGTGTTCAACACTCTCCCTAAAATATTTCACTACATCATTGGAGCACTAATTTCTTTCTCTACCAAAGTCTCTTTCCTTTTTTTCGCCTTCAATTTGTAACTTCTTTATAAGTAACCCCTGTTCTCTTTCTTTTACTATTACTCAAAATGGTCAGAACTACTCGTGAAAGAGGTTGTGGAGGTCGTGCCTCAAGTAGCAAAAGTGACAGCCTTAAAAATGCAGTCAAGATTAGACCCAAAGGTTTTGATGCTACTCGTCGTGTGCTCGCTCCCTCATACAAATGTAACAGTTTGAGGAAGAGCTGACCCGATACTTAAGGACCAGAGGCATCCTTCATCCAATCTTTCCCTACGATTTTCATTTAGTCCAAGGGGAGTGTCACCAGAGAGACAATACTAAGGTTTTATTCTTCCCCTCTTCCTACTCGAGGTTGGCTTTCACTTGCCTTTTCATGCCTTCTTCTGCTTGGTGCTCAACGAATATGGCATTGCACCAGGGCAACTCTTTGTCTTTTCCTGGTAGATATTGGTTGTTTATTTCCTCAATTGTTGCTTGTACCATGAGTCGCCTATACTTGGATTTTTTCAAAAGATTTATCAGTTGAAAATTAAAAAACAAGGTCCCTTTGCCGGAATGGCTCATTTTAGTACAAGTTAGAGTTTTGAGCCTATCATCCAAAATTGGGCCTCAAACCTCCATCTCAAAAAGGATAAGTTCGTGAGAGTCATGTGCAAGCTCAAAACCAGTTTTGGCTTCCCCACCTTATGGTCCATACCATAGTAGGACATTTGCCTACAAAGCCAACATTTTGATTCGATAGTGCTTGGAAGAAATTTAAGCGATTAAGGGTAGGGCATATCTTGGAATTGGGGCAATCGTTACTATCCATAATGTTTCTCAATAATGCCTACAAGGGCTGAGTCTAAATAGTCACCGGACGAATGACCTTCTACTGTGGGTGGATTCCCAAAATGTTCCTTTTGCTGAGGCAGTTTGGCATTACAATGCTAATGCTGATTTGGCACGAATTCTAGTGGAGAGAATGAAGGAACCTCCCTTTTTGCTGAGACTTGTGGCCTACATCCACGCTATTGGAATATTATTTGTTGTGGTATGTCGTTTGCTCCTTCTACGGACCAAGCTAACTCTCATGTTACTGCTGCAAGGTCTTCTTCTTCTTCTCGTACATCTCGCGCCTCTCCACCTTTTCCAGCAACCAACATGGATGCCTTAGCATCATTAGACGAAGTCCTCGAAAATGAAGAAGTTGTCATCGCGCCATCAAGAGCAATGGTTTATAGAAATCAAAAAAAGCCAAGGGTGGAGCGAAGCACCTAAGAAACTGAAGGTAGTGACCACCCATAATTTACTTGTCCCAGCCTTAAGAGAAGGTATGCTCCATTGAAAACCATCACTCCTCCTGCCTCTATCTTTCCTCCCGTTCCTTTTATGTCAGTAGTGTCCACCAACTCTACAGACTCTCCAGTCCACGTCGTGGATCCATCTACGGTTGTATTCACGCCAAAGACAATATGCCAAAACTAGCTAGAGGCCCCTTTTAATTTCTTATTATTAATACTCCATCTGGAGAAACGAGTAAACTTTTCCCATGGTAGGATCTCTTAAGGTCGAGGTAATATCCCTTCTCTCTTTACGCCATCCAGTAGTAGTAGAATAAAAACTTTCGTCAACGGGTAAAAGAGTCTTTCCTCTCTTCTTCTTCCTCAAATTCTCGTCTACCCTCACTCTCAGTTATGGTGGTGTCTTTTCAAGTTTTAGCAACTTAATGCGAGCTTATGAGTTGGGCCCTTCAAGATTCTTTCAATCACAACAACATCAAACTAGAGGGCTTAGAAGAAACTGTGCACTCTGACGAATAGTGCTTAGCTTAACTACACCAGACTCATGAGGAAGATATAAGTCATATTAAAGAGCTTAACTCCTTCGTCTCTTCTTGGAAGGCCATATATGAGAGTTTAAAAATTCGAGCCAAGCAAATAGAGGAAGAAGTCAATCAAATAATGGCCAGAGAATCCTCTTAGGAGGTGAAATTCAAATCTTAAGAACAACAGCGTTTAACAAAGTTGGAGCATCTACGTTAATCCAACGAGGAAGATCTGAGAAAGTACCAAAAGGACATTAAAAAGAATCTGGCAAAGGCCTTGCCCATACTACGATCTAACTCGATCCTTCACACCCAAGTTACCACGGGTCCTCTCAATCTAAGTCAGGTGAACTTCAACTGCTTACAGAAGTCACCATTGAATCTCTAAACTTTAATGTTAATAATCTTGAGGGTGATGATTCGGAGAAGTTCTAAAAGGAATGGAGGCAACCGACTAACTTTTTCGTCTCCAGAGAGCCAAAAATAGAGGAGGAAAATTTGTAAGAGTTCGATGCTTCTTAAGGAGTCCACAAAAATGCCCCCATCTAGAAAGAGTTCCTATTGAATCGACCCACCAGCCTTCTAAGGAGGGAGTTTGAAGACCCCCTTTTTTATACTAAATTTCTATGTTTTGCTTGTACCATTTTCTTTCTCTTATTAATAGAATTATCTTCTTTCTTTTTAACTGGACTCACCTTCTTCAATACTAACAATGTGCCAAAGTATTCGTTATTACTAAATTCCTTTACTTATTTGAGGGACTAAGCCAGGTTCGGCATATCAAGCATACATGGTAAACTCTACCTCAACTTCTAAAGGAAAGCCTAAAATGGAAATTCTGATACCAATTAAATTATAACAATCTATACCTGACCCGATTTACTAAACCCGGATATGGGATGCTACAATACTTAAATATATTCACCGACACATAATGTCTAATAAACCCTAATGACATGTCATTTGTATCCTAATCATTCACTAAGTTCACACGGGCCTAAATTTAATTCTCATACTCTTTCCGTCATGGTAAGATAGTAACTTATACAACATGGCTACTTAACATTTCATATCCTCTCTCAATTCATTTCAAACACATATAATTACCATACTATACAATTTAATCCTTCAATCTAATATTTATTTCAAACAATCATGCCAACATATTTATAAATAATACAAACATAAATAAATATTAATCAAAATAAACCTAATACTAACTTACCTAAATAAAACAACAACAAACACCCCACCAAGGACTAATCAACATTTTTTTCCTTTTTCGCGTTTATCGACTGATTGATCCGTTTCTTGATCTATATAATAATTTAACTCAAGTAAAAATTCCAAAGACCATATATTGTCTAAACATATGCATATGACCCTTTATTAATATTTTATAATATTTTCCTAAAGTTTTACCTTTTATTAGTCCTTAAAATTGAAAATTACATATTTTTCATAATTAAGCCCAAAACATTTTGACCAAATTCACTTTTAATCCTTTACATCTCACAATTAATGAAATTTTACAAGAATTTCATGCTAAATTCAATATTTTATCATTTTAGTCTCTAAACTTAAATCTACCTAAATTCACTTTACAAATTAGCCTTATTTCAACACCAAGCTTCAAACTCAACCATTAACATTAAAAAAACTTTAATAAAAACTATGATAACTTTTCAAAACTTTCATATTATTGCAAAATAATCCTTGGGTTAACTAAATTAAGCTAGAAAGATCTCAAAAACATAAAATTTACGAAAAAACCGACTAAAGAAATGCTTAGATGCAAAGGTCGAATATCCTTGAGCTTTCAAAGCTTTTATTTCCTTTAACAATGGTGGAAAACTCGATGGAAGAAGAATGAATGAATGAATGAATAGGTGATGTTTTTACTTTTGTTTTATTATATTTTAATTAACATTTTTTAATATAAAATAACATATAATTTATTTATTTTATATTCATAAACTATCCATTATAGAGTAATATGGTCTAATGGCCATTTAAAACCATTAATTCATGTTTTTATTATCATTTAGCACATATAAATTAATAGCGATTAACTTTTACATCTTTTATGACTTAGTCTTTTTTCCTTAATTAACTAACCAAACATCAAAATTATCGAACCAAATTTTAATACAACACTCTAATAACCTCATAAATATTAAACAAATAATATTTACAAACTTATGCATTGGAATTGTGGTCCCAAAACCATTATTTCTGACATCACTAAAAGCGGGTTGTTACTCACAATCCAATGCTTCAAATAACCATTCATTGGCAATCATTTTGTCTCCCACTAAGGAACAACTGGATCCATCTTAATTGAACCAAAATTAGACCTCAACTAATTATCAATGAATCATCAAAATTTTTATAATTTTCTAGTAGAGCCCGCCAACTTACTATATTGTTCAGTTTACTCCTAACTCTCCTTTAAATTCGGGACCTTAATGAAAGCTAAACATGACATTCTCCATTAAATTCGAGGTGCCCAAATTAAAATGAAATTCATCATTCGAGTGCTTTTCTTGATAACTTCATGTTCTGTGGCTTAACGAGTCATGAGTCATTATCTTATTTTGTTTTGTCCATGGCTTATAATCTTTATTCATGTTAAATATTTGTGTGTGTTACTTATGTTTTTGTTTAAGTCATGTGTCAAATTTTTATCCTTAGGTTTTGTTTTAATTATCATGAATTATTTGTATGTGTCATCTTGTTTATTTCGTAAGTCTAGTTTTAAACCTATGGTTGTCATGTTCTTAAAGGGTCATTTGTTTGATTCCATTCTGTCATGAGTGTTATGTTGATATGAGCTTGTTTGAATTTATCTAATATCTATTTATATTTGTTTTGTAGGACCATTCGGCTAGCCCCATAAAGTCTATCATGAATCTCCATTCAAGACCGAATGCAAGCGTAGTTCCCATTCATGGAACCTTCCAATTCATGCCATTATGATTATTCATATGACCATTCACATTTAGAGGCCACATGCATTGATTCATGCACTTTAACTTTCGTTAAATACATTGTTTCACTTTGGTTCATGGATGGTTGGGAGTATGGGAGCTTAATGTGACTAATTGGTTTTCATACAAGCATGGCTATATGCATGAACGTCCAAGGGGGATGAAGCAACATAAATGTGGTCCAATGAACATCAATTATGCATTCACTAGCTTGGAGGATGAATTTGATTATTCATTCAAACATTCATGAACAAACAAATGCCATAATTGCAAGTTAATGAAACATACATTCCATCTACACATGCATGCACGGCTAGGGGAGGAGTTCCACATTAAAATGGTAGCATTAATTGTGCTCATACATGAATCCACTCAAGGGAATTAATCTACTCATTCATGCACTTCAACATGAGGGACAAATCACCATATACATGCACTTTCACATGCATGTACGTCCAAAGGGGGCTTATACGAATTAAATGGTGAACAATGAACTTGTGGATGCATGAACATGCAAGGGAAATGCGATTGGAAAAGGGAATGAATGTCATAAATGAACGTCCAAGAGAGAAGAATACGAGATATTTAGGTTGAAACATTTGACAATAAGATGCATGGATGAATGTGACTCTTCAAGATTGAACCCATGCATGAAAATCATTTAATGAAGTGCATGAACATCCAAATACATGTCATTTCAAGGGATGAACGTCCATGAACCATCAAAGGGGAGTGAACAATCTTTTATATGCATCTAAGGGAGTTCATGGATTATTTGGTTCATTGTATGGATTGTGTACATGAATTACATTATGGTCAAATTGTGGCCATTTGTTTACCCTAAATGTTTGCCTATAAATAGTTTAGTTATTTATTTTGTAAGGTTAATCATCTTGTGAATATAAAAATTATTTGAGGTATTTCTCTCTTGGTTCTTAATTGAATTTCAAACTTATCAAATCATTAGGTTTGTGGCATTCACCTTTGTCTTATCACTCTATTCACCATCCCGGGGTGTGCGACTTCTTTCATACCGAGGTTCTAGTAGGTTTGAGAGTTAGGCGGGTCTTAGCTTTAATATAGCTAAGTTTCTTTAGCTACAACTACTATAGGTCGAGTTTCTATTCATTAAACCATTTAAAGACGATCCAACCCATTTGAGTAATTTTTCAAACAATCTACGTTGGGGAAATCGCATCACCTTCTTTAAGAAAAGATATCTCGCATGTAAAACATTTGGGCAGTGAACATTCTAACTGTTGGAGAACTCATTAGGTAACTCCAGCCAAATTTTAGCTTAAAAAGGATCAACACCTTTCAATCCTTTAAATTCAGTTGCTCCATACTTTCATAACTCTTTTATTAGAGCTCATCGGGCTGTAGCTACTAGTTTAGCTTGTCAAGCAGCAACCGCTACTCTCTGAAGTACTTCTGTTATTGTACGGAGTAGATCCTCATCACCTCAACCCTCTCGATGAGGTCTATCAACTTTATTTCATCAATAACTGACTTGATTAGCATCATTTGCCTTAATCTCTACCTAATTCTCACCCTCAATGGAGTGTTCACTACTATTGACTTCTTCTTTAACAATAACATTTTCATGTATATAACAAAAAAATTCATAATCAACATTCAAATCTTGACTCAGAATAAACTTGACTTTGGCATGCACCTTTGGACTTAATTTTGAGCTTAATTTAGTCCAAGAATCGGCTAAACTTATAACTCTAATACTACTAAATGTAACACCCCATACTAGGCTTGATCATCGGGTCTAAGCTATGGAATGTCACATTTGTTTCCAAAGCAACTACAATCACAGTTCCAATCAATTCAACAATTTATACAAGTTATTCAGATTAATACATCATTATAACATATTATATAATCTTATCTAAGGTTTATACGAGCTTACAAAAGCTTTTATGATTACCCGAGACCATTTGAGGACCTAAATGTAAAACTCAAACTTTCATAGTTTACCGAGTTGGTGTCACGACCATGAAGAACTCACGTCACCACATCAATGATAGAAGCTTGGTGTCGCAACTTCAATAGTTCAATGTTAGGTTGACGTCGTGAATCAAACAAGGGACATCACGACGTTGGGGGCTGATGTCATGACATCCATAGAATGGTGTCGCGACTTTGAAGACAAACACCTACAATGTCTAAAATCATTTGATTCAACCTACCAAATTGTATATCCAACTATTTAGAGACCCCAAAATGCAATAAAACTCATGTATGTTCAATTACATATATCAACTCATGTAAGCCTTAACAATTCTTGAACCATTCTATTAACTAACATTTAATACGCAAAATGTCCAATTAACAATTTATAAATCAAAACCAGTTCAACGCTAGGTTCATGTCATTTATTGAAATGAAAATAATTATACTAACATTGTTAAGTAGAGAATTTGCGCCCCGGATGTTGCTTCACCTCTCAAGGCTTCAAGATCCACTAATACATGCGTATGGAATAAACAAATCATACGCTAGGTACTTTCATGATTCAAGTCATAAAAACGACACATTAACACGATAAAATGTTACTACTGCATGATTAAGTTTCAACCATTCCATTTTCATCTATTCATGTCATTTGCTTCAATTCGTACATTCTCTCAATTAGCAAATCAAAATGAACATATCATGACAACTCTCTGCCATCAAGAATTCATACATTATCATTTCAATTCATACCATTTGATTATACCAATATGCAATTTTCGTATAGAATTTACTAATTCATTTTGTTTCCATATCAGCAGTCTAAGCTCGTATAAATCAGTTCGCATGATCTTTCACATGTCTTTCATCACATTTCACATATATGCACTTATAATACTAAATCATATTATCATTTCAATTCAAATTTCATTTATCAAATTAACGAACAGAAAAAGTCATATAACATTGATTGTAATGTGACTAACACGAAAATTTTTGAAAAATTTAATGACAAAATTATAACTTTGTAACCAAACAAAAACTTACACTAATAGATTCATGCCTCATTTTACCATTTAAAAAAATATCTTTACAATTTCTTTGTTGCTTCATACCAATTTCAAAGTCCCCTCCTTTTTAATGTCTTATGTGCTTTCTTTTTAAAGTACAATTGAAAATTTCTAGGAAAAATACCAACTTTTTAGTAAGCATTTGTATGTATTAGACTGGTTATTCATTCATCAAAAATTAAGACAAAATTGAAAGGTAACATTGTTGCCCAAATTTTAGTTCAATCTCAAAGAATAATTAATGAAGTGTCAAAAGTATAAAGCAAAATCAAAGAGGTATTGTCTCTAATTCTTCATCTCCTGTTTCACCTCCCTCTTTCCTTTACGATTTCTTCATATTGGACAAACCTATCACATTATAATCTTAAAACCTACCACTACAAATTTCAGCAACCTTCTCTTTTGCGGTTTCAAGCTTTTGAGAACCGCTAAATCTTCTATACAAGTCCCGTAGTTTGAACCCTAGATGCCACATCACCCTAGACAGTGAATGCATTTTTCCCCAGGAAATCACACGACATTGGTGTATACAACAAACCCCGCAGCTATCTCCTACTGCTTGCTGTCTTGCCCTTGCTTAAGTCAGATAGCTCCTCAATAAGCTTTCTCTCTTCACTGCTCAACTGTTTTGGTATTTCAACCTGCACGCGAACCAGCTGATCACCCCTCATGTTGCTTTTATTTAGAACCGGGACACCTTTCTTTGCCATTACAAGGGTGGTGTTTGGTTGTGTCCCAGCTGGTATCTTCAGATCAACCATACCATCAACAGTTGGAACCTTGATTGCCGTTCCCAGTATGGCATCTATATATGACACTTTGCAGGTATATAGTATGTTGGTATCATCTCGTTTTAGGACAGGGTCTAGGATAACTTCAATAACAACAAAGAGATCACCTGGAGACCCACCTCTCCTTCCAGCATTTCCTTCAGACCGGACCCTTAAACGACTACCAGAATCTACACCAGCAGGGACTTTCAAACTGATCCTCTTCGTTTTCCTTACTCGCCCATCACCAGAACACGTATTGCATGGGGTAGAAATTTCCCCCATCCCACCACAAGAAGAGCATGTCATTACCTGCTGGAAGACACCTAATGGAGTCCTTGCAGATGATATCACCTGGCCTTGTCCACCACATGTTGTACATTTTGAAGCTGTTGTGCCAGGTTTTGCACCAGACCCATTACATGTTCCGCAACTTTCCAGTCGGGTTATCTCAATCTCCTTCTCAACTCCAAAAACTGCTTCCTTTAAATTCAACACGAGACTGTAATATTCGTCCTGCCCATCAACTGCTCTATTCCTTGAACTACAGCCACCCATGCCCATGCCCCCCATACCACCCATGCCCTCAAACAGTGACTCAAACAGATCAAAAGGATTGCTAAAATCCTGGGACAATAAACAAGCCATCAATGACACAAAATGATATGTTCAGAGGAACCGAGGAAAATAATTTTGAAATGAATAATCTTATTCAGCATTATTAGAATTAACTTACCCCCATTCCCATGCCAGCACCTTTAAGTCCAGCCTCCCCATATTTGTCATAAAGAGATCGCTTCTCATCATCAGACAACACCTAAGCAATATAACATGTCAAAGAACTTTAAATTAATATGACCATAGTCACTGATGCATTTCAATTGTATAAAAGATTCCAACTGTAAGCACAACATGGAACTTACCTCGTACACATTGCTAATTTCCTTGAACTTCTGCTCTGCCCCTGGATCTCTGAAAAATAACATACAATGATAAGAAATTGAATAGATGAACGAGAAAAGAACCAACTACTTAAAATTTTCTGGATTTAAGAAGATATTTATAACTAGCAGCAATAAACTGCTTTAGAAGACTTCAGAAGACAAAACATCTGATTAAAAGGCAGAAATGTACAAATAGTGCTACATTCCCTCCATTTCAGCAATCACATTTAAGAATATATGAATACAAACTCAACAAATATCTAACTCAGGGAAATCTAAAACTATTATTTTGTTCTTTCTTTCAACAACCGCATTCACCAACCATTATTTAATCTGTCTTGGTAAAGGTGCCATAAACTTTTATTTTAAGCCCATGCTTAGGACATAAAGTAGATAGACATCCCCTCCATTTCTTTTAAACTGAAAAATAATTAATCAACTTCAAATACACAAAAAGGTCAGCGTGCACTACATCTACAAAAATCTTCAAAGCTAATTCTCCATCATGAGACAAGGATATTAAAATGGAAAAATAAGTGGACAATGATCCATCATATTAATATGATCTCTCAGGGAATTTTTATCTACCTTACTACAGAAATTTACTAGCAACATCATTGTTAGTAAGTTATTCGACAAACAAAATCACAACTGTCATTCAACCAGAATCAGAGAAGCCACTTTTCCAAACATCACTGTGGACAATTCTACAGGAAACAACTTTACCATCTCCGAAAGGAAGAAAATGAGAAGTATAAATTAGAGAAAGAAACATTGATGTTTCTCACAAACAAACCACAACATCATGGTCCAACTGTTTATAATTTTTCATAATGAGTTGTAAGGGTCAATATATTTAAGACATTTTGAGATTTTCATCATTATTTATTTCATTATTCTGTGCTTAAATTCCAGTAAGCAGATCCATGGAATCCCAATGAAGTCCTCTGATTGAATCACATCAAATCTCACACAAAAATCCAGATAATTACATCTTGATGATGTAATCTCTCACAAATTCTATCTGAACCATATGCAAATAAAGTTCAAGTTTCCTAGCACTGAACATTAAATTGCATTTACTGCATTATGTCAAAACAAATAAATATATTGAAATATATACAAGTGTAACATACACAACCGCAATAAAAGGCAATAAGTACAAGGTTATCAACTGACTTGTTCACATCCGGATGATAACTCCGAGCAAGTTTCCTATAAGCTGCAGAAGAAAAAGAAGTAAAAAAATAAAAATAAAAATAAAATAAGGTAATACAATACATGAGATAGAAGCAAAGCGTAGCAATTGGAATAGGTGGCTTCAGTGGAAAAGAGAATGACGTTCATCCTAGGAGACCCGGGTTCGAACACCTATGTGTGCAAGGTGTGTGTGCGTTGTCAAAAGGTTAAGAAAATATGAACAGATATTACCATGTAATCACACCAGTATATGAAAAAAAAGAAAAAGTAACTAGGTATATTATTGTCGTAGGTATGAAAAAGGAATCTAGTTTACATAATAATTAATCACTTGTACATGTACGTAAGCATCCATTTTCTTCCCCTTCAATAGTGAGAAGATGTCTTGCTGTTATCCCAACAAATGGAGTGATTTTTTCCAACTTCTATATACCTACTTATATCCTCGAATGTGTCTTAATCTATCTTCACATTCATCTGTCCTCTCTAAATTTTCTTTCCTTTATATCATTAACATCTACCCTCCCAGAAACTTGAAGCTTCTGCTAGTGTTTTTAAAACATTAAATGCAGAAACCTTAAAGCTGGATATGATTAACTTCAATAAGTTGCAAACTAAAACCATAAATAAGAAATATATTAGCAAACTAAAATAAGCACGTAAATACCCTAATCTATCACATAAGCCATAAAATGGAACATTCGCCAAATAAGGTATGGTAAGTCAGCATACCACTCTTAATTTCGGATTTACTTGCATTTCTTGCCACCCCAAGGACAGTATAATAGTCCTGCTCTTTTTAACCCAAAATCATGTTAAATTGAGAATGGAATGGTGAGCAAAATATCAACTGCAGAAAAAATGAATTTTCATCCCAAAATTTTCAAAAATATATGATTGACAGAAAAATTACAGCCTCCACTTTCATACACATGCACACAGAACCAAAATAACGGCAGGTTTAAACTCACAGTTTCAGCTCTAACAATAAACCGTGCTCCCCTATGGCGATGTGATGCTTGAGATGACCCCATATAGGTTAATAATGGAAAGGAATCACGTGAAAATAAGCTTGAACTTGGTGCTCCCAAAAAACTCGTTGTACTTGTTACTCTGCATAAGGGTAATAAAAACCTAAATTAGTCTTCCATAAATACCAAAAATTAGACAACTATGGCTAGTGAAACTACATCCCCACTTTTTTCTTCCCCCCCCCCCCCCCCTCTTCAGTAATAAACACAACAATTATAGCATAGCAAAAGACGAATTAAAAAGGGGGCAAATTTGCCATCTAATCATTATGTTCACCAAAATGATATGCATAAAAACTTCATAACTGAAATGCATACTGATGAAGAAACCATAAAAATAAAACCATAACCAGAAATGAAACAGAAATTTCAGGAATTCCAAGTCTAAATAAAGCACTAGAAGAAAATTATTGCAGTCGGACAATCAAATTCAGTAATTTCTCTTCTATACAGAAAAGATTAAAGCAGAAAACTTACCCTGATTGAGCTGTCATTAATCGATTTGGGACATAGGATCGTATGGTAAACAGAGAATGAATACCCCATTGGGCAACACAGGTACTTCCATAATGTATAATGGCCATCCCCTATGAGTATTGATGACCTAACCTTATGTTTATGCTGAGTAGCCTTGGGCAGGCTGAAATGGATAAAAACTTAAAATTTAGCGTACTGCTCTAAGACCATACAATGCATTCTTAGAAAAATAAATTAGTAAGACTTTCATCTCAGCATAATTGATGTAAATATAAGAAGAGTGTCAACTAGAATAACGCCAAATGATACAACGGTTATTCTCATGGTCATTGTTCATATCAACTCAAACCATTATCATATATGTTACAAGAATAAATGAGATGAAACAAAATAAACTGGTAGAATCCTATTATTGAAGTTCATGCTTAACTGCTAGCTTTAACAAATTCAAAATCATAATTAAAAAGTTGTTGTATGGAAAATAAGGGCTTCAATAGGAAATGCCATTTATTTCATTAATTGTTATGAAAAAAACAGCAACTTCGTTACCCGGACTCGGCAATTTGGGGTGCAGTACCTGTGTCGACACGGATTCCGACACGGGATACGGGTCAGATCCGGAAAAAACCAGCGGACACGGCGGTGCGTGAGAACTGAGATGAGAAGAGAAGAAAAACTGATTTGCAGAGACGAGAGAGAGAAAAGGGATGATGGTAGGAGGAAGATGATGATAGTAGAGAGAGAGAAGACCCTTCAAATAAATGAACCAAAAATATTAGGGATAACAAATGCTGTACCCTAAATTATATTTATATTGACAAACTAATCTAAACTAAATTTAAGTAACTAAATTATTATAAAAAAAAAAAACTTTAAAAAAACTGAGTTCTTAAAGTTTTTTTTTAAGTTGAATTAACGAGTTCTAAAGTATCCATCGACGCTTTAGATTCAATTAAATCTAGCAGTAGTCAATGACCCTTATTTATATTTTTAGATAGTAACGGTAAAATTTGATTCGATTCAAAAAATTTAATAATAAATTAATAATGTAAATTAAATAGTTTGAATATCTAGAAAAAAAATCAAAATTTTCGGTTAAATTCGAATATGAATTACATCATTCGAGTTATTCAAAAATCCGAATAAAAAAAATAAAATTACGTCATTTTGATAAATATTTATCTTTTTTAAAGTTAAAAGTTAAAACCATCAAATTAAAAGGTAAAACTACTTCGTTTTAATAAATGTTTACCTTTTAAAAGGTAAAACTATTATATTGTTTGTCTTGTAAAACAATCTTGTACTTCGTCTATTAGGGGTGAATAAAATCCGATTCGATTCGAAAAACTCAATAAAAAATTCAATTTTTGAATTAAATAGTTCAAGTTATTTGAGTTAATCGAGTTATTTAGATCAACTCGAATAAAAAATTAAGTTTTTTGATTTAACTCAAACATAAATTATAAAATTCGAGTTATCTAATAATCTGAATAAAAAAAAGCAAAACTACGTTATTTTGATAAATATTTACTTTTTCTAAAGTTAAAAGTTAAAACCATCAAGTTAAAAGGTAAAACTACTTCATTTTAATAAATGTTTACCTGTTAAAAGGCAAAACTATTATATTGTTTATGTAGTAAAATAATCTTGTACTCGTCTTCTAGTTAAACAATCGGTCCATGTAAACACAATATTGAGTATAAACAATAAGATTCATTAACTAGACTCGACTTGACTCGAAATTTTTTAACTTAATTCGATTCGATTCGATTCATAAAAAATCAAATTGAGTTTGATTGCTTAAAATAAGATTCGCCAACTAAACTAACTCAAAATTTTTTTACTCGACTCGATCGAATACTCATCCCTATTTATACAAATAGTTTTAGGGAAGAGAGAATAATATATATATCAGGTTTAAGTAAGTATAGCAAAGGTTCTCTAATTTAAAATTCAATGCCCTATTTTTTTAATTTAAAAATTTTGATTATTCTTTCAATTTTGCCCTTAGAGATGTTGATCTGGCTGTTATATTTACAATTTTTCTTTGTTAATTTCGTTTTACTTTTAAAAGTAACTAAACAATTAAAAAAATAAAAAAGATTAAAAAGATTTTTCTTATTTTCTATAAAAGATAAAAATTGTGAAAAATATTAAACTTTTTAAAATTAAAAATAAAAATAATTTTTAAATGATTTAAAAAATATGAAAATATAAAATTTTCAAATTTTCAGAAAAAATATTTTTTACTAAGGTTTTTATATAGTTTGAACTATTCATTCGGTCAATATTAAATCAAATCTGAATAATTTTTTTATTTTAAATTATATTAATTATATATCAAAATTATTTTTATGTAAATTTAATTATAAAAGTTCGGACGAAGATTCAAAATAGTAGTTCACTTCCAACAATCTGTAAAATATATTAAGAAAATATGTATATTAATAACATATTAAATTTAATTTAAAGTACACTAATATTAAAAAAAAATAATGTTATAAAATAGAGAAAATCTTGCAGACTAAAAAATAATGTTGAAGGGAGAATAAAGTTGAAAAATAGCTTAGGAACAAACCTAAAAGTCAAAGACTTCTACTTTTTCTTATTATGTTGTGCTATTCATCTGTAACAGAATGCTTTACTTTCAATATGACTTAGCTTTTGCATTTGCATGCAGGGAAGTTATCCTAAATTAATGCTAAACTATATAAAATTACACACTTTACTAAAATTATGTCCAATGTCTTAATATGAACAAAAATACCCAATAACTATCCATATGTTTGGAATTTGCATAAATTATAAGTAAAAAGGTACTAGATAAACCTATGTAATTTAGACATATCACACCCTAAATTTAATTTATTGTTTGTCCCGAGTAATGTTTCATGCAAAGCAAAAAACAAAAAAGGCACTTTTGCACAATATTTACATAGAATCAATTTTTCACACAATCATGCATCAACAAATTTATGCTCAAAACTCTCCTTGATAATGAATCGCTCACATGCAGATATTATTTCGAAATCTTATGTTAAGTAAAAGAAAATGTTATCATAAGTCATAATTTGCATGCATTCCAAAGTCATATATAAAATTCACTATTCAACAAAATTTCCTTATCTAATTAGACAAAACAATCCTAAGGTTTAATCAATGATCTTCATATGTTGAACTTAGTAATTTCTCTCCACTAATGTAGTCAGTATAATTATCAAAATCAACAGGTCTTTTATAAGGTAGTAATGGAACTAGTTCTAAGGTAAGGATAAAGAGAAGTGATTTTTAGGCAAAATCCTATTAACCCTAACTTTGTCTTGAATCTTTTGGGGCACAGTCTTCCTACTAAAGGGTTTTAATGTCCCCCGAACTTAATTTGAGACTTATGCTCAACAATACATCTCAACATTTGAGAAATTTTTTTTGAATCATGTACATCTTTCTGAATTCTCTCTTGAATTTATATCACCAAGACAAGTATAGTTAAGATTGATGCAAAATAGGGTAAAAATTAAAAAGATGACAATGTGACTTATGATGTAGGTAAATAACAATAAAATAAGCGGTATAGCTCAAACTAAGGTTTCAAGAGTTAAATCCTTATGGTAGGCTTGAAAGGCTCAAACGATAAAAAAAATGTGCCTAAATCATGTTTAGATTCTTATGCCTCCTAGGATTTCGTCTCAAGAAAATTATTAAGACAATTCTAAAGACTTAAACCTTTATGCATGTCTATTTCTAAGGAGAGTAAGTTTTCATGGAAAAGGCTATACACACAACTAATGAAAAATACAAGCATACCATAACTAAACTAACATACAACAAGAACTAAAAAAATTAGAAATTATATTTGCATATGAGCTAACTTATTAACAAAAATTGATTCTGAGTATTACTTTATTTTAGCATACTTATGTGTAAAAATTGAAAAAAAAATAAAAATCATACAAGATTGGCCCTTACCCCCTTTAAAAAGAAACAATATCCTCTTTGCAAAATAACAAAATAGTGAATAAAAATTGTACACCATGTATGACTCAAAAAAAAGAGGTGAGTCATAAAGACTACTTAAGTACCAAGTTTTTCTTGAAAAATCCAATCCTTAGACATGTCTTAAAAGCACTATTATGCTTTTTACTATGGAACAAAATTAATGGAATTTATTGGCTTAGTTTATTCATGAATTGCAAATTATTGAACTTTATTGTGCATCAAATAAATTATTCCTAAATAAATAAATAAATGTCTTAAAAGCAATACTAAGAAAAAGAAAAAGAAATTCCCCTTTTTCTATTAATCTGTATCATCCCATTTGTCTTGCTCCTTTGCTTTCTCGTTCTAACTTGTATTCATGTCCTCTTCTCGCCATGACTCGAAGATATTATCTGGGAACTCAGGAATGAAATTGTTAGAGATATTCTTAAAAATATTTCTTATGAAATCATCTCTAGTTTTTTCATATTCCAATAATTTTTTTGTTGGTTATGCATAAATTTCCACATACCCATCATAGTTGAAAATTCTTACTTATTCATAGTGTTTGAAGGAGTGGTCATTGGAATGGTCAACTCAAGATTAACACTTGCTCGACTGGTTTAGCAGTATTTGGTTCCACTCTCGGTTCAAGGCTGTTTGGTTGGCCTTCATATTATGCTTCTTCTGTTCCATTTACTGAGTCAGCTTTTGGTTCAGATTTAGTTGACGACTCATCAGATTTTGGATCATTCGGCTCATTCGGCTCGATCTGGTTCAATTTTTCAATATTCTCCACTAACCTTTCAAGATCATGTCTTGTTATGCAACCTTGAACATAACGACCCCTCAGGTTTCCTTTTGATTTAACTTGGGCTTGCAAGTAAAGTGAAGTAATCAATGATGGAAAGTAAGCACTTCCTAACTTTTTCCTAGAACAATAATTTTCGCAACATTGATTGACTTCTCTATCATAATTGCATACAAAAAAATCATTCGTTCCATCAAGATGGTGAAACTATGTGAGATAGGCATGAAGCTATATCGAACAAAGTAGAACTATACCTTAGCCACTGGTTTAAAGTACTCCCTTTTGGCAAGAATGACTACCATATTTTCTTATAATTCATTGGGATCCTAGATTTGTAACGACATTAAGTACTTGTTGAAGAAAATCTCAATTAAAATTTGTCATCATGGTAGAGTACTCATATTCTTCAACATCAAGAATATTAAACAAATCATTAATGGATTTAGAAGTAAGGGGTACCTTCTTTTTACGAACAAGAACCTCAGAAGTGTTTGACATAGTTAAATTAGCGTAGAATTCTCGTACTAATTCCTATTATGGTAGTGATCGTGCATCAAAAAAGCGATTCCAATTTAAGGCTTCAATTGTTTTTCGAATTGACGAAGGCAAAATCATCTTGTCATTGCTTTCCAAATTGAAACATTTTTCTGGCATCTTGAGTTGACTTTTGAAGATGGAATCAAATCTTTCCCTTGCTTCCACATCTTGAATCACAATTGGATTTTTAGTAGAAGTCTTTGAGGATCTAGTTCTCTTTCGAGACATTACAACTTTTCCTGAAAGAAAAGAAAATTTTGGTTCTTTGAGGTGTTAATTCTTTGTGATGACAAAGGATGTGAAGGTTACGACAAAGTTTAGCTAGGGATGAGGGGAATTTGCTACAACGATAGGGATTTACAGCGACAAGGTTTTGTATGTGTGGCAAGAAAGACAGAAAGAAAATAAAATAAATTAAGAGAAAATCTTGGAAAGGAGAAGAAAAATATTGAGGTTAGGGTTTAAGGCTATTTGTTTTTGGGTGTGGAAAATATGATTATAACAAGCGGTTTATATAGTAGAAAACTAGGGCAAGTTTTTAGCAAAAATTTAGATAAAGAAGTTTCTTGGGCAGCAAGGCATTGAGGGAAAGGAGATGTGGCGATAAATAGGGTTTTGGGGGACTTATGGACGACATGCACTGGGTTTTTTTTCCTTCTCTTCACTATTCTAGACCTCGAGCCCAAACTACAACATTTTTATTACTTGTACTAAAATAAAACTAAACAAAGAAACAGATCAGAACTTAGGCTAACCTTGACCCTATAATAGCTCGATTTTTAGTGGTGTCAGAAACAATGGTTTCGGGACCACAACTCCGACGAGTCGGGTCGTAAAATTTATTATATTAATATTTATGATGTCATTATGGTCATTGATCAGTTGTTTAACGTCACAGCAATATTGTGCAAGCATACACTATCGATGCAAGTATAGTAGAAGATGTAAGTCTATCGGATATCAATCCCACGAGGATGGTTGTCTTTTGTTTACTAATGTCAATGCAATAAACAGATAAAGCAAGATAAATTGTGATAATAGTTGTCGGAGAAATAACTTGAAAATAAAGCTAAAATATGATAATGACAAAATGGGATCCCCAACGTGAATGTTCAGCATAATACTAAATGTGACTCACAAGGTTTTACAAGATAGGTCATTGTCATTGCAATAAAGTGCAATGAATATCTTACCCAACTTGACTTCTCTATTCGATCTAAGACTTAAACATGCACATTAACCACACCTTCTGATGATGATAATGCAACATAATTAAGAACAAGTGGATCAAATTCCTCTAATCCCCAAGCAACTTTCGTTATCTTGCTTGTTTGTTTAAATTTTCGCTGCACCTTCCAGTGACAGTGACTACAATAACACTTTCATGGTAAAAACATTCAAACCCAAAGATTAAATAGTAGAAGCAAGATTGAATAAAATAAAATTTAGTCTAGAAATCACATGTACTTCCATACAAACATGAAATAAACAATAATCATCAGCGTTTTAGAAAATAAATGTAAAAGAAGCAAGTGGAGAATACTATTCCTAGAAGAACTCGACTTGATCTTTCAATTTCCTTAATGTGTCGCACTTATGACTCCTCGTCAGGAGTTGTTCTGCATTCTTCCCATGTCGGTTCGCCCGTGAGAGCTTTAATCCTCCATAGCCGCAAGCTTCAAAAGCTAGGTTGAAGAAGAAAATTCACCAAAAGACCAAAGAAGACCCACTTTTTCTCTTTCCTTGTGAATATTTATATCCCCCAAATTGTATAGGTGTCTTTTCTGTAAAATCATGCTACCTCTGTCCGTGCAGGTTGGTTATACTAGATTGGACAACTCATACAGTTTTGTTCTTATCTGCATTTCGCAGCTTCTTTGACAACTATCGGGTGCGGTAACAGTCTTGGGCGCAATCTGAAATTACTTATGCAGCAACATCAGTACCAAAACATGAAAAAATTATGGGTAAGTACAAGTTGTCCTTGTGCAGGTGTCCTTTCATCAAAATCGAGCTATCTTTGGTTGTACAAGTTGGTTATACTAGACTGGACAGCTCAAGCATTTTTGTTCTTATCCGGGCAGCTGTCAGATGCGGCGACAATCTTGGATGCAATCTAGAAATACTCATGCAGCGATATCAGTACCAAAATATGACAAAATTAAGGGCAACTAGGCTAAGGTTCATTGAGTTAGAAAATGCAATTAATTAAACTAAAAAAATGCTAAAATATGCGCTAAGGATGACTAAATGGGAACAACTTAACTAATAAGTAGGGAGAAAACAATGGTTCTTTCAAGCACTATCAGTCATATTAAATTTTGGTGAAGAAATTAAATCGTTTAGATAGTTAATTAAATGAAAAGAATTAAATCGTAAAAGGTGCAAAAGTAGAATTATACTAATTAAAAGAATTAAGTGTCAATTGGAGGATTAGTTAAGGCACCTAAATGGTAATTAAACCAACTATAAGGTATATGGACGGTTTTGACTTCTTATATGACTAAATTTCATGTAAATTAAAAAGGGCAAATAGGTAATTATGCAAGTTAAGTAACAAAAGTTAAAATTTCATCATTTTCTTTCTTTCTTCTTCCTTACTAAACTGAAACCCCAAAGAATCCATTGGAGAGAGCTTCATTTACCTTTGGTTCCTTATTTGGGTGAGTAGTTTTTGTCCGTTTTTAGTAATTTTTATGTTTTTTAGTCAGTATTAGCTTAATCTAGCTAACCCAAGGACCAATTTGTGATTCTGTCAAATGTTATAAATCTTGCTATTGATGAATGAGCTTATTCTTGAAAGTTTATGGAAGTATTGTAAGCTTGATTGTTAGATTTGATGATTTTGTTAAGTGGTTTTTTATGATTTTAGGGTTTGAGGATTAAATTGTTAAAAGGGTAAAATTTCATGTATTTATTGTGAAATAATTGTATGTAGAGGTTGGGTAAACACCCTTGGATATTCGGCTGGTATAGGTTTGGAGAGAAAAGGGTTATTTTTCATGTTTAACGTCTAAGGACCTAATTGAATAAAAATGAAATGTTAGGGGTAATTTTATAGATTTCCCAAAAAGAACTTAAATATAAAAAATTATTTAAATTACATGTTTTAATGAGAGAATTGAATGATTTGTTATGATAGATCAAGATCGTGCTATCGATCGTGGAAAAGGGAAAATTGCAGAATAATCCTTAGAGTTCACTTTAACTGCAATGTCGTCCGGTAAGTTCGTATTGTTAAATCTCACATTTATATTGCTAATTTAGTTTATCTTGAAATTTTCTTTGGACAATGTGACAAATGAAAGACTTGGCGGCTAATTCGATGGAAGGCTTACGTCTTAGTTAGAGCGTAATGCCATGTATGGCTCAAGTAAAGCTTTGGAATGCTTACGTCTCGATTAGAGCGTAATGCTTGGTGATTTGCTTATGTCTCGGTTAGAGCATAAGGCCATTTCAGCTCAGGAGGAGCGATATTTCGTACAAGGCTCGGATGAATTATGTTATTGTAAGACACCTGATGTTGTGGTAAATTATACTTACTTGCAAACTTACTAAGCCTAGAAAGCTTACCTGTGGATTTATTATTGTTTTGTAGATTTCGTTTTGCTGGTTGGAGATCGGATCACCTCGAAGAAAATCACACTATCTCGGAAGCTCGTTCGATAGTCTTTACCTCACCTGGTTATATGGCATGTAATAGGGAATTTTACTTGGTTGTTGGAATGCTTGAAACCTATTTTGATGATATGTATTATGATGTTAATTTGGTACCTTGCTTAAGTTGTTAGGTTTTGAAGTGAATAGTTGAAAGATACAACTTAGAGGAAAACGTATAATGCTTGTTAAACTTGTAAGTTTTATAATGCAATTTGTAAGTAATGAGTCTACTCATTTAGATGTATGTTTATCAATGATATGGTAAGATTATAAGTATTATTTGCCTTATTTTAATGTATGATTATAGATAAATGAACTATGTCAAGTTAGATACATTTTGAGTAGGTTTTATGGAAATTATACATGTCATTTATGGAGTTTCGCAGGTACACACGGCCTGACACATGGGCCAATACATGGGTGTGTGCCCTGGGAAAAATAGGTGCAGGGTTCACACGGGCTGGGACACAGCCTTGTGGCCCAATTCGAACTGACACACGGCCCAGTACACGGTTTCACACATGGACGTGTGGGGTAATTTTGCATGTTCACATGACTTGTCACACGGTTTGTGACACGATCGTGTATGGGTATTTCGTGTATGCACACGGTCTAGGGCACGACCGTGTGACCCCTGTTTTGATGAATTTTATGTTTCATTTACTGTTTCGTTGTGTTCAATCAAGTCCTTGTGAATTGAGATGATAAACAAAATAAGAATGATGAATTAGATTTGAATGTATTTATTATATCAAGAATGATATTGAAATGATATGTGATCACGTAATTGTTTCGGAACATGAATGTTAGCAGCCTCAGAACCCTAACTGATAACGATGTCGGGTTTTGGGTGTTACAGACCCTCTTATTAAATAGAAAACAAAAAAAAAATCCTTTTAGGCTATTTAGAAAATTTCTTCTCGAAAAATTATATCAAATTAAATTCTCTGGAAAGGTTGGAGCAATCACAAATGGTCCCGCTTAAGTTTCAATCTCCTTAGATAGAATTAATTTAATGTATTAATTCAAGAAAAAAGAATTTCTAAATGTTCCATTTATTCAAATTAATTACATAAAAAATCAAGAGTATATTAAATTGAACGAATTCTCAATTCGCTCAAATTCACAATCCCAATAGTGCTAGAAAAATTGACCATTAACTTTAAGTGTACCTCCCTTTTTATTTTGTAATTCCACCACTCTATACGGGTAGACTTTGTGAATGGTGTAAGGTTTAGACCATCAAGATTTAAGCTTCTCGGGAATAACTTGAGCCTTGAATTGAATAATAAGACTCTTTGACATTCTCTAAATTCTCGAGGTTGTATACATTTGTCATGTCATCTCTTAGTCTTTTCTTTGTACATCTTGGCATTCTCTTACGAAAATAACCTCAATTCCTCCAACTCATCAAATTGTAACATTCTTCTCTCACCGGCTTGCTTTAGATCCAAATTTAATTGTTTCTAGGCCCAATGAGTTTTATTTTCCAACTCAAGTGGCAAATGACATGCCTTTCCAAAGACTAATAGATAAGGAGTCATTCCTAACAGTGTCTTGAAAGCTATTCGATAGCCCACAAATCATCATTGAGCCTTCGGGACCAATCTTTTCTGTTAGGTCATACCACCTTCTTAAGGATTCCTTTGATCTCACGGTTTGTAAGCTCAACTTGCCCATTCATTTGTGGATGATAGGCAGTGGCTACTATGTGTTTGACATCATACTTGTCAAACAACCACTTAAGCCATTTATTTACAAAGTGAGACCCTTCATCGCTAATTATAGCTCTGGGAATCCCAAACCTTGTAAATACATGCTTATGTAGAAATCACATGACTACCTTAGTATCATTTTTTCATATGCCTTAGCTTCCACCCACTTGGATACATAATCAACCGCTACTAGGATGTACCTATTACCATAAGAAGAAGGAAACAAGCCTAAAAAATCAATGTCTCAAACGTCAAATAATTCTACCTGTAGGATGTTTGTCAAGGGAATCTCGTTCCTCCTTGATATATTTTTAGTCCTTTGGAAGCAATCGCAATTTTTCACATATTCATATGCATCCTTAAACACTGTAAACCAGAAAAATCCTACTTGGAAGATCTTAGTTACAAATCGAGAACCACCAAAATGTCCCCCACTTAGAGATGAATGCTAGTGGTTTAGGATCTCGTCAATCTCACTTCCAACTATGAACTTCCTGATTATATTATGTGCACACTATTTAAACAAAAACGATTTCTTCCAAAAATAATACCTACTATCATGAAGGAATTTCTTCCTTTGTCGGTATGTCATTTCAAGAGGCATTATTCCACATGCTAAATAATTTGCATAATTAGCAAACCAAGGAGTTTCATGGATTTGATTTACCTTGAAGATATGCTCATCTGGAAATTTTTCATTAATAGGAACAAGTGAATAAGTTTCCTCATTTTTTTCCAACCTCGATAGATGGTTAGCTACTTGATTTTCAACTCCTTTTCTATCTTGGATCTCAAGGTCGAATTCTTAAAGTAAGAGTACCTGCCGAATAACCTTGGTTTAACATCTTTCTTCGTTAGTAATTATTTGGTGGTCATATGATCAGTAAAGATTGAAACTTTTGTACCTATAAGATATGAATAAAACTTGTTAAAAAAACTATAAAAAATAGTTCTTTTTTAGTTACCATGTAATTAAATTGGGCTCTTATCAAAGTTCTGGTTGCATAATAGATAGGATGAAACACTTTGTTTCTTCTTTGACCCACCACAGCTCCAATAGCAAAATGGCTAGTGTCGCACATCAACTCAAAAGGAGAGTTCCAATATGGTGTAACGATTATTGGGCTGAGATTAACCAACTTTTCAATTCTTCAAAAGCTTTCAAGCATCCTTTGTTAAACTCAAAAGATGTGTCTTTCTCTAATAGCATACACAAAGGCTTAGAAATTTTTGAAAAATTTTGATAAACCTTCGGTAAAAGCCGGCATGGCCTAAGAAACTCCTAACTCCTTTCACATTGACTGAAGGTGGTAACTTTTCAATTACATCCACCTTTGCTTTGTCAAATTCAATCCCATTTCTAGATATTTTGTGTCCTAAGACAATCCCCTCCTTAACCATAAAGTGACATTTCTCCCAATTAAGGATAAGATTTTTTTCTTCAAACCTTTTAAGTATCTTAGCCAAATTACTCAAACAAATATCGTAAGTATTAATAAAAATAGAAAAATCATCCATGAATACCTCAACAAAATTTTCAACCATATCAGTAAATATTGCCATCATGCATCGTTGAAATGTTATAGGTGCATTAAACCCTAAACCCTAAACGTACCGTACGAGTAAGTAAAAGTTGTTTTGTGTTGGTCTTCTTGGGTTACAACTATTTGGTTATATCCCAAATATTCATCTAAGAAATAGTAATATTCGTTACCTGCCAGTCGGTCCAACATCTGATCCATAAAAGGCAGTGGAAAATGATCCTTCTAAGTTACCTTGTTTAATTTTCTATAGTATATATAAGTTCTCCAACCCTTAACCATTCTCGTTGGAATTAACTCGTTACGTTCATTCTCCAAAATCGTAATTCCACCCATATTTGCTACATACTGTACCAGACTTACCTTTAAACTATCTGAGATGGGGTAAATAATTCCCGCATCTAACACTTATGAACTTCCTTTCGAACTATTTCTTTCATGATAGGTTAAGTCTCCTTTGCCTATCAATTCTAGATTTTTCACCCTCCTCTAAGATAATTTTTTGCATACAAAAGGAAGGGCTTATTTCATGAATACCGGCTATGGTCCAACCGATCGCCTTTTTAAATTTCTTTAAAACTTCGATCAGCAGCTCCTCTTGGCGTTCTGTTAGTTTTGCTGAAATAATCACAGAAAAGTAGAACAATTACCCAAATAAACATATTTCAAATGAGAAGGAAGTACCTTAAGTTCAAGTTTGGGTGGTTCCTCGATTGACAACTTTGGTTGTGTGTGTTCTCAAGCTTCCAACTCCAATGGTTCAATCCGTGTTGGTTAAACATAGTCCTTCAGATTGGCTTCCATCAAAGGCATATTTTTCTTACCTTGTTCATCTTCCAATGACTCAAACCCTAAGGTGCTTTCCATTCGGTCGTATACAAAATTGCTTTCCCATTTCGTAGAAACTAAGGATTTTAATTCCTCTATTATTGAACATTCTTTCGAAAAATCAGGAAATTTCATCGCTTTAAGAACATTAAATGTTACCTGATCATCTTGAACTCTCATTGTGAGTTCGCCTTTCTGCACATCTATTAATGTTTTTCCCATTGCTAGGATAGGTGTCCCCATAATGATTGACTCTTTCTTATCTACTACAAAATCTAAAACAATAAAATCAACAGGAAAAATAAACTTATCTACACGTACCAAAACATCCTCAATCTTTCCTTTCGGGGTCTTACTTCACCTATTCCCAACAACTTAAAAATAGATTTTGGCATCAAGTTGATGCTCGCCCCTAGATCACATAAAGCTTTACCATAGTAAGATTCTCTAATATTAGAGGGTATATTAAAGTTTCCAAGGTCTTTCATTTTCGAAGGTAGTTGGTTTTGTATGAATGCACTGGACTCCTTTTTTAATTCTACAGTCTCAAACTTGCTAAGCCTCTTCTTCTTAGACAGAATATCCTTCATGAACTTGAAATAGTTAGACATTTATTCTAAGGTTTCTACCATTAGGATATTGATGTGAATCTGCTTTAGAACATCTAAAAACTTCTTGAATTGCACCTCATTTTTCTACTGCTTGAGTCTTTATGGATACGGAGGTGATGGAACTTTGGCTTGGTCTGGACAACTTTTTTGAGGAATTGAATCTGCATCTGAATAAGGTGTTAGCTTATCAGAATTCACTAGTTTAGATTTTACCTATTTAGGCTTTGCAGAATCTAGCTTCTCTGGTGCATGAATTTCAACTGTTGGTTGATTTTCCTTTCCCTTCGCAAGTTCATCTTCAACCTCAACTACCTTGGGTTCCAAATTCTTCCCACTTTGTAAAGCAACTACGTTGCAATGTTCCTGACCCAAATTCCTTGGATTTTTCGTGTCACTTGGCAATGCTCATTGCTATCTATTACGAAGCTCTATAGCTAACTAACCTATTTGGTTCTCCAAATTTTTCAGTGTTATTGCTTGGCTTTAGATTAAGGCGTCATTCTTCGCCATGTATGCTTTCAAAAAATTCTCCAAACTATTATGTGGTTCAACTTGTGGTGGTGTCTGAACTTGTTGATTGAACCCTTGAGTTTAATTTGATCTATGATGCATGTAAGTGTCATTCGGCCCACCTCCTTGGTCACTCTAAGAAAAGTTTGGATGATTTAGCCATGAAGGGTTATAGAAGTTGGGTTGTGGTCCTTTTCCACTTCTATTCTGATGTTGATTGTAATACCCTAAATCCATAACCATCGCTTATTAGGGTCTCAGAGTATTGCTAAAATAGTTCATGAAAAGCAATAACCTCAAATAACTTAATCAATTATATATAGATAAAATATATTCAAACACAAGAGAATCATGATAAAAATAATCTATATTGACTTAATTAAAACATACATGGTCATAAACAAGAAATAGGAACATTCAGGGATCAAATTGAAATGCATTGAAAATTTTAAAAGAAATATAACCCCTTTTACCAAGTCTAGAAGATATGGCTGAATTTAGGAGGCCACAGTTGCAACTTCGCCCTTAAGAAAACCATTTAAACATAAATATATATGATTGGTAATTAAATAAATAACCGGGAAAACAAGAGGAGCAATTAAGGGAGAATTCTAGTAGACTAGGAATAGCATGCTTCAATTCATTTGTTAATCCCTCTTAAATTCTATTGACTATTGATTGTATATGAAAGTATCTTTTAATGTTAGATTTACTTTGAGTTCTATTTAATTCTTCTCATCTATTTATATTTGGATTTAACTATTTTGACCACGGAAGTGCGATTACAGTCACAATCACTGGAAGGTGCGGTGACAAGTTAGATTAACAAGCAAGACAGTGGAAGTTGCTTGAGACTAGAAGGAATTTTGGTCACTTGTTCTTGAGTGCTCAGTATTACCAACACTAGAAGGTGTGGTAGTTGTGAGTACTTAAGTCTTTGTTAAACATAGAGTTTATATTAGTACGATCTCATTGGAACATCATTGCGGCAACAATTCATCTATAGTTACCTTGTAGTCACATTTAGCGTTGTTAACTTGTGAAGTCAGTGATCCTCTCAACTTCTTTACACTTGATCTATTTCTTTTATATTTATGAATTTACATTACAACATCTCAACAATCCATACATTTTCTATAAAATTGCACTGACATTTGACATTCCAATTGCACTGACAGATTTAATTCTTAACCTGTGTAATTTTACCCAGTTGCGTTGACATAACTCTTGACAATTCTTTTTATTTTAATTTAGAGTGCTTTGACAGATTTAGATAATAAACAGCCATCTCTGTGGGATCGATATCCGATAGATTCATTTCTATATACTATACTTGCATCGACAGTGTACGCTTGCACATATTTGCTGTGACGTTCATAGTGCGACCACAAGGCAAAGATCATTGCAAAGCCATTTCACTTACAGGTAATCAATTATTTGTTGTGATGTTTATGATAACAAATTTGTTGTTACAGATGATGAAGTAAGTCCAGAGTTAGATGCTGGAGCAAGAGGTAATGTCGAAGCAAAAAGAGAGATAGAAGATTTTATATTAGAAGCTGAGAAGGAAAGTGTTCGAAAAGAGGTTGAGTCAAGTAAAGAAGAAAAGCATGATATTGGTAATGCTAAGGAAAATGTCAAGATAAAATCTTGCCATAAGACAAAAGAGAATATTGCGCCACCATTCCCGTAAAGATTTAAACAGTCGAAGCAAGATGTTCAATTTAAGAAGTTTTTGAATGTACTGAAATAGTTGTATATTAATATCCCTCTTGTAGAAGCATTGGAGCAAATGCCCAATGACATGAAATTCATGAAAGACATTTTGTCCAAAAAGAAGAGATTGGGTGAGTTCGAGACCGTCGCGCTTACTGAAGGGTGTATGGCGATGTTAGTGAATAAGTTACCACCAAAGCTAAAAGATCCGGGAGTTTTACTATTCCCTGTGTCATTGGTAACAACTACATTGGTAAAGCATTATGTCATTTAGGTGCTAGTATTAATCTGTAACAGCCCATTTTTTAGTGGTGTCGAAAACAGTGATTACAGGATCACAAACCCGACAAAATTTTTTTATAAATGAGTGATTAAATTAAATTAGTCAGTAATAATTTTATGTGGAATTCTGAATTGAAGGATTTTAATTATTGAATTAAAATTTAGTATAAGTGGTTTGGTTCAAAAGTCAAGTGGCTCTAGAAAATGTGGTAGCGAGACCACGTTTTTGAAATTTAGTGCCATAAATATTTTTATTAAATATTTAAAGAGTTTTATTATATGTGAATTGAAGTTCGGTGGGGTAATTTTGATGATTACTTGCTTAATTAATAAAAAAAGGTTAAATTAAAAAGGGTTAAAAGTTAATTGCTATTGATTAAAAATAAAAGGGACCAAAGTGGTAATTACACCATGGTCAAAAACCCATGCGGTGGAGGATATGATTACCTTCCACTAACTGTTGGGTTATTTATTCATTTAGTCCTTTTTAGTTTAAGGCTAAATTGTAAATAAGTGGGTTTAATTGGAATTTAATATAATTGAAGGATCAAATAGGTAAATTTACCTATGGCATTTTAGTGGGTGGATTATTATGAGTTAAATTGATTATAATTAGGATTTGTTAAGGTTTAAAAAGGGATTTATTAAGTCTAATTATGAAAGTCATAAAAATTACAATTTTGCCATTATGTATAAAAGTGAATTTAAGAAGAAATAACCTACTTTTCTTCTTCTAATTTCTTCATCTTCTTCATCAAGCACAAGGAGAAAGCTAGGTTTTCATTATTAAGCTTTGAGCTTTGATTTGAGTAAGCTATTGTTACCCGTTTTTAGTAATTTTCATGTTTTTGAGTCCATGTTAGCTTGATCTAGCTAATCTAGGGACTAATTTGTGAATCTTTCAAATGTTGTGGATCTTACCATTTTTGAATATGCTTATCTTTGAAAGTTCTTGATAGTTTTGGATGCTTGATGATTAGGTTGGATCTTTTTGTTAAGTGATTATGATGAAATTAAGGTTTAAGGACTAAAATGCTAAAAGATGAAATTAAGTATACTTTTGATGAAATAAATGATTGTGGGGACTTGTATGGGAATCATGGTAAATTTTGATGCTATGAGTTGAGAAGGAAATGAGTATTTTGCATGTTTGTGTTGAAAGGACTAGATTGAATAAAAGGAAAGTATTAGGGGTAAAATAGTAATTTTTCCAAAAGGACCAAATTATGTTAATTCATTTAATTATGTGTTTTAATGTGAAATTTGGATGAATTGTTGATTTAGATTATAATCGTGTCACGGATTGCGGAAAAGGGAAATTAGCAGAATAGTCCCTAAAGTTGAACCAAACTACAATTTCATCCGGTAAGTTCGTAGTGATAGTTTATATACATTGGTTATTTCTTGTGTTTTCACTATTGTCATAGCAAATGGAGAAAGGTTAAACATTCGTGATAATGGAAAGGCAAAGAAAGAAACAAAATGTCAAGCTTCGGACAGGTTATCTGAATTAAAACGATGGCTAGGATCCTGCATAAGCTGCAATATCCTAATAGCTTGTGTGAGCAGCATCGCAAGTTAACAGATTCTGAATGAATAATGACTTATGGATTCCTCCGATGGCTGAGTCTTCGCATATGTTGTGGATTCTCATTAGCTTGTGTGAGCAGCATCGAGAGTGAGAAATTATGGACTGTGTCGACGGCCGAGTCTTCGCATATGTTACGGATTCTCATCAGCTTGTGTGAGCAGCATCGTATATTGGTTAAACTCTGTCTAGGCTCGTAAGAGTTAATCATTCTAGGCTCGCGTGGGCTAAATGTCGTTTGTGCTCGTAATGAGTTAAAGTCTGGAGGATTGAAGAGATTTAGTTTCGTTATTATATACATGATTATGAATACATACTCGTTATCATCTTTTAACTAATCTATTTATTCTATGAGAAAATGATAATCGCGAACTTACTAAGCTTAATAAGCTTACTCATGAATCTGTTGTTGTTTTGTAGATACGTTTTGCTGTCTGAAGATTGGATCATCTCGAGGAAATCACACTATTGCGGAGCTTGTATGGTAGATCTTACATCACTTGGTCTTATGGCATGTACTAGGATGATATTAACTTGAGATTTAACTAAAATATGTTGAAATCTTTCTATTTCGATTGTGTAAATGGCATGAAGTATGACTTAGATGCTCAGGCTTATAATGCTTATAAGACTTAGAAGTTATGTGTGTTATGTGATGTTTTAATGCATAACTTATACTGGTTGTGTTTGAGATATTAAACTTGTATCTTGGCATTACTCTTGATATCCTGCGTACTTGTTTTGGTAGAACTTATGTATGTATCGGTAAAAGTGCAAGGTAGGAGAGAGGTTATTCTCTGACTTGGGTTGCATCGATAGTTTAGATGTAAGTATCAGTAGTTTATGGTATTGATGTATTGGTAGTAAGAATGATTGTATCGGTAGAAGTTACAAGATAAGGATTTTTACTCTTTGGAGTTTTTGGTAGCAGTAGTTGCATGAATTGTTTCGGTAGTTGTGTCACATGTATCGATAGAATTATCTCGAGTATCGATAGAACTCTGTAGAATTTCTGAACTACTTTCTGACTTGACAACTATCGGTACATGTTCATCAGGTACTGGTAGAAGTGTCCAAAAATCATGAAAATGACCTTTTTACCCTTGTTGAGTTGTGAATTTAATTGATTGATGATTTATGATATGTTAAGTGCACATCTTTATTAAAATAAGATTGATTGAAATGAAAATAAAAGACGAACAATGATAGATGAACAGCAGGACTCCAAGACCCTAATCGACAAAGTTTCGAGTTTTGGGTGTTACATAATCTAATGCCAATGTCAATTTTCAAGAAACTTGGAATTGGAAGAGCGTGACCTACGACGGTGACGTTACAATAGCAGATCGCTCATTCGCGCATCAAGAGGGTAAGATTTAAGATGTGTTGGTAAGAGTTGATGAATTTATTTTCCCTACGGATTTCATAATTTTAGAGTTTGAGGCTGATAAAGAAGTCCCCATAATTTTGGGTAAACCATTTTTAGCTACGGGTAAAGCTTTAATAGATATACGAAAAGGAGAATTAAATATGAGAGTTAATGAGCAGCAGGTTATGTTTAATGTGTTTAATGCATGAAAACATGCAGATGATGTTGAAGAATGCCACATGGTTAATGTAGAAGAGGTAGTTGTGGAAGAAAATTTAGCAAATTTTTGCTATAGCAATACTGATGTTGTTATAGAAATTTGTGAAGTCGTTGAAGCTGAAGTTGCAGAAATTTGTGATGTCAAGCATTTTGTAGAAAGACTAGGAAGAAGGTTTGAATCTTTAGATTTATTTGATCATGCTTTCAAAGTACCAAAGCCTTTTATTATTGAACCCTCGACACTTGAGTTGAAGCCTTTGCCAATACATTTAAAGTATACATTTTTATGTGATAACAAAACTTTACTAGTAGTTATTTCTGCAAGTTTGAAGAAAGAGCAAGAAGAGCAACTATTGGAGGTTTCGCGGAAGTTCAAAAATGCAATAGGTTAGACTATAGCTGATATTAAAGGAATCAGTCTTGCGTTTTGCATGCACAAAATTTTACTGAAAGATTGTCATAGCAATTCGATAGAGTAGCAAAGGAGGTTGAATCCGATTATGAAAGAAGTTATCAAGAAAGAGGTAATAAAATGGTTGAATGTTGGAATAATCTACCCAATATCTAATAGTTCTTGGGTTAGTCCAGTTCAATGTGTCCCTAAAAAAGGAGGAATTACGGTCGTGCGTAATGACAATAATGTGTTGATTCCTATCATGGACTATAGGAAACTCAACAAAGCTACAAGAAAATACCATTTTCCTTTGCCATTTATAGATCAAATGTTGGATAGACTTACAAGTAAGCCATATTATTGTTTCCTTGATGATTATTCAGGTTACAATCAAATTTCCATAACACCTGAAGATCAAGAGAAGACTACATTCACATGTCCATATGGAACTTTTGCTTTTAGAAGAATGTCATTTGGATTGTGTAATGTGCCAGCAACTTTTCAATGTTGTATGATGACAATTTTTTTCGACATGGTGGAGAAATTCTTAGAAGTCTTTATGGATGATTTTTCAATGTTTGGAAATACATTTGAGGATTGCTTGAAGAATTTGGAGGTTGTTCTAAAACGTTGTGAAGAAACAAACTTGGTCTTAAATTGGGAGAAATGTCATTTTATGGGTTGTGAAGGTATTGTGCTTGGTTACAAAATTTCGAAGCAAGGGATAGCGGTTGACAAAGCAAAAATTGAGGTAATTGAGAAGCTTCCGCCACCTACTTCGGTGAAAGGTATTCGTAGTTTTCTAAGGCATGTAGGTTTTTATAGGCGATTTATAAAAGATTTTTCGAAAATATCTAAATCATTATGTGAATTACTGCAACATGATAAAACTTTGGTTTTTAATGATAAATGTTTAAGAGCTTTTGAATTTTTGAAGAAGCAATTAGTAGCTGCACCAATTGTAATTGCTCCAAACTAGAATTTTCCATTTGAATTAATGTGTGATGCAAGTGATTTTGTTGTAGGAGCAGTGCTAGGCCAAAGGAAAGAGAAGGTGTTTCACGTAATTTATTATGCGAGCAGGGTCCTTAATGATTCACAGATTAACTACACAACAACGGAGAAGGAGTTGTAGCAGTGGTCTTCGCATTTGATAAATTTCGTTCGTATTTGATTGGCACAAAAGTAACAGTTTATATAGATCATGCTGCCATAAAATACTTAATAGCAAAGAAGGATGCAAAGCCAAGATAGATTCGATGGATTTTGCTGTTGCAAGAATTTAATTTGGAGATAAAAGATAGAAAAGGTTCAGAAAACCAAGTTGTGGATCATTTATCACATTTAGAAGTGGATATTGTTGATGGTGATGCTAGATTTATAAAAGAGGAATTTCCAGACGAGGAATTAATTGCTATGACAGCATTACCAAAGGAAGAAAAAGTTTTTGCATGATGTTAAATTCTATTATTAGGTCGAGCCATTTTTGTTTACGAATTGTGCAAATCAAATCATAAGGCGATGTGTTCCAATTGATGAATGTCATAGAATTTTACAACACTGCCATGCTGCGCCTTACAGAGGACATTTTAGAGGATAAAGAACCGTTACCAAAGTTTTGCAATCAGGTTTCTTTTGGCCTACCTTGTTTAAAGATGTACATAATTCTTATCGTTCCTGTGATAGGTGTCAACAAATCGGTAACATTTCGAGAAGGAATGAGATGTCATTGCAAAACATTGTTGAAGTCAAATTATTCGATGTATAGGGTATGCATTTTATGGGACCATTTCCACCATCATAGGGAACTATCTACATTTTGGTCGTTGTTGACTATGTCTCGAAGTGGGTTGAGGAAGTTTCACTCCCTACTAACGATACAAAGTCCATGCTCAAGTTTTTGCACAAGCATATTTTTACACGATTTGGAACGCCAAGAGCAATTATCAGCGATGAAGGTTCACACTTCGATTGTCATTACATTGAGGATGCTTTAACAATGTATGAGATAAACCATAAAATTGCGACCACATATCATCCCAAATGAATTGACAAGCGGAGATATCAAATAGGGAGATTAAATCGATTTTAGAGAAGGTTGTTAATCCTACGCGAAAGGATTAGGCGTCGAGATTGGATGAAGCTTTGTGGGTGCATAGGAATGCCTTTAAAACACCTTTAGGGTTGTCACCGTTTAAGCTTGTCTATGGAAAGTCTTGTCATTTACCTGTTGAGTTGGAGTATAGAGCTTTTTGGGCAATTAAAAAGATAAATGGTGATTGGTTGGTTTCAGGAGAGAAGAGAATGATGGATTTAAATGAGATAGAGGAGTTTCGTTTGCAGGCATATTGATGGTATTACAAATGACATATATTTTCTCCCTAATTTAGTGTTTTAATTGTCTCTTTCATATCTCATTTAACATGCATCATAAGCATTTTATACTCAGTTTTTACATTTTCTAATTCATTACTAGTTAGTTTAATTTCTTGTTATTTTTATCTATTTTTGTACTAATGTCAATGCAAGCAGTTGCATATATTGCGTCTTAGAATTGTCAGCGCAGGAGCTCTGCCCAAAAAATCAATATTGGCAAAATGCAGCCACAAGATAAGCTTGGGATTGCGACCAAAAAATGTCGTCACATTGAATTTGAACCTCAAATGAGTAGACTCAAGCTGAATTTACATCTAGAAGCACCAGCGCAGGAATATCACAAGTGTCACCGTAATTACAATCTCAGATTGCGATCAGCAATGCAGCGACAACCTGTAGATCTCTGAAGAACACACTAAAACTGTGTGAGTGCACAGTTGTATTCTAACTAACTTTGATAGCTACAAAATCTAGATCCGGGTCTGAGAATGAGAGGTTGAAATTTGCAATTTCTTGAGCCTATAAGTAGAAGAACAAAGAATGAAGAAATCATCAAGAATTAAGGGATTGAATTCTACAAATTCTATGTGATTTTGGAGAATTAACTGGAAATTGGGAAGCTAATGAAGCAAGTTTGCAGCCACTTCTGATGAGAGGTGCTTGATGCAAGGCAAGAGGAACAATTAGGGAGTAGTCCTAGTACTCTAGAGATAGTAAGCTTCGATTGTACTCTTTAATTCTTCTTTAACGATGATGGATTTTGATAACATTAAATGAATACGAGAGTGTCTTTTAATGCTAGATCATTTTGATTCTTATTTTATGCTGCTTAATTGTTTATTCTTGAATCTAACCGCTTTAAGCACGAGAGTGAAATTGCAGTCTATCGACATAAAGAGATGCGGTGACAAGTTGGGTTAACAAGTAAGTTAGGCGAGAGCTGCTTGAGATTGGACTCTAATCACTTGTTCTTGAATGCATAACATTGCTCACACCGAGAGGTGGAGTGATTATGGGTATTTAAGTCTAGATTAAACAGAGAGCTGTTATTGGTAAGAACTCAAAAGAACTTTATTGCTGCGACAATCCATCTATACTTTACCTTGTCGATGCATCCAGCATTGCAACTTAGCAGAATCAGTGAACCATTTCTACCCTTTTACACTTGATCATTTTTACATTTCATGCATTTAAATATTCAGCACTTAACACTCAACACATTTGATTTAATTTCAGTACATTGACATTTAACCTTTGACATTTAACTCTGATTGCATTGACAATATTAACTATTTTAGTGTGTAGATTTAACATAATTGCACTGACATTCTTACTCACATTTTACTCATTTTTAGTATTAATTGCTCTGACAATTAACATCAAGAACCTATTTCATCGTAGGATCGATATCCGATAGAATTGTCTATCAACTATACTTGCATCGACATGTGTACGCTTGCACAATCATTGTGTTGTTCAGACGCAATCAAGTTTTGGCGCTGTTGCCGGGGAAATTGGCATTTGTTTGATGTTTACTTTTGTAGTTGCAATTAATTCTACTTACTTAACTTTTAATCTTTACTGATCTGTTTATTTTCTATTATTTTCTTTTTCAAATTTGTAAATGTTGCATGTCCACAAGGAGAAATCCTAAAGGCATTGTGAGCTTTGATCCGGAGCTTGAGAGGACACTTAGGAGGAGAAGGCAAGAACAAAGGAAAATGGCTGGTAATAACAACAATAACATTTTACCACCATTGCTGCCACAAGATAAAGTTCCTCCAGTGCTACCACAACTTGTTAATGATATACCACCACCACGTCCACAAGAAGAACAAGTGCAAAATAGGACAATAAGAGATTTTGTTATGGCTATACTTGATGATTTACAACTAGGGTTTATGAGACCAGCTATTCAAGCTGGGAATTTTGACCTGAAACTGGTGATGTTTTAGATGTTAAATTTAAATGGGTAATATTCAAGTTTTCCTCATGAAGACGTAAGAGAACACTTAAAATCATTTTTGGTTATTTGTGCATCCTTTAGTCAACATGGTGTCTCTGATGATACCTTGAAAATGCAATATTTTCTTATTCGTTGCAGGGTAAAGCAAGAACATGGTTTTTAGGATTGCCGACTGGATCAAACACATCTTGGAATGCACTAGCAACATAGTTTGTTTTGCGTTTCAATCCACCGACAATGAATGCAAGGTTGCGAAATGATATTACTGCATATCACCAGTTGGATGATGAGAATTTACATACAACATGGGAGCGTTATAAAACATTGCTTCGACGCTACCCAATGCATGGAATTCAGCAAGAGACCTAAATAGAAATTTTCTACAATGGTTTAAATGCTCAGACAAGGAATCTTGTTGATGCATCAACTAATGGTTCCTTGTTGGATTGTAGATACAATGAAGCTGTAAGAATTCTAGAGAGGATTGCTCAGAACGATTATCAATATCCGATCTCTCGTTCTGCACAGACAAAAACTAATCCTGGAGTTCTTGAGTTAGATGCTATTTCTGCTTTGTCAGCGTAGGTATCCTCATTAGCCAATATCATAAAAAATATGAAGGGAAAACAAATGGCGTTGCTCCTATTCAAGTGGCTTAACAATTGGATGCGTTGATATTTTCTTGTGAAATTTGCGACGGCAATCATAGTTATGAGGACTGCCCACAACATGTAGAAAATGCTTTTTACGTCAACAACATCAGAGGGGGTTCATTTGGTAACTCATACAATAATCGATCTCAATAACCTTGGAGGAATTAAAATGCTTCCACATTCATATATGAAAATTTCTCAAATCAAAGGGGTTATGAATAAGGGGGTTACAATAGCAATCCATAGCAGAATTATAATCAGAATTCGCAAATAAATTATATATCTGAACAGATGCAGTCACATAGTCAGATGTAACCACAATCTCGATTATAGCCACAACAATCTATGCTACCACATATGCAAGGACAACATCATCAACATTAACAGCAGCAGTTTTCTCAACCAAAGTCAGATCCTATGGCTGCTCTTAATGCAATGATGCGCGAGCATATCACACGAACTGAAGCAATAATGCAAGACAACTCTTTTTCCATCCGAGCATTGGAAGCTCAGCTGGGATAGTTGGCTTCTAATCTCAGCACCAGATCACCAGTCACTCTACCTAGTGATACAGAGAATCCTACGCAGAAGGGGAAGGAGCATTGCAAAGCAATCACGCTGAGGAGTGGGAAGCAAACGGCTGAACCAAGCAGTTTTAATCAAGACCATGTCGATACATTTGAGCCACAGCAATAGGAAGAGGATGCAGCTGAAGGAAGTCAAGCAAAAGCAAATGAAGAGGAACCAAATGTAGTGCCATATATACCTGCAGTTTGCCCAACTAAATTGTCGACGCAACTGCCAACATCGACACCACCGAGTTTTTCACAACGACCCAATGTTACAATACTTTTTTCCATTTCCACAAAGATTTAAAGAGAAAGTCCATGATAAAGAATATCAAAGGTTCGTTTATACTTTGAGACAATTGCATGTTAATATACCTCTTGTAGATGCTCTTGTGCAGATACCCAGCTATGAGAAATTTATGAAAGAGTTACTTTCAAAGAAAAAGAAATTGTCCAAAATCGAGACGATTGCGCTCACAGAGGGATGCAGCGCTGTGCTTATGAGTCGATTATGAGTACTATTGAACCTTCATAGATGACTATTCTATATATAAGTATGTATAACTAATGCACAGCAAGAGTGAAACTTTTGATAAAGTTCAAGAGTTTCGTGCAAAAGTGGAAAAGCAATTAGGTTTATCCATAAAGAAATTTTAATCCGATCGAGGTGGAAAATATTTATGGGATGAGTTCCTAGGATACCTTATAGGGAATGAGATATTATCTTAATTAATTGTGTTAGGTACTTTGTAGCAAAATGATTTAGCAGGAATAAGAAACAAAACCTTGTTAGACATAGTTAGTTCAATGTTTAGTTATTTGATTTTGTTGACATCCTTTTGGGGATACACATTATAAATGACTTGCTCCATTCTAAATGATGTATAAAGTATGGTTGCGCCGAAAACTCCATATGAATTGTGGCATGGTAACAAGTCAAGCCTAAATAATTTTAGGATTTGGGAAAGCCGGGCCACATATTGCGCAAAGATGTAAAGAAGTTGAATTCATGGATGAAATTGTGCATGTTTGTTGGCTATCCAAAAGGAACAAATGGTGGATCATTTTATAACCAGAAAGATCAAACCATTAAGGTGTTAACACATATTATAACATATATAACTCAGTATTATTTTATACAATTTGATAGCATTATACCTATTTTTCCCTTTGCCATTTTTACGTGTGTAGTTTTTATTTATTGAAGTTACAAGTTCAATTACAATTACAATTACAATCAATAAATATTTGAATTAGCTATAAATAGAGCTAAGTGTCACATACCACATCGAACTAATAATCAAAATATATTTGGAGATAAGCTAGAATAGTTATAGAGAGGACCTGTCTATTGTGGGATTTAATCCAGCATTATAGTCTTAATATTTCGATTTATTAATCGAATAGTTTGGCATGATTTATTTTTCACAACAAATATACGAAGATGTAACCTATATAACTTAGTAATTTTTTGTACATTTTGGCAAGCATTATACCTTTGTCTCCATTTTTCTTTTTTAAGTGTGTAAATTTTTTTTTATTAAGTTAGAAGTTCAATTATAATTTCAATCAATACATGTGTAAATAAGTTATAATCAGAATAAAGTGTTACAGAGCACGTTGAATTAATAACTAAAATGTATTTAAAGACAAATCAAAATAGCTTTAAAAAAACCTACATATGATGAGATTTAAGTCATAATAAATGTCGAAACAAACCACATATGACTTTAAATAAAATCGAACCTGAAACATCAAAGTCCCAACATTTTCCAACCTTGCTAAAGTCTCATAGACAAGTGCACAATAAATATTCAACTATAAAAAAATATTAAAGTGTATATGTCATGTTATAATTTATTTTTAACAAAGTAATAATAAAATTAATATTACTAATTGAGTCTTAACTCGGTTGGCATCGCATTGTTGTCAATATAAGAGGATTTGGATTTGAGCGCATTGGAGTATATTTATCTTCTAAGGGTTATAAGTAGTTCTAGGCATTATTAAAAAAATAAAAATCTCAAAATTCATACAACTAGAAAGTAGGTTGTTGTATTAATCACAAATTTAAAATTTAGTCTATATACTTTTATTTTTAAAAATTTAGTCTTTCTAATTTTAAAATTTTAAAATTCAGATTTAATTATTAATATTGTTAAAATTATTTTGTTAAATTTAAAATAAAAATTTCAAATTTACGAAAAGTACAAGGACTTATGATATATTTTTAACATTTAAAAAACTACATATATTTTTTATTAGGATAAATTACAAAAATAATCATTTTTATTTGCCTCATATTACATTTTAGCCACTTATGTTTGAAATGTTACGTTTTTGTCACTTTCGTTGTTTTTTTTTACGAAGTGGTTGCTCTACCGCTAAGTTCCATTACCTCCCAAACATCAATCCTACGTGGCAATCCAAATGGGTTATAAATGCTAACTTGAATGTCCAATTGAGGCAAGAATAGGTTTTTAATTAAATAAATTTAATTAATTGAAAATTTTAAATTAATTACACATTGATTTGGAAAAGAAAAACCGTTAGTTTCCTTTTTTTATTTTCTTTTTCATTTTGACTGAAGAAACTATTCTCATCCAGTTAGACATTTAAATTGACATTTAAAACCCTTTTAGACTATCATGTAGTATTACCGTTAAAGAAGTAACGAAACTTAATGACAGAATGACTGTTTCGTAACAAAACGATAATGTAAGTAATTAAAATGTATCATTTCAAACATAAATGATTAAAATATAATCTGAAAAAAATAAAAATAACTAATTTTATAGTTTATCTTTTTTATTAAGTTACAAAAAGGTTGCGTTAATTATATTTGTCAAAAAAGAGAGATTCCATTTTCAAAAAAAAAAAAGAAAAGAAGAGATTCCATTTGAATCTTCCACGGTGTTGGATTTTTAATTTGACTGACACCGTTATTAGGCTTTTTTTTTTATTATTATTTGACTGTCTGCAACGTTATTAGCAGGAGAAAAGTAGTGAACTTGCTCCAGGTTACGATCCTATACATTAAACTTGCGAGAGACCACCTCATCGAAAATTGAGACGGCAATGATCTGAAGTGCACCAAACAGAAATACTCTACGTTGCAGCTGATAATTTGAAAAGTAAAATGATCCAAGATCCCATTTCCCCAACCAGTGAGTGACCTCACCACCATCGAGAATCTATTAAAAAGGATAAAAATAAAAAAAATTCCTCGAAATTCTAAAACCCTAATAAAGAATTTATATCTGTGCACACTCTATGGAGTTGGTAAATGGCGGAAAGGGAATCTAAGCAAAAAGCTAGTCAATATCAACGGCTGTGATTGAAATAGGGTGCATTATTTAAATCACAAAATCCACTCGATTTTTCTTCAGGTTCCTTTCTCAGCAGCCTCCACTGGGCCTTCCATTCCAAAACCCAGGCAGCAGCATGTGTGGAATACTTGCAGTCCTTGGCTGCATTGACAACTCTCAAGCTAAACGCTCCCGTATTATTGAACTGTCTCGAAGGTGATTTTGAGAATTTTGATTTTAGCACTTTTTATTTTTATTTTAGATGAAAATGATCGTTGATTTTGATTGAAATGGAGAGCGTAGATTGAGGCATAGAGGTCCTGATTGGAGTGGACTACATTGCCATCAAAATTGTTACCTTTCTCATCAGCGTTTAGCTATTGTAGATCCGACTTCAGGCGATCAGCCCCTTTATAACGAGGATAAGACTGTTGTTGTCACGGTATACTTTCTTTCTTTTTTCGTCGAGACATTGATAATGGTTGGTGCAGTTATCTTGAAAATAAAGTAATCTTTTTATTTTAGTTTTATTATATTTTTCTATTGTTTTTAGCGTGAAATGTTTGTTTTTGGATATAAAAGTGAGTAATATTGTTCAATAATTAAATTTAAGATTATATTTACATATTAATTAAAATAAAATGCATGGATTATGTTAAATTGGTTTTGCATTTTTCACATAGAAAAGTAAATGTATGATTTTAGTCATTCGTATATATATTACCTATTATTTTTTACCTTGTAAGAAAAAATAAGTAGCAAAAATGACCATCAGATGGAATCATTGATAGAATGCGAGGTTTAGTTTCACTTTCATGTTTGGTTGATGATTATAGGTTAATGGAGAGATATATAACCATAAGCAATTGAGAGAAAAGCTGAAGTCCCATCAGTTTAGAACTGGAAGTGACTGTGAAGTAATTGCTCATCTTGTAAGTACTTAAGAGGTTGGATATTAAATTCCATTATTAAAGCATTTTCTTTTGTTGCGTGGTTTCACATCTCAAAGTCTCATTTTCGTTAATGTACCAATTTGACTTCTTTTTCTAGTATGAAGAATATGGAGAAGATTTTGTGGACATGCTGGATGGAATGTTCTCATTTGTCCTTCTTGACACTCGTGACAAAAGTTTCATTGCAGCTCGAGATGCTATCGGAATTACCCCACTTTATATTGGATGGGGCCTTGACGGTATGCAGTTTTTCCTTCTTTACACTGGTTTTATTCAAATGTATAATGTATAGCTAGAATCTAGTTAGTTATTAGGCTAATTAGGTGTCTGTTTCATGAACTTGGTCTTGGCTCCAATGGTTGTCCCACTTCCTTGGGGAGTGACTGAAATAGTAAACATGGTTCAACTACTTATCCCGAAAATGTTTATCCCCTTAAAAGTTTGCAGAAAAGGAAAATGTTTGTCCTAGAGAATATCTTAGAAGCCTTTTTCCTTGCTCTTTTGATTTTTTTCTTTGAAAGCTTGATGCCAAATATAGTTAAGCAACATGCAAATATTAGATAGCTTGTGCTGCTGCATTTATTCATGTTTGGATGGATGTGATGCTTTGGGCTTAGCTTATTTTCCTTGATTCCATTTCTAGTTTTGGTTTATATTTAGCTCCTCCACCTTGTTATGGATGCATACTTTTAATTAAATACTATTTTCTTTACAGGTTCTGTATGGTTTGCTTCAGAGATGAAAGCTTTGAGTGATGATTGTGAACGATTTATGTCTTTCCTTCCGGGGCACATGTATTCGAGCAAGCAAGGTCTTTTTCTTTGAATGTTAATTCCTAACTTGCTTAAAAATTAATCATTGAACTTCTTAAGGAGAATTGGAATTTTATATGGTATATGATGTTCTTCTACAAATTCTACAAATTCATTTTTGTTTCCCAGTTTTCCATTCAGTGCTTTCTAATTGTTGCATTTCCAAATGTATGCAGGAGCGCTTAGAAGATGGTATAATCCTCCATGGTACTCAGAAAAGATCCCTTCAACTCCTTATGAGCCGAAAGTTCTACGGGAGGCTTTTGAGAAGGCATGCTCTAAACCTTCAACTAGGATTCTTGTTTTGATTTTATTGGTTTGCTGTTAACTCTGTAATTGGATGTAATTATGTCTCTCCAGCAAAAAGAAAAAAAAAATGGTGGAAAACATAACACTCACTTGAAACAATTTTGTGAAAGCAAGGCAGTATTGACCAGTAGTCACGAAGGCCTTATTACATAGCACTCTCATGCTATTGCATTCAAACATTGTTCAAAAATCATAGGAGTACCATAGGTGGGGTTAAAGTACCTGGTTCTCTTTGGTTAGGTCTCTCCCTCCCCCTAATTGGCAAGTGTTAGCTTTGTTTTTAGGATCTTTATTTCTATGTTTCTTTTCTTGTGGCCACTTTTCATTAGGAAATATATGTTCCAAGAGAACAGCAACGGAGTTCAGTGTGTGGGATTCTTAGTTTTCTAGTTAACTTAATATATCCTTAGCTTGTAGGATATATCCCGCACATTAGTTCTTAAGATTTCAGCTTGACCTCTACTTAAGAACTGGAAGATTAAATGCTAACTGTATGGCTCTTTCTATAATTTTGTGTCCTCCTTTTCCGTGTAGTCATTTGTGTGTCTGTCTGCCTCTATTTCCTGGTACCATTCATCCTATTTTGTCATGAAAGAGTTAAACAAACAAAATTGTGAACAATTTTGTCTAAGATTCTTAGTATTTTTCAATGGTTTTTCATTGTTTTGGTAACTCAGTCATTTGAATACTTGAAGGAGCATACATGTCTCTAGGATTTTTTATTATTCTCATGTTAAATTAATAAATGTTGGTATTACTTCTGTGGTATGCCATTCATGTTTCAACACTAATTTCTGTGAATTTATTTTATATAGGCTGTGTTTAAGAGGCTCATGACAGATGTACCATTTGGAGTGCTTTTATCAGGAGGGTTGGACTCATCACTTGTCGCTGCTGTAGCTGCCCGTCAGCTAGCTAATTCAGAAGCTGCTTGCCAGTGGGGATCACAATTACATACCTTTTGCATTGGTTTGAAGGTCATAACACTCACTTTCATGTGGCAAATTTATAGATTCTACATCCTCTTACTATCTTGGTTTCCTGCTTCCCTGTGTCATTTTATTACTTAATGTCTAAAAAACATGCCTGTTGATTAGATTTGTTGTTACCTTAAGCTCTATGATGTTTTTGGAGTAGCTGATGGATGAATCAAATTATTCATTGAAAAATGCTATAGACTTGCATTATTAACTGCTGCTACTAGTAATATGTAAATAGTCTATGAAAAATATCTTCATCCAGTCTCCTAGTTGTTAGGATAATTTCTGCACCTTCAGATAATGTAGTCTTATCTTTGTCTTAATTGTGAAATATAACTTGGGTTTACCACTTTACAATATTTTTTACATTTTATTATTCAGGGTTCTCCTGACCTCAAAGCCGCAAAAGAGGTAGCAGATTATATTGGAACTCGTCACCATGAGTTTCATTTCACTGTCCAGGTAATTCCCTGCTTGATTTAATAAAGGATGGCAAAATATGTTCATTTGTGTTTTTATGTTTTTCTTTCTCCCATTTTGACCCACCAGGAAGGGATAGATGCTCTGGAGGAAGTTATCTACCACATTGAAACATATGATGTGACGACTATTAGAGCTAGCACTCCCATGTTTCTTATGTCAAGAAAAATCAAATCTTTAGGAGTGAAAATGGTTATTTCAGGGGAGGGTTCCGATGAAATCTTTGGAGGTTACTTGTATTTCCATAAAGCACCTAACAAAGAGGAGTTTCATGAAGAAACATGTCGAAAGGTAGTCAAGATGGTCATTGCTTTTTTTCCCTGGATTTTAGTAAATGAATTGGAGGAATCCATATATTAGGCTTGGTTATCTGACTATATGTTGTATATTTGTTCACCTTCTTAACGGTGTTATAATTATTTCGACAGATCAAAGCTCTTCATCTTTATGATTGCTTGAGAGCGAACAAATCAACTTCAGCATGGGGACTTGAAGCTCGTGTGCCCTTTTTAGATAAAGAGTTCATCAACATTGCAATGAGTATAGATCCTGAGTGGAAAATGGTATTTTGCTTCTATATCTGTCATTTACATTGAATCGTTTAGTTTAATGTTGAGAAAATTGAGCTGTGTCCGTCCATAATGGAATAACTTAGACAAAAGCTTTACTGCCATTACATGAGAAAGTAATGACACATAGAGGTAAATTTCTACCGAGTTTAACGTTTATTGCTTTATCTCTGGTTTTGGCTGCATGGTGTCATTCCTGTTATCACTTATCTATGGGGATGGCATTTCACATTATAGGGGTGACGTCACTTTCCACTCTTAAATGCAATATATGTTCTATCTTTTGGTGCTTTCATCTGGTGTGTAAGGTGATAATCTGTTTTGTAGGATATTTTATTTAATAATGACCTGATGCAAATAATACGTGGTGTCAGTTTCTTAGCAATAGTAGTTTTCTATCTCATGTTGGTCAAAGGAATGGTTCTAAATTTTAATTATATATTTAGACCTTTTTGTCTTTCTTTTCCCCCTCTGTGAAGGAAGGTTCACTTATGGTTAGTGCCATACAAATTTGTTTCAGATAAGGCCTGACCTTGGGAGGATTGAGAAGTGGATCTTACGTAATGCATTTGACGATGATAAGAAGCCATATCTACCTAAGGTTAGAACATCTTTTGAAACACCCCTGCCATCTAGAAAAAATTTACTGGGGCTTTATCATTTACTTTCTGGTCCTCCATTCTTTGATTATATTTCTTCAGTGTATTAATGTTTCAATATGATTTCTTATGGAAAACTTCCTGGAAGGATTTCTTTTTTCGAAACTTATTTTCCCTCTCTGTTTCAGCACATTTTATACAGGCAGAAAGAGCAGTTCAGTGATGGAGTTGGGTACAGCTGGATTGATGGTTTGAAGGACCATGCCAACAAACAGGTAGACTTATTTGTTTATGGTTCTTGCAGGTGACATTTTCCATTTGGCTGCATGTAAGAACCTATTGTTACTGAACTTGACAGGTTACTGATGCAATGTTGATTAATGCGAACTTTATCTACCCTGAGAATACTCCAACCACGAAAGAGGGATACTATTACAGAACTATCTTTGAGAAGTTTTTTCGAAAGGTATTATGCTGTTCACCTTGCTGCCTTTCTCTGTTTCTTTTCTGCTGGTCTAAATTTTCTTGTGGGGTATAGAAACATGTCACAGATTTGGTTTTCCTCCTTGTCCAATTTTCACTTTTGGAAAGGAAAGCAAACCAAACTGAATATTACATTTCTCGATTGCTACGTGTTGGATGCTCTCTAGTAGAACTGACAATTTTGAAAATGGCACAATTGCACGACACGATAAAAATAATTAAAACATGACGACAAAAAAAGGAACCCACAAACACACCATTAATAGATGAATGTGCCAAATCTATAACACATTATTAACATGTCAATTTATATAAATATAGAGTACCATAAACATGATATATATGTATATGAAGACACAAATATACAGATTGTCAAGTCTGCTTGCAAGGTTATTGTAGTTTCCCACTATTAGGAGGCTGCATCATTTGTCTACTTGGCACTTGCTCAAAATTGCTGGGCTTAGGAATTCCCAAATTTTTTAGGGAACAGGTAGGAGTGCTTTGGTATCAACTCTCAACGCAAAAAAACTTAAGTTCTTCAAGACCCCATCACCTATACCTCTAGGATAATGGAACTCTTAGCCAAGGTGTTGCAAGGTAGGAGTTCTTGTTTAGGCATTTTAGAGCAAACTGAATCCCCTCTCAATAAAACCTGTTATAATAAAGAAATTAAATAAATCTAAAACTCTAATTGCAATAAAGCGCCCATATCATTACTCCCCCTCTCGTAGTTGAGCTTGTCCTCAAGCTCAAAGTTAGAATAAGCTTCAAAACTATCCAAAATCATCTACCTCATCGTCATCTTGCTTGCCTTCAACATCTGGTACTTTTATCCAAAATAATCTTTTACATTTGTGTCCCATGGAATAAGACTCGTCACAATTATAACACAGCCCCTTAGCCATTCTTTCAGCCATTTTTGCCCGTGTCAATCTCTTAATAAATGGTGCAGAAGAACTTATTTTGTTGATCCCTATTAATTCCATTGTTTGTCCCCCTACCTTTGCAATGCTTGTAGTTGTTGGAATGATTGAATTGCTGCCAGTGTTTTGGGAAGTTAGGCAATTCAGGATGGCTCGAGACGATAGTTTGGAAGAGACCTTTTGTTTACGTTCCAATGTTCGAGCCATATTCATTGCAACTCCAACGTTTCCCGGTTGTTGCATCTCAATATCAATTCTAAGTTCCTCTACTAACCCGGTAGTAAAAAGGTCTACTTGTTGTCGAGGTTTAAGATCAGTAGTCCTAGCCAGTAGTGATTGAAATTGGGGTTGATATTCTTCTACAGTCCTAGTTTGTCTCAGGTTTGCAAGTTCCCCAAGGAGTTATTACTCATAGGTGGCCCAAACCTTACATGACAACACTCTTTGAAGCGCCCCCAATCAAGATTTGCCTCCTTTTTTTCCATTTGATCAAACCACAATTGTGTCTCTCCTAAGAGATGGAATGAAGCTGAGCTGACTTTGTCTTCTTCGTTAGTCCATTGATTACCAAAAAAAGTTTTCGCATCTTTTCAGCCACCCTAAAGTTTAGGATCTCCAACAACATCATAAGTGGGAAATGCCATCTTAGAGTATTGTGGCACCATGCACCCACTTTGTTGCGGGTTTGAATTTCCTTGTCTTCGCTGTTGCCCTGTTCTTCACTATTTTTCTCTTAATACCCTTTTGATATCTTTTGAACAAAAAGAGATAACATCGCCACCTGCTCCTCTAATGCTTGTTGCCTTGTAGCCATTTGTTCCATGAAAGCCTCCAGCTTGGCTGACAGTTTTTTCGTCACCCATGACAGCTGGTTCAGATGCCAAGGTGTTATGCGCCTTGCAGTAGGATCTAGTCACAGGTCTAGACGAAGAAGAAGCCTTACTTCGACCTATGGTTACTCAAAAGGCAGATTCATCCTTGATTGAACCCCTCTCAAAATAACGTTTCTTTTGATAGAATAATTGCTTGCCTCTTTATTTCATATTGGCAGCCTTTTTATAGGCTGTTAATAACAAAGAAAAGAGTCCTAATAGAATTCCCTAATAGAATTCTAACGTAGAGTTTATGAGAGAAATAAAAACTTAATATAATAAGGAAAATAACTAAAACTAAAACTCTTAATAAAACCTGATATAATAAAGAATTAAATAAATCTAAAACTCTAATTGCAATAAAACGCCCGTATCATATTATTGAACTGAACACTCCTATAGTGTACATTTTTATTATGTTTGTTCCTTTGTTGCTTAATCATATTTGACATTGCGGATTTAATCATCCAATTGCAAGCAGAATGCTGCAAGGTCAACAGTTCCAGGAGGTCCAAGTGTGGCGTGCAGTACAGCAAAAGCAGTGGAATGGGATGCAGCATGGTCAGAAAATCCTGACCCCTCCGGTCGGGCTGCACTCGGTGTTCATGCCTCTGCTTATGAGGCACAAAAAGGAGGAATTGCGGAAAAGATTGCAATAGCGTAAATAAAGACTACATCTGTAGTCTTTATTTGATAGCTGACTGGCGGATTTGTAGACCTAGTTCATTGCTGAAATGAGAAGGCATTTGTTCTTTCAAATGCTTAAAAGTCATATGAATCCAAATGTAATGTTGGAAGGTTGCTATCTCTATTCCTCCCCTTTTTCTCCTTTTTGGTATTTGACTAGTCAGCTCTTGGGTTATGCTATGTAATGTTTGTTTATTATACACTAAAACTAGCTTCTTGTTCAGGGATTCTTATGCTGGTTGTTGTTGCTTGTGTCTTATGCATGTTGTTTGTAGTTATCAATAGTGGAAATTTAAGTTTTGGTCACATAAGTATTTTCTATGAGGTCTTGTTTATCATGGTTGTCCATTACAGTGAATATCGATTACTAAATAGCAAGCGTTAATTAAATGTTATTGGTCGAACATTTCTTCCTCTCAATTCCCACCATCAGCACCAACTCCATCTTCTATTATAGTTTGAGTTCAATCCTCTTTCAACTAACGTTTTCACAGCAAATTCGAAGGATGTGTTCTGAAAATTCAAAATTTTCAGCATAAACTGAGGCTTGAGCTAATGGAAATATAGAAAATCCCGTTTAAAGGCCAGCAGGAACTATGTACTCCTTACCTTGAAGCTAACAATATACTAATAAGTCACTTTCTTTAGCACAACACTCAAAAGGCACAGGGTGCTCTTTCATAATTCAATCATAAAGTGACGTTTTAGCACATTATTAATATTTTCCCATCGTGTTTTAACCAAATGAAAATATTTTTAAATTTGCAACTCTTCAAAAATGATAATGACTAAAGAAAATATGTAACAGAAGTGGATTGCAGTCTTATGATTTTTGCATATCACAAGACGTGATTTATTACTCTCCAAAGTGGGCACTGTAAATGATTAAAGATTGGATCCACTAACTTTGCTGAAAATAAAATATATTGACTTTGTCCATATATTCTCGGTAACAGTTAGCCACAATTCAGCTTTGATGCCAGAAGTATATACAAGTCAAGCATAAGTAAACAGTGAAAGGATATATACAACGAAATATTCCAAATCCAGTTAATTATGTCAGACACTCGGGAAAAGGATGATTGGACCAAATGAGAAATCATCAGAACTCACCCAGTAGTTGATGATCACAAGGAAGAAGTGATATAGCATCATGCTCGAAGGGTGTTTTACCATCGGCAAATTCCAGGCATCTCTGTTCTACTTAAAGCAAGTATTTCATCATATTTTGATCCATATACAAAGCCCCACAACTGTGATATGAGGATTAAGTTAATGAAGCATCTATATGATAAAATTACAAACAAGCCAAATATGAATTTATGAAGCAAACAAAACAGTGACATGGTTGTAGAATGGAGAAAGAGAATGACAGGCGTACCTCAATCTCCTTTACTTCAAAATCTTCAGATAATGCAAGACAGGGGTTTCCATAGGTTTCTGAGAACGAGCTAGATCCATTCAAGCTTTACATAAAATTTGGGACATATCAGAAAGCATTGTTTCGTATCAAACTTATTGTAATTAACGAAAGAATTCTATTTTAAAGAAGAAGAAGAAGAAAGAAAACCGGGGGGGGGGGGGGGGGGGGTTGAGGGGTTCTGTATTTTTTTTAAATATAAAAAAGGAACCAGAGAGGACATATATCTCACAGATCACTATCTAGATAGAGCGCAAAATGGCCACCACCACCAATTGCCAGAAACTCAGCGGAACACAGAGTGTAATATCGATTTGCACCTGTTCCACATTTGCAGTTAGATATACCGAGTTTCCTTAGACAGGAACTGTTTTAAATATAAAAGAAAGCCAGAAGAGCCAATAATCAGTTCAAGCCCCCAAGTAGACCAGATTAATATACTTATGTCATTTCAGCAGTTAATATACTTTTGTTCTAAAACACAAACATCATTCCATGGTAACACTTTCAGTACTAGCACACTCTGAACAGCTAATAATCAATATATATGACAATTTGAAATGGCAGACAAAGATGGGAGTACCTGTAGGACGGAATATAACTGGGTCCCCGGGTCTATCTGTGAAAACAAAGGTACTATTTGTTCCCTGTTCAAAAATCAAAATGAAATGTGAATATTAAACAAAATATTGGTGTATACAAAAAAATAAAGGTGTTTTCTAGCATCACCTGGTATTTCTTATTAGTTGGTTTTAGGGGTGCCTCAACCAGACCACCAAACACTGCACCTTTACGGTCTCCAACAACCTATAAGATAAAATAAAATGTCGGGAGCCCTTGACCTAAGTGCTCTGGAAACATGAATGACTTCCTTGCCTAAGGACTAGCACTGGGAAAATAACCTCGATAAGGAATCTGACATCAAGCATGTTTATAGCATATGAAATTCCTTTTTCATTGGTGTAAAAGATGAAATGCAAGAACTGAGTATGAATTGGAAAGAGTTCAGAATACAGAGATCAGTAGATATAGCCGCGTAAAATAGAATGAGTTCTCAGAATATATAAATTCATTAAGTTAATGATACAGGCATGTCCAACTAATATTCGGACTGGGTCCATGGCAATGACATTCCTGATAAGTATTAAGTATGACTGCATTGAAGACTCAAAATACGCTGTGAAAGAATAGAAAAAAGAAAAAAAGTAACAGGAGAAAGTCATTTAACCATTACCAGCAAACTGAGGCCAGGCCAGAGCATGCTTCTTCGGTACAATGTTGACAGTGATATACCATGCCTCCATGTACTATGAAGGCCAACAGAGATATATCAATGAAGGAACAATAACTATTTCTCAGTATAGGCAAAATTATATGTCCGAATGAAACACCAAAGTCGATCCATGAAACCGAGAAACAACGGTATTCACCTGTAGAGCAATAACCACTTTCTCCCTTGAACAATTGCAGGAAGCGATGCATAAAGGGCATTTCTTGTTTTCTCTGTAAGAAGCAATGACGGTTCAGAAGCTTCAGGAAGTTCTCCCGAAGCCAAAGGCTCCTTAACATTTTGCATATGTCTCATCTCGAGTCCATCGAACTTAGCATCACCCTCATCGTCACTTTTCACGTCAGAATCACCCTTGTCTTGATTTTTCTTTCCACTGATCCTAGTAGCTTGGTAAAGAGCTCTAAGTGATTGCTTACCCCTAGAAAGAAAGCTTTTCCTTCTACCATTCTCTTTCATTATGTTGTCGGATGAATCACCAGTTTCTTCTTGATTATCATTCTGATCATCCTGATTCAAATCGTGACCTGATCCCGAAGAAGACAACAGTGAATAGAGGAATGCAGTAAAAGAAGACGTATCAGGGCCATCAACTAGATCCCCATCATCCTCCTTGCTGATTAACTCTTTCTCTAGTTGACTTCGTTTCGACTCACTCACATTTTCCTAGCATAAAGAAATCGTAGGTGATTGCAGGCTTTCAACAGAGTAACTTAGTAATACTTCAAAACAGATTAACTACTCAATAGTCATAGACCATTTTATTCTTTGACAAGGTTGAGATTCTTAATGCAAGTTTTTTCAATGGAGATAAGTTTCAAATCACAATACAATAGAACCTGCACTTTTAAACCATAGCTGAAGTTCAAACAAAGAATTTCCACAATCAGTTCAATAATCCTAATCTCAAGAAAGGATTAACCAAGACCCAAAAAAGAAAGGGGAAAAAGACAAGAAAACAAACAATAATGATAATTAGAAAGGAAAATAAAAGATGCAACCTCGCAAAACCCAATCAAATACATTGAAAACATGAAAAATCAAAACAATCTAAAGCATGTGAAAAATCTATATCTCAGCTGCCCACAACTAAACATTATTTGGGATGTTGACTAAACAGAAGAACAATGGCAAACATCATCGTTGATGATCATAATTATGATAAGCACTCAAAAGCATAAATAAAGAGGGGGTGGGGGGGGGAGGAAGAAGCATTCTCAAAATAAAGCAAAGAGAGAGAGACTTACAGGAGGAGGGTGGAGAGGCGAGGAGGAGTTATCAGAAATGGGGTTAAGAAGGCCAGTGGTAAGATCAGTTACAAAGTGAACAGCTTTGCTCCTCAAAGACTTTTTCATTCCCATTTCCTTCCCTTTAATATCCAATCCAATAATTTACACCACAGCTTCCTAGCTTTTTTTTCTGTCGATTTGACTGGTGTCTGATTCTATATTCCATTCATATTCTCAAAAAAAGAACAAAGAAAACAACTTTTTTTGGCTGGCTTATACCAAATTCAGCTACAAAAGCAGCATAATTGAAATAATAATAAAATATCACATATTAAAGGAGAAACCATATTACCCACTTCCTTTCCTTTCCCTTTCATTTTGGTAGCCGGAGCAAAGAGTATGCTTAAAGTAAATCCTCACGGGCAGTTAGCATAGTTTCGGTCCTTTTAGAATTTATAAATTTTTATTTTTAACGCTAAATTCAACTGACTCCATGGCCCAATGGATAAGGCGCTGGTCTACGGAACCAGAGATTCTGGGTTCGATCCCCAGTGGAGTCGACCATATCTTTTTTTTTATACAGCAAATTTAAACAATTTTTTTTTGGTAAAAACACCTCTCAAGTCTCTTTCAATTTTGAAATAGAGCAAACCAGCCCCTCCCATAAAATCAGAGTAATATTTCTGTTAATTTTGAAAATGAGCAATTAAGGACATTAATCACAACTTTAATGCTTTTCATTAATTGTACATGATTTTGATCGGTATAACAATATATTTATCCCTCAAAGTTTATACATTGTAAGTTTAAGGGTGTAAAAAGCCCTCAAACTTTTTCAAAAAAATAATTAAGCCCTTCTTTTTTTTTTTTGCACTCAATTAAGCACTTGAACTTTCAAATGAATAAAAAAGACCCTCAAACTTCTTCAAAAAAAGCAATTAAGCCCGTGCTTTTTTTTTTTCCAACTCAATTGGGTACTTGACCTTTCAAAATGCATAAAAAAGATCCTCAAAATTTTTCAAAAAAGCAATTAAGCCCTTGCTCTTATTAAAAATAGAAAAAAAAAGTTATAAATTTTTTTAGAAAAATTATTAAATTTTAATAAAAATATAAAAAATTTAAAATTTATTAAAAATACAATTTTTTTTATAAAAATCGTAAAAAATAAAAAATTGTAAAATTTTATAAAAATCATAAAAAAAACTATAAAATGAATCGAAAAATCCCTTTAACAATTAACTTTAACTGTTGGTTGTTAAAGTTAATGACCCTTAATTTTTTTTTCAATTAAAGTCATCATGTGTCCCAATACAGTGTGACATATGGCGAACAATGATAAAAAATAGAAATCAATAAATATTATAAAAAATTATAAAATACTTCTTTTGGTACTATAATTTTTATAATTTTTTTAAGAATTTTATATTTCTTTATATTTTGTATAATTTTCTTACGACTTTATAAAATTTTATAATTTTTTATATTTCTATATATTTTATAATTTCTATATAATTTCTATATATTTTTTATATTTCTATATATTTTATAATTTCTTTATTATTTTTATAAAATTTTACAATTTTTATATTTTTTTATTAAAATTTAATAATATTTAAAACCTTTATTGATTTTAATTTTTTTATATTTTTAATAAAAGTAGGGGCTTAATTGCTTTTTTTTTTTTTTTAAGTTTAAGGGTCTTTTTTATGCATTTTAAAAGTTTAAGTACCCAATTGAGTGCAAAGAAAAAGTAAGGGCTTAATTGTGTTTTTTTTAAAAGGTTTGAGGGTCATTTTGATGCATTTTGAAAGTTCAAGCACCCAAATGAGTGCAAAAAAAAAAAGAGAGGCTTAATTTAAAAAAATAGGGGATTAATTGTAGCATAGGCATGCTATGTTGCGACGAAGAAGGCAGATTCATGATTTCTTCATTTTGATCCTATGTTGCGACATCCATTGTCCCTGTCTTGACATAGTGATCATTTTTTATATGGTGCACCTTCTAATGGTCTCCTACACACTCAGAAAGTACGTTAGCCGACCTTTAGGCCTCAATCGGCCCTAAAGACACAAAAAGCACCTTTTTACACAATTTATTAAATATGCGAAAACTAAGTTAATTTTTATAGAAATATAAGGAAAGTGCTTAATTTCAAGCTCCCCAAGTGTGAAAACTAATTCAATCTGCTAGGTATAAAACCGGCAGATCAAACTCACCCACACTTAAGTTTTTGCTTGTCCTCAATCAAACAAAACAAGAAAAGCAATAAGAAAGAAATAAGACAAGAAAGAAAAACAAAGGACTTGAATCTGTATTATACAAAGATTAGATTCGTAACATCTACTCTAGGCATTATGTATTTCTGAATAATTCTAACATGACAAGTAAGCAATTTTACCATTTTTTGGTTAGAAACAATACAAGTTCAGTAAATTACAAGAAATTCAAATGTCAAAGTTTTATCGATATAAATCCATCAATGCCTAATATAAGTACTTTGATTATCCTTGTATAATACAAATAGTTATAATGAGATCATATAATTTCCATATCTATTCATGCATAGAGTTGTTTAAGTCACATTGGGCTTTTCGGCTTGTAACGTGTTGAGGCTTAGGATAGGTATGAATTTCAAAAAACAATTAAGAACAAAAGGTTACAAACACGAAAATAGTTTGACACATTGTATTGTTCCCTATTCTTCCCCTTAATGTCTCATTTCAACTCACCCCCTTATTTCCCCTTCTCTCGCCTTCCTTTTCTCTCCAATTTAGAAATTTCAACATAGTCTAATCCCTTTAGCTAGCCTATGAGTATTCTTTTTGCTTTTTGAGTAAGATTTTCTTTTTCTTCTTTTTGGTATTTTTGTGACTGTGTGACTTTTTCATATGCTTTCTTACTCGTGATTTTTTCTCTTTTGGTTCTACTCATTTTTCTTTTTCTTTTTGATTTTTTTCATTATTTCTATCTTTTTGGCTATACTAAAGTTCATACACCATATTGATTTTCCTATTTCACTATTTATTTTATAACCTCCACCATTATGTGTCTACCTACCCTCAATATATCTGACCATACATCTATTTCCATGCAAAATAGGATCAAAGAAAAGAGTACACACAAATTATCGTTTTAGGCTTTAGAGGCTTGTAGTGTGGTTCATCAAGAAGGGTGATAAGGCTCAAAAATGGGTACTACTTGAAAATTCAGAATAAGGGTTGTCTTTTTAGCTTTAAATGCAACCAAACAATTCCTTAGGTCATCCCTAAACACCTCAATATACATAAATCTCAATTTAGTCACACAATCTCAAAATTTCAATCTATCATATATACTAACATGCTTGTCTCCTCATTATGCACATCATTTGGTATCAATAATATCTTTCTATCTATACTTAATGTAATCTATAGAACTTAAAAATTTCATGCTCAAAAAATTAAAAATTCCTCACCATCACGCCAAATTTATCAACAAATACAATCACCCTATTATACGTGCTCCTAACCAATCACTTGTATTTCTACAAGCTCAAGCACACATCAAAGAAAAAAAAACATATATATAAAAACTAAAAACTATATGCAAAAATACCTATGTTACCCCCCCACACTTTAGATAACACATTGTCCTCAATGTGTAGCCCCTTAAATAGTAAGAAAAGAAGTTACCCGATTGATCGTGAAAAGTTTCTCTTCTCATGGTGGTTTTCCTTCTCCCTTTTGTCGTGAATGCTCGAAATTGTTGTTTTTCCATAGTGTGGGGTTCCTACATAAAAAATTTAAAGCACACATATATATATATAAATAAATTCTATTCTTAATCCTACAAATTATAATTCTTAAAATCAAAACCATCCAAAAAATATTTACACGTCTTAAAAATTAAATTCAAAGTCTTAAAAACTGCTTAAAACACTTCATTCATCCTCATCCATCTCCTCCTCCTCCTCCTCCTCCTCCTCCTCCTCCTCCTCCTCCTCCTCCTTGTCACTGTCATTCCCTTCTTCCGATTCCTCCTCATTATGCTCCTCATCCACCATCCCAAATATGTCCGGTGTGTAGTTAGGGACCCTAATGTTGTGTTCCCGAGCAAACTCTTAAAACACTGGTCCCGATTCTTGCATCCATTGTTTCATCCAATCGAGCTTCGGATGACTTCCTTCACCAACTTCTTGTTTGGCTGGTGCCAACATGGAAGTTGGTGCAGCCGCCGAGTCTCGTGATTTCCTCTTCCCCTCTTTTAGTTGTTTAACACGAAGCTCCACATATTGTTGGAAGAGTGTGTCACCAATGACACTCCATGATGGCTTCAATGTCTGCTCAGTGGCTATCATGGGCGCTCCTGCCCTTCTACACAAAGTCGTGATTAAGTGAGGAAAGAAAATCCCTATTTTTCAGCTTCCCACACATCGACTCATATTTTGGTGGATCCACTTCCCTATACAAACCTGCTTTTTCTGTAAAATTGCAAATAATAATATTGCTCGAAAAGCATTAATGTTAGAAACATTTAAAGCAGGTATCGTACGGGTACACACAAATTGAATCCACATTTTAGCTTCTGGGAACATAATGTCTTGGTTGAATGAAGTAGGGATACTAGTGCTTGGCCTAAATTTCCATTCCCCCCTTCCCTCAGTTAAATATGTAATTACTTCATTCATATTTATATCGCTAAAGGATTCTAGATCAGTTTGGTCTAAGAAATCCTCTTCATAATAGGGAGCATTGAAGAATTTACATATTATTTTGGGGGTTATCTTGACATTAACTCCTCTAATCATTAATGTTTCCTAATTAAGTTCATCACTAATTCTAGAAATATAATCTTTTAAAGCGACATAAAATTCTTGGACTACTGGGATAACTGCAGGTTCTGTGGGGATTGTCCAAAATCATTCCCACCTATGGTACCTAACTAGAGGCCAAATTTCCTTTCATAAAACCATCAAAGGGTCAAAACCCCTCTCTTGAATGAATGTTTTGCCTTGAAGTTCATTAAAATATTTTTCTACATTTGCATTCACAAAATTTGAAGGGTTTGTACCCAATGATGGTTCTGATTCAACGGTTCTTCTAACCTTTCTAGGAGGCATTATAAGTGATAAAAGAGTATTAAGTAGGAAATTTAAACTTGATTTGATTTGGCTCCTCTTTTTTATTCGTCCTTGCTCGTGATATTTCTAAAACCTGAAAAAGTGAAAAAGAGAAAATAGACAAAGAAAGGATTTTTAGGGTTTTTAAAAGTTTTTGGAGAATTAAAGTGAAATATAAGAGTTAGAATAGTATTTTTATATTTATAGGGAGTGAAAAATAGGGTTTGCAAGTGTTAAAATTTGGAAAAATAGGTATTTTAGCCATCGGGTTACACAGTCGGGTTAGGTCAATTCTGTAAAAATTGTAGTCGATGTCGCGACATAGGGAGGCTATGTCAAGACAATCACATCAATCCTTCTTTGTCGCGATATGATTGATGCTTCATTTCGACATCATCCATAGTCTTGAATAGTTGTCCAATCTGTACTCTTTGTCGTGACATGAGGGTTTCTTTGTCGCGACATCGGTGTTAGTCTCGTATTTTCCTCATTTTGTCACCTATATTTCGACACGAAGGGTGGTGTGTTGCAACAGACCCTTGTTTCCTATTAATTACTGAAAGAAAAACTAAACTCAATAAAAATTAATAAAACAATCGAATAATAAAATAAAATAAATAATAAAAAACTAACAAAAGTTAAATTAGGGAATAGAAGTTCTTTAAAAATCGGGACGATCCGTGTTGCCAGCGTAGAAGAACTTCCAATTGATTGTTGACACTTTGATTCGTCGTTTGTTCCATTGTCGATATATATAAACCAACCCCTTCGATCGAGTCCAATCATGTTGCCTTATTTTCAACAGATGTGACATCCACATTACAATCTATTTGGTACCAAATCCGAGCCAACCCCAAGTCATTATTCGGGGTAATATTACCTCTAGCTTTCCCCCTTCCATACCGTATGAAGTTTTGGTTGCTCGAGCTTTGCTATTGTTGTCAAATGAGAATGAATCAAACTCCCTGACTTCTTCGGTTAACACTTTCTCTATTATGGATAGAAAGTGTATTAGATCTTCTATACTCTCATTAATGATCGATTTAAGCTCCATCTAAATAATTAGTTCATTTATTACTCTTACCTTTATAATTAGATTTGTTACTATGTCAGTTGGATCAGAGACCAATCCCCAACATATTCCCGTCGACTTGAATAGTGTCTCTACACATGGCTCTTGAAACCATTGAAAGGTTTGAACTTCCCACGAATTTGTTTCCCTTTTTAGTGAGGGCTCAATTACTTTGACATCCGAAAAGTGAGGTGACGACTCATAAAGGAAAATCTTTCCGGTTCTTTGAAGTGTATGAAACCCCCTATATTGTTGATTTCTCTGGGAATTTGTTCCAAAATAAGAGATTTATTGTGAAGATCATAAAAATAAATAAAACAAAGTAAAAGGATGAGATGTAAGTATTCAATAAACGACTTTGGGTAAATTAGGTCGCTTCAGCATGATTTACTCAATTATTGGGTTTTGGGGATTTTTTCAATCAACTAGTTGCTACCCCAATTGGATCTCTCGATCTTTCGCCAGCATAGCAAGTTGATAGAGATTACTTATCGCTAGATGTCATAGTCTAAACCGATTTGGGGAAAAGGTTTTCACAGATAGGCAATACCAATTTTGGGTTCATTCTCACCTAAGTGACTTTCTAGGGTTGTCAGGCCTAGTGTTTGTTTCATGCTCTTCCTTTCCTAAACAGCTGATTCGATTGAAAATCCTGTTTATACAACAATTAAATATTCATACTTCCACTCCCAAATTCTCTAAAATAGATTAGTTCCTTATGGTTTTCTTGATCATCATAAAAAAATAATATATGAAAACATATAATTGAATAAATAGAAAAGAAACTTCAATTGTATCAGCAATTTGTCGAGAAAAATTCCTCATTTACAATCTCGTTTCTAAATGAAAATAACTAAGTAAAATTAAAAAGTAAGAAAAAGGTATGTCAAACCTTAGTGCTAGAGTCCTTATTTATAGCCTTGGATGATCATTTTCCTCAACCCTAGGTCAACTATTGTTCCTCGTGTTTAAGTGGCATTGTAAAGACCAAAACACCCTTCACTTGGTGTAAATCCATGTCCAGGGGTCGATGTCGCTACATACCAGGTCTTATGTTGCGACATAGTAGTCAGTGTATTTTTCTATAGACATCTTTAGGGGTTTGTCGTGATGTAGACATGTTATGTTGCGACATAGGGTTTGTTGCAACATAGGCATGCTATGTCATGACAAAGAAGGCAGATTCATGATTTCTTCATTCTGGTCCCTATGTTGCGACATCCATTATCCTGTGTCATGAAATAGTGATCATTTTTTATATGGTGCACCTTCTAATGGTCTCTTACACACTCACAAAGTACAGTAGCCGACTTTTAGGGCTCAATCGGACCTAAAGACACAAAAATCACATTTTTTCATCTTTTTGACACAATTTATTAAATATACGAAAACTAAGTTAATTCTTCTAGAAATATACGAAAAATGCTTAATTTCAAGCTCCTTAAGTGTGAAAACTAATTCAATCTGCTAGGTATAAAATCGACATATCAGTTACCAGTACATCAACCTATCTAACCTTCACCGAACATTGAATTTGATAAAACAGTTTGTTTGCTTCCCTTTTCTTCAATGCTAGATAAAATTCTTGCACTATAGGGATTATTACAGGCTCCTCAGATGGCAAACAAAAGCGGGTCCATTCCCTTTCTGCTGTATTTTCCCAAATGCCCTTGCAAGTTCGCATTAAGGGATCAAACCCTTGCTCTTGGATGAAGGTATAGGATTGGAGTTGCTGTAAATATTTATCCATATCACCTTCTTGAAATTTGATAGATGGATTAGACATGCTTAGACTAAAAATGACCATTTGAGACTTGATTTCTCTAGAGTTACCTATACAAATTCTTGTTTCTATAAATTAGTGTTTGTTTCTCTAATTATGGTAAACATTTGGAGGACAGATGTGCTGGATTTATACTAGAAAAAAATATTAAAATAATGAGGAGTCATAGATTATCTCTACTTGTTAAAAGGTGAAAGTCATAGAGACCTACTACAATTAAACCATAAAAAATGTTAGTAATTAGTGTTAGTGCAGATAGCAGATTTTACTCAGGTGTGTCGCGACATCCTGTCTTAGTGTCGCAATGTCAGGGGAAAGTTACCTGTTTTTGTTGTCGATACTGTGACATTTAGTGTGGATGTTGCAATGTACCAGCCAGTGTCCATTGGGATTCATCAATTAACTAGTCATTACCCTAGCAGGATCTTTCGATACGTTCACTAGAATAATGAGTCATCAAGGACTACTTATTTTCTGAGCTCACAGTCTATACCGATTCAGGGTTAAGGTGTTTATAAATGAGCCATATCAATTTTGAGTTAATTCTCACCTTAATGACTGCCCAGGGTTGTCTGGCATAGGGTTTGTTCCACATTCTTTCTTTCCCAAATAATTGATCCATTGGGAACCCTACACAATGGTTAATTTATCATACCTTCTCTCGCTAATCCCCCATAGAGGGATTAGTTCCTCATGGTTTTTGTAAACAATATAAAATCGATATAAAATATAAACATAGAGATTGAATCAAAGATATAAGAATTAGGAAAACTCTTGATTTGTATTGAGAGAGGGAATAAATCCCTAGCGCCTAAGCGCATTCACAAATAATATCTTAGAATAATAAAGACAAAAATTGTAAATAAACTAAACCTTAGAAAGAGAAAAACTAAACTAAAGAAAAGAACAAAAGTTTAATATAATGGAATGGTGTTTAAAATGAGTGCCTAAGAAGCCTATTTATAGAGTTTGGATGATGATCATCCTCAACCCTAGGTCAGTTGACGCTCCCGAGCTTAAAGTTGTATTGTGTGGACCAAAACTCCTTTATTTCATAATTCCTCCCCATCTAGAGTCAATGTCGCGACACACCATGACCTGTTTCTCAATGTAGTAGTCAGTAAAATCCTCTTATGGACATCTTCAGGGGTATGTCGCGACACCCTCATGCTGTGTCGCGACATTGAAGGTAACTTTACGATTTCTTCATTCTAGTCCATATGTTGCGACATCAATTTCCTCGTGTTATGACATAGTGATCAGTATTGATATCTTATGCCTCCTAATGGTCTCCTGCATACTTACAAAGTATGTTAGTCCACTTTCAGGCCTCATTCGGCCCCCGAGGTCAATAAAAGACTCATTTTGCACTTTTTACACAATTTACTGAACTTAGTAAAACATACTAAAACAAATTAAACCCATAAAATAATGCTTAATTTCAAGATCCTAAAGTACGAAAACTAGTTTAATCTGCTACGTCGAATTACGGCTAATCAGTAGACATAACTCTTAATCGCTATGTGCTACTACAGTGTGCATGTAACACCTAAAACTCGTTACCGTCACTGGATAAGGTTCCGGGGTCTTTCTGATCATTTACCATTAAATAAATTCCCCATATTTCATCATTCTAAGATAATATAATATTAGGCACACAATTTAATAAAACCCTAAATCTCATTACAATTTATTATGGGCAAAAATGCCATTTATCTAATTTGAGGGCCTTCTACCAGTACCTGTTGGACAAGTATCGGTAGAAGTCAAGTCAGTAAGTAATTTAAAAATAGTTGCAGTTTCTTATCGGTAGTTGTGGAGGTTCTACCGATACATGTATGACTTCTACCGAAATAATTCATGTTACTACCGATACTACAAACTCTAGAGACTTAGGAAATTTAATCTGCAACTTCTACCGATACAACCAGTTAGACTACCAATACAACTATGTTCAGAACTATTGATACTTCTAAATTTGCTACCGATACAATGCAAGTCAGTAACCAACTTCTCTCCTACTCTGTAATTCTACCAAAACAACTATGAGGACTACCGAAACAAGTATGTAAATTTCCAAAAATGCACATAATTCTTTTAAGTTTATAACCAACCATATCAAACATATCAAGTACTCTTTCATTACAAGTTAAACACTCAAAATCATGCCTATTTGGACTTCAACATGTTGATACCTAGTTCATTACAAAACACAACATACATTTGAAGGCAAGTATCAAAATATCATCATTCCAAAAAACATTACACATCAAACATTTCAAGTTCACAATCCTACTACATGCCATATAAGCCAAGTTATACGAAGACTACCGACAAACTCCCGAGATAGTGTGATTCTTCAAGGTGATTTGATCTTCATGCAGCAAAATGAATCTACAAAACAACAACAATACACAAGTAATCTTACTAAGATTAGTAAGTTCACAATAACTTATTTTATAGTATAACCAATTCAGTTTAAGAGATAATAAGGAATATGTCTTCATAATCCCATGAAAACAATGTTGGATTGATCTCTTTAGGTTTTCCAGAAATTTAGCTCATATGAGCCTAAATAGAGTTAGCTCTTATGAGCCCAGACAGAGTTTAACCAGTATACGATTCTGCTCACACAAGCTGATGAGAATCCATAATATACACAGAAACTCAGCCAGTGATACAGTCCAAAATTATCCACCCACAATGCTCCTCACCCAAGCTGATGAGAATCTACAATATATGCAAAAAGTCAACCATCGTAGGGGTTCATATATCCAGTATTCATTTAGAATCTATCGACTCACGCTGCTGCTCACACAACTGTCAGAAAACCGCAACACATGCAGGATCCCAACCATCGCATCGATTCAGATAACCGGCCCGAAGCCTGACATCTCGTTTCTACACTCATTTCCTAATCTTCTCAAATATTTGATCTTCCTTGAGTTGCTACAACAATAGTGAATACACAAATAAACATCCAATATAAACTAACACTACGAACTTACCGGATAAAATTGCAGTTTAGGTGAAACTCTAGGGACTATTATGAAATTTTCCCTTTTCCATGATTGGTGGCTCGATCTCGATCTAACACAATAAATTAATCAATTCTATCATTAAATCATGTAATTTAATCAATTTATGAATACCAATCCTTTTTGGGAAATTTATGAAATTACCCTTAACCTTTGCATTTTTATTCAATTTAGTCCCTAAGTACAAAACATGTAAAATAATCATTCTTCACTCAAACTAACACCAACCGAATACCTATGGGTGTTCACCCATAAACTACTTGCAACTATTTTTAACAAGGGCATGTATTTTCATCAATTTCACAATCTAGTCCTCACACCCCAATTTCATAAAAAATCACTTTACAAAATCATCAAATCTAACAACAAAGCTCACAACACTTCAATAAAATTTCAAGAACAAGTTTATTCAATGGCAATATTTATAATATTTGACAGATTCACTAATTAGTCCTTAAGTTAGCTAGATTAAATTAATACAAACTCAAAAACATAGAAATTACTAAAAACGGTTGATATTTGCTTACGCAAATTAAAGCTTAAAGATTTGAAATGAAAAACCCTAAGTTTTTCTTCTTTGGCCATGTGAAGAAGAAGAAGATGAGAAAATGTAATGAGATTCTCATTTGTTTGCCTGAAAATGGTTTCCGAAAAATGATTTATTTTTCTGGAAAAGTTAATACTTTCTAGTGTTTGGATAAATCTATGTAAAATATTTTCTGTTGTTTGGCAGATTTCCTGAAAATAGTTCATAAAAGCTATTTTAAATGAAACAAACATACAAAATTTCAAAATCAGTATTAAATAAACAGAGTGAATTGCAAAAAAACAAGTTCAAATAGAATTGAAGTTTTTCAAAAAACAAATAATTTTCATTTTTCATACAACAATACCCAAAATCTTATAATCAAAGCATCATATTTGTAATATTTGCAATAACTAGACTCTACAAATTAAAACATCCCAACTTTTAGACCATTCTTTTAAACATCCTATCCTAGTAAATTATTAATTACCAATGGAGTAAAATATTCCTAGTAACATAACAAGTTGATAATAACTGGGGGATTTTCCCATCATAAAACCCTAAAAAAACAATCTCCTTGAAATCGCCTACTTGTTGGGTTTTTCATGGACTATAGAATCGGATTCATTAGTAAACCACCCCATAGATTTCTAGGCCTCTAGCATAATCTGTGATATACCTGCAAAACAATATTGGAATTTATTTATTAATCCAATAATAGTAGCAATGACTCAAGAAATAAAATGAGTTATCCTAAACAAGAACTTAAAAAAAAAGAACAACTAGAATGAGTCAAAAAAAAACTAAACTAAGAAAAGCAACCAACCAACAATCAATAGCAACAACCATCAGCAAGCATAAACAACCAAACATCAAAGCATCAAGCGTTTGCATCTCTCCCCCTTTTTTCCAAAATTCCAAGCCCGTCTCCCCCTATCACCAAGATTTTGATTCCAAATCCTAAACAAAATTAGCCAACCTTGCCTTGCAAGCATTCAATCCCAAAAGCTCTTTCCTTTATACATATAAAGATATACATGTTGGCTGATCAATCTTAAAAGCTTAAGTCAATAGGGAAGGACCTGATGTATCATATTTAAGTTCTACCATTTATGATTCTAATTTTTATTTCTATATGTGGAAAACGTTTAACTCACTTGTATTGCTTGGAGCTTGCTGATGGAAAAGTCCCATGAGCTTCTTTCTGGGTAGCTATTGATGATGTTCTCCAATTCCTAACTGCTAAAACAAACACCTGACCAATTCTTACAAATGAACTTTTTTCATACCTTTTAACACTATACCAGCTATCACACTCGATACCAAGTAAAATTGATCTAAACTATCATCATTTCGTTACATACTCGATTTAACAACAACAATACTAATAATCAATAAACACAAATGAAGGCAATTCTCAAATCCGCAATACTACCAGGCAAAATTCGTGATTAAATCCTGAATATACACTCTCACCCAACTAATCAACTTCACTAAAGAAAAACATCAACTTAATTCAATACAAAAACCAAAACATAAACTCCATGTTAACACCATCTTAATATTAAAACCCACAATTTTATCATTAAAAAAAATTCAAGAAATGCAAATAAAGAGAAATCAAATAGTCGAAATCACAAGCCATTTCATCATTAAGCTTACTTAATCACTTTTAATCCTTAATTAATCATTCCATAATCACCTAAATGTCATGATATTCCACTATCTTAATCTCTTTTGGCTTCTTTACCCATTTGGTCCCTAATCAAATAATTCTACCTTTGCACCTTTTATAATATAATCCCTCTTTTTCTTAATTAACCATTTAATCAGTAGAATTTCTTAACCAAAATTTAATATACCATTAACACCATAAAATAGATAAATTTACTACCTGACTAATTGGAGTTTGTGATCTCAAAATCACTGTTTTTGACACCACCGAAAACTAGGCTGTTACAACTCTCCCCCTTAGGGAAATTTTGTCCCGAAATTTCTTACCAGTAAATAAGTTAAGGTACTGTGACCTTATTGAAGGCTTTATCTCCCATGTTGCTTCCTCTAAACCATGACGATTCCATAAAACCTTTACCAACGGTACCCTTTTATTTCGCAACTCTTTTACCTCACAAGCTAGAATTCTAACCGATTCTTCTGAATATGTCAAATCCGGTTGTATCTCAACTTCGCAAGGAGTAATCACATGAGAAGGATCTGATCTGTACCGTCTCAACACCGAAACATGAAATTCATTATGAATCTTCTCAAGTTCTGAAGGTAAAGCCAGCTTATACGCTACAAGACCAACCCTCTCGATGATCTCATACGACCCTATAAACCTCGAGGTCAACTTTCCTTTCCTACCAAAATGTAACACCTTCTTCCAAGGGGAAACCCTTAGAAAAACTCGATCTCAAACGGTAAATTCTATGTCTTTCCTCTTGAGATCTGCATATGACTTCTGCCGATCAGACGCTGCTTTTAAACAGTCACGGATTACCAGAACTTTATATTCCGTCTCACATATCAAGTTAGTTCCAACCAGCTTATGCTCACTCAATTCCGACCAATATAAGGGTGTTCTGCATTTTCTATCGTATAGTGCCTCAAACGGTGCCATCTTAATACTGGACTAATAGCTGTTATTATAAGCAAACTCTACCAACGGTAGATATTTCTCCCAGCTACCCTCGAACTTAAATACATAACATCGTAACATATCCTCCAGAATATGTATCACCCACTCCAATTGACCATCTGACTATGAATGGTATGTAGTGCTGAAGTTCAACTTGGTTCCCAGAGCTTTGTGTAGCTTACCCCAGAATCTCGATGTAAAACGTGGGTCTCTATTAGTGATGATAGACATTGGTACTCCATACAGTCACACAATCTCAGATACATACAACTCAGCCAACCTCTCAAGTGAAAAATCCACACGGATAGGAATGAAGTGAGCTGACATCGTCAATCTGTCTACTATAACCCAAATCGAATCTTTCTTCTTCGGTTTCATTGATAATATTGTAACAAAGTCCATAGTAACTCGTTCCCACTTCCACTCAAGAATGGAAATAGGTCGCAGTAACCCAGATGGAACCTGATGCTCGACTTTTATCTGCTGACACACTAGACATTTAGTTGCAAATTCTGAGATCTCACGCTTGACACTTGGCCACCAATACATTTTCTTCAAATCGTTATACATCTTCATGCTCCCTGGATGAATGGAATACGTACTACTATGAGCTTCTGTTAGAATGTCACGTTTCAAATCCGGATCATCAGGAACACATACCCTGTCTCAAAAGTATAACATACCCTCAATATCCACATTAAATCCAATAGTGGCATCCCTCTGAATTTGCTTTTTCTTGGCTATAAGCTTTGGATCATTTTCCTGTAAATTCTTGAATCTTCTGTAGGAATAATGGTCTCATCCTAAGTTCAGCTATAACTGATCTGTCGCCCTCCAGCAACAAATTTGCGTTCATCGCTCTCAAAGCAAACAACGATTTCTGACTTAGGGAATCTGCAATAACATTAGCTTTTCCCGGATGGTAATTAATCACCAAATCATAATCTTTCAGTAGTTTCAACCACCATCGTTGCCTCAGGTTCAGTTCTTTTTGAGTCATCAGATACTTAAGGCTTTTGTGATCTATGAATATATGAAATTTCTCACCATAAAAATAGTGTCGCCAAATCTTTAATGCAAAGACAATGACAACTAGCTTCAAATCGTGAGTCTAATAATTTCTCTCATGCGGTTTCAATTATAGGGAGGCATATGTTATCACTTTCCCAGCTTGCATCAGTACACATCCCAACCCATTCAATAATGCATCACTGTAAATAACAAATTCTTTTCCTGTCTCAAGCTGTGTCAAAACTGGGGCCTCTGTTAACATTTTCTTCAACTAATCAAAACACTGCTTACACTTTTCTGACCAGACAAACTTAACATTCTTCTGAAGTAACTTTGTCATCGACAAAGCTATGATGGAAAAATCTTTAACAAATCGACGGTAATAACCCACCAAACCCAGAAAACTACGTACCTTAGAAACATTCTTCAGAACTTTCCAATTAAGAATAGTAGAAACGTTAATCAGATTAACCCAGATTCTTTTCGAAGACATAACATGCCCCAGAAATCCAACCTCTCTAAGCCAAAACTCACACTGACTGAAATTGGCATACAACTGTTTTTCTTGCAGGATCTGAAACAAGTATGCAGATTTCCAAAAATGCACATAATTCTTTTAAGTTTATAACCAACGATATCAAACTATCAAGTACTCTTTCATTACAAGTTGAACACTTAAAATCATTCCTATTTGGACTTCAACATGTTGATACCTAGTTCATTACAAAACACAACATACATTTGAAGGCAAGTATCAAAATATCATCATTCCAAATAACATTACACATCAAACATTTCAAGTTCACAATCCTACTACATGCCATATAAGTCAAGTGATACGAAGACTACCGATGAACTCCCTAGATAGTGTGATTCTTCAAACTGATTCGATCTTCAGGTAGCAAAATGAATATACAAAACAACAACAATACACAGGTAAGCTTACTAAGCTTAGTAAGTTCATAATAACTTATTTTACAATAAAACCAATTCGATTTAAGAGATAATAAGGAATATGTGTTCACAATCCCATAAAAAATAGTGTTAGATTGATCTCTTCAAGTCTTCCAAAAATTTAGCTCATACGAGCCCAGATAGAGTTAGCTCTTACGAGCCCAAATAGAGTCAACTCTTACAAGCCTAGACAGAGTTTAACAAGTATACGATGCTGCTCATAGAAGCTTATGAGAATCCACAACATATGCAAAAACTCAGCCATCGATACGGTCTAGAATTACCCTCTCACGATGCTGCTCACCCAAGCTGATGAGAATCTACAACGTATGTAGAAACTCAGCCATCGTAAGGGTCCATATATTCAGTATTCATTCAGAATCTATCGACTCATGATGCTGCTCACACAAGTTGTTAGGAAACTGCAACACATGCAGGATCCCAACTAATAGTACTAGAAAGAACATATGTTTTCTCCCTACTTATTGGTTAATTTGTCCCCATTTATTTATCTTTAACACATATTTTAATATTTTCAGTTCAGTAAATTGCATTTTATAACTCAGTACACCTTAGCCTAATTATCCTTAATTTTATCATGTTTTGGTACTAAGGTTGCTTCATGAGTATTTCCAGATTGCACCCAAGATTGTCACCGCACCCAACAACTATCCAAATGAGAACAAAATGTGTGAGCTGTCTGGTTTGGTATAACCAACTGGTATGGACAGAGGAAACATGATTCTTATGAAAGGACACCTGTATAATTTGGAGAAGATAAATATTCAGAAGGAAAGAGAAAAAAAGGAGGAGGTCATTTTTTCGTGCATTGTCTTCTTCAACTTACCCTTTGAAGCTTTTGGCTATGGCGGCTTAAGTATCCTATGGGTGAACAGACGTGAAAGGGATGTAGATCAACTCTTGATGAGGAGCCTTGAGTGCGACACAAGAGGGATTGAGAGATCAAGTCGAGATTATCTAGGAATAGTATTCTCTACTTGCTTTTTTTATATTTCTTTTATAAATGCTGGTGGTTACTTTCTATTTCATGTTTGTATGGAAGTACACATGAATTCTGGGTTAAATGTTATTTTATTCAACCTTGCTTCTACTATTTAATCTTTGGGTTTGAATATTTTTAGCATGAAAATGTTATTGCGGTCACTGCCATTGGAAAGTGCAATGACAGTTCAAGCTAACAAGCATGACAACGGAAGTTGCGTGAGGATTAGAGGAATTTAATCCACTTGTTCTTAATTGTGTTCCATTTTCATCATCAGAAGGTGTGGTTAATGTGCATGTTTAAGTATTAGATTAAATATAAAAGTTAAGCTTGGTATGATGTTCATTGTAATTCATTGCATCGACAATCACCTATCTTTTTTATACCTTGTGAGCACTTATTATTCTGTTGATTCTTCACGTTGGGGAACCCATTTTTATCATTATCAAATTTCATCTTTATTTTTAAAGTATTGCTCCGACAACTATTCTCAAAATTCATCTCATTTTTATCTGTTCATTGCACTGACATTGATAGACAAAAGACAACCATCCTAATGGGATTGATATCCAACAGATTTATATTTGTCTACTATACTTGCATCGACAGTGTACGTTTGCACAATATTGCTATAACGTTAAAAAGTCGATCACTAGTCATCGCGTCGATTCAAATAACCGACCCCAGGCTTGACATCTCGCTTCTACACTCGTTTCCCATTCTTCTCGAACATTTGATCTTCCTTGAGTTTCTACAAAAATATTGAATACAAAAATAAACATCCAATGAATATAAACTAATACTACGAACTTACCGAATGAAATGCAGTTTGGGTGAAATTCTAAGGACTAATTTGAAATTTTTCCTTTTCCACGATCGATGGCTCGATCTCTATCTAACACAATAAATCAATCAATTCTATCATTAAATCATGTAATTTGATTAATTTATGCATATAAGTCCTTTTGGAAAATTTACGAAATTACCCCTAACCTTTGCATTTTTATTTAATTTAGTCTCTAAGTACAAAACATGCAAAATAACCATTCTTCACTCAAAATAACACCAACCGAATACCTATTGGTGTTCACCCATCAATTACTTGCAATTTTTTTCAACAAAGGCATGTATTTTCATCAATTTCATAATCTAGTCCTCAAACCCTAATTTCATCAAAAATCACTTTACAAAATCATCAAATCTAAAAACAAAGATCAGAATACTTCAATAAACGTTCAACAAAAAGCTTATTCAACAATGGCAAGATTTATAACATTTGACAGATTCACAAATTAGTGCTTAAGTTAGCTAGATTAAGCTAATACATACTCAAAAACATAGAAATTATTAACAACGATCGAAATTTGCTAACCCAAATCAAAGCTTAAAGATTTGAAATGAAAACCCTAAGTTTTTCTTCTTTGGCCATGTGAAGAAGAAGAAGAAGATGAGAAAATGTAATGAGATTCTCAATTTCTTTATTTGAATTTCATATATATAATAATGACATTTTTGTAATTTTTGTAACTTTCATCATTAAGCTTACTTAATCACTTTTAATCCTTAATTAATCATTCCATAATCACCTAAATGTCATGATATTCGACTATCTTAATCACTTTTGGCTTATTTACCCATTTGGTTCTTCTAATCAAACAATTCTACCTTTACACTTTTTACAATTTAATCTTTTTTTTAAATTAACCATTTAATCAGTAGAATTTCCTAACCAAAATTTAATACGATACTATTAGCACCATAAATATTAAAATAGATAAATTTACAATCTGACTCGTCGGAGTTTGTGGTCTCGAAATCACTATTTTTGACACCACTAAAAATCAGGCTGTTGTAGTCCACCAACATTAAGGCGTCATAGGCATACCGACTTGGTTCTTATCTTTTAGACTAGCTTTAGTTCTATTCACTTCTAGACTCATTCTACAAATCTTCTTCTTTCGATCAACATTCAAATGCTGAGATTTCACCGGGTGGGATGTGGCAAAGCTTGCCTCCTAAACGCTCACTTGGGATGAAATCATAGTTTCTATTCATAATAAAAGGATTCTTCAAATAGGCATAAAAATGGTAACTTCAAATAACCCCTTTCATTGGAAATGCAATGTCTGATTAGATTTAGGGTCTTACTAAAGGCTAAATATTAGGGTCGTTGAAATCATTGCATAATGCCAATTTTGCATGTCATTTTTTGTGCAAATTGATGCTCTAATTTTATATTTTTCTTTTACTTTGTGAGCTGAAAAACTTGAAAGAATTTCATGTTAAAATACTTCTTTCTTATATTAAACTTTTATAAAACTATGCTTAAGGAAAGATAATATTACCTGGGTAATTCCAATCTTATTTTCTAAATGAAAAGCTCTATCAATAAACATTTCAATGTAGGAAAATAATGATTTGCTTTTCATGTTGTAGATCACATGAGTACATTTTTAATATGAACTAGACTCATAAAATAACAAATACAAGTCACTATATACTAAAGCATTTAACTTCCAATGCTACCTTGTTAATGAAAGCTTAAACAAATAGAACACTTATGCAAATAAAAATCCATGATTTTTGTTGCCAAGAATTGTTGGTACAAGTGTTAACAAGGGAAGAGGTAAGGAGGAGAAGGTGGTGGTGGTGGTGGTGGAAAGAGCGTTGATTCACCTAAATAGGTGGAGAGCTAGAGAAAGAAGGTAAGACAAGGAGCATAAGAGTGTTGAATACTGATAGTGCTTAAGGTTGCTGAATGGTTAAAGGTTTGATCCCCTTTTCACTGTGATACAAGGTATTTATAAAAAAGAAGGTATCGTGCTCGATAAGCCCATGTCATCAAAAATTCGAGACATGGTGATCACATGGTCGAACAAATGGTAAGGCCATTGTATGTGGGTTATCCTCATGCTTGGTACTACTCTAAAATTCTCTTGGCTGAGGTAGTACAAGGTTATGACGCCTAGTGGCCCCTTGGTGGTCCCCTCTTTAGAGGTGAGTGCACGCTCGTTAAAATCGAATGACCTAGAGGATGAGGTATCTGGGTGGCTAAGGACTGTTCGGGCACTTAGGTAAGAACATTCCAAGTGTTATAGGTTGAGAGATAAGCGGAAGGCCATCCATGGGAGCATTTCAAATGACTCCCTATGATGCCACGTGTCCCTTTTGGGTAGGGGTATAAAATTTGTCCCCTTATTCGAAAGTGTTGGAAAAAATCTGGATCAAAAACAATTTTTTTTTGCACAGGGAAAGAAATAAAATATTGAAAACAAAGTTGGTTTGTGATATTTATAGCAATAAAATTTGTTTTACGAAATAGTACCTGTGTTTTGGCTTATGATGTGAGCTTCTGAACTTTGAGGGTTCAGAAAACAGCTTGTTGGAAGAATCGTCTTGAAATGGTTCATAAGGTAGAAACCTTAATTCGAAGCACTTGAATTCTCTAAGGAACCGTAGCTATATTAAAACTACGACCCACTTAAACTTGACCATATACTCGAATCTTGGTGTATCGAAGTCGTCACACCCCGGGATGGTAAACAGAGTGATAAGACCAATTTTGAACGCCACAAATTTTGAAGAAAGTTTGATAAGTTCGAATAGTTCAACGAAGAACCAAGAGAGAAATATTCTCACAAATGTTTAAATTCAAGCAAAGCTTTTTTTTAACATAGTGATTTAGGACGAAATTTATAAGCCTAAATTGACCTTTCAAGTTCCTATATGACCATTCAAATTCGATCATTTAACTAACTTAAAAATAGACCATTAAATTAGATTTAACTCATGTTGGCTAGCCCAAAAGTCATGTCTATTCACTTGTCTTTGAGTAGATGAGATGTAGTCCATGGTTAGCTTAAAAGTCATCTTCTTTATGAAAGCTTAATGGTCCTTAAAGGTGTTGTTTGTAGTCCCTTCATCTTCCATAACCGGTTGTCTTTATTGCTTGTGATGCCATGAATTGGCCTTTTTAGTGCTTGAAACCAATCAAATTTGAAGAGCCACTCTTGGTCCATTTGAATAGCCATAATGCATCAATATTGAAAGCTAATTCTTGGATGAATTTTGTGCATTTATTCACCTTCCAAATCCGCCAAAAAGTCCTCTTCTTGTACCAGTAAATCAAGTGACCAAATGCAAACTTTTTCATGCCAAAACCAAACAGCCTTTGCATGTGAACTTCCCAAGATCTTCTTATCAGCCTTAAATCATTCCTCAAACATATTAACATGCATTAAGACAATTTAAACTTGACAATAAGCTAAAATGAATTGAACAGTCACCTAGACAAGAATAAATTCCTATTTAACTTAAAACACCCTATTTATAATAAAAATAAACACACTAACTCGTGTTTAAACACACAAGATGTTTTAATGAATGGTTTAAAGATGCAAACTAAATGACCGAATGGATTACTAAATGCATGACTTGATTTAATGATGCAAACTTTAACTAACATGGGAGTTACATAATGCATGATAGGATTTATGATGCATATTTAACTAACATGTAAGTTACTTAATTCATGTCGTTATTTATGATGCAAACTTAACTAATCATGAGAGTTAATGGATGTCATTACATAATGCACGACTATTAAATGTAGATCACATAATGCATGTCATATTTAAAAGATGTAGATTAATAATACATGACATAATTAAATAATAATCTTAATAAACATAGGAGATGCTTTTATGAATGACTTAATTAAATGCAAAACACTTAATGCAAGACATAATTAAAGATGCAAACACTTATTAAACTAAAATAAAATTTAAATAAAATTAAAAAGTCCTTAAAAAATTAGCCCAATAATCAATCAGGCCTGTGAGATGTTTCATTTTGCACTTGGGCCTCTTGTGTTTGGGCCAATCTTGATATCTTCGAATTGCATCATAACATGATGTGATCGTGCTCGCATCATAACATGATGTGATCGTGCTCACATCATACCCTCCCTCTTGAAAACGATTTGTCCTCAAATCGGGCCATTTTCTCGCAAAAAATCTTTTACAGTCACAACCCCCTTTGGTCATGAACTTGACAAAATCATCTCCAAAAACCTGAAAATGAAACATAGTTTGAAAAGAAAGTAAGTTAATTGCAAACCCTCCCTCTTTAGAACGGTTCAATTTTATGTTGTCACCTACACATGTGTGAAACAAATCAGCGACATTAGGAAGTATAAGCACAAAATATTTTTCTAGAACCCTTTTGAAAGTTTGAATGTGAAAACCAACACTGGGGTCAAAGACATAAGTTTGCCTTACCTTTTCAAAATGGCTCAAAAATTTCTTCATTGCCAACATGAAAGAATCATAAAGCATTTTGAAAGTTATTCACATAGTCATGCAAAGCAAAATTCCAATGCTTAGTTTCCTTCAATAAAATAGACGAACAATCTCTAGGATTGAACACGCGGTTTTGATTACTTATCTCAAAAGGCAACAAAAGTTTTTCTTTGAACAACAATTCACGCATGTTAATTAGAGAAGATTTAGGATAGGCATGTTCCAACATTCAAAACTCTCATAATTGCTTCGAATAGGCAGAGATATCCATAAAACTTTCTCACATTGATTTAGAGAATTCTCATAATAATCAAAATCTAGTAGATTAAGCTTTTTACATGAAAATTCTTTATCACAACAACAATAATCAAATTTTGCAGACATCTAGTTGGACCAAAGACATAAATGGTTATATCATCTTGTGATTTAATGTCACTTGAACCAACAGGAAACAAGTCATGAGAAATTTTTTTTAAATCATTATTTGAAATGAACCCATCAACAAGATTCAAAGAACAACAAGACGGATCATTGTAGAAAAATCTTTGGAGAACATATTCATCGGAAGATTTGTCAACAATATTCAAAGAACACTAAATTAATTGGATATCAATAAATTTCTTACCTTGTTTACCTTCCGTATCTTGTGGATTGATGTCATTTTCAAACTTACCTTTTTCAACCGCATGGAATCATCTTTCGTTAAGAAGGTAATGAAGTCGGCACTCGTTTATTGAATCTTTAAAGACTTGAAATGAAGAAATTTCACAATGCATACTCACATGTGGGTTAGTTAGGACGTTCCTCACTACTGCTTGATCACTTTCTTCTTTTTCAATCTTACTTTCTTTTTCTTCTCTCTTGCACTCTTTTTCAATTTTCTTTTCAGGCTCACAATTTCTTTCAGTCTCTTTTTCTTTTTCATTCTCTTTTCTCACAACTTTTTTCACACTCTCTCTTTTTATTTCCTTTTCTTTTTCCCTCATTTCTTTTTTTCTTCTCTCAATCTCCTTCATTTTTCTTTCATAAAAAAATTTCTCTCTCTTTTCTCAATTTCTTTTCTCCACACTTTCACTTTCTTTACAAAATGTGGTTGAAATGGCAGAATCCGAATGAATGGACTTTCTTTGCTTATGAACAGAATGATTGTCATAGGAAGCACATCTTTCTTTTCTTGGTTGCAAATTCACAGATGGATACTTTGGAACGCATGAGATAACAATTGTGTAATTATTGCATGTACCTTTATGTTTGTTACCTTGGGAGGTTTCAAACTTGCGGTCCACTTTACTCCGGCTTGAATTCCATGATGAATAGGAATCAAGATGTGGTACTCTCCTAAATGAATCTTTTCGCTCTTTTTGCACAAAGGACTACTTCGATGATCTTACTTCCACATGATCAATTCTTTTATGCACTTTTTCAAATCTAGATCACACGATACTATGCATTTCTTTCATCAAATCTTGAAGTTCTAAATCTGAAAGTTCTTCTTGAAACATGATTAATTGAAAACAAAAGAATTTGAAATAGAAGATGAATACCTTACCAATACAAATCCTCACGAGTCACTCGAAAAAAAAATTCACTCCACTCGTGTTTCACTCCACATTTCTTTGGCTTTTTTTCTCTCTCGGATGCTCTTACCACACTCGTGCCTTTTTCCACTCGTAATTTCCTCTCGTAGGCTCTTAAGAGAACTAAAAGAACTCTTTCAATCCTTTCGAAAGTTGGCAGCTTGGAAAAATTGCCTTATCATTTTCACAGGTGCTTACAACAAGAACAAATGTTAGAAAGCTCACAGAAATGATGGAAGTTACTCGGAATTGCTCGGAATGCTTTTAATAGAAGACAAGAATAGAAATTGATTTTTTAATACTCAATTTTTTTTCTTCTTTCGATTCTTTCTTTTTCTTTTTTTAACTCGATTTTTTTCTTCTTTTTTTCAAGCTTCGAATTTTTTTATTTTTTCAATATTTTGATTTTTTTCTTTTTTTTCGAATTTTTGTCATATTTTCGAAACACGAAATAACAGTAAAGATAGAATTGAACCTAATTTCAAGATTCTCGAGCTTTGATACCAAATGATGTGAGCTTCCAAACTTTAAGGGTTTGAAAAATAGCTTGTTGGAAGAATCGTCTTGAAATGGTTCACAAGGTAGTAACCTTAATTCGAAGCACTTGAATTCTCTAAGGAACCGTAGCTATATTAAAATTATGACCCGCTTAAACTTGACCATATACTCGAATCTTGGTGTATCGAAGTCGTCACACCCCGGGATGGTAAACAGAGTGATAAGACCAATTTTGAACGCCACAAACTTTGAAGAAAGTTTGATAAGTTCGAACAGTTCAACGAAGAACCAAGAGAGAAATATTCTCACAAATGATTTAAATTCAAGCAAAGTTTTTTTTAACATAGTGATTTAGGACGAAATTTATAGGCCTCAATTGACCTTTCAAGTTCCTATATGACCATTCAAATTCGGTCATTTAACTAACTTAAAAACAGACCATTAAATTTGATTTAACTCATGTTGGCTAGCCCAAAAGTCATGTCTCTTCACTTGTCTTTGAGTAGATGAGATGTAGTCCATGGTTAGCTTAAAAGTTATCTTCTTTATGAAAGCTTAATGGTCCTTAAAGGTGTTGTTTGTAGTCCCTTCATCTTCCATAACTAGTTGTCTTTATTGCTTGTGATGCCATGAATTGGCCTTTTAGTGCTTGAAACCAATTAGATTTGAAGAGCCACTCTTGGTCCATTTGAATAGTCACAATGCATCAATATTGAAAGCTAATTCTTGAATGAATTTTGTGCATTTATTCACCTTCAAAATCCACCAAAAAGTCCTCTTCTTGTACCAGCAAATTAAGTGACCAAATGCAAACTTTTTCATGTCAAAACCGAATAGCCTTTGTATGTGAACGTCCCTAGATCTTCTTATCAGCCTTAAATCATTCCTAAAACATATTAACATGCATTAAGACAATTTAAACACGCCAATAAGCTAAAATGAATTGAACAGTCACCTAGACAAGAATAAATGAATATTTAAACATTTGCAACCTGTTCAAATTCCTATTTAACTTAAAACACCCTATTTATTTATAATAAAAATAAACACACTAACTCGTGTTTAAACACACAAGATGTTTTAATGAATGGTTTAAAGATGCAAACGAAATGAACTAATGGATTACTAAATGCATGACTTGATTTAATGATGCAAACTTTAACTAACATGGGAGTTACATAATGCATGATATGATTTATGATGCATATTTAACTAACATGTAAGTTACTTAATGCATGTCATTATTTATGATGCAAACTTAACTAATCATGAGAGTTAATGGATGTCATTACATAATGCAAGACTTTATTAAATGCAGATCACATAATGCATGTCATATTTAAAAGATGTAGATTAATAATACATGACATAATTAAATCACAATCTTAATAAACATAGGAGATGCTTTTATGAATGACTTAATTAAATGAAAAACACTTAATGCAAGACATAATTAAAGATGCAAACACTTATTAAACTAAAATAAAACTTAAATAAAATTAAAAAGTCCTTAAAAACATTAGCCCAAAAATCAATCAGGCCTGTGAGATGTTTCATTTTGCACTTGGGCCCCTCGTGTTTGGGCCAATCTCGATATCTTTGAATTGCATCATAACATGATGTGACCGTGCTCACATCAGGTTAGACTGATCCTAGATGTTCTCGGCTTTCAACTAAACGACCTTCTCCACTATTCTCGTACCGCGAACTACTTTGAGTGTGGGCTCAAAAAATTTTGAATCAAACACAAAACCGTAAGTATTTCCTTTACTTTCAGTAGGAAAGTAAATCTCTCTCTTATAGAAATCGATAGAATTATTATTCTCAAAAATTTGAATTTATACTTAGAAATAAACTCTCACTGTTTTCAGGCAGAATAACAATATCTTAAAGTTATATATAACTCATTGTATATTTAGCCTTACCGGTGCCATCTATTTATAGGGTGAGAAAGTGAAACCCTAGTTGATTTAGTAGAATGCATTTAATGCCTATTTAATAGAAAAACAATCCCCTAGTTGAACTTGGAGAGAGAAGCGACTTTAATTAATTCCATTTTTGAATTGCAATTAATTAAATAATAATTCAAAAAAACTTAAATTAATATTTAGGTCATTTTCGTACTAAGAAACCACTTTTGTAATAGCTCAATTTTTAGTGGTGTCGAAAATAGTGATTTTGGGATCACAACTCCGATGAGTCGGGTTGTAAATTTTATTTATTTAATACTTATGATGTCATTAGTGTCATATTAAATTTTGGTTGAGAAATTATATCGTTTAGATAATTAATTAAGAAAAAAGAATTAAATTGTAAAAGGTGGAAAAGTTGAGTTCTAGTGATTAAAGGGATTAAATATAAATTGAAGGGAAACGTAAGGCACTTGAATTGTAATTAGACCTTTGAAAAGGTGAGTGGATGGTTTTTGGTCTTTAAAGGGGTGAAATTTTGGTTAAAAGTATTAAGGACAAAATGGTAATTTTAAACAAAATAGATTAAAGTAAAAATAAGGTGAAATTAGACATAATTTTCATCTTCTTCATCCTTAGAAAACTGAAAAACCTAAAGAAGAGTTGAATAACATTCGGCCTAACTAATCTCCTTGATTGGTAGGTGATTTCTTACCCGTTTTTAGTAATTTTTATGATATTGAGTCTGTATTAGCTTAATCTAGCTAACCCAAGGACTAATTTGTGAATCTGTCAAATGTTATAAAATTTTCCATTAATGAATGAGCTTGTTCTTAAAATTTTATGGAAGTATTGTGAGCTTGGTTGTTAGATTTGATGATTTTGTAAAGTGATTTTTGATGAATTTAGGGTTTAAGGACTAGATTGTGAAAATGATGAAAATTCATATCCTTAATGTGAAATTATTGAATGTAGGGACTTGTATGAGGGCCTTAAATATTTGATTGGTTTGGGATTAGAAGAAAAATGGTTATTTTGCATGTTTTGTGTTTAAAGACTAAATTGAATAAAAATGAAATGTTAGGAGTAATTTCATAAATTTCCCAAAAAATAATTAAATGTATTAAATAATTAAATTTCATGATTTAATGTAGGAATTGATTTATTTTTTGTGATAGATTAAGATCATGCTACCGATCGTAAAAAAGGGAAAATTGCAAGATAGTCCCTAGAGTTTCGTTTTAACTGAAATTTCATCCGGTAAGTTCGTAATGTTATATTCTATATTGTTGTAGATCTTTCTTATACTGCATTATTATTATGGCAAATTACATATGCTTGAAACTTTGGGAAATTTGAGAACGAATGAAGAAACGAGATGTTAGGCCTTGGGTCAGTGATTTGAATCGACGAGATGACTGGGATCCTGCATATATTGCAGTTTTCTGACAACTTGTGTGAGTAGCATCATGAGTCGATAGATTCTGAATGAATACTGACACTGATTATATAGACCCCTACAATGGCTGAGGTCTTGAATACGTTTCGGATTCTCATCAGCTAGTGTGAGTAGCATCGTGAGAGGGTAATCTAGACCGTATCAATGGCTGAGATCCTGCATACATTACGGATTCTCATCATCTTGTGTGAGCAGCATCGTATACTGGTTAAACACTGTTTGGGCTTGTAAGAGCTAAACTCTGTCTGGGCTCTAAGAGCTAAACTTTGTCTGGGTTTGTATGAGCTAAAGATCTGGAAGACCGAAGAAATCAGCCTAATGCTATTATCGTGGGAATTACGAAAATGATTACTAGTTTTCTATAACAAATTGGTTATTTTGTAAGTTAAATGTTATTGCAAACTTATTAAGCTTTGTAAGCTTGCTTGTGTATCTATTTGTTGTTTTGTAGATTTCATTTTGCTGTTTGAAGATCAGATTGTCTTGAAGAAATCACACTATCACGGAGTTCGTTCGATAGTCCTTCTTATCACTTGGCTTATATGGCGTGTATTAGGATTATGCATTGAGCTATTTTGGTGTATAGAGTACTTAACATAGTAGCATCTTTGACATAAGTTTCTAAATGTATTTTGTTGTTATGTGATGAATTAAGTGTTAACATGTTATTAACTATGCTAGTATGATCTTTTGAATTTAACATATGATGAAGAATGTTTGTAAACTTAGGAAACTATATGTCTATTTGAAATTCTGTATACTTGTTTCGATAGAACTCTTGCATGTATCGGTAGAAGTACAAAGTATTTGAATTTTGGTTACTGACTTGCATTGTATCGGTATAAGTCTAGGAAGTAACGGTAGTTCTGTTCATAGTAATATCAGTAGTCTAAATACTTGTGTCGGTAGAAGTTGCAGGGTAAATTTACTTAGCTCACTGTAACTCGTTGTATCGGTAGTAGAGGGGGTTGTAACGGTAGTAGCCATACTTGTATCGGTAGAACCTACACTTCTACTAGAGTGGGTTGTATTAGTAGTAGCCATACTTGTATCGATAGAACCTACACTTCTACCGGTAGTAAACTGCAATTATTTTTCAAGAGCTTACTGACTTGACTTCTACCGAAACTTGTCCAACAGGTACTGGTAAAAGTCCCCCAGATTCTGTAAAATGACATTTTTACCCTTATTTATTTGTAATGTTATTAAAGATTGAAATTCATTGCTTGCATATTTAATTTTGTAATGTTGAGATATGAGGATTTTTAAACAATGAAAGATCATCTGAAAGACCCTGAACCCCTAACTGACAGTGGTGCCAGGTTTTGAGTGTTACAACTTTCATTTTCGAATGTAACTCATTTCTTTAATTTTATCATTTCTATTCATTTGATTCATCATGTAATTCATTTATGGTTTCAACAAGCTAGTAGATTCCATATCAAATGAAATCGAAGCTAGAACTTGGGGGTGAGGTGCGGTGGCTAGAGGTTTTTTTTTCTTGCTCTTTTTGGATGTTTAAAATTTGTGTTTTTTAAGGTTAGAATCAATGGTTATAAATAGAAATTTTGATGGGCTTTTAGCCTAAAATGGGTCGGACCATGTTGAAAAATATAAGCGTGTCGCGTTATAGCATATGCGTGATGTGACTCGACGCCCTAATTTTTTCCATGTTGGTATCGAAATGGTCATGTCATACCATGGGGGTGGTATGTCGCGCCATGATTACTAGATTTTGGGTTTTTGCATTTGAAGTTGTCATATCACACCATGGCACTGGTGTGTTGTGACACTACTTTCTTCCACACCTTTGGGGTGTGTTGATGTCCTCCGCTCATCCGTTTTTGTCCTTAATTAGCTTCGATCTTTCCTGTTGTTCCCAAAAACCATTTTGTATCCTAATTCTAACATACAATTTAAAAAATTGAGTCCTAAAATCTAACTATGAAATAAAAATTCAAAGTAATTTACAATATTTACGAAGTAATTAAAGTTCAATGGTTTGAAAACTATGTCGTGCTATCAGACTTGTCCGGTAATTCCTTGAATTTCACCATTGACTTTATCGTACACTCTCAACCTTCTTGGATCTTCTAATCACTCATTATCCTACCGAAATCTCTACATTTGTCCTGTTCTCTTACATTTCACTTAGTTGCACTTGCACAACTTAAAGCATTCCTTTGATCGAGGAAATTAGAGATTAAATAGAATAGTGCATAACATTCCTCCCTAACTGATCCTTCATTTTGGGAATCGTGACCACACTTGGACACTTCTATTTTGCCATCAACTTTCATTATTAACTCATTCCGTTCCAGATTGATGGTCTACTTAGATGTGGCATGAAATGGTCTACCCAATAGAATGGTGATATCCTGATCTTCCTTAAAATCGAGGACTACTAAGTCAAAAAGGATTATGAATCCTCGTACCTTCACTAATACATCAACGGGGTACACCTTTTGGGAGTACCAAGGATCTATCGGCTAACTATAGCGTTATAAAGGTATTTTTAAGAACCCAAAGTTCGAGTTTTCGATAGATCGATAAGGGCTTTAAAGTTATCTTGGCCCCTAAATTGCAAAGGGCATTAAAATTTTGATCCCTTATCTCTATTATAATCGTGAAGTTACCCAGATTATTTTAACTTTGAGGATATATTTCTCTCGATTAAAGCGTTACACGAGCCATCAATGTCAATTTTCTCTCCCATCTTCATTTTCTTATGTTGTGCCATGATTTGTTTTAGGTACTTGGCATATTTTGGTATTTTATCAATTAGCTCCAAGATCGACAGATTGACATTTAGTTTAAATAAATTAAGAAAATTTATGAACTATTCCTCATCCCTCTTTCATTTTTCGTCTAACCTTATCGGAAATGATACCTTCATTGTGCTCGGCTTTATGATTACCATATCAGACTCCAATTTGGTTATCTTATCAACCGATTAATTGTGTTCTTTGTCCTCTATGGGTTCACTGAAAGCTTCGAGAACCTCCTACTCATCAGGGGCCTGTCTTTGTGATCGACTGTTTAACGTCACAGCAATATTGTGCAAGCGTACACTAATGATGCAAGTTAGTAGACAGATACGAATATGTCGGATATCGATCCCACAAGGATAGTTGTCTTTTGCCTATCAATCTCAGTGCAATAAATAGATAAAAACGAGATAAGTTGTGAGAATAGTTATCGGAGCAATAACTTGAAAATAAAGATGAAATATGATAATGATAAAATGGGATCCCCAAAGTGAATCTTCAACAGAATACTAAGTGCTCACAAGATATAAAAGGATAGGTAATTGTCGATGCAAAAATTTGCAATGAATATCTTACCAAGCTTAACTTTTATATTTAATCTAAGACATAAAAATAAAAAGTAACCACATATTCCGATGATGGAATGTAACACAATTAAGAACAAGTGGATTAAATCCCTCTAATCCTCAAGCAACTTTCGTTGCCATGCTTGTTAGCTTGAACTGTCGCTGTACTTTCCAGTGGTAGTGATCGAAATAACATTGATACGAGTCGCAAGGACCAAATTCAAGCTCATGAATGTGATGGGATCAAAGTTTCTCAAGGCCCAATAATGAGGTCGAAGGCCAAGCAAATTCAAGCAAGATTGAATGGGACCATCCAAGACTTCGTTACCAAGGACCTAGTTATGCACATGGTCGAAAAAGAAAATCAAGATTCACTATCTTGTTTTCAAAAAAATCAAGAAACCGAATCTTGGTCCAATTTTACCATTCCAAACAATTTCAAGAATCAAGAAAATCAAGATTTCAAATCTTGGAAATCTTGGTCCAAGAAACCGAAGCTGCCAATTTTCAAGTTGGGGAAATCAGCAGGCTTGCAACGACTTTTTGGATGGGATCCAGAAATTTATGGGTTGAGATGTCTGCATGGATTTCGAAGATCTATCTCTTATCTTCGAAATGCAATTTGAATCACTTGATTTCAAGTTCAAGAGCTCAAGTTATGATCGTTTTAATAAAGACTGCACAAGTAGAGTTTCTGGATGTGATTTTGACGGGAATTACGAGTTTCGGGCTTTTAATTCGAGTTTAAATCATATTGGGTTCAGTTTTTAGGTTTAATTTTTATTATATATGAGCCCAATATTGTATTATCAGCTCTTATTATTTTATTGTTATTTTTTATTCCGATGTTTTAATAATTATTAAGTAGTTTAAGTTTTTAGGAGTTTTATGTCAACAAGAAAGTTTGTTGTTTAGATTAGTTAGAGTTCTAGTTTAATTAAGAGTTTTATTTAGATTTATTTAGCTTGCCTTTATATAGGCCTTGGAATTGTAAACAAAAATACTGGATTTTGATTATTTTGAGTTAATAATAATTCTTTTTGAGTTTTTCTTCAAGAATTGCTCTTGAGTTTTATTTTAGAAGTTGTTTTAACAATCTTTCAGGTTGTGGGAATCATCTTTAAGCTTCTTCTTGCCAAGATCTCTTTCTTGGAGGGGAAATTAGAGCCATTGAAGGGAGTTGTGGATTCTTATCGTTTCCAAAGCTTCTTAGGACGTTATCTTTTACTTTTCTATCTTTTAATTTATTGTTCTTGTTTGATCAAGTTTATTTCTTATTGTTTTGGATTACTAATTTAGTTGTTTTTCATTGTAGGTTGAAATTGCTTCAAGAGGGTCGTTCTCCTACCTTCATCCATCAAGAAACACATCAAGAATGAGGAGATTAAATTTGACTTGCTGTTTCAATCATTCTTGCCTAAACAGTTTACTTTTGTCTTTTAAATCACTTCTAACGAATCTGTTTGTGTTTTTATTTTCCAGATCTGATTGGGACGTTTTCTTGAGGTCCAAGGAAGGTTTCTTTCATCCAAGAAACCCTAATTTCGTTCTCTATTGGATCCTTTACCAGCCATTCATCTTTCTTTTGTTTTAATGTCGTTTGATTATTCTTCTTGTCAACTAATCTGTCTTTCTTTGTTTTCATTTTAGATTACATTTGTTTAGAGTTTTAGGGTAGATCTGCTACTTGACAACTTTACTATCCTCTTCCGCATTCGTTTCGTATTATTTGGTCTCAGATTTTGGGCGTTTTAGGTGTTCTTCGTTGCTTTCTACACTGATTTCCTTGCAAACAACCAACAAGCAATTTTACCTAGTAATTTTTTTCGAAAAAAGATATTTTTGAGTGGGTAAACGTTTTCAATTGTTCTAAAATTTTATATACTGATTCTTGGCACTATATTACAGTATAAGAAAAATATTTCCCACAAAAAAACTGATCAAAAAGTCGAGAAAAAAAGAAAAATATGAGAAAAATAAAAAAAATATTTTGTGGGTTGAATTTTGTGACGAAAATTTCTAGATCAAAACCACATTATTTGGAGAGGCTCCAATTTAAATTTCGTGATTTTGGAAATCGGGAACACCTCGAATGAAGTTTGTCAATTTGCTTCACAATTTTTGGGTTTTCCGGTTTCTGCAATTTCATTGATTCCTAGTTTTAGGTTTTCATTTGTTTTTGCTTTTTATTGTTTCTTTACATATTCTAACACTTTCTTTCTTATTTCTTGTGTTAGTAGGTTAACGAACATTGCACCTTCCTCCGTGCAACACAATTCTTTGGTGTCTAGCTGATTTTGGACTCATAGTGCTATTAGGATTACTTTGTTAGTTTGATTCTAATACATCCTGATTGATTGATATAAATACTTCTAAAGGACTCACAAGATTAATTCTTACCTCATTGAGAATTTAATTTTTCTTTTTGAGTGCGTAACGGTGAGGTTTGTTTAATTTTTCTTTTTGAGTGTTGTGTGTGTTTTTTTTTCCAAATTTGTGACAATGTCTCATAGTAGAAAAGGGAGTGATGACCAGAGTGACAAACAGCTAGTTAACATCGAAAATCTTGCTGGTGTCACAACAAAGTTAGATCTCCACGCCATCACTGATAAGTTCAAAATCATGTTCAATCAGTTTAACAATACCTTAAATCAGTTGCGAATTTAGCAAAGGACTCAATGTTAGGGTGCTAATGATGATGATGGGTTTGAACAACCTCGTGCTCGTAGACATCAAGCTAGACGTGTCCCTCGTGTGGATGAAGATTTTTTATTTCCCAATGATCGCGGACAGCCTTCGTTGGCAAAACCGAAGTTCACAATTCCTCAATTTCGTGGAAAGAATGATCCCGAAGCATATTGTGAGTGGGAATAAAAAATAGAGCTTATGTTTCGTTACTATAAATGCCCAGAAGATGAGAATGTTCCATTGGCGACCCTTGAGTTTTCAGACTATGCGTTGAGTTGGTGGACTCAACTTGGTATAAGTCGCCAACAGAACTACAAGAGAGGAATTACCACATGGGATGAGTTGAAACAAGTTACGCAAAAACGCTTTATCCCAACACATTATTATAGGGAGGTCAAAACCAGACATCGACAACTTGGTCAAGGAAGTAGATTAGTTGATGAGTACTTCACGAAGAGATGGCCAAAAGAAAGGAGGATTCCAAGTGATCTCTCACATTTTGAGCAATGTTGTTGGTGTAGTTCAAAAGATCATGAGAGTTTTCGATGTCCAATCCAATATCCAACTAGAGAAGAAAGTAAGTATGACTTTGTGCCTTTTGTTGACTCTTACTCTAGTGAAAAAAAGATTTGTTGTGATGGTGAACTTTGTGTACTGGAAAAGGATGATAATGTGAAATTTTCCCTTCAGTCTATAGATGAAGTAGAAACGTCATGTTCTCCTACTGAGATGCCTTGTACTAAATTCAATATTCAAAATACTTGTGAGGGGGATATGGGAAGTGAGGAAGAAATATGTGAAAAGGCCAAGAGAGAAGAGATCTTGAGTGATAAAAGTCTACTTTATGGTTCAAATTTGGTGAGTGATAATCCATATGAGGTAAAATTGGAGAATTCTCAAGAGGAAAAAGAAAAAGAAAAACAAGAAGAAAATGAAAATGAAAAACAAGAAGATACTAATACAAAAGTGAGATATGATTATGTTTTAACTAACCATAACTCGAATTTGTTTAGTGGTGTCTCCTTGTTACAAGATTTTAAAGATCCATTGGTAGACTTCCAATTACATTACTCTACCATCAATCGATACTTTTACTTGTGGGAGAGAGCTAAAGATTCGAGGACGAATCTTCTTGCGGAAGTGGGGAATGATACGAGTCGCAAGGACCAAATTCAAGCTCATGAATGTGATGGGATCAAAGTTTCTCTAGGCCCAATAATGAGGTCGAAGGCCAAGCAAATTCCAGCAAGATTGAATGGGACCATCCAAGACTTCGCTACCAAGGCCCTAGATGTGCACACGGCCTAAAAAGAAAATCAAGATTCACTTTCTTGTTTTCAAGAAAATCAAGAAACCGAATCTTGGTCCAATTTTTCCATTCCAAAAAATTTCAAGAATCAAGAAAATCAAGATTTCAAATCTTGGTCCAAGAAACCGAAGATGCCAATTTTCAAGTTGGGGAAATCAGCAGGCTTGCGACGACTTTTTGGATGGGATCCAGGAATTTATGGGTTGAGATGTCTGCATGGATTTCGAAGATCTATCTCTTATCTTCGAAACGCACTTCGAATCACTTGATTTCAAGTTCAGGAGCTCAAGTTATGATCGTTTTAATAAAGACTGTGCAAGCAGAATTTCTGGACGTGATTAAGACGGGAATTACAAGTTTCGGGCTTTTAATTCGAGTTTAAATCATATTGGGTTCGGTTTTTAGGTTTAATTTTTATTATATATGAGCCCAATATTGTATTATCAGCTCTTATTATTTTGTTGTTATTTTTTATTCCGAATTTTTAATAATTATTAAGTAGTTTAAGTTTTTAGGAGTTTTATGTCAACAAGAAAGTTTCTTGTTTAGATTAGTTAGAGTTCTAGTTTAATTAAGAGTTTTATTTAGATTTATTTAGCTTGCCTTTATATAGGCCTTGGAATTGTAAAGAAAAACACTGGATTTTGATTATTTTGAGTTAATAATAATTCTCTTTGAGTTTTTCTTCAAGAGTTGCTCTTGAGTTTTATTTTAGAAGTTGTTTTAACAATCTTTCAGGTTGTGGGAATCATCTTTAAGCTTTTTCTTGCCAAGATCTCTTTCTTGGAGAGGAAATTAGAGCCATTGAAGGGAGTTGTGGATTCTTATCTTTTCCAAAGCTTCTTAGGACGTTATCTTCACTTTTCTATCTTTAATTTATCGTTCTTGTTCGGTCTAGTTTATTTCTTGCTGTTTTGGATTACTGATTTAGTTGTTTTTTGTTCTAGGTTGAAATTGCTTCAAGAGGGTCGGTCTCCTACCTTGATCCATCAAGAAGCACATCAAAAATTAGGAGATTCAATCTTTCTTGCTGTTTCAATCATTCTTGCCTAAACAGTTTACTTTTCTCTTTTATATCACTTCAAACGAATCTGTTTGAGTTTTTATTTTCCAGATCTGGTTAGGATGTTTTCTTGAGGTCCAAGGACGGTTTCTTTCAACCAAGAAACCCTAATTTGTTTCTCTATTGGATCCTTCACCAACCATTCATCTTTCTTTTGTCTTAATGTCATTTGATTATTTTTCTTGTCAACTAATCTGTCTTTCTTTGTTTTCGTTTCAGATTACATTTGTCTAGAGTTTTAGGGTAGATCCGCAACTTGACAACTTTACGATCCTCTTCTGCATTCGTTTCGTATCATTTGGTATCAGATTTTGGGCGCTTTAGGTGTTCTTCATTGCTTTTTACACTGATTTCCATTACAAACAGCCAACAAGCAATTTTTACCCAATAATTTTTTTCGGAAAAAGACATTTTTGAGTGGGTAAACATTTTTCAATTGTTCTAAAATTTTATATACTGATTCTTGGCACTATATTACAGTATAAAAAATATTTCCCACAAAAAAAGTGATAAAAAATCGAAAAAAAAAGAAAAATATGAGAAAAATAAAAAAAATATTCTGTGGGTTGAATTTTGTGCCTAAAATTTCCAGATCAAAAACACATTATTTGAAGAGGTTCCAATTTAAATTTCGTGATTTTTGGAAATTGGGAACACCTCGAACGAAGTTTGTCAAGTTGCTTCGCAGTTTTTGGGTTTTCGGGTTTCTGCAATTTTATTGATTCTTAGTTTTAGGTTTTCATTTGTTGTTGCTTTTTATTGTTTCTGTACATATTCTAACACTTTCTTATTTCTTGTGTTAGTAGGTTAACTAACTTTGCACCTTCCTTCCTCCGTGCAACACAATTCTTTGGTGTCTAGCTGATTTTGGACTCATAGTGCTATTAGGATTACTTTGTTAGTTTGATTCTAATACATCCTGATTGATTGATATAAATACTTCTAAAGTACTCACAAGATTAATTCTTACCTCATTGAGAATTTAATTTTTCTTTTTGAGTGCATAACGGTGAGGTTTGTTTAATTTTTCTTTTTTGAGTGTTGTGTGTTTTTTTTTTCCAGATTTGTGACAATGTCTCATAGTAGAAAAGGGAGTGATGACCAGAATGACAAACCGCTAGTTAACATCGAAAATCTTGCTGGTGTCACAACAAAGTTAGATCTCCATGCCATCACTGATAAGTTCGAAACCATGTTCAATCAGTTTAACAATACCTTAAATCAGTTACGAATTGAGCAAAGGACTCAATGTTGGGGTGCTAATGATGATGATGGGTTTGAACAACCTCGTGCTCGTAGACATCAAGCTAGACGTGTCCCTCCTGTGGATGAAGATCCTTTATTTCCCAATGATCGCGGACAGCCTTCGTTGGCAACGCCGAAGTTCACAATTCCTCAATTTCGTGGAAAGAATGATCCCGAAGCATATTGTGAGTGGGAATAAAAAATAGAGCTTATGTTTCGTTACTATAAATGCCCAGAAGATGAGAGTTCCATTGGCGACCCTTGAGTTTTCAAACTATGCGTTGAGTTGGTGGACTCAACTTGGTCTAAGTTGCCAACGAAACTACAAGAGAGAAATTACCACATGGGATGAGTTGAAACAAGTTATGCAAAAACGCTTTATCCCAACACTTTATTATAGGGAGGTTAAAACCAGACATTGACAACTTGTTCAAGGAAGTAGATCAGTTGATGAGTACTTCACGAAGAGATGGCCAAAAGAAAGGAGGATTCCAAGTGATCTCTCACATTTTGAGCAATGTTGTTGGTGTAGTTCAAAAGATCATGAGAGTTTTCGATGTCTAATCCAATATCCAACTAGAGAAGAAAGTAAGTATGACTTTGTGCCTTTTGTTGACTCTTACTTTAGTGAAAAAAAGACTTGTTGTGATGGTGAACTTTGTGTACCGAAAAAGGATGATAATGTGAAATTTTCCCTTGAGTCTGTAGATGAAGTAGAAACGTCATGTTCTCCTACTGAGATGCCTTGTACTAAATTCAATATTCAAAATACTTGTGAGGGGGGTGTGGGAAGTGAGGAAAAAATATGAGAAAGGCCGAGAGAGTAGAGATCTTGAGTGATAAAAGTCTACTTGATGGTCCAAATTTGGTAAGTGATAATCCATATGAGGTAAAACTAGAGAGTTCTCAAGAGGAAAAAGAAAATGAAAAACAAGAAGAAAATGAAAATGAAAAACAAGAAGATACCCATACAAAAGTGAGGAATGATTATGTTTTAACTAACCATAACTCAAATTTGTTTAGTGGTGTTTCCTTGTTACAAGATTTTAAAGATCTATTGGTAGACTTCCAATTACATTACTCTACCATCAATTGATACTTTTACTTGAGGGAGAGAGCTAGAGATTCGAGGACGAATCTTCTTGAGGAAGTGAGGAATGATACGAGTCGCAAGGACCAAATTCAAGCTTATGAATGTGACGGGATCAAAGTTTCTTAAGGCCCAATAATGAGGTCGAAGGCCAAGCAAATTCGAGCAAGATTGAATTGGACTATCCAAGACTTCGTTACCAAGGCCCCAGATGTGCACACAGCCGAAAAAGAAAATCAAGATTCACTTTCTTGTTTTCAAGAAACCGAATCTTGGTCCAATTTTTCCATTCCAAACAATTTCAAGAATCAAGAAAATCAAGATTTCAAATCTTGGAAATATTGGTCCAAGAAACCAAAGATGCCAATTTTTAAGTTGGGGAAATCAGAAGGCTTGCGATGAGTTTTTGGATGGGATCCAGGAATTTATGGGTTGAGATGTCTGCATGGATTTTGAAGATCTATCTCTTATCTTCGAAACACACTTCGAATCACTTGATTTCAACTTCAGGAGCTCAAGTTATGATCGTTTTAATAAAGACTGTGTAAGCAGAATTTCTGGACGTGATTAAGACGGGAATTACAAGTTTCGGGCTTTTAATTCGAGTTTAAATCATATTGGGTTCGGTTTTTAGGTTTAATTTTTGTCATATATGAGCCCAATTTTGTATTATCAGCTCTTATTATTTTATTGTTATATTTTATTCCGAATTTTTAATAATTATTAAGTAGTTTAAGTTTTTAGGAGTTTTATGTCAACAAGAAAGTTTCTTGTTTAGATTAATTAGAGTTCTGGTTTAATTAAGAGTTTTATTTAGATTTATTTAGCTTGCCTTTATATACGCCTTGGAATTGTAAACAAAAACACTAGATTTTGATTATTTTGAGTTAATAATAATTCTCTTTGAGTTTTTCTTCAAGAATTGCTCTTGAGTTTTTTTTAGAAGTTGTTTCAACAATCATTCAGGTTGTGGGAATCATCTTCAAGCTTTTTCTTGCCAAGATCTCTTTCTTGGAGGGGAAATTAGAGCCATTGAAGAGAGTTGTGGATTCTTATCATTTCCAAGGCTTCTTAGGACGTTATCTTCACTTTTCTATCTTTAATTTATCGTTCTTGTTTGATCTAGTTTATTTCTTGCTGTTTTGGATTACTGATTTAGTTGTTTTTTGTTCTAGGTTGAAATTGCTTCAAAAGGGTCATTCTCCTACCTTGATCCATCAAGAAACACATGAAAAATTAGGAGATTCAATCTTTGTTGCTGTTTCAATCATTCTTGCCTAAATAGTTTACTTTTATCTTTTAAATCACGTCTAACGAATCTGTTTGTGTTTTTATTTTCCAGATCTGGTTAGGACGTTTTCTTGAGGTCCAAGGACGGTTTCTTTCATCCAAGAAACCCTATTGTCGTTCTCTATTGGATACTTAACCAGCCATTCATCTTTCTTTTGTTTTAATGTCGTTTGATTATTCTTCTTGTCAACTAATCTGTCTTTTTTATTTTCATTTCAAATTACATTTGTCTAGAGGTTTAGGGTAGATCCGCAACTTGACAACTTTACGATCCTCTTCCGCATTCGTTTCGTATCATTTGGCATCAGATTTTGGGCATTTTAGGTGTTCTCCGTTGCTTTTTACACTGATTTCCATTAGAAACAGCCAACAAGCAATTTTTACCCAATAATTTTTTCAGAAAAAGATATTTTTGAGTGGGTAAACATTTTTCAATTGTTGTAAAATTTTATATACTGATTCTTGGCACTATATTACAGTATAAAAAAATATTTCCCACAAAAAAGTGATCAAAAAGTCAAGAAAAAAGAGAAAAATACGAGAAAAATAAAGAAAAATATTCTGTGGGTTGAATTTTGTGCCTAAAATTTCCATATCAAAAACACATTATTTAGAGAGGCTCCAATTTAAATTTCGTGATTTTTGGAAATCGGGAACAACTTGAACGAAGTTTGTCAAGTTGCTTCGCAGTTTTTGGGTTTTCGGGTTTCTGCAATTTTATTGATTCTTAGTTTTAGGTTTTCGTTTGTTTTTGCTTTTTATTTTTTCTTTACATATTCTAGCATTTTCTTATTTCTTGTGTTAGTAGGTTAACGAATGTTGCACCTTCCTTCCTCCATGCAACACAATTCTTTGGTGTCTAGCTGATTTTGGACTCATAGTGCTATTAGGATTACTTTGTTAGTTTGATTCTAATACATCCTGATTGATTGATATAAATACTTCTAAAGGACTCACAAGATTAATTCTTACCTCATTGAGAATTTAATTTTTCTTTTTGAGTGCATAACGGTGAGGTTTGTTTAATTTTTCTTTTTTGAGTGTTGTGTGTTTTTTTTTCCAGATTTGTGACAATGTCTCATAGTAGAAAAGGGAGTGATGACCAGAGTGACAAACCGCTAGTTAACATCGAAAATCTTGCTGGTGTCACAACAAAGTTAGATCTCCATGCCATCACTGATAAGTTCGAAACCACGTTTAATAAGTTGAACAATACCTTAAACAGTTGCCAACTGAGCAAAGGACTCAATGTTGCGGTGCTAATGATGATGATGGGTTTGAACAACCTCGTGCTCATAGACATCAAGCTAGACATTTCCCTCTTGTGGATGAAGATCCTTTATTTCCCAATGATCGCGGACAGCCTTCGTTGGCAAAGCCGAAGCTCACAATTCCTCAATTTTGTGAAAAGAATGATCTCGAAGCATACTGTGAGTGGGAATAAAAAATAGAGCTTATGTTTCGTTACTGTAAATGCCCAGAAGATGAGAGTTCCATTGGTGACCCTTGAGTTTTCAGACTATGTGTTGAGTTGGTGGACTCAACTTGGTATAAATCGCCAACGAAACTACGAGAGAGAAATTACCACATGGGATGAGTTGAAACAAGTTATGCGAAAATGCTTTATCCCAACACATTATTATAGGGAGGTCAAAACCAGACATCGACAACTTGTTCAAGGAAGTAGATCAGTTGATTAGTACTTCACGAAGAGATGGCCAAAAGAAAGGAGGATTCCAAGTTATCTCTCACATTCTGAGCAATGTTATTGGTTTAGTTCAAAAGATCATAAGAGTTTTCGATGTCTAATCCAATATCCAACTAGAAAAGAAAGTAAGTATGACTTTGTGCCTTTTGTTGACTCTTACTCTAGTAAAAAAAAGATTTGTTGTGATGGTGAACTTTGTGAACCAGAAAAGGATGATAATGTGAAAATTTCCCTTGAGTCTATAGATGAAGTAGAAACGTCATGTTCTCCTACTGAGATGCCTTGTACTAAATTCAATATTCAAAATACTTGTGAGGGGGGTGTGGGAAGTGAGGAAAAAATATGAGAAAAGGCCGAGAGAGTAGAGATCTTGAGTGATAAAAGTCTACTTGATGGTCCAAATTTGGTAAGTGATAATCCATATGAGGTAAAACTAGAGAGTTCTCAAGAGGAAAAAGAAAATGAAAAACAAGAAGAAAATGAAAATGAAAAACAAGAAGATACCCATACAAAAGTGAGGAATGATTATGTTTTAACTAACCATAACTCAAATTTGTTTAGTGGTGTTTCCTTGTTACAAGATTTTAAAGATCTATTGGTAGACTTCCAATTACATTACTCTACCATCAATTGATACTTTTACTTGAGGGAGAGAGCTAGAGATTCGAGGACGAATCTTCTTGAGGAAGTGAGGAATGATACGAGTCGCAAGGACCAAATTCAAGCTTATGAATGTGACGGGATCAAAGTTTCTTAAGGCCCAATAATGAGGTCGAAGGCCAAGCAAATTCGAGCAAGATTGAATTGGACTATCCAAGACTTCGTTACCAAGGCCCCAGATGTGCACACAGCCGAAAAAGAAAATCAAGATTCACTTTCTTGTTTTCAAGAAACCGAATCTTGGTCCAATTTTTCCATTCCAAACAATTTCAAGAATCAAGAAAATCAAGATTTCAAATCTTGGAAATATTGGTCCAAGAAACCAAAGATGCCAATTTTTAAGTTGGGGAAATCAGAAGGCTTGCGATGAGTTTTTGGATGGGATCCAGGAATTTATGGGTTGAGATTTTGAAGATCTATCTCTTATCTTCGAAACGCACATTGAATCACTTGATTTCATGTTTAGGAGCTCAAGTTATGATCGTTTTAATAAAGACTGTGCAAGTAGAATTTCTGGACGTGATTATGACGGGAATTACGAGTTTCGGTCTTTTAATTCGAGTTTAAATCATATTGGGTTCGGTTTTTAGGTTTAATTTTTATTATATATGAGCCCAATATTGTATTATCTGCTCTTATTATTTTATTGTTATTTTTTATTTTGAATTTTTAATAATTATTAAGTAGTTTAAGTTTTTAGGAGTTTTATGTCAACAAGAAAGTTTCTTGTTTAGTAATGTTAGAGTTCTAGTTTAATTAAGAGTTTTATTTAGATTTATTTAGCTTGCCTTTATATAGGCCTTGGAATTGTAAACAAAAACATTGGATTTTGATTATTTTGAGTTAATAATAATTCTCTTTGAGTTTTTCTTCAAGAATTGCTCTGGAATTTTTTTTAGAAGTTGTTTTAACAATCATTCAGGTTATAGGAATCATCTTCAAGCTTTTTCTTGCCAAGATCTCTTTCTTGGAGGGGAAATTAGAGCCATTGAAGGGAGTTGTGGATTCTTATTGTTTCAAAGGCTTCTTAGGACGTTATCTTCACTTTTCTATCTTTAATTTATCGTTCTTGTTTGATCTAGTTTATTTCTTGCTGTTTTGGATTACTAATTTAGTTGTTTTTCGATCTATGTTGAAATTGCTTCAAGAGGGTCGTTCTCCTACCTTCATCCATCAAGAAACACATAAAAAATTAGGAGATTCAATCTTTCTTGCTGTTTCAATCATTCTTGCCTAAACAGGTTACTTTTATCTTTTAAATCACTTCTAACGAATCTGTTTCTGTTTTTATTTTTCAGATCTGGTTGGGACGTTTTCTTGAGGTCCAAGGACGGTTTATTTTCATCCAAGAAACCCTAATTTCATTCTCTATTAGATCCTTCACCAGCAATTCATCTTTCTTTTGTTTTAATGTCGTTTGATTATTCTTCTTGTCAACTAATCTGTCATTCTTTGTTTTCATTTCAGATTACATTTGTCTAGAGTTTTAGGGTAGATCTGCGACTTGACAACTTTACAATCCTCTTTCGCATTCATTTCGTATCAAACATTTCCATGCTAAAAACATTCAAACCCAAAGATTAAGCAGTACAAGCAAAGTTGAATAAAACAACATTTAACCCAAAAAGCATATGTACTTCCGTACAAACATGAAATAGAAAGTAATCACCAGCGTTTAGAAAAGAAATATAAAAGAAACAAATGGAGAATACTATTCCTAGACAATCTTGACTTGACCTCTCAATTCCCTCTTGTGTCGCACTTAGGGTTCCTCGTCAAGAGCTGATCTGCATCCCTTTCACGTTGGTTTACCCTTAAGAGACTTAAGCCTCCATAACTGAAAAGCTTCAAAAGATGAGTTGAAGAAGATAATGCCCCAAAAGGCTTCCTTTTTCTCTTTACTCGTGAATATTTATGTTCCTCCAAATAGTACATGTTTCCTTTCATGAGAATCATGTTGTCTCTATCTGCACAAGTTGGTTATACTAGATTGGACAGCTCACACATTTTCATTCTTATCTGCGTTAGAAGTTGCTTTGACAGCTTTCGGGTGCGATGACAGTCCTAGGCGCAATCTGGAAATACTCATGCAGCGACATCAGTACCAAAACATGACAAAATTAGGGATAAATAGGTTAAGGTCCACTGAGTTATAAAATGCAATTTAATGAATACAAAATGCTAAAATATGTGCTAAAGATAACTAAATGTGGACAAATTAACCAATAAGTAGGGAGAAAACATATGTTCTTTCTAGTACTATCACACCCCTAAACTTGAGATTTTACTTGTCCTCAAGTAAAACAGAAACTAGCAAGGCTACACAATAATTCACTAAGGCAAATGATCATTCTAGCAACTTGGATCACCTAAAATCCCAATGAATGAGTCACATTTAGATGACAGAATATTGTATCGACAATACATGAGTATGAATGAATAAGATTGCAACTTCATCAAAGCCAGCATCATGCCTCAAATCCTAAATTCTATCTACCAATACAACATTTATTGTACAATACTAAGCATCTATGAAGATCAGAAATATATATCTCTTCTTCTTTTTTCTTAAGGGATATCATTGCATTACTGTACCCTTGTTCTTGAGAAGTAACGATGGAGTGCAACAAACCCCTAGGGAGCACGTAATTGTGCCACACACACTCATGCAGCGATAGACTTTGGCCAGATTCATTTTTCTAACGCTTAAATTACAGTGTTCCCTCTTTAACAGTTCACAATACACCCACATTGGAGTGTCTCTTATTTATAACTATATATATATAAACAGCTGTAAAAGACAGATTTATTCAAGATTCAAGGAATGCTACTAGTCATCCATTACTAATGCAACCTAAATCATTCATCAAAGAATTGAAGATACAACATTCAGTTAAATTTATCCAACTCATTCATTGATAATTCACATGATTCAAGAATTAAGTATCGAATGTAACAAAAAATTTCAAACACATTTGCATTAACTACAAATAAACCTTGCATGCTTCATTAAACTTAAAAGAAACATTTTGAAATGTGGGTGCATTTCCAAACCCCATATGCATTCCCCCAAACTTAAAATTTGCATTGTCTCCAATGTAATAACATTAAGATACAATGACAATAGAAATGCAATGACAGTATGCACTAACAAAATAAGAATTACAGCTACATGCAATGCATGAATACTACAACTAAAAAAACCTTAAAATAAACTAACTCAATTTTCCTTAGCCACAGATGTTGCTGCATGATGCTTATTCTTCCTCCTCTTTTTCTCCTCATTCTTGTGCTTTTTATCTTTGGAGTGCTTTCACTTCTTTTCTTTAGGCTTTGCACGGTCCTTGGATCGCTCCTCAGTTTCTGGCTTTGCCTTGGCATCATCGGCTGCTTCCTGTGTGAGAGGGTTCACCTTGAGTGGTCCGGTGTAGACCACTATCACTAACGAGTTGTGATGGCCCTCACTAGTTACCTCTACAGCTTCCGTCGGTCTAGCTTCATCTTGCTCCAAATTATCAGTAGTTGTACCCATAAACTCGGGTGCAGTGATAGTGTTCTCAGCAGATTCTTTCTCAGCATCTTCTTTCTCGTCCTTCTCGTTCACATCTTCAACAGTAACTTCCTCCTCAACAGCAGGTTCCTTTTGACCAGCAATGAAGTCACCCTCGAGCAGGTTATCAATCCTTCGTATACACTCGTCAATGTCCCTTGATTCCTCTTCTTTCTCATCATCAGAGAAGTGCACAATGGGAGCGGATGCCACTGATCTATCTCGGATGATCGGTGGGAACACTAGAAATTCTGGGAGTGGGATCGGGTTTAACTGACTCAATGCGATTACAATAGAGCTGTTCTAGGCCTTGGTATAAGCATAGAACAAATTTTGTGATCTGTCCATATCCTCTATTGTTGCGACAAGTCTGATTTGATTATTGCTGATGGAATTAGTCAACTTCTCGATATCCTTCATTTTATGTAACAAGAATGTCTCTGCAGTTAGATTTGTTCCCTTGCTTTCTGCCTTGGCTTTGCCCTTCCTCATCTTGCTTGTCTCTGCCTCATTTATTGTCGACGTATCTTTGCCACGAGTTATTCTTTCAATAGAGGCTTCATTGATTGGACCCTTATTATCCAGGACTTCTTCAACGTCATGGGGCACGATCCCTTTCTGTTGGCACAATAGCATCACTAACGATGGGAAAACTAAAATTCCAGTTTGCCTTGTGGCATAGTTAGCAATTCCCTGGTGGATTATTGCATCGACATCCATCCTTCTGCCCTTGACAATAGAATGTATCAGGCACATTCTGTTGAGGGTGATTGTGGTGTTGTGAGTAGAGGGCTTTACCTAAAATTGACAAAATGAAACCATATTTTGCTTTACAGTATCAGGAAGTATCGATGCATCGTATAATTCTTTTGACATGAACCCGTCCATACTGCTCCCTTGACACATAAATCCTTCACCAACAGGTCTCTCTTTTCGTCTGTGATATCCTCAATGAACTCGAAGTGTTCATCTACATCCACTTTAGTGTTGCACAGCTCATTGATTTTTTAGCATCCCATGGGATTAAGTCTTCTCGAACAAAGATGAACTCTAACTCATGGTCGTAAAGGTTAGCGTAAAACTCACGTACCATTGAAGGAGAATAGCTTCCAGGATGAGTGCAGAAAGTCACCCACTTCAGCTTGGAGATGGTTTTATGGACTTGCTTGCCCAAGTATTATTGTTACGAAAGGAGAATGCCCTATTTTGGGTGGAAGTTTTGCTTCAAAATGTTGTCTTGAAATCGATCCTTGGCGCTTTCTTTAAAAAGATCACCGACTCCTTTTTCTCCGTTGACATGGATGATTCCGGTTCATGAATTGCAGTTACAGAGGACAAGTGTTCTTTGACAGACTTGGTGGTTTTCTTGGCTGATCCTCTCGTTCTTGCCATATTTTTTTTGAATGAAGATGGTTTAAAGTTGCAAAGGTACGAGCTTGGGAAAGAGAAAGAGAATTAAAATGGTTGCTTTGTATTTGTTAAAGTCTACATAGTGGAGGGGGTTTATAGCGAGTGAAAGAAGAAGATGGAAAGGCATGATTTTTTTATGATAGATCGAAGGGACATAAAGTTGGTGGAAATAAATGAGTCCAATGAAAATTGCGCCCACTTAGACAGATCAAACGGCTAGGTTACTTTTGATCAAACGATGGGATCTAAATTCCCTGATATGCCCTCATTCTTGATGAGTCATAAGTGGTAGTACAATCTTACGAACTACGTTGACAATAAAGTCCAATTGCGTCGACAATGGTACCTAATTATTCTGCAAAAACAAGAAGTAAAACAAACTTGAACAAAAACAAAAATAACATAAAATAAAATTACGTAATAATAAATTCAATAAAAATTAAAAATTTTTGACCAATTTAATGATCTCTGCCTGCTTTTGATCAATATTCCCAAAATAATGTTTCAGCCTCTATCCATTCACTTTGAACTAGTGCCCATCATGTAAATATCTAATTGTGACCGCACCATGAGGAAATACTTCGACAACTTCGAAAGATCTAAACTAATGTGAGTGCAATTTTCCTAGGTGCAATTTCAGTTTATAATTGAATAATAAAACTTGTTGACCAGCGATAAATTGTCACTGCAAAATAATTTTGTCATGTCATTGTTTGGTCTTTTCCTTGTAAATTGCAGCGTTTTCATAAGCATTTCACCTAGTCTCCTCTAGTTTAGTGATATCCAACAACCTTTTCTTTCTAGCAGCTTCATAGTCCATGTTTACTTGCTTAATTGCCCACATTGATTTGTGCTCTAGTTTAACTAACAAGTGACCTGCTTTCCCAAAAACCAACTGATACGACGACATCCCTAATGGAGTTCTGTATGTTGTCCTCAATGCCCATAAAGCGTCATCTAGTTTGGAAGACCAATCTTTCCTCGAAGGGTTCACAACCTTCTCAAGAATGTTCTTAATTTTTCAATTGGATACTTCGGCTTGTCCATTAGTTTGGTGATGATAAGTAGCAGTCATTCTATGATTAACTCCATATCTCTTCAGTGCGGCTGCCACTTGGTTGCAATGAAAGTGTGTACCCTGATCACTAATCAATGCCTTTGGTGTGCCAAAGCGGGTGAGTATATGCTTGTGAAAAAAATTAAGCATTGTCCTTGCATCATCTTTTGGGACTGCAATAGCTTCAACCCACTTCGAGACGTAGTCAACAGCTACTAATATATAAAGATTTTCAAATGAACTTGGAAATGGTCCTATAAAATCCATACACAAAACATCAAACAATTCAACCTCCATAATCGGTTGCTGTAACATTTCATTGCATCGGGATATAGAATCAGTGAGCTGAAACCTATCGTATTGATTCACAAAATTGTGGGTGTCCTTGAATAGTGAAGGCCAGTAGAAACTTAATTGAAGAACTTTAGCAGCAGTTCTCATGCCAACGAAATGACCTCCATATAAGGAGCATCATGACAGTGCTTCAGGATTGAAAGCATATCCTCTTCTAGAACACAACGCTGAATGATGTTGTCACTGAATATCTTGAATAAATACGGCTCGTTCCAATGGTACTTCACTACTTCACGAAGAAATCTTTCTTTTTTATGGCCTGTGACAGCCAATTAGAGTTTTCCACACACTAGATAATTAACCAAATCTGCATACCAAGGGGTTGTATCTACAACAAATAACTTCTCATTTGGGAATGCGTCGACAATTTGAAGTATGTTCCATCTTTGCTACTAACTTTCAATCGAGACAGATTGTCTACAACTTGATTTTTTGAACCTTTGCGATCTTTTATCTCAATGTTGAATTCTTGCAATAGTAAGATCCAACGTATCAGTCTTGGTTTTGCATCCTTCTTCGCAAAAAAATATCTCAACACCGAGTATCAGTAAATAAAGTAACTTTTTCTCCGACAAGATATGAATGAAACTTGTTGAAAGCAAAGATTACAACTAACAATTCTTTCTCTGTAGTGGTATAATTGATTTGAGCCTTTGTAAGAGTTTTTCTAGCATAATAGATGGCATGAAATATTTTTCCTTTGCATTCTCCTAGAACAGCACCGACATCAAAGTCGCTTGCATCACACATAACTTCAAAGGTTGAGACCAATCTGGTGCAACGACAATAGGTGCATTTACTAGCTGCTTCTTTATTTGAATGAATGCATCCAGACATGCCTCGTTAAAGAGGAATTTTCGATTCTGTTCTAGCAATGAGCATAAGGGATTTGTAATTTTCAAAAAATCTCTAATAAATCTTCAGTAAAACCCCGCATGCCCAAGAAAACTGCGAATGCCTTTTACATTTGTTGGTGGAGGTAATCTCAACCATTTCAAACTAATTGAAAATAATATAGTAGAGAAATGTTTTGAAATGGTTATAAGGGATAGAATGATTGATACATGTGAGAATGTTTAAACTAATTGATAATAATAAGTGAATAATTGTTAATTGATGTGATACTGAAATCATTATTAAAATTACCCAACCAAACTTTAATTCACATATAACAAAGCTCTGTAAATATTTAATAAAAATATTTATGGCTCTTAATTTTAGAAACGAGGTCTCGATACCTCATTTTCTAAAACCACTTGACTAATTTTTAATTCAATAACCAAAATTCTTCAATTCAAAATTTTAGATAAAATTATTATTGACTTATTTAATTTAAACACTCGTTATAAAAATTTTCTTGTCATATTTGTGGTCTCAAAACCACCGTTTTCGACACCATTGAAAAGCGAGCTGTTACACCTCAATCTTCTCTTTTATATTATTTTCTCATCTTACCAAAAAAACTCAATTATACATTATTCAACTTATTAATTCTTTTATTATATATCAATTTTAGGGATGTTACAAAAAGTATTAGAATTATATAAAGAATATAAATAAAAATAAGTATAGAAATATGTAAAGAATAAAAATATAATAAGTATAAAATATAATACGTAATAAAAATAATAAAGAATAAATATAATAAGTAATGATAATAATAAATGTGTTAAAAATTATAAAGAATAAGAACAAGCAAAATAACTAAAATATAGAAATAGTAAAAATAAACTAAATACGATAATTGAATTTATACTAAAATAAGAATACTTAAAATATATTTATAAGTGCAGAAAATTAAAGATAAAATAGTTGGTTGTTTTGGTGCAAGAAAAGTAAATGCAGAAATTTGAAGTGCGAAAAAGTAAATTGCAAGAAAAGAAGATTTGGTAAACAGTAATGGGAAGAGTTGAGGCGGTGGAAGTGTTGGCAAGATCAGGGGGAGACAGTTTATGAATAAAAAGTTCGAATGGATTTAGAGTATATTTTTATATCCTAAAATGTCATGGGAAACTTCCAATACTTATGCTGCTTTGTCACGCAATTCTTATGGTGGTGATCACAAACATTCAAACTTCCATCGTATCAATGAGAAGTGCATTGTGAAAAGTCCACTTGAATAAACAATAAAAATATCATATTAACCATTAATTAAAATATAATAAAAATCATCCAAAAAATTCCAGAATTAAATCATTCTTAAATCATCTCAACAAACCCAACTGAAAATAACTAAGGAAACCAGTATTAAAATAGGAGCTACTGTCGCCAGCCTTCTCCATCATCGGTGCTCAAGCTCGATCTTGAGGGTAGAGCATCGTCTTCCTCGGGGACTTAGTCCTTCAATGGAGTCGTCAGCTTCATATCCCACTTGCCTCGAAAATCCACTCATGCTTTGCGCATTGGTCATGCGTGATGTGCCTCAATTTACTTAAATATTTCCCCTCTACTAGTTACACCTTTTATCATCTTCCTCATGAGTATTTATAGGAGAGAGGCAAGTCGGTACTTGCTTGGACAGCTTAGCGTCCGTACTGCTTCTAGAAGAGCTCTAGCAGATTCGCACCTTCAGCGTGTGTTCTAGTGCATTCTCCCATCTCATCCTTGTCCAGCTATCCTCTTCTAGAAGCTACTAAGTGATTCTCCATTCCATTGCTGTGGAAAACAACTCTCCCAGTATTGCCATGACATAAAAACAATGCCACGGCATAGTCTTGCATCCAGATTCCTTTTCCTTTTCCTTTTCCTTCATCTGCTCCAGCGTCTGCTCCTGCACCATATCCTACCACCAAACCTTTCCTTCCAAACTTAGAGCAAAAATGCAATAAAATGTCCAACCAAGCTTTTATGCATGAATGCATGAAAAACAATAAAATCTATCCTATAATGCCTAATTTCACCTAAGTTCAAGCACTCTCCCGAGGCTAAGAATGCATAAAACATAACTCTTTTCAAGAGTTATCACACCCCAAACATGAGTTGTTGCTTGTCCTCAAGCAAATATGCATAAATGCATGAAAGATTTTTCATGGCATCATTGAGAAATCAAAAGTCCTACAGAGCATACCTTAGTGTTTCCATTCTCAGAATATATCATAAATCTAGAAACTCAATCAAGTCTCATAAGTTTATTAAGAAAAGAAATGCAAAAATTTTGTCATGTCGAAATAGAAAATTTTATTTACCAAAGCAATTTTATTCGTAGTAGAATTCTCTTAATGACTTATTCTATTTTTCTATTTGTTTTAGTTTCTACTCAAACTAAGGATTCATTTTGTCACACTACTCTATGTTCTTGACATCTTCAATGGAGCAAACACTAAACTGCCTAGAATTATGCAATGTCACAATCTGAATTAAAATACACTCATATAGCTAAAGTTTTCCCACTTAAAAGATAGATGGAGCAAACAACTATCTCCTTAGCTTACTCATTCTTTGCTATAGTAGAGTGCCCTAAATTTTATTTATTTATTTATTATATTTTTTATAACACTTCTACTTAACCTATTTTTTCTGATCAACAATACAAATGAGCATACAAAGTATTGCTAACCTACTTCATAGTTCAAGCATTGAACTGTCTTATGGCATTTTTATTTATTTACTATGCCTTCACAAAACTTTTTCTTTTCTTTTGAGTACTAATTTTTTCGAAAAATTTTCCTATGTCTATAAGAAGAATCTACTTTAAACAAATTTCTTTAATAAATAAAGTTTTCTATTCTAAAGAAAACTCAATTTTTAACAAGTCTTTCTACTTAATCTACTTATTTGGCTATCAAAAGTCCTTAAATTTTCAAAGAATTTTTAGTCTCATCATCGAACATCACCAACAAAAATAATATACTCTAATTCATTCATATTCTCAATTATTCCATGACAAAATGCAAAAAGACAATGTCGTGACATAAAAATCATGTCATGGCAAAATGCAACTACAACATTGTCATGACAACGAAACAATATTATGGCTAAATAAAAATTACAACCTAAATGCAACTAAGTATAGGATACAACCTAAATGCATTGTCCTCAATGCATGAACATATGTGATCTGTTGGTTTTATACCTAGCAGATTGAACTAGTTTCCATATTTGAAGAGCTTGAAATTAAGTATTTTTCTTATATTTTTATAGGATTTTATTTAGTTTTTATCTTTGAATAAATTGTGTAACTCAAGTGCTAAAACATTGTTTTACTGTCTTTAAGGCCAATTGAGGCCTAAAGGTTATCTAACATACTTTGTGAGTGTATAGGAGACCTTTAAATGAAGAACAAAAGAGAAGCTGATCACTTCATCACGACCTAGGATGTTCTACATCGTAACAAAGGGACCAAACTCGAAGAACTAGGGAACTGACTTCTTTGTCGAGACATACAACGCCTGCACGATGACAACTAAGGAGGGGACTGATTGCTTTGTCATGACACATGTTCTGATGTATCGCGACATCAACCCTTGGATGCGTTCTCTGCACCAAGTGAAAGGCGTTTTGGTCTTTCTAATGCCACTTAAACACGAAGGATGGTAGCTGACGTAGAGTTGATGAAAACGGCCGACTAAAGCTATAAAGAGGGCCTTTGGCACTAGGTTTAAACACACCATTTACTAGCTTTTAGTTTTTACTTTGTATTTTCATTTTAGAAATGAGATTGTAGAATTCGCATAAACGTTTGAGGAATTTTTCCAGACAGATTGCCAATACAATTAAAGTTTCTTTTTCATTTGATCTATTCAAATCAATGTTTTCATATATTATTGTTTTGATTATGATTAAGAAAACCATGAGGAACTAATTCCATTTTGGGGAATTAGTGAGTGGAAGTATGATTATTTAATTGTTATTTAACAGAGATTTTTCATTCCGGATCAATTGTTTAGGAAAGGAAGAGCATCAAACAAACACTAGGCCTTACAACCCTAGAACGTCATTTAGGTGGGAATGAACCCAAAATTGGTATTACCCATCCATGAAAACCTTTTTCCCAAACCGGTTTAGATTGTGAAATCTAGCGATAAGTAGTCTCTATCGACTTGCTATGCTGGCGGAAGATCCAACTAGGGTAGTGTAACGCATAGGTTTGTGCAAGTGTACACAGTCGTTATCAAGTATTAAGTAAGTATTGAGTTATCGTCTCCACAGGGATTGTATATGTGTTAAGTCAATTAATTGTAAAATTATATTAACAACTTGGTGAATTAAAAAAAACACAATATGATTTGATAAGTGATGATTAAAATTAAATATATTAAATTAAATACAAATGATCCCTAATGCAAATTATCCTAAGTATGCAAACTAAATGTATGAAATAGATTTTAGCGAGATTAAACATAATTCACAACAATTATAACATAAATAAACTTGGACAATTACTTTAATTAAACGCAATTTATTATCAACATGCTTAATAATGTTCGGAAAAATATTCCATGGCAACTCAATCTTTCATTAGTTTGGAAACAAAATTAGGTCCTTTCGGAATCCTTTACTTAGTAAATATGCATTTTACTGATCCTTATTTACTAAGGGTTTCCTAGAATTCATGTGAGGTAACAGGGACGTGTCAGGTTTGAAACAGTTTAATCACACGAATCTAAAAACTATGCAGATAACAGAGCTTGGTCAGAGTTGTTATGAACCTACAATTTAATCGGGTCAGGATCTAAATTGAGCATGCACATTTCAATTATTTGTCTACTAGCCATCGTCTGGTCAAGATCGCTTAGCTAGTTTTGGTGCATTTCAATCACGTATGAACGAAATATAGGCTTGATATTAATTGAAAACATGATCGATTGAGGCACAAACATCATAAGCATGAATCAAACAAATATTATTTAATCAAAGCAATTATCCTAGCTTAAATAAAATTAAGCTAACATTGTTGTAATCAAGAACAAAGAACACATAGCAAACATTTTTAAATCAAATTAAAGAAACGAAAGAATAAACCCAAATCAAAGTAGCTGTCACCCAAAACTCTGATTGAAGAAGACTGCTTCGCTCCTTCGCTTTGCTCCTTTGCTGATGGGTCTATAAGGTGGCTGACCAAGGGCTCTTTAAGAGGCTTAAGAAGCTAAAATCTCTATGAAGAGATGATGCTAGGCGTGGGGAATAGGGAATGCTAGAAAGAATTGAGAGAGAAGAGAGAGTGTTGGACGAAGGGATGATTTGAAATGGTGAAAATGAGGTCTTATTTATAGTTGAGGAGAGGAGAGTTGTTTACTAAAAATAGAGAAGTTTAATCTCTTCATGTTTCTTCAATGGGTGGCCAGCCATCACTCAAGGATTTTGAGTGATTTTTTGCTTATTTTAAGCAATTTTCATGGCATATCAACTAAGGACTGAGACTCGATCAAGAGTAAATCTTTGGGCCAATCTCAAATTTCTTCAATATTGCAAGGACCTTGTGCAATTAAACCAAAAAGTGGTTTATTTGAGCAGCCATGTGTAGCCGAAATTGGGTTGACTTGGTTTTTAATTTGGACGATTTTGTGATCCAGTGAAGTTATTAGACCTGTCCGAAACAAATTAATATAAAGGACCAAAAAATAAAATTAACCCAATTTAAATAATTAATTAAACCCAAATTATTAATGAAATATTTTATAATAAATTATTAAATATAGTTTTATATTTTGTTATTTAATTTAATCATGCTTGGCCCACTTTATGTCTTAAAAATATAATATGTTCAAATAGTTATAAAATAAGTCATTTTATGCATGAAAACTATATAATAAAGCATAAAATCACATTTTAATAATTTCTATGTCCTAATTTCATATTTTCACATATTTCATTAATTTATTAAACATTTACTTAGTTTTAACAATGAATTCAAGTAAAAAGGTGATAAATTATATAGGAAAAACCTATATATTTTTCAGTTTATAGGTAGTGATTGGTTGATTGAAGGAAAATCCCCAAAACTCAACAATTGAATAACTCATACTGAAGCGACCTAATATCCCCAAAGTCGTTTATTGATTTTCTACATCTCAACTTTTTACTTTTTATTTCTTTTCTTTTTATGCTTTGCACAAACAAACTTTTTATTTTATTTCGTACTATAATCCCTAAAATTATTACTAATTACTTTTATACTTTGCAAGGATCTAATTTACTATTGCCTCACTCCTCCTTTGGGTACGATCCTCATAATACTACCAAGTGTTCTGATCGGCTGCTTAACGTCACAGCAATATTGTGCAAGCGTACACTGTCAATGCAAGTATAGTAGACAGATGTGAGTTTGTCAGATATCAATCCCACGAGAATGGTTGTCTTTTGTTTATTAATGTCAGTGCAATTAACAAATAAAAGCAAGATAAATTGTGAGAATAGTTGTCGGAGCAATAACTAAAAAAATAAAAATGAAATATAATATTGATAAAATGGGATCCCCAACGTGAATATTCAACAGAATACTATGTCCTGCTCATAGGATATGAAAGGATAGGTAATTGTCACTACAAAGAAGTGCAATGAATATCTTACCAAGCTTAACTTCTATATTTGATCTAAGACTTAAACATGCACATTAACCACACCTTTCGATGATAACATTGCAACACAATTAAGAACAAGTGGATTAAATTTCTCTAATCCCCAAGCAACTTTCACTGTCAATGCTTGTTAGCTTAAACTATCACTGCACCTTCTAATGACAGTGACTGCAATAACACTTCCGTGCTAAAAACATTAAAACCCAAAGATTAAATAGAAGAAGGAAGAATGAATAAAATAACATTTAGTCCATAAATCATGTGTTCTTCCATACAAACATGAAATAAACAGTAATCACCAGCATTTATAGAAGAAATGTAAAACAAGCAAGTGGAGAATACTATTCCTAGACAATTTGACTTGCTCTCTCACTTCTCTCTTGTGTCGCACTTAGGGCTCCTCGTCAGGAGCTGGTCTGCATCTCTTCACGTCAGTTCACCCGTGGGAGCTTAAGCCTCCATACCCGAAAGCTTCAAAGATAAGTTGAAGAAGAATATGGCACCCCCAAAAAGATCTCCTTTTTCTCTTTCCTTGTGAGTATTTATATCCTTCCAAATTGTGTAGGTGTCCTTTCATCGGAATCAAGTTGTCGTTGGTCGTACAAGTTGGTTATACCAGACTGGACAACTCACACATTTTTGTTCTTATTCAGACAGCTGTCAGGTGTGGCGACAATCCTGGACGCAATCTGAAAATACTCATGCAACGACATTAGTACCAAAACATTACAAAATTAAGGGTAACTAGGCTAAGGTCCATTGAGTTAGAAAATGCAATTTACTAAACTAAAAACTGCTAAAATATGTGCTAAAGATAACTAAATGGGAAGAACTTAACCAATAAGTAGAGAGAAAACAACGGTTCTTTCCAGCACTATCATGTTCCATTGTAACACACTATATTTACAACCTGACCCATATACTTGCGGAAGCCTGAAATCTATACCGAGGGAGAGTACGTTCGGAGACGGTCAAGTTGTTGGCGTCGTTGCCGGGAAGGCAACGCTTTAGTGATTTTTATTCTTCCTTTTCTATTAGAATAATTAGGAAATTTTTAGGTTATAGATACGATTTTCTTTATTTTGTTTTTAATTTTATTTCCTTTACTTTACTTACAAAATAATGAAAAATGCATTAGGGATTTTTTTTATTTAGAATGGTTACAATCTAGTATTGCTCGACCATCAATTTATCATAGTCGTTTTGAATTAAATTCATCTTTAATATCTTGGATTACTGACAATGTTACATTTTCTGACCCTTTAACAGAAGACCCTACTGCATTCTTATGGAAATTCGAGGCAATTTGTAGTACCGTCTCATATACATGGGTAGCTCCGGGTGTGATTAGATTATTATTGATTCCTTTTGCTTTAAACTGGAAGGCAAAGTCGTGGCTAGATTCATTACCCCCAAACATTATCACCACTTGGGAAGAATTTGTATACTATTTCTTTAACAAATGATTTCTATGCCTAAAATTATGCAGGGATAAATACAAATGTTTCATTTCAGCCAAACGATGGCAGAGACATTTGGATAAGCTTGGGAGCCATACTCCAATCCATACTAAGAGGAGGCATTCATGTTACTATATAAATTCAGCACTTCTATGATGGGTTGAGTAAAGAAAACAGACGCAAAGTAGATATTAGGACTGAGGAAGTATTTGGACCAAGACTTGGCAAGATGTTACGGACATACTGGAAGTAGCAAGTGCAAACGAAATATTCTGGGAAGAATAGTATGAACCCTTAAGTGAATCAAGCAAACCTGTATGCAAACAGATTGCCACCAGTCATTACAAAGAAGAAGACTCTGAGGATGAAGGATCTGTGGAAGAAGAGTCAAATGTTGAGTCTATAACAACCCAATTGGAATGGTGGCAGTGATAACTCTTGAAAAGAGTTATATAACATACTTTTGTTAGAACTTTTTTCCTGTTCTTAAGTAAATTTGTTACAGTTGTAAAAGTCCAATTTTGTCCGAGCTAGTAAAAAAACTCAATTTTATTATTTATTTATTTATTATTTTATAAATGTAAATAAATAAATAAAATAAATAATACAATAAACCCAGTTTGAAAAAGTCCAAGTCCGTTATAAATTACCCAAAAAAATTAAAAATAAACAATCCAAAAACCTAATTACAATAAACCCAAACACCTAGCCCAATCTTTACAAGCCGAACATTAAAAAACTAAACAACCCTAAAACTAAAAAAACCTTAGCCAGCTACCTTACCCTTTTTGCTACTGTCGCCACCACGAAAGCAACATTGCCCACACTGCCGCCTCGTCGTCACTGCCCTCGGATCCAAGATGCCACGATCTACACGTAACTCAGATTTACACACAATCGAAAAATCATTGTAAATCCATGTTATAAAAATATGAAGATTGAATGTAAAGTTTTTTTACGGATTTTTTAATAACATTTAGTAGTTTTTGAGCAATCGGATAGGCATCAATCAAGACAAAGCAATCAATTTTTTATAAGGTATTAAGATGTTTTTCTCGAAAGTAAAAAAAAGGGAAAAATAATAAAAGCATAGATTTAGGGCTTACCCAACCATTCGGCTCCCACCACCGTGGGTGGTGGTCCTTTCCTTCAAATCCATCGTCTTCATCGGAGTTCGGGTTTAAAAAAACATAAAATCGAAAGGTTTTTGGTTGGGTTTCTACTAAAAATAACCCCAAATCTGGGATCAGATTTAAAAGAAGATTTAAAAAATATTTTTTGGGGAATTTTTCGGCCATCGTAGGCGGTGGTCGTCGTCACCGGTGACCGGCGGCACGCAGCGAAGCCACACTGGAATTCCATGGCCTGCCAAACCTTCATTTGAGAGAAAAGAGAAAAGGAGAAAAAGAGTGGGTTTTTTTTTAAACAAAAGAGCAAATGATTTTTTTTTAAAATTTTCACTTATATAAAGAGTCAAAACGGCTTCGTTTTGGCCTAAGTACAATAGGCATCAAAACGACGTCATTTTAAGCTCTGACCCGCCGACTCGATCCGACCCTAGGTAAGATCCGCATGTTTTAATGTGGATGGGATAATTGCCTATTTGGTCCTTTCGCAATTTAAGAGGTTTTAATTTAGTCATTTTTGCATTTTTTTATATATTTTAATTTAGTTCTTTAATTTGTTAACGTTTACAGTTAAGTCTTTAATTTAATTTAACCCACTTATATACTCTTTTTATAATTTTGACCCCTGATATTTTAATATTCATTTGATTGAGTCCCTCTTATATCTTATTTATTTATTTATTTTGCATGACTTTAGTTAATTATTTTATTTATTGTTATTTTTCATATTTTTTCATTATTTTCATAATTTCCTTATTAAATTGGATTTAGTTATTAGCTAATTATTTGTATATGTTGCATTTTTATATTTTTTTCCTTTTTCATCTAATTATATTAATTTGATTCCATAGTTTGAGAATATTCTTAATTGATTGATATTTATTGTCATTATTATTTTATTATATTATTAATTGTATTTATTTAATTTATCTTATTCATGTATTTTTTATATTTATTTATTTTGTCATTATTGTAAATTATGTACATATTCATTTTTGCATAACATTTTAATTCATTTCAGAAATACATAAATTATTTTAAAAATTGAGACAATGTTCCTTATTCCAGTAATTTGAGAGAATTATGCCTAACTCACTAGGTGTGATTTTTTTCTTTGAACCGAGATAATTAAATACCCTATTTAAAATTAAAAAATACGAGATTCTAAGATAATAATTAAAAATGCTTGTTATTTTTGAAAATTCAAATTGTTCTATCCTAACTTACTGGATGTGACTTTTTTATTCGAAATAACGAGCTTTCTTCGTAATTTTTTTTAAAAATGAACAAATATATCATTCATGCATTTAAGGATTGTAATTTAAATTTTTCTTGAGTTTTTAATTTTCAACAAATAAAACTTCAAACAATCGATTAGGTACCAATTTTTGGGCGTATAGGGGTGCTAATTCTTCCTCATGCATAACCAACTCCCGAACCCGTTTTATGGTTTCAAAGACCAAAATTGCTGTTTTAATGGTTTTAAAATTTTACAAGGTGATCCAATCACACCTATTTTAAAAACATTGGTGGCGACTCTGTTTTTCGTTTTTCAAAATATAATTCGAGACTTTTTTCAAAAAATGGTTTCGACAGCTTGCGACTCCACTAGGGACAATAAGAGAAAGTCAAGCCGTAAGTCGATTATTTTTGGTCTTTTTGTTGAAAATTTAAAATTCGGTTTAATTTAATTTGTGATCTTTTGCATTTCATTGGTGTTCTATATATGTGTTTGTTTTGCTAATACTATGTTGATAGTTCTATATATATGTCTATGTTTTTGCATACACACATTTGTTGCTACACCTCTTAAGTGGAAGTGAGAAGCTACTCCTTCGTAAGGTTTTCACCTTCGTGTAGGATAGTGAGTCGCTTTCGGGATATATTCGTACCTATGTTTTCGTGAGGGTTTCACCTCCATGCAAAGAAATGTATCCCCCTGAACCGAACTCGTTCGTATGAGCCTATAATGGGTGCAGATTGAGGAATCTACTGGTTCGGGTACCCTTGCTCTAGAACTCAAAACTACATATAATGAACCCTAAGTACCAACCCTAGGTAGAACTATGTCGAACTTTTAGCAACTACCCAAAATAGATGCGTAGATTATTTGTTGTAAGTTATGAATTTCTTGATAAATTTTATGATGATTGTACTGACTTGCTTTATTTTTGTCTTATGTTGCAGTGCATCCTCATATTAGGAAAGGTATTCATTTAAGCTCGATTACTAGAAGAGAAATGATCATGGAAAAAGGGTATCTTGATAAGGTAGAAGACAATGAGGCCGTGCGTATGTGGTAAGAGGATAAACAATATGAGAAGGGTGATAGCCTAGCTGAAGGTCATGTATCGGATTACTAGGATTTTACTCGGATTTGTGTGCCTCAAAATAGTCTACAAGAGTTGAAGGAGATATGGGATTTGTGGGATGATGGAATGAAATAGACTTTCTATCGTGAGTATGGGGATCTACTGTATTTTCTAGAATTAAGGTGGACAAGCATCTCTTCCAAGCCCTTGCACAGCACTGGAACCCGACCTATAGTTGTTTCACCTTTGGGAACATGGACATGATGCCCATGATTAAGGAGTACTGCTTTGCTATGTTGCCCTAAGATTCAAGTAAACAAATCCTACTCGAGAGTTGCTAGTGTCCCAACCTTTCTTAAGAAACTGATGAACATTATGGGGATGAGCAAACAATGGGTTACAACTCGAATTAAGGTAAAGGGCGACAACAAATGCATCACTTGGAAGAGCTTGCAAGATTTGATCTTAGCGTATCCAGATGCAAGGAAAAAGGTTGATATATTTGCTCTCAGTTTATATGGATTGGTTATCTTTCCTAAGGCTTTAGGGCACATAGAGGAGGCGGTCACTGATCTATTCGACCGGTTGAAATTCGACCAGGTGGATAAAAGGGTCACACCTATTGCGGTAATTTTAGCTGAGACTTTTAGATCGTCGAATGCATGTCAAAGAGGAGGTGAAGGAAGATTTATAGGTTGCACACCACTATTGATGGTTTGGTTCCATAATCACTTCTAAAAGGTGGAAAAGGTTTCCTGCCAAGTGTTTTCTGTGAGTTATTCCCATTTGAGGGAATTTGTGGCTACACAAAGGGAAGAGGACATTTCTAAGGAGAAGTGGATGACAATACTTCATAGTCTCTGAGACAAAGACATAGAATGGCGAGCACCGTGGTTCATTCCAGATGAAATCTTTTATCGATGCGGAGATTTTGATTGGGTTCCATTACTGGGGATATGGTGAGCTATAAGATATGCCCCTTTGTTAGTAATGAGACAGTATAGATCAAGGCAATTCATCCCAGTGACTCAGGGTCTAGCTCAGTGTGAGTTTGCATACAAGGGTGAGAACAATAAGAAAAGGGTCCAAGAGATATCAAATGCCTGGAATCAAGTTCACAAAATGAAGACATTTGCTGCAAATCCCATGGTAACCTGGGAATATGATGAGTGGAGGGATAGGAGAATCAATGATAACATCCCCGTGCCGAATCCCAAAAATGTCTGCCCAATTGAGGAGCATTTGCAAGTAGTCCCATCAGAATTAGAGATCATAAAGCAAGACTTTGAAAAGAAAAGTTCTAAATTGGGGAAGAAGATAGAAACATTAGAAGAAGAAAAGATGTAGTTAGGATTGGATGTTGATATCCAAAGGTTAGAAGCCGAGAAGCTGAGGAAAGGAAAGGGAAAGGCTAAGGAAGGCTTGGATGGTTTGAAGAAGGATTACAAGATGCTCTGTCAATCAATGAGAACCGCTAGGTTAGGTAAGACATCAGAACAATGGCAACAAGAAATCCAAGAGGAAAGGATTCAAGCGGATCAGTGGAAGAGAAAGTTTCAAGATGCTTAAGTCCAAGGAACTAATTCCATAAATTGTGTTATTGATGAATAAAGAATCCATGAGGAACTAATTCCATTTTGGGGAATTAGGGACTGAATGTATGAATAATTGGTTTTTTTTACAAGGATTTTACCTTTTGGATCAACTATTTGGGAAAGGAAGAACATCAAACAAACACTAGGCTTGACAACCCTAGAAAGTCATCTAGGTGGGAATGAACCCAAAATTGGTATCGCCCATCCGTGAACACCTTTTCCCCAAACCGCTTTAGATTGTGACATCTAGCGATAAGTAATCTCTATTGACTTGCTATGCCGGCGAAAAATCGAGAGATCCAACTAGGGTAGTGACTAGTTGATTGGAGGAAAATCTCCAAAACCCAACAATCAAGAAAATCATACGGAGACGACCTAATTTCCCCAAAGTTGTTTATAAGATTTTCTACAACTCTACTTTTACTTTATTTTATTTTTCTCTTTTTATTTTTATGCTTCCAAAACACTCTTCAATTTTCCTTTGTACTATAAACCCTAAAATCAATACTAATTAATTTTATTCTTTGTAGGGATTTTATTTACTATAACTTTATGCCTCCTTTGGGTACGATCCTCGAAATACATCCAAGTGTTGGGTTGTAAACACACTATATTTACAACCTGACCCATATACTTACGAAAAGTTGAAATCTACACCGAACGGGAGTACTTTCGAGGGAAGTCATTAACAAGATATCAGGTTGCCATGAATTTATTTCGCAACAAACATGAACATGATTATGATTTAATTAAGTAATTAAAGCAATTAACCTAACACATTTATGTCATATTGATTAAAAGTTTAAAATTTGTGCATTTGAATTAATTTTTATTTTTAACTTAGTTAGCTTTAATTTAGATTAATACTTTTCAAAATTATTATCTTTTCCCTAACCAAATTTTTTATTAATTATTTCATAAATATTTTTCCTATCAACATTTACTTGTCACTTTATTACTTGATACGATTGTGTAAACTTGCACATTTCCATCGTTTCAAATTAAAATGGGTCTCTCTACTTTAGGCCTTAAATTGGGTATTGGGTTTGTAATTTACGTTTGGGTAGTTAGGTAATTGGGTTGTAAAGGGACTTGGACTTGCTTTTTGTAAATTAAAATGAACTTTTAAGTTTTTGATTTATTTGTTTTACTTTTGTTTGGGCCCGACCAAATTGGGCTCTAACAGCTACCCTCTTTGCTTGTTGTCGTGCAACGGGGACGAAGCAAAGACTAGAAGGAGGACCAATTTCGTCCAATCCCACTAAATTTGGCTTCTTTGGTGCTTCTTCAAATATCTTGCTTTTTACTTCATTGGTTGCTCAACTCCACTGTATCCGCTTCTCTACAACTTTAGGAAGATAAGATTTAATGTCGTGACTTTAATCTGTCCCTCTGGATTTAGGGGTATACGATTTGATCTAGTAGCTTCAATCTACCCCTCTAGATTTGGGGTATAATACTGGATATGATGGCTTCAATTCGCCCTTCTAGATTTGGGGTATAAGATCGGATGTAATGGCTTCAAATTGCCCATTTCAATTTGGGGTATAAGATTGGATGTGATGGCTTCAGTGTGCCCCTTTAGATTTGAGGTATAAGACTGGATGTGATGACTTCAATCTGTCCATCTGGATTTGAGGTATAAGATTGGATGTGATGGCTTCAATCTGCCCCTCTGGATTTTGGGTATAAGACTGGATGTGATGGCTTCAATCTGCCCCTTTGGATTTTGGGTATAAGAATAGGGTGGGATGGCTTAAATCTACCCCTCAAGATTTGGGGTATAAGATTAGATGTGATGGCTTCAAGCTGCCCCTCTGGATTTAAGGTATAAGACTAAATGTGATGGCTTCGGTCTGCCCTTCTAAATTTAAGGTATAAGATTGGATGTGATGTCTTTAATTTGCCTCTCTAGATTTGGGGTATAAGACTGAATGTAATGGCTTTAATCTGCCTTTTTTGATTTGGGGTATAAGACTGAATGTGATGGCTTTAATCTACCTTTTTGATTTGGAGTATAAGACTAGATGTGATGGCTTCAATCTGCCCTTCTTGATTTGGGGTATAAGATTGGATGTGATGACTTCAATCTGTCCCTCTGGATTTGAGGTATAAGACTGGATGTGATGGCTTCAATTTGTTTTTTTGGATTTGGGGTATAAAACTGGATGAGATAGCTTCAATCTGTCCCTTTGGATTTGGGGTATAAGACTTAATACGATGATTTCAATTTGCCCTTTTAGATTTGGGGTATAAAATTTAATGGTCATTGGTTCATCTCGCCATTCCCCGGGGAATAAGATTTGTAGAATATGTTTCTTTGGCATTTTATCCATGCACTTAGGATGCTATGATCGAAATGAGTCAAATGCTCCTAACTAAATGAGTATGCATGATATTGGTATGAATGTCATTTTTCAAAATGATTTTATTTTCTTTGTCCTTAGGTCGATGTGGATTGTCATTTGTCTCAGTTCTATCACTGGAGTGATACCCTGTCTTCTTTTGGGCTTGCAATGAAACTCGACGGAGTAGTCTCAGTTTGAGCTACTTGTTTTAAGTTTTGTTCTTTTCTAGTGGTCCTGTTTCAGGTCCTTGTACCATTTAGGAATTTTTCAGAGCGATATGCCTAGATCCTTGTATGTTTTGTTCAATTAGTCCATTATCCATTATTTTAATACAAAAATAATTGAACAAGGTCGTAAAAGGATAAGATTGAATTTTATTGGAGACAAAGCTCAAATGAAAGGATTGAAAATGACAATCATTGGTAAAAAATCGCGAAGTACAAAATCAACAAAAATGAAATTAGGTGCCCTATTTATCAAAGTATGAGCTTCTCTGAGTATACTTGATGAGGACCACCCTGAGCCTGATATGTGTTTTAGGGAACTTGGAGTGCTTTTTCGATGCCTTAAGATGTAAAGTTCCTCCATCTTGTTACTTTTGAGGGAAATGACCATTACAAATCCACTCTTTGCTCCCAATTTGAGTCGCCCTTTTTGGGTTTTCAACTCAAAATTCCTTTGGTTTCAAGACGCCCTTTGCGGGTTTTCATCTTGACCTATCCTTTTTCTTTTTTATTTCTTTTCTTTTCTATCTTTCTTTCTTTCTCTTTTTTTAGGTGAAATACTTCTTCACCGAGTTTGAATTTACGGGATTGTGTCGATCTTTACCATCCATTTTAGTTAGAATGAGAACTCCTTCAGAGAAGGCTTTCTTTACCACATAAGGCCCTTCCCAATTGGGCATCCATTTTTCTCAGAAGTCTTTTTGTATGGGAAGTATCTTTTTTAGAACCAGATCTCCCTTGTGGAACTCTCTGGGACGAACCTTTTTGTCATAAGCTCATATCATTCGTTTTTGGTACATTTGACCATGACGGATAGCTCTTAATCTTTTTTCTTCGATCAAGTTCAGCTGATCATATCTGGCTTGGATACATTTTGCCTCATCTAACTGTAATTCTGACAAGACTCAGAGAGAAGAAATCTTAACCTCAATAGGCAAAACTACATCTATTCCATATACCAGTGAAAACAGTGTTGCACCAATAGAAGTTCTGATAGAGGTTCTATAAGTAAAGAGGGAGAATGGTAACTTCTCGTGCCAATCTTTATAAGTCTCTCTCATCTTAGCAATGTTCTTCTTGATGTTTTTAATAGCTGCCTCCACTGCCTCATTTGTTTTTGGGCGATAAGTAGATGAATTGTGATGTTTGATCTTGAATTGGTTGTAAACCTCCGCTATCGTGTTGTTATTTAAATTCAATGCATTGTCAGATATGATTCTTTTTGGCATCCCATATCGACATATGATCTCCTTTTTTAAGAATTTGCTAACTGTAGACTTCGTGATGTTGGCGTAAGAAGCAGCTTTCACCCACTTAGTAAAATAGTCGATAACCACAACGATGAACCTATGCCCATTAGAAGCCTTCGGTGAAATTGGTCCGATAACATCCATGCCCCACATAGAAAAAGGCCACGGAAAAGTCATGACATGAAGATGCGACGGGAGTACATGAATTTTATCTCTGTAGATCTAGCATTTGTGGCATCTCTTAGCATAATTAATGCAATCACCTTTCACGGTGGACTAATAGTATCCAAATCTCATAATTTGCCTGGTCATTATGAAACCATTCACATGCGTTCTACAAAGGCCCTCGTAGATTTCTTCTAGGATTTTTCTAGCCTTAATGACGTCGACATATCTTAGCAACACTTGATCCTTTCTGTTTTTATGCAAAACTTCTCCGTCTAGGACATATTCATTTGCAAGCCTTCTTAGTGTCCTTTTATCATTCTCAATAGTTTGCTCTGTGTACTTGCGATATTTTACATATTATAAGATATCTTGGTACTAATGATGGTCGTCCCTTTATTCCTTTTCAATGTCGCAACAATAGGCTGGAGCCTCGTAGATGCTCATTTGATTGGGTTTTACATCTTCTAGCCTGTTTACTTTAATCATCGAGGTGAGAGTGGCCAGAGTGTCAGCCATTTGATTTTCTTTCGTGGGAGGTAATGAAATGTGACGTCATCAAACTCCTTAATTAACTCAAGAACCAACATTCGGTAATCAATCCGCTTGGAATCTCTTGATTCCCATTCTCCCTCGAGTTTGCTGGTGAAAGGATAGTGGTCTCCTTCTAGTGATACCGAGACTACCCTAATTCCATTACCCGTGGCATTTGAAGCGTCATCAAAATTCAGTTTCCAAGGATGTTCTATTGTGGTGCCCTCTTCAGTGGTTGCAACGTACATTAGATCTTCATTTGGGAAGTCGAATTTTAATGGCTCATAGTCCTCTAGAGCTCAGCTAGCTAAGAAGTCTGCTATCATGCTCCCCTTTACTACCTTCTGGTTTACATAGATTATATTGAACTTAGAGAGTAGGATTTGCCACCTAGACATTCTTCCATTTAGTGTGGTCGACTCCATCATGAATTTCAAATTTTGAGATTAGCCAAGTCGTGTGGTACAACATGTATTGTCTTAATCTCCGAGTTGTCCAAACTAAGGCGCAACATAGTTTTTCAATCGACAAGCACCTTGTTTCGCAATCAGTGAACTTCTTACTAAGGTAATATATCACGCTTTTCTTCTTTCTAGACTCATCATGTTGGCCTAGTACGCATCTCATAGAATTTTCAAAAACTACCAAGTACAGGATCAAATGTTTATTAGGACTTGACGGCACTAAAATTAGAGCATTGGACAAATAATGCTTGACCTTGTCAAAAGTCTTCCGGCATTCATCGTCCTACACACCTGGGTTGTGTTTCTTAAGAAGATAGAAGAAGAGGTCACATTTCTCAGTTAATTGTGAGATGAACCGAGCGATGTAATTCAATCTCCCTAAGAAACCTTGAACTTCTTTTTATGTATGGGGTGGTGGTAACTCCTATAAGGCCCTGACCTTATTTGGATCAATCTCAATTCCTCTCTTGCTGACAACGAAGCCTAACAACTTGCCTGAAGTAGCTCCAAAAGTGCATTTTGCTGGGTTAAACTTTACCTGAAATTTCCTCAATCTTAAGAACAGTTTCCTTAGGACCTTCACATGTTCTTCCCCTGTTCGAGACTTTGCAATCATATCATCGACATAAACCTAGATTTCTTTATGCATCATATTATGAAACAAAGTCACCATGACTTTTTAATATGTTGCCCTCGCGTTTTTAAGTCCAAACGACATTACTTCTTGACCACTTGGAGGAACAGGGTCTATGTTGGCTACCCATTCTGAATATTTGACCACTTGGAGGAAACCAGCGTCAAATTGCTTCTTGACCTCGTCTTTTATCTTCAGAAATATGTCAAGTCTCATCCTTCGAAGCTTTTGTTGAATAGGTTTGCATCCTTCCTTTATGGGGAGCCTATGTACCACAATGTTAGTGCTTAGGCCAGACATATCTTGGTAAGACCATGCGAAAACATTCTTAAACTCTTGGAGAAACTCAATAAGATCTCGTCTTGTTTCTATAAAGGTAGCTGTTCCAATTTTTACTTCTTTATTCTCGTCTTCATTCCCTAAACTCAGAATTTCCACTGACTCTTTATGAGGTAAGATATGTTTTTCCTCTTGTTCTATCATTCTTAACAAATCGGGAGACAAGTTACAACCTTGATCATCTTCAAAGTCCTAAGGTTCTTTTGAACACATAACTTGCTCAAAATGAGGTTTTGAGTCAGTATCAGCATCACTCACATCCTTGATATCCAATGACCTATTTGAGGGAAAAAAGGAGATCCAAAACAAATGAATTTAAGTATGGAATGAGTATGAATGAATAGAACGTTTTGTCAATTTGTACAAGAATGAAAATATTTTTCAATTTAAACAAGAACAAATGAATTTAAGAATGGCTAATTATATGGTGTGAAATGTTTGTTAATTTGGACAACAACAAATGAATTTAAAATATTTGTCAAATGAGACAAAAATGCATTGTTTTCATTAAAATAAAAGATAATAGTTATGTGCCCTTTACAAAGGATCATTATTGCTCTCGGGCTTAGAGCAATAAGTATGTTCTGAGGTCCTAAAAGCTACAGTGAGTTCCTCTATAGTCCAATTAATCAGAATGCTTCTAGGAGCATAAGGATGAATTCTTGATAGATTTCAATTTCCACTCCCTTCTTCGAATATGGCATTAATGCTCCTATACTCGACCACCACATTTAGCCCTTTATCCGAATGATTAGGCAATGGGTTCTCCGCCGTGTTGGGCCTTGCAGGGTCATCAAACCTCATGATTCTCATTTTAATTAATCTTTCTATCGTCTTCTTAAAAGTAATGCAGTTTTCGATCGAATGCCCTGTTACCCCCGTGTGGTACTCGCATTGAGCATTCGTGTCGTACCATTTTGGGAATGGGGGTTGCATTGATTCTACATAGAGTGGCGACACAACACGGGTATCGAGTAGGTTCTGCTACAACTCTTTATATGTCATGGGGATAGGGGTAAACTGAATCCTTCCATTATTTAACCTTGGTTCATGTCTCGGGGTACCTCTGTTGTTAGCTGCTATGGCCCTAGGTTACACCATTACTACCGGCTTTGAGTAGCTTGTCCTACTATACAGGCTTGTGTTGTTTATCTCATTTTTCTCCTTAAGGGTCACTCTCTTGGCACCTTCTCTTGCATCAATCTTCCCGCTCCTGATCGCGTTTTCGATCATCTCTCCGGACATAACCATGGCAGAGAAGCTCTTAGTAGCACTCCTCAGCAAATGGTTAATGAATGGAGCCTTCAGGGTATTGATAAAAAATATGGTTGTTTCTTTTTCCATCAAAGGTGGTTGTACTTGCCTTGCTATGTCCCTCCACCTCTAGGCATACTACTGAAAGCTTTCACTTGGTTTCTTCTCCATATTCTATAAGGTGAGTCTATTGGGCATCATGTTAGTTACATGAATATACTAGTTCAAGAATTCCTGTGCCAAATCCTTCCATGAGCTGATTTTGGCACTGGTCAACTGATTGTACCATTTCACAGTTGATCTCGTTAGACTGTCTTGAAAATAGTGGATTAGTAGTTGGTCATTTTGTACGCACCCCATCATCTTCCTGCAGAACATAGTGATATGCACCTTAAGGCAACTCATCCTATTATACTTTTCAAATTATGGAGTATTGAATTTGGGAGGAAGTACTAGATCTAGGACCAAACTTAATTCCTTAGCGTCCACCCCACAGAAGATTTTGGCTCCTTTTATCGCCCTGACTTTTCCTTTTAACAATTTTTATCGCTCTTCCCACTATTTAGGGAGCTCCATTCTCGCTCTTTCCATCTCCATAATTTCATCAAAGTCGAGGACGACAGGATTCGTGATGTTATCTCCTAGGTTAGATCCTGATCCCATTGGATAATTAGTTGGCCCTGAAGTACCAGTAGCAAGTTATTGTGTTCTTATGGTAATAGGAGCCCCTCGTGAGTACGTTTCTAGTGGAACTTGGTTGTGTGGAGGTGAATAGCCTGGGGGTGAATGGGATCCTCGTCTTCTTCTGTAAGATTTATTTCAGGACCTTTTCCTCTATCAACCCTGTCTTTTAACATTTGAGCTAACTGGCTTATCATGTTTCTTTGTGCTTGGATAATCTGGTCTTTCATATGCTGCTGCATTCTTGTAATTTGGTCTTGCATTTGCTCTTGGATGTCCCTTTGAGTTTGTTCGAGCCTTTCTATTCTCTAGTCCATGGCTATAGATTTATTGCGGGTATTGTAACGGTGTGGGTTATCAATGGTTTCTATTGTAACTATTATAATTTTAATTAATTAGGGATATTTTCTTGGAATTAGATGCATGTTAATAAAATGCAATGCTTATGAATGTATGTATGCATAAGAAAGGAATTGATTCTTAGTTCAATTATGTTAGAACAACTTTACTAGAAAACAAATTTCTTTACGTAAGGCAGATACATATATGGTCGTGCCTTAATACCCAAAACCTTAATCTTCCTAAGGAATCAAGCTAATTTTTCCCCAATTCGACTTTGATTTCAAGCTCAAAACATTAGCTTGAATTGCTAGGGCCCGTAAGTGGTTAGTCACTTCTCGTGCTTGGGTCAAAGCTTTGCTCGTTGCATGGTCTTTGTCTCTAACCTACTCGTCTGATAGGTTGTCGGTTTCTCCTTATCACCCTTTCTTTGATCACATACGCACAACCACATTGACTTTTACCTTATCAAGGAACCCATTTTCTTATGACCAGTTCTCTATTTAGCAATTGAGCTTAAATCCATATCTTTCCTAGTATGAGGATGTAATGCAAGGAAAGAGGTAAAGCAAGTTAGTATAATCATCATGAATCTTATCAAAAATATAAACGTATAAGACACAAAACCGATGCATTTATCTTTGGTAATTGTTAAAAGTTTAGTATAGTTCTATCTAGGGCAAGCACTTAGGGCTCGTTATATGTGGTTTAAGTTCTAGAGTAAGGGTACCCGAACTAGCAGATTCCTCGATCCTCACCCATTATAGGCTCATACGGACAAGTTCAGTTCAGGGGGACACATTTCTCATATGTTTGTATGGAAGTGAACTTCACGAAAACATAGGTACAGATGTATCCCGAAAGCGGTTCACTATCCTGCATGGAGGTGAAAACCTCATGAAGGAGTAGCTTCTCAATTCCACTTAAAGGGTGTAGTAACAATGCAATGAATGCGAGTAATCTTATGCTAGCAATATCAACAAAATTATCAAAGCAGCACATAAAAATAAAATGCAAAGGATCGTTCATTAAATTAAACCGAATTTTTAATTTTTAACAAAAAATACCTAAAAATAATCTACTTGTGGCTTGAATCTCTTATTTGTCCTCAGTGGAGTCGCCAAGCTATCGAAACCTTTTTTTAAAAAAGTCTCGAATTTATTTTAAAACCAAAAATGGAGTCGGCAACAATCCTTTTTAATTTGGTGTGATTGGATCATAGAAAAATACTTAAGTTTATTTAAACAAAAGTTTTTGTCTTCAAAATCCAAAAATAGGTTCGGGAGTTGATTATGTGTGGGGAAGGATTAGCAGTCTCACACGCCCAAATTTGGTACCTAGTCGATTATTTAATTTTTTAATTGTTAAAAATTGAAAACTCGAGTAAAGTTTAAAATATATTTTGATTTTTTTTAAAAAAATCAAATTTTTGTTAAGGAATGCCCTTTTATTTTGAATCAATCAAGAAAAAAAAGTCATGTCCAAGACGTTAGAGCACAACATTCTTGAATTTTTGAAAATAAAGGTCATTTGTTAACCAAACATTAAATATTTTGATTTAAGATAGGATATTCTGTTATGTAAGTTCAACGAAAAGATCATACCTAATACGTTAGGGTATAATTTTTTGAATCTCTCACATAAAAGGATATTGCCTCGTTTTCTTTTGAAATAATCTAGGTAATATAAAAAATGGCACATAATTTATTTTATTAAAATAAATTTATGAAGCTAGAATAAATATGTGCTTAATTTGCAATTTAGAAAATGAAAAATATGCATGCATGAATAAATTAAATGATTAGACCCAAATTTGAATTAAAAAAAATAAACAATATGTAAATATAAATTGATTATAAAAATTAATAAAATAAATAAAATATATAAAAAGGATCAGATTTTAAAAAAACAGAACAAAGGGGCAAAATTTAAAAAGAAAAGAAAAATTTTGAGGGTTAAATTAAAATCAAAAATAAAATTTTAAGTAAAAAATAGAAACAAACGGGGACAAACCCTAATACTTAAAAAAGTAAAGGACTGTATGGGAAATTTTCCCAAATCATGACATGTGTTTGCCACAAGGATTAGTGGTCAGAGGACCAATCTAAAAATAGAATCGAATTTTTGGGCCAAATTACAAAATGAAAGAAAGGGTAGATTACGATCAAATTGAAGTAGCCTGTAAAAGCGAAAGGACCAAGGGTGTAAATAGCCTATTGGTCCAAAAACACGCGGATCTTGAGATCTCTGGGTCGAATTCGGATCGTGGTGCCTAAACGGCACTGTTTTACATAGCCATATAAGGTAATTTTTTTACAAAAAAAATTCATTTCTTCAATATTTCTTAAAAAAAAAACCTCCTTCACTTCTTCCTTTTCCCTCAAAGCCCTTAGGGTCAGACTTAAGGGTCCGCTGTGTAGCCACCGTGGGCCGTCGTCATCGACGGCGGCGACTACCACCTACGGCGACCGAGAGTTCGAAAAAAAAAGTTTTCAATGCTCGTCTTGTTGCTCCGAAGCTGGATCTAGGGCTTAAAAATCCAAATCTGCCCTTAAAATCCCTCACCATCTTAAAACCATTCGAGTTCCTAAATTTTTTAAGGGAAAACCTCCTTTCCCTATTTTTTGAAGCCCCCACGTGACCATCAATGGGTCCGGAGGAGTTCTTCATGGCCATGACACACTACCCATCATTGGAGGCAAGCCTCAGCCACCACGACGATGGTGCTCAAGTGAGTCCCTGACTCTTTTTCTTTTTTGTATCTTTGTTCTTTTATTTTCGAACTGAAAAAAATGGGAAATAAATAAAAGAAAATATAATATATATATACACAAGTATATATGAAAACAGTTGTGTGGAACGATGAAAATGTGTAAGTATATACAATCGTATTCAAGTAATAAAGTGACAAGTAAATGTCGAGTATCGTACTCACAGGGACTGTGCTATGAAAAGTATCTATGAAATATTTAATTAACAAATTGGTCAAACACAAGATAATATTTGAGAAGAATATTAACCTAAGTATTCTAAACTAATTAAGCTAAGTTGAACTAAAACTAAATTATATTCATATGCACGATTTCTAAGAGTTTTAATCAATATGACATAAATGTTTCAGGTTAATTGCTTTAACTACTCGATTACATCTAAGCTATGTTCATGCTTGTTACGAAACAATGTTCACGGCAACCCGGTATCTTGCTAACTTATGAACAACATTACTTACAAAAATCAATTTATCTCTTGAACATACACCTATGCCAATACGATCGACTAAACTAACCTTTGATAAGTTAATGTGTTATAGCACATACATACATTATGAAATGAATCTATCTCTTGAACATATACCTATGCCAATACGACCTACTAAATTAATATTCATAAGCATGTAAAGGATCAAATGAGGTAACAACATACACCTACATTGAAACAGTTTAATCACAACAATCCTGCAAGTTATGCAAGGCTAGTATTCTCCAATACATAACAATTTTAACCCTCAGCTTTCTTAGAGGATTAAGCATGCACAAATTAAATAGTGTGTCCATTAATCATAATTTCAACGTGCTTAAATGATTAATTCAATAGTTATATCACAAGGGTAATGCAATGATAACTTAGACATGATAATATTTAATTAAACAAAATATTCATGGCCTATAACAGCATAAACGTGATTAAATATAAACAAGCAATAGACACAATCAATCCAACACTTAGAGAATTTAAGCCATTTTAATTAAAGAATGAATAGCATTCATAATAGCATTCATCATATAACAAACAAGAATATAAAAATATGAGAAAAAGAATAGGATTAAATCCAGCAATTTCTCAAGAATAGCTTTCACGTTCTTTGTCGTTCTTGCTCGAATCTTTCCAGATCGAGGTCTCTAATGAACGCTCTAAAAAGTTTATGGAGGGTTGAAGAACTACTCTTTTCCAAGAGAGGAAATCAACAAGGGAATGGAAGGGAAATTATGATGGAAGGCTAGAGAGAATTAGAGAGAAAGAAGAGAAGATGTGAGTGAATTAGTGTGTTGAAGTAAGGAAATGAGGGGTGTATTTATAGGTGGAGATGAGGAGGGGTTGTGTGGCTATGTTTAGCAAAGAAATATCAGCCACACAAAAATGGGTGGCCGGCCATGCATAAGCAGCTTTGACTTGTTCAAAGTTTGCTTAAAATGAGCTAAGAGTGAGAATATAAAACCATGAAAAGTGGAGGGGTTAGAATGAAATTTTGGGAAACTTCAAGGGCAGTTTTGCAAGGTTGAAATGGTCAAAATAATCAGCTGAAAATGTTAGCACATGGACGGCACATGTCTAGCCAAATTCGAGGTGGTTCGACCCTCAGTTGCATACACATCGAGCCACTTCAGCTTAGCCTTTATAATTAATTTTTAATCCAATTTAATTTGAATTAAAAATATAATTATAAACCATAATGTAGCTTCATATTGGACCAACCCTTGACTTGAAAAATATTCTTCTTAGCTCTTCACTAACTCGGTGTAAAAATTGCCTCAACGGTGTAAGCTGTCAGTAGTATCTATCGGGTCGATTTTTACCAATTGTGCAAATCTATTGAAAAATCATCACATTCGTACTCAGTATTTATAAAAATAATTAAAAATCGATATGTTGGTAATTTTAACACAAATTAATTATTTTATAAATAAATTATACCTTTCAACATTAATTTCTCAGAATTTGCATGAAATTAGGTCAAAAATGGTATGAAAAAAGTCTATATATTTTCATCGTTCCATGGTGCTACCCTGAAATTTTTCTGCGATTTTATTGATGTGTTAGTAAAAGAAGAAAACAGATTACATGGTGGCTTAAATAGCCAATAATACAATCATGGTTCTTTCGTTTTTTGCTATTTGTCCCTTGCCTGTTGTCCTGTTCTTCCTCTATTTTGCAGGTTCAATGGCGTAACAGAGGCATTTTTAACGAGCCAATGGTGGTCTCCGCTTCAAGAACGTGGAACTAACATGGCATGAAGGTTGGTAGTAGCTGCAGCAGAAAACCCTAGCAACTTAGGGTTCCAAATTTTTTTATCATGTTAGGCCTCTCTGCTTTGGGCCTTAAATTGGTTATTAGGTTTATAATTTGGGTTTGGGTAGTTAGGTAATTGAGTTGTAAAGGGGCTTGGACTTGGTTTTTGTAAATTAAAATGGACTTATTTTTTTTATTTGTTTTACTTTTGTTTGGGCCTGGACAAATTGGGCTCCAACAATGAGTATTGACTGTATTATCGACTTACTCCTAGTGGACCTTGAAATTGAATGAACTTTTCAAGAAAGAAAAAGACAAGCATCTCAAAGAGGGGCTGAAGAGATGAATTTCAAGAATCAGAATCAAGCAAATCATGCTCAAAATCCTATCCTTGTTGTTGATGATAGGGATAGAGCCTTGAGACAATATGCTGTGCCGTTATTTCATTAGCTTAATTCAGGAATTAGGAGACCTGAAATTGAGGAACAACAATTCGAACTGAAGCAAGTGATGTTCCAAATGCTTCTGACAGTGGGCCAATTCAATGGAATTCCTATCGAAGATCCTCATCTTCATTTGAGATTGTTCAAGGAGGTGGCGACTCTTTCAAGTTAGTTGGAGTACACTCTTATTAATCCTAATTAAACATTGATAATAATTAATATAAATTATAAAGATAAATTTATAATTTTATATTAAGTATTATCAATTGTGCAAATCTGTCGAAAAATCATCAAATTCATACATAGTATTTATAAAAATTATTAAAAATTGATATTTTCGTAATTTTAACACAAATTAATTATTTTATAAATAAATTATACTTTTCGACATTAATTTCTCAGAATTTGCATGAAATTAGGTCAAAAAGGGTAAGAAAAAGTCTATATATTTTCATCGTTCCACACCCCCAAACTTAATTCATTGCTTGTCCCGAGTAATGCACAATTCACAAAAGAGTTGATTATTCCTCCTTATACTTATGAATATGAAATAGTTAAGCATAAAAATGAGAATATAAAAATTATGTAGCTCAAGTATTCTTTATTCAATTATCTTCAATCATCATGCTTATCTCAATGAAACATGTTAAAATCCTATCACTCAATCTTTATTTTCTCAATTAAGAGTAAACTGCAATCACTAAGTTTAATTTATGTCTTCATATGTTGAACATAGCAATTTCTCTCCACTAATGTAGGTAGCATTGAAATCTTGAATCCAATAGGTCTTTTGTATAGGTTGTAATGGAGCTAGACTCATCTTGCATCAGACCTTCAATTTCACCAACTTTTTTTGAACTCTGCATGCTCATATTATTTTCTTTTTCTTTTGAGTACATATGCTGTTTTTTCATTTTCTTTTCTTTTTCATTTCTGTTTTTCTAAGCATCATTTTGTATGTACTATACTTTTGCTGAGCATTTTGGTAGTTCTTCTTAACTCCCCCAAACTTATTTTCAGAACATAATCTTGATAGTCTGAGTCTAGAAGTTGGGACAATTTAGAGATAAGTACAAGAGATAAGATGACTTATAATTGTAGGGTACAAAGAAAATCAGGCCATATAGTCTCAAAGTTGGCTTCAAGGGATAACATTTATCTGGGTTGGCTTGAAAGGCTCACACGGCCCAAACAAATGTTGCATAAATCATTTTCAAAATTCCTTTCTTTCTAGGATTTCGCCTCAAGAAATTACTAAGTCAATTCTAGAGACTTAAACTTTCATGCATACATAGCTTCTATAAGGAATAAAGAATTTTATGATACGATTTCACATATTTTATTAAGAGTAGCATTTTTATCATGGTTCAGCTTAACATCATCACCATTGAGATAATTAAATTTTATTTTTACTAAAGGTTAACATAATTAACATAAATTCAAATTTTCAAGCAAAATTATAACTAAATTCATTAAATAAAAAGAAATAACAACTTATTTAAGAAGTTTTCGATTTTCTGTCCCTCCTACTTAAATTGAACAATGTCCTCATTGTTAAACAATAGAGAACATTAAAAACAAGAATGAATAAATAATGTACACCAGGTAGGATCAAAGAAAAGGAGGTGAGTCAATTTGACTGCTTAAATACCAAGCTCTTCAATGTCCAATCCTAGACATGTACATATTTATTACCACACTCTTATTTTTCTATGTTTGCTCAATTTTTTCTTTTCTTCAACCTCTTAATTTATTATGCAAGAATTAAAACTAACCTTGTGACCTAATCCTAAATTTATTTAAAAATAAATGACTTAAAGTAAAATAACAAAATTTAAAGAAAGACAAGTTCCCCCTTTTATTTATGTTCAGACCCCCTAGACTTTGACTCTCCATTTGCTTGGTAGCCTCTATTATTGCTCGAGTCATCTTGCTCCTTCCTTGTCATTGGAGTTCATGGTTCGAATATGTAATCAGGAAATTCAGGCACAAAAACAAGTGGGTAACGAAACACTTTTTCAAATGCACTTTTAAATGCATCATCTCGTATCTTCGTATATCTTTAAAACGTTTGCTGCTGCCATTGCATGTGTTGCATGCAATCCATCATCTTTGACAGCTCACTTTGAAGTTCAGATGAAGGCGATGGTGGTCTCAGCACGGATCTATTAGGCTCAGGTGTTTGTTCAATCGACTCTATCTCATTATGCTTTCCAATCGATTTTGTTATCGAAAGATCATCTTTAATCTCCACAGGATCTTCCTCAAGGTCTTCCTCAAGATCTTCTTCTTCCTCAAGGTCCTCTTCTTCTTCAGAATCTTCTTCTTATTTAACAAAATCACATGCCACTCTATATAGATCCCAATCAGAAATTGCTCCTTGGTTATATCCTGTTGTATTTATGTCACCAAGAATCTGGGCTTTAAAGCACAACACTGTGATTGTAAATAGGAAATAGGCTTGAGCAGAATGTCTCATGGCATAGTTTCGAATTTCTCTAATGATGATTCTTTCTACATCGATGGTTTTCCCTTTCAGAATTGAATAGAACAACACCATTTGATCTAATGAAACAACAATTCCCTACTGAATAAGTATAAGACTGAATCGAATGAAGTAAAACCACACTTTTGCCATCGGTGTCAAATTCTCTCTACGACATGTATAAATTCCATGCCTTGACAATGACCATTCAGATCCTAGAACTGTAAGTTCTCAAAGATTTTCTTGCAATTTTTCAGCCTCTAAGTTATTCAATAAAGTATGGTATTCATCCTCTTCGAAATCAAGTAAGTGAAAGAACTCATTAATAGTTCTTGACTTTAATGGTACCTTGATTCCTTGGACTGAAATTTGTCTAAGTTTAACTACGGTGAAATTTTCATAAAATTCTCGAACTAGTTCCTCATCTGCACTCGATCGCTTTTCACAAAATAATCCCCAGTTCAGAGCTTCAACAACTTTTTGGACTTTTACCATGAATTTGGTGATTTACTTGTTTCCCAAGTAAAACCTTTTTTAGGCAACATCTATTGATTCCTGAATGTGTTATAATATCTTTCTCTAGCTCTTGCAATGTGGAATTTACCCAAATCTCTTTCTGTTGTGGCACGAGTTCTTTTGCGTGGCATAATTCCAACCTAATCAACCAACAAATGGAAACAAATATTTTTACAACCAACAAATGGAAACAAACATTTTTATAAAATTTAATTAGTAAAAATATTAATAATGTAAAATAAATTAAAAAATCATTAAATTAAAATTAAAAATTAGAAAATAAAATTTTTACCACCTTTTGTTGAAATTAAATCCAAATTAAATTAAGGCTAAAAATAAAAGGGGTTTTTTTCATAAAAAACTTGGAGTTTGAGTATGGAACACACGGCCTAAGTGTGGCTTGGCAGTGGCAGCGAGGCTTTAGCAGTAGTGACACCAGGCGACAGCAGTAGGTTCGATAGCGGTGGCACCAGGCGTAAAGGGTGCCGGGATGTGCGACACCACAACAACAGCTCGCGCAGGACAGGGGCGTGTGGACCAGATGCGCGTTCGGCAAGTCAGACACTTGCGAGGACTTCGATTGTTGCGTCCTGATGGATCCCGATGACTATTGATGGTGGCTACCTAGGGTGATTAGTTTGAAAGGTTGAGTGACTATTCTCTTGAAAGGTAGGCTATTTATAATGCATGGAAGAATAATCACACTCAAACTCTCAAATTAAATTTCAAAATTTTATTTCAACTCAAACTCAATTTTTATTTGAAAATATTTAAAATAAATCCTAATTCAAAATTTTGATAATAATTAATATAAATTATAAAATTTAATTTATAATTAATATTAAAGATTATCAACACTTTAAAAAATTTAAATGAAAACTTTTGATAATAATTAATATAAATTATAAAGTTTAATTTATAATTATTATTAAGAATTATCAAAATTTTGAAATAAAAGTTTAAATGAGCAAACCTAATCTCAAATCTTTATAATAATTAATATTAATTATAAAATTTAATTTATAATTTATATTAAGAATTATCAACACTTTGAAAAATAAAACTTTAAATGAAAAATCTTAATTCAAACTTTTGATAATGATTAATATAAATTATAAAATTTAATTTATAAATATTAAGGATTATCAAAATTTGAAAAATTAAATTAAATTTAAATGAAAAACTTTATTTAAATTTTAAATTTTAAAGAAAACAAATTTTGATTCAAATTATTGATAATAATTAATATAAATTATAAAATTTAATTTATAATTTAATATTAAAAATTATCAAAATTTTGAAAAAGTAAATAAAAAAATAAAAAAACTTTATTTTTAGCTGTTTTAAAAATATTTACAAGAAAAGATTGCTAATTTTCATATTTACAAAATTCACAACCAAATTTTGAAAATTTTTAATTAAGTGATTGAGCTTAAAATAATTTGAAAATTGATTGTAATTAAAAACTTGGATATAAAATTAACCCTTTTATTTGTAAAAATTCAAACATTAAAAATTTATTCACTAACTTAGGAAATATTTTCTCGAAAAATTATGTTAAAATTCATCCCTAGGAAAGATTAGAGGGGTCACAAGCGGTCCCGCTTAAGTTCCAAATTTCTCGACAAAATTTATTTTAACATATTAGTCTAGAAAATGTAACCTAAGTTCTTTATTAAAATGCAATAAACTAAGTGTCAGATAAAATGAGCGATGCTTCATTTCGCTCAACTTTATTCCCCTAATAACGTTTCAATCTCTGGGCATTAACTCGAAAAATACCTTACTTACCATAGAGTTTAACCACTCCATATAGAAAAACTTGATGGATAGTGAATGGACTTGACCAATGTGATCTCAATTTACTTTGTAAAAATTTCAATCTAGAGTTAAATAATAAAACTTGCTGACCTGCTTTGAACTCTCTAACTCGAATATGCTTGTCATGCCATCTTTTTAATCTTTCTTTGCATAGCTTGGCATTGTCATAAGAGAACGTTTGGAAATCTTCTAACTCATTGAGTTGAAGAATTCATTTCTCTTTAGTAAGCTTCGGATCCAAATTGAGCTACTGAAGAGCCCAATAAGCTTTGTGTTCTAACTCCAAAGGCAAATGGCAGGCTTTTCCAAATATCAACCTATAGGGAGACATCCCTAAAGGTGTCTTGCAAGGTGTTTTGTAAGCCCATAAAGCATCGTCCAATCTCTTAGACCAATCAAGTCAATTTGGACACACTACCTTCTCGAGTATGCCTTATATTTCTTTGTTCGCCAACTCAGCTTGCCCATTCGTCTGCGAATGGTAAGCTGTAGCAACTTTGTGTCTTATTCCGTGTTTATCGAGTAACCACTTCAACCACTTGATCTCAAAATGGGACCCCTCATCACTGATGATGGCTTTAGGAGTTCCAAATCATGTGAACACATGCTTCTATAAGAACTTCTTTACTACCTTGGCATCATTTTTCGGATATACCTCGGCTTCCATCCATTTCGATATGTTGTCGACTGCTACCAAAATATACTTGTTACCGAATGACGAAGGGAAAGGACCAAAAAAGATAAGACCCCAAACATCAAACAATTCCACTTCCATGATGTTTGTTCGAGGCATTTCATTTCCGTTGGTGAGATTACCAACCCTTTGACATCGATTATTGCTTCTGACATAAGCGTACGCATCTTTGAACAATGGCGACCAAAAGAATTTGACTTGTAATACTTAGGCCGCAATATGTGGACCTCCAGAGTGTCCCCCACTTGGAGCTATGTGACACTGATATAAAATTGCTCGTACTTCATCTTCTGCCAAACATCTTCTGATCATCTAATCTGCACACTTCTTAAATAAATACGGCTCTTCCTAAAAGTAATACTTAGCATCATGAAGGAACTTCTTCCTTTGGATACGTCTTATCACAGGGAATTAAACAACAAGCTAAGTAGTTAAAAAAATCAGCAAACTAAGGGGTGTTATGACTTACCTGAGTATATGTTCGTCAGGAAACGTCTCTTGTATGGGTACAAGAGTTGAATTTTCATCTCGTGACTCTAATCTAGACAAGTGATCAGCTACTAGGTTCTCTACACCTCTTCGATCTTGGATTTCCAAGTCGAATTCTTGAAGTAGTAACACCCAACGAATCAGTCTCGACTTAGCATTCTTCTTGGCAAATAAGTACTTAACTATCGAATAATCCGTAAAGGCAGTCACTTTTGTACCTACAAGATAGGATCTAAACTTGTCAAAATCAAATCAACTGCAAGTAATTCTGTCTCTATTATCGCATAGTTCAGTTGAGCTCTTGACAAAGTCCGACTTGCATAGTAGATAGGATGAAAAACTTTGTTCCTTCACTGGCCCATCACGGCTCTGACTACGAAGTCACGTGCATCACACATTAACTCGAACGACAATTCCCAATCTGGTGTGATGATAATTGGTGCTGAAACTAGTCGATTCTTCAAATCATTGAATGCTGTCAAGCATTATTCATCAAAGTTAAATGTCGAATCCTTCTCTAACAACTTGCTCAAAGGTTTAGCAATTTTAGAGAAGTCTTTGATAAATCTCCGATAGAATCCATCATGTCCCAAAAAGCTTCTAACATCCTTTACAAATGTTAGAGGTGGTAGCTTCTCGATAACATCTACTTTGGCCTTGTCAACTTTAATTCCTTGTCTTGTTATTCGGTTCCCCAAAACAATACCTTCTCGTACCATAAAATGTCACTTTTCCCAATTGAGAACAAGGTTTGTCTCTTCGCATCGCTTTAGTACCTTAGCTAAGCAATCATCATAAGTGTCCTCGAACATTAAAAAGTCATCCATGAACACTTCCAAGTACTTCTCAACCATGTCAGTAAAAATCGCCATCATACATTTTTGAAACGTAGCAGGTGCATTACATAAACCAAACGACATGCATCTAAATGCAAACGTACCAACGGGCATGTGAATGTTGTTTTGTGTTGATCTTCCGGTGTAATTATAATCTAATTGTACCCTGAGTACCCATCTAGAAAATAGTAATTGTCTCGCCTCGTGAGTCTATCGAGCATTTGATCCATGAACGACAAAGGAAAGTGATCTTTCCTAGTTGCTTTGCTCAGCTTCCGATAGTCGATGCACATTTGCCATCCCGTGACCATTCTCGTCGCTATTAACTCATTGTTTTCATTCTTCATTGCCGTAATACCTCTATTTTTCAGCACACATTGAACAAGACTAACCCATGAACTGTCTGAGTTGGGATAAATGATACCCGCATCTAACCACTTGATAATTTCTTTCTTGACTACATCTTTCATAATGGGGTTCAGTCTCCGTTGTCCATCAATTGTTGCTTTCTTATCATATTCAAGAATGATCTTATGCATGCATACGGATGGACTTATACCACGAATGTCAGTTATGGTTCATCATATATCCTTATTAAATTGCTTCAGCACTTTAATCAGTTGATCTTCCTACTACTCAGTTAGTTGTGTTGAAATAATCACAGGCAAAGTAGAAGCGTCACCTAAATAAACATATTTTAAGTGTGAAGGTAATATCTTAAGCTCTAAATGAGGTGGCTCTTTAATCGACGCTTTTGGTTGAGCGTAATCTTTGCTCTCCAATTTCAACGATTCAAAATGAGGTGGTGGATTAAATCTCCTCGAATTAGCTTCTAGCAAAGCTAAGTTTTCCTCCCCCTCTTCATCACTTAGAAGGTCTATCAGCAAAATCTTTTCTAAAGGATCTTCAACGTAGTTGAGCTCCTCTTCAATGACTAACTCAAAAACTGTAGAACAATCATTAACTAAATCAGGAAATCTCATAGACTTGAAAACATTAAACGTCACTTGATCATCTTGAACACGTATAGTTAGCTCGCCCTTCTGCACATTAATAAGGGTCCTTCCTATTACTAGGAACGACCTTCCTAAGATGATTGGCACTTCTTTATCTACTTTAAAGTCTAAAATGAAAAAATTAGTAGGGAATATAAGCTTATTAACACGAACCAGTACAGCTTCAATTTTTCCTTCAGGATATGCTATAGATCGATGGCTAACTGAAGTGTAACTGTAGTTGGTCTAACTTCACCTATCCCCAATTTTTTGAATATCGATATGGGCATTAAGTTAATACTTGCACCCAAATCGCATAGTGCTTTAGCACAATAAGTTGCTCCAATGTTGCATGGTATAGTAAAACATCTAGGATCCTTCAACTTTGGGGGTAGTTTGTCTTGAAGATATGCACTACATTCCTTCGTTAAGGCTACTATCTCAAATTCTTCAAGTCTTCGTTTCTTTGACAGGATATCCTTCATGAACTTGATATAATTTGGCATTTTCTCAAGTGCGTCTACCAATGGGATGTTGATATGAAGTTGCTTGAGTACATCTAGGAACTTGTTGAGCTACACTTCTTACTTCTACTTCTAGAGTCTTTGAGGGTAGGGTGGTAAAGGATTTTTAACTTGAATTGGTTGCTTCGGCTTCTATGGCACTTCTGTATCTAACTGAGTTGTTAGATCATCTGACTTGACTAGTTCAGAAGTCTCTTTCTCAACATTCATGAATTCTAGCTCTCATGAAACTGGTTCTGGTAAAATTGGTTCTAATTTTGATAAAAATGGTTCTAGTTCTGGAAAAGTTGGAATTTCAACACTTGGTTGAACTTTAACTGATTCTTAAGCATCATTTTTCACTTCTTCAACTTCAATAACATTGAGCTACAACGTCTTTTCACTTCTTAATGTAAACTCTTTACAGTGTTCCTTCCCCGAATTTCTCGGATTCTCCATATCACTCGACAAAGCTCTTTGTGGATAGTTTTTTAGTCTAGTGGCAAGTTGCCCTACTTGATTCTCCAAATTCCTTAAAGTGAAATCATTCTTAGCCATATATGCCTTTAATAAATTCTCTAAGCTATTGGAAGATTCAGCTTGTTGTGGCTTCTGAACTTGCTGAGTAAATCCTTGTGGTTGGGTCGGTCCCGGTTGAGCATATGTGTTACTAGGTCCAGCCCTTTGATTGCTCCATGAGGAATTAGGGTGATTTTTCAAGATGGGTTGTAAAAGTTTGACTGCAATCCTTGCCTTCCTTGATTTTGGATCTGATTACCCATATAATACCCTGATTCTAGGTTCGATGGGCATTCTTCGAGCATGTGCCCTTCTCCACAATAGACACAGGCTATGTCTCAAATTGATTTGGTGGCTGAGTTATAACATTATTAAACTCATTAGTCGTAAGATTCTTAAGCATTGAGGACATCGATGATACCTGAGCTGCAAGTGAAGTAAGTGGATCAACATCATGAATTCCTACAACTCGTCTTCCTGAGTTTACTCGATTAGTTGGCCATTGGTAATTATTGCTTTCCATCCTCTCTATAATTTCATAAGCTTCATTATAAGACTTAGAAAGAAATATCTCCATTGGCAGAAGTGTCTACTACCATCCTTGTGTGCGAGTTAAGACCGTTATAAAATGTCTCTAGCTGGATGCAATGAGGAATTCCATGATGAGGGAATTTCCTTAATAGCTCCTTAAATCTTTCTCATGCCTCATACAAAGATTCATCATCCATCTGTTGGAAAGTAGTAATTTCACTCCTTGACTTAGCATTCTTGCTTGGAGGGAAATATTTCCTAAGGAATCGTTCAGCTAACTCTTGCCATGTTGTAACAGAATTGGTGGCAAGGAGTTCAACCAGGCTCTAGCTCTGTCCCTTAGTGAAAATGGGAACAACTTCAGTCAAAGTGCATCTTCTGACACTCCAGCTATCTTGAAAGAGTCGTTGACCTCCATGAATAGTCTTAAATGAAGATGAGGGTCTTCGGTAGGCATTCCACTAAATTGACCTACTATCTGAAGCATTTGAAACATCATTGGCTTTAATTCAAATTGTTGTGCCTCAATATCAGGTCTTCTAATTCCCCAATTAAGCTCGTGGAATAATGGCACTGCATATTGTCTCAAGGCTCTATCCCTATCATCAGCAATAAGGATAGGATTCTGAGCATGGTTAGCTCCATGTCCTTGATTCTGATTCTCGAAGTTCATCTCTTCAGTCCTTCTTTAAGATGCTTGTCTTCTTCTCTCTCCAAAAGTTCATTCAATTTTAGGGTCCACTAGAAGTAAGTCGATATTTCGGTCAATACTCATAAACACCTGAAATAATCAAAAGGAATAAGTTAGTAAATAGAAAAATAAATAAACCAAAATGTAAACAAATAATTTCACAAATAATTTTGACAATCCCCAGCAACGGTGCTAAAAACTTGGAATGATGAAAATGTGCAAGTGTACACAATCGTATTCAAGTAATAAAGTGATAAGTAAATGTCGAGTATCGTATCCATAGGGACTATGCTATGAAAAGTATTTATGAAATATTTAATTAATAAATTGGTCAAACACAAGATAATATTTGAGAAGGATATTAACCTAAGTATTCTAAACTACTTAAGCTAAGTTAAACTAAGACTAAATTATATTCCTATGCATGATTTCTAAGGTTTTTAATCAATATGACATAAATGTGTCAGGTTAATTACTTTAACTACTCGATTACATCTAAGCTATGTTCATGCTTGTTACGAAACAATGTTCACGGTAACCCGGTATCTTGCTAACTTATGAAAACATTACTTACAAAAATCAGTTTATCTCCTGAACATGCACCGATGCTAATACGACCGACTAAAATAACCTTTGATAAGTTAATGTGTTATAGCATATACATACATTATGAAATGAATCTATCTCTTGAACATACACCTATGCTAATACAACCGACTAAGTTAATATTCATAAGCTTGTAAAGGATCAAGTGAGGTAACAACATACACCTATATTGAAACAGTTTAATCACAACAATCCTGCAAGTTATGCAAGACTAGTATTCTACAATACATCACAATTTTAACCCTCAGCTTCCTTAAAGGATTAAGCATGCACAAATTAAATAGTGTGTCTATTAATAACAATTTCAACGTGCTTAAATGATTAATTCAATAGTTATATCACAAGGGTAATACAAATGATAACTTAGGCATGATAATATTTAATTAAACAAAATATTCAGGGCCTATAACAGCATAAACATGATTAAATATAAACAAGCAATTAGACACGATCAACCCAACACTTAGAGAATTTAAGCCATTTTAATTAAAGAATTAATAACATTCATAATAGTATTGATCATATAACAAACAATAATCTAACAATATGAGAAAAGGAATAGGATTAAACCCAATAATTTCTCAAGAACTGCTTCCGCATTCTTTGTCGTTCTTGCTCGAATCTTCCTAGATCGAGGTCTCTGATGAACACTCAACAAAGGCTATGGAGGTCTGAAGAACTACTCTTTTCCAAGAGCGAAAATCGACAAGGGAATGGAAGGGAAATTGTGATGGAAGGCTAGAGAGAAATAGAGAGAAAGAAGAGAAGATGTGAGTGAATTGGTGTGTTGAAGTGAGTAAATGAGGGGTTGATAGTTCTAGAAAGAACCATTGATTTCTCCATACTTATTGCTTAAGTTGTTCCCATTTAGTCATCCTTAGCACATACTTTAGGTCTTTTTAATTTTGTTTATTGCATTTTCTAACTCAATGGACCTTAGCCTAGTTGCTCTTACTTTTTCATATTTTACTACTAATGTCGCTGCATGAGTCTATTCAGAATTGAGCCAAAAATTGTCAGTGCATGACGATGTCTAGAATTTTGCCCAAAATTATCAATGCATGAGCATGTCCAGAATTGTCGCCACAGGAATTAATTAAAAATCATCACTGTGTGAATATGTCCAGAGTTGTCGCAGTATAAGCATGTCCAGAATTACACCTAAAACTGTCGTCGTACCTGACAACTGTCCGGATAAGAACATTAATTGCATGAGCTGTCTAGTCAGGTATAACCAACTGGTACAACCATAGGCAGCTCAATTCTGCAGAAGAGACACTTGTACAATTTGGAGGGATATAAATACTCACAAGGAAAGAGAAAAGCTCTCTCTCTCTCATTTAGTCTTTTTGTGCATTATTTTCTAAAACCTAACTTTGACTCTACGGCTATTGAGACCCACCCCCAAGGGTGAATTGACGTGAAGAAGAAGGGAGATCTGCTCCTGAAGAGGAGCCCCTAAGTGCGACGCAAGAGGAGAGTAAGAGAGGAAATCGAGTAGCTTAGGAATAGTATTCTCCATTTGTCCTTTTATATCTCTTTCTTAAATGCTGGTGATGAATGTTTACTTCAAGTTTGTATGGAAGTACACTAGATTTCTAGACTAAATGGTATTTTATCCAAGCTTGCTTTTACTGTTTAATCTTTTGGTTTGAATGTTTTGACCAGGAAAGTGTTATTGCAGTCATTGTCACTAGAAGGTACAGCGACAATTTAAACTAACAAGCAAGAGAATGGAAGTTGCTTGGGGATTGAAGGAATTTAATCCACTTGTTCTTAAATGTGTTGCATTGCCAACACTGGAAGGTGTGGTTAGTGTGCATGTTTAAGTCTTAGATCAAATAGAGGAGCCAAGTTTGGTAAGACATTCATTGTGCCTTATTGCAGTGACAATCACCTGTTATTTAAAACCTTGTGAGCCACACTTAGTTTTTTGCTGACTATTCACATTGGGGACCCCATTTCATTATTATTGCATTTTATCTTTATTTTCGCATTATTGCTTCGACAATCACTCTTACAATTTTATTGCATTTACTTATTCATTGCACTTACATTAATAGACAACAAACATCCATCCTCATGGGATCGATATCCAATAGATTTACATCTGTCTACTATACTTGCATCGATAGTGTACACTTGCAAATTATTGCAAATTATGTATATGACATTCATATACATTGCCGGAGATGGCATTTGTTTGATGTTTATTTTTATTTTTATTTTTGCACTTTATCTTTATTATATAATATTTAGTTGCAACTAACTTTTTTTACTTTTTGTCGCTATTTTCACATTTTATTTCAAGTGTTTATTTTATTTTTTTCGTTCAAGTTTATTTTACGTCTTGTTTTTGCAAAAAAATTAGGAACTATTGTCGCCACACTTGGACTTCATTGTCAATGCAATTCATACGACTGTCTGGTTGCATTTTGTAAACTGCAGACTAAAGCCCTCTACGCACAGCACCACAGTCACCCTTGACAGAATGTGTCTGATACATTCTATTCTCAAGGGTAGGAAGATCGATGTCGACGCAATAATCCACCAGAAAATTCTTGAGACAACCTTATTGCACAAAATGAAGGCTGTTGAGAAGTTGACCAATTCCATCAGCAATAGGCAAATCAGGCTTGTTGCTGCAATAGAAGACATGAACAGAGCACAAAATTTATTCTATGCCTATACTAGGGCTTGGAATAGTGTTGCGGAAGATTCAACTGAAAAAAATTTGTCACTACACCTGTAGTTGTGGATGCAACAACTGTGGGTTTGGCACAAATTGGAGCGAGTCAGGCGGAGGCTATGATTGCAATTAATAAGGATCATAATCCTTTGGCTATCGTGGTCTACACTGGACCACTCGATGTGATCCATTCGACAGAAGTCATAACTGATGATGCTGGGGCACAGCTAGAGGTTGCGAAGCAATCCAAGGATTAGGCAAAGCAAAAAGAAAGAAAACAAAAGCACTCCAAAGACAAGAAGCACAAAAAGGAAGAAAAGAAGAGAAAGAAGAAAAAGCACCATGCAGCCACATCGACGGCTGCGAAAATTTGAGTTAGTTTTATTTCTGATTTTAGTTGTAGTGTTCATGCATTGCATGTAGCTATATTTTTTATTTTGTTAGTAAACATTATCGTTGCATTTTCATTGTAAACTTTAATTTTGGGGGAATGCATATGGGGTTTGAAGATGCACCCACATTTCAAAAGTTTTCTAATTTAATGAAGCATGCAAGGTTATGAATGGATATTGCAATTGTGTTTAATTTTTTTTCTACATTCGATGCTAAATTCTTGAATCATGTGAACTATCAATGAATGAGTTGGATAAACTTGATTGAATGTTGTATCTTCAATTCTTTGATAAATGATTTAGATTGCATTAGTAATGAATGACTAGTATCACTCTTTGAATTTTGAATGAATCTTCCATTTACAACTACTTGTATATAATTATAGTTATAAATAAAAGACACTCCAATGTGGGTGTATTGTGAACTGTCAAGGGGGAACACTCAAATGCAAGTGTGAGAAAAAGTAATCTAACCAAAGGTTGTCACTGCAAGAGTGTGTGTCGGCGCAATTATATACTCCCTGGGGGCTTGTTGCATCCCATTGTCACTTCTTAGGAAGAAGAGTATAGTAATGCAACGACATCCCTCAATCACATAAAAAAATATATGTATATATTATTGCACAATAAATGTTGTATTGGTAGATGAAATTTAGGATTTGAGGCATGATGCTGGCTTTGATGAAGTTGTAGTCTTAGTTATTCATACTTATGAATTGTCGACGCCAAAAAATTCTGTCATTTGAATGTGATTCATTCATTGGGATTTTAGGTGATTCAAGTTGCTAGAATGATCATTTGTCTTGATAAATTTTTGTATAGCCTTGCTAGTTTCTGTTTTACTTGAGGACAAGTAAAAACTCAAGTTTGGGAGTGTGATAGTACTAGAAAGAACCATTGATTTCTCCATACTTATTGCTTAAGTTGTTCCCATTTAGTCACCTTTAGCACATATTTTAGCATTTTTTAGTTTAGTTTATTGCATTTTCTAACTCAATGGACCTTACCTTAGTTGCTCTTAATTATTTCATATTTTACTACTAATGTCGCTACATGAGTCTATTCAAAATTGCTCCCAGAATTGTCACTGCATGATGATGTCCAGAATTGCGCCAAAAATTATCAATGCATAGCATTCCCAGAATTGTCGCTGTAGGAACTCGTTCAAAATTATCGCTCTGTGAATATGTCTAGAGTTGTTGCTCTATAAGCATGTCCAGAATTGTGCCTAAAATATCGTCGCACCTAACAACTATCCGGATAAGAACAGAAATTGCATGAGTTATCTAGTCTGGTATAACCAACTAGTACAACCATAGACAGCTCAATTCTGCAGAAGACACACCTTAACAATTTGGAGGGATATAAATACTCACAAGGAAAGAGAAAAGCTCTCTCTCTCCCTCCTTTAGTCTCTTTTGTGCATCATCTTCTAAAACCTAGCTTTTGAGCTCTTCGACTATTGAGACCCCCAAGGGCGAACTGATGTGAAGAAGAAGGCAAATCTGCTCCTAAAGAGGAAGAGAGCAAGTTGAGTAGCCTAGGAATAGTTTTCTTCATTTGTTCTTTTATATCTCTTTCTTAAACACTAGTGATAAATGTTTATTTGAAGTTCATATGGAAGTACACTTGATTTCTAGACTAAATGGTATTTTATCCAAGCTTGCTTTTCATGTTTAATCTTTGGGTTTGAATGTTTTGACTACAGAAGTGTTATTGCAGTCACTATCACTGGAAAGTGCTGCGACAATTTAAACTAACAAGCAAGACAACGAAATTTGCTTGGGGATTGAAGGAATTTAATCCATTTGTTCTTGAATGTGTTGCATTGCCAACACTGGAAGATGTGTTTAGTGTGCATGTTTAATTCTTAGATCAAATAGAGGAGCCAAGTTTGGTAAGACATTCATTGTGCCTTATTGCAGCGACAATCACCTGTTATTTTAAACCTTTTGAGCCACACTTAGTTTTCTGCTGACTATTCATGTTGGGGATCCCATTTCATTATTATTGCATTTCATCTTTATTTTTGCATTTTTCTTCGACAATCACTGTCACAATTTTATTGCATTTACTTATTCATTGCACTAACATTAATAAACAACAAACATCCCCTCGTGGGATCGATATCTGACAATTTACATCTTTTTACTATACTAGCATCAACAGTGTACACGTGCAAATTATTGCTATGACGTTCATAGTGCGATCAAGGGTGTATTTATAGGTGTAGATGAGGAGGGGTTGTGTGGCTATATTTAGAAAATAAATATCAGCCACACATCAATGGGTGGTCAGCCATGCATAAGCAACTTTGACTTGTTCAAAGTTTGCTTAAAATGAGCTAAGGGTAAGGATATAAAACCATGAAAAGTGGAGAGGTTAAAATGAAATTTTGGGAAAATTCATGGGCTATTTTGTAAGGTTGAAATGGTCAAAATAATCAGCTAAAAATGTCAGCACATGTATGGCACATGGCTAGCCCAATTGGAGGTGGTTCGACCCTCGGTTGCATGCACATCGAGCCACTTCAGATTAGCCTTTATAATTAATTTTTAATCCAATATAATTTGAATTAAAAAATATAATTATAAACCATAATGTAGCTTCATATTGGACCAACCCTTGACTTGAAAAATATTCTTCTTAGCTCTTCACTAACTCGGTGTAAAAATTCCCTCAACGGTGTAAGCTGTCAGCAGTATCTATCGGGTCGATTTTTACCAATTGTGCAAATCTATTGAAAAATCATCACATTCGTACTCAGTATTTATAAAAATAATTAAAAATCGATATGTTGGTAATTTTAACACAAATTAATTATTTTATAAATAAATTATACCTTTCAACATTAATTTCTCAGAATTTGCATGAAATTAGGTCAAAAATGGTATGAAAAAAGTCTATATATTTTCATCGTTCCATGGTGCTACCTTGAAATTTTTCTGCGATTTTATTGATGTGTTAGTAAAAGAAGAAAACAGATTACATGGTGGCTTAAATAGCCAATAATACAATCATGGTTCTTTTGTTTTTTGCTATTTGTCCTTGCCTGTTGTCCTGTTCTTCCTCTGTTTTGCAGGTTCAATGGCGTAACAGAGGCATTTTTAACGAGCCAATGGTGGTCTCCGACATAAGAGGTGTGGTGGTGGCTTCAAGAACGTGGAACTAACATGGCATGAAGGTTGGTAGTAGCTGCAGCAGAAAACCCTAGCAACTTAGGGTTCCAAATTTTTTTATCATGTTGGGCCTCTCTGCTTTGGGCCTTAAATTGGTTATTAGGTTTATAATTTGGGTTTGGGTAGTTAGGTAATTGAGTTGTAAAGGGGCTTGGACTTGGTTTTTGTAAATTAAAATGGACTTATTTTTTTTATTTGTTTTACTTTTGTTTGGACCTGGACAAATTGGGCTCCAACAATGAGTATTGACTGTATTATCGACTTACTCCTAGTGGACCTTGAAATTGAATGAACTTTTCGAGAAAGAAAAAGACAAGCATCTCAAAGAGGGGCTGAAGAGATGAATTTCAAGAATCAGAATCAAGCAAATCATGCTCAAAATCCTATCCTTGTTGCTGATGATAGGGATAGAGCCTTGAGACAATATGCTGTGTCGTTATTTCATTAGTTTAATTCAGGAATTAGGAGACCTGAAATTGAGGAACAACAATTCAAACTGAAGCAAGTGATGTTCCAAATGCTTCTGACAGTGGGCCAATTCAATGGAATTCCTATCGAAGATCCTCATCTTCATTTGAGACTGTTCAAGGAGGTGAGTGACTCTTTCAAGTTAGTCGGAGTACACTCTTATTAATCCTAATTAAACATTGATAATAATTAATATAAATTATAAAGATAAATTTATAATTTTATATTAAGTATGATCAATTTATCAAAAATAAGTAAATAACCTAAAATAAATTTTTTTGTTGTTTAAAATATTTACAGAAAAGGACAGCTAATTTCAATATTTACAAAAGAACAACTAAATTTTACAAAATTTGAATTAAGTCCTTGAGCTCAAAATAATTTTAAAATTGGGTTGCAATTAAAACTTGGATTAAAGATTGACCCTTTTATTTGAAAAACTCAAAATTAAAAATTTATTTTTTGACGTAGGAAATAATTTCTTGGAAGATTATGTCAAAATTAATTCCCAAGAATGATTGGAGGGGTCAAAAATGGTCCCGCTTAAGTTCCAAACTCCTAGATAGAATTCATTTCAACATACTAATCCAGAAAATATACCCTAAGTTCTTTATTAAAATGAAAACATAAAATTTAAGTATCTGATAAAATGAGCGATGCTTCATTTCGCTCAATTTTATTCCCCCAATAATGTTTCAACCTCTAGGCATTAACTCGAAAAATACCTTGCTTATCATGGAGTTCAACCACTCCATATGGAAAAAATTGATGAATAGTGAATGGACCGGACCAACGTGTTTTCAATTTACTTGGAAAAAATTTCAATCTAGAGTTAAACAATAAGACTTGCTGACCTGCTTCAAACTCTCTAACTCGAATGTGCTTGTCATGCCATCTTTTTAATCTTTCTTTGCATAACTTGGCATTTTCATAAGAGAATGTTCAAAATTCTTCTAACTCGTTGAGCTGAAGTATTTGTTTCTCTTTAGCAAGCTTGGGATCCAAATTGAGTTGTTGAAGAGCCTAGTAAGCTTTATGTTCTAACTCCAAGGGCAAATGATTGGCTTTTCCAAATACTAACCTATAGGGAGACATCCCTGTCTTGAATGTTGTCCTGTAGGCCCATAAAGCATCATCCAGTCTCTTGGACCAATCTCGTCAGTTCGGACACACTACCTTTTTGAGTATGCCCTTTATTTCTTTATTCGCCAGCTCAGCTAGCCCATTTGTCTGCAGATGGTAAGTTGCAGCAACCTTGTGCCTTACTTCATGTTTATTGAGTAACCATTTCAACCACTTGTTCACAAAATGGGACCTTTCATCGCTGATGGTAGCTCTAGGACTTCCAAATATTTTGAACACATGGTTCTGTAAAAACTTCATCATTGCCTTGGCATCATTTGTCGGATATGCCTCGGCCTTAATCTACTTTGATACATAGTCGACTGCTACCAAAATATATTTGTTACCAAATGATGGAGGGAATGGACCAAGAATGTCAATACCCTAAACATCAAACAATTCTACTTCCCTGATGTTTGTTCGAGGCATTTCATTTCTGTTAGTTACATTTCCAACTCTTTGACATTGGTCACAATATTTGACAAAGGCGTATGTGTTCTTGAACAATGTTAGCCAAAAGAATCTGACTTGTAATACTTTGGGCGCAGTATGTAATCCTCCAAAGTGTCCTTTACTTGGAGCTGTGTGACACTGATATAATATTGCTTGCACTTCATTTTCTACAACACATCTCCTCATCATCCGATCTGCACACTTCCTAAACAAGAATGGCTATTCCCAAAAGAAGTACTTAGCATCTTGGAAGAACTTTTTCCTTTGCTGATACGTCTTATCAGAGGCAAAATCAGTGAACCAAGGGGTGGTATGACTTACATTGAGTATATGTTCATCAGGGAACATCTTTTGTATGGGTATAATAGTTGAAGTTACAACTCTTAGCTCCAATCTAGACAAGTGATCGGCTATTGGGTTCTCTACACCTCCTCGATCTTGAATTTCTAGATCGAACTCTTGAAGTAATAACATTCAACGAATCAGTCTCCACTTGGCATCTTTCTTGGCAAGTAAGTATTTAATTGTCGAATGATTCATGAAGACAGTTACTTTAGTACTTACAAGATAAGATCTAAACTTGTCAAAAGCAAACACAACTACAAGTAATTCTTTTTCGGTTACCGTATAGTCTAGCTGAGCTCCTGACAAAGTTTGACTTGCGTAATAGATGGGATGAAAAACTTTGTTCCTTCACTGGCCCATCATAGCTTCGACCGCTAAGTCACTTGCGTCCCACATTAACTCAAATGGTAGTACCCAATCTAGTGTGACGATAATTGGGGCCGAAACTAATCAATTCTTCAAATCATTAAATGCTATGAAACATTCTTCATCAATGTTGAATATCAATTCCTTCTCCAATAACTTGCTTAAAGGTTTAGCAATCTTAGAGAAATCCTTGATGAATCTTCGACAGAATTCGGCATGTCCCAAAAAGCTCCTAACACCCTTTATAGATGTTAGAGGTGAAAGCTTCTCGATAACTTCTACCTTAGCTTTATCAACCTTGATTCCTTGTCTTGTTATTCAGTGCCCCAAAACAATACCTTCTCGTACCATAAAATGGCACTTTTCCTAGTTGAGAACAAGGTTTGTCCCTTTGTATCGTCTTAGTACCTTAGATAGATTGGCTAAGCAATCATCATAAGTGTCCCTGTACACTTAGAAGTCATCGATGAAAACTTCCAAATACTTCTTAACCATGTTAGTGAAAATGGCCATCATATATCTTTGAAATGTAACAGGTGCATTACATAAACCAAAGGGCATGCGTCTAAATGCGAACGTACCATATGAGCATGTGAACGTCGTTTTATTTAATTTCTAGTAGTCTATGCAAATTTGTCATCCCGTAACCGTTCTAGTTGGTATCAACTCATTGTTTTCATTCTTTACGACCATAATACCTCCTTTCTTTAGCACGCATTAGACCAAACTTACCCATGAGCTGCTTGAGATAGGATAAATTATACTCACATCTGACCACTTGATGATCTCTTTCTTTACTACATCCTTCATAATGGGGTTCAGTCTCCGTTATCCATCAATCGTCCCTTTCTTGTTATCTTTAAGTATAATCTTATGCATGCATACAGATGGACTAATACAACGAATGTCGGCTATAGTCCATCCAATAGCCTTCTTAAATTGTTTCAACAATTTAATCAGTTTCTCTTCCTGCTCTTTAGTTAGTTATGCTGTAATAATCACAGGCAAAGTAAAGGCGTCACCTAAATACACATATTTTAAATATGAGGGTAATACCTTGAGTTTTAATTTTAGTGGCTTTTTAATTGACGCTTTCGATTGGACATGATCTCTGCTTTCTAATTCCAAAAGATTCAAAACTAGGTTGTAGATTAAATCCCCTCGAATCAACTGTTAGTAAACCTAAGTTTTCCTCCCCCTCTTCATCACTTAGAGGGTCTGTCAGTAAGGTTTTTTATAAAGGATCTTCAACAGAGTTGAATTCCTCTTCAATGACTAACTCTTCTCACTTAGACACTACAGAATAATATAAACTACATCAGGAAATCGCATGGACTTAAAAACATTAAACGTTACTTGATCGTCTTGAACACGCATAGTTAACTCGCCCTTTTACAGATCAATAAGGGTCCTTCCAATTGTTAAGAACGACCTTCCTAGGATGATTAGCACTTCTTTATCGGCTTCAAAGTCTAAAATGACAAAGTCAGCATGAAAAATGAACTTATCTACCCGTACCAATACATCCTCAATTTTACCTTCAGGATGTGCTGTAGATCGAATTTACTAACTGGTGTGTAACCATAGTTGGTCTAACTTCACCAATCCCCAACTTTCTGAATATCAACATAGGCATTAAGTTAATGCTCGCACCCAAATCGCATAGTGCTTTACCATAATAAGTTGCTCCAATGTTGCATGGTATGGTAAAACACCAAGATCCTTCATCTTTGGGGGTAGTTTATTTGAAGATATACACTCATTCTTTCATTAGGGCTACTGTCTTAAATTCTCCAAGTCTTCGTTTCTTGGACAGGATATCCTTCATGAACTTGACGTAATTTGACAATTTTTTGAAGTGCTTCTACCAACAAAATGTTGATATAATGTTGCTTGAGTACGTCAAAGAATTTCTTGAATTGGACTTCCTGCTTTTGCTTTTGAAGTCTTTGAGGGTAGGGTGGTGTAGGATTCTTTACTTGAACTGATTGCTTCATCTTCTATGGCACTTTTACATCTAACGAAGTTGTTAGATAATCAAAGTTGGCTGGTTTAGAAGTTTCTTTCTCAGCATTCACAGGTTTTGGTTCTAGCAAAATTTGAGTTCCAACACTTGGTTGATCTTTCACTACATATTGAGCATCAGCTTGCTCTTCTTCTACTTCAACAAAATTTTTCTCTAACATCTTTCTGCTCCACAATGTTAACGCTTTACAATGCTCCTTCCCCATATTTCTTTGATTCTCCGTATCACTCAACAAAGCACCTTATGGACGATTTTTAAGTTCAGTGGTAAGTTGCCCCATTTGATTCTCTAAATTCCTTAGAGTGGTATCATTCTTTACCATATATGCCTTTAATAAATTCTCTAAGCTGTTGGAAGGTTCAACTTGTTATGTTTTCTGAACTTGTTGAGCAAATCCTTGTGGCTGGGTCGGTCTGGGTTGAGCATAACTATTACTGGATCCAACCTCTTGAAGAAAGTAGGGTGATTTCACCAAGATGGGTTGTAAAACTTTGACTGCAATCCCTTCCTACCTCGATTTTGGTTCTGATTGTGCATGTAGTACACAAATTTTGGGTTCAATGGGCATTCTTCGAATAAGTATCCTTCTCCACAATAAACACAGGCTACTTTCTTAAATTGATTAGGTGGCTGAGTTGCATCATTATTAATCCCATTAAAAGTAAAATTCTTAAGTATTGAGGAAATCAAAGATACCTGAGCTGCAAGTGAAGTGAGTGGATCCACTTCATGAATTCTTACAACTCATCTTCTTAAAGTTGCTCAATTAGTCGGCTATTGGTAATTATTGCTTGCAATCATCTCTATAATTTCATAAGCCTCATTATAAGACTTAGAAAGAATAGCACCATTGGCGGAAGCATCTATTACAATCCTCATGTGAGCATTGAGACCATTATAGAACGTCTCTAATTGGAAGCAATATGAGATTCGGTGATGAGGGCATTTCCATAATAGCCCTTTGAATCTTTCCTATGCCTCATTCAAGGATTCATCATCCATCTATTGGAATGTACTATTTTCACTCCTCAACTTAGCATTCTTACTAGGAGGGAAATACTTCCTAAGGAATCATCCTGCTAACTCTTGCCATGTTATAACGGAATTTGGTGGCAACGATTTCAACTAGGGTCGAGTTCTGTCCCTTAGTGAAAATGGGAATAGCTTCAATTGTAGCGCATCTTCAGTTATTTCAATAAATTAAGTAATAACAAATAATATATTAATATGTAAATTGTTATTAACTTAAATTAGGACTTAATTATTTTATGATTTAATTTGTTTGAGAGTTTGAATGAAATTTTTATTCTATGCATTATAAATATCACCTTCACCATCTTCCATCCTTCAAACCCTCCTACAACACCAACAACAAGTGCCGACAACAGCCCTTGCAACCACCATCGATAATCCTTAACAGACGTCAACCATCATCGGGCATCCTCGCACACTATCGCTGTAGCCAGCGAACGCCCACGCCAACTCCAGCAAGTTACCGCTGCACCCTATCTTAAGCTCGCGCGCCCCAAGCCTGCTGCTGCCCTTGTTGTCCACTGTTGAGTCCCGCACTTGCTTTGTGCATGTCACTCCTTGCTCCAGCTCCAGCTCACACACGCTAGCTGCTATTGGAGTTTGTAGCTGCTGAGCCACACACCTGAGGCCTTAGTGTGCTGCTGCTGAAGCCCCCGCGCGACTCAAAATTCATACATTGTTGTTGCATCCTACTGTGCGCGCCACATACCAGCCACCCTTGAGCACCAAAATTGTCTAGGTCATGCGTACCATTGCCTCACACGCACCTCCTTATCTAAATCACCCTCCAACCAGCCCTAAACCAAACCTTTTTGTTTAATACCTTATTTGTCTTATTTAAATTTCATCATACAAAGGTGGTAAGAAAATTCTTTTCTAATTTTTAATTTATATAAATTGTTAACTTTTTAATTTATTTTAAATTGTTAATATTTTAGACTAATTAAATTTTAGAAAAAAATATTACTTGTTTCCATCTTATTTATGATCAGGTTAAAATCATGCCTCGCAAGAGAACTCGTGCCGCAATTAAAGAGGCACAAAACAAATTTCATAGTGCAGAAGCTAAGGCAAGATACGACACTATGTTCAAAAATCAATAAATGCTACCAGAGAAAGGATTTACTTGGAAAGAAAGTAATTATACGAACTTAATGGCAAGCATTCGACAAGTTGCTGAAGCTCTGAAGTGAGGAGTGTTTTGTAAAAAGCGACCGAGTGCAGATGAGGAATTGGTTCAAGAGTTCAATGTAAATTTGACCTCAAGTGAACTTACAAAAGTTCTCGTCTGAGGAATTAAGGTACCGTTAAAGTTAAGCACCATCAATGAGTACTTTGAGCTACTTGAGTTCGAAGAAGACGAGTACTCTATCCTAATGAAAAACTTAGTGGCTCAAAAATTGCAAGAGATCCTTCGAGAACTTATAGTTCTAGGTTCTGAATGGACGGTATCAAAGAGTGGAGTTCGTACTTGTCACAAGGAATACTTGACACCGTAAGAGAAAGTATGGTTTTACTTTATTCGGTTCCGTCTCATGCTTATCTCACAAGGGACTACTATTTTAGTGGAACGAATGGTGTTGCTTTACTCATTCCTGACAGTAAAGACCATAGATGTCGGAAAGATCATCATTAGAGAAATTTGAAACTGTGACGCAAGATGTTCTGTTCCAGCCTATTTCCTATTCATAATCATAGTTTTGTGCTTAAAAGATGAAATCCTTGGGAACGTGAAGAAATGGGATATAGCCAAGGAGCAATCATTGATTGGGACCTCATTCGAGTAGTAGGAAATTTCATTCTTCAACAGCAAGCTGAAGAAGAAGAAAAAAAAGAAGATCCTGAAGAAGATCTTGAAGAAGAAGAAGAAGAAGAAGAAGAAGAAGAAGAAGAAGAAGATCTTTCAAAAATAGAGCCAATAGGAATTCCTGATAAGGTAGAGTCTACTGAACGGATGATCGAACCTAACATATCCGTACCTAGACCTCAGTAACCTCACTCAAAACTTTGAAATGAGCTGTCAAAGATGATGGATTGCATGCAAAATATGCAATGGCAGCAACAATCTTATTGGAGATACACAAAGATACGAGATGACGCTTTTAAATGTGCACTTGATAAAGTATTTCGTGACCTATTATTTTTGTGCCTGAATTTCCAGATTACATATTTGAAGCATGGACTCTAATGGTGAAGAAGGATCAAGGTGGCTCGAGCAATAATAAGGACTATGAAGCAAAAGACGATCAAAGTCTAGAGGTCTGAACATAAATAAAAAAGGGGGGAACTTGTCTTTCTTTAATTTCTGTAATTTTGTTTTCTTTAGTTATTTTAAGTGTTTAATTCTTAAATGAATTTAGGATTAGGTCATTAGGATAGTTTTAATTTTTGCATAATAAATTAAGAGGTTAAAGGTAATAATTGATCAAATTAGAAAAATAAGAGTGTGGCAATAGATATGTACATGTCTAGGATTGAACCTTGAAAGAGCTTGGAATTTAAACAGTCAAATTTGACTCACCTCCTCTTCCATGATCTTACCTAGTGTACAGTATCTATAAACTTTTTATTTTTACATATTCTCTATTGTTTTTAACAATGGGACATAATTCATCTTACGTAAAGGGGACCGAAAATCGAAAACTTCTTAATAAGCATTATTTCTTCTTATTTTATGAATTTAATTATAATTTTTCTCAAAAATTTGAATTTATGTTGATTATTGTAAGCTTTAGTATAAATAAAATTCAATTATCTCAATGGTTGTGATTTTAAGCTGAACCATGATATGAATGCTACTCTTAATAAAATATGTGAATCATATCATTAAATTTTTAATTCCTTATAGAAGCTAGACATGCATGAAATTTTACGTCTCTAGAATTAACTTAGTAATTTCTTGAGACGAAATCCTAAGAAGCATGAAATTTTGAAAATGATTTAGTTAACATTTGTTTGGACCATTTGTGCCTTTCAAGATAACCTTAATGAATGTTATCCCGTGAAGCCAACTTTGAGACTATATGGCCTTATTTTCTTTGAACCTTATAATGATAAGCCTCCTATCTCTTGTACTTAACTCTAAATTGTCCCAACTACTAGACTCAGTCTATCAAGAATATGTTCTGAAAATAAGTTTGGGGGAGTTGAGAAGAAGTACCAAAATGTTCAACAAAATGTAGTACATCCAAAATGATGCTCAGGAAAAAAATGAATGAAAAAGAAAAATAAAAAAATCGAGCATACGTACTCAAAAGAAAAATAGAAAAGAACATGAACATTCAAAGTTTGAAAAAGTTGGTGGAATTGAAGATAATTATCTCGAAGGTTCGTTGCAAGTCTAGTCTAGGGTTTTAACCTAAGTGTATCTATCTTTTACTTGCCTTTAGCCTAGCCCAATCACAACCTGTGCAAAAGACATATTTGATTCAAGATTTCAATGCTACCTACATTAGTGGAGAGAAATTGCTATATTCAACATACGAAGGCATAAGTTAAAATTAATGGTTGCAGTTTGGCCTTAATAAAGGGAATAAAAATTGAGCGGTAAGATTTTGACATGTCTTTATTGAGAAAGCAATTAATCTAGTTTTGTTAAGCATGATGATAATTGAAGATAATTTGAATAAAATACATTCTCTTCTTTCTCTCATTTTCTCTCTAGTTTTTCCCTTCCGTTTCCCTTCCATTCATTTTCCGATTTCCCTCTCTTGGGAAAGAGTGGTCTTCAACCTTGGAAATAGCTTCATTGGGTGTTCATCAGAGACCTCAATCTAGGAAAAATCGAGCAAGAACGACGAAAAACACAACAATAGTTCTTGAGAAATTGTTGGATTTAATCTTAGTCCCTTTTCTCTCTTTTATATTCTTGTTGTTATTATGATTAATACTATTATGATTGTTATTTTTTATTTAAATTAAAATGACTTAAATTTTCTTAAGTGTTAGGTTGATTGTGTTGATTTCTTGATTTATCATGAATCATGTTTATATTGTTATAGGCCCTGAATGTTTTGTTTAATCAAATATTATCATGGTTAAGTTTTATCTGCATTACCCTTGTGATATAACTAATGAATTAATCATTTAAGCGGGTTGAAATTGTGATTAACGGACACACTATTTAATTTGTGCATGTTTAACTTCTAAGGAAACTGACGTTAAATTTAGCAATGGTATTGAATCATATAATAGCCTTGCATAACTTGCATTGAATTGTTTCAATATAGGTGTATGTTGTTACTTCACTTGATCCTTTACTTACTTGTGAATTCTAATTTAATCATTTGAATTGGCATAACACATTTACTTATTAAAATTGGTTTAGTCTGTTGAATTGACATAGGAATATCGTCAAGAGATAAAATGATTTTTGTAATCAATATTGTTCATAAGTTAACCAAGATATCTGGTTGTCGTGAAATTATTTCGTAACAAGCATGAACATGATTATGATTTAATTAAGTAATTAAAGAAATTAACCTAACACTTTTATGTCATATTGATTAAAAGTTTAAAATTCATGCATTGGAATTAATTTTTATTTTTATTTTATTTTTAACTTAGATTAATTTTATTTTAGATTAATACTTTTCACAATTATTATCTTTTCCCTAACCAAATTGTTGATTAATTATTTCATAAATATTTTTCCTAACATAATGCTTATGGGCATGATACTCGACATTTACTTGTCACTTTATTAGTTGATACAATTATGTACACTTGCAAATTTCCATCATTCCAAGTTTTTCGCATCGTTGCCGGGGATTGTTAGAATTATTTGTTTTACATTTTGGTTTATTTATTTATTTTTCTATTTAATTTTTAACTCACTTATTTTTTTTTTGAATATTTTAGGTGTTTATGAGTTTAACCGAATTATCGACTAACTCCCAATGGACCTGGAAATTGAACGAACTTTTCATGAAAGAATAAGACAAGCATCTCAAAGAAGGACTGAAGAGATGAATTTTGAGAATCAGAATTAAGCAAATCATGCTCGAAATCCTATCCTTATTACTGATGATAAGGATAGAGCCTTGAGACAATATGCTGTGTCGTTATTTCATGAGCTTAATTTAGGAATTAGGAGACCCGAAATTGAGGCACAACAATTTGAAGTGAAGCAAGTGATGTTCCAAATGCTTCAGACAGTGAGCCAATTTAGTGGAATGCCTACCGAAGACCCTCATCTTCATTTGAGACTGTTCATTGAGGTGAGCAACTCTTTTAAGTTAGCCAAAGTACTTGAAGATGAGCTACGATTGAAGTTGTTCCCGTTTTCACTAAGGGATAGAGCTCGAGCCTAGTTGAACTCGTTGCCACCAAATTTTGTTACAACATGGCAAGAGCTAGTAGAACGATTCCTTAGGAAGTATTTCCCTCCTAGCAAGAATGCTAAGTTGGGGAGTGAAATTACTATTTACAAACAGATGGATGACGAATCCTTGTATAAGGCATGGGAAAGATTCAAAGAGCTACTAAAGAAACGCCCTTATCACAAAATCCCATATTGCATCCAATTAGAGACGTTCTATAATGTTCTCAATGCTCACACGAGGATGGTAGTTGATTCGCAAATGGTGCTATTCTTTCTACATCTTTTAATGAGGCTTATGAAATTATAGAGAGGATTGCGAGCAACAAGTACCTATGGCCGACTAATCTAGCAACTTCAGGAAGACGAATCGATGGAATTCATGAAGTAGATCTACTCACTTCACTTGCAGCTCAAGTATCTTCGAATTCCTCAATGCTTAAGAAATTTACTTCTAATGGGTTTAATAATGTTGCAACTCTACCACCTAATCAATTCGAGAATGTAACATGTGTTTATCAAGGAGAAGGACACTTGTTCGAAGAATGCCCATCGAACCTAGAATCTGTGTACCACATAGGCAAACAGAACCAAAATCAAGGCAAGTAGGGACTGCAATCAAATTTTTACAATCCCATCTTTACAAAATCACCCTAATTTCTCTTGGAGTAATCAAGGTGTTGGATCTAGTAATACTAATGCTCAACCCAGACCGACCCAGCCACAAGGATTTACTCAACAAGTTTAGAAAACACAACAAGCTGAACCTTCTAACAGCTTAGAGAATTTATTGAAGGCATATATGGCAAAGAATGACGCCACTCTAAGGAAGTTGGAGAATCAAATGGGGAAACTTACCACTAAACTTAAAAATCATCCACAATGTGCTTTGCCGAGTGATACGGAGAATTTGAGAAATCTGGAGAAGGGCATTGTAAAGTGTTGACATTAAGGAGAGGAAAGATATTGGAGCCTAATGTTGTTAAAGTAGAAGAAGAGCAAGCTGATGCTCAAGATGCAGTGGAAGATCAACCAAGTGTTGAAACTCCAATTTTTCCAGAACTAGAACCACAACATGTGAATCTAAGAAAGAAACTTCTAAACCAGCCAACTCTGATTATCTAACAACTTCGTTAGATGTAGAAGTGCCACAGAAGATGAAGCAGTTAGGTCAAGTAAAGAATCCTTCACCACCTACCCTCAAAGACTTCAAAAGAAGAAGTAGGAAGTCCAATTCAAGAAATTCCTTGACATACTCAAGCAACTTCATATCAACATTTCGTTGGTAGAAGCACTTGAACAAATGCCAAATTACGTCAAGTTCATGAAGGATATCTTGTTCAAGAAATGAAGACTTGGAGAATTTGAGATAGTAGCCCTAAAGAAAGAATGCAGTGCATATCTTCAAAATAAACTACCCCCAAAGATGAAGGATCCTGGGTGTTTTACCATACCATGCAACATTGGAGCAACTTATTATGGTAAAGCACTATGAGATTTGGGGGTGCAAGCATTAACTTAATGCCCATGTTGATATTCAGAAAGTTGGGGATAGGTGAAGTTAGACCAACTACGGTTACACTTCAGTTAGCAGATCAATCTATAGCACATCCTGAGGGAAAAATTGAGAATGTATTGGTACCTATAGATAACTTCATTTTTCCTGCTGGCTTTGTCATTTAAACTTTGAAGCAGATAAAGAAGTGTCGATCATCCTAGGAAGGTCATTCCTAGCAACTGGAAGGACCCTTATTGATGTGCAGAAGGGCGAGCTAACTATGTGTGTTCAGGATGATTAGGTAATGTTTAATGTTTTTAAGTCCATTTGATTTCCTGATGTAGTTGATGAATTTTCTGTAGAATCCAAGTTAGAAGAGCTAATCATTGAAAGGAATTCACACGCTCCCTTATAGCGCCTAAAATAACCCGATGAGTGTAGACTCAAGCTCAACACTCCCTTATCTACTCCAAACAAATCAGTCTACCATAAGCCATATGCTCACAATATCACAAATAATGGTGAGTACTCACAAATCTTATGGCATGCAAACTATATCCAATGGATCCACCATGCAGTATTGCCAATACAATCATACATACAAGGCATTAAATCTGTTGTTTAATCACTTAATTTAGGATGCTAAAATGCAAGTAAAAGCATGTTGCTAAGCAGTTTTAACATTAATAAAATTAAGTATAGCAAATATCATTTTCCCAATATTCATATACCAATTAGAACACCTTTATCAAATGTTCAATAATCAGCAACTTGTGCTCTATATATCAATTTATTCCATACAATTTAATCATGCTAAAAGCATAATACACAACTTACCAAACCAATTGCCATTTTTCTCTTTTATAAAATAAAACCTATTTTTTCAAATCCAACCATCCAATATGCAATTAAGTCATTAATAACACCAATTAAACCTTTAATTTAACATATAATCAGGCCAATTTACCAAGTTACCCTTAATATCACTCACCTCCACACTTAGATCTTTAAGCAAAAATGTGTTCAAACAAGCAAGTTTGAACTTCAATTCTGATTTGCACATTCCTCCTCTTGCTATGGAGCTTTAACAGACACAAAGTATTCATTACAAACTAACAATAGTAATAAGAAACACGAAATTTGATAAAGTATACAAATCTAAATCATTGCTCTAAACTACCTTACCAATGTTGCACAACTAAGCCTAATTATAGAATTCCTCAACTAAACTCTCTTTCAGTACCTCAAACCACTTCTATTCTTCATTCCTAGTCCAATAAAATGTAATCTAAGTGTTAATTTCATAATTTAATATGTTTCATAATTTTCTAAAAAAATCATCCATGTTCTTGATCAAATTCGAATTTCTCAAAATTGATCCATAAAACGTGTTTGATCTTTTGGTTTAAGATTCAAAACCTCTTATTAGACCTATTTTGAACTTAGACATCCATTAATATTTGGATTCCAACTCAAAATTAAAGATCCACCATTGTTGATCCTCAAGTTAAAGAAAAAAGAAATTAAAGTTGAAAAACCATTATAATCATTAATTAACAAATAATGATTGAAATCAACTTAAAAACAAGTTTAGAGATGAGGATTACCTTCAATTGAACTCAAATAATTGATTTGGAAGTTTGGATCAAAATGCTTGAAGAAAATCGGATGAACTTTTTCCCAACTTTGAAAATTATTTCAAGAGAATTTTGGGAGAAAAATTGTTTAGATCTATTCTCTGATATTTGGTTTATGAAAACAAACAAAAAATGAGAGAAAAAGCTCTCAACTAGGGTGAAAAATGAGTGAAAGTGAGGTAGTTGCAGAGCTTTTAAAACTGAAAATCTCCCACTTGATTTTCAAAATTTGGGGAATTTGCCATCAAGCTACTCCCCTTTTTCCCTTGTTTTACAATTTGCTCCTATCCCTCCAAAATTCAGAAAATATGGTTTATTTGCTACAAAACCTCTTACATATTTTCCTTGTTTTTCAAATTAGTCTCATTTAATTAACATTTTAAATCACCCAATAAAACCCCCATTTTAAATTATTTTTAAATTCTAATTTAACCCAAATATTTATTTTTACCCAAAAATTATTTAAAACCATAAAATTAATTTTTCTAAAAATATTTTTATTTTTCGGAATATTATTTACTGATTTTTAGATGAAATTAAGCTAACTAATTAAGAATATAAATCGCTAATTAACCCGATTAATTCTAAATTTTCACTAGGAACCCAATAAACTTACCCGAAGCTACTAAGCATATTTTCGGGGCCTTACAACTCTCCCCCTCTTAAAAGAAAGTTCATCCTCGAAATTTACCTAAATCGAACAAGTACGGATACTGACGCTTCATGATATCTTTTGATTCCCAGGTGGTTCTCTCAGTCTTGTGGTTGAGCCACAAAACTTTCACCAATAGAACCGTCTTATTGCGTAGCACCTTGACCTCAACGTCTAGGATCGCAACCGGTTCCTCCTCATACGAAAGGTCAAATCGAATCTCAATCTCCTCAACAGGAACAACATGGGAAGGATATGATCTATACTTCTGTAGCATGGAAACATGAAAGACATCGTGAATGCGCTCAAGCTCAAGCGGTAATAGAAGACGATAAGCAACTGGCCCAATCTGCTTAATAACCTCGTAAGGGCCAATAAACCTCAGACTGAGCTTACCTTTTTGCCCAAACCTCAAAACCTTAAAGAACACCTTATCACCAACCTGATACTCGATATCTCGATGTCTCAAGTTAGCATAAGATTTTTACCTATCTGAAGCAGCCTTCAACCGTTCATAGATAAGTTTTGCCTTATCCTTGACCTCATGAACCAAAACGAGACCCAAATTCGTCTTCTCCTCCATGTCAGACCAACATAGTGGAGTCCTACACTTTCTACCATAAAGTGCCTCAAACGGAGCCATCTGAATATTACTCTGATAATTGTTGTTGTACGCAAACTCAGCCAACGGCAAATGACGATCCCAATTGCCACCAAAATCGATAGCATAACTCCAAAGCATATCCTTGAGAATCTGGATCACTCTCTTAGACTAACCATCTAATTGTGGATGAAACGCTGTACTGAAGTGAAGCTTCATACCCAAAGCCTCATGCAACGTCTTCTAGAATCTCAATGTAAACCGTGGATCTTGATTCGATATGATAGAAACTGGAACTCCATGAAATTTGACAATCTCCCTGATGTAAAGCTCAGCCAACTGTTGCAAACTGAAGGCTGTACACACAGGCAAAATATGCGCACACTTCGTAAACCGATCCACTACCACCCAAACTAAATCCTTCTGAAATGAAGTCAACAACAAAGCTAAAACAAAATCCATCATGATCTGCTCCCATTTCCACTCTAGAATCTTGATTGGCTGAAGTAACCCAGATGGACGTTGATGCTCAGCTTTAACCCACTGGCAAACTAAACATCTAGCAACAAAATTAGCTACATCCTTCTTCAACCCTGGCCACCAATACAAAACCCAAAGATCCTTCTTCTACATCTTGTTCACACCAGGATGCATAGCACATGGACTACTCTAAGCCTCAGTAAGAATTAAATGTCTCAAATCCTCGTCCATTGAAACACACATCCAACCTCAAAAACAAAGAACATCAAAATTGAGAGCAAAATCTCCAAGAACACCCAACTCAACCTGACGGATACGATACGCCAAATTTTCATCAAACAGCTATCTCTCACGAATCTACTGCGCAAGGGTCGGCTTCACCTGAAGTTCAGCCAACAAACCACCATCCTTAGAAATCAACAACTTCGCGAACATTACCCTTAAGTCAACTAAAGACTTGCTACTTAAGACATCAACGACAACATTTGCCTTTCCTGTATGATACTCAATCACACAGTCATAATCCTTCAGCAACTCAATCCAATGCCTCTATCTCAAGTTCAACTCCTTCTGGGTAAGGAGATACTTAAGACTCTTGTGGTTGGTGTAAATCACACACCTCTCACCATTGAGTGCAAAGACAGCAGCTAACTCCAGATCATGGGTCGGATAGTTACACTTATGCGGTCTCAACTGCCTCGGCGCATAAGCTACTACCTTTCCCTCCTACATCAGCACACAACCCAATCCTGTGTAAGAAGAATCACTGAAAACAACATACTCCTTACTAGATTTCGATTGTGTTAATACAGGCGCTTCAGTCAAAACTAACTTCAGCTTCTCAAAACTCTTCTGCCTCTCAACAGTCCACTCAAAGGTAGAGTTCTTCTGAAGCAACTTCGTCAACGAACTAGCAATACTCGAAAAACCCTCAATGAAACGATGATAGTAACCAGCGAAGCCCAAGAAACTCCTGACCTTAAACATAGTCCTTGATGGCTTCCAATCCAAGATCACCTCAACCTTCTTCGGATCAACCCAAATACCCTCGACTGAAATCACATGAAAAAGAAAAACCACTTCAAGAAGCTAGAATTCACACTTGCTCAACTTAGCATATAACTGCTTCTCCCATAAAACTTGAAGAACCACTCTCAAATGCTTGTCGTGCTCATCCTCTGATTGAACATTCACTAATATACAATTTATGAAAACCACAACGAGCTGATCCAGATAGGAATGGAATACATGGTTCATCATGCCTATAAATGTGACATGTGCATTCGTGAACCCAAATGGCATGAGAAGAAACTTGAAATGCCCATAACAAGTCTTAAAAGTTATCTTCATAACACCCACATCCTTCACCTTCAACTAACAATACCTAGACCTCAAATCAATCTTCGAGAAAACCAAAGCTCCCTGAAACTGGTCAAAGAGATCATCGATCTCGGAAGTGGATACTTATTCTTGATTGTCAACTTATTCAGATGGAGATAATCAATGCATAGCCTCAAAGTCTCATCCTTCTTTATCATAAATAGTACCAGCACTCCCCACGGTGACACACTCGGTCGAATGAAACCTCGATTCAATAACTCTTGTAACTGAAGCTTCAACTCTTTCAATTCCTTAGGTACCATACGATAGGGCACAATTGACATCGGAGTTGTACCAGGATAGAGCTCAATATCGAACTCAACTCTCTACCCGATGGTAAACCAAGCAACTCCTCAGGAAACACAATCGAAAAGTCACAAACAACTCGAATCTCATCCAATCTCAACCCTTACTATCAACATTCAGGACATCGGCTAAATAAGCTTCGCAACCTTTCCAAACCAACTTCTCGGCTCTAAGCGAAGAAATCATATTAGTAAGCAACTCGAACTTCTCTCCAATAACAACAACTTCAAAACCATCCGCGCAACACAAAGTCACCATCATCGCCTCACAATCAACCTTCGACCAATGCTCGGTCAACCAATACTTCCCAAGGATAACATCAAACCCTCAGATCGATAATTCTAAAAGATCCATAATAAATACTTGTCCCTGAACCTTCAGAGGACAACGAAGGTAAACCTAATCTACAACTACACTATCACTTAGAGGGCTCCTAACCGTAACACCCAACCTAGATGTCTCTACAAGAATCTCTAACTCTCTTACTACATCATTCAGAATAAAAAATCTCATAGAAATCGAATCAACTAAAGCTAAAAGAGGAAAAGACTGTAGCGTGACAGTACTTACGATGACATCCGTGGCCTCTCTAGTCCGGGGATCCCTAACTGCATAAAATTTGGCTGGACCTCCGTTACCACCCCGAGCAACTCTATGTTAACTCCTTTACCACCAACACCTCTGCCACGGCCCTTCCCTCAAGCCGAAGCAGGTGTAGCAGTAACAACAGTAATAGCAGGTTGATCTCGAACTATAATTGCTCTCCTCGGACAATGACTAACACGATGCTCCATCGATCCGTAAACAAGACAAGCGCCAATCATCCTCCAGCACTCACCATGATGAAAATGACCCCAATGCTCACATAACGGCCATGTAACAACTCCTTGATCACCCGTACCAGCCTCAACTCTCACGGCCTGCCTATCCTCACCTCAGCCTGCAACACCACATTGTCCTAACCTCCCAAAACAACCTCTCTTGCCCTTTGGAAACATGAGATTATATAGACTTTTCCATGCCCTTTTTAGCTCAAATTCATGCAATTTCATAGTAATTATTGTCGAAAAATATAATTTAATTATAAAATAATTAATTTGTACTTAAATTACTAACATATTAATTTTTAATTATTTTTATAATAACTAATCATGAATTTGATGTATTTTTGACAGTTTTGCACAATTAATGAAAATCAACTCGACAAACATTGTAGAAAGCCTGAACCGTTGAGAAACTTTTTACACCGAGTGAACCAAGAGAAAAGATGATTAATTTTCTAGCAAATGTCGGTCCAAATTATGAGCATTATTATACTTTATAATTAAATTTTTAATTCAATTTAATTGGGTTAGAAATCAAATAATAAAGCCTGAAGTTAAGTGGCTCGATGTGCATAACATAAAGGACTGAACCACCATGAATTGGGCAACCCAGTGCCGTCTAAATGGATGGCCCAATCAGTTACTTTAGCTGATTTTTCACACTTGCAAAACATCCCTCAAAGTTCTCACAAATTCCATTCAAACCCCTCCACTATTTGTGCCTTTATAGATTTGCCCCAAGCTAATTTAAGCAAAGTTTGAACCATTCAAACTTGCACAAAGTGTGTGGCTGATTCTTCTTTGCTAAAAATAGCCTTCAATCCCACCTATAAAGACCCCCTTTGCTACCCATTCTCATCACTTATTCATCAATACTTCACTTCTCTTCTCTCATTTTCTCTCTAGCCTTCCCATTGTATTTCATTTCATTCCCTTGTCGATTTTCCCCTCTTGGAAAAGAGTGTTCTTCAGCCTTGGAGTAGATCCATTCAGGTGTTCATCAGAGACCTCGATCTGAAAAGAATGAGCACAAACGAAGAAGAACACAATAGTAGTTAACTACTGGATTTGATTCTAATCCCTTTCTCTTTTTTAGATTCTTGTTATTATTATGATGAATATTATTGTTGCTATTATTTATTTAATTAAAATGGCTTAAATTTTATTAAATGTTGGGTTGATTGTGTTTATTGCTTAATTTATTATAAATCATGTTTATATTTTTATAGGCCTTATTGTTTTGTTTAATTAAATATTGTAATGTTTATGTTATACTTACATTTCACTTGTGATATAACTAATGGACACACTATTTAATTTGTGCAGGTTTAATTTTCTAAGGTAGCTGAAGGTTAAATTAAGTGACAATATTAAATGATACATTCGCCTTGCATAACTTGCAGGATTGTGTGATTAAATTGTTTCAATGTAGATCCATGTTGTTACTTCACTTGATCCTTTACTTGCTTCTGAATTAATTAATTGTTTAAATTGACATAGAGATATGTTCAAGAGATTATTTTAATTTCATTAGTATGTATGTGCATTAACACATTTACTTATTAAAATTGGTTTAATAGGTTGAATTGACATAGAGATATAGTCAAGAGATGAGTGGATTTTGGTAAGTGATGTTGTTCATAAGTTAACAAAATACCGAGTTACCGTGAATTTATTTTGTAACAAGCATGAACATGATTATGGTAATATTGACTTATTAATGCAATTAATCTAACAAATTTATGTCATATTGATTAAAGACTTTAAATCAACCATTGGAGTTAAATTTTCTTTTTATTTTTATTTAGATTAATTTTACTTTAGATTGATCCTCCTCAAATTATTATATTTCCCTAACCAAGTTTTTTATTAATTATTTCATAAATATTTTTCTGACACAGTCCCTGTGGATACAATAACTTATTACTTGATACGATTGTGTACACTTGCACATTTTCGTCGTCCCAAGTTTTTGGTGTCGTTGCCGGGGACTATTTAAAAATATTATTTGTGAAATTAATTATCTTGTAATTTGGTTCAAATTTTTTTTATTATTAGGTTATAATGGATCCTCTACAACAAGTTCAAGGAGGAGTATTTTCTCATAATGCTCACAATTCAATCATTTTTGTCAATGACAAAAACTACGCCATTCAACAATGTCATTCCTTTTTCCATTGAGCTCAAAATGGGTATTGTGAGACCCAAAATTGAGTCACCGCAATTCAAACTAAAGCCAGTCATGTTCCAAATGTTGAAAAATATGGGTCAATTTAGTGGGATGCCTACTGAAGATCCACATCTTCATCTTCGGCTATTCATGGAAGTGAGTGACTCATTCAAAATTACCGGGGTGACTGAGGACGCCTTGAGACTAAAATTATTTCCGTACTCCTTAAGAGAGAGCACGAGCGTGGTTGAACTCCCTATCGTCCTGTTCCGTAACTACTTGGCAAGAGTTGGTTGAACATTTCTTAATGAAATAATTTCCTTCATCCCTAACTGCCAAGCTTCAAAATGAAATCACTTCATTTCAGCAATTTGATGAAGAATCTTTATATGAGGCATGGTAGCAGTTCAAGGAGTTATTATGAAAGTGCCCTCACCATGGTATTCCTTATGGCGTTCAAATAGAGACTTTCTACTTAACGGTCATGCTAGAATGATGGTGGATGCTTCGAAAAATGGAGCCCTTTTTTCTAAGTCTTACAACGAGGCTTACAAGATTATTGAAAGAACTGCAAAGGTCAACCAACCAAGCAACCTCAAGAAGACGAGTAGCAGGAGTACATGAAGTTGATGCACTTACTTCTTTGGCAACCTAGGTATCCTCTATGTTTTCAATGCTTAAGAACAAAATTGTTACTAGTTTCAATGGTAATCTGATAGGTCAGCAACCGAACCAATTTGAGAATATTTCTTGTGAATGCGGTGGAGAAGGTCATTTCTTTAAAAATTGCCCATCGAATCCAGAGTTAAAAGATTACATGGGAAATCAGAATTGGAATGGTCTGCAATTGAATTCTTATAACTCTTCATGGAAGTATCATTCAAATTTTCCATAGAGTAATCAATGGACGGACCCTAGCAACTCTATTATGCCATCTCGATCAAATTATCCATTGGAATATTCTCAACAAGTGCAACAACCCCCACCAACTGAATCTTCAAGTAATCTTGAGAATTTGATGAAGGCATACATAGCGAAGAATGATGAACTAATCCAAAGCCAAGCAGCAACGTTGAAGAATTTAGGAAACCAAGTGGGTAGCTAGCCAATGAGCACAGAAGCAGACCCCAAGGTATTTGGCCTAGGGACAGAGAAAATTTGAGAAGCACGGGAAAAAAGCATAGAAAAACTATCACTTTATAAAGTGGGAAGACATTGGAGCCCAAAGCGGTCGAGGTTAAAGATGAGCCTTTAAGAGGAAGTTAAATCGAGTGTCAAAACTCTTGATTCACAGAAGTTGGATTCGGGGATCCTTGATGTGGTAAACTCTAAATCAGTCAGTTTCGATAATCTAACACCTTTGTCAAATGTAGAGAAATTTTCACAAAAGAGTTGTCTGGTTAAAGCTAAGATTCCACTATCGCCATATCCTCAACGATTCTAGAACCAGCAGCATGATACTTAAGTTAAGGAAATTTTGGATGTCGAGGTAACTTTTAATGACTTTGATGCTAGTAAATCCCCAAATGTAGTTGAAGACTACTCTACTATTTTTGAGATAGAATCGCTAGCTTCTACAAAATTGAAACTCAATTCTCTAGACGATTCATTAGAGCATATTCTATTAGCGAATTCGCCAAGTGATGATGAAGGCAAGGTATGTTTGGCTTTGTCAGGAGCTAATTCAAAGGGAATCACTTAGGAAGTTCCACTGGAATCACTAGAGTTATTATCTCAAGAGTACACACAACCAAAAGCGTTGATTAAAGAGCCAATTAAATTGGAACTGAAGATTTTGTCTCCTCATTTGAAATATGATTATTTGGGGTTATATCTGACTTTACCTATCATGATTTCAGTTGAGTTCACCAAGAATCAAGAAGAAGAGTCACTTGTGGTTTTAGAAAAGAAAAAGAATGGTGTTTAATGGATCATTGCAGATATTCAAGTCATAAGTTGGAGGATTTGCATGGATTGCAGGAAGTTAAATAAGGCCCCAGAAAGGATAATTTCAGGTTTTCTTTCCCAAATCAATTGTTGGACAAATTTACTGGGCAAGAGTATGATTACTTCCTAAATAAGTATGGTTGGTATGATAGATGACCCTTTGACACTATCTCGGCCAATGATGATTCCAAATAAAATGGAGGGAGTTCTTTTCACTTTCTCTATCTTTATTTCATATTTTCAGTTTTTTTTTCATTTGAATAAAATGGTAGACTTAGATAAAATTTTCTTTGGGAAATTGCATTAGTTAAAATTCTTTCTAGGAGACTGGGACTTAAGCGGGACTATGTCTTTCCTGGGAGTTTAATTTAATATAATTTTTCGAAAAATATTTTCCTAAGTGGCCAGAAGAATTTATTTACATATTTAGTTAAATAAAGGCTCAACTTTTGAACCGAGCACTAATTTCTTTGAGTTTTTTTTTAGTTTACTTTTAGTACAGGAGCTTAGGATCCAAAAAGGTGCTGCAATTGGGCTTAAGACACTGCAAGGAAGGGAAATATTCAACCCTTTTTTGTAAAAACCTGTAACCCTTACCATGCTCCACTGCCATTCCCAAGTAGGCCAATAGTGCATCTCCCTTAACCCTTTAATTCCACAACCCTTAACTCCCCAAATCACCACCTTGAACACCTTCATTCGAAGCCACTAATCACCACACCTAAAAAATCCTTAAAATCACCACCCCCTTCAACCCTAAACCATACCATCGACTACTCACCCACCTGTCCAAAATTGAAACCACCCTTAACATGTTTCCTAACTCCGATGCCGAGAGTTCCTTCATCTAGCACCATTCCATGAGATGAACAGTTTGATATAATGGCTATGTTGAAACACATGCAGTGGCAGAAACAAGCTTACTAGAGATACTAAAAAACAGGTTGACTCAATCAGAGATGCATTTAAAAAATTATTTCATAACCCATTCATTTTTTTGCCTGAATTTCCAAACTTTATACTCGAACCATGGACTCCAATGTCAGGGAAGGAATGAGGCAATCAGATTCAAAGGGGACTACAAATAAATAAAAAGGGGGGATCTTGTCTTTACTTTATTTTACTTTTTAGGATATTTTAAGTTTTTAGTTTTAATCTTTATTAGGATATTTCTATTTCTTGCATAATAAATCAAGATATTGAAGTCATTAATAAAATTGAACAATTAGCAAAATAAAAACTGTGGTAATAGATATGTACATGTCTAGTATTGGAACTTGAAAGAGCTTGGTATTTAAGCAGTCAAATTTAACTCACCTCCTCTTTCTTGATCCTACCTGGTGTACAATGTCTATTCACTTTTATTTTTGCATTCTCTTTATTGTTGTTAAGAATGAGGACATTGTTCATCTTAAGTAGGGGGACCGAAAATCAAAAACTTCTTAATAATTATTATTTCTTCTTAGTTTATGAATTTAATTATAATTTTTCTCAAAATTTTAAATTTCTGTTGATTATGCTAAGCTTTAGTATAAATAAAATTCAATTATCTCAATGGTTGTGATGTTAAGCTGAACCATGATATGAATACTACTCTTAATAAAATATGTGAATTATATCATAATTTTTTTATAATAAAAGAGGCATTACAATGTCTTATTCATACTGTATTAATCGTTAGATCTAACAGGATAATCAGACATAAGAATCTGTCTGACTTTGAAACAGGGAATGTCAATGTCAATAACATGAATATCAATGACAGAATTATCACAGCTCTTGGCCAACCAATCTGCAATAGCATTGCACTCCCTTCTCACTAGCTTAAATTCATGATTCTCAAAATGGTGAGAAACCCAAACTATTTCCTGAACAAGGGCATCCCCTAAATCTCCTTTAGCACAAGCCTTTATCATTTGCAAAGGTACATCACAGTCGCTCTCAACCACTACTTTTGCATGCCCTCGTAACTGCGCAAGTTACTGGCCATGCAAAATTACCCATAGCTCTGAAGAAAGGGCTGATCCCCTAGCCACAAACCATTGATAGCCAGCAACCCAAGCACCTAAAAAATTGTATAGGACTCCTGCAGCCGCTGCCCAATCCTCCTTTCTACTTACAGCATCGTCAGCATTAATTTTAATCCACCCAAAGTAGGGTGCTTCCCAAGTAACCTCCCTAATAGAGACTGCCTTGTGTTGCTCTTGCCTGCTACGTCCTTACATTAAATTGGAGATCATGCACTCTATCGTCCGTGCCACACTTTAACAATTCCCAGCTGCTGACTAAAAATAACATTATTTCGTTGCTTTCAAATCAACCAACAGACAACGACAAACAAAGTTCCACCTCATGCTCCATGAACGTTCTTAAACCTGGTTTCTCTTAAGCACTTTGCCATCCAATCATCCATACCCATCCCAAAGAAATCGTTTATATCATCTAGTGGAACTAAATGCAACTATATGTCCTTTGCAACCCTGCAGTCTCTTAAGATGTTCAAGACAATCTCATACGGAGCTCAACAGAAGCAGTAACTAGCATCGTCAGTCATGCCTTGCTTTGCTCGTTCATGGTTTATCAAAACACATTCCTTACAAACCAACTAGATGAGGATTTTAACCTTTGGAGGAACATTCTGACTCCATATGAGTTTCCATTTTTTATCTTCCAAAGCATTCTCATCCTGTACGAGGGCTTGGTAGGCCGATTTAATTGTGAAGTTGTCGTTAGTAGTCATTTTCCAAGAGCAAGAATCACTCTCGAAAACATACCTTGGTGGGTGATAAACCCGAATCTGCTCCAAAATATCATGGCGAAATAGGTTCCCCAAAATCCTCCAGTCCCAGCTACCTTCATCATCCACAAGATCTGCCACTTTAGAAGCAATAGGAACAGTTGATCCTGGCAGAACATGATCATGCAACTTTCCCAATTTTGGAATCCAAATGTCCCAAAAAAGTCCACAACTATTACGTGCCCAATACACCAAACGACCCCATCCCTGAAATGGTTCCAAACCTTTCCTAATGATCTCCACAGGTAAGAGCATACTGCCCTCGCAATATTATGAGGACAAATGTCAACAACTTTGTACTTTGAACGAAGCACCCGAACTTAAAGTGCATCCAAATTCATCACAACTTGGAAAGCGAGCTTCATAAGATATGATTTGTTTTGTGGAACTAGCCTTCTCATGCCAAGACCACTTCTGGAAACCTCTTTACAACATTTTTCCCACTTAACTAATGGAACTTTGAGACCCTGTTCTATCGAACCCCACACAAATCTTCGAACTAATTGGGATCATGTCTGATTGTATGAAGTAACCTAGAATAGCAAGCAACACAGATTTTGCCAATGTCACTCTTCCCGCTAACAAAAGTAACTTAGCGTCATAGCCATTAAGTTTCTGTTGAACCTTATCAACCAAAAATTGGATGTACTCTTGGTGACCCTAGAGTGGAATAAGGGAACACCCAAATACTTGCCCAATACCTCCGTCAACTGAAAAACCAAAGTGTGCCCAATGCTACTCTTTAACCGATCATCTGTATTGGGTGAAAAATAAATGTTTAACTTGCTTGCATTCACCATGTGTCCTAAATAGTGACAAACAAAACCCCTTGTATCACTCACACATTTTCCATACTTGCCTCTCCAAAAAGTACAAGGTCGTCGGCAAAAAATAGGTGGGACAATATAAGCAAATTTTTTAATTCCTTATAGAAGAAAGTTTAAGTCTCTAGAATTGACTTAGTAATTTCTTGAGGCGAAATCCTAGGAAGCATGAAATTTTGAAAATGATTTAGGCAACATTTGTTTGGACCATTTGAGGCTTTCAAGCTAACCTTTAGGAATGTTATCCCTTGAAGCCAACTTTGATATTATATGGCCTGATTTTCTTTGAACCTTACAATGATAAGTCATCCTATCTCTCGTACTTATCTCCTAATTGTCCCAAGTACTAGACTCAGTCTATCAAGAATATTTCTTGAAAATAAGTTTGGGGGAGTTGAGAGGAAGTACCAAAATACTCAATAGGTGTAGTACATACAAAAATGATGCTCAATAAACGAAAAATAAAAAAAATATAGAGCATATGTACTCAAAAGAAAAAGAGAAAAAACATGAGCATTCAAAGTTCAAAAAAGTTGGTGAAATTGAAGATAATTATCTCGAAGTTCGATGCCAGCTGAGTCTAGGATTTTAACTAAAATATATAGTAAACCTAATGGAAATACCTAATTTCAAGCTATTAAAGTGCAAAAACTTAGTCCAATATGCTAGGTCACATTACGGCAAATCAGGGCATCCCCAAATCCTTAAATATTTTAGAATTGGCTTCCTGCCATGCCCTAATTCTTATGGAGTTTTTGATGCTATCTTAGTTGGCACATCATTCAGAATATAGCAAGCCATTTGTACTGCATATCCCTAGAAAGAGATTAGCAGCTTCGAATAACTTAAAATTGAACGTACCATTCTGACAACGTTTGATTTCTTCTCCCCACCACATTATTTTGTTGTAGAGTGTCTGACGTGGTTAACTAAGATAAAAACCTATTCTTTATGAGGTACCCTAAGAACTCATCAAATAAATGTTCCCCACCTCGATCTGACCGAAGTGCCTTTATGGGTAAACTTAGTTGTTTCTCAACTTCTACACGAAACTCTTTGATTTTATCAAAGGTTTCACTCTTGCAGTGCATTAGGCATACATACCCATATCTGGAATATTCATTAATAAAGGTTACATAATACTCGTGACCACCCCTAGCACTAATGCTCATGGGGTCACATACGTTATTGTGCATAAGTTCTAGGGGTTTTTCGACCCTCATTCCTTTCGCATTAAAAGATTGCTTAGTCATCTTACCTTTCAAGTAAGATTCATATTGTGGAAGATCAACTTCTTTAAGGGAACTTAAGATTTTTTTTTACAAGTCTAGTGATTATTTCTTGATTAATATGACCAATTTTCAAATGTCAAAGGTACGCCTCATTAGAGTGAGAAGTTTTAAATCTTTTTATTCGATATTTCAGTCTCAAGCAGTGTGTAAACTTTTGGTTTGATAAAATAGAGATTATTTGACATCCATCCATTACAGATTAAATTGCGATTTCTAAATATTGCAATTCCATTATTAAAAGTCATGGTCAAGCCATCTTTATATAAACATACAATAGAAATTAAGTTTCATTTGAAACTTTGTACATAGAAAATGTCCCTTAAAATAATCTTCCTAAATTATCAAAATACATATGTACATCTCCTACAACTTCAGCTGCCACACTTGTCTCGTTCTCGATCCGTAATGATAAGCTCTTATCTCTAATATCTTTCGTCTTCTCGAACCCCTGTTGAGAAACAAAAACATGATTAGTTGCTCCTGAATCAATGACCTAGTGGTTTATCGAATTATCCACTAATCAAGCTTCTATCATAAAGACTTCTATACATTTTCCTTTGGTGGCTTGGTATTCCTTCCACTCTCTACAATATGGCTTGAAGTGTCCTTTCTTACTGTAAAAGAAGTATTTAGACTTAGATAAGTCTTTAGGCTTTCTGGTTCTCTTCCTTTCCACCTGTGATGGCCCAAAGACCTTAGCATTTCCTTTCTTAGCAAGGTTTCCCTTCCTTTTTGAGGAAGAAGTGAAAACTATATTTGCTTCTGCTCTTCAGACCGCCTGACCATCATTCAACACCAACTCATAGGATTGTAACTCCTTCATGAGTTGTTTAAGTGTCAGATTTTTGTTGCCAAGGTTATATGCGGCCCGAAATCCATCAAAATCCTTAGATAATCTCTTTAACACCACATCAATTTAAGTGTTCTAGTCCAAATTAGCCTAATTATCTATGGCCTCAGTAAAGTAGCCCATAAAAGTGACCATATGGTCTTTGATCGGAGTGTCAGGTTTTTGTTGGGCAGTTATCAAGCTAGTTATAGCAGACTATCAAGCCAAGATAGCTTGGCCTCCGAACATGTCTTCTAGCTTATCTAGAATTGTTTTGTAAATCTTACAGCACTCCAGTTGCTAATACAATGTGTTGGTTACGCTTGTCAGTGCTTTCTTGCCTCAACTTGAGTAGCTAGACGACATTTAATATTAAGACTATTTTAAATTTCTTACAACTTAGGACAATTATCAAGTTCCTTTTTCATTCCTTATAGTTATTTCCATTCAATTTGGTTTCAGTGAGTATGTTCAATATGGGAGTGAGTGTAATTTTTGAACTGAAATAACATTCATTTATTAATATCTTTGTATAATAAAATGTTTGAAAATTTTTTACAAATATTATGATATGCATTAAGATGATGCATGCATCTTACATTAAACCTTTAAAACATTTTAAGTCATTGTAATGATGATTCCTACACCCATTGAATCAAGCCACCTTGGGGTAATCATGATCAAATAGTAAGAACATGGATTTCCATCCAATTATTACATGAACCTAATTCCTTAGGCATTCACACGTACTAATAATCGTGTAATGTTTAACTATCATTATAACTTAAGCATAGCTCCTTGGGGAGTTAGATGATCATGAGTGTATAACCGTGAACTCAACACCTATTGCATCATGTACCACAAATGAGTCATCTTGAGACAATCTCACCAAGTATTATTCTATGACTAGTTGTCATTTTTGAAGAAAAAATTTCTTGATGTGTCGCATGATAATACCTACCACATAGGTTGGTCTAACTATCATATAATCATAAGAAAATTTTTCTTACTTTCAAGAAATCTCCTCAGTGAGATCCACATGAAAATGTCTAATATTTTAAAAAAATGCAAGGTTTTTAAATTTTTCGTTTCAATCAAGAATGATCAATATATGCATGACATACATATGGCATTCTAACCTAATCTATATGGCATACTTATCTCATATATGAATGAACATACATTCGTAGTCATATAAATATTATCATACTCATCTCATAAATATAAAAGCATAAAATTTAAATGACTCAGCCAAATTTTCCACGATTCCATCCTAGAAAAATAATAAAATTATAGAATTACAAAATTTACCCTAAAGCATACTTTTGGTATTCAATTTTTCCACCACGGTCTTCTGCTGTAGTACCAGTTCATGATTCTATCGTCACCGTCTTTCTGTCATCATTTCGGAGTCATAGCCACCATAGAGCTACCATCAATCCATCACCAACCATCGTCAGCATTTTTCGTCAGACCACCTTCGGCTCCACTGGGTCAAGTTTTATTGGCCTTTTTTTTATTTCGTTGGGAAAATTTAGGTTACAAAATCCCTATGTTTATTTCTGAATCACATATTTTTTTATAAATAAATAATAAATTAAAACCCTATGTTGAGATGATAGTCCACAATCCAAAATATACATGCCCAAAAAAAATTAAATTACAAATAAATTTCTAGAATGATCATTTGCCTTGGTGAATTTTTGTGTAGCCCTGCTAGTTTCTGTTTTACTTGATGACAAGTAAAAACTCAAGTTTGGGGGTGTGATAGTGCTAGAAAGAACCATTGTTTTCTCCCTACTTATGGTTAAGTTGTTTTGCTTCATATTTTAGCATTTTTTTAGTTTAGTTAATTGCATTTTATGACTCAATGGACCTTAGCCTACTTACCCTTAATTTTGTCATGTTTTGGTATTAATGTTACTACATGAGTATTTTCAGATTGCGCTCAGGATTATCGTCACATCTGACAGCTATCCGGATAAGAATAGAAATGTGTGATCTATCCAGTCTGGTATAACCAACTTGTATGACCAATGACAGCTTGATTCTGATGAAAGGACACCTACATAATTTGGAGAAATATAAATACCCACAAGGAAAGAGAAAAAAGGGAGAGAGAGGTCTTTTTGGTGTCATAACGTTCTTCAACCTACCTTTTGAAGTTTTCGGCTATGGAGGCTTAAGGCTCTCACGGGTGAACCGACGTGAAAAGGATATAGATCAGTTCCTGACGAGAAGCCCTGAGTACAGCACAAGAGGAAAGTGAGAGAGTAAGTCGAGTTGTCTAGGAATAGTATTCTCCACTTGTTTCTTTTATATTTCTTTCCTAAACGATGGTGATTAATTTCTATTTCATGCTTGTATGGAAGTACACATGAATTCTAGCTTAAATGTTATTTTATTCAATCTTGCTTCTACTACTTAATCTTTGGGTTTCAATGTTTTAAACATGGGAATGTTATTGCGGTCACTGTCACTGGAAGGTGTAGTAGCAGTTCAAGCCAACAAGCATGACAATGAAAGTTGCATGAGGATTAGAGGAATTTAATCCACTTGTTCTTAATTGTGTTCCATTGCCATCATTGGAAGGTGTGGTTAATGTGAATGTTTAAGTCTTAGATCAAATATAGAAGTTAGGCTTGGTAAGATATTCATTGCAATTTATTGCATCGACAATCACCTATTCTTTTATACCTTGTGAGCACATAGCATTCTGTTACTTATTCATGTTGGGAATCCCATTTTATCATTATCACATTTCGTTTTTATTTTCAAGTTATTGCTCCGACAACTATTCTCACAATTTATCTCATATTTATTTATTCATTGCATTGACATTAATAGACAAAATACAACCATCCTCGTGGGATCGATATCCGATAGACTCACATCTGTCTCCTATACTTGCATCGACAGTGTACGCTTGCACAATATTACCTTGACATTAAGCAACCGATCAAGTTTTGGCGTCGTTGTTGGGTGTAACACCCAAAATCCGAACACCATCGTCGGTTAGGATTTCTAATATTTTACTATTCATTTATCACTAATCATCTTGTCGTAATATTATACAACGTTATTTATTAAAATATTTCACTTCACATGTTACACATCGTTATTTAAACATAACCACAAATCAATAAGGGTAAAAATGGCATTCCTAATATTTTGGGAGGCTTCTACCGGTACCTGTTGGTCAAGTATCGGTAGTAGCCCTGTAATTAAACAATTCTAAAATGATGCAGATTTCTATCGGTACCTCTGCTAGTTCTACCGATACAAGTATAATTTTTACTGATACATGTCATGCATCTATCGATACTAAAAACTCCAGAGAGCTATAATTCTCACCCTATAACTTCTACCGATACAAGTATGCAAACTATCGATGCATCTATGCACATAACTATCGATACTCATAATTCAACTACCGATACATCTCAAGTCAGTGAACAACCCCTCTCCTACCCTGTACTTCTACTGAAACATACATGAGATCTATCGAAACAAGTATGCATTTAAGTCAACACAAGTACATGATTTTTATGTCAAACAATGTACTTAAGTCTACTTTCAACATTTCATCAACCATAACAAGGTTTTTCACAAACTCATTATACATAAGAAAAAAGAGACATCATCCTAGTACATGTCATATTAACCAAGTGATGTAAAAGTCTATCGAACAACTTTGATATAGTGTGATGCTCCAAGATGATCTGATCTCCGAATAGCAAAATTGAATCTACAAAACAATATCAAATCCACAGGTAAGCATTTTAAGGCTTAGTAAGTTCACAAGTTAAATAGATTTATCAAACTTTAAGAGTTGTAAAAGTCTAGTTAACCGAATGGAATACAGTGTACATCCGAGGTAAGCCTCAACTCACATTTGATACTCACGATGACACAAAGTTATTGGACCCTTAATCCATAATGGAATTCATTTCATTTAATACTCACGATGACATATAGTCATCGGACCTCTTGTTCCGTAAAGGAATTCATATACTCATGGTGACACTTAGTCATCGGACCTTATAATCTGTGCAGGATTAATGTACTCACGACGACACTTAGTCATCAGACCCATTTTCATTTACGACTCAAAGCCCGTTGCCTTTCTTTGCTTTATTCTTGTCTTCTAACTTTTGATCATCATTTCAATTCACTAAAACGGTTTATAATACAAAAATATGCAATTCAAACTAAAATTTAACAATATGAACTTACCGGACTGGATTGCGGTTGTGAATGGATTCTAGGGACTACTTCGCTAATTTTCCTTTTCCTCGATTCGTGGCACGATTGTATTATACATTTACAAATCATTCCATTTGTCACATTAAATCACATAACCAATTCATTTAACACAATATAGTCCTTTTTGCTAAAATTATGATTTTACCCCTAATAGTTTCCTTTTATTCAATCTGGTCCTTTCAACACAAAACATGCAAAATAACCAATCTCTCACACAACTAACCATAAATGAATTCTCTTGAGTATCTATTCAACCCATTCATACATTTATTTTCACAATAATACATGTAATTTCACCATTTTCACATTTTAGTCCTTAAACACTAATTTTATCAAAAATCACTTTACAAAAAGATTTAGCCCAAGTACCAAATGCTCAAATATATCAAAAGCTTTCAAGAATAAGAAATTTCAACAATGGAAAGTTTTCTAACATTTGACAGATTCACAAACTAGTCCTTGCATAAGCTAGATTAAGCTGATACGGACTCAAAAACATAAAAATTACTAAAAATGATCAAGGTTTGCTTACCCAAATCAAAGCTCAAATATTGGAATTGAAAACCCTAGGTTCTTTTCCCCCCTTAGTATTGTGTGAAGAAGAAAGAAGAAAGAAAATGAGATGAAATTCTCAATTTCTTTCTTTTAATTTCCTATATATATAAATGGTAATTTTGTAATTATTGAGACTTTCATCATTAAGGTTTAATTAAACATTTTTAACCTTTATTAAACCTATTTATAATCAATATAATTTATACCAATCCACCCACTAACACTTCCTTGGATAATTTATTCCTTTGGTCCTTCTAATTAAACATCTATAAATTTACCCTTTTTATGATTTAGTCCTTTCTATTCAATTAACTTATCTAATCAATGAAATTTTTGAATCATAATTTTATGTGATACGTATGTCACCAGAAATATTTAAAATAAATAAATTTATGACTCGACTCATCAGAGTTGTGGTCCCGAAACCACTATTTTTGACACCACTAAAAATCGGGCTATTACAACCGGGGATGGCATTCGTTTGATGTTTATTTTTGTTTTTGTGTTTTATTTTTCTTATATAATATTTAGTTGTTACTAACTTATTTTCTTTTTGTTATTATTTGCACATTTTTTATTTTAGGTGTTTTATGACCCGAAGCAATTCGGAGTTTATTACTGATTTTGATCCAGAAATTAAAAGAACTGCTCGGAGGAGACTTCAAGAACAAAGGAATATGGCTTTACCAAGAAACAATGCAGCCATAGCCCTGATAACCCCACAAATTGCTAAAGACTCACTGTTGCCGCAAGACGATCAAATACAAAATAGAACTATCAGAGATTTTGTAGTACCTGTCTTGGATGACTTACAACCGGGAGTTGTTAGACTAGTAATCCAAGCTGGGGATTTTGAACTCAAGCCAATAATGTTTCAAATGTTGAATTCTAATGGGCAATACGCTAGACTGCCACATGAAGATGCATGAGAACATCTTAAATCATTTTGATTGATTTGTGCTTCCTTTAGTGAACAAGGCGTTCCTGATGACGATTTGAAAATGCAATTATTTCCCTATTCTTTGTAGGGAAGAGCTCGCAATTGGTTTCTTGGGCTACCTTCTAGCTCAATTACTTCTTGGAATGCACTAGCAACAAAGTTTGCTCTACGCTTTAACCCGTCGACAATGATTGCTTGTCTCCGAAATGATATTACAGCTTATCATCAGCTGGATTATGAGAATCTTCACACTACATGGGGACGTTATAAATCTTTGCTTCAATGTTGCCCCATGCATGGCATTCAACAGGAAACACAGATTGAGATTTTCTATATTAGGCTGAATTCACAAACAAGGAATCTTGTCAATGCATCAGTAAATGGTCCTTTGCTGGATTGTACGTATGATGAAGCTATTGGAATTCTTGAAAAAATTGCTCAGAATGATTATCAATATCCTATCTCTAGAGCTGCACAAGCAAAAGCTACTCTATGAGTTATTGAATTAGACATGATATTTGCAGTTAGTGCTCAAGTTTCTTCTCTTGCAAACATGATAAAAAATATGAAAGGGACTAGTGACGTTGCACCTATACAAACCGCAACAATTCTTATGGCAACTCTTACAATAATTCTGCAAGCCATCAATAGTTTTGGGGAACTCAGAATGCTAGACAAAATGCTGCGACATTTTGATATGAGAGTACATCTAATCAAGGTAATTATAACCCAAGACAAGGGAATTATTATCAACAGCAGCAAAATTACAATCAGCACACTTAGATGCATCCACAACAAAGCCAGATGCATTCACACCAGAAACAGATGCAGCCACAACACTCTTCAATGCAGAATCAGCATGTTCAAGGACATCGACAACAATAATACATGCAACCTTCCCAATATGATCTGTTAGCTGCTCTTGAGGCTTTAATACGAGAGCATATTACTCGCACGGAAGATATTGTACAAGGGAATTCATCTTCTATTCGGGCGTTGAAGGCACAATTAGGATAACTTACTTCAAATCTGAGTACTCGACCACCGGGCATACTACCTAGTGACACAAAAAATCCCAATCCAAAGGGAAAAGAACATTGTAAGGCTATCACTCTTAGGAGTGGTAAAACTGGTGAGCCGAATATAGGCTCTACTATAGCACCTCAAGACATAAGTGAAGTGATCCCTGGTGAGAAGGTTGAATTTGAAGAGATTGTTGATGTATCAAACTGAGAAGTTCCACAAATTGTCACTCATATGCCTAATGTCTGACGCTCGAAACTATCGACGCAATCAAAGATGTCAACGTAATCTGATGTATCTTCACCTTTACCTTTTTCACAAAGATTCAGAAAGAATGAGCATGATAAGTAGTATCAACAGTTCCTGAACACACTAAAGCAACTTCATGTCAATATTCCTTTAGTGGACGCTCTTGTGCAAGATCCTAATTATGGGAGATTTATGAAGGAGCTCTTGTCCAAGAAGAAGAAGCTCAATGATATTGAAAATATTGCACTCATAGAAGGATGTAGTGTTGTTTTGACAATAAGTTGCCCCTCAAAATGAAAGATCTTAGGAGTTTTACTATCCCATGTTCAATTAGCAACCATTATTTGGACAAGGCTTTATGCGACTTGGGAGTTAGCATCAATCTAATGCTGCTATCTATTTTCAAAAAATTGGGAACTGGTCACATGAAACCCACTACAGTGACCTTTCAACTAGCAGATCAATCCTTGGCTCAACCTGAAGGGCAAATCAAAGATGTCTTACTTCGTGTGGATAAATTCGTTTTTCCAAGTGATTTTATCATACTTGACTGCGAGGCAGACAAGTAGGTTCCCATAATCTTCGGACGACCATTTTTAGCTACCAGACGAACTATTATTGATGTTTACAAAGGTGAACTAACCATGCGACTTAATGATGAGCATGTCACCTTCAGTGTTTTTGAATCTATTCAATGCAAGGATAAAGAAGAATGTCATACTATCGATGTGTTAGAGGATCTAGTTGAGGAAGAATTCAATGACCAAAGCACATTACTTTCTGAGGAGTTTACAATGACAACTGATGAGGAATCCTTAGATGATTATGACATCATGGTTGAAGCTAATAACATTGAACTCAGGCATGGATGGCAAATTGAATCCTTAGACTTAGCCAACAGAACGGCTCCAATTTTCAAGCCATTTATTGAAGAAGCTCCTATTTTGGAATTGAAATCACTACCTACTCATTTTAAATATGTCTTTCTTGGTGATAACAATACTCTCCCAGTCATTGTCTCCGCAACACTGGATGTGACTCAAGAAGATAAATTAGTTCATATTATTAAACAACATAAACGAGCTATTACTTGGAGTATTACTGATATTCGAGGCATTAGTCCATATTTTTGCATGCACAAGATCAAGTTGGAAGATGAAGGCAAGCAATCAATTGAGCAACAAAGAAGATTAAACGAGAAAATGAAGGAAGTTGTTAAGAAGGAGATTATAAAATGGCTTGATGCTGGAATTATTTACCCTATTTTTTACAGCAATTGGGTAAGTCCAGTGCAGTGCGTTCCTAAAAAGAGTGGCATCACTGTGGTTAGCAACGACAAAGGCGAGTTAATTCCTACACGCATTCCTACGGGATGGCGAGTCTGTATGGATTATCGTAAACTTGATGCGACCATAAGGAAAGACCACTTCCCACTTCCTTTCATTGACCAGATGTTGGATAGGCTTGCTGGAAGAGCCTACTATTGCTTTCTAGACGGCTATTCTGGTATAATCAAATTTCCATTGCACCAAAGGATGAGGAGAAAACAACTTTCACCTACCCCTTTGGTACATTTGCTTTTCGTCGTATGTCTTTCAATCTTTGCAATGCACTAGCCACATTTTAAATGTGCATGATGACAATATTTTCAGATATGATTAAAGATTCTTTAGAGGTTTTTATGGCTGATTTTTCAGTCTATGAGAATGATTTTGATCATTACATTGACAATTTGGATAAAGTATTGAAGCGGTGTGAAGTCACACACCTTTTTCTAAATTGGGAAAAATGTTATTTCATTGCAACTGAAGGCATTGTGTTAGGCCACCGCATCTCTAGTCAACGCATTGAAGTAGACAAAGCTAAAGTGGAAATCATTGAGAAATTACCTCCGTCGATAAATGTGAAAGGAATTCGAAGTTTTCTTGGGCATGCAGGGTTTTACCGAAGATTTATTAGAGATTTCTCAAAAATTGTAAAGCCCTTATGCTCATTACTAGAACAGAATCGAAAATTCCTCTTTGACGATGCATGTTTGGATGTATTCATCCAAATAAAGAAGCAGCTAGTAAATGCACCCATTGTCCTTGCACCAGATTGGTCTCAACCTTTTGAAGTTATGTGCGATGCAAGCGACTTTGCTATGGGTGTTGTTCTAGGACAACGCAAAGGAAAAATATTTCATGCCATCTATTATGCTAGGAAAACTTTTACAGAGGCTCAAATCAACTTTACCACTACAGAGAAAGAATTGTTGGCTGTAATCTTTGCTTTTGACAAGTTTCATTCATATCTTATCGACACAAAGGTTACTGTATTTACTGATCACTCGGCATTGAGATATATTTTTGCAAAGAAGGATGCAAAACCTCGACTAATACGCTGGTCCTACTGTTACAAGAATTTGATATCAAGATAAAAGACCGCAAGGGTTCAAAGAATTAAGTTGCAGACCATCTGTCTCGAATGGAAGTTGGCAGCGAAGATGGAAACATACTTCAAATTGTCGATGCATTCCCAGATGAAAAGTTATTTGCTGTAGATACAACACCGTGGTATGCAGATTTGGTTAATTATCTAGTGTGTGGAAAACTCCCACTGGGTGTCACAGGCCATAAAAAGGAAAGATTTCTTCATGAAATAGTGAAATACCATTTGAACGATCCGTATTTATACAAGGTATGCAATGACAATATCATTCAGCATTGTGTTCCGAAAGAGGAGATGCTTTCAATCCTGAAGCATTGTCATGATGCTCCTTATGGAGGTCATTTCGGTAGCATGAGAACTGCTGCTAAGGTTCTTAAACCAGGATTCTATTGGCCTTCACTATTCAAGGACGCCCATAATTTTGTGAATCAATGTGATAGGTATCAACGCACTTGTTCTGTATCCCGACACAATGAAAAGTTGTAGCAGTCAATTATGGAGGTTGAACTATTCGATGTTTAAGGTATGGATTTTATGGGACCATTTCCAATTTCATTTGGAAATCTTTATATATTAGTAGCTGTTGACTACGTCTCGAAATGGGTTGAAGCTGTTGCAGTCCCAAAGGATGATGCGAGGACAGTGCTTAAATTTTTTCACAAGCATACACTCACCCGCTTTGGCACACCAAAGGCATTGATCAGTGATCAAGGTACACACTTTCATTGCAACCAAGTGGCAGCCACACTGCAAAGATATGGAGTTAACCATAGAATGGCTACTACTTATCATCCACAAACCAATGGACAAGCCGAAGTATTCAACCGATAAATTAAGAACATTCTTGAGAAGGTTGTTAACCCTTCAAGGAAAGATTGGTCTTCCAGACTTGATGACGCTTTATGGGCATTGCAAACAGCATACAAAACTTCATTAGGGATGTCGCCGTATCTGTTAGTTTTTGGGAAAGCATGTCACTTGCCAGTTGAACTGGAGCACAAGCAATATGGGCAATTAAGCAAGTGAACATGGACTATGAAGCTGCTGGAAAGAAAAGGTTGTTGGATATCACTGAACTAGAGGAAATTAGGCGAAATGCCTATGAAAATGCTGCAATTTACAAGGAAAAGACCAAACGATTGCATGACAAAATTATCTTGTAGCAACAATTTATCGCAAGACAACAAGTTTTATTATTCAATTCTAAGCTGAAATTGTACCCAGGTAAATTACGCTCACGTTGCTCTGGACCTTTCGAAGTTGTCGAAGCATTTCCTCATGGTGCAGTCACAATTAAAGATTTACATGATGGACACCAATTCAAAGTGAATGGACAGCGGCTGAAACATTATTTTGGGAACATTGATCAAAAAAAGCAAGTAGAGACCATTAAATTGGTCGAAATTTTTTAATTTTTATTGCATTTATTATTACGTAATTTTATTTTATTTTATTTTATTTTCGCTTTTGTTCAAGTTTGTTTTACTTCTTGTTTGTTTTTATAGAATAAGTAGGCACCATTTTCGATGCACTTAGACTTTGTTATCAACGCAATTTGTACAATTGTACTACCATTGATGACTTATTAAAAATGAGGGTATATTAGGGATTCAGATCCCATCGTTTCATCAAAAGTCACCCAACCGTTGGATCTGTTTGAGTGTGCACAATTCTCATTGGACGCATTTATTCCCATTAGCTTTATGTCCTTTCGCTTAAATACAGAAAAATCACGCCTTTCCATCTTCTTCTTTCAGTCGCTATAAACCCCCTCCTCTATGTCGACTGTAACAAATACAAAGTAACCATTTTTGTTCACTTTATTTTTCCCAAGCTTGTACCTTTACACCTTAAAACCTTCTTCACTTACCAAAATATGGTGATAGCATTAGAAAAGACCATTAAATTCTCCCTAATTAGAGTATAATTTGTTCCCTTTGTATCATATTTGGCATACATTTTCAGCATTTTATACTTAGTAATTACATTTTCTAAGTCAGTGTTATATGGTCTTATTTTCTTTCATTTTATCCCATTGTGCTACTAATGTCACTACATTTAGTATCAGTTTTTGCGTCTAAAGATGTCAGCGCAGGAATCCATTATAGAAGATCGAAGCAGGAAAGCGTTCAAAGCTGTAGCCACAAGTTCAATATAGAACTATGCCCAAATATGTCATCGCATTAACACTTCCAGATTGCAACAGGGACTTTAAGCTGCTAAACATATCCAGAAGCACTAGTGCATGAAAATGTCAAGTTGTCGCAGTGAATAAAAATATAAATTTGCATCCAGTAATGTCACGACAACCTGCAACTTCCTAATGCATAAATCAAATCTTCATGAGTGTACAGCTAGAGTAACTAACTTGTACAGCTACCAGGAAGTTAGATCTGAGAAAAAGAGGACACCTTTACTTGCCAGTGAAGATAAATAAAGGGGAGAGAGAGAAGAAAAAAAGGAAGCTCGTGAAGAAATTAATCCATATTTTTCTGATTCTTTCTTAAGTAAACTACCATGGAAGCTTAACTTTCTAGGAGGGTGATCTGATGCGACGAGAAGGCAACTACTTCCAATGAGGAGTGTCTAAGGCTAGGAATAGAATGCTTCAATTTCTTCTTTAATTCCTCTTGAATGTTGATAAATTCTGTTGACTTTAATTATGTATGGAAGTACCTATTAATGTTAGATCTACTGTGATTTCTACTCAATTCTTCTTATTTGTTTATCTTTGGATTTAATTGTTTTGACCACAGAAGTGCGATTGCAGTCACAGTCACTGGAAGGTGCAGCGACAAAGTTAGATCAACAAGCAAGACAATGGAAGTTGCTTAAGGCAAGATGGAATTTTGGCCACTTGTTATCAAATGCAAAGCATTGCCTGCACTGGAAGGTGTGGCTAATGTAAGTGCTTGGGTCTTTGCTAAACAGAGAAGTCGAAAGTAGTGAAATCTCATAAAACTTAATTATGGCAACAATTTATCTACCAGTTACCTTGTAGTCACATTTAGTGTTTGCCAACTTGCCAAATCAGGGATCCTCCATTCCTTTATAATTGTTTTGCTTCTTTAATTCTATTAATTTACATTCACAAAACATATTCAACATTCATTTCATCTTCTATGAAATTGCTCTGACAATCTGTATTACAGTTTTATAATAATTGCACTAACAGTTTTAACTCTTTTATTTGTGCAGTCTTGACTTAATTGCACTTACATTACTCCTAACAATTCTTCTTATTTTAACTACTTTTGCTTCAACAAATTTTAGGAACAATAACACTATCCTCGTGGGATCGATATTCGACAGACTCACGTTTGTCTATTATACTTGCATCGATAATGTCAGCTTGCACATTATTGTTGTGACATTTTGTAGCGCGATCATATGGCAAGAACTAGAGGAGCAGTCAAGAAAGCTGCCAAATCTGTCGAAGAACACTCATCCTCTACAACTGCAGTTCATGAAGCAAAGCACTCTATGTCAGAGGAGAAAAAGGATCCGGTGATATTTTTAACGAAAGCGGCTAAAGACCGATTTCAAGACAACATTTTAAAGCGAAACTTCCACCCAGAACAAGGCTTTCTCCTTTCGCAACAATAAGACTTGGGCAAGCAAGTCTACAAAACCATCTCAAAGCTGAAGTGGGAGACTTTCTACACTCATCCCGGAAGCTACTCTCCTCACGGGTACGTGAGTTTTATGCTAACCTTATTGACCATGAGTCAGAGTTTGTCTTTGTTCGCGAAGGCTTAATCCCGTGAGATGCTTAAAAAATCAATAAACTGTGCAACACCAAGGTAGATATAGATGAACACTCTAAGTTCATTAAGGATATCATAAAAGATAAGACAGATCTCTTGGTGAATGATTTATGTATCGAAGGAGTGATGTGGACGAGTTCAAATCATAAAAATTATACCATGCACCGATGCTTCTTGACACTGCAAAGCAAAATCCTGTTCCATTTTGTCAACTACAGGCTAAAGCCCTCTACCCACAGCACCACAATTACCCTCGATAGAATGTGTTTGATACATTCTATTGTCAAAGGACAAAAGATTGATGTCAGCGCAATACTCCACTAGGAAATTACTGACTGCGCTACAAGGAAAACGGGAATTTTGGTTTTCCCATCCTTGGTGATGCAACTATGCCAACATAAAGGGAATCGTCCCATGTAATGATGAAGAAATCCTGGAGAATAAGTGCTCGATCAATGAAGCCTCTATTTATAGAATGACTCATGGTAAAGGTATGCTGACAGTGAACGAGGCAAAGATAAGCAAGATGAGGAAAGGCAAGTCCAAGGTAGAAAGCAAAGGAACAAACTTGATTGTAGAGACATCCTTGTTGCGCAAAATGAAAGATATCGAGAAGTTAGCCAATTCCATCAGCAATAGGCAGACCAGGCTTGTCGCTACAATAGAAGACATGGACAGATCACAAAATTTATTCTACACCTATACTAAGGCCTGGAACAGTTCTGTTGTAGCCACATTAAGGCAGCTGAGCCTAGCCACACTCCTAGAATTCCCAGTGTTTCCACCAATCATTCTAGATTATGAGCCCTTATTAGAGGATGTTGACTTAGGGGACCAAGATCGATCAGTGGCATCCCCTCCCATTATGCATGTCTCTGATGATGAGAAAGAAGTGGAATCAATGGACGTCGAGGAATGCTTGCGAAGGATTGAGAGCCTGCTCGAAGCTGATTTCATTGTTAGTCAAAAGGAGCATGCTGCTGAGAAGGAAATTCTTGTTCGAGAGGAGGAAACCCATGTTGATGATGTGAACGAGAAGCAAGAAGATGCCGAGGAAGAAAATGTTGAGAAAAAAATGCTGAGAAAGAATCAACTGAAGACACTGTCACTGCACCCGAGATTTTGGGTGCAACTAATGATAATTTGGAGCGAGTTGGAGCAAAATCGACGGAAGCTGCTGAAGAAACCAGTGAGGAACACCATAACCCTTTGGCGATAGTGGTCTACACCAGACCACTCGAGGTGATCCCTCCAACACAGGAAGCAGTAGATAATGCCGAGGCAAAGACAAAAATTGAGGAGCAATCCGAGGATCGTGCAAAGCCCAAGGAAAAGAAGAGAAAGCACTCTAAAGACAAAAAGTGTAAGGAGGAGAAAAAGAGGAGGAAGAAGAAGCGTCATACAACCGCATTTGTGGCTGAGGAAAATTGTGTTAGTTTGTTTTCAGTTTTTTTTAGCTGTAGTATTCATGCATTGCATGTAGCAGTAATTTTTATTTTGTTAGTGCCCATTGCCATTGCATTTCTATTGTCATTCCATTTTAATGTTACTGCATTGGGGACAATGCAAACTTTAAGTTTGAGGAAATGCATATAGGGTTTGGAAATGCACCCACATTTCAAAAAATAATTCTTTTTGAGTTAATGAAGCATGCAAGGTTTATTTATGGTTAATGTAAATGTGTTCGAAAATTTTTGTTACATTCGATGCTTAATTCTTGAATCATGTGAACTATCAATGAATGAGTTGGATTAATTTGACTGATTTTTGTATCTTCAATTCTTTGATGAATGATTTAGATTGCATTAGTAATGGATGACTAGTAGCATTCCTCGAGTCTTGAATGAATCTTCCTTTTACAGCTGCTTATATATATATATTTATAAATAAGAGACACTCCAATATGAGTGTATTGTGAACTGTTCAAGGGGGAACACTCCAATGCAAGTGTTAGAAAAATGAATCTGGCCAAAGGTTGTCGCTGCATGAGTGTGTGTCGGTGCAATTACGTACTCCCTAAGGGTTTGTTGCACTCCATCGTTACTTCTCAGGAACAAGGGTATAATAATGCAATGATATCCCTTGTTCATATAAAATAATAAAAAAAGAGAAAAGAAAAGAAAAGAGATATATAGATACTTAGTATGTATAATAAATGTTGTATTGGTAGATGGAATTTAAGATTTGAGGCATGATGCTGGCCTTGATGAAGTTGCAATCTTAGTTATTCATACTTATGTGTTGTCGATGCAATATTCTGTCATCTGAATGTGATTCATTCATTGGGATTTTAGATCAATCAAGTTACTAGAATGATCATTTACCTTGGTGAATTTTTGTGTAGCTTTGCTAGTTTCTGTTTTACTTGAGCACAAGTAAAAAACTCAAGTTTGGGGGTGTGATAGTGCTAGAAAGAACCATTGTTTTCTCCCTACTTATTGGTTAAGTTGTTCCCATTTAGTTATTTGTAGCACATATTTTAGCATTTTTTAGCTTAGTGAATTGCATTTTATAACTCAATGGACCTTAGCCTACTTACCCTTAATTTTGTCATGATTTGGTACTAATGTCGCTGCATGAGTACTTTCAGATTGCATTCAGGATTGTTGTCGCATCCGATAGCTGTTCGCATAATAATAAAAATGTGTAAGCAGTCCAGTCTGGTATAACCAACTTGTACAACCAACGATAGTTTGATTCTGATCAAATGACACCTACACAATTTGGAGGAATATAAATACCCACAAGGAAAGAGAAAAAAAGGGAGAGAGAGGTCTTTTTGGTGCCATAACCTTTCTCAACCTACCTTTTGAAGCTTTCGGCTATGGAGGCTTAAGGCTCTCACAGGTGAATCGAAGTGAAAAGGATGCAGATCAGTTCCTGAAGAGGAGCCCTGAGTGCAAGCATAAGAGGAAAGTAAGAGAGCAAGTCGAGTTGTCTAGGAATAGCATTCTCCACTTTTTTTTTATATTTCTTTCCTAAACGATGGTGATTACTTTATATTTCATGCTTACACATGAATTCTGGGTTAAATGTTATTTTATTCAATCTTGCTTCTACTACTTAATCTTTGGGTTTGAATGTTTTTAGCATGGAAATGTTATTGCGATCACTGTCACTGGAAGGTGCAGCGACAGTTCAAGCGAACAAGCATGACAATGGAAGTTGCATGAGGATTAGAGGAATTTAATCCACTTGCTCTTAATTGTGTTCTACTACCATCATCGAAAGGTGTGGTCAATGTGCATGTTTAAGTCTTAGATCAAATATAGAAGTTAAGCTTGGTAAGATATTCATTGCAATTTATTGCATCGACAATCACCTATTATTTTATACCTTGTGAGCACTTAGCATTCTGTTGATTATTCACACTGGGAATCTCATCTTATCATTACCACATTTCGTTTTTATTTTCAAGTTATTGCTCTGACAACAATTCTCACAAATTATCTCATTTTTACTTATTCATTGCACTGGCATTAATAGACAAAAGACAACCATCCTTGTGGGATCGATATCTGACAGACTCACATTTGTCTATTATACTTGCATCGACAATGTACGCACAATATTGCTGTGATGTTAAGTAGCCGATCAATGCCCAAAAAACAAATTAAATTACAAATAAATTTCTAGGAATCACAACTTTGACAAAAATACTTAATCTTACACTTAATCTTAGAACTTCTTCTTCCTCAAAACCTTAATCTCACGCTCCAAGATTTGAATCGGTTCCTTCTCAAAAGATAAATTCAGTCTCAACTCAATCTCCTTAATCAAAATCACATGAGATGGGTTAGATCGATACCATCTTAGCATAGAAACATGGAACACGTCATGGATATGGTCCAGCTTAGGAGGTAACTCTAACTGATAAGCCACCAGTCCAATCCTCTTAAGGATCCTATAAGGCCCAATAAACCCCGGGCTCAACTTTCCCTTCCGACCAAATCTTAGAACTTTCTTCATGACGACACTTTTAGAACATGATCCCTGACACTGAACTTTATGTCCTTTCTCTTCAAATTGGCATAGGACTTTTGTCAATTAGATGTCGTTTTTAATATGTCCTGAATTAGATTAACAATACCCTCGATCTCCTAAACCAGTTTTGGACCCAGTATTTTCTTCTCACCCAACTCGGTCCAAAATAAAGGTGTCTGGCAGTTTCAACCAAATAATGCCTCGTAAGGTGCCATTTCTATACTCGATTGAAAGTTGTTATTATACGCAAACTTTGTTAACAGTAAGTGCTCCTCCCAACTACCTCAAAAATTGATAACGCAACTCCTCAGCATATCCTCAAGGATCTGAATAACTCTCTAAGATTATACATTTATCTACAGATGAAAAGCCATACTAAAATCTAGTCAAGTACCAAATGCCTCATGCAACTTCTTTTGGAACTAAGATGTAAAACGAGGATCTCAATCTAAAATAACCGATATTGGTACCCTATGCAGTCCCACTATCTCAGAAATATACAACCTCGCCAACTTCTATAGAAAATAATATATACGAACCGGTAAGAAGTGAGCTAACTTAGTCAATCTATCCACAATCACCAAGACTAAATCTTTCTTAGTAAGTGTTAAGGGCAATCCAATAACAAAATCCATAGTCACTCGATCCCATTTCTACTAAGGAATCTTAATAGGCTATAGCAAGCCATAAGGGAACCAGTGCTCAGCTTTCACTTGCTGACACGTCATACATTTCTCCACATAATCGGTTACCACATGTTTCAGACTCGACCACCAATAAAGTGCTCTTAGATCATGGTACATCTTATTCCTCTAGGATGCATAACACAATGGCTACTATGCGCTTTTCGAAGAATAGACTGTCTCATATACTTGTCATCCAACACATAATACCTCCCACGAGAACACAGAACAACATCTGAATTGAACCCAAAATCTGTAGTCTTACCCTCCTTAATCTAGTTAATCCGAGGCAAAAGGGACATATCCAAAGGTTGCTTCATCTTAATCTCATCAACCAAAGTACGCTTTACTTGCAACTCTGCAAGTAAGCCACCATCTTCATACAAACTCAACTTAGCAAACATCGCTCTAAGATCAATCATCGACCTCCTACTCAACGCATCTCTCACGACGTTAGCCTTCCCTAGATGACAGTCAATGTTACAATCATAATCCTTAAGCACCTCTATCCATCTCTGTTGTCTTAAGTTCAGCTCTTTTTGGGAGAATAGATACTTAAGGCTCTCGTAATCCATGTAAATAATACATTTCTCACCATACAAATAATGCCTCTAGATTTTTAGTGTAAAAACCACAACTTCCAACTCAAAATCATGAGTCGAGTAATTGTCCTCATGTGGTTTAAGCTACCTCGCATAGGCCACAACCTTTGTAACATCCTACCCGACAAAGTCTTAGTATTTGAATATTATTTGAGCGAATAAGAAGGATATTATGAGCATAAAAGTAAATAGTGTTAAAGTTGGACTAAAGATAATAACTATTTGAGTGCGCCTATGCCACCTTTGGATTGGCGAACATTGGGTTAGCATATAGTGATCAAGAGTAAGCCTAGTAAGGGAGGGTTTGCACCTACAAGCCTTTGTCAGCATACATAGGTGGGCAAATTCCATTATGTGTAATAGAGAAGTGAACCCAATGATGTGAAGCTTATGTCAGCTATAAAGAACACCATAGTATGTTGGCCCTGAGCCAGTTAAGTTATAAGGAAAGGATAGGTAGGGATTAATTGAACGTGAACCAAGATAGTTAAGAACCAAAGGAAAGCAATTGATTAGTTTCCTTAGAATTTGTAAGATTTGGATAGGACCACCTAATGACTGATATGACGTGTGTCAAGTTTCAATATGGACTTGGGTTAAGTTAAGAGTTTAAGATAGGTTAAAAAGAAAATATCTTCTCTCTTTTCCTCTCCTCGAAGAGAAAGAGGCTAGAAGGAAATTAGGGCGCTCTAAGTTAAATTTGAGGCTCGATGATTAGACGAGGTCAAGGTATGGTAACGCTCGAGATATGGGTAAGCTCTGAAATCTATAAATTTAACGTTAATCACCCCACTAAGACTCTTGGCGTGAACGTGGGTGCGTGGTCAATATTGAAATATGATACGAAATCCCCTTAGATAGGAATGAAGCAAAAAAAAAAAAGAAATCCTAGCAAGGTATTGAGGAGACTCAGATGATAGGGTCATTGCCAACAAGGCATGATGCGCCAAATACGAGTAGCTGAACTATCTACTACGCCATAACAAACGATGGGGTAAAACCCAAGGGTATGTTATGTGTATGTATGTATTTTCATACACATCTCTTTACAATTAATGTGCATCTATCTGGTGAATCACAATGATTTATACGTGTGTCAAACATCTAAAGGGGCTAGGAAAAATATCTATATAACCCGAGCAAGTAAAGGAATTATTCTCATACTTCTTCAAGAAGTAGTCTCTGCTCATAGGATTAACCAAGAGAAAAATTCTCTCATCCCTTAAGAAGCTGGAAAATTGATCTAAGTTTTGAGATGCCCCCCTTTTGTTAAGGTAAGCATCACGATCTTGCATACTATGTTGCTCAAGAGCAAACCTATTTACCTTGATGGAGCAAGTATGGTAAAGCTTTGCTATGTGATTCTAGTATTCAAAGAGAAATGAAGAATAAGTTAAATGGACAAACCTTGATGAATTTGTGGTTTATTTCTTATGGGTTGTTTATCTACTCGATGAAAGCCCAGATTTGGTATTTGGAGCTGTTGAAGGTGAGTATCTTATTAGCACCTCGTTGATCGCCTCTAGACATCCAGACTGTGAATACTGCAACTGAAAGATATAAAAGGAAGGCAGTGTTCGCAAGTATACGGGTTAGATTGTAAGATAGTTATTACAACAAAATAGGTAAGTATTTCGAGGATCGTACCCAAGGGAGCCTAATACTAATTTAATCTTAACCTATGCAATTAGATCTAATTAATACTCTACATAAATTATATTACAACAAAACATAAATGAAGATTTTTTTGGTTTTTATAAATAAAAGAATAACATAAATAAAAAGGAACTTCAGGAAACAAGCTTATAAACTAAATCAAATCTAGGCATAAGTGATTAGCTTGTTTTGGTGATCATAACTAATTCTTATTTTGAGTTTCTATTTAATCAACTACTCCTTACCCTAACAGGATCTCTCGATCTTCAACTAAACTAATGAGTAAGAAAGAACTACTTATCTCTCGACCTCACAATCCAAACCAGTTTGGAGTTAAGGTGTTCCCAAATAAGTCATACCAATTTTAGGTTAATTTCCCACCTAAATGACTTCCTAGAGTCGTCAAGCCTAGGGTTTAAGTTATTCTTTCCCCAAACAATTGATCCTCTAAGAAACCCAACATAGTAATTAGTTAATCACACCTCCATCCGTTAATCCCCCATAAGAGGATCAATTCACCCATAGAATCAATAAACAACATAAACTTGCAATAAAAGATATGCATAAAGAGTAAGACAAGAGTAGAGTTTAGAGAATCCTATTTTGTATTCAATAATTGATACACTGAAATCCTTAAGAGTTAATCTTGTTTACACAGCAAATTCTCAAAGAACACGAAAAGAAACAAACTAAAATAAACCTAATCCTAAGAGAAAGGAAAATTTGAAAAGGAAATTACAAAGGAAATTTGAAAGCATTAAAAGTTTATCATAACAAGTGTTTTATGAGCCTATTTATAGATTTAGGGTTGTTGTCTTCAATCCTAGGTCAGCTGACATTCTCGTGTTTAGGTTGCATTGCATGGACCAAAATGCCCCTAGCTTGTAAGTGTTTCCCGTATAAGATCGATGTCGCGACATCGAAGGCAATATGTTCAGGTTTAGGGTAGCTTTATGGGTGTATCCTAACATCCCATGATTATGTCACGACACCAAAGGCAATATAGCCTTTATGGCCTTCTCCTCCCTATGTTACAACATCGAACTCCCTGTGTCGCAACAAAGTAACCAGCTTTCAGTTCCTATGCCTTTAAGTGGTCTCTTACACACTTACTATGTACATTAGCTCGCCTTCAGGCCTTTTTCAACCCCTAAGGTTAATAAAAGCTCAAATATAGTTTTATTGGATTTGAACTAAAATATGAAAACTTAACTAAAATACGATAGAAATGTTAGTATTCAAGCTCTTTCAAATACGAAAACTAGTTTAATCTTGTACATCGAATTACAGAGATCACTCGTGAACTCTTTGTGAGTACCTTATGAGGTTCTTGTGAGAGTCTTATGAATCTTTAAACAGACTATTACATGTATGTTTGTATGTTAATCTTTTCTGTACTAAATGGTTGATCTGTGAAATGAGAAAGTACACTATACGAGTGTGAAATGTTAACTCTGTATCTGATGAACTTACATGTGTTGCTTGATGATATGACTTTTTTATGAAAATAAGTGTATGCATTATGAATGTGTGAAGAAAGCATGAGCTTGATTAATGTGTGCGAAAGTATGTTAAGTCTGTCATGAGTTAGTCTCTGCATGAAAGAGTCTACGTGCCATGTTAAAAGAAAATGAGTCACATGTTTAGAAGTGTGAATGCATCTAGTATGATGAAGTCTAAAAGAGTGAGTCTGTCAAGCATGAGTCTGCATGATGAAATTGTGTTTGTCTAAAGGGTCCATCGGGATAATGAACACGAATCTCTGATATGGAAAGTCTATGGTAATGGAAGTTGAAGACCATATAGTGTAAGACCTAGTCCAGATGGTTATGGCATCATATGAGGAAATGAAGACCACATAGTGTAAGACCTAAACATGGCGATTATGGCATATGTTGAAGAAGATGAAAAGGATGGTTGGGTAACTACCAAGTGATGAGGGGCCAACCTCACGACAGTGAGTTTAGGTAAATACCTAACGTCGAAAACACCATTTACCAAAAAGGAGCCTTTGTGGTTGATTCTGTTATATGAGAGTCTTTTTGGTTGATTCTGTTATACATGAGCCTTTGTGGTTGGTTCTATTATATGAAGCCTTTGTGACTATCTCTATTATAGGAAGTCCTCTTGGTGAATCTTAACAATTGCCTATATGGAAAATTTGTAATGGATGCCTTTGTGGCTATCTTTTCTTATGGACGCCTTTGTGTAAATATTTGCTTATGGACGCCCTTATGGCTATCTATTGTTCAAGGATTCCTTTGTGATTATCTTTGTCAAAGGGAAGACTCCTACAGTTATTTCCAAATAAGCACGCCTTCATGGCGTAGTTTGTAGAGTGGCCTTCGTGATTATGTTTTGAAGAACAACGTTGATTTGGAAAACTCTGAGAGAAAGTACAACCAACGAGCTTGAGATAATGAATGGCTGGCGAGGAATGTTTCATGTTGTGTGGCTGCCTCTGAACGTACTCCCATTCAGTGTGTGTTTTAGGGCTTCCGCAAGTATACGGGTCAGGTTGTAATATAGTTTTGTTTAGAACAAAACACTTGGTAAGTATTCCAAGGATCGTACCCAAAGGAGGCAAAGCGATAGTGATTAGAATCCTTGCCAAGAAAAGAATTAATTAATATTATCTTTAGGTTTTATAGTATGAAAATGAAATAAAAAGTTGATGATTAAAGATCATAAAATAATGAAATAAAACAAAGGAAAGAGATAAGGGAATTCAATAAATAGATTTGTGGAGATTAGGTCGCTTCAGTATGGGTTCTTCAACCATCGCTTTTGGGAATTTTTCTCCAATCAACTAGTCGCTACCCTAGCAAGATCTTCCAATCTTCCACCAACATAACGAGTCAATAGAGACTACTTATCGCTAGATTTCATAGTCTAAACTGGTTTGGGATAAAGGTGTTCACAAATGAGAAATACCAATTTTGGGTTAATTCCCACCTAGATGATTTTCTAGGGTTGTCAGGCCTAGTGTTTGTTTCATGTTCTTCCTTTTCCAAACAGTTGATCTAATTGAAAATTCTTGTATACAATAATTAAATATCCATACTTCCACTCCCTAATCCCCCACAATGGGATTAGTTCCTGGAAACACAAAAATATAGACTTTTTAATACCCTTTTTAGCTCAAATTCATGCAAATTCTTAGTAATTATTGTCGAAAAATACAATTTAATCATAAAATAATTAATTTTTACTTAAATTACCAACAAATCAAATTTTAATTATTTTTATAATAATTAATCATTAATTTGATGTATTTTTGATAGTTTTGCACAATTGATAAAAATCGGCTCGACAGACACTATAGAAGTCCTGAACCGTTAGGGAAATTTTTACACCAAGTGAACTAAGGGCAAAGATGATTAATTTTCCAATAAATTTTGGTCCAATTTATGAATATTATTATACTTTATAATTATATTTTTAATTCAATTTAATTGGGTTAAGAATTAAATTATAAAGCCTGAAGTGAAGTGGCCCGATGTGCACAACATGGAAGACTGAACCACAACGAATTGGGTAACCCAGTGCCGTCCAAATGGCTTACCCAATTAGCTATTTTAGCTTATTTTTCACACTTGTAAAACAGCCTTCAAGGTTCTCTCAAATCCCATTCAAACCCCTCCACTATTTGTGCCTTTACAAATTTGCCCCAAGCCAATTTAAGCAAAGTTTGAATCATTCAAACTTGCACAAAGGGTGGCCGGAAATGGAGAGTGTGTGGCTGATTTTTATTTGCTAAAAATAGTCTCCAAATCTCACCTATAAATACCCCGCTTTGCTACTCACTTTCATCACTCATTCATCAACACTTCTCTTCTCTTCTCTTATTTTCTCTCTAGCCTTCCCATTTCATTTCCCTTTCATTCCCTTGTTGATTTTCCCCTCTTGGAAAAGAGTGTTTTTCAACTTTGGAGTAGCTGCATTCTGGTGTCCATTAGAGACATCGATTTGATAAGAACGAGCAAGAACGATGAAGAACGCGATAGCAATTCTAGAGAATTGCTAGATTTGATTCTAATCCCTTTCTCTCTTTTAGATTTTTGTTGTTATTATGATGAATACTATTATTGTTGCTATTCTTCATTTAATTAAAATTGCTTAAATTTTATTAAGTGCTAGGTTGATTGTGTTGATTTCTTAATTTATGATAAATCATGTTTATATTGTTATAGGCCTTGATTGTTTTGTTTAATTAAATAATATAATGTTTATGTTATATTTACACTTGTGATATAACTAATGAATTAATCATTTAATCAGGTTGAAATTATGATTAATGAACACACTATTTAATTTGTGCATTTTAACCTTCTAAGGTAGCTGAGGTTTAAATTAAGCGACAATATTAAATGATACATTAGCCTTGCATAACTTGCAGGATTGTGTGATTAAATTGTTTCAATATAGATGTATGTTGTTACTTCACTTGATTTTTTACTTGCTTGTGAATTAATTAATTGTTTGAATTGGCATAGGGATATGTTCAAGAGATTATTTTAATTTCATAAGTATGTATGTGCATTAACACATTTACTTATTAAAATTGGTTTAATCGGTTGAATTGACATAGAGATATAATGAAGAGATGAATGGATTTTGGTACGTGATGTTGTTCATAAGTTAGAAAAATGTCGAGTTTCCATGAATTTATTTTGTAACAAGATTGAACATGATTATGATAATATTAAGTTATTAATGCAATTACTCTAACACATTTATGTCATATTGATTAAAGTCTTGAAATCGAGCATTGGAATTGAATTTGATTTTATTTTTATTTTCACTTAGATTAATTTTAGTTTAGACTAATCCTCCTCAAATTGTTATATTTTTCGAACCAAATTGTTAATTAATTATTTCATAAATATTTTTCTAACACAGACCCTGTGGGTACGATAACTCGACATTTACTTGTCACTTTATTACTTGATACGATTGTGTACACTTGCATATTTCCATCGTTCCAATTCCTCATGGTTTCTTCAAACATCATAAAATTAATAATATAAATCAACATAAAATTTAGGATTGAATAAATAAAGTAAAAGAAACCGATATTTGTATAGCAATATGTTGGGAATAAAATCCACGATCGTTTATGCGAAGTTACAAATCTCGTTTCCACAAAAACGAAAAATGAAAATAACAAAGGAAATTAAAACTAAAGCTAAAGATTTGTAAACCTAAGTTCTAAAGGCCCTATTTATAGCCTTGGACAGTCGTTTTCCTCAATCCTAGGTTAACTATCGTTCCTTGTGTTTAAGTGACATTGTAAAGACCGAAACACCATTCACTCGGTGTCAAATTCACGTCCAAGAGTTGATGTCGCGACACACAGGAGTTGTGTCACAACAATGAAGTCAGTCCACTCCTTTGGTCATTTTTACAGACATTGTCGCAACATACCTCACCTATGTCGCGACATAGAAGTCAGCCTTGTTGTTCTCCAAGTTTAATCCCTTTGATGTGACATAGATCAGCCTGTGTCCTGACATAGTGATCAGCTTCATACTCTTTTGACTTCTCAAGATCTCCTGCACACTCACAAAGTTCGTTAGCTAACCTTTAGGCCTTAATCGACCTTAAAGACAACAAATAGCACCTTTTTGCTCTTTTTTCACAATTTATTTCATAATAGAAAACTAAACTAAATTCTAAGAAAACAAAATGAAATGATTAATTTCAAGCTCTTAAAGAGTGAAAAGTAATTCAATCTGCTAGGTACAAATCCAGCAGGTCATTGTGAAGCGAACGTAATCCACCTCGTCCACAAGAATGAAGGAAGAATTAAAAAGTACGTCACAAATACAATCCCACAAGTAAGTCGAACAATTCTAACTAAGGTAAGACCACTCAATGCAAAGGGAGAACATGGTAAGTGAAATCTCAAAACTAATGGTAAGAATCCTAGTAAGTACCCGCCTAAAAAGAATAAAAAGGGAAGTTCAAAACACTAAGCGTAATGTAAAATAACAATCAGGTACTTGAAAGTTATCTCACTAAGTTCTTATGAACTTATTATGGATTTTTTTATTTCAGGATTGATTAGAAGACTGCACCGAGAGATGACGCCAAGGCTACACTAAAGGTGCAACAGATTGGGTTGTTATGCAAACAAAGAGAAAAAGAAAGGCTAAAGAGAAAGATGTATGAAAAAGTCTTAAGGCTACATGATAATGTTTAAGTTCATACGAAATCCATACGGAAAAGTCGAAATTGAAGTTGAAGTCTGGGCATAAGACATTAAGTGATACTCCGAATATATGTAAATAGTCTAGGCGAAAACTTAAGTAAGGATCTTCGTAGTTTATTCCAGAATGTAAGCTTAAAAACACATTGTACATAAAGTAATCCATAATAATAAACAAGAGGTATTTTAGAGTAAAAGTTAAAGAAATTTTATTAGACATCGTTAAAATAGTTACATAGGCGAATAGAAAGAGTTTAGGTTACATTTTTTATAAGGCGTAACACCTAATACTCGGATCCAGTCGATCAGCTCGAGTAGAGGGCTTTACAACCTTATCATCTTATATCAACACACAACCAAGGCCAGTATGGGACGCATCGCTATAAATCACATAATCTTTTTCAGACTCAAGCTGAATTAAAACTGGTGCTTGAGTCAACACAGACTAAAGCTTCTCAAAATTGGTTTATTGTTCCTCAGTCCACTTAAAAGGAGCACTCTTCCTCAACAGCTTAGTCATAGAGGTCGCAATCAAAGAAAATCCCTCCATAAACCTTCGATAATAATCGACCAACCCAAGAAAATTTTAGATCTCAAAAACATTCTTAGGCTACTTCCAATCCAGGATAGCCTCAATATTCTTCGGATCAACACAATACCTTCAATAAATACCACATGACCCAAAAACATCACTTCTCTAAGCCAGAATTCACACTTACTAAGCTTACCATAAAGCTTCTTCTCATGAAGGATCTGGAGAACAACCGTCAAATGTTCATCGTGCTCGGATTCAGACTTAGAGTAAATCAAGATGTCGTCGATAAATACAACGAAAAACTAGTCAAGGTAAGGTTGAAATACTAGGTTAATTAAGTTTATGAAAACAACCGAAGCATTCGTAAGACCAAAGGGCATCATCAGGAACTCGTAATGACCATACTGAGTCTCGAATGCGGTTTTAGGCATATCGGATTCCTTCAACTTTAACTGATAATAACCAAACCTTAGATCAATCTTGGAAAGCACAATAGCACCTTTAAACTAATCAAACAAGTCATCAATCCTAGGTAAGAGATATTTGTTCTTTATAGTCAGTTTGTTCAATTGCTGGTAATCAAAACAAAGCCTCATCTATCCATCCTTCTTCTTAATGAACAAGACCATAGCTCCCCCAAGTGAAACACTCGATCTTATGAAATTGCGATCTAAGAGCTCCTGAAGTTCAACCTTAAGCTCTTTAAGGTGGCATGCGGTAGGGAGCAATGTGTCGGAACATTAGTACGCCTTGTAGCGCCGCAGAAAAATTATTTCAACGATCATCAACCATGGATTCATGTACGATGAACGAATTCTAGTTGAAACAAGATAAAAATATACCTTTTACAAGTAACAACGTATTTATATATGCAATATTTATAAATATATTTATAAATAAGTATCTTAATTATACTGTCATACTAATATAAAATTAAAATAATTTTATACTTTACTTTTTGTATGGTTGATATTTTAATAATTTGACCATTTTATTTTAATGTTATACTTAAGTAAATCATGCATCTCAAGTTTTGAATAAATTAAAGATATCTATTTTTAATGTAATTTATTTTCAACCACTAAATATATTGTTATGAATATTTTATTAGGTTGATGTTCATCAAGATCAAGATAAGTTTTGATGAACTTTAAATTCTAATAGAGATTAGAAGTAGAGTTCTATTTTATTTATATTTTCTATGTCTATAAATATAGACTTTGGAGAAGCATTGTAAGTTACTTCTATTTGTCAATAAAATACGCTCTCTCTTTTGTTCTCCTATTTTTTTTGTTTACTCTTTATCTTTTATTTTATAACACGTTATCAGCACGATTCTCTTTTAGTTGTTTTTCTTCATAAGTCACAAAAATATCGCAAAATTTGCTTTTCTCGATTTCCTCCTAGAGTTTTTGTTATTTCAATTGAGGCCTGTACACTATGATGGGTAATCATTAGAGCCTTTAACCACTCAGGTACACATAAATCTCTAAATTTTTTATTCCCTTTTATGCAAATAAATTTATATAATCCTTACATGGTAAGTTTTTCTTCTTTGTTGGTTGATTTTTGGTAAAATTATTTTATGAGAAAAAAATTATTACTTTAAGGTTTCTTTTAGACTAAGATTTTTTATTAAATTATAAGTATGCATGATATTTGCATGATTAAAATTTTTTATGATTAAATTATTGTTATTAAATATGCTTGAAATTTGATTAAAATTATGAGACAAAGTATTACTAATCAAATGCCTTTGATTAAAGGGGGAAAAAGAGAAATCCAATAGGATCTAATTGACTCATTAATGTGTTATTATTTTTTTATTGGTTAATTTGTTATTGTTGAATGATTGGATTATACATTTTAGATTGAATTATAAAGTACAAATAATTTATTAGAGCATCATAAGATTTTATAACTCGAAACGAGAATCGTACCACTAGACCAAATGCCCTACATTTGAAGATTTTGGCATATTCCCTGAAACGAATATTGCATATAATTTAGAGATTTTCAATAGTAAATGTCACAATGGTACTTATATGTGGATACAAAGTAAAATGAATGATAGTAGAATTATCAATTTGTTACAATTTAGTACAATTGAAACGCATGTTAAAAGTAAACCATAAGTTTATGGGTACAAATATATTTACTACTTGGCATGACTAGTTAGACCATCTTGGATCATATATGATGCGAAAATTAATTGAGAATTCATATGGACATTCATTAAAGAACCAAAAAATTCTTTAATTTAAAGAATTCTCGTTTGTTGATCGTTCTCAATGAAAATTGGTTGTTAAAAACTCACTAGCTAAAGTTGAGATTTAATGTCCTGCAATTCTGAAATGAATATGGGTCCATTCATCCACCATGTGGATGATTTTTATATTATATGATTTTGGTAGATGCATCTACAAAATAATCACATATATGTTATCAACTTGCAACCTATCATTTGCAAGATTGTTTAAATAATTAATTTCAGAACATGCAATTTAAGACAATTCATCTTGCTGACACTGATGAGTTTATATCTCAGTTTTTTATTGATTGAGTTTGAAAAACTTTTGTAACAGTTTATTAGTTATGCGCATAATAGTTTAGAGAAATTATTAATTGAACGCCTCTGATTATTACTTATGAGAATTGAACTTCCTCTTTCAACATGGGATTATGTTGATTTACGCGTTGTACGCATCAGGCCAATAAGTTTTAAATACTCTCCATTACAATTGATTTTTTGGTCAAGAGCTAAATATTTCTCATCTTTGAATCTTTTGTATGTGCGTATATGTTCCAATTGCTCCATCAAAACGCACAAAGATGAGTGAATCCTCAAAGAAAGTTTGAAATATATATTAATTACGAGTCTCCTATATGTTTTAAATATATTGGAGATTCGATTATGACATGATTTTTTATTACTATTTTGATTCGATAGTTTTCCCGACATTAGGGGGAGAGAAATAATAACTTGTAATGAGTTAGGGGGAGAAGTAATTTGAATCAGAAGTTCAACAAGGATAACTCATTACGAGTTCCAAATATGAAAATTCTTATAAAGGGAAAAAATCTAGATGGTCATATAGTGAAGGCAAGTGCTCCAAAAAAAGACCCAAGACATAACTAATAAGTAAAACTTCAGAAGAGATTTAAGTACCTGAAATTGAAGATTAAAATAGTGAAAATAAGATATCTTGATAAGCTATATCAATTTGAGAAAATGTCAAACCAATAATAAAAGTAATCGACAATAGTTTTGCATGAAATATTATTTTTGAAATAATGAAATAAAAAGAGGATCTTGAATAAATCTATTGAGAAATATAGATATGGATTAGATTGGTCAAAATAGAAAGACGCAACTCAAGTACAATTAAATTCATGAATTTTTGGACCAGCAATTCAAATATCTAAAGATATAAAGCCAGTGATGATACTAATGAAGTAGTTTTGCAAAAGCAAAATAAAAAATAAAATTTTTCGCTATGTCCTGACATTGATTATGAAAATATATAATATTTTTGTGGTGGATGAAGTAACCTTTAGATATATTATTAAACTGGCAATTCATATTTGCGTCTCATGGTCGTTGTTACAACTTTTTGTGAATCACTATATAGTAAAGTTTATATTAAATTTCTTGAAGGATTTAGAATGTCAGAAGCATATTTAAATTATCGAAAAATTATTCATTTATATGAATTGAAATAATTGAATATATTTGATAAATTTGACTTAGGCAATAGTTGTCGAAGGGGATTATAAAATGATACAAAATACTTATTTGTGTTTTTTTATAGAAGAATCATTATTAAAGTTTGTTATGATTATTTTTGAAATTATTGAAGAGATCAAAAAATATTTCCCCAAATTTTCCCTCATTCATGACTTTCAAAAGAATGATGATATAAATGCTTAGCAAATACATTCAAATAGTCATTTGAAATATTAATATTCAAGATTGAATATGTAAAATATGAGATATTATGTGATGTTTTCACGAGGGAAAGTAAATATGTGTTGCACTCTTTTTCTCTTAATCAAGATTTTGTCTCATTGGATTTTTCTCGTAAAGTTTTTAATGAAGCAATATGTTATATGTATTATAGATCTGTATATTTTTTTTCTTTCACTAGGAATATCTTTTTCACAAAATTTTATGTTAATAAAGGTTTTAACGAGCTAATGGACATCTAAAGGAAACTGTTATGAATATTTTATTAAGCGAATGTCCATCAATATCAAGATAAGCTTTGATGAATTTTAAATTCTAATAGAGATTAAAAGTAGAATTCGACCTCATTTATACTCTCTATATCTATAAATATAAACTTTAAAAAAATATTGTAAATTACTTCTGTTTATCAATAAAATACGTTCTCTTTTTTACTCTCCTATTTTTTTTTTATTCTTTACTCTCTATCTTTTATTTTATAACATGTATTAATATATTCAATAATTAAATTATTAAAACTTCAATCACATAAAAAAAAGTAAATAAGTAACGTAAATGTATAAAATTATTTTAATTTTACGACTGGAAGAATAAAACAAATCAATCTTTCTCTGTTGGAAACATACAAAACTTAATGGACAAACTTGATTTAAAAATTGGATACAGTGAAAAGAAAAAGCTAAAATATAAAGACTACAAAGCAGAGATAAGGAAAACAATTGCATGCATGATTACTCTAAGTTGACATAATTCATACCATATAATCAAATATTTATAAAATTCAATTTCTTTTTTTGGAAAAGTCAATTATTTGTTTCTAAAGTATTACTAAATTAGTGAAATAAACACGTTATATGCCATAAATAATTAATCTTTTTTAAATTACTTTTTCAATACAAGATAATGTGACACTCCACAATATTAAAAAGCTGCTCTTTAATTGATATTTACAAAATAAGAATGAATAAATACACACATTACTACAGCTTTTTAACTCCGTTCGAGTATTAAATAAAATCATGTGGCATACAAGGGATAAAAAAGAATGTAAATAACCTATTCCCTTCTATTTTATTCTTTAGGCAAGAATAATTAAGGCGTTAATTCTTACAACATGAATCCCATAAGAGAAAGGGTAAAAAATGGGGGAGGGAACGAAAAACCATTACATAATTTTTCTTTATGCTCACATAGATTATACTTTGATTGTTCTCTTTTACTAATTCTTGGCTAGAAATTTTTTCAAATAATCTGTTCTAATTTGATTCCCCTTTCTGAATCCAGCCAATACCATTAAAGATAATGAAATCACTACAACCTACCATTACCTTTGGCTTACCCATTGTAAAGGAGCATGATAATAAATTTATCCTGCCTATAACTAAATGTCAACTGATAACTTGTCCCCCGTTCTCTGGTTCTTGTGTATACCACCACCATACGGGAGCACAAACAAAGAGCTTCTCATTGCACCCTCATTGCTTGATTGAACGAAGCTCCCACTTACCCTCACCATCAACAAGTCGTAACTCCAAAGCATGGAATGGTATTAGAGCTGGTCGCTGAGGAAACACAATAAATAGCAAAAGAAATGGTTTAAATTTTAAATTAGAAAAGAACTAATTATGTTGCTATTTGCTTCAGGAAGTGCTGCAGCAGACAATGACATAATCAAGAAGAGCATCATCCTAAGTGTTTTATTATTTGTCGAATTAAAACTATGTTCTGAAAATAACTGGTCGCATGCTTGTCTCTAGTTCACTATCTGATCGAACTACTTGCCTGTGATGAGGTAATAACAGTAATACCCAAATCTTTTGCCAGTCTATAAAGTTGCTCCTCAACATCGACACTCGTGGCACTGTCATTGGAAGAATACCAAGGTAAATTAGACAGCTAGTTACTGGTTTTTTAAAAAAATACATAGTGATTAGTTACATACTTTGTACACTCGTCAAGGATACCAAATTTAGGCGTGTGGAAGAACAACCTTGCCTGGTAAAACAGAAAGTTTGATATCAAAATAACAGGACTCTGTCAGGAATGAAAAGCAAAATATTTTTGTCTGAAAAGTCTGGAAGTTAGCTTAACTCACCATGCCTAATCTCTGCTGTTCTCCGAGCGAGAGAATGTCTTCCCAATTGAGATTAGCATCCCAACCACCTTCCTCCCGTTCTAAAAGATAATTCAATCGAACATTTTCAAGAATGGTTTTCAAACGTGCATCAAGAATGCTGGCACTGTCCACTGGCTTTTTACCTGAAATTTTACATGTTCAGAATTCCCAAAAACATAGTTTCAGTACATTGTTTTCCAAGAGGTCATTGAAGAAATAAACTTTTACCTTTGACACCACCACACAACAAATTATTTGTCATTCTACCACACTTTCTATACTGTTATGGTATTCTTATTGAATAGTGAAGGGAGACCAGATAAAATCTCATGTGAACCGCCAAGATCAAAATTTGAGCATTTCGGACTTAATTAGAGTCTCTGTCCCTTGATAAACTCATCCCCAGAGACAAAATGCAAATGCCAGTTGCCCAAATTCCAGATTTTGTTCTCTTTTGTAACACGAAAACTTAATGTATTTTTCATTAAATAATTTTCAGGGAACAGGAAGACCAAAAAGTAAATTGATGAAAATTGTATATATTAAAAGGGAAAAAGAAAAAGGACCTCAATCTTTACTGATTGTTAAAGTAGTATATTAAGGGAAAAGGCTCAGTTTCCTCTTGTAGAAAATTGTAAATGTCACTAGACAATTTACACATCAAAGTGGTACCTCTTTCCCATATAATTAGAGAGTCCAGAAAGTAGTCAAATTAACCAAGCAAGGACATGTTTCACGGTTATATTGTTGGAACAAAATGACCATTCAATCATAAATAAATAGTAGATATCAAATTGGAAACTCAAAAGATAAGGAAATCATGGCATCTTATGCAAGTAGATTACCTTGTCCATACAACTTAAATTCTCTCAGCTGTGCTTCCTCACAGGAGAGAGGATATATGATTTGATCCCTCAAAGTTCCCAAGCATGTATATGGTCGCTGAGGAACATAGAAGATGCCACCAGAAGCTGTTTCTTCATCAAAATGGTGGGATGGTTTATAAAGCCTGCCACTCACGATGGGCCACAGACCTCGAAGTACTCTGAAAACAGAACTTTTTCCGCTCCCATTGGGGCCTTAAAAGATTAAAGGTAAGTCAGATGCAAATATCTTATCAATGCATACAATAAAAAATTCCTATACTAACCAGTAACTAGCAGGCTTTTTCCTGGTACTACATCACATGTCAACTGCCTAGCCAACAGCTTCTGTGCTGGAGTAATTATATCCACCTCGGCAAAAGAAATAACATCTTCAGCAGAGAAAGCAGTCCTCTGAGACCGAGATAAGTTATCAGTGCTCAAATCCCCTGATTAGATGACAACCTTGTTAGATTAATGTGCAACATTTAGGCAACCAAGTCAGTCTTAAAATAAACAAATTGAACAACAAACGAAGATGGGTAACAAAAGAAGTTGATCCTAATCAAATAGATAGGAGCAGTAGCTGATCTGCAAGAATAGTTATGAAGGCCAAAGCAGATGTGTAGCACAGAAGCAAATACATCAGAAGAAAGACTTTCTCAGGTGATAAATATTATAAGCATAAGTACGTCAACTTGAAACACAATCTACATTATAAAACCTATGTTTTGGTAAGCCCCGACAATTCAATGAATTCTGGTTTTTGTTGAAATGTCCCGAGCAACAATGTATGCAGTGTCACATTGTAAGCAGCTTATATGCACATGCACATAACAGTTATATCAACCTACTTCAGTCAAAATTGTATCAATAAAGTTAAAAGAACTTCAATGGTCCATTGGTGCCTTATCAAACAAGCAAACTAACTTCTATGCAGTTATATTGGTGTAGTTTATAAATTACTCCTTGAAGATACAACAGAAAACCTTCATCTCCAAACATGTGATTTTTCAATTTTGTAAAGCTTTTTCACACTCATAAGCAGTAGATTGGAAAAGAAGACTATCAAAAGAACGATAGCAACTATGCAAATTTGACTAAAAATCTTTTTATGCCATTGTTTCAACAAAAATAATGAAAATACACATAGAAAGGAAATGCAAAGTCAAAATTTTAAATATACCAGACTGAGCAGCATCAAGAAGCTCTTCAAGCTCAAAAATTCGGTTGATACTCCCAGACAGCTCCAGAAACTTTCTATGCAGTTCTAGGATGTCACCAAAGGCTAAAAAGCTTTGAGACACAACAGATGCCAGGAACCTCAGTGCATGTGCCAACTCACCTAAAAGTGGTCAAGTACTTTCAGAGAGAGATGGGGGGACCAGAAAGTACAGTAAAATTGAGTCAGATATCTCACCTTGGGTAGAAACTAAGGCTCGATCCCCCTTGTGTTCCAAGGCATATAATAAGCTCAAACCCCAAGTAACATTATGTGGAAGCTGTTTTGTGACAAAATCATCAAGTATACCAAACAGCCATTTCTTCTTCAAAAGAAGCAAAGAATGATCAAGAAGATCCCTAAATCTTGAGTCAACCATCTGTTAAATATAAGAAACATAGAATAAGAAACAGGAATGCAAGTTTGGAGACATAGGAGTCTGGTAATGCTGCATAATGCATGCTTAGAAGCAAACCATGCAAGGTGGGAGGGTGGAGGGGAGGGGGGAATCAGTACTGTGATTCGTAAAATGTTCCCTAAGTCATGTCATTTCACTGTAAAATATTCCTTTACATCATAAAATAACAAGACGGAGGGCATCAATTAAACAGTATCTGCCTTTGAAATAATAGCTAAATGCATCAATTAAACAGAGAATTATAGACAAGGAACGGAAATTATGGAGAAATAGGTGTCTAGTAATGTTGCATGATGCATGCTCAGCAGCAAACCATGCAAAAGGGGAAAAAACAGTAGATCATGATCCACAAAATATTCCTGAAGTCATGTCATTTTACTGTAAAATATTCCTTTATATAATATAATAGCAGGAGAGGGAGGGACCAATCATATGCCTTTGCAATAGTAAGCCAGAAAACATTTATACCTAAGTTACACATGGAACCTGCAAGATGTAGGTATCTTTTTATCAATGGGTTGACATTTTAAAAAATTCCAAAAGCAAAGTTCAAGCCTGTATGAAACCAGAAAATGTAGGAACAGTACGAGATTTTTTTTTTTTTTTTTTTGTTATTCAGTCTAACATGTAAACTGTAAATTATAGTTGTGCAATACAAACGCAAGGTGCATTCAAACTTGCAGCCTATAGAAAGATTTTAAACCGCTCCTGATTTCGGTCTAATTTTCCACAACAAAATTTCCACATCAGCATAAGAAATGATGGAAACAACGGTTGGCATTCAAATTTATTGGATCCTTAAATATCTTACAGCTTTTTCTCGAGCACCGCCTCCAAAGAATGCAACAGATTCAGCATGAGTGCGCAGTCTTTCATGCATGAACCTAATTAAAATATAGTATAAGTTATTAGAATGATATATGCAGAAACATCCTGATATCCATAAATTACACAGAAGTACCTACGTGGATACATGTATTTATATTATGTATATTCACCGATTGTTTAGGAACTTAACAGGTGAAGAACTGTAAGAGTATGAGAAGACCTAAAGTTGAAAAGTTGAACCAACACAAAACTCATTGTTTAGAGAAATAAACCTAGAAATAATTAACAAGAAAAATATAAATAAAAAAAATGAGATAGCAACATATTAGAGACTTTTAATTGTTCTAATCAATCCACTACATCACATAAGCCAGCTCAAAACTACTGTTTTTAAACATACCATTCTTGCCACATATCTTCACAATCTAATTTCCTGAGCTTCTCTTTGTAAACTACCAGACTAGTCTGGATTTAATACCAGTTTAGATTGGCACTTCAGCACATCCATGTTCATGCAAGTATCTCCATGTGTACTACATCTAGCATTCATAGTATTACTAACATGGATTTATAGAATTACCTGAAGGTTCCCTCAAGCTGTTGTTCTCGACTTGTCAAATCACCAAAATTAGGAGTAACAGTCCTTAGAAAACCTAGACCAAGAAACATATATGCATACAAAATGGCAACACCCCTTCTCCCAGTTAAGAGCTTCATTCTCCAGGTGAACCTAATATTTGCAGCATTGGTTAAGAATTTTTCTTAGAAAGATAAATGAGGCAGGAAAGGAACAGATGCTTTCAAAGACTAGAATCAAGATTAGACAGAAAACAAATCCTGTGATCAAAGTAATGTACTCACCACAAAATGTCAACAGATGGCTTTACCATTCCAGTAACCAGTCCTGATAAATCAGTTGTTAACTTTTCAAGATCATGAGTTATTCTTTGATCTGCATCAATATTTTTGCTTGACATGTGAAAAACCTACAATGAGAGGCATGTGATGTGAATTTGTGAATTCTCAGAAATAGTATAGACCATTATAAACATTGTGCAATGTCTGCCAGGTACACAGGCATCAGTGTATCTCAGCTGATCAAACTACCTGGTAAAATGCATTATTTCTTAAGTAGTTCTTTAGCAAATTTTGGGTCAACCTAATCCTCCATCCAAGGGCCAGCCTAGCAGTCAAGTGCCTGCAAACCAATAAAAAGGCTATTCAAAAAAAAAAATTCACTGAGAAGGCATGAAACTAGATGTGAAAAAAGCAAGGGATGAGAATAAAATTTGTGGTAAAATTCATACCACCAAAAACCAAGTATAATCAAAGTCTTTTGAGCACTAACAGAAAGATAATATAAAGGAAAATATTGCTGGAGATTATCCATGAAATTCTTATGTGAATGACCTACAATGGTCTTCATATGACCCAAAGACCCATCAGAAATTTACCAGCTTGGTATGAAATAATGGAAATATAATAGGATACGAACCATGACAAAATTTAACATGAAAGCATTTATCATTTAACAGTCACAAATTACGGGCAAATACAAGCCAAAAAGTTAGACAAGCAGCCCTCTGCATAGGCAGGCCTGGCCCTGGAGGTTGTTTGAGAATGCAGTCGCCCAAGGCCCAAGGTTGGAAAGGGCCCAAAAAAGTATTTTTTTCAGTTTTTAATGTTAAAAAAATTCAGACTAAAATAAACTAATTAAATGCCTAGAGCTTTCAATTTTTTCACCATAATCTCCTAGGGCCCCAAAAATTTTTAAGCTTTTATTGTATTACATTTTATACATTTTTTAAAAGGGACCCAATTTATTGTTTCGCCTAGGGCCCAAAAATGTCAAGAACAGGTCTGTGCATAAGCTACACAATCTACACATACAGAACAAAAAACATACTGAAACAAAAAATGGATAGTCTTAAAAAGAATTCTTTTTACAGTATAGGAGAAAAAACACACTAATATGAATGAAGGTGAGATCTCTCCTATTTAGGAAAATCTCAGAAGTCAGAACTTAGTAAGAGATTTGGTGGCAAGTTTAACTGGGAAAGCACAGTATGATAGAAAAGTTCAGAGAACTGAAAAATCAATTTCAGTAACTTCAGGAGAAAACAAGAAAACTTTCTTTAGACTTCAAGAACATGTAGACACTGGAATTAGGGCTTAACATTCATGCTAAACCAATCACAGGTACCAGTAAGATATCACTTTCTTTAGACTTCAAGAGAACATATGCATGTCTACATATATTATGCCTATATTGCAGATAAGTAAAATAACAGTATTATATTAGCATAGACTATATAGATAATTATACTGATAGATCTTTTCTGTTAATTATCTCCCTCTTTTAGTTTGCATGGAGGTCAAAACCTGCTCTTTAGAAAAAAATACCTTAAGGAAGGTGCAATGAAAGAAGATGCACCACTTTGAAGAACACTTATACCAATTAATCGGATAAAGGCTGCCTTATTCTGCTCCAAAACATGCTTCACAGTCGTCCCTGGAAGTGTATGCATTTAAATAACAATAAAATAACCTCTCAGATTTTAATATGGATAAATAGTAAAATGATGGATTTGTAATACCATTCAATGATGCAATCCGATCTGATATCCATGTTCTCGAGACAACAAGAAAAGCAACTGCAAGTAGTTGAGCCCCTTGTTTGTCAAATAGCGTAGGCACCTGAATACAAGAATTTAAGATTGTAGATAAAAGAATTAAAAAAAAATAGTGTTCGTAGATGAACAAAACATTTGCTCATTACTTAATATAAGGACTTTGAACCAGATTTACTCAAATTCAAACTTTGAAGAAAAGTAAAATATCACAAAAAGAATGCTCCTCATGCTCAACAAAATGTTATACAACAGTGTCTAAGCAACTTGTATCAGCTATGTTACAGTTATCTAAGTATATTAGAGAAGATGTAGCAAATGAGGTGGCTCCATCTTTGCTAGTCCATAATGGCACTTTCAGAACAGATAAGGATATAATTTTAAACTGTATATAAATAAAAAAGGATACAACTTTAAACATTTACTCTCTAGGATTCAAACTCCGTGCTTAAAGCCAATTTAATAAAATATGTTGTTTTTACTGAATTTTTTTCCTGGATTTTAGAAGCTAATGAAAAATCACTTCAGGAATAAGCAATATCAACTACATAAATGTCCTACTCAAGGACCAAGCAAGACATAATGATCTACGTTTTGGGGGAACACATCATTCAAATTCCATTAACATTTACAAAGTCAACTACTGATACCAACTTTGGGCACAATAACAGGCAAAACATCCCCTAAGTTCACAAGGCTAGTTTACGAGAATAAAGAAGGCTAGTCCAAAACATACCAGTACTTTAAACATGGCAGCTACTCTCAATGGCAGTGCTCTTGGGACCTTGTGGAGTTGAGGAACAACAGGCAATTTAACACCATGATTCACAGAGGGCGATGTTGCTATAACCTCTGATACATATGATTGAGTCTTTGGACTTGAGAATGAAGAGTCCTAGAAAAGTTCACTCAACATGAGATATAACAGATCCAAAAAAGAAAAAAAAAAATTACAGGAACCAAGTTTCAGAAGTTTTAAGACCCTTTTAGCAACAGTGAATGCCCGCTGAACTGCAATTGCATCAGTTTGGCGGTCTGTCTCAAAAAGTTCAGTTAAAACAATCCCACCTTCACTTTGCACCGAGGAGTCCTCCCTGCAGATTACATAGAAATTCGAGTAATACACCATACTAATGGTAATACATGCAATACACACAACTTTATGCTTGGTACCTTTTGTAATGAACTTTCCATCCTCCTTCCCCATCCAAGGACAAAACCACATCATGGAATGCAACTAGTGCTGGACGATGTGATATGGTTATGCATGACGTACCCATTGCACTAACCTTAGCACAAAATCGCTCCTCCATATCAGTTGTCACAGCACTAGTGCACTCATCAAGAATTGCAAATTTAGGCTTATGGTAGAACAGTCTAGCCATCCCCAATCTCTGTTGCTCTCCAAGAGAGAGTTTATCACCCCAGTTGACCTCTTTCTCAGGAGGATAACGATCCAATAGGTAGTCAAGGTCAACCTAAAGTAACAACAAAGTGAAGAAATATTTTAAAGGTAGCCTATAAAACTCAAAAGGAAACAAACAGCATCAATACACAATCAAGGAAGAAATAACACGAAAAACATTATGAGATGAAACTCATACATTTTTCAACAGGTCCACCATTCCACTATGTGTAAGAGGTTCAACCTCCTGATCTGCAGTAAGAGGGTAAATTAGCTGGTCTCGAAGGGTTCCAACAGCTGTATATGGTCTTTGTGGCACATAGAATATTTCTTTATTAAGATCAGAACCAACCCCAGGTTTCACAATATGGCCAGATACCAGTGGCCAAAGACCACCTAAAACTCGAAAAAGGGAACTCTTTCCACTGCCATTTGGACCTTCAGAAAAAAAATAAAAGAAGATTTATATATGCCTAAAAACCAGAATACAAATTTGAAACAAGATTAAGCACAGGCAGATTAATTTTAAAAAAAGATAAACTTAAAGGGCACTGTGTATATAAATACACACATACATAAACAAAGAACAAGGAGACTTTTCACTATTCGCTGGAAAAGCACAGATACAAGATATTAATGGTAATCAATAGTTAAAGGCAGGTAAGGTTGCCAAAGGGCTGATGAGGATAAAGTGGAGAGAGAAGAGTATATTCTCCATATTCAACCCATTCTTGCTCCAAGACTGAAGCATAAATCCAGGTCTCTGCCTTGTCCGAAAAGAGAATGTTCACTCAAAGAGAAAAGGAACTCTGATTCTTTTCATGTAACCAGAATTAAACATATAGTATTTTTTTCTCCCTCTAAACCAATCTCTGGCCCTCTTATTCAGCTTTCCTTATCTTCCAAGTAACTCACAGAGAGTTTGTCTTTGGAGACTTAGCAGAAAACAATGTAATAAAAGAAAATCATAGATGCCAGAGAAAATGTGAACCTTTTTCCTGCTTTTATTTAAAAGCTAAAGCAAAGGGATTCTAAAACAACAACAACAACAACAACAATAATAATTATAATTATAATAATAAAGAACTACAAATTCATGTTATACACCAGTTAGTGATTTATATTCTACTTTAAAATTAAATATGTTTTGAGATATATGCTACAAAGCAATATTGTTATCAAATAGAACTGTTACCAGGTTTGATATTTAAATTAAGCCACTCTTTGGTAAATATAACATACTAAGAACAAAACTCCAAGAAAAGCCCCACTGCAACCAACCAAAACTAGAAGTGAATCATCACTTTGTAACAAAATCTACAATTTGTTTATTGTCACTCTCACTTCCAATAAAAACTCATTATGCTTCCTCGAAAATAATAGAAAAGGATGAAAAATAGCAAACAAATAGAAGAATGTTTAAAACATGAGAAAATAGCAACATAAGACATATTAAAGGTACAAATGTAAATCAGTTTTTTTTTCAAGGGAAAAAGCACCTGTAATCAAAAGATTAGAGCCCGATTCAACCCTTAGAGAGAGATCCTTCACCAAAACATTTCCGGTTGGAGTGACAACCTGGAAAGCATAATAACTATTACAACAAAAAATATGGCCAATACATATTAAGAATCATAAAGGATTCAATGTTCTCAAATACCTTGACACCAGAAAACTCAACATAGTTAGCTTCAGTTAAGTAATTCCTACTTCCAGGTCTTTGCAGGGATGACTTTTTATCATCAGCACTTAACTCTCTTGATATGAGCATTAATTCATGAATACGGTCAGCATAACCACTGGAAGATAATAAGAGAAATTATAAAAAGAATAAAACATAAGTTAATAGATGAACCAGAAATATGTCCCACTCACGTTTTACTTGTAATAATCAACAATTATTACTGAAGATGCAATGAATTTTAAGGATGCTTAAGCGGTAAGATTTCAGAGGTTTCTAGAAAATTCATAATGTTCCTCTATCTGTCCCACTGAAGTTCAATTTTGTAATAATCAACAACTCTTATTGACTAATCAACATATCGATTATGAATTTTAGGGACGTGCCTGGTAAGATTTCAGAGGTTGCTTAGAAAGTGTTTAATGTTCCTCTACCACCAACACTTCTATAAAGCCAGAAATGAACAAAGAAATACCTGAGACGATTCAGCCGTCTTGAACTTATAGAAAGGGTTCCCAGGGCCTGAAATAGTGAAATTACAACACTTGTGTGATATCTTAAATTGCTCAACATCTCTGCACGTCCCAATGTTGAAGCATCTGGCCTAAGATGGCCAGCAAAGAAGGGCTCAATAATCAAAACAACAGCCACAGTAGCACCAAGGTACTTCAATAAGAAGTCCTGAATCATGCCAAACCACCAATGGTCATGAAGTACAACCCTCATGTGCTTAACAAGAGTCTTAAACTTCTGTTGAATATGAGATTCTTCTCTACTTTCTCCACCATAAAATGCTATACTCTCTGCATGGGTCCTTAGCCTTGAATGAAGTTGTCTGTATTCTCCTTCCAACTGTTGTTCTTTCGACATTAACTTCCCAAAAGCAGGAGAGAAGTTTCTTATTGCAGCTCCGGCTCCCAAAACATAGGCCTGCAAAGAAATCTCCTGTGTTAATTTGACAACAAGACAATATCGTAATTACTACATTCACAGAGCAGTGCCAGAAAAATGTGTAAGCAAGTAACATTACAAATGAATAGGGCAAAAAATTACCAAAATCCAGAGAATGTATTTTGGGCTAGCATAAGAACAAAGACGCCAAGTATAAAGCAGACCATCAGTAACTGCTGTCAAATCATCCTGTACAAGTTCACTCAATTCTGAACAGAATCTTGGTACATCACTTGCAATCCGTTGTTCAGGATTCCTAATCCGTCCATCAACATGTGATATTTTGTAATATGCCATGTTCTGTAATTAAATATTTTGTCAGGAAACAATAACTAGAATATAGTAAAAAAAGTAACATATAGTGAATATAAATCTACTAGGTACTTCTTACTTCATGAGAGAACAAACAAACTAAAGCAGCATCATTAGAGTTGGAGATTATATTTGCAATTTATATATCAGATAGACAATTTCATTGCAGTTTGAAGCAAAAAAGGAATTGGTAAACACATTTCAAGAAAGGTGTAACTGACCAGATATCAGGATTAGAACAGAATACTCAAAAATCTCAGCATTCATAAGAAAATTTACTTAGTTCCAGGAAAGAAAATTTTATAAGATTCCGAATTTGTCATATCTTTAAGTCTAAGACAATTTAGACTTTAGTTCCACAATGCTTTGTTTAAACTTATTATGCACATTTTAAAAGAGATGATGAAAAATACCAGAAAAAAAGAATGTTAGAAAATTAAACAACAAAAGTGTATTCCACCCTCAGTGGTCGATATGAGCAAACAAGATAGGTCACTTATGCAAGCACAGATGAACAGTAAAGCATGATAAGATTTCTGATAGGAAATATACCTGATCCAACAAGTGTAAAAAATGAATAGCATAGGATAGAAACTTTAAAATAAGATAAAAAATAAATTATTCCAGCAGCAAAGGCAGAAAACTACCTCAAAGTAATGTGCATGGATGAGTTTTGTCAGTATTTTTCTGAACCTCAGACTTAGGGTACCCGTTATGTATTTTGAAGTAGAATGAATAGTTGACAGGAGAAAGCACAATAAAATGTTTTCGGATATTAGCAAGAAAAATGATGGTACACGCCGAAGAAAAGCAGCACGGAATAGAAATCCCTGAAGTTTTGCTAATCTATTGCTCAAAGCAGCTCTCAGCACCTGCAAAAATTCATAAAATAGATGTTACTTAAAAACAAAACAAAACCTCTTCTCTAAAGTTCAAGCTACAAAGGTCTCCTATGTCACATTCGATATAAGGAGATTTTAAATATTTTCTGTCCCAATTGCTGTATCTGATGCATGTCAAATGAGAACTGCAAACTAAAATCGTACCCATGTAAGGATCTCTCTGCACAAATACTTATATAATGAGGGCAGATAGATAAAGTTCTTTGCCTTAACCAATTTCCTTTCTTATGCTCCTTAACCTTGTTTCTATTTAAGTAGTAAATATAGTAAGTAAATATAAAATTAATCATAAAATAATTTCATTCTCCAGATTTATTTAATTCTCTAGTGTGTGTAATATGCTCTGTACTACTTAAGATATTCAATAGATAGAATCCTTTCTTACATATAGGATACCCTACTAAGTTTCTTTCTGTCTAACCTGTGATATTTGTACTATGACCCTATCGAGCCTCTTTATTTTTGAAAAGGTCAATTCTTATTTACCACTACAAAATCCAGACACTTGCATAACGGTAATTTCTGATGTTATTCCCACAACATAAAAAAACTGACCATAAACTTAGTGGCAAAAACTATTTGGATTAGAGCAAATTGTGTTGGTGCTAAGAAAAATCGACATTATCCTGACCCACTACTTGATGCTGCAGCCAAGAAGGGTTGGTTGAGAGAGGATCCAAGAATATAATTTTGGTGATTCAGAATTATATTAAACAAGATAAGAAGTTTGGTTAATCATTGTAAATCTGTTCAAGAACTTATGAATTATTTAGCTTTTATTCCTTTTAGTATTGATGTGAAAACTCAGCGGTCCCAACGTTAGCAAATGACTGTTATGAGTTTCCTTGCAGCTTGCCATCCAAATTTGATGCTGCTCTAATCCAAACTCTTTCTAGTTCACAGATTTTCTTTCTCCATAAATCTTCGCTCCTTGTTACAAGCTAAGGGATATGAATTTGTTTTGGACAATGAGTTAGCCAGCTGTATCCTATACCAAACTTGGAAGTAATTTCCCCTGCAACTACATCAGCCACTAATTAGTCAAGTAAACCCACTACATGTTTTCTGTCACCCACTAGCAAATTGGTCATTGACTCAGGTGGTACACTCTATACAGCAGCGATGGAAGAATAGAAGATGGCTTTAGACAACAAGGTTACTTGGGAACTAGCATATTTACTAGAAGGTAAGAGCTTATTGGTTGCATATGGCTGATTGTAGTCAAAGTTAATTCTAACGGCTCGGTGGCTCGCTTCAAGCACACCTTATTGCTAAAATGTCTGCTCAAACACCGAACATTCTACTACTTTCTTGCCAGTGGCTAAACCTATATCTATTATCTCTCTTATTCTAGTAATGGTTGGCAATTACGTCAGTCAAATGTTAAAAACATCTTTCTTCATAGTGACTTGCTACAAACAACCATATACAACCATTAAGGTCTTACCCCACTAGCAAAAATGCTCCAGGACATACCATATTATATGGCAATCAGGGTCACTAGCATTGAGTGTTTCTCATATTGGGATCTGTGAAATTATAAAATTGAGAGAAGATATATTACAACCCTTTTTTTTTTTTTTTTGGTTTGAAGGTATGGTGTCATGGAAAAGTAATAAGCAAAATGGTGAACCTTTGTTTATTGGAAAATTATGAGTACAGAACCATGGGGTTAATCGTGTGAGCTTATGTGGATGTATCATTTGCTAAGGGACATTGGTCTTGGTAATTCAAACCTATAAAATTGTGGTGTGACAATCAAGCTGCTCAAGATATTGCATAATTTTTTGTTATTGTGTAGCATAAAGATGGATTAGATCCAATCCTTTTTGTTACATGCCCACTTAACATCAGCTCAGGCAAGATTTCTGAACTAAAGATTCAGCATTCGGAAAACACTAACCCCCCCCCCCCCATTCTTTGGAGGGCTAAAACTCATTCAATTTTCAAGTTTCCTCTCTTAATAATGTTTGTGATTACAGTGAAAAAGGTTGATGTGAAGTGACATAAATAAAATATAAAGGATAAAAAATTCAAAAGAAATAAGCAAAATATTAAGCCTTTGTACATTGGACACAAATAAGATGGCTTACCACAATGCCCACCAACGCCAAGAGATCTCTTGCACCTATTTTTCCCATCTCAGATAGAAGAATTGCTGCTAAAACCTGAACGGACTTCAATCCACCTTTCTTTCGTTTTGTTCCCTTTACATTATTATTCTTTTTAAGAACCTCATCAGGATTTTCTCTGTTTTCTCCGATCCCATTGTAATGACTATATGAATCAGCCTTTTTATTGCTAAACCTTGAATGTACATAAGCAGCAGTTCCACCAGCAACCACAATACCAGAAGCAAGCAGTAGTGCTTTCCTGTGAAATTATAAAAATAAAAAAATAGTAACATACTGGACAGTCACAAGGAGAGGAGAGAAGACAAAGGTTATGCGGCTAGAGCACTGCAACATGAGTATCATAGCATTAACATCCAACAAAGCACCACTAGGCAAGTAGGTAGAGGAATAATATCATGCCACATAACATATCAATTAGTATAACTATAGTAAGACGTAATAGGACCTCACTTAGATTAAAAGTCCTTATCATAAGACAGTATGTTCTCCAACATCATCTTTTACAATAGAATACCCCCAGCCAATAGGGGTTTCGTATACTAAACATTTTCCAGATGTCTTTTTCTGTTTTCTAACTCATAAAATTATGCTCATTCCAAATAGTTGATTTAAAAACTTTCCAAGATAATTATCATTAACATTTCTTCTTTTGGGCTAAGGTAATTGGGGCATAGACCTAAAAGATAAAGGGAATGTGGGATTACACCCCAGGCCCATATAAAATCACTTATCCTTTGGAGAAAAAGGTAACCACGTATGGGGAAAGCCCCAAGGTTATTTATGAAGAAACTGATCATAAAGGCATTTACTCAAGACCAGTTCCTATATGGATAAATTACCCCATACAACAATAAGTGTCTCAACCTCCTCTGTTGCTTGCTTGAAATAAAATAAAAAACACTATGATTTCCCTTCTCTACATTATTATCCCTCTAAAATATTGAATTTTTTATAATAATTAAAGAAACAACTTTCAAGGTTTCCTAATTGATAGAAATTATTGTATTGATACAATGATCGTTTCCAAGATGAAGAGAGAGAGTCAAAAACATGCCAGGGTAAAATAAAAAGGTAACCACGTATGGGAAAAGCCCCGACGTTATTTATGATTAAACTGATCATAAAGGCATTTACTCAAGACCAGTTCCTATATGGATAAATTACCCCATACAACAATAAGTGTCTCAACCTCCTCTGTTGCTTGCTTGAAATAAAATAAAAAAACACCATGATTTCCCTTCTCTACATTATTATCCCTCTAAAATATTGAAATTTTTTATAATAATTAAAGAAACAACTTTCAAGGTTTCCTAATTGATAGAAATTATTGTTTTGATACAATGATTGTTTCCAAGATGAAGAGAGAGTCAAAAACATGCCAGGGTCTTCATCAACTAAACCTACAATGCTACAAAACCCCTACAAAATGACCATGTGTCGCATTGTTCTTCCAACATCTTCAAAGCTTATAAGATGTGTAAAGCATAGGCTTTTCTACCCATAAGGTCATTCACTTTCAGTATATACTACTCAGCAAACCCCAAACAAACAGAAAATCTGAAGACATTTTTCTCTATGTTATTCACACTCATCAAAAAGTAGATATGACGACAAGTACAGAGAGAAAAGAGAAATACAAGGTAATACTTGCCCTAGAAGAAACATAAAATATTAGCATCATTAATAACAAACCGGTTCGAGAAAAGCACCAACCTTTTCCATTTGTAAGAAAAATAAATACATTCAATTACGATACAGAAGTGTCAATATAATTATATAAATTGAAAATCGCCATAAAATACATCAATACCTCTTAGAAGCCAGAAGATTTTGGCCATGCTCAGTTAGCTGCAGCAATTGAAGACAAGGCATTGTTGAAGGTGGAACTCTGCACAGTAGCAAAGATTAGCCACCAAGCAAGGATTGGAGAATCTGGGCTGCATTAACAACAAATGATAATGTTTAACTTCGGGTTTTCCCACAATCAATATTGGAAATCAATATATAGAAAGAGGGACAACTAGCACTCGTTACTTTTTACGAAAAAGTGAAGAATCTTAACCAGAAATGTAAACATCGATTGTTATATGATATTTATACCCCTATAACGAGATTTGTTGTAAATGACAAACAATAGGATACACGATTATACGTGAAAATAAAATCTAGGAAGCTTCAAATTAGAGAAACTTTATGAGTGGTTTTTTTTGTTATTGACCAAAACATCCCAAATCTTCCCCAACCTTCCCCCAAATGGAAAATCTCCAAATTTTATGGCCAACGCCCAACCAGTTAGAACTAAATAAGCAGGGTAGCTGCAATACCATCTAATGCAATAAGTAGTATAGCAAAAGATAATGCTCTGCAGAAGGAAACACAATTATAACAATTTCAAATTACAAAAGAACATAAGATGATTCTCCAAAGTCACATCCTGTTGTTTAACAGAATAAAGCAAATATTTATCTAGAAAAAAGGACAAAAAATACATTCTAACTATTGTGTTGTTTTTAGATCTCACAATTTTAATTCAAAGGCTAATAGCGTTAACCAAGCTCCAACAAAAGTAGATGTTGGCAAGAGGTAATACTTCATTTTTTTCTTAATATGAAAACTTCCAAGCAGTGAATATGCCTTTGAAATATTGCTTCTTATCAAATAATTTTCAACAAATTATCAGGCATAACAAATATGTGAGCCAAATTATTTAAGCACCACCATCATACCAAAAAAAAACAATAATGGAGTGTTTAACAAAATTTACGAGAAAAGGAAAGCAACAGCGACAAACGGATAAAAAATAATAATCCAAGAGAACTGTTGAAGTTCAGTAACATGTTCTTTGGAGTGACAAGAAAACGCTGAAGAGCACATCTTAAAGTATAAACCGCTGGTGGTTTCAGAAAGTAATTTTATTCAATCTGGATCTACCATTAGTGGTGACAAGAAATAGAAAAAATAGAACGCTGAAAAAAGCCATGCAATTGTTTTTTGGAAAGCATATTCCATTCACAATAAATCATTGCAATAACCAGCCCAATTAAAGAATCCAAACAACTTGAGTCCTTGAACACGATAGAGAAATGGAGTTGCATAGATCAAAACTATTGCATACTCCCTACTTCAGAAGAAGAGGAATTAGTCAACAAAAGCAACATGAGAAAAGGGGGAAAAATACAGTTTTCAAAAGCTGTGCAAAATGATGAAGTAAAGATGTTCAGCTGAAGTGTCTTGCATGGGTAAAATACTTATACAAGTTGACATACCTGGACAGATGAAGACTAAAAACGACACACATAGTCAAATCGAGAGTTACTGTTTTAGTTTGAACCCTTTTTAATCTGTTGCAAACTCCCTTGCTTGAATATTTGTAATAAAAAAAAAAAGAAAAAGATGAACATTCTTCATTTGAAAAATGTAAACGAATCTGAGCAACCCCACCTCCTTTTCATTAAACAATTGTTAAATTAATTTTTTGCCCACGTCCAACATGCAACAAACCTGAATTTCTAACGCTTAATTACAAGACTAGAGCTTAGGGGCATTGAACCCTTTGTCACAAACCAGACAAGCTTGTCTCAAACACGAATACCACATAAAATTCACCATTACTAACTACATGATTTGCCAAAGCAGATACAACAATTGCTGAGAACTTAATGCGAATCAAGGTTGTGCAATTTAACCTTAATAGTAACCAGAACACTTCCAAAGTAATAACTACACAGCTACAATTCATTATTTCCTCTTTGACATTCTCGGCTCAAACTTTCAAAAATCAACCTAGAAGGGCTAAAGTCTCACTGTAGCATTAAATTTTACAACTTCAACAACGCAGACCTAAACTTTTAGAGCTCCAATTCAGTTAAACTTTCCATAATTTGATCAAAAACCTTATAATAAACATATTTTTTAAAAGAAATACGCAGTCTTTTTTTTTTTTTTTTTGCTTCTGATTTTTATAAAATTATTTCCTAAAAATATAATAGTCATAAAATTGTCACCTAAACTAATCGAAACTGCTGATTCAACAAGGAAAAAAATGAAACTTCAACTACAAGCGAAAACAAATCTAACTAGTTAGTAGCTTTAAACAATACCTGAGCAACTGCAGCAGCCGAAAGTTCTCAAAATCGCATCAAAACAATGGAAACCACATTAATCTTTGGAATTTCCGTCTTTCTCTCTCCCCCTCTCTCAATTGTTGTAACTGAAATTTCCAACGCTTCTTTTCTTTTGTCTTTAAATATTAGTAATAAAATCGGCAAGCGCTCCAATCATTGAACCCAAAATTCAAACCTAGGATTATTAGGGAAAAGAATGAGAAGTGGATCGATAAACCGAAGACACAGGGGATGAACAAATTTCCAAACGAAAAGACGAGGGAGAATGAAGAAGATTATTTTTCCCTTAGAACTAAGAGAGAAAGAAAGCCCCTGGCAGATGATATATAGATGATGATGATGATGATGATGATGATGACGATGAGCCTTTTACGGCGCCTTATTTACATGATTTTTTATTATGTTATTCCAACTTTTGATCTAAAGTACCGAAATTGTTTTTTCTTTTTTCTGCAAATAGAAGTTTCTTTTGTTTTCTTTTATCTTATTTTTACTTACTTTTTTTTTGTGAAATATTTTTACTTTAATCCAATCAAACTTACGACCAAGCTGCTGATTCAGAGGCTCCACACTTTTAATCCGATATTTAATTTTTAAATATTGGTAATGAAATTATATACATCATTCTAAAAAAAATTACTTTTAATATTTTATTTTTCATAAATTTCCCAAAGAAATGGCTAAAGAAATGACAACATAAAAGTCGTGTTTTATTTTTTTATATGAATTTATGACTTAATATTTTTTATATTTGTTAAGTAATTTTTTGTGTATCTTGTTAATGAATATATTCAAGTATTTATATTACCATTATTCACGATATGATCTCACTGCTCATAACTTGATTCCACTATTTTTAGGACTGATATTTTAGGTGGACTTTGGGTATGTTGGATATGTGTTTCATTTTGTGTCTGCTGCTTCGTGGGCACATACGAATCGAGACCGCAAGCTCTCCTTGACTCACACGAGCTGATGCTACGAGCTCCCCTTACTGTCCTCTCACTGCTCGCCTTGTACTCATCCATCTGGTGGAATCTATCCGAGTTGTGTGTAGGCGAGCTGGATCCTATCTGGATTTCGGGTTGATGATCACTGATATATAACAATCTTAAGATAATATTATTGGATTATTGCACTTTTTTATATGTAATAAATATATTTATAAAAAATAATTTTTTTGCTAAAATAGTAAAATTAATACATTGAAAATCATAATATTTTAAATTGAAAATACTATAAAATATATTTTTTTTAAATTTTACCTAAATATAAAATAATAAAATTACTCTTGTAATAATATTTATTATTTTATAAAGGAAATAAGTTTTCCATAATTTTCCAATAGAATTGAGAATCAATTTGACATTAACTTATTTAGCTCTTTAAATAATAGTAAGTACTGATTTAGGTTTTGCTAATGTTTTCTTCTTTTAGTATCAGTTAAGGGTCGCAACAATTTGGACTTGTAATTCAACTTTGAGGTTTTAAGGGTTATAAATTTTTGAGTAATTTAAAATTTTAAAAAAAAATTGGTTTAATAGTAAAATTGAGATTTTGAAAATTTTGTATTGAAAAATATGAAAAGATTGATATGTGACTGAGGAAGTGTTCACTTTCTTAACCATTGTGACAAACAAGTTACTTTTCATATTTGGGTGATTGGCAATATACTAAATTAGATTTTTAGGTTGAAATGAGACTGTGGTTTATATCTAATCCTTCAATGAAGATCATATCACTTGGAGAAATTTATTTGGAGAATAAAATAGAATAGGATCACCTCAAAATCGTTCGTAAAACTGCACCGCCTCCTAACCTTTTCCATGCAACGAATGTCTAACTTTGTCTCCATAAAGAAGACCAATTGGGGTTTAAATAGCTTCAACGAGTGCCGAAGCCGACGCACTATCCATGAATTCTCTAGTCCACGAACATTCCAACTTAATATTTTCATTGTGCCCGATCAGCTTGCCTATAGGCAACCGCCAATCCTAATTGAGTTGGAACTAAAGCTTGTCCAATGGCATGAGTACTAATCCCCTCAGAAATTAAAGAATCCGAACTCTCATCTATACCTTTCATTTTTCCCTTCTTTATTATCAATAGACAACACCCACTCCTCCTCAATAACCGACCAATCGGCTTTCCTTTTCCCAACTACTACAACATTCTTGGGTTGCTTTGTAAGAACACCGCTAGCCAATCTCTTCCAACATTTCACGCCCTGATGAGTGCCATCCCCCAAGTTGCACACCATCTCTAGTTGGGCCTCATTAGATTCCTTAGCAAGCCCATGTTCTAGTAGGACTCCATCGTGAGCCATGTCTTCACACTGAGAGTCCTTAAAATGCAAATGATTAATAAGACTCCAATTATTATCCACAACTCTCAGTGTTTGAGTCCACGTAAACTTGCTCTTCTCTTAAAGCACTTCCCACCGCATTTAATGTCAAAAAGACTTCTTTTTCCCCAAAATTACGCTTAATGGTATTCGATTCCAAATCAAGCTCCTCACCCCCGATAGTGCATACCTTTGAAGTAGAGTTCAAATCAACTTCCTTCCTCCCAAAATCACACTCCTTAGTGATTGAGTATGATTCTACTCGTCCTTCTCAAAAGAGACGCTCCAACGTGGCAGTAATTATACCAAACTCTTCCGCCCCAAACGCACCTTCTTCCGTTGAAATCGCTGCACTCGTGTTCGCCATTGAAAATGCCTCATTATTGCCTTTTAGAACTCATGCACATGCGATTTCTTCATCATCTCCCACATAAAAACATTGTTTCATAGACTTTTTCATATTGGACCCTAATTTCAGATTCACCTTCCCCAACACCTTAGATTTTGCTTTAAGAGCAACTGAGTAAGGTAGATCATCCTCAGGTAAATCCCTAATTTCGACCAAAACCTCAGAGCACTCACTAAGCCCATGTCCCATTCGGCCACAACCAAAATAGAATCCCGAAAGATTTTCAAACTTAAATGGTAGCCATAACTTATCATTCGAAGCACCTTTAATAAAAATTCCTCTTCTCAAGGTTTTCTGTGCATTTAGGTTAACTTTGATTCTGCAAAAATCTCCTTTAACTTCAGATCGCATAATGCCTCCCAAGGTTGTCCAAATCGCATGCATCAGATCCTTTTATCATACTCCGGAGGGCAAGGACCAACTTTAACCTAGAACGGGGATGTAACCAGCTTAATCTTGCGCCTATCCATCATTTTTGTAAGCTTATCAAAAATAATAAGTTACCTACAAAAGAACCAAGGACGTCCTTCCAAAATCAACTCTAGGTCTTCCTCCTTATCAAACATAATCATAAACAGGTTTTACCTGCCACTTTAATCTCAAATTTCTTCATTGTCTTCCAGATGCTTCTCAATTGGGCTCGAAAACTATTTGGATTGTAGGATTTTTTCGATCAAACAGAGCATAATAATGTCGGTTCCTTGGAAAAATCACCGCCGAACTCTTCACAGATAATTGGACCAATTCTTCTTCTAGAAGAGAGATCTCGTCCCTCTCCTCTTTAACGATTGATGCCATAAGTCACTACCCTTCTCAAACCCAACCACAACAATTGTTGTTTCTCTAAGAAATTTAGAAAAAGCACTCTTGACTTCAACTTGTTACATATAAAAGTTTATTAAATAAACTACAGGTCGAGTGATAAAAATCTTACCTACAAATTTTCATCAATATCATATTCGATCTTTGAAACCTTATATAATTAAAAAGTTAATTTTAAATCATATTGATCTTAATAAAAACATTATCTATAACATAAATTTGACACTTAAACAATTAAACTAAAAGTAGAATAAAACAAAATATACAAATATTAACAAAAAAAATGATATTATTAACTCTTATAGAGTTAAAGTCGTACAATTATGCAAAAACGATTTTTAGTACAAATATTCAAATATAAAACCAATCTAAGTCAAACCCCTAACGAAGGGTAACATCCAAAATTTTTTAAATGAATTTTAATAAGATTTGGGTTAATTTTACAAATTTAATTATATAATGTTGATGTATTTTGGTTAGTGTATATTTTATTATATTTTAGGTTTCGATTTTTAATAATGAGTATTATATTTATTTGGGTCTAGGCCCTAGAGTTATTTGGGTTTTGGTATAAGATTTTTGAATTTGAATTTGAGTATAAATATTTTCACACATATAAATTTAATAGGATAATATGTTTTAATTGATCTCTTTAATCAGTTCAAAATTGAAATCAATTTAATCGAATCATTTTGATTGAATTGGATCAATTATGATAGTTAAATTGATTTTAATACATTTTTTGTTCACCCATAAAGGCATTGATTTGGTTTAGGGTTTAAATTTTTAATAAACTATTTTTTTATTCAAAACTTAATAATCAAAGTAATTCAAATGTAAATATGGTAATTAATAAATAATAAATGGTATTTTATTAGTTCAAAAATTATGTATGGTAGAATTATTTACACATTAGATTATAGACTAGAATAACTACCAATAAATAAAAAATATTATATACAAAATTCATATACTTATCATATAATAATATTAATAATGTTTATAAAACTCATATGCATTTAGGCATAAATATTATATATAATAAGTAGTTTTAGTTATGTTATATGTGATATAAAATATTTCAATTATAATAAAAAAATCTATAGAATATATATAATTTTTATGAAGTCACTTTTTATTATATTATCATTAAGTAAAGTAAAATTAATTATTATATTTAAAATAAAATTATTTATAACTTATAAACTATAAAAAATTATTTGAATTATTCTAAATTTTCATGACTCGAGTCGATCCAAATATGAGAGAATCTAAGCCTATAAAAAGTTCAAATGCAAAAAAGTTCGAGCTAAAAAAAACTTAATTTTAAGAAAATTCTAACTCGAATTAATCTAAACCCAAAATAATTTGAATCTAAAGATAGCTCAATTCGAGCCTTCTTAAACTCAATTTTTTGCTACCTTTAGTTTTTTTTTAAGGGAATGCATACAAGAGCAAAACCTAGAATTGTGTAATAGGTAGCCAAGATAAAAATTTGTCTTTAAAAAAATTGAGGGGCTAAACCTAAAAAATTTGCATTCGAAAGGTTTAAATTGAATTTTTTTTAAACTTTTAGGAAAGCTAAAAATGTCAATTTTTCCTTTAACAAAGAAGTTATGTAACCTTTTCAACTCAGCCTAGACGATAGGCCCAAACCGAAGAGACTACATTAACCATTGAAGTGGCTCGATCTTTTTCAAATTAATTCTACACCTATTTTATTCAAGTAAATCTTCTAACAAAATCATCAAGCATATAGCAGCGACATTTTATAACATAAATAAAACCTGTTTAATATTAGACACATATATAAACCTATTAAATAGTTGAATGATTTGTTCATTTCTATCATCTTTTCGATATCCACAGCCAGCATCATATGCCAATATTCTTCGACCATCAATCCAAAGGCAATACGATTTTTGTTGTAATAGATCTTTGGCTTTGGTCATAAGATCAATTCCTGCTTGGATCTGATAATAATTAGGATTATTGTGGCACTTGTCAATATATTTTGTCAAGTGATCGTTATCCACTTTTGCTGCCAATAGGTTGGGTCCTCCAAGCATTTTTTTAACTTCCCATATTTGATATGGCTGATAAATTTTTTCTTTTTCAGCTATACTAATTAGGCTATTGATTTCAATATGAAAGTAATAATAAAAATAATCTTCATAACACTACAGGAAAACAGTTTTTTAGCGGCGCTTTTTTAGGTCTATAGCGGCGCTTTAGAAAATGCGGCTAAAGATAACGCCGCAAAAAATAGCGGCGTTTATGCGAAAAATCGCCACGAAAGGCCATGTTCTTTAGCGGCGCTTTTGGAATTGACAGCCCTTTTTAATTCACATAGAACCCGAATTTCAGCATTTTTCCTGTAAATTCAAATCCAACCAATGCAAATCCAACCAATAACTTTAAATCTTAAAGGTAAATGATAAATGATAGAAATATACATATGATTTAAATTAATAAATCAATGAAAAATAAATTTCAAATGTAGTATATTCTTCTCAAATAAAAAAACAAAAGTCTAAGAGGACGGATTCTGCTGAAACATTTTCATCATATTTTGAAGCTGTAGCTGCAATTCGTCATACTTTCTTGTAGCCTCTGCTTCCTTCGCTTGCCTCGCTGCTGCCTCCGCTTTAAGTTGTAGGTGGAGTTCTTTATATTTTTTTTGACTCTACTTCTCTCACTGCAGCCTCCTCTTTAAGTTTTAGATGGAGTTCATCATATTTTTTTGAGCCTCTGCTTCTCTCGCTGCAGCCTCCTCTTTAAGTTGAGCAATTTGCTCAACTGTGCTCGCTTGTACCTGAGCCAATTGATTTTTTAACCTCTGAACTTCAGCTCGATCTTGACTCCCCGAAGGCATGTATCTCTGCGAGTTGAATTCAAAATATCGGGATGGGCTAACAAAAGATCCTTGAAATCGAACCCGACCATACTTTTCAGGACCCAAAACTTCAGTAATAACTCGGTTATCAATGTCCTCTAGATTAACCGAACTATCACTTGAAGCCATCGCTTCATACTCCGCCTTCTTATCTTTTAATTTATCCTAATAAGTCAATCAAAAAGTTAGAAACGAAATATATAATCAAACAAATGCAACATAACTTGACATTATTTGTATTACAAACGACAAATTAAACTATTATAATTAAACATGATAAATATTTAAAATAATTCAAATTTTATTAAGTTAATATACCATAGTTTCTGCAGCTTTAGAAGTCATAGGAGATCCATCTTTTTTTCTATGTGTAATGTCAAAAAGCTGAAGTCGTCCAATTTTTTGACCTGACGATTGTTCCTACATTATAGTAGAAAAAATATTAATTAGTAGAAAGTAATTAATATTTGACACAATAAATAAACTCAAAATACCTCATCAGCAGCTACACAAGGAAAACTTTTCGATCCAGCTGTGTGCGTGAATTTTTGTTTTTGCCTACTTGTAGTTCCAACACGCTCACGATCCTACATTAATTATTATTACGTATATAATAAATACTATAAACCGAAATAATTATAAGCGTTTTGTAGTACATAATACCTCTCCTTTCTTTGAGCTCCAAAATCTAACTTGTTCTTCCCATTGGTACCTCAGCATTTCCGGCGGAACATTTTTCAATTTATCTTCAAGACTCATATTATTCTTAAAATAATTTTTCTTTATAGAACTTTTATGGTCTCTCCATTTCTTTCCTAATGATTTCTTTATATAATTGTCTGAGAGCTCTAAAATAAATCTTTTCTGCAAATAACACAAGTTTAGAAAGTAAATATAAATTAAAATAAATCAAAGTATTATAAATTATATTCACTTTATTACCTTAATATTATCGAGAGCTTGATTTTTATTACTATCAGGCATATGATACCATGACTCGTAGTTGATTGGCAACAAACTGCCATTTCGTGCTACTATGCCCAAGTATCCTCCCAGAAGTCGAGCTTTTGATCCAACAGGCTGACCATGACTATTTGCAGATACTTTGACATGCTCCTCAGGATTTAGGCTGTATAAATCCTTTAATACGGTACGTCCTCGAGTTCTGCGCCCCTCAGAATATTCAGCTAAAAAAATTGTATATGTTAATATTAGAATTTCAAACGAAAATAAAAAAAAGAAAAGTAAACATGCATGAAAATTAAACCTAACATTACCTTCAATTTCTACAGTTTCTGGACCTTGGGAAAGCCATTTATCAATGATAAATAATAATGGCTTGCCCAGTGTGAATTAATCGAGAGAAGTTCACCATTGTAAAACCAAATTGATCTTTTCTAATTCCTCGAGCAGTATTAACATCAGCCCAATCACATCGAAATAAAACAACCTTCCATTTTCCATAGTAATCCAACTCAATAATGTCCGTAAGAAGTCCGTAATACTCCACATTTCCTTCAATAGGATTATTGTCCTTAGCACTAGCATAGCTTGTAATTGAAGAATTAACAACTATTCCAGAATTTTGAGTCCTCCTTAATCTTTCGTGAGATTTTGTATGAAACCTGAATCCATTAATCAAGAAGGTATTATATCTTTTTACTACTCTATTGGGACCTTGGGAAAGCCATTTAACTTCTTCACTGACGTCCTTCCCACTCCAAACCTATCGAATTGAAAGTAAATTGATTAATTATAATGTTATACGAAAACATTATTATTTATCCTTGAAAGCTTCAGTTGCATACCATCTGCCCTAACCATTCATGAAAAGATTCTGTGAATAACTTATGAATCTCTCGATGTTATAATCTTCGGGAGCGTGAACGAGATCTCAAGAGTTGTTTATACTCACTATGTTAAAAAGTTAATAAATTAGTTAGCAAAAAAATAAACAGATGAAAAGGATGAATATTTATGAAATTCTAAAACTTACTTGCGTAATGGTTCAATTGAATCGTGGTGAAAAAGAACATATCGATGTGCTTGTACCCAAGATATATCATCTAAGTGTGCGATTTCAACTTTCTCGATTGGTTGTCCACAAGTTTGAAATAGATAAGTTTCAGCTAAGCTATGATCATTATTGAGCCCAGCATTTCTACTTGGTCTATTCAATCTTGTTTCAACATCTTCTAAATATCTAGAGCAGAAAGTCATACACTCCTCAGCTAAGTAACCTTCAGCAATTGATCCTTCTAGATAACGCTTATTACGACAATAAGACTTCAATTTGCATAGAAACCTAAACACGATATCCAACATTATCAAAAAGTGTAACTAAAGATATATTAATCAATGAATGAAAGCTTTGCAAATTAATTAGCACCTCTCTATAGGATACATCCACCGATAGAAAATCGGTCCACCAACTTTTGCTTAATGAGGGAGATGGATTAACAAGTGCACCATAATAGTGAAGAATGAAGGTGGAAAGATCTTCTCCAAGTTGCATGACGTCAAGGTGACTCGATCTTGTACTTTCTCAAGTTCTTCATCATCCAAAACTTTGCCACAAATAACTTTCATTATATTGGACAGTTCAATTATACAAGACGTCACCTTTTTTGACATACAGCACCGCAAAGCAACTGGCAGTAACTCTTGCATCAAGATGTGATAATCATGTGATTTTAAGGAATATAGTCTTCGATCTTTAAGACTCACACATCGAGATATATTTGATGCATACGCATCTGGGACCTTTACATCCTTCAACACTGTGCAGAACAATTCTTTTTCTTTCTTTGACATTGTAAAAATAGAAGGCGACAACCGACATTTTTCATTCGGAAGTAATTGGGGGTGAAGATCATGCCGAATTCCCATGTCAACTAGATCAAGTCGACTCTTAAGATTGTCTTTCGATTTTCCATCGACATTGAGAATTGTCCCGATTATGTTCTCGCAAACATTCTTTTCAATATGCATGACATCAAGATTGTGTCTCAAAATATGATGCTCCCAATAAGGCAAATAAAAAAAAATACTTCTTTTTTTCCACAACTCCGCCTCATTAGGATCATCCTCTTCATCAGATTCATCATCACTCTCCCGGTCGACATCGCCAACATATGCCTCCCTCGGCCTTCTGTTTCTTTGCGTGTTGGATGGTTGATTCATCTTCCCATAACTGAAATCTGCATCTTTCAACATGAATAAGATTTCAGATCCAATGGTCTGCTCAGGAGCTTCTCTCAACTCTTCAATACCATCAAATTGAGTTCTTTGAAATCTAAATCTATGATTTCTATCTAACCACCGACGATGCCCCATATAAGAGAACTTCTTCCCATTATATAACCACTTTGAACATGTTTGCGCTGCACAACAAGGACAAGCGTAACGTCCTTTGGTACTCCAACCAGATAAATTGGCATAAGCTGGGAAATCATTAATAGTCCACAACAAAGCTGCACGTAAATAAAAATTCTCCTTTCTGGAGACATCATATGTTTCAACATCGACCCACAACTATTTCAACTCTTCAATAAGTGGCTGCATATAAATATCAATATCATTCCCGGGACCTTTCTCTCCAGGGATAATCATAGATAAGATAAAAGAAGATTTCTTCATCAAATCCACAAAGGCAAATTGTAAGGAACAAGCACTATAGGCCAAGTACTGTACGAAGTACTCATGAGTTTAAATGGATTAAATCCACCAGATGCTAGCCCAAGCCTCACATTCCGAGGATTACTTGCAAAACTTGGAAATTTATTATCAAATGATTTCCAAGCTAAAGAATCCGCGGGATGCCTTAATAATCCATCATCGGTTCGTTCATCATGATGCCACCTCATAGACTCGACCGTCTTTGACGACATGAAAAGCCTTTGAAGCATTGGTATTAGTGGAAAATATCGTAGAATCTTCACTGGCTTCTTTCTTGGCTGTGCCTCACCTTGATCCTCATTCACATTTTCTGCATTCTTATTCATCCAACGAGACGTACCGCAAACATGACAAGACTGTTGGCTTCTCCGATCACCCCAATACAACATGCAGTCATTTGGGCAACTATGAATTTTTTCATACCCAAGGCCTAAATCCTTTATCAGTTTCTTCATATCTTTGCATGAATGAGGGATTTTTGCAAACGGAAATATCTCTGCCAAAAGCTCTAACAGCAGCGTAAAAGAGATTTCAATCCACCCTCCCAAACATTTTAAGTGAAAAAGACGAATGCAGAAAGACAATTTTGAGAATTTTGATTCCTCATAGAGTTCTTCATTCATTTCATTAAGTAACTTGTAGAACTTCGCCGCTTCTCCATTTGGTTCTTCATCAGGTGCACTTGTTCTCGTTTCGTTAAAAGCATTATCACCAATATCACAATCATCGGATGCAATAAATTCAGATGGAAATGATTGCAAACCATGATTGTGCATATTAAATGCATCCCGCAACATACCTTCCATGTCATCTTCTCTATCATACTGATGATCAGCATAATGAGGATAACTCGGATTAATTGTTGAAGAGGTTCTACTAGGTGTACACTCTCCATGGAAAATCCATTTTTTATACCCCCGAATAAAGCCATCAACAACTAGATGTTCGTAGACAACTTCACGAATATGCCAATTGATGTTGCCACATTTCTTACACGGGCAAAGAATCATATTCTCTTCGCTTGCATTTTTAAATGCAAAATTTAGAAAAGTTTGCACTCCATTCCGATAGTCGTTGGTTACCCTTGACAATTGCATCCAACTCTTATCCATTTCGTAGTTCTTGAAGTCTAAAGTTGAGAATAAATTATGGTTACTTAAGTGTTATAAATTGATTTAAATTTAAAAATATATATTGGTGACAACATTATACTTTAAATCCTTTATATTTGTGACAACATTTTACTTAAATATTTGGGCTGTTTTTATTAATTAAATAATTAAATATTTAATTTAATATAATTAAATAATTAAATCTTTTCAATTAAATAATTAAATAAGCTTAAATAATTATATATAATTATTTACAACCACATTTTAAGTTAAATAGTTAATTAAATACAATGAAAAAATTTAATATGATTATTTACTTTAATATAATTAAATAATTAAATATTTAATTTAATATAATTATTTACTTTAATATAATTAAATAATTAAATCTTTTAACTTAATATAATTATTTACTTTAACATAATTAAATAATTAAATCTTTTAACTTAAATATTTAATTAATCGATAGTGTTTATAACTAAATACATAATTAAACATGATTAAATAATTTAATATAATTATTTAGTTTAATATAATTAAATAATTAAATCTTTTAAATTAATATAATTATTCACTTTAATATAATTAAATAATTAAATGTTTAATTTAATATAATTATTTACTTTAATATAATTAAATAATTAAATCTTTATAATTAAATATTTAATTAATTGATATTATTTATAATTAAATACATAATTAAACATGATTAAATAATTTAATGTAATTATTTATTTTAATATAATTAAATAATTAAATCTTTTAACTTAAATATTTAATTAATCGATAGTGTTTATAATTAAATACATAATTAAACATGATTAAATAATTTATATAATTATTTAGTTTAATATAATTAAATAATTATATCTTTTAAATTAATATAATTATTTACTTTAATATAATTAAATAATTAAATCTTTTAACTTAATATAATTATTTACTTTAATATAATTAAATAATTAAATCTTTTAACTTAAATATTTAATTAATCGATAGTGTTTATAATTAAATACATAATTAAACATGATTAAATAATTTAATATAATTATTTAGTTTAATATAATTAAATAATTAAATCTTTTAAATTAATATAATTATTTACTTTAATATAATTAAATAATTAAATCTTTAATTTAATATAATTATTTACTTTAATATAATTAAATAATTAAATCTTTATAATTAAATATTTAATTAATTGATATTATTTATAATTAAATACATAATTAAACATGATTAAATAATTTAATGTAATTATTTACTTTAATATAATTAAATAATTAAATCTTTTAACTTAAATATTTAATTAATCGATAATGTTTATAATTAAATACATAATTAAACATCATTAAATAATTTAATGTAATTATTTACTTTAATATAATTAAATAATTAAATCTTTTAACTTAAATATTTAATTAATCGATAGTGTTTATAATTAAATACATAATTATTTAATTATTTACTGGTTTTTATAACTAAAGGTAAATCTATTGTTTTCTTATGTATTAAAATTTTATTAGGTGTTTTAAATCTATCTTTTGCATAAAAATGGTGAATCTCATAGTAAATAGCTAAGAGATGTTTTTGAACAACATTTGCAGTATATTTCGACGAGAATAAGAGGTTTACAAATTCAATTTAACAAAATCTTTAAGTAATTGCATGAATTAAATGGTTTTTCTCTTGAGAGTAAGATGAATGATGGTTTTTTTTAAGAAAAGTAATGTCTAGTAAAATTAAGCTGAATTATCAGCCTAGATCTGTAATTAGGCAAAAGTTAATTAAGGGTTAAGAGGTGGAAATTAAGGATAATTAAGTCAAAAAGAAGAAATTAAGTGAAATAGATTTTACGAAACAAACCTAATAAGTATGTGTGAGTGGCGAGCTACTGTAGGAACACAAAGAGAGTTAAGCTGGATGTTTTTCAATGCTTAGTAATCTATGTATTTTTGTGCGAAGCTGAAAATGATAGTGGAGCATAAACAAACCTGGATAAAGGCAAGCAGAAAGCTGTCTAGTTCGGTGAGTTGTGGAGAGCCATAAGTGAGTGTATTTTTATGCAGAAATAAGATCCAGGACAGCAGCTTCTTGAAGAGCAACAACCAGTAATATAAATAGCAGCTGAAAATTGTAATAGTGTAAGGGCAAAAATAAGAACCAGGGCCATTTTCATAAACAGAAACATAATGTTTAATAAACAAAAACATAACTATAATTGTGCAGAGGCATTAGAATTAACAACAAAGTCTAATACTAGAGGGCAGAGGTAATGGCAATTCACAGGGCCATTTTTCTTTTACATGCTACTAAAATAAAAACTAAATCATCAATTAGTGCTTATAATCTATATTCTAAGGTAATAGGGAAGACAAAATGACTTAAGATCACCTGAAAAGCAAGAGGATGGATCAGCAAAACATTGATATATCTATAACAGAAACATAACTATAATTGTGTGTTAACATTTTCATAGGTCCCATAGAATTAATGACAAAGTCTTGACACTAGAGGGCAGAGGCAATAACAATTCCCAAGGCCATTTTTCTTTTACATGCTATTAAAACAAAGTAAATCATCAATAAGTGCTGATAATCTATATAATAAACCTATCATTATCAGTTGGAATCAACCTCCCCCAATGCCCGAATTCCACATACATAAAGCAAAATAACATTAGCATGCTTGTGTATAAATCAAAGCCAAAATTCCTTCAATTGCAAATAAACCTGTCATTTTTTCTCTCCAACCCAACAGTTGGTTCTTCCACTAGCCAGGGATTAATAATATTTATCACTAAGATTAACATAAGCCTCTCCATAGGATCCTATAGCTTGTGTAATCATTATGAAACCAAATCGCGTCAACATTTCTACACAGCAGGCCAATTACCAATTTATGGGCAGTGCCAACAAATTAATCTCTGGGCAAACCAACAAGGTCAAACGACCGATCAATTAATAGTTTTCAAGTAGCCTCTCGAGCAACTTAAAGACCGAGTATAAATACTTAAGTAAGACCTCCTTTCTCTTTCTCTCTACACTCTCAGTTTTGTTACTAGCCTATATTGTATGGCTTCCTTACTTCGGGTAGGGAAAACAGATTGATCACTTGACAAGCCAACATACTAAGATGGCTAGAGGACCGATCAAGTTGCAATCTTTAGGTAGCCCCTTGAGCAACTTAAAAGATCAATACAAATACCCAAATATGACCTCCTTTCTTTGCCGTAAATATCATGTAAAACAGTATGATTACAGGCAAGATTCAGTTTCATCATTTCCTTCTCATTGGCAACCATGATGGTGAAATGATAGTAAAAAAAACAATACACTGAGTTGGTCAATTTCAATCGAAATCAAACCCCTTTTAGAAGTGGAGGCATTAAATTAAAAACCACTTTTGAATAAATAATCAAAAACAGCACCTATGAAAGAATTAATATCTTTTTTCTTTCCATAAATTTTTTTCTCTATTCCCTTTAAGTTTTTAAAAGAAATCCCATTGTATAAGGATAATACATTACATAATTTCAACAATAAATAGAACTATTATGCAGATCATTATTGTTGCCTTTGCTCCTTCATTTCAGCTTCTAAAAGAAACGTAAAAAACAAAAAGCCAAACACATCTTCAGTTTCGAATTGAGTAGAAAAAATAACAACAAATTAATTTCTTTTTTTTCCAATTTAGAGCAAGAACGCAAGAAACACAACCAATTATATATATCCATTTAAAAGATAAAATGAAAAGAAAAAGAACCCCCCCCCAAAATTACCATTCATTTCACCATGATAGCATGAATGAGAGAAAGTAAACTGAATAGAATAAAAATCACAAAGCAAGCAAGCACATTTACACAATCAAAATCAAAATAAAAGTTGAAACCAAAATTATATATGAATAAAAATGGGGAAAAAGGGTAGAAGGTAATACCGATAGGGAACAGTGGATTGTAATGGGTTTTATTTGCGATTGTCGGATCGGCTCAAGAAGCGGGTTCTAGGGGTGAAGAGGGAACGGAGTGAGGGGAAAAGAAGCGGGTTTTGGGGGTGAAAAGGGAACGGGGTGAGGGGAACAGAAGCGGGTTCTGCAGGTGAAGAGGCAACGGAGTGAGGGAAACAGAAGAGGGTTCTGCGGTCTGGGGGTGAAGAGGGTTCTGGGGGAGTACTGCAGACAACTCTGCTTTTCTTTTGTTAATCTAATTCACTTTCCACTTTGAATCCAACGCCCAATATTCTCTTTTATTCATCTGATGGCTATGAATTTATTTTGGCTTCATGTTCTATTTTTTTAACATATATGAATTATTATTAGATATATAAAATTACAAAAGTGTCACATTTTATATTCTTATTACAAAAGTGAAATAAATATAATAGAGTTTAATTAAATATTATGTTTAATTTTTAAAAAAAATTATTAATGATATTTTAAATAATGTTTAATAAACAGAATTAAATTATAAAATTTACTAAATATATGAGGTAAATTTCACTAAATAATTTCATTATTAATATATTACAATTTTTTAATTTAAATTTATTTTTTTATAACATTCGAAATTTTAACAAACAAACACACGCAATAATTTCTCCCTTTTTGAGATGAAGCATTACTAAAAACCTATGTTATATTTGGTCTATATGGCTATATGTAATCTTTATATAAAATCCCTATCCCTAGTTGCTGGTGGGCGGTGTGTGCATGGAACATGTGTACGTGCTTTTTTCTTTTTTTCATTCCTGATGGTGTGTTCGACTAGCATTTCCTTTTGATCAAAACCCTTACTGGATCAACTTAATTCAAATGATCCAGCAAAGGTCTAAAGTTTGAGCTTCACGATGATGACAGTTTAAGGATGATCATGGAATAGAACAAACCGAACCCACATATAATATTAATGATATAATCTAAGAATGGCTGAAAATCCAAACTATAACCAAAAGCAGGTGATAGAAATCTCAAGTGTTTGATATCTTAAGTATACATATATTGGAAAGAGGATATTGTTCATCATTGGGGTCTCGGATTCGAGTGCCTGTGTATGCATGTCAAAGGATAAGAAAGTATGAGCAGATACTACCATAAGTAATCACACCACTATAAATTTAATTTAATTTTAAGATATATAAAATTTAAATAAATTAGCGGCGCTTATAGAAAAGCGCCGCTAATGCACACCTTTAGCGGCGCTTATTAGAAAAGCACTGCTAATAACCTGACCTTTACCAGCGCTTTCTATATAAGCGCCGCTAATGACAAGACCTTTAGCGGCGTTTGTGGGTAAGCGCCGCTAATGACTCCACTTTTAGCAGCGCTTGCGGTGAAGCGCCGCTAATGATTTACCTTTTGCGGCACATTAGGAAAAGCGCCGCTAATGCTTCACCTTTTGCGGCGCTTTGTGTCCAAACGCCGCTAAAAGTGCCGCTAATGACCTATTTTGCTGTAGTGTAAACTATTCGTAATAATATAGTTTTAATAAATATCAGAAAATCTTTTATTAAATGAAAAGAAAAATTTTGAACTGTTATTTTCCGAATAAAACCCCATTCAATACTGCTTATATCAAATGGTTCATGATCAAGTCTAAATTTTATAATAGGAAATTTTTCTCCCAAGTGATTTGTAAAAACATAGGCTTGAAAAAAGTATTCAGAAATTTTTTTTTGAAATAGAGCTTGCTAGTTGCAAATGGATCTATTACTTTTAGTAAATAATTCTACAGTTAAAGTGAATCTAGCCTTATTATATAGGCATAATCTAAAAAATTTATTGAGAATTGGATTATTTGTTCCTATATTCTTAAAATATTGAAATATATCAAGAAGATTATTTATCTCCTTAATGTTTAAGAAACTTATTTCTATATCTTCCCAGTTACGATATAAAATAGATTTTAATAATAAATCATGAATTTTTTGTTCTTTAGTTTTTTTTTAACTAAAAATTGTGAAAGCTTAGTAAGAGCCTTTCTAAAATTTGCTCTTTGATCAGTAATATGAGTTTTTCATATTTCATTAATAAAATTGTATAACTCCGATGGTAAACTTGGATTATAAAAAAATTTTACTTCATGTATTTGTTGTGTTTTCAACAAATTTTCTTTTGCACAAATTTTTTTTGATTTTTGAATAATTTCTACATAACTGACTTGGTATGCAGAATTTGGATCTTGTGACCAAGGCAAGTTGGTATTTCCACTGGTTGTCTTACCATTGGATATAGAACATAATATCATTGATTAAGATAAAATGATACTTGAGAAGACATTTTTATAAATCCTTTATAAGGATTTTTTTATTTGAAATCATATCTTTTTTTGTGGACAGTAGTCAATTCTCCAACTTGTTCTAGAGGTTGTAAGGCCTGTTAAAATAATCAACAATAATATTGTCAATACCTTTAACATATAAAAGTTCAAAATTAAAAGTAAATAAATCATTATGCTGTCTAATTCTTCTTGGTATAATTTCTAAACTTTTATTAGTAAGAAAATATTTAACTACTTGATTATCAGTTTTTATGATAAATTTTTCAGGTGCTAAATACATGAGAAATTTTTTTATTGCTTTCTTTATGGCTAACAATTCTTTTTCAAATATAACATAATTAATTTCATTTGGTTTAAATTTTCCTGAATTATATCCACATATTAATTCTTCATTATTATTTGTTCTTGCTTTTAAAATACATCTCCAATGATTTTGTAAGGCATCTGTTTCCAAAATCAATTTATCACATTGTTTAGGTAAATAAATTTTAGGAAACCGATTTATTTTAGATTTTAACTTTTTTATAATTTCGGAGTTTGTTTTAGACCAAGTAAAAGGTTTATCCTTTTTTAATTTTTCATATAACATTCCTATTTTTTCTGACAGGTTTGGAAAGAAATTTCTTCCATAATTTATAATTCCTAAAAATTGTTGAAGCTGTTTAGGAAATTCTTTTGTTTTTACAATAATATGATCTTATAATTGAAGACCATCTGCAGATAATTTTAATCCTAAAAATTCTATTTCTGTTTTTTCTAACTCTATTTTCTTAGGACTTAATATGATTCCATGTTTTATGAATTCTCGAGAAATAATATTTAAATTTTTCTAGGTAAATCTAATGTTTCTGAAAATATTAGAATATCATCTATATAGACTATACAAAATTTCTTATATTTATTAAAAATAGAATTCATCCATCTTTGGAATATTTGTGGGGCATTACATAATCCAAATGACATTACTTTCCATTGGTAGTGTCTATTAGGTGCACTAAAAGGTGTTAAAGATTTAGATTCTTCTTTTAATATGATTTGCCAGAATCCCGATTTACAGTCAAATTTACTAAAATATTTTGCTTGTCTAGCCTAATTTATTAAAACATCCTTTCTTGGAATGAAGTATCCATCAAAAATAATATTTTGATTTAATCTTTTGTAATTAATAACCATCCTAGCTTTTCCTCTTTTTATTTCTACATGATTTCTAACCATAAAGGCTAGACTAGAATGTAGACTATTAGTTCTTTCTATTAATCCTATTTTTAATAATTCTTTAATTTGAATATCAAATTCTTGTATATCTTGTTTAGTATAGATCATAGGTTTTACTCTAATAATTTTATTGGGATTTTCCAATTTAATGTCACAATATCTATGACTATTTTACCATAATTTTAATGCTTCTTCACTAAAATCATTTTCTAATATTTTAAACAACCAATGATTTGTTTCAATCTGATTTATTTGTTCTTTTCTTTATGGTGATAATTTTTTATCACAAACAAATTTATGATTTTTTACTAATGGTATTTCTATAGAAGTTTTTTCTATAGATAACATAATTATATTTTTATCAATGGAAAATGGTAAATGTTGATATATAAAATTGTTTCCTAATAATATATCTCCATTCATTTTTGGAAAACATAATAATTTTGGTATTACAAATCTTACATTATTTATGTAGACTGGTATATTTCTAGCTTTATATTGAATTATGGTTTCATTACCATCTGTCGAAACCATTTTTTGAAACAAACTCCCAAATTTTATTTTAAAACCGAAAATGGAGTCGCCACCAATCTTTTTTAATTTGGTGTGATTGGATCATTGTAAAATACTTAAGTTTATTTAAACAAAAGTTTTAGTCTTCGAAATCCAAAAAATAGGTTCGGGAGTCGATTACGTGTGAGAAAGGATTAGCACCCTCACACGCCCAAAATTGGTACCTAGTTGATTATTTTAGGTCTTAATTATTGAAAATTTGAAAACTTGAGTAAGATTTAAAATGTCTATATACACGAATGAGATGTTTTGATGTTATTTAAAAATAATTGAATTCTATAGAGGAAGCTCATTTATTTTGAATTAATCGAGAAAAATCATGTCCAGCAAGTTAGGGCACAATATTTCAATTCTTCGAAATCAATGAACATTCGTCAATTTTAAATAGGATGTTCAATTACCTAGGTTCGAAGAAAAAACCAAACCCAACACGTTAGGGCACAATTTTTCGAGTCCCCTAAAAACAGAACATTTAACATTTATCGATTTTAAATACGATACTCAATTATTTAGGTTCGAAGAAAAAAATCATACCCAACAAGTTAGGACACGATTTCTCTAGATCCCTAAAATAAAATAACATTGTCTTGATTTTTTTAAACAATTTAAAGTGACATGCAATTTATTTTATTAACATGTTTTTACAATAGATAAATGAATAGCAAATAAATAAAACAACAAAATGTTACATGCAAATTGAATACTAAGATTAAATAAAAAAAATACGAATAATTGAAAGGATTTAAAAAAATAGAACAAAAGGGTTAATTTAAAAAAAAGAGAATAAAAGGATTTAATTTTAAAAAAACATAAAAAAAAAGGTAAGATTTAAAAGGAAAAATAATTTAAGGATTAAAATAAAAATGAAATTCAAAATAAAGTAAAAAATAGGAAGATTAGGGCTAATTTTAAAAAGAATAAAACATGAGAGGACTAAATTAAAACCAAAATGAAGTTTAAAGCACGAATTAAAAAGGGAAAAAGTCTAAGGACTAAATTAAAATAAAAATGAAATTCAAAATAAAATAAAATAAACAGGAAGATTAGGGCCAATTTAAAAAAGAATAAAACATGAGAGGACTAAATTAAAATCAAAATGAAGTCTAAAGCATGAATTAAAAAAAAAGAAACATTTAGAGTTAAATGAAAAACATAAAAAAACAGTGTAAGTTAAAAAAAAAATAAAAAATTAAAGGGCAAATTAGAATAAAAACATATGAGTAGGGACTACAGGGGTAATTTACCTAACCTTCAGGACACGAGTCGTACCAAGGAGGGTCTACGATCGAAGGACCAAACTGTAAAAGAAATAAAATTAAAGAGGAAGATTAGAAAACAATTAAAAAATGTAAAAGGACTAAATTAAAATAATAAAAAATGTGGAAGGCCCGCGAAGATAAATAACCCCTCAATGGATCTTAGACATGGGTCGGGTCAGATCTGGGCGGACATTGAAACGGTGTCGTTTTGGGGTTGTCGGAGCAAGGTCAAAACGGCGTTGTTTTAGAAGCTTATAAAAGTAAAAAAAATTTGAAAAAAAAATCATTTCTCCCTTGCACATTAAAAAAAAAACCTTTTTCCCATCCTTTTTTCTCTTAAAAGCAAATCTTAAGGCCAACCCTTCAGCCACTGCCCTCCGCCACAACCACTGATTGTCGACGACGGCAACGTCATCCCCGGTGACTGAAAACCCAAAAACAATCCTTTTTGAACCCTTTTACCCTCGAAAGCTCAGATCCGAGACCGTTTTCTCCAAAAAAAGACTTCAAACCCCTTAAACGCCCTTGGAACCTTACGGTTTCCTTGGGTTTTTCCAAGTTACTTTACTTCGTCCCTCTGGCGATGTTCGAAGGAATCTAATGGAGGCGAAATCCCTTCACAACAGCGACGCACGAGATGATTAAGGGTAGCCCTAAACCTTGTCTTTTTCCTCTTTTATTTTTATATTTTCAAATTAAAAAAATTGAAAATAAAATATAAGAGTATTTCGAAACTAAAAATATATAAACAGTAAAGTTCTTTGAAATTTTTTGGGATTTTATTGCTCAATATGTATCCAAAATTATCATGGTTTTTGTTGTCGCTTTTATAGCTAAAAATAAACATTATATTTTCTTTTTGCTTTTTTCTTTGCTACTGTTTCTTCTTGCTTTTGTAGGTGATGGCAGAGCGTCAACGAGGGTGAGAGTCCCGAAGCTTGTCATTTCGGTGAAAGGGGAGCAGAAGGGCCTCATGGCTGATGTGGCACCAACGTGGCGGCTAACGTGGCGTTGGGGAGGAGCGGTGTTGAGGGTGGTTAGGAAAATTAAGGTTCCATTTTTGGCTTAAGGTTTTGGGTTCCATGAGCTTGTTTGGGTTTGGGTTTGGGTTTAGGTTTGTAATTTTTTGGACATTGGACTTTTATTTAATGGACCTTGGTTTCTTTCTTAATTTGTTTTGTTTTATATTTTGGTTTTTTATGTTTATTTTGGGCCGGATAAAATTGGGGCTCTACACCATCTATCTCTATAGCTCTTATTTGATGTTTCATAGATTCCCATTTTTCTAAAGGAATAGCATTTTTTCTGCAACTACTAGTTGTAGCTCTAGTATCAAGTAAAGCATGTAAATAATATGTCTTTTATTCTCTAAATTGGAATGTAATTTCAATATATTTATAATATTTTCTAGATTGAAAATTTGAGAATGTAATAACATCACTTGTTCCAATTTTTATTTGTTGAAGTATTATTGAGGATTGTATTTTTTCCATTCTAGTGTTTCTAGAGGATACTAAATTTCTACTTGGTTCTACAAGAAATATAGAAATATGAATTATTTTCATTCCTATAAGTGTTGAAGATATAGAACTTCTACTTGGATTTTCCTCGTCCTCCTCTATTTGAGTGTTTGAGGGTAAAACTAGATTATTATTTGTATTTGTTATTGTAGTATTTTTAAAATATAATTTATCTCCAGATGACATATATTCTATTGTACATATTGGTTTAGATGTATCGGGACCATTAATTTTTTCTATCATCCAATCTTTTGGAATTGATAAATCACTTAAATGTAATAACTTTGGTTGTATTTCTGTAGTAATTTTATTTAGTTCAAAAATTTCAAAAATTTTGTTATTAACTTCTTTGATTTCTATTTCTGCCGTATTAGTATATTCGTTAATAGGAGTCCAACTTATTGCTAGATCTTCAGTTAAATAATTAATTTCAAAATTTTTTGTTTGAATTCTAAGACATAATCATTCCTTTATCAAAGGATCTGTAATAGATATAAACTAATTTGGTTTGACCTTAAATCCTATTACTCTTGAATGTAAATTTGATTGAATTCTTCCGATAGGTGTTTTTATTAGATTTTCAAATCTCTTATCTAATAATACTGCTATTATTGGTATATTATGTCCTCTTCTAAATAATACTCTTATAGGTATCATTATAATTACTATATGTATATATCTAACTTGGGATATTTCTTTTTAATCCTTTTTATTTTTTTATTTAGAAAATAGTGAGATTTTTGTTAATCCTCCTTTAGTGTCTTTAGCAATTGTATTACCACTTATTCTTTCTATGTCTTTGATACCAAATTTTATATTTAGATATTTTATAAATTTCTTCTTTAAAAATATGGTTTTTATTTATTTTTTCTATCATTTCATCAAAAAAGTCTTTTTCTTCTCCAATTATATTACCTAATTTTATATCTTGTTGTTCATTTTTAGGAATTTTTTCTAACGGATTATTAGAACTGCTTCCTATGTTGAACATAAATATATATTCTTCATCCTTAGTATCAGAATTTGTTTATGATAATAATTCATATAATATTTTTTCAAGATTTATTTTCTCTTTAAAACATATTTCTAAATCTTCTTCTTCAAGTTTTTCGATCATTTTCCTAGTACTCTTTCCTTTGTTAAGACAATTTGGTACTATATGCCGTTCTTCATCACATATGAAATATTTATATATTTGTTTTTTTAGGATTTTTAGAAGTGTTTTTCCTAATAAATCTTTTCTTTTTTTTATTATAATTTTTTTATTCTTATTCCATGATTTCCATCTAATAAACTTATATTTCCTATTTTTTCTTTTATTTTTCTATAATTATTAGGACGTATTGGTTTACATCCAAATTTTCATTCATTTTCTAGAATTTTTGTACAATGTTGATTATTTAATTTATGCTTAACTTGTTTAGCAACTTTAGTTTGTAAGAAGTCATTAGTTATTTTTTCTTTTGCAAAATTTATTCTAATTCCTATAGAGTCTATAGTTTCAGAATTAGTAGCAGATATTTTGATATGTTTTTCTAAATAAGAATCATATTTTTTTTATACAAATCTCATCCCATGAAGGTGGTAATTTATGGAAATATTATTTTTTTCCCCAAAAATCTATATTTTCATTTTTTATTTGATATTCATGAAAAAAAAATTTAGAAATTTTTTCTAAATATCTAATATCACATAATTTAATTTTTGACAATACATAACTAGATAAACTATCTTAATCTTTTTTTTTATCATTATAGCCACAAAACTACGAATAATTTGTGAAACCCTAAATCCCAAATCATGGAATCCATAAACAATAATTATGATAATAATTATAAGGACGAAAATAATAATAATAATAATAATAATAATAATAATAATAATAATAATAATAATAATAATAATAATAATAATAATAATAACAACAACAACAACAACAACAACAACAACAACAACAACAACAACAACAACAACAACAATAATAATTTCATTCTTTAGTTAAAGTCCACGACAAGTTGAAACTGTTCGTATGTCGAGTCCGTGTCCTAGTCCGTTGAGTTATCTGAAAAGATGGAAAATAGGGGAGTGAGCTTAACAGGCTCAGTGGATACCCCTCACAGATAAAAGCTGTCAGAGAAAGTCGTGGATACTCCATTCATAAAGTCGTAGTTGGAATCTGCTAATCTATGAATACATAGAGGGTGTAAATTGTAACACCCCTAATTTGATTTTAAGGACTAATTTGGAAATTTTAGGAAATTTAAGGACTGTATTGTGAACTTAGTAAAATTTAGGGACCTAATTGAGCTTTAATTAAAATTTTGTGGTAAAATTGAGATTTTTAGGACTTAATTGTGAAGCGGGTTAACCTTGGGGTCTAATGTGAAAACCTTAATTTTTTTGAGGGCCTTTCGAGTAAATGACCCATTTTATTGGGTATTTAAACCCTATTTTTCTTGGTAGCCACCCTTTTATCTCCCTTTTGTTTTTTCCCCTTTAGCCGTTTTTGCTTTTTTCTCTCCTTTTCTCCGTTCAACTTTCCGACGAAGCTCCGATCACGCCTTTCCTATCGACCGTACATGGCACCGCCACCATCATCTTCTTCCTTGTGGTCGCACGAACAAAACCCATCCATGAAACCCCCCACCGTCTACTGTTCATGAGAACGGTGGTTGAACCGTTTAACTCTTCCTCTCCGTCGTTGCTTCATTGTGCTTGGCTGTCGATTCTCGACGTTAGTAAGTTGTGCACCGTATTGTGGTTGTGTTTTGGTCTCCTTTTAGTGCTATTGTACAGGTAAAGACTAACCCTGGTGTTCTGGAATTAGATGCTATTTCTCCTTTGAGTGCGTAGGTGTCTTCATTGGCCAATATCATAAAGAATATGAAGGGGACAAGTGATGTTGCCTCTATTCAAGTGGCTTAACAAATGGATGTGTGCCGACATTTTCTTTTGAAATTTGCAGTGACAACCATAGTTACGAGGATTGCCCATAACATGTTGAAAATGCTTTTTATGTCAATAACATCAGAGGAAATTCATATGGTAACTCATACAATAACAGAACTTAACAACCTTGGGGAAATCAAAATGCTTCCACATACAGATATAGAAATTCCTCAAATTAAGGAAGTTATAGATAAGGGAGTTACAACAACCGTCAATAACAGAATTTTAATCAAAATTTGCAAGTACATTCTTGTCCTGATCAGATGCAAGTACATAGCCAGATGTAGCCACAATCTTGAATTCAGTCACAACAGTCTGTATTGCCACATATACAAGGACAGCATTAGCAACAACAATAGTTTTCTCAGCAAAGGTCAGATCTGATTGCTGCTCTTGAAGCACTGATGCGAGAGCATATCACGCGAACTGAAGCAATTGTGCAAGGCAACTCTTCTTCTATCCGAGCTTTAGAAGCTCAGCTAGGGCAATTGGCTTCTAATTTGAGTATAAGGTCACCAGGTACTCTACCTAGTGATACTGAGAACCCAACGCAGAAAGGGAAGGAGAATTGCAAGGCTATCACACTAAGAAGTGGGAAGCAAACGACTAAACTAAGCAATTCTAACCAGGATCATGTCGACGCATCTGAACTGCCGCAATAAGGAGAGGTTACAAATAAAGGAAGCCAAGCAGAAGCAGATGAAGAGGAGCTAACTGTAGTACTATCTATGCCTACAGTTTGCCCAACAAAGTTGTCGACACAACTGCCAATGTCGACACCACCGAGATTTCCACAACAACCCACTATTACTATACCTTTGCCATTTTCGCAAAGATTTAAAGAGAAAGTCCATGATAAAGAATATCAATAGTTTGTTTCTACTCTGAAACAATTACACATTAAAATACCTCTTGTAGATGCTCCTGTGCAGATACCCAGTTATGGGAAATTTATGAAGGAGCTACTATCAAAGAAGAAGAAATTGTATGAAATCGAGACAATTACGCTCATAGAGGGGTGTAGCGCTGTGCTTACAAACAAGTTGCCACCTAAAATGAAAGATCCTAGCAGCTTCACAATTCCATGCTCCATTGGGAATCATTATTTAGGTAAATCTTAATGTGATTTGGGTGCAAGTATTAACCTTTTGCCTTATCTACTTTCAAAAAGTTAGGAATAGGATCAATGAAGCCTACTGCGGTGACATTGCAACTTGTGGATAGATCCTTGGCATAACCTGAACGCCAAATCAAAGATATCCTTGTTCAAGTAGATAAGCTCGTGTTTCTTGTTGATTTCATAATCCTAGACTGCGAAACAGATAAAGAGGTGCCCATTATCTTGGGGTGACCATTTTTAGCAACGAGACACACACTTATCGACGTTTCAAGGGAGAACTTATCATGCGTCATAATGATGAGCATGTGACCTTTAGTGTGTTTGAAGCATCTCCGTCCAGAAGTAAGAGTAATGTCACCACATCGACGTGTTGGACGAAATCATTATGGAAGAGTTCAATGCAAGGAGTTTAGTAGTCCTAGATGAAGATACGGTGACATCTGTTGATGAAATCCTAGCTGAATGTGACCACAAGGAGGAGGTTAATTATTGTGGGCTAAGACAGAATTGGCAATTGGAGTCTTTGGATTTGTCGAACAGGACAATCTGTAATAGCCTATTTTTAGTGGTGCTGGGAATATTAATTTTGAAATCAAATTATTTTAAGTTAATAAATTTTATTAATTATATTATGTGTATAAATTGGTATGAAGTATTTTGTATATAGATTTATATGATAGGTGGTGCATTTGTATAATGTACTAACTTGGGAAAGTAGTAAATTTGGTGTCATATTTGGTAGTTGTTAAAATAACAATTGTTAGTTATTCATAGAAGATAAATTAATAAGGGATTTAAAGAATAAATGGACAAATATTAAGTTAGTGGAGAGGTTTGACTAAACTAAAAACAATGTTTAATTATATAATAAGGTTAATGTGGTAATTTAGAATAGAAAAGAAAGACAAGAAGGAAATAAGAGAAAAATTAAGCATTATCTTTTTCTCTTTCTTGCCTTCATCTTGGTTCTTCCACCGAAATTTCCATGGGAGGAGAAGCTTGAAGTTTAGTTCTTTAAACTCTTGCATGTAAGCCATAATGGGATCCTCTCTTGTTAATTGTCTTTTTATTTTGATCCTTGAAATTTGGTGCATGTAATCCAGTAATTAGTTTATTTTAGAAAATAATTTAAGTTGTGAAGTTGCCATGTTTGGTGTTGGTTAGCTGCTGTTTTTGAATAAGGTACGAATGGAGTTTTAGTTTGGAGGGGTTTCATAGCATGTGGGAGGTTAGTTAGTAGACAAAGGATTTGATTGTTAATGCATGTGATAGTTAGGGTTCTATTAGCTAATTAGACAAGTGTAACATTGTTAGAAGAAAGGAAATTTGAATGTTTTATTTGCTCTGTTTTTCATACAATTGAAATAGAGTTATAAAATACATATAACTCAATTGGTGGCTGAAGTAATTTTGGACATACGGGTAGTGAAGAACAAGGGTTTAGGAGTTGTAAAATTCTTATAATTGTTTTATGATCGAATGATTAAGGGTAATAGATTTAAATTAATTTCTTGAGTGCTTATTAAATTAGATCAAACTACAGATACTCCGATGAATGATCGAGCGAAGGGGAAAGTGGTCGACTAATCTACGCTAAATATCATCGTCACTATATAAGTAAGTTCATTTCATTGTTATGTGAAATTTATAAATTTAATTATTATCGTTTTAAATTTAATTATAGATCTTTGTATATGAAATGGTTGTTGGTTGACATATACTAGTTTATGTGGATTGGTATAATTATACTTAAGTATTCAGGATTTATGCTGGTAAATCAGGCTTTATCCTGGTGATTCAGGCTTTACACCGGTGTATTAGGCTTTATGCCAGTAATTCAGGCTTTATGCCGGTAATTCAGGATTTATGCCGGTAATTCAGGCTTTATGCCGGTGTATCAGGCTTTGTGCAGGATATACATGGACGAATATTAACTATTGAATAATAGTTGATAGTTACTTTTATTATATTATCAATTGTGTTATGAACTTACTAAGTCTTAAATGACTTACTTGTTTAATTTGTATGATTGTAGGTCTCAAAGAATCTAAGCATAGATTGGATTGAATCAAGAGTGCACATTATCATCTTCTTCCTTGGTAGATTTATTTTGAACAACTTATTTCGGTTTAAAAGTGGCATGTATATAGGCTATTTGTGATTTCTCTTGATAAGGAACTAGTTTTGTTGAATGCATATGTGAATATTAACTTTGATGGTTGTATGTAATGAATGTTGCCATTATGGTAATCCTTTATTGATGAATAGTATAAGGAGAATCAAATCTTGTTTAGTCTTGATTCTTTTGAATTTCTAGTTCGTTTTAATGACATTAATATAACGTTTGACATGATCATGCGAATGTTTATACATAAATGAATGTAAGTGAAATAGTTAAGTGATATTATTGTATGTTCATGAGTGAGATTATTTTGCAACATTACTTGATTATGATTTAACTTAAATACGGGTTAGAGGGTGCTACACAATCTCAGTGTTTAAACCATCTATTGAGCAAGCTCCTACCTTGGAGTTGAAGCTATTGCCAACGCACCTGAATTATGTCTTTTAGGTGGTAATGATACATTACCTGTTATTATTAACGCATCCCTCGATGCAACGTAGGAAGTTAAGCTCATAACTATCAGAGGCATTAGTCCCTCTTTTTGCATGCACAAGATCAGGTTGGAAGATAAGGGGAAGCAATAAATTGAGCAATAAAGAAGACTTAACGAGAAAATGAATGAAGTAGTGAAGAAAGAGATTATCAAGTGGCTGGATGCGGACATCATCTACCCTATTTTTTATAGCAATTGGGTGAGCCCTATCCAATGTGTGCCCAAGAAAAGTGGTTTCAAAGTTTTGAGCAATGAAAAGAATGAGTTGATCCCTACTAGTATTTCGACTGGCTGGCGAGTATGCATGGATAATCGTCGATTGAATGCGGCCACAAAAAAGGACCATATCCCACTACCTTTCATTGACCAGATGCTAGATAGGATAGCTGGTAAGGCCTATTATTGCTTCCTAGATGGCTACTCTGGGTATAACCAAATAGTCATTGTGCCGGAAGATCAAGCAAAGACTACATTTACATGCCCTTTTGGAACCTTTGCCTTCCGACGTATGCCGTTTGGGTTGTGCAATCCGCCAGTAACATTCCAGAGATGCATGATGGCGATCTTCTCGAACATGATTGAGGACTCTCTAGAGGTATTCATGGATGATTTCCCTGTCTATGGACAAAATTTTAACCAATGCGTTGACAATCTGGCAAAAGTTCTGAAGAGATGCGAGGACACAAATCTAGTTTTGAATTGGGAAAAATACCACTTCATGGCAACTGAAGGCTTTGTCCTCGGCCATTGCATATCATGTCAGGGCATTGAGGTTGAAAAAGAAAATGTTGAAATCATTGAGAAACTGCCACCGCCTACCAATGTGAAAGGAATAAGAAGCTTTCTTGGACATGCTAGTTTTTATAGGAGATTCATCCGAGATTTTTCTAAGATTGCTAAATCATTATGCTCACTGTTATAGCAAAATAAAAAGTTTGTGTTCGACGATGCCTGTCTGGACGCATTTATGACAATAAAGAAGCAGCTGGTCCAAGCTCCAATTGTCGTCGCACCGGACTAGACGCAACCATTTGAACTAATGTGCGACGCAAGTGACTTTTCTATGGAAGCTATACTAGTCCAACGTAAAGAAAAGGTATTCCATTCCATTTATTATGCTAGTAAAACTCTAATTGAAGCGCAAGTCAATTATACAACTATAGAGAAGGAGTTGCTAGCAATAGTCTTTGCATTTGACAAGTTTCGCTCATACCTTATCGGCACAAAGATTATAGTTTACACAGACCACTCAGCATTGAGATACCTTTTCAAGAAAAAAGATGCCAAACCTTGATTAATCCGTTGGATGCTACTCCATCAAGAATTTGATATTGGGATCAAAGATAGAAAAGGATCTGGAAACCAAGTAGCTAACCACTTATCTCAACTGGAAGTTGGAAGTGAAGATGGAAGGACGTCCTAAATTGTTGATGAATTTCCAGACGAGCAACTATTCTTTGTTGACACATCGCCCTGGTATGCCGATGTAGTTAACTATCTTGTGTGTGGAAAGCTACCATTGAGTGGAACTGGTCACAAGAAGATCAGATTCTTATGCGACACTGCAAAATATCATTGGAATGAGCCATACCTGTTTAAGGTATGTGCCAACAACTTTATCCGTCGTTGCATACTTGAAGAAGAAATGAATTCAATCATACGACATTGCCATGATGCTCCTTGTAGAGGACATTTTGGTGAGGTAAGGACTGCTACAAAGGTCTTACAGTTAAGATTCTATTGGCCCACATTGTTTCGAGACGCCCACAATGTTGCTTAATAATATGATAAATGTCAACGCACTGGCTCGATATCGCTTTTCGACGTTTGGGGTATAGATTTCATGGGACCATTCCCGAACTCTTTTGGGAATGTATACATTTTAGTTGTTTTTGACTATGTCTCGAAGTGGATCGAGGCAATTGCGGTGCCAAAAGATGATGCTCGAACGGTGTTAAAATTCTTTCACACTTATATCCTTACGAGATTTGGAACACCTAGAGCGTTAATAAGTGATCAAGGTACTCATTTTTACAACCATAAAGTGGCGAAAACATTAAAGAGATATGGTGTGCAGCATTGTATGGCTACTATATACCACCCACAAATCAATGGTTAAGCTGAAGTATCCAATCATCAAATCAAAAGCATCCTTGAGAAGGTGGTTAATCCATCTAGAAGGGATTAGTCTTCGCAATTACATGACGTGTTGTGGGCACTTCGCACTACTTATAAGACACCGTTGGGAATGTTGTCGTATCAGTTAGTGTTTGGTAAGTCTTGTCACTTGCTAGTTTAATTTGAACATAAAGCCATGTGGGCTATCAAGTAGGTAAATATTGATTACGATGCTACTAGAAGGAAAAGATTGTTGGACATCACTGAGCTAGAAGAAATTCGCCACCATGCTTATGAGAATGCTTCAATTTATAAAGAAAAGACCAAGAGATGGCACGACAATATCATCTTATGTTGATAATTTAGCCCTAGTCAGTTAGTGCTTTTATTTAATTCACGATTAAAACTGCATCCAGGTAAATTGCGATGAAGATGGTCAGGCCTTTTCAAAGTTGTCGAAGCATTCTAGAGTGGTGGTGACAATTGAGAATTTGAAGGATGGATAACAATTCAAGGTGAATGGCCAACGACTGAAACACTACGTGAGCCCAGATGTCAAGGAACCAAACGAGGCCATCGATCTGATTACATTTAAATAATGTCGACGCATTTTCAATTTTTCTTTTATTTGTTTTACTTTTACTTGTTTCATTTTAATTTCTTTACAGGAATAAAAATCATCTTTTTGTCGATGCATCGAAACACAACTTGTCGGCGAATTCTGCGATGAGTCAGCAAAGCTTTTTCAGCAAGAATCATACCGATTTATTTCTTTCCTCTCCCAACCGTTTGATTAGATGAATAGGTACGATCTGTAGCCTAGCATGTAATGGCTGTAGACGCAATGTTTTCCCATAATCTTTTGCAATCATCACGATTTTTGCTGAGGTTAGGTTATAAAACCCCTCGCTACAGATTTCTTTTCTCTTCATAGTCACCATTGTTGCTACATTCTCTTTCTTTCATTACCTCTATTTTTCTCTTACGTTCACAAGTTAAACTTTTTCTCTGCAAGTTCTTCTAATTTCCTTTTTCAGTTACCACGGCTAAAACCAGAGCATCAAATAATCCCTCCAAAACTCCTAAAACCTTCAACTTTAACCACAGTGGCTCCGGCCATAACTTCACCACCATCTATAGGGCCGGTCTTATTTTTGACCACTGCAGTTAAATACAGTTATCAAAATGTTATGCTAAACCAGAATATCCATCCAGAGCAAGGTCTGTAATTGTCCCAGCATCAGGCCATGGGGAAGCAAGTCGCGTGGACTATAAGCCGTTTGGGTTGGGAGTTCTTCTGTGAACACCCCACTGGCTACTCCCCCACACTGGTCAGGGAGTTTTATGTAAACCTTATTGATTTCGAACAAGAGTTTTATTTGTGAGGGAGGGGTTAATCCCATGGAGTGCCATACAAATCAATATGTTGCTTCGAATTCTTGAGAGGGTTGATGACCACTCTCCATTTGTGCAACGCTTGACCGATAAAGAAACTGCCCGGATTATGAGAGACCTCTGCATTGATTGTGCTTCCTGGACAGGTAATGGTTTCCATAACTACACTATGCATAGGAGGTATCTCACAACCTTTAGCAAAGTGTGGTTCTATTTCATGAATAACCGCATTCTGTCGTCCATGCATAGTACTACGACGACATCGGATCGCATGTGTCTTCTACACTCCATCTTACAGGGCTGTCATATCAACATTGGAGAAATCCTCGTTGACCAAATGGCGGAAGCCGTAACAAAACAAAATGGTATACTCTCATTCCCTTCTTTGATAATGTTGCTTTGCAAACAAAAAGACATTGTGCCTAGAGATGGTGAGGAAGTATTGGAGAACAAGAGTCCCATCAATGACATATCAGTTGAAAGGATAACTTGAGGCCAAGAAACGTCGGTGGCAGAAGAGGCCCCAAAGAAGAAGGATAAGGGCAAGAGCAAGAAGAAGGAAGACCAAATTGATGCGCCCATAGATCCCCAAGTGGCTAAAAGACTGGCTATTATGGAAGTCCACCTTGATCGAATTGATACACGCACTATACGCACTCTCAGCGTATTAGAAGATATGGACTACAGGTAGCATATCTTCTATGCATATACAAAGGCCTGGAATGAAGCCATTGTCATTGCATTACACATAATAAGCCCTAGTCCATTGCTAGACTTCCCAGCCTTTCCCTCTATTTTCTACCTTATGCAAGCCTCTTCCTCTTATCAACCTACTCTTGATGGTAGGCCCGCCCACACACCACCAAGGATTCATATCTCTGATGATGAAGACCAAGGATTCATATTGTTACCGCAATATTGCTAGTTTGTTTGAAGACGAGTTCTCCAATAGCCTCGGCACAAACATGGCTGAGTGTGCAGCTATGGTGGAGGAGGTGACTACCCCGATTGTACCCATGGGTGTAGACGCAATGGAGGGTGCTGAGATGGCCACAACTGAACAAGAGCAACATGAGATTAAAGGTGCCGAACAAGAAGATGACCAGAAGAAGGAGAAGGAAGAGGAAGAGAAAGAAGAAAAAGAAGAAGAGTGACATGAAGGACCTTGCAGCAGAGCAGGAGAAGAAGGAAGAAGATGCCCCAACAACTATCACTGAGGATATTGTCAGCACACTTGTGAGTGTGGGGCATCTAGCATTGACGAGGCGCTACTTGATTCGAGCCGGGCCGAGGTTGTTACGAGTAGTATTGAGGAGCCTAATCCTCTTGTAGTTGTGCCTTATGTGGCACCATTAGCTGAAATCCATCCATCCGAAGTAACTACCGATGAAGTCATCACCCATCCTGCTGAAGAGGAGCAATCTGTCGAGCCAGTTTGTTCGAAGGATAAGAAAAGGAAACGGTGCAAGGACAAGAAGCGGAAGTACAAGGACGATGGCGAGCACCCATGAAAGGAGAAGAAGAAGAAAACAAAAGCAGCCTCTGCATCAAATGCCGAGGAATAAGTTGGTACATTTCTCTGTAGATAGTTTTCATGCATTTTTATTTTGTCATTGCATTTTTATTTTATCATTGCATTTTTGTTAAGTTAGTTGCATTATCACTACATTTCCATTATATTTGAACAATATTGTCAGTGCATTAGGGACAATGCAGACATTAAGTTTTAGGGGGATATTGTGAAATGGAAATGCAAATACACCCACATCTTTGAATTTTACTTGTTTCTTGTGTTAATGAAAATATGTAGAATTTCAACAAAAATGTACCCACAATTTTTATTTTTTTGTGTAAAACTTGATTTGCTTGGAATGCTGTTGTGTAAATTGGATGAATGTGAATGAATAGTGAGTCTTCTATTTTTGAATGAATGATTGGAATTGCTTTAGTAATGAATGGATAATGTGAATGTTTTAATTTTGAACTAACTGACCAGTTGCAGCGACATTGTATGAATAAAATACATTCTAATGTGAGTGCATTATGACTTTTCAAGGGAGAACACTCCGCTGCAAGTTTAGAAATATTATCTAGCCAAAGGCTGTCACTGCAAGAGTGTGTGTCAGTGCAATTACATACCCCCTGGGGGTTTGTTGCACCCCATTGTTACTACCCAAGAACAAAGGTAGAGTAATGCAATGACATCTCTCTGTCACTTGACAAAAAAAATGAGAAAAAAGGAAGAAAAAAAAGAAAAAAATTATGATAAATGCTGTATTAGTTCAAGGAAGATTAAAATTCAATGCATGATACTAACATTTATGAAGTTGCAGTTTTTAATTGTTCATGCCTATAAATTGTCGGCGCATTATTCTATCATGTAAATACAATTTGTGCATTAGGATTTCAAAGAATTGAAGTTGTGAGAATAACGATTGCAGTGACATATTTGATTGTGATTTTGCTAATTTTTGTTTACTTGAGGATAAGTAAAAACTCAAGTTTGGGGGTGTGATAACATTACAAATGACATATATTTTCTCCCTAAATTGATGTTTTAATTGTCTCTTTTGTTTGATCAAAAAAAAATTGTCTCTTTTGTATCTTATTTAGCATGCATTATAAGCATTTCATACTTAGTTTTTATATTTTCTAACTCATTGTAATTTAGTTTAAATTCTTGTTATTTTTATCTCTTTTTGCACTAATGTCACAACAAGCAGTTGATATATTGTGCCTTAGAATTGTTAGCACAGGAACTCAGCTCAGAAGATCAATGCTGGAGAAGAATGCAATCACAAGATCAGCTTGGAATTGTGACCAGAGATGTCGCTGCATAGAACCTGAACTTCGAACAAGTAAATTCAAGCTAAAAATACTACTGGAAGCACCAGTGCAGGAAAATCACACATTGTCGTCGCAATTAATGATTTCAGATTACGCTAAGCAATGCAGTGACAACCTGCAAATCTCTAAAGAAAACATCAAATATGCGTGAGTGCACAGCTGTACTGTAACTAACTTTGACAGCTGCAAAAATTAGATTTGGATCTGGGAATAGAGGAGGATGAAACCTGCAACTTTTGAGGGCTATAAATAGAGGAAAGAAAATGGAAGAAATCATCAAGAGGGAAGGAATTAAATTTGCAATTACTTTGTTTTTTTGAAGTTTTATTATAGATCGGTAAGTTGACTGAGCAGACGAGCAACCACTTCTAACGAGGAGTACTTGGTGTAGGCACAAGAGGAGCGGTTAAGGAATAGTCCTAATGGTCTAAAGATAGTAAGCTTCAATTGTATTTATTGACCCCTCTCTTTATATTGATGAATTATTATTGGCAATTGAATGTATATGAGAATATCTTTTACTGTTAGATTCTTTTATTCTTACTTAATCTTTTTCATCTGTTTATTCTTGAATTCAATTACATTAAACACAAGAGTGGAAATACAGTCTACCAACATCGAGAGTTGCGGTGACAAGTTGAGTTAACAAGCAAGTTAGGCGAGAGCTGCTTGGGATTGGAAGAGATTTTATCACTTGTTCTTATATGCACAGTGTTGCCTACATCGAGAGATGGGGTAATTGTGGGTACTTGAGTCTCATTTAAACAGAGAGTTGTAGTTGGTAAGATTTCATTGGAGCCTCAGTGCTGCGACGATTCATCTATACAATACCTTATCGACTCATCCAACGATGTGAGTTAGCAAAGTAGAATCCACTCCAATTCTCCACACTTGATTATCATTTTACTTTTCCTGCATTTAAATTTTCAAATCTTCAACAACAAATTGATTTACTTTCAGTTGCACTGACAATTAACTTTTATTACATTAACAATTTTAACAATTTTAGTGTACAGATCTGACTTAATTGCGCTGACATCTTTACTCACATTTCATCTAATTTTAGTATTTGTTGTTTCGATAGCTGAACATCAAGAATCCATTCCTCGTGGGATCTATATCTAATAGAATCAATCTATCAACTATACTTGCATCGACGTGTGTCCGTTTGCACAACTGCTGTGACATTACAGACGTGATTATCTGCATAACTACATTGAGGAGTCTGAGCCCAAATTCCATGCCAGAGTTCCCTGTATTCCAACCTATTGTTAGGGAAGCCCCATCGTCCTCTAAGCAACCTACTCCTGAAGGTGGGCCTTAACTTGTCCCATCCCCAATAAGAATTCATATCTTCGATGATGAGGAGAACGAGAGACATTCCAATACCATGGAGGACTATTTCAGAATAATCACCAGCCTATTCGAGGTTGAATTTTTTAACAGTCTTGGGGCTAACATGACGGAAAGGAGGTTGTTGCTGAGGAGATGCATACACCGATTGTATCTGTGGGTTTGGAAGCATAGGAAGGCATCGAAACAGATACAGTTGAGAAGGAGAACCCTAAGGAAGAATAAATGAAGGAAGAGGAAGGAGAAGGAGAAGGATAATGAAGAAGATGAAGGACCTGAAGAGAAGGATAGAAAAGAAAAGAAGAATGATGCCTCGACAAATTTTGAGGAAGAATTTTTGACGTACCCACAAGTGTGGGGGCATCCAGTGAACACTTGGCTCTACCTGAAGCGAGCCAGGCTTAGGTAGTCACCAACAGCACCAAGGATCTTAACCCTTTAGCCATTGTGCCTTATGTGGCACCACTTGCTGAAGTCCATCCATCTGATGTGACTGCCGATGAGGCTTCCACTCAATCGGCTGTGGAGGAGCAATCTGCTGCTCCGGTTGATTCTAAGAACAAAAAGAGAAAGAGGAAGGACAAGAAAAAGTGGCACAAAGCAGAAAAGGAGCGCTCAACGAAGAAGAAGAAAGCTAAGGCAGCCACTTCATCTGCTGCTGAATAATGAGTTAGTTTACTTTTCAATAGTTAGTTGCATGCATCTCATTGTCATTGCATTTTCATGTTAGTTTATCTGCATTATAGTTGCATTTCCATTTTTATATGTATAGTATTGTCAGTGCATTGGGGACAATGCAGACATTAAGTTTGGGGGAGATCTTGTGTGAAATGGAAATGCGATTACACCCACATATTTGAAAATTTATTTGTGTCTTTAGGTCAATGAAAGTATGCAAAATTTTAACAAAAATGTGATCACAATTTTTATTTTATGCATAAATCTTGAATTGCTTGAAATGCTGATATGTGAATTGGGTGAATATGAATGAATATTAAGCCTTTTATTTTTGGATGAATGATTGGAATTGCTTCAGTAATGAATGGGTAGAATCAATCTTTGAATGTTTAAATAACTTACCAATTGCAGCGACATTGTACTAATAAAAGACACTTCGATGTGAGTGCATTGTGACTTGTCAAGGGAGAACACTCCATTGCCTGTGTTAGAAAAATTATCTAGCCAAACATTGTCAATGTAAGAGTGTGTGTCGGCGCAATTACATACTTCTTGGGGGTTTGTTGCACCCTATCGTTACTTCCTAGGAACAAAGGTAGAGTAATGCAATGACATCTCTTAGTTATTTATAAAAAAAAGAAAGAAAGAAGAGGAAAAGAGAAAAGAAGAAAAAAGAAATATATGTTGTATTGGTCAAGAAAGGTTAAGATTCAAAGCATGCTACTAACATTAGTGAAGTTGCAGTTTTAATTATTCATACCTATAAATTGTTAGCGCATTATTCTATATGTGAATACAATTTGTACATTAGAATTCCAGAGGATTTAAGTTTTTAGAATAATGATTACGGTGACATGTTTTGTTTGTGACTTTGTTTACTTTTGTTTACTTGAGGACAAGTAAAAACTCAACTTTGAGGGTGTGATAGCATTAGAAATGACACTTATTTTCTCCCTAAATTTATGTATTAACTGTCCCTTTTGTATTATATTTAGCATGCATGATAGTCATTTCATACTTATTATTTACATTTTCTAACTCAATGTTGTGTGGCTTAAATTCTATTTTGTGCACTAATGTCACCATATGCAGCATATGTATTGCATTTGAAATTGTCAGCACAGTGATCCATCTCGGAAGATCGATGCTAGAAAATGTTCAAAGATGCAGCCACAAGTTTAGCTTGGAATTGCGGCTAGAAATGTCACCGCATGGAAACATCTACTTTGTATGAGTGAATTCACGCTGCAAACACATCTGGAAGCACCAATGCTGGAGAATAACATGTTGTCACCGCAATTAAAGATTATAGATTGTGCCCAGTGATGTCACGACAACCTGTAGATTTATAAAGAACACACCAGATCTGCGTGAGTGGACAGCTGGATTTTTACAAACTTTTACAGCTGCAAAAGAAGTTGTATCTGAAAAAAGATGAGATCTATAATTCTCAAAGCTTATAAATAGAGGAAAGAAGAAGGAGAGAAAATATCAATAGGTGAAGAAATTAATTCTGCAAATTCTCTAAAGGTTTAAAGCTTGGTTTTGGAGTTCGATGAGCTGATCGAGCAAGTGTGTGATAATTTTTGACGAGGAGTGCTTGATGCGATACAAGAGGAGCAATTAAGGAATAATCCTAGTAGCCTAGGAATAGTATGCTTCGATTTATTTATTAATCCCTCTTTTAATGCTAATGAATTCTTATTGACAATTGATTATTTATGGAAATATCTTTCAATGTTAGATTACTTTGATTCCTATTCACTTCTTCTCATCGTTTTCCCTTGGATTTCATTGGAACCTTATTACTGCAATAGTTCATCTATAAAATACTTTGTCATCACATCTAGTGTTGCTACTTAGTGAAGTCAGTGATCCACTCCATTCTTCGCACTTGATCACACTTTTACTTTTTATGCATTTAAATTCTCAAAATATTAACAATAATTTATTTTAAGTTCAGTTGCTCTAACATTTTATTTTTATCATTGCATTGACAACTTTGACTAACTTAGTGGTGCAAATCTAATTTAATTGCACTGACATCCTTACTAGCATTTTCTCTAATTTTAATTTTAGTTGCTTCGACAATCGAACATCAAGAACTCTATCATCGTGGGATCGATATCCGATAGAGCAAATATATCAACTATACTTGCATCGATGAGTGTCCGCTTGCACTTAAATGCTGTGACGTTAACAGGCTGATCAGGTATCCAAAAAGCTTGAGCTTGTGCCCGTATAACGAATGCACTATCACCCAGGAACCCGACTTCCATAGGATAGGTTTCTAAAGTAATGGTCTCATCTCAACAGGATATATAAAATGTATGTGTCTCGAAGTGATATGCATCATTGATGACTCAAGAATACCTCAAACATGAATAAATATTATTGACGAAAATTTTGAACACTGAAGCGGGGAGAAAACTGAGAGAGAGAAATATTGTAAAGTGCAGGGATGATGGCCGAGAGAGTTGATGGTTTTGGGGATGATGGCATATAGAGGGAGAGCCCCACTTTTATAGGCGCGAGGGAGGGGTGAAGTTGAAAATAAAAAAACAACTCGTGGTTGAAAATGCATCATGAGGTGTTTTCATCGAATATTTGAAAGAGTTGCCTCAAATACTACCTGAGATTCTTGGGATCAAGGCACTTTTTCAGGCTTTGAATGGTGGTGGACAGAAAGCAGGTCCATCTGGGAGAGCTTTCATGTTAACATGTCAAGGAAAGAGCGCCTAGCTGGACGAACTTTCTTTGTATTTAGTGGAAAGCACAGCCAACTAGACGTATTTTCCATGACATCTTAGCAGGAAAGCTCGCCCAGTTGGACGCACTTTCTGTCCACCACCACTCAAAGCCTACCAAAGTGCCCTACCTCAGGAATCTCGGGTACATTTTCAAGCACACTAAATACCTTTTCAAGCGCACATCTACCAAAATTAATTCTACTAAAATGCATTTTTTCGAGCACAAAAAACCCTTTCGTTATTATTATTCGATGAAAACACATCTTTTGAAACACATTTTCAAGCACGCCTTCCTTCTCCTCGTTCTTTTTTGCTATTAAACTGTCAAAGTATTTAATACTTAGACAAAGCAAATTTTTTCTTTTTTGAAGAGTTGCATTGCGAGTGTCATTTGCATTTCTTTAGATAAACATTTGATGATTTTTTTGTTCCAAATATTTAATTTGTTTTAAATTGAAATGATTCGATGAGTGAAATTCGTAATTTATTATGATGTCGAATTTCATATACGGACGTTGTTGGATTGCAGAAACGCCTCATGGTGCAATGCAAAATTATTCTAGTGATCATCAACCATGGATCCATGTACGAGGAATGAATCAAGTTTAAACAAGGCTCGAAAATATACCTTTTGAAACTAAACACGACATGTAAGGTTGATGATAAGTTACCTTTCGGAGATGTTGATTCCAAGCAGCAACAATAATGTCTCGACCTCTACGTAATCCACCCAGTCAAAGAACGAACAACAAAATTCTCTTGAACTTTTCAAAGAGAATTTCTAAGAACGGCTGTAGACCTTTTAAGTTGAGTGTTTGTGTTTTTTGGTAACTTTAACACATCAGGGATTCATATTCCTTTTATTTTTCTTTGGTATCACATTTCAAGAAAAAATGAGATTATTCCCTAATTTTAAGAGAAACAAATGGAAAGTCAAAATAAAAATTATATTCTTTCCAAAAGAATATTAATTTCCATGTCTTTATATATTTTGATTGAAATGATTATTATAACTGTTTATATTAATAATTTCGGTAAACTATATTTAATTAGTATTTTGTATGAATCAAATTCATATATTAATTTTATCTATGTTCTTTATATGTGTACAACAAGCTTGTACATATATGTGTTCAATATTTAACTATCAAATTAAATTAATTCAATAATGAATTTAATTCATGTGACAGTTAAATAAAATACCAAATGTATTTGGATTATGTTTGCTTCAACTACAAGGTGTGACCCTATAGGCTCTTATAACGTTAGTAGTAATGTTAGAACGTTTCTAATATTACAAGCAATGAGTGACATCTAGCAATGCATCATTGCTACTCAAGTTACAAAAAGTTGTGATTCGATATAACCTTTATGTGATAATCTTTTACATGTATTTTATCCTTTTATTCTTAATATCTAGATTGGACACAAGTCATGGAATAGTCACACTTGTATAGTCCAATCTCATATTTCTTGATTTTTTGAGTAGACTGCAATAAACAAATAAGTGTGATATCTCATATCAACTTATTCGAGCATGGTCGTACATTTCTAGTCTCACTCCATCAAGAGGCCTAAGATATTGCTCCCATTAATTATGAGGGACAAATTCTATCTTGATTAACCATATCTCTCTACATAGATTATGACATACCCAACATCAGTCTTTATAGTATAACTTGTTATGGTAGAAGCTTGGTTGTTTCAAAATATACAACTTATTATGTTGGGACAATGATGATCTTAAGTTTGAGGATCATATACATATTTATCAATATGAGTAATGTTGTGACTATTACATAAATCCAAGAACCATACTCATAGCGGGTAAGTCTAGTATGTTGTTATCTAACACATACCCTTGTATTGATTTTGACATCCTTATGTCAATGATAACACTTTTTCATCAATCAACTACTCATTAGTCTCAGTGCATTATCATTGTCCAAGCCCATAATAATAGTTGACTAAGGACCTTTTAAGAATAATCATATTATCCTCAGGACTTTATTAAACCAGTTTATCTATACAAAAAAAGAAATTGAAATAAAAATGGCAATGCCATATTAACAAACAAGGTTAAACGAGTATGTGATTACAATCATCTAATGATTAGTCTTTGGGCATACTCTAACAAACATCGGGGCCATATTTACAGGAGCCCAAACCGTGGAATTGTCTTTCAATCATTAAATGTAGATACCTGGCATCATTGGACCCATTTAACTATGAGTTATTTAATGTGAAAGGTGAGCGGGAGCTGGAGGTGGTCATAGATCCGCATTGCTCAAGTTGAAATGATATAATGGAGTTATATGTCGAGTTTGCTGAGGTTGACGGAGTTGGTCCATCTTCGACCAATGTTGCGGCTAATACGAGAATCGAAGCAAAAGCAGGAAGTCGTACGACACAATTGTGTTGTGGGTTTGCTGCTTTGTTACAACAAAGCTCCCACTATGATGTCCTCAAATCATCAATGGGAAGACATTCCTTGGTTTTAGGCATTGATTTCAACTTTGGTGACCATTATCAGTTGGTGTATGAGCATAACCTGAACCTCGACACTTGGGCACGACATTCAGTTAGTGCGTTCGATTTCAACTTCAGTGGTTCGATGTAATAGGGCGGAAGCAATTATACTGTAACCCCCTAAACCCAATGATCGCGTCTGAATTGTCACAGCAATGTGCAAGTGAACACACGTCGATGCAAGTATAGCTGATAGACAATTCTATCGGATATCTATCCCTTAGGGAATTGGGTTCTTGATGTTTCAATGTCAGAGCTACTAATACTGAAATTAGATGAAATGTGAGTAATGATGTCAACGCAATCAAAGTTAAATGTCAGAGGTTAAATGTCAATGTACTGAAAGTAAATCAAATTGTGTTGAATGTTGAGTGCTGAACATTTAATGCACTAAATGTAAATGTGATCAAGTACGAAGACCTGAAGTGTATCACTGATTTTTCTAAGTCACAATGCAGGATGCGTTGACAAGGTTTTCAATAGATAAACTATCGCAATAATGAAGCTTCAATGAATTCTTACCAATAACAATTCCCTGTTTAGTCATGACTCAAGTACCCACAATTACTCCACCTCTCGGTGTGAATAACGTTATGTACGTAAGAAAAAGTGATTAGAATCTCTTCAAATCCCAAGTAGCTCTTGCCTAACTTACTTGTTAACCTAACTTGTCACTGCATCTCTCGATGTCGGTAGATTGCAAAACCACTCTCGTGCTTGATGTAGTTAGATCCAGGAATAAATAGATAAAAAGCATTAAATAAGAATAAAAGTGATCAAATACTGAAAGATACTCTCGTATTCATTAAAATGTTAATAATAATTCATCATCCATAAGAAAGGAGTTAACAAATACATCGGAATATACTATCTCTAGGCTACTCGAATTACCCCCTAATTGCTTCTCTTGCTTAGCATCAAGCACTCCTCGTTAGGAGTTGCTGCTCGTCGGCTCAGTCAGCTCTCCGGTCTTCAGCAGGTCCTATGTTCATCCTTGGTTTTCAGTTTTCATTTAATTGAGTTTGTTGAGACGGTTGTGAATGATATTTTCTGCATTTATTTGGATAATATTTTGCTATATTTTGATGAATGATTTATGGTTAATCTAATATTTTATTGTTTATTCAAGTGGACTTTTCACAATGTACTCCATATTGATACGATCGGAGTTTAAATGTTTGTGATCACTACCATGAGAATTGCATGACAGAGCAGTATAAGTGTTAGAGGTTTGCCATGACATTTTAGGATATATGAATATACTTTGGATACATTCAGGCCTATCATTTATTGTTGTCTCCCCTTGATATCTTGTCAACACTTCCACCACTGTTCATCAAATACCATTTACTATTTACTATTTATTTTTCTTCATTTAGTTTATCATTTATTTTTCCATACTTGATCCATCAACTATTTCATCCTTTTTTTAGTATCTTTATTTCCAGTACTTAGTTTATTTTTATCCTTCATATATTACTTTTTCGTAGCATAGTATCTACTAGACTTTACCCTAACATTATTTCTTTGTCATGAAATTAACATACACTGACTATACCATGACATTATTCTTTTGCGAAGACAATAGCTTAATTAAATCATATTAATTTCTGATCCCTATGGAGAACGATAACTCACTTATCACTTTATTACTTGAGCGACATGTATACCTGCACAATTTGGACAAAAGTTACAGTGGCAACAAGTATTTGGCACCGTTGTCGAGGATCGACAATTTAATGAGATTTGATTTAGTTATTGTTAAGTGCATTGATTTTTTACGCTAACTATTTATTCTTAACATGTTTTGCTAGTGTATGAGAAGAGGCATTCCTCTTCAGGAGTACAATTTTGATCTGGAAATAGAAGGAACCCTAAGAAGAAGAAGAAGAAGAAGAAGAAGAAGAAGAAGAAAGGAGCTAAGGAATATGGTTGGAAACGATCCTGGTGTAGAGGATCCACTTAATCCTAGAGGAAGGAATCTGCCTGTAGCAGCATTCGATACGGGAGCATGTTATCCCAATATTAGTCGATTTAAGCCTAGACATTGTGAGGCCATAGATCCATGCACCCCATTTCGAATTGAAGCCAATTATGTTCCAAATTTTGCAAACAGTTGGGTAGTACAGTGGTATGCCAACTAAAGACCCAAAGGCTACACTTGAGATTATTTCTTGAGGTTTGTGATTCATTTCACCAGTAGGGTGTTCCTGATGATGCCTTGAGATTAAAGTTATTTCCATACTCACTGCGAGGTAGAGGAAGAGCATGGCTTAATGCTTTTCCCTCTGGAACAGTTTCTTCATGGAATGACCTTTGTCAGAAATTTTTGTTAAGGTATAATCCTCCTAATATGACTGCTAGATTACATAACCATATTACTTCATTTAGATTACATTACAATAAATGGGATGAGATGGACGGCAGTGAAAGTGTTGGAAATATATCAAGGGGAGGCAATAGTGAATAATAAGCTTTAAAAAAATTTGGAGTATATTCTTATATCCTAAAATACCATGGAAAACTCTGACACTTATACTACTTTGTCACATAATTCTTATGGCTATCATCATAAACATTCAAACTTTCATCGTATCAATGTGAAGTGCATTGTTAAAAGTCCACTAGAATAAATAGTAAAATATCAGCTTAACCATCAATCAAAATTTAATAAAATATCATCCAAATAAATCCAAAAATTATATCATTCAAAAATAGTCTCAACAAACCTTATCAAATAAAATTAAGAATCAAGGATGAACACAAGAGCTGTTGTCACCAGCCTCCTCCTTTTTTGGCACTAGGGCTAGATCTGCAACGTAGAGCGTCTTCTTCCTTGTGCTTAGCCCATCAATGGAGTTGTCAGCTTCATACCCTGCTTACCTCGAAAATCCACTCGTGATTTGTACATTGCTCGTGCGTGATGTGCTTCAATTCTTTACTCAGATTTTTCCCCTTTATTGATCAAACCTTTCATCATCTTCCTCACAATTAGTTAAAAGAGAGAGATAGGCTAGTATTCTTTAGATAGCTCAGAGTCCGTACGGCTTCTAGAAGGCTTCTGTAGAATCACACCTTTAGCATGTGCTCTAGTGCATTCTCCTAGCTCATCATCTTCTAGAAGATACTGAGTCAACACTCCTTTTAATTGTCGTGGCTAAAAGCACTCCTAGGATTTTCATGACATAAAAATTATGTTACGGCATACTCCTGCATCTTGGTTCCTTCCCCTGCACCTGCTCCTGCCTTTGCACCTGCACTTGCACTGTATCCTACCACCGCTTTCCTTCCAAACTTAGAGTAAAAATGCAATAAAAATGTAAAACTAAGTTTTTATGCATGAATGCATGAAAAATGTTATAATCTATCCTAGAATGTCTAATTTCAACTAAGTTCAAGCACTTTCCTGAAGCTAAAAAGGCATAAAAGATAAATCTTTTTGAGAGTTATCACACTTGATATGATTCTGGTATGATCTCGCTTTGTTCAAAAACCGAGATGTTTGTATTGCCCTGATCATTAAATCCATAACTTTATGTTTAAGGCTTGCAACGGAATTTGGATGGTTTTATATGCTTGAAGGATAAAAGATGAAAAGAATACTGGAAATTAAAAAAAGGATAGTAGCGTGGATGATGGATGATGGATGATGGAATTGGGGTTTAGGACTTGAGAGATGAATCAACACTAAAAAGTGAAGACCCGAACTCTATAATGGTCACTAAACAAAAGGATCTTGACCCGCTAGTTATGAAGAACTAGGAACCAAATATATCAAGGGTTGATTCAACAAGCAACACTTGAAGGATCAATAAAGTTCTGTAAAAGAACAGAAGAGATAAAACTTTATATATATTGAATCTAAATTGTGTGTTACAAATGGAGAAGATAGCCTCTATTTACAGGCTTTACAAAATGAAAGTGAACAGCCATCATTCATCATTCATGAATGAAAGTGTTGATTCACTTGAAAATTCTTGAATGAAACATTGTATCCCTCCATATGTGTGCTGAATGGATATCATTTGAATAGGCACTTCTGGTCCGTGTCTTTTTTTTATCATCATTTCTGCCCATTCATAAGTCCAATAGAGGTGTCTCTTGGCTTGAAAAAAATGCATCTCTTGGTGTAAATTATCTGATTCAATCAACATAATCCTTACTGTCCATAGATCCATGCATGTTATCCACTCCTTTTCCAAGAGTCTTCATGCTTTGAATCATCTCATCCAAATAGTTGTGTCCCTTCATTGTACCTTGCACCACACACATATATGTATATAAGCAAACCACACACATATACTTGTATATTGTGAATGTAACTCTTAATAAAAAACAAACAGCACACTAATGCATCAAATGCTTCCCACACCTAAGTATATGTATATATCAAACATGTAACAACTATATATGATGCAAACAGAATATTTAAACAATATATCAAAACCATGTAACTACTATATATTATATGACGAATACAGAATATTTAAATAATGTGCATACTTAAAAGAAATGTAACGCATGCATAAAAAATAAACATGTAGCACGTTGCATGACTTCCCTTTTGCATTGCATGATTCTTCCACATTGCATGGCATGGTTTGGACGTTGGCAACCTCATTGATCTTCCAAGCTTGAATGCATTTATTTGTAACAACATCTCTGAACCTTCTACACCTTGAACAAGTTATTGGGCCTAAAGGAAATCCCTCCAGGTCCTTGGGTGGTGGCGCCATCATGATCTTATCATCTCCCCTTCTTGAGAGTGATTTGTCCTTAAATCGTCACCTGGTTCATTGAGAGATAAATCTAAAACATTAAAAGTTGCACTGACATTGAATTCTCCAGGAAGATCTATGTTGTATGCATTATCATTGATCTTCTCTAAAACTTGAAATGGTCCATCGCCTCTAGGTGAGAGTTTGGATTTTTGTTGTGCTGGAAATTGTTCCTTTCTGAAATGTACCCAAACCCAATCTTTTGGTTCAAAGGTAACTTGGTTTCGTCCTTTATTTGCTTGTTGTTCATATTGCTTTGTTCTCTTCTCGATGTTCTCTTGAACTTTCTGATGAAGCTTTTTCACAAATTCAGCCTTGTCTTTCCCATCCTTATTTAATACTTGATCAATGGGCAAAGGTAACAAATCCATAAGGGACAATGGATTAAATCCATAAAGAACCTCAAATGGTGTAAACTTGGTGGCTGAATGGATGGATCGATTGTAAGCAAACTCCACATGTGGCAAGCTTTCTTCCCATGATTTCAGATTCTTGTTTATCAACGACCGAAGAAAAGTTGAAAGCACTCAATTTACTACTTCAGTTTGAGGATGGCAAGTTGTAGAAAGCAACAACTTGGTGCCAATTCTGCTCTATAAGGACCTCCAAAAATGACTCAAAAACTTCGTATCCCGATCTGAAACAGTTGTCCTTGGTTGTCCATGTAAGCGCACAACCTCCCTAAAAAACAAATTAGCAGTGTTTGAAGCATCGTCAGTTTTGTTGCATGGAATAAAGTGTGCCATTTTTTAGAACTTGTCCACCACGACAAAAACAGAATCTCTACCATTCTTTGTTCTAGGGAGTCCTAAAACAAAGTCCATGGAAATGTCAACCTAAGGCTCATTAGGAATTGGTAATGGCGTGTACAGCCCTTGAGGTTGTAGTTTAGATTTCGCCCTTTTGCAAGTGATACATCTCACGCAAATTTGTTCCACATCACTTTTCATTTTTGGCCAATACACATGCTCTTGTATGATGTTTAATGTCTTGTTAACTCTGAAATGTCCCGGGCTTCCTTTACTTGGACCTCACGTGTACTACTTTCAGGGATGCAAAGTTTCCTTTCTTTGAATAAGAAACCATCATGCCTATAAAACCTGTCAATTGCACCTTTCTCGCATGCCTTAAAGATTTCTCCAAAATCAAAATCAGTAGCATAGAGTTGTTTAAGAAATGCAAATCCAATCAGTTTAGATTCAAGAGAATTAAGAAGAACATACCTTTGAGATAAGGCATCAGCAACAATGTTCTCTTTTCCCTTTTTATATTTGATGACGTATGGAAATGACTCAAAGAATTCAACACATTTGGCATGTCTCTTGTTGAGCTTATGCTGTCCCTTGATGTGTTTTAGCGCCTCATGGTCTGTGTGCACAACAAATTCCTTTGGCCATAGATAATGTTGCCATGTTTCCAAGGCTCTAATCATAGCACACATTTCCTTGTCATATGTCGGGTAGTTCAATGTTGCTCCACTGAGTTTCTCACTAAAGTAGGCCATTGGACGCCCCTCTTGTGACAAAACAGCACCGATTCCTAAGCCTGAAGCATCACACTCGATCTTGAATGTCTTGTCAAAGTTTGGTAAGGAAAGCAAAGGTGTCTTTGTTAAGCACTTCTTAATTTGATTGAAAGCCTGTTCTTGCTCATCATTCCAAAATAAACTTGCGTTCTTTTTAATTATGTTAGTTAAAGGAGCAGCAATTATACTAAAATTAGGGGCGAACCTTCGATAGAAACTAGCAAGTCTATGGAAACTCTTTACCTGGCTAATGCTTATAGGCGTCGGCCACTCTTCAATTACCTTTACCTTTTCGTGATCAACCTCCAATCCTTCAGCACTCACTATAAATCCTAAAAACACAAGTTTGTTTGTACATGAAATGCACTTTTTCAAATTAGCATATAGTTTCTCATTTCGAAGTGTATTTCAAAACAAAGCTGAGATCCATTTCATGATCTTCCATGGAACGGCTGTAGATGAGAATGTCATCAAAGTAAACAATACAAAACTTACCAATATAAGGTCGTAAGATATGATTCATTAACCTCATAAAGATGTTGGGTGCATTTGTTAAACCGAAAGGCATCACAGTCCACTCATACAAACCTTGTTTTATTTTGAAAGCTATTTTCCATTCATCACCTTCCCTCATTCTGATTTGGTGATTTCCACTTTTAAGATCGATCTTTGAAAACACATTGGATCCACTCAATTCATCCAACATATCATCTAAGTGTGGTATAGGATGTCGATATTTGATAGTGATTTGATTGATTGCTCGACAATCCACACACATGTGCCATGACCCATCTTTCTTGGGTACCAACAACACAGGAATGGCACAAAGGCTTAAGCTCTCCCAAATATAACCTTTTTCCATAAATTCTTGTACCTGTCACTGTAACTCTTTTGTTTCCTCGGGGTGACTCCTATATGCTGGTCGATTGTGTAATGTAGCACCAGAAACAAAATTGATTTGATGTTTTATGCCACGAATAGGTGGTAAACCTCTTAGAATATCATCGGGAAAAACATCTTCAAAATCCTACAAAAGAGAGACAATAGAAGAAGGCAATGTTGTATCGAGTTCGTTAGCGTTTAGAAAAATCTCCTTGTACAAGAGTACAAGAAGTGTTTGCCTTGCCAAAACACATTTTCTAATCTCACTGCCCCTCGCATAAACACTCATTTTTAGGTTTTCTCCCCTGCTTTCAATTTCACTCTATCCCTTCCCTCTTTTCCTAGGACTTACTATTTTCCTCTTGATCTCTCGCTCATTTTTCCCCTCAATTTCAGTTTATTTCATTTTTGTTCTCTTTTTCTTTCATTTCTTCGAAACTCTTTTTCAAGTGCGTCTGATCGTTGTGCACTTGTTGTGGTGATAAAGGGGTCAGCGTGTGCTTCCTTCCTTCAAAAGTGAATGAATATCGATTGCTATACTCGTCATGATTCACTCTTCGATCGAACTGCCAAGGCCTCTCGAAAAGTAAGTGGTTCGTGTGCATGGGTACAACATCACATAGGACCTTATCCTTGTATTTTTCGATGAAAAACGGTATGATCACTTGCTTGGTTACCTTTAACTTCCCACCATCATTAAGCCACTGAAGCTGATATGGATGTGGATGCTTTGTCATCGCCAATCCAAGATTTTCCACCATTAATGTGCTGGCAACTTTAGTACAACTATCGCCATCAATAATCACAAAACATACCTTACCATTGATATGGCAGCATGTATGGAATATGTTTTCACATTGCTGATCGCCTTGCACAACTTGTGTATTTACACTCTTGATGGTATTACAAACGACATATATTTTCTCCCTAATTTAGTGTTTTAATTGTCTCTTTTATATCTCATTTAGCATGCATCATAAGCATTTTATACTCAGTTTCATATTTTCTAATTCATTGCCAGTTAGTTTAAATTCTTGTTATTTTTATCTATTTTTGTACTAATGTCGATGCAAGCAGCCGATATATTGCATTTTAGAATTTTCAACACAGAAGCTAAGCCTAGAAGATCAATATTGGCTGAATGCAACCATAAGATCAGCTTGGAATTGCGACCAAGAAATGTCACCGCATTGAATTTGAACCTCAAATCAGCAAACTCAAGCTGAATTTACATCTGGAAGCACCAGCGCAGGAATATCACAGGTGTCACTGTAATTACAATCTCAGATTGCAACCAAGCAATGCAGCGACAACATGCAAATCTCTGAAGAACACACTAGATCTGCGTGAGTGCACAGTTGTACTCTAACCAACTGTGATAGTTGTAATTAGATTTGGATCTGAGAAGAGATGTCCAGAAATGCGGTGACATTTTGCAACAGTCTAGTAAACAAATCAGATCTGCATAACTGTCAATAACAAACTTTTACAGTTGTACAAAGTTGTTGGATCTGAGAATGGAGAAAATTTGTAATTTCTTGAGCTTCTAAATAAAGATATGGTGTAAAGGCAGGCTTAGAAAGAAAGGTTTATGGGTCAAGATTAGAATAATGAATAAATAAATAACGATCTGAAAAATTCTCAAAAAAAAAATAATCAACCTTGCTATTGGATTTCTTTTCGAATCTGATATTTTTCAATTCTTTTCTTTTCTTTACTTTTCTTCCAAACAACAAAAACCAAAGAACACAAAGACCTACTTGGATTTAGCCTATGCTCTAATGCCAACTGATATGATTCTGGTATGATCTCGCTTTGTTGAAAAACCGAGATGTTTGTATTACCTTGATCGTTAAATTAATAACTTGCAACGGAATTTGGATGGTTTTATATGCTTGAAGGATAAAAGATGAAAAGAATGCTGGAAATTAAAAAAAAGGATAGTAGTGTGGATGATGGATGAAGGTAGGGATGGTTGGTGGATGATGGAATTGGGGTCTTGGACTTGAGAGATGAACCGACACTAAAAAGTGAAGACTCAAACTCTATAACGGTCACTAAACAAAAGGATCTTGACCCTCTAGTTATGAATAACTAGGAAACAAAGATATCAAGGGTTGATTCAACAAGCAACACTTGAAGGATCGATAAAGTTCTATAAAAGAACAGAAGAGATAAAACTCTATATATATTGAATCTAAATTGTGTGTTACAAATGGAGAAGATAGCCTCTATTTATAGGCTTTACAAAATGAAAGTGAACAGCCATCATTCATCATTCTTGAATGAAAGTGATGATTCACTTGAAAATTCTTGAATTAAACATTGTATCCCTCCATATGTGTGCTGAATGGATATCATTTGAATAGGCACTTTTGGACCATGTTTTTTTTATCGTTGCTGCCTACTCAAAAGTCCAATAGAGGTGTCTCTTGGCCTGAAAAAAAATGCATCTCTTGGTGTAAATAATCTGATTCAATCAACATAATCCTTGCTATCCATAGATCCATGAATGTTATCCACTCCTTTTCCAAGAGTCTTCACGCTTTGAATCATCTCATCCAAATAGTTGTGTCCCTTCATTGTACCATGCTCCACACACACACATATATATATAAGGAAACCACACACATATACTTGTATATTGTGAATGTAACTCTTAATGAAAAACAAACAGCACACTAATGCATCAAATGCTTCCCACACCTAAGTATATATATATATCAAACATGTAACAACTATATATGATGGAAACAGAATATTTAAACAATGTATCAACATGTAACTACTATGTATTATATGATGCAAACAGAATATTTAAACAATGTGCATACTTAAAAGAAATGTAATGCATGCATCAAAAATAAACATGTAGCACGTTACATGACTTACCGTTTGCATTGCATGATTCTTCCACATTGCATGAGCCAAATCCTACGTTGCATGACCTTGCACGAGTTATTGGGTGATGGTATTACAAATGACATATATTTTCTCCCTAAATTAGTGTTTTTATTGTCTCTTTTGTGTCTCATTTAACATGCATCATGAGCATTTCATACTTAGTTGTTATATTTTCCAACTTATTGCTAGTTAGTTTAAATTCTTGTTATTTTTACATCTTTTTGTACTAATGTCGACGCAAGCAGTCAATATATTGCACCTTATATTTGTCAGTGTAAAAACTCAGCCCAGGAGCTCAATGCTGGAAGAGGAATGCAACCACAAGATTAGCTTGGAGTTGTGACCAGAGATGTCGCCGTACTGATCATGAACTCCGAATTGGTAAACTCAAGCTAAATTCACATATGGAAGCACCAGCACAGGAACATCACAAATGTCGCCACAATTACTGTTTCAGATTGTGCCCAGCAATGCAACGATAACCTACAGATCTCTGAAGAAAACATTAAAACTGCGTGAGTGTACAGCTGTACTCTAAATAATTTGACAACTGCAAAATCTAGATCTGGATTTGAGAATGGGAGGCTGAAATCTGCAACTTTTGAAGACTATAAATAAGAGAATGAAGAATGAAGAAATCATTAAGAGTTGAAGAATTAAATTTGCAAGTTACTTTGTGTTCTTTTGAATTTATCGCTGAAGACCGGAGAGCTGACTGAGCCGACGAGCAGTAACTCCTGACGAGGAGTGCTTGATGCTGAGCAAGAGAAGCAATTAGGGGGTAATCCAAGTAGCCTAGATATAGTATATTCCGATGTATTTGTTAACTCCTTTCTTATGGATGATGAACTATTATTAATATTTGAATGAATACGAGAGTATCTTTCAGTATTTGATCACTTTGATTCTTATTTAATGCTTTTTTGTTTGTTTATTCCTGGATTTAACTGCATCAAGGACGAGAGTGGTTTTGCAGCCTACTGACATCGAGAGATGAGGTGACAAGTTAGGTTAACAAGTAAGTTAGGTGAGAGCTACATGGAATTAGAAGAGATTCTGATCATTTGTTCTTGGGTACACAACGTTATTCACACCGAGAGGTGGAGTAATTGTGGGTACTTGAATCATGACTAAACAGGAAATTGTTATTGGTAAGAATTCATTGAAGCTTCATTACTGCGACACTTTATCTATTCAAAACCTTGTCAACGCATCCTGCATTGTGACTTAGCAAAATTAGTGATCCACTTCAAATCTTCGCACTTGATCACATTTACATTTAGTGCATTTAAATATTCAGCACTCAACACTGAACATAATTTGATTTACTTTCAGTACATTAACATTTAACCTCTGACATTTAACTTTGATTGCGCTAACATCATTACTCACATTTCATTTAATTTCAGTATTAGTTGCTCTGACATTGAAACATCAAGAAATATCCGATAGAATTGTCTATCAATTATACTTGCATCAACGTGTGTTCGCTTGTACATTGCTGTGACATTTCAGACGCGATCAAGTTTTGGCGCCGTTATCGGGGAATTTTTGTGTTTGTTTGATGTTTATTTTTGTAGTTGCAATTAATGCTATTTACTTAACTTTTAATCTCCACTAATCTATTTATTATTGTTTTTTTAGGTATTGTATGTCCACAAGGCGAAATCCTAAGGACATTGTTAGTTTTAATCCAGAGCTTGAAAGGACATTGAGGAGGAGAAGGCAAGAACAAAGAAGAATGACTGGAAATAACAATAACAATAATTTACCACCATTGCTGCCACAAGATGGAGTTCCCCCAGTGCTACCACAAATTGTTAATGATATACCACCACAACCTCCACAAGCTAAACAAGTGCAAAATAGGACAATAAGAGATTTTGTTGTGACTATACTCGATGATTTACAACCAGGGGTTGTATGACCGGTAATTCAAGCTGGTAATTTCGAGCTGAAACCAATGATGTTTTAGATGTTAAATTCAAATGGGCAATATTCTGGTTTTCCTCATGAAGGCGCAAGAGAACACTTAAAATCATTTCTACTTTTTTGTGCATCCTTTAGTTAACATGATGTCCCTAATGATGCCTTGAAAATGCAATTATTTCCTTATTCGTTGTAGGGTAAAGCAAGAACATGGTTCTTGGGATTACCGACTGGATCCATTACATCTTGGAACGCGTTAGCAACACAGTTTGTTTTGCGTTTCAATCCGTCGACAATGAACGCAAGGTTGCGAAATGATATTACTGCCTATCATCAACTGGATGATGAGAACTTACATACAACCTGGGAACGTTATAAAACATTGCTTTGACGTTGCCCAATGCATTGCATTCAGCAAGAAACTCAAATAGAGATCTTTTACAATGGTTTGAATGCTCAAACAAGGAATCTTGTCGATGCATCTGCTAATGGTCCCTTGTTAGATTGTACCTACAATGAAGCTGTAAGAATTCTAGAGAGAATTGCTCAGAACGATTATCAATATCCAATCTCTCGTTCTGCACAGGTAAAGAATAATCATGGAGTTCTTGAGTTAGATGCTATCTCTTCTTTATCAGCGCAGGTATCCTCATTGGTCAATATCATAAATAATATGAAGGGAACAAATGACGTTACCCCTATTCAAGTGGCCATGCAATTGGATATGCCGATATTTTCCTGTGAAATTTGTGGCGATAGTAGTAGTTATGAGGACTGCCCATAACATGCAGAAAATGCTTTCTACGTCAACAACATTAATGGGGGTTCATTTGGTAACTCGTTCAACAATCAATCTCAACAACCTTGGGGGAATCAAAATGCTTTCACATTCAGATATGGAAATTCCTCAAATCAAGGGGGTTATAAACAAGGGAGTTACAATAGCAACTAAACATAGAATTATAATCAGAATTCACAGATGAGTTCTCAACAGATGCAATCACATAGCTAGATGCAACCACAATCTCGATTATAGCCACAACAGTCTATGCTTTCACATATGCAAGGATAGCATCATCAACAGCAGTAGTTTTCGTAACCTAAGTTAGATCCTATGGCTACTCTTGAAGCGTTGATGCGCGAGCATATCACGCAGACTGAAGCAATAGTACAAGGAAAACTCTTCTTCCATCCGAGCCTTAGAAGCCTAGCTAGGATAGTTGGCTTCTAATCTTAGCATAAGACCGCCAGGCACTCTGCCTAGTGATATTGAGAATCCTACGCAAAAGGGGAAGGAGCATTGCAAAGTAATCACATTGAGAAGTGGGAAGCAGACGGTTGAACCAAGAAGTTCTGGCCAAGACCATGTCGATGCACCTAGACCATAGCAACAAGAAGAGAATCCAGCTAAAGGAAATGAAGCAAGGGAAAATGAAGAAGAACTAACTGTAGTGCCATCTATGCCTACAACTTACCCAACAAAGTTGTTGATGCAACTACCAATGTCGACACCACCGAGTTTTTCACAACAACCCTTTGCTACAATACCTTTTCCATTTCCACAAAGATTTAAAGAGAAAGTCCATGATAAAGAGTATCAAAAATTTGTTTCTACTCTGAAACAATTACATATTAATATACCTTTTGTTGATGCTCTTGTGCAGAGACCCAACTATGGGAAATTTATGAAGGAGCTCTTGTCAAAGAAGAAGAAATTATTTGATATCGAGACGATTGCGCTCATAGAGGGGTGCAGCACTGTACTTACAAATAAGTTGCCAACCTAGATGAAAGATCCTGGCAATTTCATAATCCCATGCTCTATTGGGAATCATTATTTAGGTATGGCTTTATGTGATTTGGGAGCAAGTATTAATCTTATGCCTTTGTCTATTTTTAAGAAATTAGGAATAGGTTTAATGAAGCCCACTACGGTGACATTACAACTTGCGGACAAATCCTTAGCACAACCTGAAGGTCAAATTAAAAACGTTCTTGTCCAAGTTGATAAATTAGTGTTCCCTGCTAATTTTATTATCTTAGACTGCGAAGCAAATAAAGAGTTCCCATTATCTTAGGGCGACCATTTCTAGTAATGAGACGTACACTTATCGACGTGTTCAAGGGAGAACTTATCATACGTCATAATGATGAGCATGTGACCTTTAGTGTGTTTGAGGCATCTTCATCTGGAACCAAAGAACAATGTCATCACATTGACGTGTTGGACGAAATCATTATAGAATAATTTAATGCAAGGAGTTCAGTAATTTCAGATGAAGATGTGGTGATATCCATTGATGAAATCCTAGATGACTATGTTGACAAAGAAGAAGTTAACAATTGTGAGCTAAGACAGAATTGGCAATTAGAATCTTTGGATTTGTCGAATAGGATAATCTCGGTGTTTAAACCATCTATTGAGCAAGCTTCTATCTTGGAGTTGAAGCCATTTCCAACGCATTTAAAGTACATCTTTCTTGGTGACAACGAGACATTGCCTGTTATTGTCAACGCATCCCTCGACACAATGCAAGAAGATAAGCTCATCTCCATTTTGAAGGAACATAAAAGAGCTATAGCCTGGAGCATTGCGGATATCAGAGGCATCACTCCCTCTTTTTACATGCATAAGATAAGGCTAGAAGATGAAAGGAAGCAATCAATTGAGCAACAAAGACGACTTATTGAGAAAATGAAAGAAGTAGTGAAGAAGGAAATTATTAAGTGGTTAGATGCAGGCATCATATACCCTATTTTTGATAGCAATTGGGTGAGCCCCATCCAATGTGTGCCTAAGAAGAGTGGGTTCACAGTTGTGGCCAACGACAAGAACGAGTTGATCCTACACGCATTGTGACTGGCTGGCGAGTATGCATGAATTATCGTCGACTGAATGCGACCACAAAGAAGGACCATTTCCCACTGCCTTTAATTGACCAAATACTGGATAGGCTAGCTGATAAAGCCTATTATTTCTTATTGGACAGCTCCTCTAGGTACAACCAAATTGCTATTGCACCGGAAGACCAAGCAAAGACTACATTTACATGCCCTTTTGGAACCTTTGCTTTCCGATGTATGCCATTTGGATTGTGCAATACGCTAGCAACATTCCAGAGATGTATGATGGCGATATTCTCGGATATGATCGAGGACTCTGTTGAGGTATTTATGGATGATTTCTCTGTTTATGGACAAAATTTTGATCAATGCGCTAAGAACTTAGCAAAAGTTTTAAAGAGATGCGAGGACACAAATCTAGTTCTGAATTGGGAGAAATGCCACTTCATGCAATTGAAGGCATTATCCTCAGGCATCAGATATCTTGTCAGGGCATTGAGGTTGATAAAACAAAAGTAGAAATCATCGAAAAAATACCACCGCCCACCAATGTCAAAGCAATAAGAAGCTTTCTTGGACATGCTGGTTTCTACAGAAGATTCATACGTGATTTTTCCAAGATTGTTAAACCTTTATGTTCATTGTTAGAGCAAAATAAAAAGCTTGTGTTTGATGAAAATTGTCTGGACGCATTCACGACAATAAAGAAGCAGCTGGTACAAGCCCCAATTGTCATCGCACCGGATTGGACGCAACTGTTTAAATTAATGTCTGATGCAAGTGATTTGGCTATGGGAGCTATACTAGGCCAAAGAAAAGAAAAGGTATTTCATTCTATTTACCATGCTAGTAAAACTCTGACTGAAGCATAGGTGAATTACACTACCACTAAGAAGGAGTTTCTAGTAGTAGTCTTTGCATTTGACAAGTTTTGTTCATATCTTGTCGGTGCAAAGATTACAGTATACACAGACCACTTTGCATTAAATATCTTCTTACAAAGAAAGACGCCAAGCCTAGACTGATACAATGGATCCTACTCCTTCAAGAATTTGATGTTGAAATCAGGGATGGGAAAGGATCTGAAAATCAAGTAGCTGACCACTTATCTCGACTGAAAGTTGGAAGTGAAGATGGGCAGACATCCTATATTGTCGAAGCATTTCTAGACGAGCAGTTATTCTTTGTCAACGTATCGCCCTAGTACGTCGATGTTGTCAATTACCTTGTGTGTAGGAAGCTACACCTAAATACTACTGGTGACAAGAACATCAGGTTCATACGCGATGCTACAAAATATCACTAGAACGAGCCATACCTATTCAAGGTATGCGCTAACAACATTATTCATCGCTGCAGGCCTGAAGAAGAAATGACGTCAATCCTGCGACATTGCCATGATACCCCTTATGAAGGACATTTTGGGGGTCCTAGGACTGCTTCTAAGGTCCTACAGTCACGATTTTATTGGCCCATATTGTTTCGAGACGCCTACTAATGTGATCGTTGTCAACGTACGGGTTTAATATCTCGACGCAATGAGATGTTCCAATAACCGATCATGGAGGTAGAGCTTTTTGACGTTAGGGGTATCGATTTCATGGGACCATTTCCAAATTCTTTTGGGAAGTGTACATCTTAGTTACTGTTAACTATGTATCAAAGTGGATAGAGGCTATTGCGGGTGCCAAAATATGACACTCGGACGATGTTAAAGTTCTTTCACACATACATTCTCACAAGGTTTGGAACACCGACAGCATTAATAAGTGACCAAGGAACTCATTTTATAACAACCAAGTGGCAACAGCGTCAAAAAGATATGGTGTAAAGCATCGTATGGCTACTACATATCACCCACAAACAAATGGTCAAGCCGAGGTATCCAATCGTCAAATCAAAAGTATACTTGAGAAGGTGGTTAATCCATCGAGGAAGGATTGGTCTTCACGACTACATGACGCATTGTGGGCACTTCGCACTACATATAAAACCCTACTTGGAATGTCACCATATCAGTTAATATTTGGTAAGTCTTGCCACCTTCCAATTGAGCTGAAACATAAAGCCATGTGGGCAATCAAGCAGGTGAATATGGACTATGATACTACCGGAAGAAAAAGATTGTTGGACATCATTGAGATGGAAGAAATACGTCGACATGCTTATGAGAATACCATATACAAGGAAAAGACAAAAAGATGGCATGACAGTATCATCTTGCATCGACAACTTAGTCTTGGTCAGTTAGTACTTTTATTTAACTCACGTTTAAAATTACATCCGGGTAAATTGCGATCAAGATGGTCAGGCCCTTTTAAAGTTGTTGAGGCATTCCAGAGTGGTGCAGTGACAATTGAAAATCTAAAGGATGGATAACAATTCAAAGTAAATTGCCAACGTCTATGATGTGAGCACGGTCACATCATGTTATGATGCAATTTGAAGATATTGAGATTGACCCAATCACAAGGGGCCCATGTGCAAAATGAAACATCTCACAGGCCTAATTGATTATTGGGCTAATGTTTTTAAGGACTTTTTAATTTTATTTAAGTTTTATTTTAGTTTAATAAGTGTTTGCATCTTTAATTATGTCTTGCATTAAGTGTTTTATATTTAATTAAGTCATTCATAAAAGCATCCCCTATGTTTATTAAGATTGTGATTTAATTATGTCATGCATTATTAATCTACATCTTTTAAATATGACATGCATTATGTGATATGCATTTAATAAAGTCGTGCATTATGTAATGACGTCTATTAACTCTCATGGTTAGTTAAATATGCATCATAAATCCTATCATGCATTATGTAACTCCCATGTTAGTTAAAGTTTCCATCTTTAAATCAAGTCATGCATTAGTAATTCATTAGTTCATTTAGTTTGCATCTTTAAACCATTCATTAAAACATCTTGTTTGTTTATTTAGTTTAAACATGAGTTAGTGTGTTTATTTTTATTATAAATAGGGTGTTTTAAGTTAAATAAGAATTTGAACAGGTTGCAAATGTTTAAATATTCATTTATTCTTGTCTAGGTGACTGTTCAATTCATTTTAGCTTATTGGCATGTTTAAATTGTCTTAATGCATGTTTTAATATGTTTTAGAAATGATTTTTGGCTAGTAAGAAGATCTAGGGACGTTCACATACAAAGGCTGTTCGAATTTGGCATGAAAAGGTTTGAATTTGGTCACTTAATTTGCTAGTACAAGAAGCGAATGTTTTTGGTGGATTTTGAAGATGAATAAATGCACAAAATTCATTCAAGAATCAACTTTCAATATTGATGCATTGTGACTATTCAAATGGACCAAGAGTGGCTCTTCAAATCTGATCGGTTTCAAGCACTTAAAGGCCAATTCATGGCATCACAAGCAATAAAGACAACCGGTTATGGAAGATGAAAGGACTACAAACAACACGTTTAAGGACCATTAAGCTTTCATAAAGAAGATGACTTTTAAGCTAACCAAGGACTACCTCTCATCTACTCAAAGACAAGTGAAGAGACATGGCTTTTGGGCTAGCCATCATGAGTTAAATCAAATTTAATTGTCTGTTTTTAAGTTAGTTAAATGACCGAATTTGAAGGGTCATATAGGAACTTGAAAGGTCAAGTCAGGCCTATAAATTTCGTCCTAAATCACTATGTTAAAAAAACTTTGCTAGAATTTAAATCATTTGTGAGAATATTTATCTCTTGGTTCTTCGTTGAACTGTTCAAACTTATAAAACTTTTTTCAAAGTTTGTGGCGTTCAAAATTTGTCTTATCACTTTGTTTACCATCCCTGGGTGTGGTGACTTCGATACACCAAGATTCGAGTATATGGTCAAGTTTAAGTGGGTTGTAGTTTTAATATAGCTATGGTTCCTTAGAGAATTCAAGTGCTTCGAATTAAGGTTTTGACTTTGTGAACCATTTCAAGACGATTCTTCCAACAAGCTATTTTCTGAATACTCAAAGTTTGGGAGCTCACATCAGTCTAAAGCACTATGTGAGCCCAGATGTCAAAGAATCAAACGAGGCCTTCAATCTGGTCATATTCAAATAATGTCGATGCATTTTTTATTTATTTTCTTTTATTTGTTTCACTCTTACTTTTGTTATTTCAAATTCCTTATAGAAATAAAAATCGCATTTTTGTCAAAGCATCAAAGCACGAATTATCAGTGCATTTTGTGATGAGTCAGCATAGTTTTTTCAACAAGAATCGCTCCAGTTGATATCTCTTCTCTCCCAACCTTTTGATCAAATGAAACAGTACAATCTACAGAATGGAAATTGATAACTGCAGACGTAATGTTTCCCCGTAACTTTTTCAATCATCACGCCTAGATTATAAAACCTCTCTTATACATTTTTCTTTTCTCCTCACATCCTCCATTGTTACATATCATCTTTTCTCTTTGCTTCTATATTTCCTATTCTGTTCCCAAGTTATCCCTTTCTGCAAACTTCTCTAACTTTCTTCTTCAGTTACAATGGCAAAAACCCAAGCATCGAAAAACCCTTCCAAGAACACCCAACAACTTCAACTACTGTGGCTCCGACCACAACACCATCTCCGTCTACAGGTCCGATCCTATTTCTGACGACTGCAGTCAAGGACCGCTACCAGAATATCATGTTGAAATGAAACCTTCATCTTGAACAAGGTCTGCAACTATCTTCGAATCAGACCTTGGGGAGACATGTTGTCCGTACCATAAGTTACCTTGGGTGGAGTTTTTTTGCGAACATCCCTCTGGTTACTCCCCTACACTAGTCAGGGAGTTCTATGCCAACCTGGTAGACCTGGAGTAAGAATTCATTTTTGTAAAGGAAAGACTCATTCCATGGAGCGCTACTCAAGTCAATGTGCTGTTGAGGATTCCTGAGCGAGTGGACGGCCACTCACCGTTTATACATCACTTGGACAATGACAACACCGATCAGATAATGAAGGACCTTTGTGTCGATAGAGCCACATGGACTGGTAACGAATTCCCCAACTACACCATGCATAGAAGGTATCTCATAACCTTCTGTATGGTATGGTTCCACTTCATCAACAGTCGCATCATGCCTTCAACACACAGCACTACGGCGACATTAGATCGTATGTGTGTATTACATTCTATCTTGCACTTTCGACACATCAACATTGGAGAGATTATCCACAATCAAATCGTAAAAGCTACTGGCAAGCAAACTGGTATACTCCCATTCCCCTCTCTAATTATGTTGCTTTGTAAACAGAAGGGCATTGTGCCCAGGGATGGTGAGGAGATATTAGAGAACAAGGGTTCGATCAACGACATCTCCGTTGAACGAATAACTCATGGCTAGGAGACGCTGGTGGCCAAAGAAGCTTCAAAGAAGAAGGATATAAATAAAGGGCAAAAGAAGGTAGAACAATCCAATACGCCCAAAAATGCACAAGTGTCAAAGACGCTGTCTCTAATAGAAGTACACCTTAACCGAATTGACGTGCGGTTGATCCACACTGACGATGTCGTTGATGACATGGATTACAGACTGCATAAATTTTATGCTTACATGAAAGCTTGGACAAGGCTATTGTCGTCTTACTCTGCCAGATCAGCCCAACTCCATTGCCAGACTTTCCAAACTTTCCATCCATATTCTGCCAAATGTAATACTCGTTATCCGATCAACCTACCCCTAATGGTAGGCCTGCCCCTGCACCAACATAAATTCACATCTCAGATGATGACAAGGAAGACGGCCACTCTAAGTCTGATGAGGACTGCTATCGTACCATTACCGATCTGTTCGAGGATGAGTTCTCCAATAGTCTTGGTGCAAATATGGCTGAATGTGAGGTTGTTTTGGATAAAGATGTCGATGTAGTAGAATGCGCTGACATTGGGCTAAACGAACTAGAGCAATATGTAAATGAAAGTGTAGACCAGGGAGATGATCGACTAAAGGAAAAAAAAGAAAAAGAGGATGAAGAGAAGCACCCTACCAAGGTGCAGGAAGAGAAGGAAACTGATGCCCCGACAACCATCATTGAGGATGTTGTCGGCACAACAGAGAGTGTGGAGGCATCCTGCTCTGAAGAGGCTCGACCTGATTCGAGTCAGGCTGAGGTTATCATGAATGAAATCGAGGAACTGAATCCTCTTGCTATCATGCCTTATGTAGCACCGCTCACCAAAATCCACCCATCAAACGTGACAATTGATGAGGCCACCACCCAACCTATCGAGAAGGAGCAATCCACCAAACTGGTAGGTACGATGCATAAGAAGAGAAAAAGGTGCAAGGATAAAAAGAAGAAGAAGCACCAGGATAAGGGTGAGCACCCAGAGAGGAAGAGGAAGAAAACAAAGATAGCTGCTGCATCGGCTGCTGACGAATAAGTTGGTACATTTCTTTTTAGAAAGTTTTCATGCATTTTTATTGTCATTGCATTTTATTTTGTCATTGCATCTCTTTTGTTAACTTAGTTGCATTGTAGTTGCATTTCCATTATTTCTATATAAATATTGTCAGTGCATTGAGGACAATGCAGACATTAAGTTTTGGGGAGATAATGTGAAATGAAAATATAATTACACCCACATATTTGAATTCTACTTATTTCTTTGGTTAATGAGAATTGACAAAATTTCAATAGAAATGTGCCCACAATTTTTATTCTGATGCGTAATCTTTGAAATTATTTGGATGCTGATGTGAAAATTGGATGAATATGAATGATGAGTCTGCTATTTTTGAATGAATGGTTGGAATTGCTTCAGTAATGAATGATTGTATTATGACTTTCCAAGGGAGAACACTTCGCTGCAGGTTTAGAAAAAATCATCTAGACAAAGGCTATCACTGCAAGAGTGTGTCTCGACGCAATTACATACCTCCTGGGGGTTTGTTGCACCCCATCGTTACTGCCCAGGAACAAAGGTAGAGTAATGCAATGACATCTCTCAGTCATTTGAAAAAGAAACAAAATGAGAAAAAGGAAGAAAAAGAAAAGGAAAGAAATGTTTGATAAATGCTGCATTGGTTCAAGAAAGATTAGGATTCAATGCATGATATTAACATTTATGAAGTCGTAGTTTTTAATTATTCATGTCTATAAATTGTCGGCACATTATTCTATTATATGAATACAATTTGTACATTAGGACTTCAGAAAAATCAAGTTGTATGAATAAGGATTGCAATGACATTTTTACTTGTAACTTTGTTAATTTTTGTTTACTTGAGGATGAGTAAAAACTCAAGTTTGGGGGTGTGATGGTATTACAAATGATATATATTTTCTCCCTAAATTAGTGTTTTAATTGTCTCTTTTGTGTCTCATTTAACATGCATCATAAGCATTTCATACTTAGTTGTTATATTTTCCAATTTATTGCTAGTTAGTTTAAATTCTTGTAATTTTTATATCTTTTTGTACTAATGTCGACATAAGCAGTCGATATATTGCACCTTAGATTTGTCAGTATAGAAACTTAGTTCAGAAGCTCAATGTTGGAAGAAGAATGCAGCCACAAGATCAGCTTGGAGTTGTGACCAGAGATGTCGCCGCACTGAACATGAACTCCGAATTGGTAAACTCAAGTTGAATTCACATATGGAAGCACCAGCGTAGGAACATCACAGATGTCAGCACAATTACGATATCAATTTGCACCTAGTAATGTAGCGACAACCTGCAGATCTCTAAAGAAAACATTAAAACTACGTGAGTGCACAGTTGTACTAACTTTGATAGCTACAAAATCTAGATCTGGATCTGAGAATGGGAGGCTGAAATCTGTAACTTTTTAAGACTATAAATAAGAGAATGAAGAATGAAGAAATCATCAAGAGTTAAAGAATTAAATTTGCAAATTACTTTGTGTTCTTTTGAATTTATCGTTTAAGACCGAAGAGTTGACTGAGCTGAAGAGCAGCAACTCTTGACGAGGAGTCCTTGATGCTGAGCAAGGGAAGCAGTTAGGGGGTAATCCGAGTAGCCTAGAGATAGTATATTCCGATGTATTCGTTAACTCCTTTCTTCTGGATGATGAACTATTATTAATATTTGAATGAATACGAGAGTATCTTTCAGTATTTATCAGTTTGATTCTTATTTAATGCTTTTTTATTTGTTTATTCCTGGATCTAACTGCATCAAGCACGAGAGTGGTTTTGCAGTCTACCGACATCTAGAGAAGCGGTTACAAGTTAGGCGAGAGCTGCTTGGAATTAGAAGAGAACCTGATCACTTGTTCTTGGGTACACAACGTTATTCACACTGAGAGGTAGAGCAATTGTGGGTACTTGAGTCACTAAACAGGGAATTGTTATTGGTAAGAATTCATTGAAGCTTCATTGTTACGACAGTTTATTTATTCAAAACTTTGTCAACGCATCTTGCGTTGTGACTTAGCAAAATCAATGATCCACTTCAGATCTTCGCACTTGATCACATTTACATTTAATGCATTTAAATATTCAGCACTCAACACTCAACACAATTTGATTTACTTTCAGTACATTGACATTTAACCTCTGACATTTAACTTTGATTGCTTTGACATCATTACTCACATTTCATTTAATTTTAGTATTAGTTGCTCCGACATTGAAACATAAGAACCCAATTCCCTGAGGGATCGATATCCGATACAATTGTCTATCAACTATACTTGCATCGACGTGTGTTCGCTTGCACATTGCTGTGACATTTCAGACACGATCATTGGGCCTAAAGGAAATTCCTCCGGGTCCTTGGGTGGTGATGCCACCATGATCTTATCAACACCCTTAAACCTGAGTTGTTGCTTGTCCTCAACCAAAAATGCATGAATGCATGAAAGCTTTGTCATGGAATCATTAAGAAATCAAAAATTCTACAAAGCATAATTTAGTGTTTCCATTCTCAGAATATCTTGTAAATCTAGAAACTTAATCAAGTTTCATAAGTTTATTAAGGAAAAGAAATGCAAAAACTTTTTCATGTAAGAATAAAATGTTTTATTTATCAAAGCAATTTCATTTATAGCAGACTTTTCTTAATGACTTATTCTATTTTTCTACTTGTTTTAGTTTTTACTCAAACCAAAGATTCATTTTGTCACACAACATTGATGCTCTTGATAGCTTCAATGGAGCAAACACTAAACTGCCAAAAATTATGCCATGTCACAATCTAAATTAAATTACACTCATATAGCTAAAGTTTTTCCCACAGTAAAGATAGATGGAGCAGACAACTATCTCCTTAGCTTACTCAATCTTTGCTACAGTAGAGTGCTCTTTTCTTATAACAACACTTATACTTAATCCTATTTTTCTAATCAACAATACAAAGGAGCATACAAAGTATTGCTGACCTACTTCATAGTTCAAGCATTGAAGTGTCTTATGCCATTTTTATTTATTTATTATGCCCTTACAAAATTTTTCTTTCTTTTCGAGTACTAAATTTTCGAAAAAATTTCTAAGTCTTTAAAAGCATCTACATAAAACAAATTTCTTTAATAAACAAAAATTTTCTATTCTAAAGAAAACTCAATTTTTAACAAGTCTTTATACATAATCTACTTATTTAGCTATCAAAAGTCCTTAAATTTTAAAAAAAATTTATTCTCATCATCGAACATCACCAACAAAAATAATATGCTGTCTCTCATTCACATTCCCAATTATGCCATGGCAAAATGCAAAAATGATAATGTCGTGACATAAAAATCATGTCATGGCATAATGCAAATGCAGTAATATCATGACAAAACAATGTTATGGAAAATTTAAAAATGAAAACCTATATGCAACTATATGTAGGACAATACTCCCCTAAACCTAAGGGTTGCATTATCCTCAATGCATTAACATGTGAGAAATAACTTAAAAATTCAAACAGTATGAAAAAATAAAGAAAAATAAAACAAAGCTTGGTTTAAAAGAAAATTTACTCTAGTTGGTGCATGGCATTTTTCTTCCAGTGGTGGTTTTGACTTTGGTTTTCCTTTTCATTAAGCTGATAGGGATGCTCTCCTTATCATCAGAGCAAATTAAATCATCAATTAGGTCATCAATGACTTTCTCTTGATTTTTCTCCTTTCCCTTTGCAGGTGGTGGTGGTGGTGTCCTAACAGGTGGCTCAGTAGGTGGTGTTGATGCCATGGCATCATCCTTCAACAGGTCGGACTTAGAAGACTTAGATGAAGCCTTCTTCTTCTCTTTCTCTTTCTCTTTCTCCTCAATCATGGGTTTCTTTCCTTTTTTCCTTCTCCTTGGCAACTGTATGGATCTCAAGGGTTCTCTCTTCAGCCATTTCCTCCATCTCCTCACTCTCGGAGTTAAAATATAAATTCTTGGGAAATGCTGGAAACACAAGCATCAGCTTCGTGAAGTTCTTTTGCATAGAGCGTCAAAAGGCATTGTCTCTTCGCCTTGTGTAGCTCCAGTACATGCGTAACTCCACGACTGCTTCAGTCAGATTCTTTACCAATATCGCCTGAGTCCTGGCCAAGCTTCCAATATGATGATGAGTCTCTCTCATCAATTGGAGCATCGTTTGCTCGAAATCACTATCTGAGGCAGTTAGTGTTCCAAGCGTTGGGGGCGTGGAAGTTTGTGGACCTATACTAATTTTTCATGGCATTTCTCTCTCCATAAAATCTTGTGCTGTCTTCTTCAAAATGGCTCACGTGTTGTAGGTGATATCTTCGTTGGTCTGCAGTGGGACTTTGGCATCTTCACACAAAGCTAAGATGAGTGCAAGGAAGAATAAACTTCCTGCATTCCTTTGAGAGCATTTTGTGGACCTCTTTGAAAATTATTCTTCCCACATTAATCTTCCTTCCTATGACTATCGAGTGCAACAACAGTAACCTATCTTTCAAAATGAATGTGTGGTGTATGCAAGGCATTAGACTAATGAAACGATGGAAATGTGCAAGTGTACACAATCGTATCAAGTAATAAAGTGACAAGTAAATGTCTAGTTATCATACCCACAGGGACTATCAGAAAAATAATTGTGTTAATCACTAAATTGTGTTAAAATAAAAGTAAAATTAAAATCCAATGCACAATTTCTAGTTTTTAATCAATATGACATAAATATGTTAGGTTAATTACATTAATAACTTAATAATATCATAACCATGTTCATGCTCGTTACGAATTAAATTCATGACAACTTGATATTTTGTTAACTTATGAACAACATCACTTACTAAAATTCATTCATCTCTTGACTATATCTCTATGTAAATTCAACCGACTAAACCAATTTTAATAAATAAATGTGTTATTGCACATACATACTCATGAAATAAAAATAATTTCTTGAACATATCTCTATGACAATTCAAACAATTAATTAATATTCAAAAGCAAGTAAAGGATCAAGTGAAGTAACTACATACATCTATATTGAAACAATTTAATCACACAATCCTACAAGTTATGCAAGGCTAATGTATTGTTTAATACTGTCGCTTAATTTAACCTTCAGCTACTTTAGAAGATCGAACATGCACAAATTAAATAGCGTGTCCATTAATCACAATTTCAATCCATTCAAAATGATTAATTCATTAGTTATATCACAAGGGTAATGCAAATATAACATAAAAATTATAATATTTAATTAAACAAAACACTTAAGGCCTATAACAATATAAACATGACTTATGATAAATTAAGCAATCAACACAATCAACCCAACACTTAATAAAATTTAAGACATATTAATTAAATAAAGGATATCAACAATAATAGTATTCATCATAATAACAACAAGAATCTAAAAGAGAGAAAAGGGATTAGAATCAAATCCAACAATTCTCAAGAACTGCTATCGCGTTCTTCGTCATTCTTGCCCATTGGTCTCTGATGAACACCCGAATGAAGCTACTCCAAGGCTGAAGAACACTCTCTCTCAAGAGGGGGAAATCGGCAAGGGAATGGAGGAAAAATGAAAGGGAAAGGCTTGAGAGAAAATGAGAGAAAGAAGAGAAGTGTTGGTGAATGAGTGATGAAAATGGGTAGCTTAGGGGGTTTATTTATAGGTGGGAGTTGGAGTCTACTTTTAGCAAAATAATTTCAGCCATTCACTCCCCATGGCTGGCCACCCTTGGTGCAAGTTTGACTAGTTCAAACTTTGCTTAAATTGGCTTAGGGAAAATCCAAAAAGTGGAGGGGTTTGAATGGGATTTGAGAGAACTTTGAAGGCTGTTTTGCAACTATGCAAAATAAGCTAAAATAGTTGATTGGGTTAGGCATTTTGATGGCATTGGGCTTGTCCAATTCATGGTGGTTTAGTCCTTCATTTTATGCATATCGGGCCACTTCACTTCAGGCTTTATAATTTAATTTCTAACCCAATTAAATTAAATGAAAAATATAATTATAAAGTATAATAATGCTCATAATTTGGACCATCATTTGCTGGAAAATTAATAAGCTTTTCCCTTGGTTCACTTGGTGTAAAACTTTCCCCAATGGTTTAGGCCATCTCTAGTGTTTGTCGAGTCGATTTTCATCATTTGTGCAAAATTATTGAAAATACATCAAATTCATGCTTAATTATTATAAAAATAATTAAAAATCAATTTGTTTGTAAATTAAGTACAAATTAATTATTTTATAATTAAATCATATTTTTCGACAAAAATTACTAAGAATTTGCATGAATTTGAGCTAAAAAGGTCATGAAAAAGTCTATATATTTTCATGTTTCCAACTAGCCTTCAAAAAATGATTCCAGATTTGATATTCTGGTTTCAGAGAGCTCCTATTAATGGCATAGCAGTCCTATTTGGACACTATCCATTCTGTTCCAGGCACACACAAATCCAATAGCATTGTCTTCATACCTTACTCAATAAGGGTCTCCATGAATGGCGTGTGCTCGTCATTAGTGTTCGTCAGGCAGTAATGGGTGTTGATGACATCTTCAGCAAACAAGATCGACTTGCCCCTCAAGTGTACAAAGGCATTTTCTAGAGTTGTGATGTGAGCATAATACTTGAGCACCATCTTTGTATACACATCATCAGGGTGAAGGAAAAAGACCTCCCATCGATGCGTGCATATCACAAACATGACCTCTTCTCCATATTTGGTTGCTTCGTATTGAACAAAAACCCCTTCTCCAACCATAGTTCTTGTTTGCTGAAATTTTATTGACCTTATCCTTAGCAGTTTTGCTGAAGAAGGTTCGGGCTAGCAAAGATGGGTTGCTTGGCATTTTTCTTGACATGGTTTAGAGGTTTTTGAAAAATAAAAATGGAGCCTTTTTAGTATGAGAGTTAAGAAGACAAAGGTTTTGAAATTGCTGATAAAGTAAAAAATTTTCAACAACCTAGGTCTAATTAGAGGGTAGGGTATAGACAGCTGTCCAAGTCATGATGGCTAAAAAATTAGAGGCGATGGTGGTGCAGTAGAGCAATAATTTTGAGCGCATGGGGAAGGATGAAAACTTGATTTGGCCCTTAAGCGTTTTCCTTCCACGTAAGCAGTCCATTGGTGTCCGTGCATTCGTAAGGAGAACATTCTTCTTCTCGTGCGACCCTTGCATATACCAGCACACATTTAACACGTTTTCAACTAAAAGAAAACTTAACAAATCGAATAAGACAAAAGACAAAATCACCTAAAATAAAATCACATGCAATAAAAGAAAATTAAAAAGAAAAAGAAAATTCTAGCAATTTTGAAAAGGTTTAAAATAAGCGTCCCTATGCACTGCAGTTCTTCCTTCAAATTTTATTCCGTGCCTTAGTGTTTTAATAGGATTCTGAATAAAATCATGAGAAAGTTCACAAGAAATTTTAAAAGGTTTAGACTAATATAAATTGGGTTTATCTCTGAACAACTCTGAGTCAGATAAAGAAACTCGTTGTCTAGGTTCAAATTGCCATGACAAAATTTCTTTGCCAGGGTATTTTTTTTATCTTTAGCTTATTGACCTCATTAGTTTCACGGCATTGTGCTTTTTTCTCATTTAGAATGTCTATGAGCTTAATATCATGACATTCCTCCTTAACATCAGAATTCTTCACAGCATCAAACACATTGAACGTTACTTGCAGAACATTGACCCTCATCACGAGTTCCCCTTTTTGTAAATCAATAAGAGTTCTTCACTTAACAAGGAAAGGTCTCCCCAAAATATGGGTACTTCATTGTCAGCTTTACAATCTAGAATGATAAAATCAGTAGGAAAAATAAATTGGACTACACTTACCAAAACATCTTCGATTGTTCCTTCAGGATGTGCTGATCGCGTGATCGGCCTATAAACGACATAACATTTATATGCAAGCGGACACTCGTCGATGCAAGTATAGTTGATAAATTTGTTCTATCGGATATTGATCCCACGAGGATAGAGTTCTTGATGTTCAATTCTCAAAGCAACTAAAGCTAAAATTAGAGAAAATGCTAGTAAGGATGTCAACGCAATTAAATCAGATCTGCACAACTAAGTTAGTCAAAGTTGTCAATGTAATGATAAAGATAAAATGTCAGAGTAAAATAAATGTCAGAGCAACTGAAATTAAAATAAATTGTTTTTGATATTTTGAGAATTTAAATGCAAAAAAAAAGTAAAAGTGTGATCAATGCGAAGAATGGAGTGGTTCACTGACTTAACTAAGTAGCAACGCTGGATGCGTCAACAAGGTATTTTATAAATGAATTGTCACAACAATAAAGTTCCAATGAAATCATACCAATAATAATTCACTGTTTAACCAAGACTCAATCGCCCACATTTACCCCACCTTCCAGTGTTGGCAATGCCTTACACTCAAGAACAAGTGACTAGAATTCCTCCTAGCCTTAAGCAACTCCCACTGACTTGCTTGTTAACCTAACTTGTCACCATAATTTCCAGTGTAGGTAGACTGCAATTACACTTCCGTGGTCAAAACAGTTAAGTCTAAGGGAAAATAGATAAGAAGAATTAAATATGAATCAAAGTAATCTAACATTGAAAGATATTTCCATATACAATCAACTGTCAATAAGAATTCATCAGCATTAAGAGAGGGATTAACAAATAATTGAAAGTATACTATTCTTAGGCTACTAGGATTATTCCTTAACCGCTCCTCTTGTATCGCATCTAGCACTCCTCGTCAAAAGTTATCGTACACCTGCTCGATCATCTCACCGGACTCCCAAACCAAGCTTCAAAGCTTTAGAGAATTTATAGAATTAATTTCTTCACCTCTTGATACATCTTTCCTTCTTCTCTCCTTTATTTATAAGCTTTGGGAATTGTAGATCTCATCTCCTCTCAGATCCAACTCCTTTTGCAGCTGCCAAAGTTTGTTAAAATCCAGCTGTGCACTTACACAAATCTGGTATGTTCTTCATGAATCTGCAGGTTGTCGCGACATCGCTGGGCTCAATCTGTAATCTTTAATTGCGGTGGCAACGAGTTATTCTCCTGCGTTGGTGCTTCCAGATGTGATTGCAACGTGAATTCACTCATATAAAGTAGATGTTTCCATGTGATGACATTTCTGGTTGCGATTCCAAGCTAAACTTGTTGCTGCATCTTTGAACTCTTTCTAGCATCATTCTTTTGAGATGGATCCCTACGCTGACAATTTCAAACGTAATACATATGTTGCATATGGCGACATTAGTGCACAAAAGAGATACAATAACGAGAATTTAAGCCACATAACATTGAGTTAGAAAATGTGAATACTAATTATGAAATGACTATCATGCATGCTAAATATAATACAAAAGGGACAGTTAATACATAAATTTAGGAAGAAAATAGGTGTCATTTCTAATGCTATCACACCCCCAAACTTGAGTTTTTACTTGTCCTCAAGTAAGTAAAAGTAAATAAAATCACAATCAAAATTTTCATCACAATTATCATTCTAGCAACTTAAGTTTTCTAGAATCCTGATGTATAAATTGCATTCATATGACAATAATGCGCCGACAATTTATAGATATGAAAAATCAAGACTGCAACTTCACTAATGTTAGCATCATTATTTGAATCTCAACCTTTCTTAACCAATATAGTATTTATTGCAACATTTTTCTCCTTTTCTCTTCTTCTTTGTTTTCTTTTTCTTCTTTTATATTTTTGTACGTGACTGAGAGATGTCATTGCATTACTCTACCTTTGTTCCTAGGTAGTAACAATGGGGTGCAACAAACCCCCAGGAAGTATGTAATCGCGCCGACACACACTCTTGCAGTGACAGCCTTCGGGTAGATAATTTTTATAACACATGGAGTGGAGTGCTCTCCCTTGATAAGTCACAATGCACTCACATTGGAGTGTCTTTTATTAGTACAATATCGCTGCAATTGGTAAGTTAATTCAAGATTCAAAGATTGATACTACCCATTCATTACTCATGCAATTCCAATCATTCATTCAAAAATAGAAGGACTCAATATTCATTCACAATCATCCAATTCACATATCAGCATTTCAAACAATTCAAGATTTACGTATAAAAGAAAAATTATGATAACATTTTTGTTGAAATTTCGCATACTTTTATTGACCTAAAGACATAAATAAATTTTAAAATATGTGGGTGCAATTGCATTTCCATTTCACACAAGATCCCCCCAAACTTAATGTCTGCATTGTCCCCAATGCACTAACAATATTATACAAATTAAAATGGAAATGCAACTACAATGCAGATAAACTAACATGAAAAATGCAATGACAAATAACAACGCAATGGCAATGGGATGCATGCAACTAACTATTAAAAAGTAAACTAACTCATTATGTGGCAGCTGCTGAAGTGGCTGCTTTGGCTTTCTTCTTCTTCTTCTTTGGGCGCTCCTCTTCTGCTTTGCGCCTCTTTTTCTTGTCTTTCCTTTTTTACTTTTTGTCCTTGGAATCAACCGGAGCAACGGATTGCTCCTCCACAGTCGGTTGAGTGGAGGCCTCATCGACAGTCACATCAGATGGATGAACTTCAGCAAGCGGTGCTACATAAGGCACAATGGCCAAGTTAAGATCCTCAGCACTGCTGGTGACTGCTTCAGCCTGGCTCGTTTCAAGTGGAGCCAAGTTTTCAACAGATGCCCCCACACAAGTAGTTAAGTTGATAAATTCTTCCTTAAAATTTGTCAGGGCATCTTCCTTCTCGTCATTCTTTTCCTCTTTTTCCTTCTCTTCTTTAATTTCCTTCTTCTCCTCAAACTTTTCCTTCTCAGCTGTGTCTGGTTCAACGCCTTTCTCTACTTCCAAACCCACAGATACGATCAGTGTACAAATCTCCATAGCAACAGCCTCCCTTTCTGCCATGTTAGCCCTAAGGCTATTCAAAAATTCATCCTCGAACAAGCTGGAGATGGTTCTGAAACAGTCCTCCATGGCATTGGAATGTCCCTCTTGCTCCTCATCATCGGAGATATGAATTCTTATTGGGGATGGGATAGGTTGAGGCCTACCTTCAAGAGTCGATTGCTCGAAGGACGATGGGGCTTCCCTAACAATAGGCGGGACTACAAGAAACTCTGGCATGGGATTTGGACTTAGTCTCTTCAATGTAGCGACAATAACGTTGTTCCATGCCTTTATGTATGCATAGAAGATGTTCTACTTGTAATCTATTTCGTCCAACATGCTGACAAGGCGAGCCTGACGCATATCCATGCGATCAATGATATGTTTTATTATAGCCAGCTTTTTCTCAACTTGAGGGTTTGTGGAATATGTTGTCGGTGCATACTTTGAACAAGTATGACTTGTTCCAATGATACTTCACAGCGTAACGCATAAATTTGGTCTTCTTGTGACCTGTTACACTCAAAGGTAGCTTACCACAAACTAAATAATTGACAACATCAGCATACCATGAAGATGCATCGACATAAAATAATTGCTCATCTGGCAATGCATCGACAATGCGTGACTGATTGCCATTTTCACTTCCAGATTCCACATGGGATAAGTGGTTTGCTACTTGATTCTCGGATCCTTTCCTATCTCTAATTTCAATAGCAAACTCTTGTAAGAGTAGGATCCATCTGATCAATCTCAGTTTCGTATCTTTCTTTGCAAAAAGGTATTTTAACGCAGAATGATATGTGTACACTGTAATTTTTGAGCCGACTAAGTATGAACGGAACCTGTCAAACGCAAAAACTACTGCACAGCTGCTACAATAAAATCACTCACGTCACACATTAATTCAAATGGTTGTGTCCAATCTGGTGCGACGACAATTAGAGCTTGTACTAGCTACTTCTTTATTGTGACAAATGCATCTAGAATGCGTCATCAAACACAAACTTTTTATTTTGCTCTAGCAACGAGCATAGTGGTTTGGCAATCTTGGAAAAATCTCGAATAAATCTCCTATAAAAACTAACGTGACCAAGAAAGCTTCTTATTCCTTTGACATTCGTGGGTGGTGGTAATTTCTCAATGATTTCTACCTTTTCTTTGTCTACTTCAATGCCTTGACATGATATTCGATGGCCAAGGACAATGCCTTCAGTTGCCATCAAATGGCATTTTTCCCAGTTCAGCACTAGATTTGTGTCCTTGCATCTTTTCAATAGTTTTGCCAAGTTGTTGACGCATTGGTCAAAATTCTGCCCATACATAGAGAAATTGTCCATGACTACTTCTAATGAATCTTCAATCATGTCCGAGAAGATAGCCATCATACATCTCTAGAATGTAGTAGGTGCATTGCATAATCCAAATGGCATGTGTCAGAAGGAAAAAGTTCCAAATGGGCATGTAAACATGGTCTTTGCTTGACTTTCTAGCGCAATGGCAATTTGATTATATCTAGAATAGAAAGCAATAGTAGGCTTTTCCAGCTAGCTTATTCAACATCTGATCAATGAATGGTAGTGGGAAGTAATCCTTCTTTGTGGCCTCATTGAGACGACAGTAATTCATACACACTCGCCAACAAGTAGCAATACGAGTAAGGATCAGCTCGTTCTTATCATTACTCACCACTGTGATACCGCTCTTCTTGGGTACACATTGGACAGGGCTCACCCATGTGCTGTCTGAAATGGGGTAGATGATGCCCACGTCCAGCCACTTAATAATCTCCTTTTTCACTACCTCTTTCATTTTCTCATTAAGCTTTCACTTTTTCTTAATGGATTTCTTCCCTTCATACTCTAGTCTGATCTTGTGCATGCAGAAAGAGGGACTAATTCCTCTAATGTTTACAATGCTCCAAGCTATGGCTCGTTTGTGTTGCTTCAAATTTGTGATAAGTTTTTCTTCTTGACTCGCATTGAGGCTTGAGCTGACAATCACAGGTAATGTGTCATTATCACTTAGAAAGACATACATCAAATCCGTCGATAATGGCTTTAAAGCTTGGAGCTTGTTCGATTGATGGTTTAAACATAGGGATCGTCCTATTGGATAAATCCAATGACTCCAATTGCCAACTCTATTTCAATTCACAACTATTAGCCTCAGCTCTGTGGTTGCATTCAGTTAGGATATCATAGGTGGTTGTCACTAGATCTTCATCTGAAACTGCTAAATTTCGTTCATTGAATTCTTCTATAATAATTTCACCCAGCACATCAATTTGGTGATATTGCTTCTTACTTTTTGATAAAGATGCTTAGAACACAATAAAAGTGACATGCTCGTCATTATGATGCGCCCTTGAAAACATCAATAAGTGTGTGTCCCATTGCTAAGAATGGGCGTCCCAAGATGATTGGCGCACCTGATCTCGTCTGAAACGTCATAGCAATTGTGCAAGCGTACACACGTCGATGCAAGTATAGTTGATAGAAAATTCTATCGGATATCGATCACACAAGGAAATGGGTTCTTGATGTTAACTGTTGGAGCAATTAATACTAAAAATGAGTAAAATGTGATTAAGGATGTCAGTGCAATTACGTTAAATCTACACACTAAAATAGTTAATATTATCAATGCAATCAGAGTTAAAGGTCAGAGGTTAAATGTCAATGTACTGAAAGTAAATCAAATGTGTTGAGGGTTAAGTAATGAATATTTAAATGCATGAAATGTAAAAGTGATCAAGTGTAAAAGGGTAGGAATGGTTCATTGATTCTGCAAAGTTGCAATGCTGAATGCGTCGACAAGGTAAAGTTTAAATGAATTGTTGCAGCAATAAATCTCTCTTGAGTTCTTACCAACAACAGCTTTCTATTTAATCCAAACATAAACACCCACAACCACTCCACCTCTCCGTGTAAGCAATGTTGTGCATCCAAGAACAAGTGACTAGAATCTTTCCAATCCCAAGCAGCTCTCGCCTAACTATTTGTTAACCTAACTTGTCACCGCATCTCTCGATGTCGACAGACTGCAATTTCACTCTCGTGCTTAAAGCGGTTAGATCTAAGAATAAATAGATAAGCGGTATTAAATAAGAGTCAAAATAATCTAACACCAAAAGATACTCCTATATTCATTTAATGTCATTAGAATTCATCATCATCAAAAGAGAAATTAAAGAGTACAATTGAAGCTTACTATCTCTAGACTACTAAGACTACTTCTTAATCACTCCTCTTGCCCAAAACAAAGCACCTCTCATCAGAGGATTCTGCAAACTTGCTTCATCAGCTTCCCAATTCCCAGCTCAAATCTCAAAATCACACAGAATTTGTAAAATTTAATCCCTTAGCTCTTGATGATTTCTTCATTCTTTGTTCATCTATTTATAGGCTTCAAAATGTTGCAGGGTTCAGCCTTCAATCCCAGATCCAGATCTAGATTTTGCAGATGTCAAAGTTAGTTAGAGTATAGCTGTGCACTCACGTAGATTGAATGTTCTCTTCAAAGATCTGCAAGATGTCACTGCACTACAGGGCGCAATCTGAGATTGTAATTGCAATGACATATGTGATGTTCCTGTGCTGGTGCTTCCAGATGTAAATTTGGCCTGAGTTTACTCATTCGAGGTTCAGGTTTTATACGATGACATCCTTGTCGCATTTCCAAGCTGATCTTGTGGCTGCATTCTCCCAATATCAATCTTCTGGGCTGAGTTCCTGCGCTGACAATTCTAAGGTGCAATATATCTGCTACTTGCGTCGACATTAGAAAAAAAATAGATAAAAAGCAACAAGAATTTAAACTAACTAGTAATGAGTTGAAAAATTTAAAAAGTAAGTATGAAATGCTCAAGATGCATGCTAAATGAGATACAAAAGAGACAATTAAAACACTAAATTAGGTAGAAAATATATGTCATTTGTAATACCATGACACCCCCAAACTTGAGTTTTTACTTGTCCTCAAGTAAACGAAAATTAACAAAATCACAAGCAGAAATGTCACCGCAATCATTAGTCATACGACTTGAATTCTCTGAAGTCCTAATGTACAAATTGTATTCATATGATAGAATAATGTGCCGACAATTTATAAGCATGAATAATTAAAAATTGCAACTTCATAAATGTTAGTGACATGCATTGAATCCTAATCTTCATTGAACCAATACAACATTTATCAAAAATTTCCTTTTTTTCTTTTCTTTTCTCATTTGGTTTCTTTTTCAAATGACTGAGAGATGTCATTGCATTTCTCTACCTTTGTTGCTGGGCAGTAACGATGGGGTGCAACAAACCCTCAAGAGGTATGTAATTGCGTCGACATACACTCTTATAGTGACAGCCTTTGGCTTTATGTTTTTTCTAAACCTACAGCGGAGTGTTCTCCCTTGGAAAGTCATAATGCACTCACATTAGAGTGCCTTTTATTCATATAATATCGTCGCAACTGGTCAGTTAGCTCAAGATTCAAACATCAACACTATCATTTCATTACTGAAGCAATTCTAATCATTCATTCAAAAATAGCAGACTCATCATTCATTCATATTCATCCAATTTCCTCATTATCATCCAAACAATTCAAGAATTACGCATAAAAATAAAAATTGTAGGCACATTTCTGTTGAAATTTTGTCAATCTTATTAACTAAAGAAACAAGTAGAATTCAAATGTGTGGGTGTAATTGCATTTCCATTTCATATTATCTCCCCCAGACTTAATGTTTGCATTATCCCCAATGCACTAATAATATGTATACAAAAATAATGGAAATGCAACTACAATGCAATTAACTAACCAAAAGGAATGCAGTGATAATAACAATGCATGAAAATTAACTAAAAAGAAATGTACTAACTTACTCATCAGCAGCCGATGCAGAGGTTGCCTTTGTTTTCCTTTTCTTCTTCTTTGGGCTCTCACCCTCATCATGGTGCTTCTTCTTCTTCTTATCCTTGCACTTTTTTCTCTTTTTATCCTTTGTGCGAACCGGTTCGGTGGATTGCTCCTCCTCAATAGGTTGGGTGGCGACCTCATCGATTGTCACCTCTGATGGGTGGATTTCTAGAAGCGGGGCCACATAAGGCATGATAGAAAGAGGATTCAGTTCCTCAATCTCGCTGGTAATAACCTCAGCCTGGCTCGTAGCAGGTTGAGCCTCATCAGAGCTGGATGCCCTCACACTCTCTGGTGTGCTGACAACATCTTTAACGATCATTGTCGGGGCATCTATTTCTTTCTCTTCCTGTACCTCGGTAGGGTCCTTCTCTTCATTCTCATCTTTCTTCTCTTCTTCTTCTTGTTCCTTCAGCTGATCATCTCCCTTGTCTGCACCTTTAGCCACATCTGCTTTGGTTCATTTAAACCAATGTTAGCGCATTCCACTACGTCGACACTGTTATCTACAACAGCCTCCCGTTCAGTCATATTTGCTCCAAGGCTGTTGAAGAACTCATCCTCGAACAGATTGGCCAAGGTGCGATAGTAGTTGTCATCTCCTTTGAGTGCCCTTCTTCCTTGTCATCATCCGAAATGTGAATTCGTGTTAGCACAGGGGTAGGTCTACCATCAGGGGTAGGTTGATCGGATGATGAGCATTGCATCGGTCGGAATATGGATGGAAAGGTTGGAAAGTCTGGCAATGGAGTGGGGCTGATTTGGTGTAGTGCTGCGATAATAGCCTCATTCTAGGCCTTTGTGTAAGCATAAAATTTATGCAGTCGAAAATCCATATCCTCCAATATGTCACCAGTGTAAATTGAACGAATGTCGATGCGATCCAGGTGTACTTCCATTAAAGTAAACTTTTTCGCCACTTGTGACTCTGTCGGTGCATCGGTTTAGTTAGCCTTCATTTTACCCTTGCTTCTATCCTTTTTCTTGAAGGCTTCCTTGGCCACTGGTGTCTCTTGGCCACGTGTCATCAGTTCAACGAAAATGTCATTGATCGGGCCTTTATTGGCTAAGACCTCCTCACCATCCTTGGCACAAACCCTTCAGTTTACACAGCAGCATAATTAGAGAAGGGAATGGGAGTATACCAGTTTGCTTGCCAGCTGCCTCTGCGATCTGGGCATGAATAATCTCACTGATGTCAATGTGTCGGTGGTGTAAGATCGAATGTAAGAGACGCATATAAGAGACACATACGGTCTAATATCATCTTAGTGCTATGTGTTGAAGGCATGGTTAGACTATTGATGAAAAGAAACCAAACTTTACTAAAGGTTATAAGGTATCGTCTGTGCATGGTGTAGTTATGGAACCCATTTCTAGTCCAAGTAGCTCCATCAACACATAAGTCCTACATCATCTAAGCCATATAGTCATCATCCAATCGATGCATAAATGGTGCATGGTCATCCACTCGCTCGGGAATCCTCAATATCACGTTTATCTAAGTAGCTCTACATGGAATGAGCCCCTCCCAGACAAAAAGATACTCTTGCTCTAGATCCACCAAGTTGGCATAGAACTCCCTGACTAGTGTAAGAGAATAACTAGAGGGATGTTTGCAGAAGAACTCACAACCAAGGTGGCGATAGTGCGGACAACATGCTTTCATATAGTCCGATGTGAAGAAAGTTGTAGACCTTGTTTAGGGTGGAGGTTTCTTTTCAGCATTGTATTTTGGTAGCAGTTTTTGGCCGCAGTCTTCAAAAATAAAATTGGGCCTATAAAAGGAGGTGGTGGTGTGGTCGGAGTGCCAGTAGAAGTTGTCGGGGTTTTCTTGGAAGGTGTTTTTGAAGGGTTTTTCAAGGCACGGGTTTTAAACATTGTAATGGAAGAAGGAAGTTAGAAAACGTTACAAAAAAATGATTTCTCTGTGAATGGAAAAGAAAATATAGAGGGGATGAAGAAGAAGAGTTGTAGCAACAATGGAAGATGTGAGGAGAAAAGAAAACTGCAGGAGAGAGGTTTTACAACCTAGGCGTGATGATTGAAAGAATTACGGGGAAACGTTGCGTCTGCAGTCATTAATTGCTAGGCTGCAGATTATACTATTTCATTTGATCGAACGGTTAGGAGAGAAGAGAAATCAATCGGTGCGATTCTTGCTATAAAAACAATGCTGACTCATCACAAAATGCATTGACAATTCATGCTTCAATGCTTCGACAAAAAGATGATTTTTATTTCTGCAAAAGAATTTGAAACAACACAAGTAAAATTAAAATAATTGAAAGTAAATAGAGAAATGCATTGACATTATTTAAATGTGACCAGGTAGACAGCTTCGTTTAGTTCTCTATCGTCTGGGCTCACATAATGCTTAAGACGTTGGCCATTTACTTTAAATTGTTGTTCATCCTTTAAATTTTTTATTGTCACCACACCGCTCTAGAATGCCTCGACAACTTTGAAAGGGCCTAACCATCTTGATCTCAATTTCCTTGGATGCAATTTTAAACGTGAGTTAAATAAAAGCACTAACTGACCAGGGTGAAACAGTCGACGCAAAATGATGTTGTCATGCCATCTCTTTGTCTTTTCCTTTTATATTACGGCATTCTCAAAAGCATGGCGTCAGATTTCTTCTAGATCCATGATGTCCAACAATCTTTTCTTTCCAGCAGCATCATAATCCATATTCACCTGCTTGATTGCCCACATAGCCTTATGTTCAAGCTCAATTGGCAAGTGACAAGACTTACCAAACACTAGTTGATACGGCGACATTACCAACAGGGTCTTGTATGCAGTGCGAAGTGCCCACAATGCATCATGTAACCGCAAAGACCAATCCTTTCTAGATGGATTAACCACCTTCTCAAGTATGCCTTTAATTTGGCGATTGGATACTTCGGCTTGACCATTGGTTAGTGGGTGATACGTAGTAGCGATACGATGCTTCACACCATATCTTTCTAATGCAGTTGCCACTTAGTTATTATAAAAATGAGTCCCTTGGTCACTTATCAATGCTCTCGGTGTTCCAAATCTTGTAAGAATGTATGTGTGAAAGAACTTCAACACCGTCCGAGCGTCATCCTTTGGCACTGCAATTGCCTCGATCCATTTCAGGACATAGTTAATAGCCACTAAGATATACACATTTCCAAAAGAGCTTGGGAATGGTCCCATAAAGTCTATACCCCAGACATCAAAGAGCACTACCTCTATTATAAGTTGTTGGAGCATCTCATTATGTCGAGATACGGAACCAGTGCGTTGACATCGATCACATTGTTGTGCGAAGTTGTGGGCGTCTCGAAACAACGTGGGCCAATAAAATCTTGATTGTAGGACCTTAGCAGCAGTCCTTGGGCCACCAAAATGTCCTCCATAAGGAACATCATGGCAATGTCATAGGATTGAAATCATTTCTTCTTCAGGTACACAGCGACGAATGATGTTGTTGTCACATACCTTGAATAGGTATGGCTCGTTCCAATTATATTTTGTAGCATCACATATGAACCTAATCTTCTTGTGACCAGTATAACTCATGGGTAGCTTTTCACACACAAGGTAATTGACAATATCGGCATACCAGGGCAATGCGTCGACAAAAAATAATTGCTCATCTGGATATGCTTTGACAATTTGGGACATCTGCCCATCTTTACTTCCAACTTCTAGTCGAGACAAGTGGTCAGCTACTTGATTCTCAGATCCTTTCTTATCTCTGATTTCAATGTCAAATTCTTGAAGGAGTAGGATCCATCTGATAAGTCTAGGTTTGGAATCTTTTTTTGTGAAAAGGTACCTCAATGCTGAGTGGTCCGTGTAAACTATAGTCTTTGCACCGACAAGATAGGAATGAAACTTGTCAAATGCGAAGACTACTACTAGAAACTCCTTCTTAGTGGTAGTGTAATTCACTTGCGCTTCAGTCAAAGTTTTACTAGCATAGTAAATAAAATGAAATACCTTCTCTTTTCTTTGGCCTAGTACAGCTCCCACAACAAAATCATTGGCGTCACACATTAGTTCAAACGGTTGCATCCAGTCCGATGCAAAGATAATTGGGGCTTGTACTAGCTGCTTCTTTATTGTCATGAATGCGTCCAAATAGTTGCCATCAAACACAAACTTTTTATTTTGCTCCAGCAATGAGCATAATGGTTTAGCTATCTTAGAAAAATCTCGGATGAAACTTCTATAAAAGCCAACATGTCCAAGAAAGCTTCTTATTGCTTTGACGTTGGTGGGTGCTGGTAGTTTTTCGATGATTTCTACCTTTGCTTTATCAACCTTAATTCCCTAACAAGATATCCGATGTTCGAGGACAATGCCTTCAATTGCCATGAAGTGGCATTTCTCCCAATTCAGAACTAGATTTGTGTCCTCGCATCTCATCAAGACTCTTGCCAGATTATCAGCGCATTGGTTGAAATTCTGTCCATAAATAGAGAAATCATCCATGAATACTTCTAAGGAATCCTCGATCATGTCTGAGAAAATTGCCATCATACATCTTTGGAATGTAGTTGGCGTATTACACAACCCAAATGGCATACGATGGAAAGCAAATGTTCCAAAAGGGCATGTGAACGTGGGTTTTGTTTAATCTTCCGGTGTAATGGCAATTTGGTTGTATTCAGAATAGCCATCTAAGAAGCAATAATAGGCTTTACCAGCTAGCCTATCCATCATCTGGTCAATGAAAGGTAGTGGGAAATGGTCCTTCTTTGTGGCTGCATTTAGTCAACGGTAATCCATGCATACTCGCCAGTAGTCGCAATGCGAGTAGGGATCAACTCGTTTTTGTCGTTGGTCACAACTATGAAACCACTCTTCTTAGGGACACATTGAACAGGGCTTACCCAATCACTATCGAAAATAAGGTAAATGATGCCTGCATCTAACCATTTGATAATTTCCTTCTTCATTACTTCTTTCATCTTTTCATTAAGTCGTCTTTGTTGCTCAATTGATTGCTTGTTTTCATCTTTCAGCCTAATTTTGTGCATTCAAAAAGAGGGACTGATACCTCTGATATCAGTAATGCTCTAGGCTATAGCTTTTTTTGCTCTTTCAAAATGGCAATGAGCTTATCTTCCTGAGTTGTGTCGAGGAATGCGTTGACAATAACATGTAATGTCTCGTTGTCACCAAGAAAGACATATTTTAAATGTGTTGGAAATGGCTTCATCTCCAATGTAGGAGCTTGTTCAATAGATGGTTTAAACACTGGGATTATCCTGTTAGACAAATCCAAAGACTCCAATTGCCAATTTATCTCAACTCACAATTGTTAACCTCCTCTTTATCGACACAGTCATCTAGGATTTCATCGGTGAATGTCGCGCATCTTCATTTGATATTGCTGAACTCCTTGCATTGAATTCTTCTAAAATGATTTCATCCAGCACGTCGATGTGGTGACATTGCTCTTTAATTCTGGATGGAGATGCCTCAAACACACTGAAGGTCACATGCTCGTCGTTATGATGCATGACAAGTTCTCTTTTAAAAACATCGATAAGCGTGCGTCTCATGCCAGAAATGGTCGCCCCAAGATAATGGGCACCTCTTTATCTGTTTCGCAGTCTAGGATAATGAAATTAGTAGGGAACATGAGTTTATCTACTTGGATAAGGATGTCTTTAATTTGGCCTTTAGGTTGCGCTAAGGATCTGTCACAAGTTGTAATATCATTGCGGTGGGCTTCATCGAACCTATTCGTAACTTCTTAAAAGTAGACAAAGGCATAAGGTTAATACTTACTCCCAAATCACATAAAGTCTTACCTAAATAATGATTCCCAATGGAGCATGGGATTGTGAAGCTGCCAAGGTCTTTCATCTTGGTTGGAAACTTATTCGTAAGCACAGTGCTGCACCCCTCTGTGAGCATAATCATCTCAATTTCAGACAATTTCTGTTTCTTTGATAATAATTCTTTCATAAATTTCTCATAGTTGGGTATCTGCATAAGAGCATCAACAAGAGGTATGTTACTATGCAATTGTTTCAAAGTAGAAACAAACTTTTGATACTCTTTACCATGGATTTTCTCTTTAAATCTTTGAGGAAATGGCAAAGGTATTGTAACATTGGGTTGTTGTGGAAAATTCGGTGGTGTTGACATTGGCTGTTGCGTTGACAACTTAGCTTGGCAAACTGCAGGTGTAGATGGCACTATAGTTGGTTCCTCTTCATTTTCTTTTGCTTAACTTCCTTCACCTGTATCCTCCTCTTGTTGTTGTGGTTCAAATGCGTCGACATGGTCTTGATTAGAACTACTTGGTTCAACCATTTGCTTCCCACTTCTCAGAGTGATTACTTTGCAATGCTCCTTCCCCTCTGTGTTAGATTCTCAGTGTCACTAGGAAAAGTGCTTAGTGCTCTTGTGATGAGATTAGAAGCCAACTATCCTAGTTGGGCTTTCAATGCTTGAATGGAAAAAGAGTTGCCTTGCACTATTACTTCAGTTCGTGTGATATGCTCGCACATCAATGCCTCAAGAGCAACCATAGGATCTGACTTAGGTTTAAAAAATTGCTACAGTTGATGTTGATGATGTTGTCCTTGCATATGTGGTAGCACAGACTGTTGTGGCTATAATCGAGATTGTGGTTTCATCTGACTATGTGACTGCATCTATTCAGATCGAGAATTTACCTACGAATTTTGATTATAATTCTACTGTGGATTGCTATTGTAACTCCATTGTCTATAACCCCCTTGATTTGAGGAATTTCCATATCTGAATGTGGAAGCATTTTGATTCCCCAAGGTTGTTGAAATCGGTTATTATATGAGTTACTAAATGAACTTCCCTTGATGTTGTTAACATAGAAAGCATTTTCTGCTTGTTGTGGGCAGTCCTCATAACTATGATTGTCGCCGCAAATTTCACAAGAAAATATCAGCGCATCTAATTGCTGGGCCACTTGAATAGAAGCAACGTCATTTGTTCCCTTCATATTCTTTATGATATTGGCCAATGAGGAAACCTGTGCTGACAAAGCAGAAATAGCATCTAACCCAAGAACTCCAGGGTTATTTTTTACCTGTGCAAAAAGAGAGATTGAATATTAGTAGTCATTTTGAGCAATTCTCTCTAGAATTCTTACAACTCCATTGTATGTACAATCCAACAAGGGACCATTAGCATATGCGTCGACAAGGTTCCTTGTCTGAGCATTCAAACCATTGTAAAAAATTTCTATTTAGGTCTCTTGCTGAATACCATGCATTGGGAAGTGTCGAAGTAATGTTTTGTAACGCTTCCATGTTGTATGTAAATTCTCATCATCTAGCTAATGATATGCAGTAATATCATTTTGCAACCTTGCGTTCATTATTGATGGATTGAAACACAAAATAAACTGCGTTGCTAACGCATTCCAAGATGTAATTGATCTTGCCGGCAATCCCAAGAACCATGTTCTCGCTTTACCCTGCAACGAATAAGGAAATAATTGCATTTTCAAGGCATCATCAGGGACACCATGTTGACGATAGGATGCACAAATAAACAAAAATGATTTAAAATGTTCTCTTGCGTCTTCATGAGGAAAACCAGAATATTGCCCGTTAGAATTTAACATCTGAAACATCACCTGTTTTAGCTCAAAATTTCCAGATTGAATAGTTGGTCTCACAACCCCTGGTTGTAAATCATCAAGTATGGGCACAACAAAATCTCTTATTGTCCTATTTTGTACTTGTTCTTCTTGTGGACCTAGTGGTGGTATATCATTAACAATTTGTGGTAGCACTGGAGGAACTTCATTTTGTGGCAGCAATGGTCGTAAATTATTGTTGTTGTTATTACCTGTCATTTTCCTTTGTTCTTGCCTTCTCTTCCTAAGTGTCCTCTTAAGCTCTTGATCAAAGCTCACATGTCCTTAGGATTTCTCCTTGTGGACATGCAACACTTATAAAACTGAAAAAGAAGATAATAGAAAATAAATAGATCAGTAGAGATTAAAAGTTAAGTAAGTAGAATTAATTGCAACTACAAAATTAAACATCAAACAAACGCCAATTTCCTCGACAATGGCGCCAAAACTTGATCGCGTCTGAAACGTCACAACGATTGTGCAAGCGTACACACGTCGATGCAAGTATAGTTGATAGACAATTCCATTGAAATATCGATCCCACGAGGAAATGGGTTCTTGATATTAACTGTCGGAGTAATTAATACTAAAAATGAGTAAAATGTGAGTAAGGATGTTAGTGCAATTACGTTAAATCTAAACACTAAAATAGTTAATATTGTTAATGCAATCAAAGTTTAATGTCAAAGGTTAAATGTTAATGTACTGAAAGTAAATCATATGTGTTGAGTGTTGAGTAATGAATATTTAAATGCATGAAATGTAAAAGTGATCAAGTGTAAAAGGGTAGGAATGGTTCACTGATTCTGCAAAGTTGCAATGCTGAATGCGTCGACAAGGTAAAGTTTAGATGAATTGTTGCAGTAATAAATCTCTCTTAAGTTCTTACCAACAATAGCTTTCTATTTAATCCAGACATAAACACCCACAATCACTCCACCTCTCGGTGTAAGCAATGTTGCATATCCAAGAACAAGTGACTAGAATCTTTCCAATCCCAAGCAGCTCTCGCCTAACTTACTTGTTAACCTAACTTGTCACCGCATCTCTCGAAGTTGGTAGACTGGAATTTCACTCTCGTGCTTAAAGCGGTTAGATCCAAGTATAAACAGATAAACAGTATTAAATAAGAGTCAAAATAATCTAACACCAAAAGGTACTCTCATATTCATTTGATGTCATTAGAATTCATCATCGTCAAAAGAGAAATTAAAGAGTACAATCGAAGCTTACTATCTCTTGACTACTCCTTAATCACTCCTCTTGCCCAGCACAAAGCACCTCTCCTCAGAAGTTGCTGTAGACTTGCTTCATCAGCTTTGCAATTCCCATCTCAAATCTCAAAATCACAAAAAATTTGTAGAATTTAATCCCTTAGCTCTTGATGATTTTTTCATTCTTTGTTCTTCTATTTATAGCGTTCAAAATGTTGTAGGGTTCAGCCTTCATTCCCAGATCTAGATCTAGATATTGCAGCTGTCAAAGTTAGTTAGAGTACAGTTGTGCACTCACGCAGATTTAATGTTGTCTTCAGAGATCTGCAAGATGTTGTTGCACTACAGGGTGCAATCTGAGATCATAATTGCAGTGACATCTGTGATGTTCCTACGCTGGTGCTTCCAAATGTAAATTCAACTTGAGTTTACTCATTCGAGGTTCAGGGTCTATGTGATGACATCTCTGTCGCAATTCCAAGTTGATCTTGTGGCTGTATTCTCCCAATATTAATCTTCTGGGCTGAGTTCCTGCATTGACAATTCTAAGGCGCAATATATCTACTTCTTGCGTCGACATTAGTACAAAAATAGATAAAAAAAAGAACAAGAATTTAAACTAACTAGTAATGAGTTAAAAAATATAAAAAGTAAGTATGAAATGCTCAAGATGCATGCTAAATGAGATACAAAAGAGATAATTAAAACACTAAATTAGGGAGAAAATATATGCCATTTGTAATATCATCAGCACCTCCTTATCTGCTTCCAATCAAGGATGATAAAGTTGATAGGGAACACAAGCTTGTCAACTTAGACGAAGACATCCTTGATATGACCTTCAGGTTGTGCTAAAGATCTGTCTGTAAGCTGTAGTGTCATCGCTGTGGGTTTCGTAGATCTAATTCCTAACTTCCTGAATGTGGACAAAGGCATAAGGTTAATACTTGCTCCTAGATAGCATAAGGCTTTACCTAAATAATGAGTTCCAATAGAGCATGAGATTGTGAAGCTGTCAGCGTCTTTCATCTTTGGTGGCAACTTATTTGTTAGCACAACACTGCACCCCTCTGTGAGCGCAATCGTCTCGATGTCAAAAAGCTTTTTCTTTTTTGATAGTAGCTCTTTCATAAATTTCCTATAACTGGGGATCTACACAAGAGCATCCACTAGAGGTATGTTAATGTGTAAATTGCTTCAAGGTAGAGACAAACTTCTGATAATCTTTTTCATGGTCCTTCTTATTGAATCTGATAATCTTTGTGTCAGTGGGTTATTGTAAAGGATTCGGTTGCATCGACATTGGCAGTTGCGTTGACATCTTTGTTGGTTAAATTGATGGAAAATTGCACCGACAATTTATAGGTATGAATAATTAAAACTGCAACTTCACTAATGTTAGCATCATGCTTTAAATATTGAATCCTGTTAACCAATACAACATTTATTATATTATATTTTTTTTCTTTTTATCAGATTTTCTTTCTTTCTCTTTTCTTTTATGCGACTGGTGATGTCATTGCATTACTATACCCTTGTTCCTGAGCAGTAATGATATTTTCTCTAACACTTGCATTGGAGTGTTTCCCCTTTGTCTAGATATTTTCTCTAACACTTGCATTGGAGTGTTTCCCCTTGATAAGTCACAATGCACCCACATTGGAGTGTCTTTTATTAGTAGTTATAATCATATACATAGCTGCAGATGACAAGTTATTCCAAGATTCAAATAATGATATTACTCATTTATTACTAATGTAAAGTTAACCATTCATCCAAAAATAGAAGGACACAACATTCAATCACATTCAATTCACGCATTAGCATCTCAAATAATTCAAGAATTAAGCATTAAATGAAAATTTTGAAGTCACATTTTTCATAACTTTACATATTTTCATTAAACTGGAGGACAAATAATAGCTTAAAAATGTGGATGAAATTGCATTTCCATTCCATACACAATTACCCCCAAACTTAGAGTTTGCATTGTCCCCAATGCACTGACAATAGTAAACAAATATATACGGAAATGCAATTACAATGCAAATATGTTGACAAATAAAATGCAGTGACAATAAAAATGTGATGACAACTACATGATATGCATGAAACTAAACTAAGTACTAAAAAGTAAAGACTAACTCAGTGTGTTACAGCCGAAGATGTGGCTACCTTAGTCTTTTTCTTCTTTTTGGGGTGCTCCTCTTTGTGCTTCTTTTTATCGTTAAGCTTACGTTGCTTTTTCGTTGGTTCAACAGAGGTGGTGGATTGCTCCTCTAGATTTGGTTGATGGTGTTGCCTCCCTGATGATAGGAGAAACACTGAGAATTTTGGCAAGGATTGCTTGCTCATGTTGCATAGTGTGTTGACGATTACAGTATTACATGCCTTGGTGTAGGCATAGAATAAGTTCGGTGAGTACTCCGTGTCTTCAATTATGACGACAAGTTTAAGTTGTCACAGACTCATCCAGTCAGCCAATTGCTTAATTTCTTTAAGTTTCCTCCAAAGTTGAGGATTTGTGGGAGCATGAGGTTGCTTGTCTTTTTTCTTTGCCTTCCCTTTCTTCCTTCCTTTGTGCAACTTTTTTTACTACCAGGGTTTCTTGCCCCCTCATCATGCGCTCAACCGAGACATCATTAATGAGGCCTTTATTTTCCAAGAACTCTTCCCCTTCGTGAGGTATAACACCCCTCTGTGTACATAATTGCATGATAAGAGAGGGGAATGGTAATATACTTATTTGTTTCGCTGTAGATTATGCAATCTCTTGATGGAAAATTGCACCGACATCTATCCGACGGCCTTTAATGATGGAATGGATAAGACACATTCTATCTAAAGTGACCGTGGTGCTGTGAGTGGAGGGCAATAGGCGGCAGTTGATGAAATGGAACTAGACTTTGCTCTGGACTGTGAGGAAATGACGATGCATTGTATAATTATTAAGATTGTTTTCGGTCTAGACAGCACCATCGATGACAAATCATTTAGAAGCAAGTTAGCAGCTTCCTTTGTTAGTTGTTCCAGGAAAGCGACATGCTCATCCTCCCCCTCAGTGATGTTGTATAGGGTATTTATATGGTCAGCGTCCCATGGTACCAACCCCTCTCAGACAAAGACAAATTCTTGCTCCCTGTCAACCAGATTGGCATAAAATTCTGTGTTACCAAGGATGGCAAATACCCCTCTGGATGATCACAAAACTTCTCCCACCCCAGGTGCAAGATGGTTTTGTTGACTTGCTTTCCCAGCGTGAGTAGTGGAGATAGCTGGAATCCTTGCTATAGGTGGTAGTTCTGCTTTAATATAATGTCGTGGAAGCGGTCTTTGGCTGGTTTGGTTAAAAATAGGATTGGCTCTTTGGTTGGTGGCTGCTCGACATTATGAACCACTACCGCAGATGATTTAGCGACTAGTTTAGAAGGGGTCTTTGCTCCTCTAGTTCTAGCCATGACTATATGAAAGAAAGAGATTAAAAATTTCAAGAAATTTGAAGATTGAAGAAAAGAAAGGCTTGCAGCAACAATGGTGGATGTGGTTGTGCAGAACACCATCGGCATAATGGGGTGTTTTATAGAGGATGAAGATGAAGAGGTGTGATGCTTTCCACTATAGTGATAGGACACTGTGTTTGCATCCAATAAATGCAATGACACAGATTATCCTTTTTCCGAATCGATCTAACGGTTAGGGAACAGGGTGAATCAATCGGTGTGATTCTTTCTTGAAATGTTTCACAGTGGTGAGTCAGCAATTAAAATGTGTCGACAAGTTGTGTTTGTCTGCGTCGACAAAAAGAATAACTTTTATTCTTACAAAGAACTAAAGAAGAGAGTTAAAATAAAATAAAATACAAAAAGTAAATAAAATAAATGTGATGACATGTTAAGGAAATGTGACCAGGTTAATGGTCTCGTTCTGCTTCTAATTGTCTGGACTGAGATAGGGTTTCAATCATTGGTCATTCACCTTGAATTGGTGCCCATCATTTAAATCTTTAACTGTTATCGCACCATGAGGAAATGCTTCGAAACTTCAAATGGACCTGACCATCTGGAACACAATTTACCAGGATGCAGTTTTAAACATGAATTAAATAAAAGAACTAACTGACCTATAAAACATTATCACCGCAAGATAATGTTGTCATGCCATCGCTTCATTTTTTCTTCGTATATGGAATCATTCTCGTAAGCATTGCGCCGAATTTCCTCTAGTTCTGAAATGTCCAATAATCTCTTTTGTCCAGCAGTATCATAATTCATATTCACTTGTTTAATTGCCCACATGGCTTTATGTTCAAGTTCCAACAGCAAGTAATAAGATTTACCAAAAACTAGCTGATATGGCGACATTCTTAATGGTGTTTTGTATGTAGTGCGAAATACCCACAATGCATCATTTAGTCGTGAAGACCAATCGCGTCTAGATGGATTAACCACCTTTTCAAGAATATTTTTGATTTGCCGATTTGATACTTCAATTTGGCCATTTGTTTGTGGATGATATGTGCTTGTCATTCTATGTTTAACACCATAACGCTTTAATGCTGTCACAACTTGATTACAATGAAAATGAGTGCCTTGATCACTTATTAATGCTCTAGGTGTGCCGAATCGAGTGAGGATATATGTGTGAAAGAACTTCAACAGTTTTCGAGCATCATCTTTAGGAACAGCTATTGCTTCGATCCACTTTGAAACATAATCAACAATCAACAATAACCAGAATATACACATTTCCAAAAGAATTGGGAAATGGTCCCGTGAAATCCATTCCCCAGACATCGAAAAGCTCAACTTCCATGATAGGCTATTGTAGCATCTTGTTGCATCGAGATATATATCCAGTGCGCTATCAATTATAGCATTGTTGAACAAAATTGTGGGCATCTCGAAACAATGTTGGCCAATTAAATCCTGACTGAAGGACCTTTGCAGCAATCCTAACACCACCAAAATGACCGCCATAAGGGTGCATCATGGCAATGCTTCAGGATAGAGAGCATTTCTTCTTCAGCGACACAGCGACAAATAATATTATCTGCGCATACCTTGAATAGGTACTGCTCATTCTAATGGAACTTTACAGCATCTCGAAGAAATTTGACCTTTCGGTGACCATTTGCACTAAATGGTAGCTTTCCCACAAACCAAATAATTGACGACATCTGCATACCATGGAGATCCGTGACAAAAATAGCTCCTCATCTGGAAATGCGTCGATAATTTGTGACGTATCTCCATCTTCACTCCCAGATTCCAGAAGAGATAAATGGTCTGCTACCTGGTTTTCCAATCCTTTTCCATCTTTAATTTCAACATCAAATTCTTGTAATAATAGTATCCATCTAATCAGCCTGGGTTTGACATCCTTTTTGGCAAAAAGGTATCTCAATGTAGAGTGATCAGTATAAACTGTAACTTTTGCACCGATAAGATACGAACGAAACTTGTTGAATGCAAAAACTACTACCAGCAACTCCTTTTCTGTGGTTGTATAATTTACCTATGCTTTAATAAGAGTTTTGCTAGCATAATATATTGTATGAAATACCTTATCCTTGCGTTGTCCAAGCACAGCACCTACAGCATAGTCACTTGCATCACACAGTACTTCGAATGGTTGGGACCGGTTAAGTGCGACGACAATAGTTACCTGCACAACTGCTGCTTAATTTTAATGAATGCTTCTAGACAAGCATCATCGAACAAAAATTTTTTATTTTGCTCCAACAAGGAGCAAAAAGGTTTTGTAATTTTGGAGAAATCTTGGATGAATTGTCAATAGATTTTGGCATGGCCGAGAAAACTCCTTATTCCCTTGACATTGGTAGGTGGGAGTAGTTTTTCAATAATCTCCACCTTTGCTTTATCAACTTCTATGCCCTGACAAGAGATACGATGCCCAAGGACAATGCCTTCAGTTGCCTTGAAGTGGCATTTTTCCTAGTTTAGTACCAGATTGGTGTCCTCACATCGCTTCAACACTTTAGCTAAATTATCAGCGCATTTATCAAACGTATGACCACAAACAGAGAAATCATCTATAAATACCTCCAACGAATCCTCAATCATATCGAAAAAGATTGGCATCATGCACCTCTAGAATGTGGCCAGTGCGTTGCATAAACCAAATGGCATTCGACGGAAAGCAAAGGTACCAAATGGACAAGTAAAAGTTGTTTTGACTTGGTCCTCCAGCGCAATCGCAATCTGGTTGTAGTTAGAATATCCATCAAGAAAATAGTAAAAGGCCTTACCAGCTATCTTGTCTAGCATCTGATCAATGAATGGAAGTAGGAAATGGTCTTTTTTTGTGCCGGCCTTCAAATGGCGGTAATCCATGCAAACTCGCCAACCTGTAGCAATGCGAGTAGGGATTAATTCATTTTTGTCATTACTTACCATTGTGATACCACTCTTCTTTGGCACACATTGGACCGGGATCACCCACGTGCTATCAGAAATTAGGTAAATAATGTCTGCATCCGACCATTTTATGATCTCTTTTTTCACTACTTCCTTCATTTTTTTCATTTAATCTATGTTGTTGTTCAATGGGCTGCTTTCCCTCATCTTCCAGCCTGATCTTGTGATGCAGAAAGAGGGACCAATACCTCTAATATCCGTAATACTCCAGGCGATGGCTCACTTGTGCCGCTTCAGTATTCCGATTAATTTCTTCTCTTGATTTACATCAAGATTTACATTGATAATTATTGGAAAGGTATCGTTGTCACCAAGGAAATCATATTTTAGATGCGCTGGCAATGGTTTCAACTCCAAAGTTGGAGCTTCTTCAATGGATGGTTTGAAAACATGAATCATCCTATTTGTCAAATCCAAAGATTCCATCTGCCAACCATGTCTAAGCTCACAAATATTTGTGTCAACCCTGTGGCCGTAATCAGGTGAGAAATTGTCTTCAGATGTCACTGCAAATTCTTCTAGGGCTACTGAACTATGCTCATAAATTCTGCTACAATTAACTCGTCCAGGACATCAATATGATGACATTGTTCTTTACTCTTGCAGAGAGTTGCTTCAAAAACACTGAAGGTAATGTGTTCATCGTTATGTCGCATGATTAACTCGCCTTTGAAAATGTCTATAAGAGTGCACCCCGTTACAAGAAATGGGCATCCCAAAATTATAGGCACCTTCTTATCAACTTCACAATCGAGTATGATGAAATCTACTGGGAACACAAACTTATCATCTTGGATGAGAACATCTTTTATTTGTCCTTCAGGTTGTGCTAACAATCTGTCTGCTAATTGCAATGTCACCTTAGTGGGCTTCATGTGGCCAATTCCCAATTTTTTGAATGTTGACAAAAGCATAAGGTTAATGCTTACTCCTAGATCACAAAGAGCTTTTCCTAAATGATGGTTTCCAATGGAACATGGAATTGTAAAACTGCTAAGATCTTTCATCTTGGGTGGAAGTTTATTTGTTAGTACAATGCTGCAACCTTCTGTGAGTGCAATTATCTCAATGTCGAATAACTTTTTTTCGTTTATAAGAGCTCCATAAATTTCCCATAGTTGGGAATCTACACAAGAGCATCGACAAGAGGTATATTAACATGTAATTGTTTCAAGGTGACCAAAAACTTTTGATATTCTCTGTCATGTTCTTTCTCCTTGAATCGTTGTGGAAACGGTAAAGGTATATTATTGGGCTGCTGTGATACACCCGGTTGCGTCGACATTGGCAATTGCGTCGACAACTTCAAAGGTCGAATGATTGGCATGGGTGTGATTACTGGCGGTTCCTCCTCACTTATTTCTACTTCTCCTTCTTCGGATACAACCTTTCCTTGTTGCTCTGGTTCATTTGCGTCAACAGGTGCTATAATGGAGATGCTACTTTGATCAACAGTTTGCTTCCCACTCCGTAGAGTAATAGCCTTACAATGCTCCTTCCCCTTTTGATTTGGATTCTCAGCGTCACTGGGTAAAGTACCTGGTGGTCTTGTGCTCATATTGGAAGCCAGCTGTCCTAATTGTGCTTCCAATGTGTGGATGGAAGAAGAATTTCCTTGTACGATAACTCTCGTTCTTGTAAGATGCTCACGCAACAAGGCTTCAAGAGTAGCTAATGGATCCGATCTTGGTTAAGAATACTGATGTTGTTATTGTTAATGTTGTCATTGCATGTTTATATTTGGCATTACAGTCTACTGTGGTTGCATACGAGCATGTGACTACACCTGAGTATGTGTCTGTATCTGATCATGATGTGCTTACACTTGAGGATTATGGTTGTAATTCTACTACTGATTGTAACTCCTTTGTCTAAAATTTCCTTCATTTGAGGAATTTTCATATCGGAATGTGGACGCATTTTTATTCCCCTAAGTTTGCTGAGTCCTAATGGAACTGTTGTAAGAGTTATCATATGAGTTCCATCAGATTTTATTGACATAAAACGCATTCTCTGCATGCTGTGGACAGTCCTCGTAGCTATGGTTGTCGCCACAAATTTCACAACAAAATGTCAGGACATCCATTTGCTGGGCTACTTGAGTAGGAGCAACATCACTCTCCCCTTCATGTTCTTAATCATGTTAGCCAATAAGGATACCTGTGCACTTAATGCTGATATGGCATCTAACTCAATAACTCCAGGATTTGTTTTCACTTAAGCAGCTCGAGAAATAGGGTATTGATAATCATTTTGCGTGATTCTCTCCAAAATTCGCACAGTTTTATCATAGGTACAATCCAACAAAGGACCGTTTGCAGATGTATCGAGAAGATTTCTTGTCTACGCATTTAATCCATTATAGAAAATTTCGATCTGTGTCTCCTGTTGGATTTCATGCATGGGACAACATCGAAGAAAAGTTTTGTAACGCTCCCATGTAGTATGCAGGTTCTCATCAAACAACTGATGGTAAGCAGTAATATCATTTCGTAATCGAGCATTGATTGTGGGTGGATTAAATTGCAAAACAAACTGCATTGTAAGCGCATTCTGTGACGTAATAGATCTAAAGGTAATCCCAAAAACCAGTTATGAGCCTTTCCTTGCAAAGAATAAGGAAACAGCTGCATCTTCAAGGCATCATCAAGAACACCATGCTGACTGAAAGAAGCACAGATTAGCAAAAAAGATTGAAGATGCTCCCTCACATCTTCATGAGGAAAATCAGCATATTGCCCATTCAAGTTTAACATCTGAAACATCACCGGTTTTAACTCAAAATTTCCCACTTGGATCGCTGGTTTAACAACCCTTGGCTACAACTCATCTAACACAGGAACAACAAAATCTCTGATTGTTCTGTTCTGTATTTGTTCTTCTTGTGGTAGCATGGATTATTCACATTTTGTGGCTGTATTAGAGGGATAGGATTTTGTGGTGGTATTGCATTATTTCCAGGTAAAGCCATATTTCTTTGCTCTTGTCTCCTTCGAATGGTTCTTTCGATTTCTGGATCTAAGCCAATAATATTGTTAGGATTTCTCCTAGTGGCCATACAATACCTAAAAGAAAGTTGAAAAGAATTTACAAAAATAAAGAAGATTAGTAATAAGTAAAAGTTAGGAAATAAAGAATAATTGCAACCACAAAAATAAACATCAAACAAATGTCGTCCCCGGTAACGGCGCCAAAACTTGATCACGCTATGAATGTCACAGCAAATGTGAAAGCTAACACTTGTCGATGCAAGTATAGTTGATAGGTGTAAGCTATCAAATATCGATCCCACAGAGATGGCTGTCTATGTTTAAATTTGTCAAAGAAAAAAAAGTTAAAATAAGAAGAATTATCAAAAATAATGTCATTGCAATTAAGTCAAAGACTATACAAATACAAGAGTTAAAACTGTCAGTGCAAATTTTGTAAAACTGTAATACAAAATGTCAGAATAATTTAATAGAAAATGAAATGAATGTTGAAGATATTTTGTCAATGCAAATTAAGAAAATTAAAGAAGTAAAACAATGATAAAGAGATAGGGGATACCTGAATTGATAAGTTGGCAAACACTAAATGTGACTACAAGGTAATTGGTAGATAAATTGTCGTTGCAATCAAGATTAATGAGATCTCACTACTTTCGACTTCTCTACTTATCAAAGACTCAAAACACTCACATTAGCCACAACTTCTAGTGCTGGCAATGCTTTGCATTTAAGAACAAGTTGCCAGAATTCCTTCGTGCCTCAAGTAACTTCAGTTGTCTTGCTTGTTAATTTAACTTGTCACTGTACCTTCCAGTGAATGTGACAGTACTAGCACTTCCGTGGTTAAAATAATTAAATTCAAAGATAAACAGTTAAGAAGATTTGACCAGAAATCAAAATAGATCTAACATTAAGAGGTACTTCCATACACAATTAAAGTCATCAGAATTTATCAATGTTTAAGAGGAAATAAAGAACAAGTTGAAGCATTCTATTCCTAGCCTACTAGAACTTTTCCTTAAATGCTCCTCTTGTGTCACACTTAGAACACTCCTCGTCAAGAGTAAATTCTACCTTCTCGTTGCATCAGTACACCCTCCAGGGATTTAAGATTCCATGGCAGCTTGCTTAAGAAAAATTAGAAATAGAATTAATTTGTCACGAGCTTGATGATCCCCCCTTCTCTTCTCTCTTTCCTCAGTATTTATCTTCACTGCCCAGTAAAGGTATCCTTCTTTTCTCAAATCTAACTTCCTTGCAGTTTTACAAGTTAGTTAATCCAACTATACATTTTTGGATGCAAATTTATACTTTAATTTGTTGTGATAACTTTGACATCCTCATGTAATAGTACTTCTGAATATGTTAACACAAAAAAATCCCTGATGTAGTCTGGAAGTACTTATGCAGTGACATGTTTGGGCACAATTTTGGATCAAACTTGTAGCGACATTTTTGAACACTTTCCTGCTTTGATCTTCTAAGATAGATCCCTGCATTGACATCTCAAGATGCAAAACTGACACTAAATGTGACGACATTAGTAGCATAAGTAGGATAAAAGAGAAAAAAAATTAAACCAAACATCACTGGCTTAGAAAATGTAATTACCAACTATAAAATGCTAAAAATGCATGCTAAACATAATGCAAAGGGAACAAATTATACTCTAAATAGGAGAATTTAATGGTCTTTTCTAATGCTATCACACCCCCAAACTTGAGTTTTTACTTGACCTCAAGTAAACAAAAGCTAGCAAAGTCATAACAAAATTCTTGTCAAAGCAATAATCATTCTAGCAACTTGAATTTCTAAGATCCTAGTGTACAAATTACATTCATATGATGGAAAATTGCACTGACAATTTATAAGTATGAATAATTAAAACTGCAACTTCACTAATGCTAGCATCATGCTTTAAATCTTGAATCCTCTTAACCAATACAACATTTATTATGTATATATATATATATATATTTCTTTTTATCAAATTTTCTTTCTTTCTCTTTTCTTTTATTCGATTGAGAGATGTCATTGCATTACTATACCCTTGTTCTTGAGTAGTAACAATGGGGTGCAACAAACCCCCAAGAAGTATGTAATTGCACCGACACACACTCTTGCAGTGATAGCCTTTCTCTAGATATTTTTTCTAACACTTGCATTGGAGTGTTCCCCCTTGATAAGTCACAATGAACCCATATTGGAGTGTCTTTTATTAGTAGTTATAATCATATATATAGCTGCAAATGGCAAGTTATTCCAAGATTCAAATAATGATAGTACTCATTTATTACTAATGCAAATTCGACCATTCGCAAAAATAGAAGAACACAACATTCAATCACATTCATCCAATTCACGCATTAGCATCTCAAATAATTCAAGATTTAAGCATCAAATGAAAAAAATTTGAAGTCACCATTTTCATAACTTTGCATACTTTCATTAAACTGAAGGACAAATAATAGCTTAAAAATGTGGATGCAATTGCATTTCCATTCCATACACATTTCCCCCAAACTTAGAGTTTGCATTGTCCCCCATGCACTGACAATAATAAACAAGTATATATGGAAATGCAACTACAATGCAAATGCGTTCACAAATAAAATGCAGTGACAATAAAAATGTGATGACAACTACATGATATGCATGAAACTAAACTAAGTACTGAAAAGTAAATACAAACTTAGTGTGTTGTAGCCGAAGATGTGGCTGCCTTGGTCTTTTTCTTCTTTTTGAGGCACTCCTCTTTGTGCTTCTTTTTATCTTTGTGCTTATGCTTCTTTTCTGTTGGTTCAACCAATGTGGTGGATTGCTCCTCCAGCTTCAGTTGTATGCTAGCTTCATCGACTGTAACATCCAAAGGATGAATTTCAACAAGTGGTGCAATATAAGGCACAATAGCCAGAGTATTAAAATCCTCATAGCTGAATGTCATAGCCTCGGCCTGACTCGTAACAGATGGTGCCAGGTCTTCAGTATTTGCACCCATATTGTTAAGTGTGGCGACAAATTCCTCAGATAAATTTGTAGCGACAAAGTCTTCCTCTTTCTCGTCTACCTTTCTTTCTTCTTTCTCTTATGGCTTCTCCTCCTCAATACCTACACAGTTCATGGTGATGTGCTCTTCTATAATAGTAACTTCCTTCTCTGCCATATTTACCCCCCAAACTATTAGAAAACTCATCTTCAAAGAGGCTAGCAATATTGCAGACACATTCCTAAACATCCCTCAAATTTACATCCTAGTCCTCATCATCAGAAATATGGACCCTATGCGGAGACTGGACAAATTGAGTCTTCCATTATGAAGCATCCTTCTCAGTTGATGATGTTGCCTCCCTGATGATAGGGGAAACATAAAAATTCTGGCAAGGGTTGCTTGCTCATGTTGCGTAATGTGCTGACGATTGCAGTATTCCATGCCCTGGTGTAGGCATAGACTAAGTTCTGTGAGTACTCCATGTGGCAACGCGGTGACAAGTTTAAGTTGTCGCAGATTCATTCGGTCAGGTGGTGCTCAATTTCTTTAAGTTTCCTCCAAAGTTGAAGATCTATAGGAGCATGAGGTTGAAAATCTTCTTCATGGGCAAGTTTGTCTCAAGGAAGAGGAGTTGCCATTGTATTCTGGGTAACAACGCGATCTAGTAATTCCATTCCACTCCTGAGTGTGATGGCTTGACATTTCTCCTTTCCTTTTGCTTTGGCATTCTCTGTATCACTAGGTAATCCTCCTTGTGATATTGCATTCAGCACATTGGCTATTTGGAAAGAATTGATCGCATTTGTAACGTCACAACAGTTATGCAAGTGAACACTCGTCAATACAAATAGTTAATAAAACAATTCTATCCGATATCGATCCTACGAGGAATGGGTTCTTGATGTTCAGCTGCCGAAGCAACTAATACTAGAATTAGATGAAATTTGAGTAAAGATGTCAGCACAATTAAGTGACAACTCTACTCCCTTAAAATAAATTTAGTCCTCAAAATTTACCTGGTCAAAACAAATGAGGGTAATGGCAACGAATCGATTCCTCGGTTCTCAAGTGGCTTCGTTAACACCATGATTCTGCCATAAAACTTTCATAAGAGGAATCTATTTTTCCTCAATCTCTTAACCTCGCGATCTAAAAACTGAATTGGTTCTTCTCGTATGATAAATCAGATCTTACCTCGACCTCATCAATCGAAATCACGTGAGATTGATCAGAACTGTATCTCCTTAAAATAGAAACATGGGACACACCATGAATATGGTACAGTTCTGAATGTAACTCTAACTAGGAAGCCACTGGTCCAACCCTCTTAAAAAGCCTATAAGGTCCAATGAATCTTGGGCTCATCTTTCCCTTGCAACAAAACCTCAGTAACTTCTTTCACGTTGAAACCTTAAGGAAGACTTGATCCCCGACACTGAACTTTGTATCCCTCTGCCTCAAGTTGACGTAAGATTTTTGTTGATCAGATGCTACTCTCAATCGATCCTGAATCACTTTCACCACATTCTCAGTCTCTTGCACCAAATCTAAACCCAATACTTTATTGTCCCCCTACATAGTCCAACATAGTGGTGTACGACATTTACAACCATACAGTGCTTCATATGGAGCCATATGGATGCTCGACTGAAAACTATTGTTATACGCAAATTCGATTAACAAAAAGTGTTCCTCCCAACTACCACTGAATTCAACCACTCAACCCTTCAACATGTCCTCCAAAATTTGTATAACTCGCTCAGATTGCCCATCAAACTGTGGGTGAAAAGTTGTACTAAAGTTTAATCGGGTTCCTAAAGCCTCGTGTAAGTTTTTCCAAAACTAAGATATAAACCGAGGGTCCATTGGAAATAATGGACAATAGTACACCATGAAGTCCCACAATCTATAAAAAGTACAACCTCACCAACTTATGCAGATAATCAGCACAGAAAGTAGAAAATGTGTTGACTTGGCCAATCGATCTACTATAACCAAACTAAATCTTTCTTAGTAGGTGTCAAAGGCAACCCACTAACAAAATCCATGGTCACATGTATGCACTTCCACTGAAAAATCTGAATAGGTTGTAATGAACTAGAGGGGAACTGATGCCCAGCTTTAACTTGTTGGCACATCAGACACTTACTCACACACTCAATTATATCACACTTTAGCCCTAACCACTAATACAGTTCTCTCAAGTCTTGATAAATCTTATTTCCGTTAGGATGCATAATATATGGGCTACTATACACTTCCCAAAGTATAGACTGTCTCAACTCTCGATCATCAAGCACACAATATCTCCTAAAACGAGGTGCGGGAGATACATCAACAAATTAATTTGATTGAATCTCATCCACTAGGGTAGGCCTCACTTGCAACTCCGCAATTAAATCTTCATCATCAGTAAAGCTCAACTTTGTGAACATCACCCTCAAATCTGTCATCGACTTTTTACTCAGTCTCTTAGCAACAACATTCGCCTTCCTCGAATGGTACTCAATGGTATAATCGTAATCTTTGAGCAACTCAATCCACCTCCTTTGCCTTAAGTTCTCAACTCCTTTTGCGTGAGGAGATACTTCAGGCTTGATCGACCTGTAAACGTCACAGCATTTAAGTGCAAGCGGACACTTGTCGATGCAAGTATAGTTGATAGATTTGCTCTATTGGATATCAATCCCACGAGGATAGAGTTCTTGATGTTTAATTATCGATGCAAGTAAAGTTAAAATTAGAAGAATTGTTACTAAGAATGTCAGTGCAACTGAGTTAGATTTGCACAACTAAAAGAGTTAAAATTGTCAACACAAATATGAAATAAATTGTCAGAGCAAATTAAGATAAAATGAATAGTTATTGGGATGTTTGTAAAGATAAATTAAGAACTTAAAATAAATGGATCAAGTGTAAAGAAGTGGAGAGGATCACTGATTTCAGAAATCGCAATACTAAATGTGGCTGCAAGGTAACAAATAGATGAAATGTCATTGCAATTATACTTCTCTGAAATCTTACTACTATCACTTCCTCTGTTTAACAAAGAACTAAATGCTAATAACTATCACACCTTCCAGTGCTGGTAATGCCTTGAACTTAAGAACAAGTGGCCAGAATTCCTTCTTAGCCTCAAGCAAATTCTATTATCTTGCTTGTTGATTTAACTTGTCATCGTACCTTCCAATGATTGTGACTGTAATCGCACTTCCCTTGTCAAAACAATTAAATCCAAACATAAACAGATAAAGAGAATAGAGTAAAAATCAAACTAGATCTAACTTCAAATTGTACTTCCAAACTCAATTGATAATCAACAGTATTCATCAACAAATTAAGAGGTATCAAAGAAAAAGTCGAAGCATCCTATTCCTAGTTTACTAGAGCTATTCCGTGACAGCTCGTCTTACATCGCAGATAAGCACTTCTCCTCAGAATTCTAGCTCCTTTGCTCGTCAGATCACCTTCCTTGAAATGTCCAATAATCTCTTTTGTCCAGCAGTATCATAATTCATATTCACTTGTTTAATTGCCCACATGGCTTTATGTTCAAGTTCCAACAGCAAGTAATAAGATTTACCAAAAACTAGCTGATATGGCGACATTCTTAATGGTGTTTTGTATGTAGTGCGAAATACCCACAATGCATCATTTAGTCGTGAAGACCAATCGCGTCTAGATGGATTAACCACCTTTTCAAGAATATTTTTGATTTGCCGATTTGATACTTCAATTTGGCCATTTGTTTGTGGATGATATGTGCTTGTCATTCTATGTTTAACACCATAACGCTTTAATGCTGTCACAACTTGATTACAATGAAAATGAGTGCCTTGATCACTTATTAATGCTCTAGGTGTGCCGAATCGAGTGAGGATATATGTGTGAAAGAACTTCAACAGTTTTCGAGCATCATCTTTAGGAACAGCTATTGCTTCGATCCACTTTGAAACATAATCAACAATCAACAATAACCAGAATATACACATTTCCAAAAGAATTGGGAAATGGTCCCGTGAAATCCATTCCCCAGACATCGAAAAGCTCAACTTCCATGATAGGCTATTGTAGCATCTTGTTGCATCGAGATATATATCCAGTGCGCTATCAATTATAGCATTGTTGAACAAAATTGTGGGCATCTCGAAACAATGTTGGCCAATTAAATCCTGACTGAAGGACCTTTGCAGCAATCCTAACACCACCAAAATGACCGCCATAAGGGTGCATCATGGCAATGCTTCAGGATAGAGAGCATTTCTTCTTCAGCGACACAGCGACAAATAATATTATCTGCGCATACCTTGAATAGGTACTGCTCATTCTAATGGAACTTTACAGCATCTCGAAGAAATTTGACCTTTCGGTGACCATTTGCACTAAATGGTAGCTTTCCCACAAACCAAATAATTGACGACATCTGCATACCATGGAGATCCGTGACAAAAAATAGCTCCTCATCTGGAAATGCGTCGATAATTTGTGACGTATCTCCATCTTCACTCCCAGATTCCAGAAGAGATAAATGGTCTGCTACCTGGTTTTCCAATCCTTTTCCATCTTTAATTTCAACATCAAATTCTTGTAATAATAGTATCCATCTAATCAGCCTGGGTTTGACATCCTTTTTGGCAAAAAGGTATCTCAATGTAGAGTGATCAGTATAAACTGTAACTTTTGCACCGATAAGATACGAACGAAACTTGTTGAATGCAAAAACTACTACCAGCAACTCCTTTTCTGTGGTTGTATAATTTACCTATGCTTTAATAAGAGTTTTGCTAGCATAATATATTGTATGAAATACCTTATCCTTGCGTTGTCCAAGCACAGCACCTACAGCATAGTCACTTGCATCACACAGTACTTCGAATGGTTGGGACCGGTTAAGTGCGACGACAATAGTTACCTGCACAACTGCTGCTTAATTTTAATGAATGCTTCTAGACAAGCATCATCGAACAAAAATTTTTTATTTTGCTCCAACAAGGAGCAAAAAGGTTTTGTAATTTTGGAGAAATCTTGGATGAATTGTCAATAGATTTTGGCATGGCCGAGAAAACTCCTTATTCCCTTGACATTGGTAGGTGGGAGTAGTTTTTCAATAATCTCCACCTTTGCTTTATCAACTTCTATGCCCTGACAAGAGATACGATGCCCAAGGACAATGCCTTCAGTTGCCTTGAAGTGGCATTTTTCCTAGTTTAGTACCAGATTGGTGTCCTCACATCGCTTCAACACTTTAGCTAAATTATCAGCGCATTTATCAAACGTATGACCACAAACAGAGAAATCATCTATAAATACCTCCAACGAATCCTCAATCATATCGAAAAAGATTGGCATCATGCACCTCTAGAATGTGGCCAGTGCGTTGCATAAACCAAATGGCATTCGACGGAAAGCAAAGGTACCAAATGGACAAGTAAAAGTTGTTTTGACTTGGTCCTCCAGCGCAATCGCAATCTGGTTGTAGTTAGAATATCCATCAAGAAAATAGTAAAAGGCCTTACCAGCTATCTTGTCTAGCATCTGATCAATGAATGGAAGTAGGAAATGGTCTTTTTTTGTGCCGGCCTTCAAATGGCGGTAATCCATGCAAACTCGCCAACCTGTAGCAATGCGAGTAGGGATTAATTCATTTTTGTCATTACTTACCATTGTGATACCACTCTTCTTTGGCACACATTGGACCGGGATCACCCACATGCTATCAGAAATTAGGTAAATAATGTCTGCATCCGACCATTTTATGATCTCTTTTTTCACTACTTCCTTCATTTTTTTCATTTAATCTATGTTGTTGTTCAATGGGCTGCTTTCCCTCATCTTCCAGCCTGATCTTGTGATGCAGAAAGAGGGACCAATACCTCTAATATCCGTAATACTCCAGGCGATGGCTCACTTGTGCCGCTTCAGTATTCCGATTAATTTCTTCTCTTGATTTACATCAAGATTTACATTGATAATTATTGGAAAGGTATCGTTGTCACCAAGGAAATCATATTTTAGATGCGCTGGCAATGGTTTCAACTCCAAAGTTGGAGCTTCTTCAATGGATGGTTTGAAAACATGAATCATCCTATTTGTCAAATCCAAAGATTCCATCTGCCAACCATGTCTAAGCTCACAAATATTTGTGTCAACCCTGTGGCCGTAATCAGGTGAGAAATTGTCTTCAGATGTCACTGCAAATTCTTCTAGGGCTACTGAACTATGCTCATAAATTCTGCTACAATTAACTCGTCCAGGACATCAATATGATGACATTGTTCTTTACTCTTGCAGAGAGTTGCTTCAAAAACACTGAAGGTAATGTGTTCATCGTTATGTCGCATGATTAACTCGCCTTTGAAAATGTCTATAAGAGTGCACCCCGTTACAAGAAATGGGCATCCCAAAATTATAGGCACCTTCTTATCAACTTCACAATCGAGTATGATGAAATCTACTGGGAACACAAACTTATCATCTTGGATGAGAACATCTTTTATTTGTCCTTCAGGTTGTGCTAACAATCTGTCTGCTAATTGCAATGTCACCTTAGTGGGCTTCATGTGGCCAATTCCCAATTTTTTGAATGTTGACAAAAGCATAAGGTTAATGCTTACTCCTAGATCACAAAGAGCTTTTCCTAAATGATGGTTTCCAATGGAACATGGAATTGTAAAACTGCTAAGATCTTTCATCTTGGGTGGAAGTTTATTTGTTAGTACAATGCTGCAACCTTCTGTGAGTGCAATTATCTCAATGTCGAATAACTTTTTTTCGTTTATAAGAGCTCCATAAATTTCCCATAGTTGGGAATCTACACAAGAGCATCGACAAGAGGTATATTAACATGTAATTGTTTCAAGGTGACCAAAAACTTTTGATATTCTCTGTCATGTTCTTTCTCCTTGAATCGTTGTGGAAACGGTAAAGGTATATTATTGGGCTGCTGTGATACACCCGGTTGCGTCGACATTGGCAATTGCGTCGACAACTTCAAAGGTCGAATGATTGGCATGGGTGTGATTACTGGCGGTTCCTCCTCACTTATTTCTACTTCTCCTTCTTCGGATACAACCTTTCCTTGTTGCTCTGGTTCATTTGCGTCAACAGGTGCTATAATGGAGATGCTACTTTGATCAACAGTTTGCTTCCCACTCCGTAGAGTAATAGCCTTACATTCCCCTTTTGATTTGGATTCTCAGCGTCACTGGGTAAAGTACCTGGTGGTCTTGTGCTCATATTGGAAGCCAGCTGTCCTAATTGTGCTTCCAATGTGTGGATGGAAGAAGAATTTCCTTGTACGATAACTCTCGTTCTTGTAAGATGCTCACGCAACAAGGCTTCAAGAGTAGCTAATGGATCCGATCTTGGTTAAGAATACTGATGTTGTTATTGTTAATGTTGTCATTGCATGTTTATATTTGGCATTACAGTCTACTGTGGTTGCATACGAGCATGTGACTACACCTGAGTATGTGTCTGTATCTGATCATGATGTGCTTACACTTGAGGATTATGGTTGTAATTCTACTACTGATTGTAACTCCTTTGTCTAAAATTTCCTTCATTTGAGGAATTTTCATATCGGAATGTGGACGCATTTTTATTCCCCTAAGTTTGCTGAGTCCTAATGGAACTGTTGTAAGAGTTATCATATGAGTTCCATCAGATTTTATTGACATAAAACGCATTCTCTGCATGCTGTGGACAGTCCTCGTAGCTATGGTTGTCGCCACAAATTTCACAACAAAATGTCAGGACATCCATTTGCTGGGCTACTTGAGTAGGAGCAACATCACTCTCCCCTTCATGTTCTTAATCATGTTAGCCAATAAGGATACCTGTGCACTTAATGCTGATATGGCATCTAACTCAATAACTCCAGGATTTGTTTTCACTTAAGCAGCTCGAGAAATAGGGTATTGATAATCATTTTGCGTGATTCTCTCCAAAATTCGCACAGTTTTATCATAGGTACAATCCAACAAAGGACCGTTTGCAGATGTATCGAGAAGATTTCTTGTCTACGCATTTAATCCATTATAGAAAATTTCGATCTGTGTCTCCTGTTGGATTTCATGCATGGGACAACATCGAAGAAAAGTTTTGTAACGCTCCCATGTAGTATGCAGGTTCTCATCAAACAACTGATGGTAAGCAGTAATATCATTTCGTAATCGAGCATTGATTGTGGGTGGATTAAATTGCAAAACAAACTGCATTGTAAGCGCATTCTGTGACGTAATAGATCTAAAGGTAATCCCAAAAACCAGTTATGAGCCTTTCCTTGCAAAGAATAAGGAAACAGCTGCATCTTCAAGGCATCATCAAGAACACCATGCTGACTGAAAGAAGCACAGATTAGCAAAAAAGATTGAAGATGCTCCCTCACATCTTCATGAGGAAAATCAGCATATTGCCCATTCAAGTTTAACATCTGAAACATCACCGGTTTTAACTCAAAATTTCCCACTTGGATCGCTGGTTTAACAACCCTTGGCTACAACTCATCTAACACAGGAACAACAAAATCTCTGATTGTTCTGTTCTGTATTTGTTCTTCTTGTGGTAGCATGGATTATTCACATTTTGTGGCTGTATTAGAGGGATAGGATTTTGTGGTGGTATTGCATTATTTCCAGGTAAAGCCATATTTCTTTGCTCTTGTCTCCTTCGAATGGTTCTTTCGATTTCTGGATCTAAGCCAATAATATTGTTAGGATTTCTCCTAGTGGCCATACAATACCTAAAAGAAAGTTGAAAAGAATTTACAAAAATAAAGAAGATTAGTAATAAGTAAAAGTTAGGAAATAAAGAATAATTGCAACCACAAAAATAAACATCAAACAAATGTCGTCCCCGGTAACGGCGCCAAAACTTGATCACGCTATGAATGTCACAGCAAATGTGAAAGCTAACACTTGTCGATGCAAGTATAGTTGATAGGTGTAAGCTATCAAATATCGATCCCACAGAGATGGCTGTCTATGTTTAAATTTGTCAAAGAAAAAAAAGTTAAAATAAGAAGAATTATCAAAAATAATGTCATTGCAATTAAGTCAAAGACTATACAAATACAAGAGTTAAAACTGTCAGTGCAAATTTTGTAAAACTGTAATACAAAATGTCAGAATAATTTAATAGAAAATGAAATGAATGTTGAAGATATTTTGTCAATGCAAATTAAGAAAATTAAAGAAGTAAAACAATGATAAAGAGATAGGGGATACCTGAATTGATAAGTTGGCAAACACTAAATGTGACTACAAGGTAATTGGTAGATAAATTGTCGTTGCAATCAAGATTAATGAGATCTCACTACTTTCGACTTCTCTACTTATCAAAGACTCAAAACACTCACATTAGCCACAACTTCTAGTGCTGGCAATGCTTTGCATTTAAGAACAAGTTGCCAGAATTCCTTCGTGCCTCAAGTAACTTCAGTTGTCTTGCTTGTTAATTTAACTTGTCACTGTACCTTCCAGTGAATGTGACAGTACTAGCACTTCCGTGGTTAAAATAATTAAATTCAAAGATAAACAGTTAAGAAGATTTGACCAGAAATCAAAATAGATCTAACATTAAGAGGTACTTCCATACACAATTAAAGTCATCAGAATTTATCAATGTTTAAGAGGAAATAAAGAACAAGTTGAAGCATTCTATTCCTAGCCTACTAGAACTTTTCCTTAAATGCTCCTCTTGTGTCACACTTAGAACACTCCTCGTCAAGAGTAAATTCTACCTTCTCGTTGCATCAGTACACCCTCCAGGGATTTAAGATTCCATGGCAGCTTGCTTAAGAAAAATTAGAAATAGAATTAATTTGTCACGAGCTTGATGATCCCCCCTTCTCTTCTCTCTTTCCTCAGTATTTATCTTCACTGCCCAGTAAAGGTATCCTTCTTTTCTCAAATCTAACTTCCTTGCAGTTTTACAAGTTAGTTAATCCAACTATACATTTTTGGATGCAAATTTATACTTTAATTTGTTGTGATAACTTTGACATCCTCATGTAATAGTACTTCTGAATATGTTAACACAAAAAAATCCCTGATGTAGTCTGGAAGTACTTATGCAGTGACATGTTTGGGCACAATTTTGGATCAAACTTGTAGCGACATTTTTGAACACTTTCCTGCTTTGATCTTCTAAGATAGATCCCTGCATTGACATCTCAAGATGCAAAACTGACACTAAATGTGACGACATTAGTAGCATAAGTAGGATAAAAGAGAAAAAAAATTAAACCAAACATCACTGGCTTAGAAAATGTAATTACCAACTATAAAATGCTAAAAATGCATGCTAAACATAATGCAAAGGGAACAAATTATACTCTAAATAGGAGAATTTAATGGTCTTTTCTAATGCTATCACACCCCCAAACTTGAGTTTTTACTTGACCTCAAGTAAACAAAAGCTAGCAAAGTCATAACAAAATTCTTGTCAAAGCAATAATCATTCTAGCAACTTGAATTTCTAAGATCCTAGTGTACAAATTACATTCATATGATGGAAAATTGCACTGACAATTTATAAGTATGAATAATTAAAACTGCAACTTCACTAATGCTAGCATCATGCTTTAAATCTTGAATCCTCTTAACCAATACAACATTTATTATGTATATATATATATATATATTTCTTTTTATCAAATTTTCTTTCTTTCTCTTTTCTTTTATTCGATTGAGAGATGTCATTGCATTACTATACCCTTGTTCTTGAGTAGTAACAATGGGGTGCAACAAACCCCCAAGAAGTATGTAATTGCACCGACACACACTCTTGCAGTGATAGCCTTTCTCTAGATATTTTTTCTAACACTTGCATTGGAGTGTTCCCCCTTGATAAGTCACAATGAACCCATATTGGAGTGTCTTTTATTAGTAGTTATAATCATATATATAGCTGCAAATGGCAAGTTATTCCAAGATTCAAATAATGATAGTACTCATTTATTACTAATGCAAATTCGACCATTCGCAAAAATAGAAGAACACAACATTCAATCACATTCATCCAATTCACGCATTAGCATCTCAAATAATTCAAGATTTAAGCATCAAATGAAAAAAATTTGAAGTCACCATTTTCATAACTTTGCATACTTTCATTAAACTGAAGGACAAATAATAGCTTAAAAATGTGGATGCAATTGCATTTCCATTCCATACACATTTCCCCCAAACTTAGAGTTTGCATTGTCCCCCATGCACTGACAATAATAAACAAGTATATATGGAAATGCAACTACAATGCAAATGCGTTCACAAATAAAATGCAGTGACAATAAAAATGTGATGACAACTACATGATATGCATGAAACTAAACTAAGTACTGAAAAGTAAATACAAACTTAGTGTGTTGTAGCCGAAGATGTGGCTGCCTTGGTCTTTTTCTTCTTTTTGAGGCACTCCTCTTTGTGCTTCTTTTTATCTTTGTGCTTATGCTTCTTTTCTGTTGGTTCAACCAATGTGGTGGATTGCTCCTCCAGCTTCAGTTGTATGCTAGCTTCATCGACTGTAACATCCAAAGGATGAATTTCAACAAGTGGTGCAATATAAGGCACAATAGCCAGAGTATTAAAATCCTCATAGCTGAATGTCATAGCCTCGGCCTGACTCGTAACAGATGGTGCCAGGTCTTCAGTATTTGCACCCATATTGTTAAGTGTGGCGACAAATTCCTCAGATAAATTTGTAGCGACAAAGTCTTCCTCTTTCTCGTCTACCTTTCTTTCTTCTTTCTCTTATGGCTTCTCCTCCTCAATACCTACACAGTTCATGGTGATGTGCTCTTCTATAATAGTAACTTCCTTCTCTGCCATATTTACCCCCCAAACTATTAGAAAACTCATCTTCAAAGAGGCTAGCAATATTGCAGACACATTCCTAAACATCCCTCAAATTTACATCCTAGTCCTCATCATCAGAAATATGGACCCTATGCGGAGACTGGACAAATTGAGTCTTCCATTATGAAGCATCCTTCTCAGTTGATGATGTTGCCTCCCTGATGATAGGGGAAACATTGGGAATTCTGGCAAGGGTTGCTTGCTCATGTTGCGTAATGTGCTGACGATTGCAGTATTCCATGCCCTGGTGTAGGCATAGACTAAGTTCTGTGAGTACTCCATGTCCTCAACTGCGGTGACAAGTTTAAGTTGTCGCAGATTCATTCGGTCAGCCAACTGCTCAATTTCTTTAAGTTTCCTCCAAAGTTGAAGATCTATAGGAGCATGAGGTTGCTTTTCTTCTTCATGGGCATGGTTTGTCTCTCCTTTTTTTTTTTTGCCATTGTATTCTGGGTAACAACGCGATCTAGTAATTCCATTCCACTCCTGAGTGTGATGGCTTGACATTTCTCCTTTCCTTTTGCTTTGGCATTCTCTGTATCACTAGGTAATCCTCCTTGTGATATTGCATTCAGCACATTGGCTATTTGGCCTATTGATCGCATTTGTAACGTCACAACAGTTATGCAAGTGAACACTCGTCAATACAAGTATAGTTAATAAAACAATTCTATCCGATATCGATCCTACGAGGAATGGGTTCTTGATGTTCAGCTGCCGAAGCAACTAATACTAGAATTAGATGAAATTTGAGTAAAGATGTCAGCACAATTAAGTTAATCTGCACACTAAAATAGTCAAAATTGTCAATGTAATAAAAGTTAATTGTCAGTGCAACTAAAAGTAAATCAAATTGTTGTTGAAGTGTTGAGAATTTAAAATGCATAAAAGTAAATGGTGATCAAATGTGAAGATCTGGAGTGGATAACTCGCAATGCTAGATGAGTCGACAAGGTATTGTATAGATGAATTGTCGCAGCACTGAGGTTCCAATGAATTCTTACCAACTACAGCTCACTATTTAATCAAGGCTCGAATACCTAAAATTACCCCATCTCTCGATGTAGGCAACAATGTGCACTTAAGAACAAGTGATAGAATGTCTTCCAATCCCAAGTAGCTCTTGCCTAACTTGCTTGTTAACTCAACTTGTCACCGCATCTCTCGATGTTGGTAGACTGCACTTTCACTCTCGTGTTTAATGCAATTGAATTCAAGAATAAACAGATGATAAAGATTAAGTAAGATTCAAAGTAATCTAACATTGAAAGATATTATCATATTCATTCAATTGTCAAGAGTAATTCATTATGCATAAAGAGAGGGGTTAACAAATACAATCGAAGCTTACTATCTCTAGATCACTAGGACTATTCCTTAACCACTCCTCTTGTCCCTGCACTAAGTACTCCTCGTTCAACATGGTTGCTCCTCCGCTCAGTTAGCTTTCAAAAGTTGCAGATTTCAACCTCCCATTCTCAGATCCAAATCTAATTTTTGCAGCTGTCAAAGTTAGTTACAGTACAGCTGTGCACTCACACCAAAGTGATGTTTTCTTCAAAGATCTGCAGGTTATCACCGCTTTGTTGGGCGTATTCTGAGATCGTTAATTATGGCGACAACTTGTGATTTTCCTGCGTTGGTGCTTCTTGGTGTGAATTCAGCTTGAGTTTACTCATTCGAGGTTCAAGTTCTGTGCGACGACATCTCTGGTCACAATTCCAAGCTGATCTTATGGCTGCATTCTTCTTCCAGCATTGATCTTCTGAGTTGAGTTCCTGTGTTGACAATTCTAAGGCACAACATATCGGCTGCTTGTGTCGACATTAGTACAAAAAGAGATAAAAATAACAAGAATTTAAACTAAACTACAATGAGTTAGAAAATATAAAAACTAAGTATGAAATACTTATGATGCATGCTAAATAAGGTACAAAAGAGACAATTAAAACATCAATTTAGGAAGAAAATATATGTCATTTGTAATGCTATCACCTATTTGATTCTCCAAGGCTCGGAAAGATACAACTTGGCTTTGAATCAAGGCATCATTCTTTGACATATATTCCTTCAGCCAATTTTCAATCGAGGATGTTGATGTTGAAGGTTATCGCTGATTTTGTTGTGGAATTGCTTGGTTATAGAGTATTGGTGGCATTTTGGCGCACCATATTGCTTGGATTTCCTCCCCCTTGGTTATTCCAACTGAAATTAGGATGGTTCTTCCAACCTGGATTGTACATGTTTGAGTAAGGGTTGTTGTTACGGTTGAAGTTGTTTACGTAACACATGGGTTCAGGATTCAAATGGACTTCTTCCAACTCATGATTTCCTTCACAGTAGAGACAGATTATCTTAACAATCTTCATCTCCTTGGCTGCTACTGATCTTTGAATATTTTTAATCATGTTGGCTGTCAACGATGTCATGGTATCAAACTTCATTGCTCCTGAAGCTTTTCTGCCACTTCCCAACCTTATTGTTGGATATTAATAATCATTGGTGGCTATCCTTTCTAGTATCTCGTATGCCTCATTGTAGGATTTATCCAACAATGTCTCGTTAGCATATGCATTTACCACCATGCGATTGTGGGCATTTAATCTGTTATAAAACATCTCTATTTGAGTCGAGTGTTGGAAACCATGCATTGGACACTTTCTCAACAACTACTTGAATCGCTCCCAAGCTTCATACAAAGTTTCATTTTCTCCCTCCTTAAATGAAGTAATATCATTACGTAATCTAGAAGTCATATTAGGTATCATCAGGGCATGCTCTTGCTCTTGCTCTATCCTGCAATGAGTATGGAACTAACTTTAATCTTAGGGCATCATCAATAACACCCTACTGGCGAAACAAATCACGGACCTCAAGAAATAATCTCAAGTGTAGCCTCAGGTCTTTAGTTGGCATCCCATGTACTACCCAACTATTTGCAGCATTTGGAACATAACTCGCTTTAATTCAAAATGGGGGGCATGGATCTGTGGCCTCATAATGCCAGGGCTTAAACCAACTTTGATTGGGATGACATGTTCCCATATAGGTCTATCCCTATCATCAAATGCTGCCACATGCAGATTCCTTCCTCCAGGATTAATTGGGTCCTCTACTCTAGGATCGTTTCCAACCATATTCCTCAGCTATCTTCTTATTCTTCTTAAGGTTCTTTCTATTTCCGGATCGAAGTTGTACTCTTGAAGAGCAATGCCTCTTCTCATATACTAGAAAAACCTATTAAAAAGGATAAAAATAGTTAACACAAAACAAAAAGAAAAATAATAATGCAGTTAACAACAACTAAATCAAATCTCATTAAATTGTCGATCCTCAGCAACGACGCCAAAAACTTGTTGCAATGTAACTAATGTGCAAATGTGCAATTATACACATCACTCAAGTAATAAAGTGATAAGTGAGTTATCGTTCTCCACAAGTATCGAAACTAATAATGTGATTTACTTTAGTTATTGTCATGGCAAAAGAATAATGTCAGGGCAAAGATTACTAAACATTATGCTATCTACGACAAAGATATATATATATAAAGAATAAAAATAAAATAAGTATTAGAAATATATATGAAGAATAGAAATTAGATAGTACCAGAAATATATATATATAGATGCTGAAAAATAAAAGATAAAATAGTTGAGTGATGAAGTACGGAAAAATAAATGCTTGAAATATAAATGCAAGAAAATAAATTGCAAGAAAATAAATGGTAAACAGTAAATGGGATGAGATGAACGGTGGTGGATGTGCTGGCAAGATATCAAGGGGAGACAACAGTGAATAATAAGCTCTGAATAAATTCGGAGTATATTCTTATTTCCTAAAATGCCATGGCAAGCCTCCTCCTTCTCCAATGCTCAGGCTAGATCTGGAGGGTAGAGCGTCTTCTTCCTCGAGCTTAGCCCATCAATGAAATCGTCAGCTTCATACCCTTTTTGCCTCGAAAATCCACTCACGATTTGCGCATTAGTCGTGCATGATGTGCCTCAATTCTTTACGTAAATTTTCCCCTTTACTAGTCACACCTTTCATCATCCTCTTCACGATTATTTATAAGAGAGAGGGAGGTCATTATTCCTTGGACAGCTCAGCATCCGTACAGCTTCTAGAAGGCTGTTGGTAGAGTCACACCTTCAATATGTTTTCTAGTGCATTCTCCCAGCTCATCATTGTCCAGCTGTCATCTTCTAGAAGATGCTAAGTCAGTGCTCCATTCAATTGTCTTAGCTAACAGCACTCCCAGGATTGCCATGACATAAAAATTATGTCACGACATAATCCTGCATCCTGGTTCCTTCTCCTACATGTACTCTTGCGTCTGCACCTGCACCTGCACCGTATCCTACCATCGCGCCTTTCCTTCCAAACTTAGAGTAAAAATGCAATAAAAATGTACAACCAAGCTTTTATGCATGAATGCATGAAAAATATCATAATCTATCCTAGAATGCCTAATTTCACCTAAGTTCAAGCACTTTCCCAAAGCTAAAAAGGCATAAAAGATAAATCTTTTCGAGAGTTATGAATCATTCGATCCTTCACAATGTTATACATTACACTTATAAGTACAAAGTACTCAATCAAATAACAAAATGAAAGTCTCTCCTAATGCCCTACAATATTCAGCCATAGCATAGGAAAATAGAAAAAATATCTTTGATTGTAAAAAATCATCACTTACGCTTGAACAAGATTGATTCAAATTAAAAGTATATAAAGATAATTTCGACAAGATCAAAGACTGAGGAATAATTTTGAAATACAAAAATTCCAATAAAACAGATGTAAGATTCAACTTTAGAAGATTAAAAGGAAAAGAATTGAAAAAGAAAGATATTTGGTCACCGGTGGCAGCGACGACAACGGTCCATGGCAGCTCACAACGGTGATGGCTCACGGTGGTTCGGTTATGAAGGTGCAATGGTGCAAATATTTCACACGGAGGAGGTTCGGTCACTTATGAAAGAATGAGAGGAGGATAGAAGAAAAGAAAGAAAATGAAGAAAGGTGGTGACGCCCCCAGTGATTCACGGCTACGTCCACAGAAAAGGATGGTGGTGTGCAGCGGAGGAAAGGAGGAGTGAAAGGTGGCGGTTTTTGTGGTAGGGTGGTCTCAAGGTAGCAGTGGAAGCTTAGTTTATGCTGGTGGAATACCCAAAAAATCAAGAGAGGAGGTGGTGTTGCTATATCGGTTTTGAGAAAATAAGGGAGTAAGAATTGAAGAAAATGATATTTTTGTAACAATAGAGGTGCATGGTCGGCCAAGGGTAGCAACAATGGTCAACTCACACAATTTTTGACAGCATTAAGTGTATGAAAGGTGAGGAAACAATGGGGCAAAACATTGAGTAAAAAGCGAGATTGATTTGCAATAAGGCCAATACTTGCCATAAGTTGCAAATTAATTCCCCTTATGTGCATCCTTTTATTTTTATTTCTGCACAATTTTAGCATGTGCACATGAGTTGGCTGGCCACCCCTCTAACATACATGTGATATAGCTTACAGAACAGATTTTCAATAGGCATGCTTTACAGTGAATCAGATCTTATTACAGTTTAACATAGTGGCATGCTTAACATGCGAATCAGAACCAGAATAATGGCATGCTTAACATGCAAGTCATAGTCAGAATAATAGCATGCTTATCATGTGAATCATAAACAGAATATTACATGCTTACATGCGAATCAGAATATCAATACATCAACATCACGTTTACAATACATGCATTATCCAAAATCGCCATATATGAGTATTAGGAAATCACACATCAACACTTTTAACAGAAAAATCACATAATCACATATTAACATCACATATTTGAAGTTTCAGAAACACTTACTTGAAACCCTCCTTTTTATCAGATTTTACAAATCTTACGAATACTTAACATATTCTCCCAAAATCAATTTTCAGATATTTATTTAAGCATTAATTAAATGATTCTCATATATATATATATATATATATCGATTAAATATAATATAAATTATTTTTATCAAAAAAATCCCCCACACATACTTCGTAAATCCGATGGAAAGGATTCTGATTCCAACTTCTAAGGGAAGAGTTCGATTCTTGAGCCTTTATTGGTAAACAATTTCATACGTATTAGAATAAGGTTACTTTAATAAATAACCTTCAATTTTACTATTTGGTGAAATACTTACGTAACGTTTGCCTAACCGTACTCTTCCACAAGTGGGGGTATGAATTCCAAGATTTTTGAATAGCAATTCAGTAAAATAAAAAAACCAAAAATGGTTAGCATTGTCTTAATCAAGTGTATATGTAAAAATATACTAAAGTGTATCATGAACGGAGGATCGACTATACTTACGTAGTAACAGAGGAAAAAGGGCTTAACAACTTCCCATGAAATGTTGATTAGAGAGGAGGATTCGTCACTAGATAGAGAATATCATGATATAAATAAAAAGTTAGAAATAGGATGTGAAGTAATCCTTTTTTATGAATAAATTATCGGAATTTAAGGATTAAAGAAATCAATTACGAAAAGAGGAGGAGAAAAGAAGAAGAATCGGGGAATTTGGTGGTGGTCGACGGTGGCGACGTGGTGACGCGATGGCAGTGGTGGTAGAGGAGAGGTGTTTCTTAGGTGGTGGTTCGATGGTCTTTAGTGGTGGTGGAGTGGAGGAGAAATGAGAAGAAAGGGTGGTGAAAATAAACAAAAATAGAAGAAAAGGTAGGGGCAAGGAAGAGGAGTGGATAAAGGAGAAGAGGAGAGCAAAAATGAGAAATAAAATAAAATGGGGAGAATGTCTAGGTGCAATGGCAGCCCAAGGTAGTCAAAGGGGAAGAAATGGTAGATTTTGGGACAAGGGGAGTGAAAAAGCGGATCATGGAATAAAAAGGGTGTTGAAACGGGCATGTTGGCTAAGCCAAAAGGGAAAGAAATCCTCCCTATTTGGAAACTAAAATGGACATCACAAGGGGGTTTGACTCTCTCTTGAATTTCCAAAAATTTAAATAAAAAATGTGGGAGTGTCGGGGCTTGAACATGGGACCTTCTGAAAATAATTCACTCACTTAACTACTAGACCATTTTACTCATTATGTTATGAACTAACGTAATTAAATAAATAAAATATGGGGCATGACAACTCTACTCCCTTAAAATAAATTTAGTCCTCAAAATTTACCTGGTCAAAACAAATGAGGGTAATGGCAACGAATCGATTCCTCGGGTTCTCAAGTGGCTTCGTTAACACCATGATTCTGCCATAAAACTTTCATAAGAGGAATCTATTTTTCCTCAATCTCTTAACCTCGCGATCTAAAAACTGAATTGGTTCTTCTCGTATGATAAATCAGATCTTACCTCGACCTCATCAATCGAAATCACGTGAGATTGATCAGAACTGTATCTCCTTAAAATAGAAACATGGGACACACCATGAATATGGTACAGTTCTGAATGTAACTCTAACTAGGAAGCCACTGGTCCAACCCTCTTAAAAAGCCTATAAGGTCCAATGAATCTTGGGCTCATCTTTCCCTTGCAACAAAACCTCAGTAACTTCTTTCACGTTGAAACCTTAAGGAAGACTTGATCCCCGACACTGAACTTTGTATCCCTCTGCCTCAAGTTGACGTAAGATTTTTGTTGATCAGATGCTACTCTCAATCGATCCTGAATCACTTTCACCACATTCTCAGTCTCTTGCACCAAATCTAAACCCAATACTTTATTGTCCCCCTACATAGTCCAACATAGTGGTGTACGACATTTACAACCATACAGTGCTTCATATGGAGCCATATGGATGCTCGACTGAAAACTATTGTTATACGCAAATTCGATTAACAAAAAGTGTTCCTCCCAACTACCACTGAATTCAACCACTCAACCCTTCAACATGTCCTCCAAAATTTGTATAACTCGCTCAGATTGCCCATCAAACTGTGGGTGAAAAGTTGTACTAAAGTTTAATCGGGTTCCTAAAGCCTCGTGTAAGTTTTTCCAAAACTAAGATATAAACCGAGGGTCCATTGGAAATAATGGACAATAGTACACCATGAAGTCCCACAATCTATAAAAAGTACAACCTCACCAACTTATGCAGATAATCAGCACAGACAAGTAGAAAATGTGTTGACTTGGCCAATCGATCTACTATAACCAAACTAAATCTTTCTTAGTAGGTGTCAAAGGCAACCCACTAACAAAATCCATGGTCACATGTATGCACTTCCACTGAAAAATCTGAATAGGTTGTAATGAACTAGAGGGGAACTGATGCCCAGCTTTAACTTGTTGGCACATCAGACACTTACTCACACACTCAATTATATCACACTTTAGCCCTAACCACTAATACAGTTCTCTCAAGTCTTGATAAATCTTATTTCCGTTAGGATGCATAATATATGGGCTACTATACACTTCCCAAAGTATAGACTGTCTCAACTCTCGATCATCAAGCACACAATATCTCCTAAAACGAGGTGCGGGAGATACATCAACAAATTAATTTGATTGAATCTCATCCACTAGGGTAGGCCTCACTTGCAACTCCGCAATTAAATCTTCATCATCAGTAAAGCTCAACTTTGTGAACATCACCCTCAAATCTGTCATCGACTTTTTACTCAGTCTCTTAGCAACAACATTCGCCTTCCTCGAATGGTACTCAATGGTATAATCGTAATCTTTGAGCAACTCAATCCACCTCCTTTGCCTTAAGTTCTCAACTCCTTTTGCGTGAGGAGATACTTCAGGCTTGATCGACCTGTAAACGTCACAGCATTTAAGTGCAAGCGGACACTTGTCGATGCAAGTATAGTTGATAGATTTGCTCTATTGGATATCAATCCCACGAGGATAGAGTTCTTGATGTTTAATTATCGATGCAAGTAAAGTTAAAATTAGAAGAATTGTTACTAAGAATGTCAGTGCAACTGAGTTAGATTTGCACAACTAAAAGAGTTAAAATTGTCAACACAAATATGAAATAAATTGTCAGAGCAAATTAAGATAAAATGAATAGTTATTGGGATGTTTGTAAAGATAAATTAAGAACTTAAAATAAATGGATCAAGTGTAAAGAAGTGGAGAGGATCACTGATTTCAGAAATCGCAATACTAAATGTGGCTGCAAGGTAACAAATAGATGAAATGTCATTGCAATTATACTTCTCTGAAATCTTACTACTATCACTTCCTCTGTTTAACAAAGAACTAAATGCTAATAACTATCACACCTTCCAGTGCTGGTAATGCCTTGAACTTAAGAACAAGTGGCCAGAATTCCTTCTTAGCCTCAAGCAAATTCTATTATCTTGCTTGTTGATTTAACTTGTCATCGTACCTTCCAATGATTGTGACTGTAATCGCACTTCCCTTGTCAAAACAATTAAATCCAAACATAAACAGATAAAGAGAATAGAGTAAAAATCAAACTAGATCTAACTTCAAATTGTACTTCCAAACTCAATTGATAATCAACAGTATTCATCAACAAATTAAGAGGTATCAAAGAAAAAGTCGAAGCATCCTATTCCTAGTTTACTAGAGCTATTCCGTGACAGCTCGTCTTACATCGCAGATAAGCACTTCTCCTCAGAATTCTAGCTCCTTTGCTCGTCAGATCACCTTCCTCAGAACCTCAAGCTTTCATGGCAGCTCGTGCAGAGATTTGTAAAATTTTTCAGAATTTAATTCTTCAACACTTGATGCTCAACTTGTTCTTTTCCCTCCTATTTATAAGCTCTCAAAATTTGCAGCGCTTCTCTCTGCTCAGATCTAACCATTTTGGTAGCTGTACAAGTTGGTTATTTCCAGTTGTGCACTCACACAGATCTGGTGTGTTCATCAGGCATCTGCAAGTTGTCGTCGCATCTCTGGGCGCAATCTATGATCTTTACTTGCGACGACAACTTAGCGTTCTCCTGCGCTGGTGCTTCTAGGTATGTTTGTAGCGTGAATTCACTTGGAGGTAAAGGTCTTCATGCGGTAACATCTTTGGCTGCAATTCCATGTTAATTTTGTGGCTACATCTTTGCATAATTTCTAGCACTGGTCTTCAGAAGTGAATCTTTGCGCTGATAGTTTCAGACGTAAAACTTATGCTGCATACAATGACATTAGTAATATATAAAATAGGCTAAAATGAAAAGAATTAAAGCCACTCAACACTAAGTTAGAAAATGCAAATATTAACTATGAAATGTTTAACATGCATACTAAATATGATACAAAAGGAACAATTAATACACAAGCTTTAGGGTGAAAATAGATGTCATTTCTAATGCTGTCACACCCCCAAACTTGAGTTTTTACTTGTCCTCAAGTAAATAAAAGTTAACAAAGTCATAATCAAAATTGTCACCGCAATCATCATTCTAGCAACTTAAGTTCTCTGGAATCCTGATGTATAAATTGCATTCATATGACAGAATAATGCGTCGGCACTTTATAGATATGAACAATCAAAACTACAACTTCACTAATGTTAGCATCATGCTTTGAATCTTAACCTTTCTTAACCAATACAGTATTTATTGCAATATATATATTTTTTCTGCTTTTCTCTTCTTCTTTGCATTACTATACCCTTATTCTTGGGTAGTAACGATGGGGTGCAACAAACCCCCAAGAAGTATGTAATTACACTAACACACACTCTTGCAGTGACAACCTTTGGTTAGATAATTTTTCTAACATATGCAGTGGAGTGTTCTCCCTTAATAAGTCACAATGTGCTCATATTAGAGTGTCTTATAATTAGTAAATATCGCTGCAATTGGTAAGTTATTTCAAGATTCAAAGATTGATACTACCCATTAATTACTAATGCAATCCCAATCATTCATTCAAAGGTAGAAGGACTCAATATTCATTCACAATAATCCAATTCACAAATCAGCATTCCAAACAATTCAAGATTTATGCATAAAACAAAAATTTTGATCACATTTTTCTTGTAACTTTGCATACTTTCATTGAACTAAAAAGAAAAGTAAATTCTATAAATATGTAGGTGCAATTGCATTTCCATTTCACACAAATTTCCCCCAAACTCAATGTCTGCATTGTCCCCAATGCACTAACAATATTATACAAATTAGAATGGAAATGCAACTACAATGCAAATGTACTAACAAATAAAATGCAATGACAACTAAATGAGATGCATGCAACTAACTAATGAAAAGTAAACTAACTCATTGTTCAGCAACCGATGAAGTGGTTGCCTTGGGTTTCTTCCTCTTCTTTGGGTGCTCCTCTTTGTGCTTCTTTTTCTTTTTGTCCTTCCTCTTTCTTTTCTTGTCCTTGGAGTCAATCGGGCAGCGGACTGCTCCTCTTTAGTTAGTTGAGTGGAGGCTTCATCGACAGGCACGTCGAATGGGTGGACTTCAGCAAGTGGTGCCACACAGAGCACAATAGCCAGAGGATTAGAATCCTCAGTGCTGCTGGTGACTACCTCAGCCTGGCTCGCTCCAAGTGGCATTGAGTGTTCAACGGATGCCCCTGCATTGGTAGGTGCATCGACATATTCTTCCTTGAAATTTTTCGGGGCATCGTCCTTCTCTTCACTCTTCTCCTCTTCTTCTTTCTCCTCTTTAGTTTCCTTCATCTCCTCAGGTTTCGCCTTCTTAGTTATGCCTTCCTCATCTTTTTCCTCTCCTTCTCTTGCTTCTAGACCCACAGATGCAACTGGTATGCGCATATCCATAGTAATAGCTTCTTTTCCCGCCATGTTAGCCCCAAGGCTGTTTGAAAACTCATCCTTGAACAGATTGGCGATGGTTCTAAAACAGCCCTCTATGTCCTTGGATTGTCCCTCGTGCTCCTCATCATCAGAGATATTGATTCTAGTTGGGGATGGAATGGGCTGAGGTCTACCTTCAGTAGTAGGTTGCTCGAAGGATGATGGGGCTTCCCTAATAATAGGGGAAAAGCAAGGAACTCTGGTATGGGTTTAGGTTTAGATTCCTCAATGTGGCGATAATGGCTTTGTTCCATACCCGAGTATAAGCATAGAAGAGGTTTTGCCTATAGTCCATTTCTTCTAATACGTTGACAAGTCTCATTTTTCACATATCCATGCAATCAAGGAGTTGTTCTATCTTAGTCAGCTTCTTTCCCATCTGAGGGTGTGTGGTTTCATTTTCTTGCTTCTCCTTTTTCTTTCCTTTCCCTGTCTCTTTCTTCTTGGGCATCTCTTTAACCAGAGGGGTTTCTTACCCCCTTGTCATACGTTCCACCAAGATGTCATTTATGGGCCCCTTATTCTCCAACACCTCCTCACCATCACGGGGCACAATACCCCTTTGTTTGCAGAGCAGCATTATTAAAGAAAGGAAAGGTAAGATAGCTATCTGTTTGTTTACAGCTTCAGCGATTTCATCATGGAGATTTACGACAACATCAATGTGGCATCCCTTCAGAATGGAATGCAAAATGCACATGCGATCCAGCGTCGCATTGGTGCTATGGTTTGATGGTAGAATGCGGCAGTTAACAAAGTGGAACCACACCTTGCTGTGAGTAGAGAGATAACGTTGGTGCATAGTGTAGTTTTGTGGACCGTTTCCAGTCTACACTGTGCCCTCGACATATAAGTTTTGTAATACCAAGTCAGCACTGTCATCAGTTAAAGCCTCCAAAAATGCAGTATGAGTATCTTCTGTTTCAACGATATGGAAGAGCTCGTTGATATGGGTGGCACTCCAAGGCGCTAGACCCTCGCATACAAAAATAAACTCCTATTCAGAATCCACTAGGTTAGCGTAGAACTCTCTTACCATAGTGTGGGAATAACCGACTGGATGGTCGCAAAAAGACTTCCAACCCAGGCGAGAGATTGCCCTTGCTACTTGATGCCCTAACGGCTGTTATGGGGACAACTGGAACCCCTGTTCAGGGTGACAGTTTCGCTTGAGCATCACTTCAAGATATCTGTCCCTTATCGCCTTTGTGAGGAACAAAATAGGTTCTCTCTGAGGTGGTTGTTCGACGTGATGAACCACGACGGCTGTAGATTTAGTAGTGGATTTTGAAGGGGTTTTCGCTCCTCGCGTTCTGACCATAATGGCTAAAGAAAGAGATTAAGAGTTACTGGCAAAAAAATTATAAGAGCAATAAAGAAAATGATTGCAACAACGAAGAAGAGAGTCGGTAAAAGAAGGATTTTTATAAGCTCTAAAGGGGAGGAGACGTGATTGTTGCAATTGGCATGGGAAAATGTTGCGTCTGCAGCCAATAAATGTCAGGATTGCAGATCGTACTTTTTGGGTTGATCCAATGGTTGGGGATGAATGGAGATCAATCGGTGTGATTCATGGCTGAAACACTTCGCAGAGTCATTACAGAATGCGTTGACAAGTTGTGCTATCAGATGCATCGACAAAAAGGAGATTTTTTTATTCCTACATAAACTAGAAAGGAAACAAATGAAAATAAAAAGCAAAAAGTAAAAGTAAAAATTGCAATGACATTAAATAAATGTGACCAGATTAATGGTCTCGCTTTGATCTTTGACATCTAGGCTTAAGTAATGTTTTAGTTGTTGACCTTTTACTTTAAACTAGTGACCGTCATTCATTTCTTCAACTGTCAATGTACCATGATGGAATGCTTCGACAACTTTGAAAGCGCCTGACCATCTCGAGCGTAATTTACCTAGATGTAATTTTAAACGTGAGTTAAATAGAAGTACCAACTGACCAGGGTTAAATTGTCGCCGCAAGATGATATTGTCATGTCATCTCTTAGTTTTCTCCTTGTATATGGCAGCGTTTTCATACGCATTACGTCGAATTACTTCCAGCTCAAAAATGTCCAACAACCGTTTCTGCCCAGCAGTATCATAATCCATGTTCTCCTGCTTGATCGCCCACATGGCTTTATGTTCAAGCTCAACTGGCAAGTGACAGGATTTACCAAATACTAACTAATACAGCGACATTCCTAACAGAGTTGTATATGCAATGCGAAGCATCCGTAACGCGTCATGTAGCCACGAAGACCAATTCTTCTAGATGGATTAACCACCTTTTCAAGAATTCTTTTAATTTATGGATTGGAAACTTCCACTTGGCCATTCATTTACGGATGATACGTTGTTGCCATACGATGCTTCACACCGTAGTGCTTTAAAACTATCACCACTTGATTGTTATGGGAATTAGTGCTTGGTCACTTATTAATGCTCAAGGCGTTCTAAATCTTGTAAGGATGTATGTGTGAAAGAATCGTAACATCGTCCAAGCATCATCTTTCGGAACCACAATTGCCTCGATCCACTTAGAGACATAGTCAATAGCAACTAAAATATACACATTCCCAAAAGAGTCTAAAAATGGTCCCATAAAGTCTATACCCTAGATATCAAATAATTTCACCTCCATGATAGGTCGTTGGAGCATCTCATTGCATCGAGATATAGAACCTATGCATTGACATTTATCACATTACTGCGCAAAATTATGGGCGTCTCGAAATAATGTAGGCCAATAGAATCCTGCTTGTAGGACCTTTGCAACAGTCCTAACACCACCAAAATGGCCTCCATAAGGAGCATCATGGCAATGCCTCAGGATAGAAGACATCTCTTCCTCAGGAACATAACAACGGATAATGTTTTCAGCGCATACCTTGAATAGGTATGGCTCATTCCAATGATATCTCACAGCGTCTCTAATGAATCTGATCTTCTTGTGACCTGTTGCACTCAAAGGTAGCTTACCACAAACTAAATATTTGATAACATCAGCATACCATGGATATACGTCGACATAAAATAATTGCTCATATGGAAATGCATCAACAATGCTTGACTGATTGCTCATCAGCTCTTCTCTCTTCTCAGATCTAACCATTTTGGTAGTTGTACAAGTTGGTTATTTCCAGCTGTGCACTAACACAAATCTGGTGTGTTCATCAGGCATTTGCAGGTTGTCGCCGCATCTCTTGGCGCAATCTATGACCTTTACTTGCAGTGACAACAGAGCATTCTCCTGTGCTGGTGCTTCCAGGTATGTTTGTAACGTGAATTCACTTGTACGAGGTGAAGGTCTTCATGCGTTGACATCTTTGGTCGTAATTCCATGTTAATTTTGTGGCTGCATCTTTGCACAATTTCCAGCACTGGTCTTCAGAAGTGAATCTCTGTCCTGATAGTTTCAGACGCAAAACTTATGCTGCATATGGTGACATTAGTAATATAAAAGAGGCTAAAATGAAAAGAATTAAAGTCATTTAACACTAAGTTAGAAAATGCAAATATTAACTATGAAATGTTTAACATGCATACTAAATATGTTACAAAAGGAACAATTAATACACAAGTTTTAGGGAGAAAATAGATGTCATTTCTAATGCTATCAAGGCTCTTGTGATCCACATAGATAATACACCTCACCATAATGATAATGCCTCCAAATCTTAAGGGAAAAAAGACAACTACAAGTTCGAGATCATGGATTGGATAATTACTCTCGTGAGGTTCAATCATGAGGCAGAGGACAAACCATACCATCTTGTATCAAATCACAACCAAGATCGATTTGAGACGCATCATTGTACACCATATAATCCTTCCCAGACTCTTGCTGAATCAAAATAGGCGCTTGAGTCAACACGAACTTAAGCTTTTCAAAACCCTCTTGCTACTCTTCAATCCACTTGAAAGGTGCACTTTTCCTCAACAGCTTGTTCATCGGTGCTGCAAACAAGGAAAATCCTTCCACAAACCTCTTATAGTAGTTGACCAATCTTAGGAAACTTCGAATCTCACTAACATTCTTAGGTTGTTTACCGTGAGAGATTGCCTCAATCTTCTTTGGGTCGACACAAATGCCCTCATCCAATACCACGTGTCCTAGAAACATCACTTCGTAGAGCCGTAACTCACACTTACAAAGTTTGGCATATAGTTATTTCTCTCAAAGAATCTGTAGAAATATTCTCAAATGTTCTTCATGTTCCTCTTTAGACTTGGAATAAATCAAGATGTAATCGATGAAGACCACAACAAATTGATCAAGGTCGGGCTAAAAAACCTGATTCATTAGGTCTATAAAGGCTGCCAGAGCATTCGTGAGACCAAAGGACATTATAAGGAACTCTTAGTGATCATATCGAGTCCTGAAAGCGGTATTAGGAATGTCCATCTCTTTCACTTTCAACTAATAGTATCTAAACATTAAGCCGATCTTATAGAACTACTTTGCACCCTTGAACTAATCGAATAAATCATCAATCCTCGATAAAAGGTATCGATTCTTTATAGTTATCTTGTTTAGTTGTCTATAATCAATGCATAACCTCATGGATTCATCCTTCTTCTTTACAAATAGAATAGGAGCTCCCCATGACGACACACTTAGTCTGGTGAATACATGATCCAGAAGTTCTTACAACTATGTCGTAAGTTCCACTAGCTCTTTAGGTGCCATGCGATATAGAGCAATGGTCATCAGAGTTGTTCGTGGCAACAAATCAATGTCAAATTAGACCTTGCGCTATGAAGGTAATCCAGGTAACTCCCTTGGAAAGACATCGGGATAGTCCCTCACTATACAAAGGTTCTATATAGAAGATTCACTAACACTCTTATCCAGAATGCAAGCTAGATATGCTTCGTATCCCTTGCACACCAACTTTTTTGTCATTAAAGCAGAGATCACATTAGATAAGTAGTTTTTAGCTTGATAGCACAAACCAAAATAGTCAAGAGGGGTGAATTGGCCTTTAAAAAACTGGAGAAAGTAAGGAGAGAAAATTAAAAGATTAACACAAGGATTTAGAGTGGTTCAGCCCCCGTTGCCTACTCCACTACCTTAGTTTTCCACCACTAAGGATTTTCCCAAATTCACTAATTTGTTCAACCTTTAAGGACAAGGTTTAACCTTACAACTCCATAAGATTTCTACCCCAAATCTTAAGTTACAAACCCACTCAAAGAGATTCAAATAAGCAAACAAAAAAACAATCCTCACATCATTAAATTGTTTGCAAATTAAGCTCAAATACAATAAAACACACTTGAACAAAAGAAAACAAGTAAAGCTCACAAGTGCGTACAAGAGAAATATGAAAGAATTAAGCTCAAAGACTGTTTGGTTAATATTTTTGCTTGAATGTACTTTCTTGATAGTTGTAGGATCTTTGAAGATGGTATTTTTGCCCCCCAAATTGATTTCTAACCATTGTGGTTGTTGGTGTAATAATTATAGTCGTTGGGGATAAAAAAACTAGAGCATTTATGTCACCTGCAACTTCGAGTATCGATACCATATTAAAAGAGTATCGATAGTTTTTGTCATAAATGCTAAATTTAGTGACCGTGGGTATTGATACCAAAAATAAATTATTGGTACTTTTTAAATTGGTATCGATACCGGATCGATACTTCCTAGGGTTTGTGAAAAACAAAATGCTCATTTGGTATCATTTTTAAGCAAGGGTATCGATCTTTTTTAGAAATTATCAATACCTGGAATATGGTATCGATGTTTTCTGGACCTTGTCAAAACAGAATGCAAGTTTGGTCTTCATTTTTCTAAGGGTATCGATATCTCAAGAATTATCGATACTTGGCGAAAAAGGTATCGATACTTTTTGGCCTGGAGCTATTTTGAAGTGTTAAAATGATTTTGACTTGGTTCAAATTATTTTGACTTGTTTAAAATCATTTTAACTTGATTTTAAAATTGCTTCAAAATTTTCTAAGAGTTGAATAAAAGAATTCAAGATTTTATCTCATAGACTTTAGATTGAGAAATTATTTTTTCAATTTTAACTTATATTCAAAAACATTTTAATCTGTTATATCAAAATACTTTATCAAATAAAGCTTAGTTTAACAATCTCCCCCTTTTTAATATAACAAAACATTTTAAAAATTTGTGTTTGAATGCTCCCCCTTAATTACAGACATTTTGAATTTAAGACCAAAATAAATTTTGACATTCAAGTTTGCATTCATTTTTGTTTTAAGAAAAATTGGTCACAAAATTTTGCATTTAGCATATTAAATAGTAATCAAGCAATAATCAAACACTTTACCTTTTCTTCTTCCCCTTTATGTTATATAAAAAAACCAAATAAAGCTTAAGAGGAAAAGAAGGTTAGTTCATCACAAGATATAGATAAAATAGAATGATCAATGAACTAACAATAAAAAAAAATACTTGTATTTTTAAATACAAATAAAGCAATGAAGTTCAATTCAAATGAAGATATAGGCATAAACTTAAGAATGAAAGTGCAAATGTGATGAGAATGCATGTCCTAAAGCTACTCTACTCATCATTGTAAGGGGAAGAAGATGGAGGTGTGGAAGGATAATGCGCAAGTAAAGTCACCATTTGAGCTTCTAATGAAGTCATCCTTATGTTAACACCTTGAATCTCTTCATTATTCAATCGAACTTCATCTCTAAGACCCTAAATTTCAGCATTGTTAGCCCGAACATCGATGCTCAAGGAGTGAATTACATCGAGCAATGCAGTGTTAACATCCGAAGAAGGTTGAGCGTGAGAAGATGACGTCGGTGGAGGAGCACGCTCAGGTGCTCCGTCTTCAAAGGTAGCATCAAAATCATCATCGTCGTGATCTGTCGGAGCATCATCCTTAAGCCATTGACTGGTGGTGGGATCAAGATGGTAACCCACATGATGGAGAGCCCTATAACCAATAGGTTGAGTTGAGGAAACGGGGGTGTCACCATGTGTACTAACATCTAACCTCCTAAAGATGTATGACAAGTACATGTCATGGGGAAGACTGACATATGTACCAAGTCCCCTCCTGATAGCTTTCGTAATGTCATTAAATAAGATAAGTGCAAGGTCAGGATGTCTATTGTTTCTAAAGCAATCGATCCAGTAATAATCGGTGTTTCGAATCTTAGCGTGTTTCTTAATAGGCCTAAGGTTCCATATAAGGATAAGATGGAGGACATTATCATGAAGGTTTAGTTGGGATATCGAGCCAGAAGGAATAAAAAGCAAGGTAACATATCTCCCCTTTTTCATCAAAGAGACCTCCGAGAGGTAAATGAAGATATCCACCAAACTCTTCTGATGTGAGCATGAGTAATGCAAACATGAATAATGCAAGTATGAACCTTGCGAGCATGGAATATACGAGCACTCATGTTACGAACACTGATTTTGTGAACACTCGTATTGTGAGCATGAATGAAGGGCGAGCCTCGCACGATCCAATTGAGCTACCTAGAGGACCAATCACGCAAGCACAAGCCAAGAAATCAATTAGGCTATCATGAGTTTAATTAAACGAATTTGGGAAGACACTTCATGCATTCCATGCATTCCATACAACCTATCATGCATAGTTGATTGGGTTCACCAAAGGTCTCAAGGTACTTAAATGCTCAAAGGCTGATCATGGGAACATGGAAAGTGGCTGTCGGGTTACTCAAAAGTCATTGGACGAATTTATGGTGTAATTTTGATTGATTATTTCATGTCTTTTCAACTGGTAATTTGTAAGCCTATAAATATGAGGCTTGGAACATTTTGTATCAACTTTTAATGAATTTTAATCTTATTATGAATTTGCAAACTCCTTGTTCTTATTTGACTCCAATTGACTTATCAAGTAACCCTTGTGGCATCAATCTGATTCTTTCTAACTTATTACTTCTTCGGAGTGTGGCATTCACCCTTATACCAACTGGTTCCTATCTTGCTAGATAGAGGGTCATGGTCCTTACTTGCAATTCATTCTAAGAACTAATATAGGAATCGGGTCAAAATTCTTTTATAATATTGGTTCATTCTTGAGTCCTTAAATCGAGTTCAAGCCTATCCATCTATATCCTTACACATCCATCCATCTATTCTCTCTAAAGCCTACCATTCTCATTTCCATCCTTCACCAAATCCAATACGAATAATACTTCTTAATTTCAATTGGGAACTCAAGCAAATCATAATCATCCTTTGAGGACGAGCTCGCATCATCTTCGAGAGTTAGGTGAATCGGGGTGTCCATTAAGTATGAGGAAATGGTGATTACGGTTTCTTCGATTTCGTCATGTTCGAGCATTCCGTTTGAAAAGAAAGCTCGAACAAGATCTAAAAAGATCAGCGGAGAAATGTTAAAAAATTGCATCCGTCCCTAATTTTGTAAAATAAGGAGATAGGAAAAGCTAATAGCCTCCAACATGGCTATATCAACCTTCCTAGCCTCCCAAACCTGTTTTGAAGCGAAATTCCTGTTAAAACGATAGAGTGAATGAGCATTTTGATAACATTTGTTAAATGAGGGTTTAATTTCAATAGAGGTAGAGGTACTAGTCCTAGAGCGTTTCTTAGGTGCCATGGCTACTATCTAAAAGCTTAGAGAGCAATAAAACTAGGAAAAATCTCTTTTAGGAATTTTAACAAACACTTGGTGGGCTAGAGTTTTGGGTAAAAATTTTAAGAAAAACCTTAAAAATCGATAACCTTCTACAATAAACAACACATATAGTTTAAAACAACCCAATAAACCATCAAAATTCACTATTTCAACCTACATTGTACAAAATCAACAAGTTGAAAATTTAGGGGTTTTACCTCAAATGTGTTGAAATAGCCCAAAATCCCAAGCAATAGTGAGCAAATCTTGTTGAAAAGAGGTTTGAAGGTGTTTAGAAGCCAAGATTTGGTGAAAAAATGAAATTGTTTTAAGAGATTTTGGAATGTTGAAGGATGTTTTTTGGAGAAAAAAGGGGAGCGTTTTGGATGTTTTGTAGATTGTTTTGAAAATACCAGCAACAGGTGCCCTTATAGAGCCCGTGGTATCGATATTTTTATAAAAGTATCGATAAAGTTAAATCAATATTGATACCAAAATGCAGTTTTGTTTTCCAAGTGCAGTGAAATTGAAAAAACGAGATTTTTTTTAAGTCCTAAAATAATGTAAGTAAGATGCATGCGTGCATGAGACAAAACATGTTTTCAAAGCAAAAATGACTAAGTTTGATAAAATTTTGTCTATTCTAACATGTTCAAGAGTATCAAAAATAGGTCATGCTAGATAAATGAAGAAAAAAAAATAGATCAATTTTGTACATAAAACTCCCCCTATCTTTTAGCATATAAGAGCCATGAGAATCATACTTATCAAGCTTTTTGCAAAAAAATATCAAATAATGTACATAGAAAGATTTAAACACAAAGTCAAGGCAAGGTGGTCAAACCTAGTTCTGTCCTAAGTGTCCAAAATCTTTCCTTGTTTAAAGGTTTTGAAAAATTTTTAGCTAATTGATTCAAGGTATCTATATACTATAGAACTATTTCATCTATAATCTCTAATGAAATGATGTCTAATTTCTATGTGTTTAGTCCTAGAATGTTGGATGGGAAATTTAGTGAGACAAATGGCACTAGTATTGTCACACTTGATAGGAATGGTATCAACTTCAATTCCATAGTCCTTAAGTTGTTGTTTCATCCATAAAACTTGAGCACAACAACTATCGGTAGAAATATATTCCACTTCAGTCATAGACAATGCAGAACTTTTTATTTCTTTGAAAACCATGATATAAGCATGTTGCCTAGGAATTGACAAGAACCAGAGGTGCTTTTCCTATCTAATTTACAACCTCTATAATCCACATCCGAAAAGGCATGCCAACTAAATGATGAGTCTCTAGAATACCAAATACCTAAATTTAAAGTATCTTTAAGGTATCTAAAGATTCTCTTAAGAACTTGTAAATGTGATTTCTTAGGACAAGATTGGTAACTAGCACACAAGCATACACTAAACATAATGTCGAGTCTACTTGTGGTAAGATAAAGCAAAGAACCAATCATTGACCTATATAATTTTACATCAACACATTTACCTTCTTCATCTTTATCAAGTTGTGTAGAAGAGCTCATAGGAGTAGCTTGGGGTTTGAGAGTGTTCATCACAAACTTCTTGAGCATTTCCTTTGTATATTTAGCTTGATTTATGAAGATTCCATCCTTTCTTTATTTGATTTGGAGTCCCAAAAAGAAATGTAGTTCTCCCATTATGCTCATCTTAAACTCACCTTGCATTAGCTTAAAAAAAATCTTGACAAAGAAGTTCATTAGTAGAACCAAAAATAATATCATCAACATAAATTTGAACTACTAATAAATCTTTATATTTTCTTTTAATAAAAGGTGTTGCGTCAACCTTCCCTTTACAAAAATCATTTTCAATAAGAAAATTTGATAATCTTTCATTCCAAGCTTTATGAGCTTGTTTCAAACCATATAAAGCTTTTGAAAGTTTGAAAAAAGTTTGAAAGCATGGTTTGGAAATTTTGGATCTTCAAAATCAGGTGGTTGTTCAACATACACTTCTTCATTTATAAAACCATTTAGAAAAGCACTTTTTACATCCATTTAGTACAATTTAAAATTATTAAAACATGAAAAAGCTAAAAGCATTCTAATGGCTTCCATCCTAGCTATGGGAGCATAAGTTTCATCATAATTTATTCCTTCTTCTTCTTGAGTGTAACCTTGAGCAACAAGTCTAGCCTTATTACTCACTATGTTACCACTCTCATCTAGCTTGTTCCTAAATAAGCCATTTAGTACCTATAGTAAATATTTCACTGGGTCTCTCAATTAGGGTCCATAACTTCTCTCAAATTAATTTAACTCTTCTTATATAACTATTATCCAATATTCATCATTTAATGCTTCTTTGATATTTTTAGGCTCAATGCATGAGATAAATGCAACATACTTATAAGTATTTTTAAGGGAAGATCTAGTAATTACCCTTTGGGATGGATCTCCCAAAATCATATCATCTTTCACATAGTTGAACTCTCTTGGATGAGTGACTTCCCTTTCTTCAATTGAAAGTTTTTTTTAGAGAATCTTGTGTTTTTCTTGAATTTTGTCATTTTATGGTTGATCCTCTGCATCATTGTTATCAAAACATTTTGCATTATCATCATCTACACAAGAATCCTTTCTAGAAGAAAGATTAGAGTCATAAAAAATAACATGTATAGACTCTTCTACTACTAAAGTTCTTTTGTTAAAGACTCGATAAGCTTTAGAATTTAAACAATAACCAAGAAAAATTCCTTCATCACTTTTTGCATTGAATTTACCAAGATTATCCTTGCCATTTATTAAAACAAAACATTTTCATCCAAAAGGATGAAAATAGCTAATGTTAGGCTTTTTATTTTTGAAAAGTTCATATGGAGGTTTCTTTAAAATAACGTAATCATCACTTTATTAACAATGTAACAAACGGTATTAGTGGCTTCCGCCCAAAATATTTTTGTAAATTATTTTCACAAAGCATGGTTTTAGCCATTTCTTCTAAATTTCTTTTTTTCCTCTCAACAACTCCATTTTGTTGAGGGGTTCTAAGTGTAGAAAAATTATGGCTAATTCCATTTGAGTTGACAAAAAATTCAGAACCAAGATTTTGAAATTCGGTTCCATGGTCAATTCTTACATTAGGGATAGTATAACCTTTTTTCATTTTGATTCATTTTTGAAAATGTGATGAATTTTTCTAAAGCTTCATCTTTTCTACTTAAGAAAAGAACTCAAGTAAATCTAGAATAGTCATCAACAAGCACAAAAGCATAATGTTTTCCACCCAAGATAGTTGTCCTAATAGGACCAAATAAGTCTATGTGGATTAGTTGAAGAGCTCTACTAGTTGATACATCATTAATAGGTTTAAAAGAAACTCTACGTTTACCCTTAACACATGTACCACAAACTTTATCTAGTTCAAAATCAATTTTAGGAAAACCTCTTACTAAGTCATTTTTAACTACTTTATTCAATATGCTCTTAATAGCATGACCCAGTTTTCTATGTCATAATAAAGGACTATTTTCATTTTTAGCAACGAGGCATATTTTAGAATTATACAAGTCATCTAAATGCACCATGTATATATTTTCTATCCCATGTCCTATAAGCATAATCTTATTCGAAGCAATGCCAATAACTTTACAAACATTAGACTCAAATGTAACATAGAAACCTTTATCACATATCTAATACTTAAAACATTGTGCATAAGACCGTTGACATAAATGACATTTTCAATAACAATTGAAGAGTTTTTACCAATAGAGCCTATTCCTTCAATTCTTTTTGTGGAATTGTCACTGAATTTAACATTTCTTCCACTTATTGGCTCCAAATCGATAAATTGACTCTTGTCACCAGTCATGTGACTTGAGCATCCACTATCAAGGTACCATACGTGTTTCCTTGAAAAGTTCACCTCAAAGTAATGCTCCTTTTCCTATAAACATAGAGTTAAACTTTTCTTTTCGGTACCCAAATTCTTTTGGGTCCATAAGCATTAGTTCCTATAAGTTTAGTCCCTTTAGGTATCCATTTTAAAATCAAGCTCTTATCTTGAGAAGTTATGAGTCCTTTAGGAACCCATATACTTCTAATGATTTTTCCTTTGTAAAAGTTTTGGGGACCTCTATGTTTATAAAATTTAAAGCTATTTCTAACAAAGTGTTGTTTTGAATTTTCTCCTTTTTCTAAAACTTTGTTAGAGTAATCTTTTTCACTCTTAAGCAACTCAAATTGCTTTTGATGATCATCATGAACTTTACAAAGCAAATTATGTAAGTCTAAATTCTTTTTATCAAACTTAATTAGACTAGCTTGCCTGTCATTTATTTTGCCTTTAAGTTCATGCTTGTCTTTGGAGAGTGAATTGTTTTCATCTTTAAGTTTTGAAATAGTTTCTATGTATTTTGAATTCATTAATTCAAACTCCAAACCCAACTCATCATAGACAGCTTGTAACTCATCAAAAGAATAAGAATTTTAATTAGATGAGTTAGAAGTTACCTTAATGTCATCAATGGCCATAAGGAAAAGATTTGTTCTTACACTTCATTGTCCGATGAATCCTCATCACTCCATGTAGCAACATGTGCCTTGAGCTTTTTTTTGCTTGACCCCTCCTTCTTTCACTAAGGACAATCAAATTTGATGTGTCTCAATTTTTTGCATTCATAGCATATAATAGGGATCCTTCTCCTTGGTGGATCCAAGCTTGAGTCCTTCTTTCTTTAGAAGATTTCTTACTTTATTGGACCTCATAAATCTCTTGAATCTTCTTGCAAACATGTCCATCATCTCATCCTCATCCTTATCCTCATCCACATCTTCATTTGAATTTTTTTCTTCCATTGTGGACTTGAGAGCAACACCAACTTTCTTCTTTTCTTTTTCTTCTCTTTGGTCTTGAGTCTCATTTCATGAGTGAGCAAGGAACTAATAAGCTCATCTAATGAAAGAGTCTCTAAATTCTTAGCTTCCTCTATGGTGGTAACATTGGAATCCCAAGATAAAAGGCAAGCTTTTAAGCATCTTCCAAACTACTTCGTCATTGGGAACCTATTGAACATAGCTTTGGTGTCTTCCTCGGGATTCATTGTGAAGGTCTCATAATTGAGAGTGAGAATTCCCACTTTTGATCGGTACCCTCATGAGTAACCTCAAATTTGTCCCAAATTTCCTTGGCATTGGAACATGATGATACCCTACTATATTCATCCAAACCAAGTGCACAAAAGAGAGTTTGCATGGCCTTGGCATTGAATTACATGCTCTTCTTACCTTCCTCATTTCATTCTTTCTTGCTCTTTGGAACTAGTTTTTCACCTTCTTGCTTTTAAAGAATGGTTGGACCATCCATGATAACAACCCACACAATATAATCATTTGCTTGAATGAACAATGTCATTCAAGTATTCCAATAAGAATAGTTAGCACCATTGAAGTAAGGAGGTTTATTGGTGAATTGAGACTCACCAATCATAAATGAGCCAAAAATGGATGACATCTTGTGCGGTTTGAAAAGGATGGACTTGAGCTACCTCGAGGATCTTCTCTTGGTTGTTAAATCGTCTTTTAGAGACTAACTCTAATACCAATTGTTAACTCGATAGCACAAAATGAAATAGCCGAGAGGATTTAGAGTGGTTCAGCCCCAATTGCCTACTCCACTACTTTAGTTTTCCACCACTAAGGATTTTCCCAAATTCACTAATTTGTTCAACCTTTGAGGACAAGGTTTAACCTTACAACTCCTTAAGATTTCTACCCCAAATCTTAAGTTACAAACCCTCTCAAAGAGATACAAATAAGCAAACAAAGAATCCTCACAACATTAAATTATTTGCAAATTAAGCTCAAATACAATAAAACACACTTGAATAAAAAAAAAGTAAAGCTCACAAGTGTGTACAAGAGAAATATGAAAGAATTAAGCTTAAAGATTATTTGGTTGATGATATTTGTTTGAATGTACTTTCTTGATAGTTGTAGGATCTTTGAAGATAGTATTTATACCCCCAAATTGATTTCTAACCATTGTGGTTGTTAGTGTAATAATTATAACCGTTGGGGATGAAAAACCAGAGCATTTATGTCACCTAAAACTTTGAGTATCGATATCGTATGAAAGGGTATCGATATTTTTTTCATAAATGTTAAATTCAATGATCGTTGGTACCTTTGAAATTGATACCAAAAATAAAATATTGGTACTTTTCAAATTGGTATCGATATCGAATTGATACTTCCTAGGGTTTGTGAAAAATAGAATGCTCATTTGGTATCATTTTTAAACAAGGGATCAATATTTTCTGGACTTTGTCAAAACAAAATGCAAGTTTGGTCTCAATTTTTCTAAGGGTATTGATATGTCAAGAATTGTTGATACTTGGCGAAAAAGGTATCGATACTTTTTGGCCTAGAACTATTTTGACTTGTTTGACAAACATTTTGAAGTGTTAAAATGATTTTGACTTGGTTCAAATTATTTTGACTTGTTTAAAATCATTTTAATTTGATTTTAAAATTGTTTCAAAATTTTCTAAGAGTTGAATAAAAGAATTCAAGATTTTATCTCTTAGACTTTAGATTGAGAAATTATTTTGTCAATTTTAACTTATATTTAAAAACATTTTAATTTGTTTTATCAAAATACTTTATCAAATAAAGATTAGTTTAACAGTAATCCCTACGCTCCCCAACTATCACTTTCTCCTTTCCATTGGAAGTCTTCAATGTGACCCATTTCGTAACATAGTCCAAATTGACTTGATGTTCTACTAGCCAGTCCATTCCCAAAATGAGGTCGATTTCATCGAAGAGTAATTCCATCAACTTTGCCGGAAATACCTCTCCTTGAATCTCTAATGTGCACCACTTATAAACTTTATTAATAGAAACAGATTGTCTTAAGGGACTATGTACAGTCACATTGCTAACAGTATCTTCTAGTTCAACTCCCAGTTTGTCAACCATTAAGCATGAAACATATGAATAGGTTGATCCAATGTTAATTAGAGTAAAATACGGTACATAACTAACAGTAAAGGTATTTCTTATGACATCAGTGGCATCACAGTCCTTTTCGTGCCTAGCTGTATAGACTAGTGTAGGTTGTTTAGCATCAGCTCGGTCAGTACCCTGACCTTAAGCTCTCTATCTCTGCCTAGCATTACCACCTCTATTCAAACCTTGACCTCTTTGAGGCTGCTGTCCAACACTCTGGTTCTGATCTGATGCTTGTATATGTTCATTTAAATGTAGACAATCCTTGATTTTATTCTCCGAAGATCCAAATCTAAGGCATGCACCCAAGCTCATCTAGCATTCACGCTGATGCCTCTTGACACAAGTGGAATAGTATTAGGCTCTCTCTCCTTCAGTAGCAACAACAACATTCTGCCTCAGTCAATCTTCTTGGGCTCGCTTATTAGGTCATAGAGCCTGAACAGTAGGATCAACATCTCTCTTTATAGGAACTCTGGCTTTGTCCCTTATTTCGCGTTCCAAACACTTCACTTCCTTTACTATCTTGGTTTTCTCTACTAACGTTACAAAACCCGTTCTTTGTGAGGGGCCCCTTACATCATTAGTTCATACCTTAGTCCATTCTCAAATCTGACGCACTTATCTTGCTTAGTCGTAATCATCCTCTAGGCATAGCAACTCAGTCACAAACATTTGGCCTCATATTCGGCCACAGATTTGTCCCCTTGTTTGAGCTCAATGAACTCAAGTCTACGGGCGTTGATGTAACGCTTACCCAAATATTTGTTTTAGAAAGCAATCAAAAAAAACTCTTAGGTCAGTCTCTTAGCCTTGGTACCCCTCATTACGACCTATACTAGTGATAAGCCTCATCCCTCAACAGTGACAGTATACCCTTCAATTTCTGTTCTAAGGTAGATTCCATGTCATCTAGGATTCTTTTTGTAGCCTCTAACTAGTATTCTGCTACGTTAGGGGTCGTCCCAACAATGCCCCTAAACAATTTGACTCTATTAGATCGGAGCCTCTCTACGATAGTCCCACGGTCTCCAGATCCACATTGGGTTCTAGCTACACGTTGTAGCACCCTAAGTATGGCTTGCAACACAGCATTACCAGTAAGCTCTTGATGATTGACCACCTCCGAACGTACTCCCTTTCAGTATGTGTTTTCGAGCTTCCGCAAGTATATGGGTCAATTGTAATATATTTTGTACCACGAAATACATGGTAGTATTTCGAGGATCGTATCCAAAGGACGCTTAAAGCAATAGTTATTTGTATCCGTCTTTGGAGAGATTAGGTAGCTTTAATATGGACTTTTCAATTATCGATTTTTGGGATTTTACTTCAATCAACTAGTAGTTACCCTAGTAGAATCTTCCAATCTTCCACCAACATAACGAGTTGATAGAGACTACTTATCGCTAGATGCCATAGTCTAAATCGGTTTGGGGAAAAGGTCTTCATGGATAGGCAATACAAATTTTGGGTTCATTCCCACCTAAATGATTTTCTAGTGTTGTAAAGCCTAGTGTTTGTTTCATGTTATTCCTTTCCCAAACAGCTAATCTGATTGAAAATCCCTGTTTATACAATAATTAAATATCCATACTTCCACTCCCTAATCCCCCACAATGGGATTAGTTCCTCATGGTTTCTTTTAACATCATAAAATTAATAATATAAATAATCATACGATTGGATAAATGAAATGAAAAGAAACTTTAATTGTATAGCAATCTATCAGGAAATAATTCCATGATAATTTTTGTGAAGTTTTCAATCTCATTTTTAAAACGGAATAAAAAATTAAACATGAAAACTAAGAAAAGATGTGTAAAACCCTAGTGTTAGAGGCCTTATTTATAGCCTTGGACAGTCGTTTTCCTCAACCCTAGGTTAACTTTCATTTCTCGTGTTTAAGTGGCATTGTAAAGACTGAAACACTATTTACTCGATGTAAAATCCACATTCAGGGGTCGATATCGCGACACATCAGGACATGTCACTTTGCATATATACTTTCTTACTTATTAATTTTTTCTCTTTTGTCTCTACTCATTTCTTTTTATGTTCATTGTTTTTCTCTTTCTGACTATACTAAAGTTCATATTCTATATTGGTTTTCTTGTTTTACTCTTGGTTTTTACAACCTTCACCATAGTGTGTCTACTTACCCTCAATACATATGGTCCTACGTTTATTATCATGAAAGATAAGACCAAAGAAAAGAGTACACACAAATCATCTTTTTAGGCTTTAGAGGTTTGTAGTGTAGCTCATCAAGACTAATTGGAAATTCAGAATAAGGTTTAGCTTTCTAGTTCTAGACGTAACCAAACAATGCCTTAGGTCATCCTCAAATACCTCAATATGCACAAATATCAATTTAGTCACAAAATCCCAAAATTACTAACTATCATATATATATTAACATGCTCATTTCCTCCTTTTGTCGTGAATAGCTTGAAATGTTGTGTCTCCATAATGTGGGGTTCCTACATAAAGATTAAAGCATGCGCATGCAAAAGTAAAAACTACTTCTATTCCTACTCCTAATTAATTAAATAAGTCTTAAAACCCAAAATTACCCCAAATTACAAGTCTTAAAAATTAAAATAAAATTTAAAACATCCAACAACTCTCAATCCCCATCCATCCCTTCCTTCTTATCTTTACTATCTTACCCTTCTTCAGTATCCTCCTCATCAAGCTCTTCATTTGTCGACCCAAACATGTCCGGTGTGTAGTTAGAGACCCTAATGTTGTTTTACCGAGCAAACTCTTGAAATAATGGTCCTGATTCTTACATCCATTATATCATCCAATTGAGTTTTAGATGATTTCCTTTGCCAACTTCTTGTTGGGTTGGTCTCAACCTTTGCGATGAAGTTGGTGTATGTAGCCAAGCGAATCTCGTGATTTCCTCTTCCCTTCTTTTATTTGTTTAGCACAAAGCTCCACATATTTTTGGAAGAGTGTATCACTAATGACGCTCTTTGATGGCTTCAATGTATGCTCAGTAGATGTCTTGGGCACTCCTGCCCTTTCACACAAAGTTGTTATTAAGTGGGGAAAGAAAATTCCCACTTTTTGGCTTCCTACATATCGGTTCATGTTTTGATGGATCCACTTCCCTATACAAACCTTCTTTTTCTGCAAAATTGCAAACAGTAGCACTGCTCGAAAAGCATTAACATTAGAAACATTTAAAGCAAGTATCATATGGGTACACATAAATTGAATCCACATCTTGGCATTTGGGAACGTAATGGCTTGGTTAAACAAAGAAGGGATACTAGTGCCTGGCATAAATTTCCATTCCCCTTCCCTTAGTTAAGTAGGTAATTACCTTATGTTTATATCGTAAAAAGATTCTAGATCAGTTTGGTCTAGGAAATCCTGTTCATAATACGGAGCATCAAAGAATTTGAATATGAGTTTAGGGGTTACCTTAACACTAATTCCTCTAATAACTAAAGTTTCCCATGTAGTTTCATCATCAGTCCTAAAGATATAGTCTTTTAGGGTAGCATAAAATTCCTGGACTACTGAGATAACTGCAGGTTCTGTGGGGATTTTCCAAAATCGTTCCCACCTATGGTACCTAACTAGAGGCCAGATTTCTTTACATAAAACCATTAAAGGGTCAAAACCCCTCTCTTTAATGAATGTTTTGCCTTGAAGCTCATTAAATTATTTTTCTACGTTTGCATTCACAAAATTTGAAGGGTTTGTACCCATTGATGGTTCAGATTCAACGGTTCTTCTAACTTTTCTAGGAGGAATTTTAAATATAAGCAATAAAATAGTATTAAGTTAGGAACTTTAAACCTAATTTGATTTGGCTCCTCTTTTGCCTGGTACTCGTCCTCGCTTGTGAGATTTATAAAACTTGAAAAGTGAAAAGAGAAAATAGGCAAAGAAAGGATTTTTTTTAGGGTTTTAAAGGTTTTTGGAGAGTTAGAGTGCAATATGAGAGTTAGAATAGTGTTTTAATATTTATAAGGATGGAAACTAGGGTTTATAAGTATTAAAAATTGGAAAAATAGGTATTTTACCCATCAGGTTGGGCAGTCGGGTTAGGTCGATCCTGCAAAAAGTACAATCGATGTCACGACATAGGGTAGCTACATCGCGACAAACACATCAGTCCTTCATTTTCACGACATACTCGAAGCTTCATCATGACATCATCCTCAGTTCCGAATGGTCACCCAGTTTGCACTCTTTATCGCGACATGGAAAGTTCTTCGTTATGACATTGGCGTCAGACTCGTACTTTTCTCATTCTGTCACCTATGTTGCAACATGAAGGACAGTGTGTCACAACACACCCTTTTTTCCTGTTAATTACTAAAATAGAAACTTGTTAGAAATATATACAATAATATACAAAAGTTAATTTCACCTGTCCACCTTTATCTCTTACTACTAGACTCATCTGGTATGTTTACCCTTATCGATCGTGTCTAATTTTTTTTCGCATTTGTCCATCCTCCGTCATTTTTTTCCATTTTCTTAAGTCGATCCCTTTCTTTGAACCTATTAATTCGTTCCTTATTCATGAAAGGGATTTTACTGGGTTCTTCACTTTCATCCATGTTAAGCAAGTGACAACGCTCATTGTGTTTCTCTATTCCATCTGTTTTATCCTCACATTTTAAGCTCAGAAGCATGCACATCATGATCAGATGTAGCCACATGCTCATATGCAGCCACAGTAGATTGCAATGCCAAATCTAAATATGCAAGGACAATATCAACAACAGCAACAACAGTACTCTCAACCCCGAGCTGATGCATTAGCTGCCCTTGAAGCTCTGATGTGTGAACACATCACAAGATATGAAGCTATTGTGCAAGGAAATTCTTCTTCCATCCGAGCGTTGAAAGCACAAGTAGGACAACTAGCTTCTAATATGAGCACAAGACCACCAGGTGCCTTACCTAGTGATACTGAAAATCCAATTCAAAAGGGGAAGGAGCATTGCAAAGCTATTACTCTTCGGAGTGGAAAGCAAACTGTTAAACAAAGTAGTAATTCCAATACAACACCTGTCAACGTAAATGAAGAAGAGCAACGAGGAAAAGTTGTACCTGAAGAAGAATCAGTAGAGCTAAATGAAGAGGAGCCACCAGTTATTACTCTCATGCCAACCATTCGACCTACAAAATTGTTAACGCAATTGCCAATGTCGACACAGCCGGTTATGTCATGACAACCTAATGTTTCAATACCTTTGTCATTTCCACAAAGATTTAAGGAAAAAGAAAATGACAGAGAATATCATAATTTTTTGGCCACCCTTAAACAATTACATGTATTAATATACCTCTTGTCTATGCTCTTGTACAGATTCCTAGCTATGGGAAATTTATGAAGGAGCTCCTATCCAAGAAAAAGAAGTTAACCGACATCGAGACAATTGCGCTCATAGAAGGCTGTAGCGCTATGTTGACAAATAAATTACCACCCAAGATGAAAGATCCTGACAATTTGACAATTTCGTGCTCTATTAGAAATCATTACTTAGGAAAACTCTCTATGATTTAGGAGCAAGAATCAACCTTATGCCACTATCAACATTTTAAAAATTGGGAATTGGTCACATGAAGCCCACTGCAGTGGCATTACAGCTGGCAGATAGATATTTGGCACAACTTGAAGGGCAAATCAAAGATGTTCTCGTCCAAGTAGATATGTTTGTGTTCCTAGTAGATTTCATTATTCTTGATTGCGAAGCTGATAAGGAGGTGCCCATAATCTTGGGACACCCATTTCTTTCTACGGGTCGCACTCTTATAGACGTATTCAAAGGCGAGTTAATTATACGATAATGATGAACACGTTACCTTCAGTATTTTTGAAGCAATTCCCTGCAAGAGTAAAGAGGAATGTCACCATATTGATGTACTGGATGAATTAATTGTGGAAGAATTTCATGAGTGTAATACAGCAACTTTAAAAGAACTTGTGGTAACAACTGAAGACAATTTCCTGACTGATTGCGACCACAAGGATGAAGCAAATATTGTTTAGCTTAGACATGATTGGCAGATGGAATCCTTAGATCTGACCAATAAAAAGGTCTTTGTATTTAAGTCGTCTATTGAAGAAGCTCTAACCTTGGAGTTGAAACCATTGCCAACACATTTAAAGTATGTTTTCCTTGGTGACAAAGATACCCTGCCAGTAATTGTCTCCGCAAATCTCAATGTAAGTCAAGAGGAGAAATTGATCCGAATACTAAAGCAACACAAGCATGCCATCGCCTGGAGCATTATGGATACCAGAGGCATTGGTCCCTCTTTTTGCATGCATAAAATCAGGTTGGAGGATGAGGGAAAGCAGTCCATTGAGTAGCAAAGGAGGTTAAATGAAAAAATGAACGAAGTTGTTAAAAAGGAGATCAAATGGTTGGATGCGGGTATTATTTACGTAATTTCTAATAGTACATGGGTGAGCCCAGTCCAATGCGTTCTAAAGAAGAGCGGTATTACGGTGGTAAGTAATGACAAGAATGAATTAATTCCTACTCGTATTGCTACAGGTTGGCGAGTTTGCATGGACTACCGCCATTTGAATGCTACCACAAAAAAAGATCACTTCCCATTTCCCTTCATTGATCAGATGTTAGACAAGCTTGCTAGTAAAGTCTATTACTGCTTCCTTGATGGTTATTCTTGCTACAACCAGACTGTAATTGTACCAGAAGACCAATCTAAAATGACTTTCACTTATCCGTTTGGTGTAATTGTTTTGGCCGAATGTCATTTGGTCTATGCAATGCACCAGCCACATTTCAAAAGTGCATGATGGCGATTTTTTCAGATATGATTGAATACTCGTTAGAGGTATTCATGGAAGATTTTTCTGTTTATGGTCACACTTTTGATAAATGCACTGACAATTTAGCTAGAGTTTTAAAGCGATACGAGGACACTAATCTGGTACTAAACTGGGAGAAATGCCACTTCATGGTAACTGAAGGTATTGTCCTTGGACATCTTATCTCTTGTTAGGGCATCGAAATTGACAAGGCAAAGGTGGAGATAATTGAGAAGTTACCCCCACCTAATAATGTCAAAGGAATAAGGAGTTCTCTTGGTCATGTAGGTTTCTATCGACGATTCATCCGAGATTTCTCGAAAACTACAAAACATCTCTACTCACTGTTGGAGCAAAATAAAAAGTTTATGTTCGATGTTGCCTATATGGAAGCATTTTTGAAAATTAAGCAGCAATTAGTGCAAGCACCTATTGTCATCTCATTGGACTGGTCACAACCGTTTGAAGTTATGTGTGATGCAAGCGACTATACAGTAGATGTAGTGCTTGGTTAACGCAAAGATAAGGTATTTTATACAGTATATTATGCTAGAAAAACTCTTACTGAAGCGCAAGTCAATTATACAACCACAGAGAAAGAGTTGTTGGTAGTAGTTTTTTCATTCGACAAGTTTCGTTCGTATCTTGTCGGCACAAAAGTTACAGTATATACTGATCACTCTGAAATAAGATACCTCTTTGCCAAAAAATGCCAAATTAAGACTAATTCGATGGATCTTACTGTTACAAGAATTCAATTTTGACATTAAAAATAAAAAAGGATCAGAAAATTAGGTAGCAAATGATTTTTCTCATCTAGAATTCGGGAGTGAAGATGGTAATACCTCACAAATTGTCGACACATTTCCAGACGAGAAGCTCTTTTCTGTCAACGCATCCTCATGGTACGCAGATGTTGTCAATTATTTGGTCTGTGAAAGACTACCACTGAGTGCAACTGGTCACAAAAAGGTAAGATTTCTTCGAGATGTTGCAAAGTATTACTGGAACGAGCTATACCTGTTCAAGGTATGCACCAACAATATTATTCGTCATTGTATCCTTGAAGAAGAAATGCTTCCTATCCTGAAGCATTGCCATGATGCTCCATACGGAGGTCATTTTGGTGGTGTTAGGACTACTGCAAATCCTTCAGTTAGGATTTTATTGGCCATTACTGTTTCGAGACGCCCACAATTTTGTTTAATAATGCGATAAATGTCAACGCACTGGATCGATATCTTGATGCAACGAGATGCTGCAACAGACTATTATGGAAGTTGAGCTTTTTGACGTATGGGGTATGGATTTCATGGGACCGTTTCCAAATTCTTTTGGAAATGTTTATATTCTGGTCGCTATCGATTATGTCTCCAAATAGGTTTAAGCAATTGCTGTCTCTAAAGATGATGCTTGGACGATGTTGAAATTCTACCACACATTCATCCTCACTCGATTCGGCACTCCTAAAGCATTAATCAATAACCAAGGCACTCATTTTCATTGCGATCAAGTTGCGATCACTTTAAAACGTAATGGTGTTAAACATCGAATGGCAACCACATATCATCCACAAACGAATGGGCAAGCTGATGTATCCAATTGCCAAATTAAAAATATCCTTGAGAAGGCGGTGAATCCATCTAGATGAGATTGGTCTTCAAGGCTCAATGATGCATTGTAGGCACTTCATACAGTGTATAAAACACCCTTAGAAATGTCACCGTATCAGCTTGTGTTTGGAAAATCCTGTCACTTACCAGTGGAACTTGAACGTAAAGCCATGTGGGCATTAAGCAAGTAAATACGGATTATGATGCAACTGGACAAAAGAGACTGTTAGACAATTAGAGGAGATTCGACGAAATGCATAGGAGAATGCTGCCATATACAAAGAAAAAACTAAGAGATGGTACGACAACATCATCTTGTAGCGATAATTTTTTGCAGGTCAGTTGGTACTTTTATTTAATTCGCGTTTAAAATTTCATCCTGAAAATTGTGTTCTATATGGTCAGGGCAATTAGAAGTTTTCGAAGCAATTTGTCATGGTGCGGTGACAATTCAAGACTTAAATGATGGGCACCAATTCAAGGTAAATGGCCAATGACTGAAGCATTATCTCAGCCCAGACGACCATAAGCAGAACAAGACCATTAACCTGGTCACATTTACTTAATTTGTCGTTGCATTTATTCCATTTACTTTTCGTATTTTATTTTATTTCAATTATCTTCTTTAGTTATTTTGCAAGAATAAAATCTACTTTTTTTGTCGACGCACAGAAAACCCTTCTTATCGACGCAAATAAATTGTTAACTCATCAGAGTGCAGTGTTTCAGGAAAGAATCATAACGTTTGATTCACCCTTCTCCCCCAACCATCGGATCGATTTCAAAAAGGACAATTCGTGTCATTGCATTTATTGTATGCAGACACATAGTCCTATCCTTGTAGTGGCTACCAACACGCCTTTTCATTCCATATAAGAATACCCAACTGTGTCGACAGTGTTCTCTACAACCACAATCTTCATTTTTGCTGCAATACTTCTCTTCTTAAGCTTTCCAATATCCTGCAACTTTTATTTTTTTATATCATAGAATCATGGCAGGAAGAGAGGATCAAAAACCCTTCCAAATCGGCCACCAAATCTTCTGTTGTGGTGGTTCGTGATAATAAGTAGTCGTCGATCAAAGAACCAATCTTGTTCCTTACTAAGGCTGCTAAGGACTGCTTTCATGATATCATGCTAAAATGGAACTGTCATCCAGAATAGGGGTTCCAGCTGTCACCACTTCTCACTCATGGTAAACAAGTCCACTGGACCATCTCGCGACTGGGATGGGAAAGTTTTGTACCCATTCCGAAGGATACTCTCCATCCCTCATTAGAGAATTTTATGCTAACTTGATTGATAAGGATCAAAAGTATGTTTTTGTTCGAGATAGACTAGTGCCCTGGGGTGCTACACACATCAATGCCCTGTATAACATTGATGCTGGGGAAGATGAACATATCGCCTTCCTAGAGTAACTAACTGAAGAGGGCGCTGACATGTTAATGAGTGATTTATGCGTTGATGGTGCCATCTGGACAGGCAAAACCCCAATAACTATACCATGCATCATCAATTCCTCATCGTGAAAAGCAAGGTTTGGTTCCACTTTATTAACTACCGATTATGGCCTTTTAACTCACAACACCACGATGACATTAGATCAAATGTGTCTTATCCATTTGATTATTGAAGGTCACAGAATAGATGTCGATGCAATCCTGTATCAGGAGATTGCAGAATGCACATCCAAACAAACAGGTGCCATCCCCCTCTCTTATAATGAAATTTTGTCGATAACTAGGTATTGTGCCTCGTGAGGGAGAGGAGTTCTTGGATAATAAGGGACCAATGAATGATGTGTCGATAGCGTGTAATATAAGGGAGACCTTTGTAGTGAAAGAAGCTGCCCCAAAAGAAAGGAAAGAGAAAAGCAAAGAAGGAAGAGAAACAACCTCGTGGCCTCATAGATCTTCAATTATGGAGGAAAATTGTAAAGATCGAGCAGTTGGTTGACAGAATCAATGTGCGGCAAATCAAACTTGTCGCCACAGTTGAGGACATGGAGCACTCGCAAAATTTATTCTATGCCTACACCAGGGCATGGAATAGTACAATTGTTAGCACATTACGCAGCATTAGCAAGCATCCTCTGCCAGAATTTATAGTGTTTCCTCCTATCATTAGGGAGGCAATGCCATCAACTGAAATATCTACTTCGGAAGGGAAGGACCAATCTGTTGCTTCTCCGTAAATGGTCAATATATTTGATGACGAGGACCAGGACGTGAATTCAAAGGATGTTGAAGATTGCTTCTGCAATATAGCCAGCTTTTTTGAAGATGAATTTTCCAACAGCCTAGGAGCAAATATGGCTAAAAAGGAAGCCAATGCTGATGAGCAACACATGACTGTGGAATCTGTGGGTATTGAAGAAGCGAAATAAGAAGAGAAGGAGGAGGAAAAGGAAGAAGGAAAATAAGGAGAGAAGGAAGAAATTTTTGTCGCGATAGATTTGCCCGAAGAATTTGTCGCTGCACCCAAAGTTGTGGGCGCAATTGATGAAGAACTGGCTTAACCTGATGCGAATCAGGCCGAGATAGTGACAGTCGGCAATGAGGATTTCAATCCCCTGGTTATAGTGCCCTATGTGGCACCCCTTACTGAAATACACCCTTCTGATGTCACCGTCGATGAAGCCAGCACACAACCATATGTGAAGGAGCAATCCACCGACCCGGTTAAGCCAACAGAACGAAAATGCAAGCGCAATGATAAGAAGAGGCACAAGGAGGAGCGTCACAAGAAGAAGAAAAAGACCAAAGCAGCCACATCTTCGACAGCACATCACTGAGTAAGTCTTTTAATTTATTCAATAAGTAATTTAGTTGCATATCATGTAGTTGTAATTACATTGTCATCACATTTTAATTATCCCTGCATTTTATTTGTCGATGCATTTGCATTGTAGTTGCATTTCTATTTATATTTGTATATTAATGTCAGTGCATTGGGGACAATGCAGACTTTAAGTTGGGAGGAATGTATATGGATTGGAAACACAATTGCACCAACGTTTCAAAAAAAATTGTCCTTTTTAGTTTAATGAAAGTATGCAAGGTTATGAAAAATGTGGCTACAAATTTTTCATTTGATGCTTAATTCTTGAATTATGTGAGATGCTAATACATGAATTGGATGAATGTGATTGAATGTTGTATCCCTCTATTGTTGGATGAATGGTTGAAATTGCATTAGTAATAAATGAGTAGTATCATTATTTGAATCTTGGAATAACTTGCCATTTGCAGCTATGTATATATAATTAGAAATATTAATAAAAGACACTCCAATGTTGTGTACTGTGACTTATCAAGGGGGAACGCTCCAATGCAAGTGTTAGAAAAAGTAATCTAGCTAAAGGTTGTCACTACAAGAGTGTGTGTCGGTGCAATTACATACTCTCTGGGTGTTTATTGCACCCCATCGTTACTTCTCAAGAACAAGGGTATAGTAATGCAATGACATCCCTCAATTGAATAAAAATATATATGTTTATATAATAAATGTTGTGTTGGTCATGAGAACTTAAGATTTAGATCACGATTCTAGCATTGGTGAAGTTGCAATTTCGATTTTTCATACCTATAAATTTTCGACGTAATTTTCTATCATGTGAATGTAATTTATACATTAGGATCTCAGAAAATTCAAGTTGCTAGAATATTTTTGCTTCAACAAGACTTTTTGACCTTGCCAGCTTTTGTTTAATTGAGGACAAGTAAAAACTCAAGTTTGAGGGTGTGATAGCATTAGAAAAGACCATTAATTTCCCCTTATTTAAAGTATAATTTGTTCCTATTATATCATGTTTAGCATGCTTTTTTGGCATTTTATATTTAGTAATTGCATTTTCTAAGCCAGTGATGTTTGGTTTAATTTTCTTTAATTTTGTCCTACTTTTGCTACTAATGTCACCACATTTACTGTTCAGTTTTGCGTCTAAAGATGTCAATACAGGAATCTGTCCCAAAAGATCAATGCAGGAAGGTGTCCAAGGTTGTTACCGCAATTTAGAATCCAGAATTGCACCCAAACCTGTTGCCGTATGAACATATCCAAAAGTACCAGTGCTTGAGAATATCAAGGTTGTCGAAGCGAATTAAAATCTAAATTTGCATCCAGAGATGTCGCGACAACCTTTAACTGCTTGCTGAATGCACCAAATTTGCATGAATGTACAATTGGATTAACTAACTAGTATAGCTATAAGGAAGTTAGATCTGAAGAAGGACACCTGTATTTGGCATTAAAGATAAATAATGATGAGAAAAGAGGGGAAAGGAGAGCTAGAAGCTTGTGACAAATATCAATTCGGTTTTTCATCTTTTCTGGAAGCTTGCCTCCATGGCAGCTTAGTTTCTTGAAAGGTAAACTGACTGTGACGAGAAGGTAAATCTTGCTCCTTACGAGAAGTGTTCCTAAGTGCAACACAAGAGGAGCATTAGGGAAGAGTTCTAGTAGGCTAAGAATAGAATGCTTTAACTTGTTCTTTATTTCCTCTAAAACGCTGATAAATTTTGATGAAGTTAAATCTGTATGGAAGTACCTTTTAATTTTAGATCTAATTTGATTTCTACTCAATTTTCTCTTATCTATTTATCTTTGGATTTAATTGCTTGATCACGGAAGTGATATTGCAGTTACTGACACTGGAAACTGCAGTGACAAATTAAATTAACAAGCAAGACAACGAAAGTTGCTTGGGGAATGAAGGAATTCTGGCCACTTATTCTTGAATGCAAAGCATTACAGCACTAGAAGGTGTGGTTAATTTGAGTATTTGGGTCTTTGATAAACAGGAAAGTTAAAGTTGGTAAGATCACATTAAGCTTAATTGCGGAGACAATTTATCTATTATTTACCTTGTGGTCACATTTAGTGGTCTGCCGACTTATCAAGTCAGGGATCCCCCATTCCATTATCATTGTTTTTACTTCTTTAATTTTCTTAAATTGCATCGACAAATTATCTTCAAACTATCACTGTATTTCTTATTAATTTGCTTCGACATATTTTATTACAATCTTGCAATATTTGCTCTAACAATTTAATTCATTCATTTTTGCACTCTTTATTTTAATTGCACTGACATTATTCATACAATTTCTCTTAGTTTAACTTTAACTGAATCAACAATTATAAAGATAAACAGTCATCACTGTGGGATCGATATCTGATAGTTTTAAGCCTATCAACTATACTTGCATGACAAGTGTTTGGTTGCACAATTATTGTGACGTTCATAGCGCGATCAATTAAATACGTCAATTTTTAAGAATCAAATAGGTCTTTTGCATAAGTTGTAATGGGGCTAGGCTAGAGGTAGGGAAAAGATAGATAAATTTAAGCTAAAACCCTAGACTCAGCTTGTAACAGACCTTCAATTTCACCTACTTTTTTTGAACTTTGCATTCTCATGCTCTTTTTTCTTTTTCTTTTAAGTACATATGCTCTTTTTCTTTTTCTCTTTTTCTTTTTCATTTCTATTTTTTTGAGCATCATTTATACTTTTGTTGAGCATTTTAATACTTCTTCTTAACTCCCCCAAACTTATTTTCAGAACATAATTTTGACAGACTGAGTCTAGTAGTTGGGACAATTTAGAGATAAGTACAAGAGATAAGATGGCTTATAATTGTAGGGTACAAAGAAAATCAGGCCATATAGTCTCAAAGTTGGCTTCAAGGGATAACATTTATTAGGGTTAGCTTGAAAGGCTCAAACGGTCCAAACAAATGTTGCCTAAATCATTTTCAAAATTTCATGCTTCTTAGGATTTCGCCTCAAGAAATTACTAAGTCAGTTCTAAAGACTTAAACTTTCATGCATATCTAGCTTTATAAGGAATTAAAATTTTATGATATGATTTCACATATATTATTAAAAGTAGCATTCTTATCATGGTTCAACTTAACATCATAACATTGAGATAATTAAATTTTATTTTTACTTAAGCTTAACATAATTAACATAAATTCAATTTTTCAAGCAAAATTATGACTAAATTCATAAAATAAAAAGAAATAATACTTATTAAGAAGTTTTCGATTTTTGGTCCCTCCTACTTAAATTGAACAATGCCGTCATTATTAGAAACAATAGAGAATAAAAAAATAAAAGTGAATAAATACTATAAACCAGGTAGGATCAGAGAAGAGGAGGTGAGTCAATTTGACTTCCTAAGTACCAACTCTTCAATGTCCAATTCTAGACATGTACATATTTATTACCACACTCTTATTTTCTAAGTTGTTCAATTTTTGGTCTTCAACCTCTTAATTTATTATGCAAGAATTAAAACTAACATAGTGACCTAATCCTAAATTCATTCAAAAATTAAAGACTGAAAAATAAAATAACAAAAATTAAAGAAAGACAAATTCCCCCTTTTATTTATGTTCAGACCCCCTAGACTTTGACTCTCCTTTTGCTTGGTAGTCCCTATTGTTGCTCGAGTCACCTTGCTCCTTCTTCGTCATTGGAGTCCATGGTTCAAATATGTAATCTGGAAATTCAAGCACAAAGACAAATGGGTCACGAAATACTTTTCAAATGCACTTTTAAATGCATCATCTCGTAACTTCATGTATCTCCAATACGTTTGTTGATGCCATTGCATGTATTGCACTCAATCCATCATCTTTAACAGCTCATTTCAAAGTTCAGCTGGAGGCGATGGTGGTCTCGGTATGGATCTGTCAGGCTCGGATGTTCGTTCAGTAAACTCTGCCTCATCATGCATTCCAATTAGTTCTGTAATCAAAAGATCATCTTCAATTTCCACAGGATCTTCTTCAGGATCTTCTTCTTCTTCAGGATCTTCTTCATCTTCTTCAACTTGCTGTTGAAGGATGGAATTTCCTACTACTCGATATAGATCCCAATTAGAGATTACTCCTTGGTTATATCTTGTTCTATTCACGTCACTAAGAATTTCAGCTTTTAGGCATAACATTGTGATCGTGAATAGGAAATAAGCTTGAACAGAACATCTCATGGCACAGTTTTGAATTTCTCTGATGATGATTCTTCCTACATCGATAGTTTTTACCTTCAAAATTGAATAAATCAACACCATTCGTTCTAATGACATAGTAGTACCCTATTGAATAGGCATGAGACTGAATCGAATGAAGTAAAACCACACTTTTGCTATCGATGTCAAATTCTCTCTGCGACATGTATGAATTCCATGTTTTGACACCTTCCATTCAGATGATCCATAAAGGCAGTCACTTTTGCACCTATAAGATAGGATCTAAACTTGTAAAAAAAAAACATAACTGCAAGTAATTCTTTCTCGGTTATCGTATAGTTCAGCTGAGCTCCTGACAAAGTTCGACTTGCATAGTAGATAGGATGAAAAACTTTGCTCCTTTTCTAACCCATCATAGTACCGACCGCGAAGTCACTTGCATCACACATTAACTCGAACAAAAATTCCCAATCTGATGTGACGATAATTGGTGTTGAAACTAGTCGATTCTTCAAATCATTAAATACTATCAAGCATTCTTCATCAAAGTTGAACGTTGAATCCTTCTCTAACAACTTGCTCAAAGGTTTAGCAATCTTAAAGAAGTCCTTGATGAATCTCCGATAGAATCCAGCATGTCCCAATAAGCTCCTAACACCTTTTACAAATGTTGAAGGTGAAAGCTTCTCGATTACATCTAATTTGGCTTTGTCGACTTCAATTCCTTGTCTTGTTATTCGGTGCCCTAAAATAATACCTTCTCGTACCATAAAATGGCACTTTTCCCAGTTGAGAACAAGGTTTGTTTCTTCGTATCCCTTTAGTACCTTAGTTAAATTAGCTAAGCAATCATCATAAGTGTCCCCGAACATTGAAAAGTCATCCATGAACACTTCCAAATACTTCTCAACCATGTCAGTGAAAATGACCATCATACATCTTTGAAACGTAGTAGGTGCATTACATAAACCAAATGGCATGCGTCTAAATGTGAACGTACCATACGGGCATGTGAACGTCATTTTGTGTTGATCTTTCGGTGCAACTGTAATCTGATTATACCCTGAGTATCTAGAAAATAGTAATAGTTTCGCCCTGCGAGTCTATCCAGCATTTGATCTAAGAACAACAAAGGAAAGTGATCCTTCCTAGTAGCCTTGTTAGTTTTCGGTAGTCGATGCAAATACGTAATCCCGTAACTGTTCTAGTCGGTATTAACTCATTGTTTTCATTCTTTACGACCGTAATACCTCTTTTCTTTGGCATGCCTGGACAGGACTAACCCATGAACTGTCTGAGATGAGATAAATTATACCTGCATCTAACCACTTGATAATTTCTTTCTTGACTACATCCGTCATAATAGGTTCAGTCTCCGTTGTCCATCAATCGTTCCTTTCTTATCATCTTCAAAAATGATCTTCTGCATGCATATGGATGGACTTATAGCACGAATGTCAGCTATGGTCCATCCAATAGCCTTCTTGAATTGTTTCAACACTTTAATCGATTGGTCTTCTTGCTTCTCAGTTAGTTGTGCTAAAATAATCACAGACAAAGTAGTAGCATCACCTAAATAAACATATTTTAGATGTGAAGGTAATACCTTGAGTTCTAATTTAGGTGACTCTTCAATCAATGCTTTCTGTTGAACGTAATCTCTACTAACACCAAAGATTCAAAATGAGGTTCTGAATTAAATCTCCTCGAATTAGCTTGCAGCAAAGCTAAGTTTTCCTCCCCCTCTTCATCACTTTGAGGGTCTGTCAGTAAAATCATTTCCAAAGGATCTTCAACCGAGTTGAATTCCTCTTCAATGACTATGTCTTCTAACTTAGACACTGCAGAATAATCATTAACTACATCAGGAAATCTCATTGACTTAAAAACATTTAAGGTTACCTGATCGTCCTAAACACGTATAGTCAACTTACCTTTCTGCACATCAATCAAAGTCCTTCTGGTTTCTAGGAACGACCTTCCTAAGATGATTGACACTTTTTTATCTGCTTCAAAGTCTAAAATGACAAATTTAGCAGGAAAAATGAACTTATCAACATGAACCAATACATCTTCAATTTTTCCTTCAGGATATGCTATAGATCGATAAGCTAACTAAAGTGTAACTGTAGTTGGTCTAACTTCACCTATCCCTAACTTTCTGAATATTGACATGGGCATTAAGTTCATACTTGCACCCAAATTGCATAGTGCTTTACCATAATAAGGTGCTCCAATGTTCCAAGGTATGGTAAAACATCCAAGATCCTTCAACTTTGGGGGTAGTTTATCTTGAAGATATGCACTGCATTACTTCGTTAAGGATACTATCTCAAATTCTCCAAGTCTTTCATTTCTATAGGATATCCTTCATCAACTTGACATAATTCGACATTTGCTCAAGTGCTTCTACCAACAGAGTGTTAATATGAAGTTGCTTGACTACGTATAGGAATTTCTTGAACTAAACTTCCTGCTTCTGCTTCTGAAGTCTTTGAGGGTAGGGTGGTGGAGGATTTCTGACTTGAACTAGCTACTTTGGCTTCTATGGCACTTCTGTATCTAACGAGGTTGTTAGATCATCAGACTTCACTGGTTTTGAAGTCTCCTTCTCAACATTCATCGGTTCTAGTTCTAGTTATGGTGAAATTGGTTCTGGTTTTGGTTCTGGCAAAGTTGGAGTTTCAACACTTGGTTGAACTTCCATTGATTCTTGAGCATCATCTTGCTCTTCTTCTACTTCAACAACGGTGGGTTGCAAAGTATTTTCGCTCCTCAATGTCAATGCTTTACAATGTTCCTTCTCCGAATTTCTCAGATTCTTCGTATCACTCGACAAAGCACCTTGTGGATGATTCTTTAGTTTAGTGACAAATTGCCCCACTTGATTCTCCAAATTCCTTATAGTGTCATCATTCTCAGCCATATATGCCTTCAATAAACTCTCTAAGCTATTGGAATATTCAACTTTTTGTGGCTTCTAAACTTGCTGGGTAAATCCTTATGACTGGGTTGGTCTTGATTGAGCATAAGTGTTACTGGGTCCAACTCCTTGATTACTCCATGAGAAATTAGGGTGATTTCACCAACATGGGTTGTAAAAGTTTGACTCCTATCCTTGCTTGCCTCGGTTTTGGTTTTGATTACCCATGTAGTACATAGATTCTAGGTTTGATGGGCATTCTTCGAACATGTGCCCTTCTCCATAATAGACACAGGCTATGTTCTCGAATTGATTAGGTGGTTGAGCTGTAACATTATTAAACCCATTAGTAGTAAGATTTTTCAGCATTGAGGACATCGATGATACCTGAGCTACAAGTGAAGTTAATGAATCAACATCGTGAATTCCTGCAACTCGTCTTCCTGAGTTTGCTCGATTAGTTGGCCATTGGTAATTATTTCTTGTGAACCTCTCTATAATTTCATAAGCCTCATTGTAAGACTTAGAAAGAATAGCTCTATTGGTGGAAGCAGCTATACAATCCTTGTGTGCAAATTAAAGCCATTATAAAATGTCTCTAACACAATGCAATGAGGAATTCCATGCTGAGGGCATTTCCTTAACAACTCTTTAAATTTTTCCCATGCCTCATACAAAGATTCATCATCCATAGTTGGAAAGTAGTTATTTCACTCCTCATCTTAGCATTCTTGTTTGGAGGGAAATACTTCCTAAGGAATCGTTCAGCTAACTCTTGCCATGTTGTAACAGAATTTGGTGGCAACGAGTTCAACCAAGCTCTAACTCTGTCCCTTAGTGAAAATGGGAACAACTTTAATCAAAGTGCATCTTCTAACACTCCGACTATCTTGAAAGAATCACTCACCTCCACGAACAATCTCAAATGAAGATGAGGATCTTCTGTAGGCATTCCACTGAATTGGCCTACTGTTTGAAGCATCTAAAAGATCACTGGCTTCAATTCGAATTGTTGTGCTCGATATCAGGTCTTCTAATTCCTGAATTAAGCTCGTGGAACGATGGCACTGCATACTGTCTCAAGGCTCTATCCCTATCATCAGCAATAAGGATTGAGCATGGTTAGCTCCATTTCCTTGATTCTGGTTCTTAAAATTCATCTCTTCAATCCTTCTTTGAGATGCTTGTCTTCTTCTTTCTCGGAAAGTTCGTTCAATTTCAAGGTCGACTGGGAGTAAGTCGATAATTCGATCAATACTCATACACACCTAAAATAATAAAAAAGAATTGATACGAGTCGCAAGGCCCAAATTCAAGCTTATGAATGTGATGGGATCAAATTTTCTCAAGTCCCAATAACGAGGTCGAAGGCCAAGCAAATTCGAGCAAGATTGAACGGGACCATCCAAGACTTCGTTACCAAGGCCTTAGATACGCACATGGCCGAAAAAGAAAATCAAGATTCACTTTCTTATTTTCAAGAAAATCAAGAAACCGAATCTTGGTCCAATTTTTCCATTCCAAACAATTTCAAGAATCAAGAAAATCAAGATTTTAAATCTTGGAAATCTTGGTCCAATAAACCGAATATGCCAATTTTCAAGTTGGGGAAATCAACAGGCTTGCAATGACTTTTTGTATGGGATCCAGGAATTTATAGGTTGAGATGTCTGCATGGATTTCGAAGATCTATCTCTTTATCTTCAAAACACACTTTGAATCACTTGATTTCAAGTTCAGGAGCTCAAGTTATGATCGTTTTAATAAAGACTGCTCGGGTAGAATTTCTGGATGTGATTATGACGGGAATTACGAGTTTTAGGCTTTTAATTCGAGTTTAAATCATATAGGGTTCGGTTTTTAGGTTAAATTTTTATTATATATGAGTCCAATATTGTATTATCAGCTCTTATTATTTTATTGTTATTTTTTATTCCGAATTTTTAATAATTATTAAGTAGTTTAAGTTTTTAGGAGTTTTATGTCAACAAGAAAGTTTCTTGTTTAGATTAGTTAGAGTTCTAGTTTAATTAAGAGTTTTATTTAGATTTATTTAGCTTGCCTATATATGTAGGCCTTGGAATTGTAAACAAGACACTTGATTTTGATTCTTTTGAGTTAATAATAATTCTCTTTGAGTTTTTCTTCAAGAATTGCTCTTGAGTTTTTTTTTAGAAGTTATTTTAATAATCTTTCAGGTTGTGGGAATCATCTTCAAGCTTTTTCTTGCCAAGATCTTTTTCTTGGAGGGAAAATTAGAGTCATTGAAGGGAGTTGTGGATTCTTATAATTTCCAAGGCTTCTTAGGATGTTATCTTCTCTTTTCTATCTTTAATTTATCGTTCTTGTTTGGTCTAGCTTATTGCTTGATGTTTTGGGTTACTGATTTAGTTGTTTTTCATTCTAGGTTGAAATTGCTTCAAGAGGGATGTTCTCCTACCTTGATCCATCAAGAAACACATCAAAAATTAGGAGATTCAATCTTTTCTTGCTGTTTCAATCATTCTTGCCTAAACAGTTTGCTTTCTTTTCTTTTAAATCACTTCTAATGAATTTCTTTGTGTTTTTATTTTTCAGATTTGGTTGGGACGATTTCTTGAGGTCCAAGATTACATTTGTCTAGAGGTTTAGGGTAGATCCGTAACTTGACAACTTCACGACCCTCTTCCGCATTCGTTTCATATCATTTGGTATCAGATTTTGGGTTTTTTGGGTGTTCTTCGTTGCTTTCTACACTGATTTCAATTACAAATAGCCAACTAGCAATTTTTACCAAGTACATTTTTCAGAAAAAAATAATTTTGAGTTGGTAAATGTTTTTCAATTGATCTGAAATTTTATATACTGATTCTTGGCAGCATATTACAGTATAAAAAAATATTTCCCACAAAAAAAGTGATCAAAAAAGTAGACAAAAAAGAAAATTACAAGAAAACAAAAAAATAAAAAAATAAAAAATTTCGTGGGTTGAATTTTGTGCCAAAAATTTCCAGATCAAAAGCACATTATTTATAAAGGCTCCAATTTAAATTTCATGATTTTTGAAAATCGAGAACACCTCAAACGAAGTTTGAAAAGTTGCTTCGCAGTTTTTGGGTTTTTGGGTTTCTACAATTTTATTGATTCTTAGTTTTAGGTTTTCATTTGTTTTTGCTTTTTATTGTTTCTTTACACATTATAACACTTTCTTGTTTCTTGTGTTAGTAGGTTAACAAACGTTGCACCTTCCTTCTTCCGTGCAACACAATTCTTTGGTGTCTAGCTAATTTTGGACTCATAGTGGCATTAGGATTATTTTGCTAGTTTGATTCTAATACATCCTGATTGATTGACATAAATACAGAACTAAAGGACTCATAAGATTAATTCTTACCTCATTGAGAATTTAATTTTTCTTTTTGAGTGCATAACGGTGAGGTTTGTTTAATTTTTTCTTTTTTGAGTGCTGTGTTTTTTTTTCAGATTTGTCACAATGTCTCATAGTAGAAAAGGGAGTGATGACCAGAGTGACAAATCGCTAGTTAACATAAAAAATCTTGCTGGTGTCGCAACAAAGTTAGATCTCCATGACATCACTGATAAGTTCGAAACCATGTTCAATCACTTGAAACAAAGTCTAGACCATCAAGCGGTAGTACAAAGACAATGGGATGTTGTATTTCAGATAATGAGCAATACCTTAAATCAGTTGCGAACTGAGCAATGAACTCAACATTGGGGTGCTAATGATGATGATGGGGTTGAACAACCTCGTGTTTGTAGACACCAAGCTAGACGTGTCCCTCATGTGGATGAAGATCCTTTAGTTCCCAAAGATCGCGAACAACCTTCGTTGGCAAAGCCAAAGTTCAAAATTCCTCAATTTCATGGAAAAAATGATCCCGAGGCATACTATGAGTGGGAATAAAAAATAGAGCTTATGTTTTGTTACTATAAATGCCCAGAAGATGAGAAAGTTCTATTGGTGACCCTTGAGTTTTCAGACTATGCATTGAGTTGGTGGACTCAACTTGGTATAAGTCGCCAACGAAACTAGGAGAGAGATATTACCACATGGGATGAATTGAAACAAGTTATGCGAAAATGCTTTATCCCAACACATTATTATAGGGAGGTCAAAACCAGACATCGACGACTTGTTCAAGGAAGTAGATCAGTTGATGAGTACTTCACGAAGAGATGACCAAAAGAAAGGAGGATTCCAAGTGATCTCTCACATTTTGAGCAATGTTATTGGTGTAGCTCAAAAGATCGTGAGAGTTTTCGATGACCAATCCAATATCCAACTAGAAAATAAAGTAAGTATGACTTTGTGCCTTTTGTTGACTCTTACTCTAGTGAAAAAAAGATTTGTTGTGATGGCAAACTTTGTGAATTGGAAAAGGATGATAATGAGAAATTTTCCCTTGAATCAATAGATGAAGTAGAAACGTCATGTTCTCCTACTGAGATGCCTTGTACTGAATTGAATATTCAAAATACTTGTGAGGGGGATATGGTAAGTGAGGAAAAAATATGTGAAAAGGTCGAGAGAAAAGAGATCTTGAGTGATAAAAGTCTACTTGATTGTCCAAATTTGGTGACTGATAATACATATGAGGTAAAATGGAGAGTTCTCAAGAGGAAAATGAAAATGAAAAACAAGAAGAAAATGAAAATGAAAAACAAGAAGATACCCATACAAAAGTGAGAAATGATTATGTTTTAACTAACCATAACTCAAAATTGTTTAGTAGTGTTTCCTTGTTACAGGATTTTAAAGATCCATTGGCAGACTTCCAATTACATTACTCTACCATCAATTGATACTTTTACTTGTGGGAGAGAGCTAAAGATTTGAGGACAAATCTTCTTGAAGAAGTGGGGAATGATACGAGTCGCAAGGCCCAAATTCAAGCTGATGAATGTGATGGGATCAAAGTTTCTCAAGGCCCGATAATGAGGTCGAAGGCCAAGCAAATTCAAGCAAGATTGAACGGGACCATCCAAGACTTCGTTACCAAGGCCCTATATGCGCACATGGCCGAAAAAGAAAATCAAGATTCACTTTCTTGTTTTCAAGAAAATCAAGAAACTGAATCCTGGTCCAATTTTTCCATTCCAAACAATTTCAAGAATCAAGAAAATCAAGATTTTAAATCTTGGAAATCTTGGTCCAAGAAATCGAAGCTGCCAATTTTCAAGTTAGGGAAATCAGCAAGCTTGCAATAACTTTTTGTATGGGATCTAAGAATTTATGGGTTGAGATGTCTGCATGGATTCCGAAGACCTATCTCTTATCTTCGAAACACACTTTGAATAACTTGATTTCAAGTTCGGGACCTCAAGTTATGATCGTTTTAATAAATATTGCGCGGGCAGAATTTCTGGACGTGATTATGACGGGAATTACGAGTTTTGGGCTTTTAATTCGAGTTTAAATCATATTGGGTTCAGTTTTTAGGTTTAATTTTTATTATATATGAGCCCAATATTGTATTATCAGCTCTTATTATTTTATTGTTGTTTTTTATTCCGAATTTTTAATAATTATTAAGTAGTTTAAGTTTTTAGGAGATTTATGTCAACAAGAAAGTTTCTTGTTTAGATTAGTTAGAGTTCTAGTTTAATTAAGAGTTTTATTTATATTTATTTAGCTTGCCTTTATATATAGGCCTTGGAATTGTAAACAAGACACTTGATTTTGATTCTTTTGAGCTAATAATAATTCTCTTTGAGTTTTTCTTCAAGAATTACTCTTCTCTTTGAGTTTTTCTTCAAGAATTACTCTTGAGTTTTTTTAGAAGTTTTAACAATCTTTCAGGCTCTGGAAATCATCTTCAAGCTTTTTCTTGCCAAGATCTCTTTCTTGGAGGGGAAATTAGAGCCATTGAAGAGAGTTGTGGATTCTTATCGTTTCCAAGGCTTCTTAGGACGTTATCTTCTCTTTTCTATCTTTAATTTATTGTTCTTGTTTGATCTAGTTTATTGCTTGCTGTTTTGGGTTGCTGATTTAGTTCTTTTTCGTTCTAGGTTGACTTTCTCCTACTTTGATCCCTCAAGAAACACATCAAAAATTAGGAGATTCAATCTTTTCTTGTTGTTTCAATAATTCTTGCCTAAACAGTTTGCTTTCATCTTTTCAATCACTTCTAACAAATCTATTTGTGTTTTTATTTTCCAGATTTGGTTGGGACAATTTCTTGAGGTCCAAGATTACATTTGTCTAGAGTTTTAGGGTAGATCCGTGACTTGACAACTTTACCATCCTCTTCCGCATTCATTTCATATCAAGAATAAGTTAGTAATTTGATAGAAAAATAAACAAACCAAAATTTAAACAAATAATTTCACAAATAATTTTGACAATCCCCAACAATGGCACCAAAAACTTGGAACGATGAAAATGTGCAAGTGTACACAATCGTATTCAAGTAATAAAGTGACAAGTAATGTTGAGTATCGTACCCACAAGGACTGTGCTATGAAACTATTTATGAAATATTTAATCAACAATTTGGTTAAGAACAAGATGGTATTGGTGAGGGAAATTAATTTTAAATATTCTAAATTAAATTAAACTAAGTTAATCTAAGACTAAATGATATTCCTATGCACGATTTCTACGAGTTTTAATCAATATGACATAAATGTGTCAGGTTAATTACTTTAATTACCTAATTAAATATAAGTCATGTTCATGCTTGTTACAAAATAATATTCACGGTAACCTAGTACACTACTAACTTATGAACAACATCACTTACTAAAATTCATTCATCTCTTGAACATATATCTATAACAATTCAACCGACAAAATTAACTTTAATAAGCAAATGTGTTATTTCACATACATACTATATGAAAGCTAAAGAATCTTTTTAACATATCTCTATGTCAATTCAACCGACTAATTAACAATCATAAGCATGTAAAGGATCAAGTGAGGTAACAATCATATCTCTATGTTGAAACAATTTAATCACAAAAATCATACAAAGTAATGCAAGGCTATGTATTGTTTAATACCATCACAATTCTAACCTTCAGCTCCCTTTGAAGATTAGACATGCGCAAATTAAATAGTGTGTCCACTAATCACAATTTCAATGTGCTTAAATGATTAATTAAATAGTTATATCGCAAGGGTAATGCAATAATAACTTAGGCATGATAATATTTAATCAAATAGAATACTCAAGGCCTATAACATCATAAACATGAATTAAATATAAACAAGCAATTAAGCACAATCAACCTAACACATAAAGAATTAAGACATTTCAATTAAATAATAAATATCATTCATAATAGCATTCATCATAATAACATGCAAGAATCTAAAATAAAGAAAATGACTAGGATTAAATCCGTCGATTTCTAAGAACAGTGATCGGTTGTTTAACGTCACAGCAATAATGTGCAAGCGTACACTATCGATGCAAGTATAGTAGACAGATGTGAGTCTGTTGGATATCAATCCCATGAGGATGGCCGTCCTTTTGCCTATTAATGTTTGTGTAATGAATAAGTAAAAAGGAATAAATTGTGAGAGTGGTTTTCGGAGCAATAATTTGAAAATAAAAATGAAATTTGATCATAATAAAATGGGGTCCCCAACGTGAATATTCAACAGAATTGTAAGTGTGGCTCACAAGGTATGAAAGAATAGGTAATTGTATCTGCAATTATGTGTAATGAATATCTTACTAACCTTAACTTCTATGTTTGATCTAAGACTTAAACATGCACATTAACCACACCTTCCGATGATGGCAATTCAACACAGTTAAGAACAAGTGGATTAAATTCCTCTAATCCTCAAGTAACTTCAGTTGTCATGCTTGTTATTTTAAGTTGTCGTTGCACCTTCCAGTGACAGTGACTGTAATAACACTTCCGTGCTAAAAACATTCAAACCCAAAGATTAAACAGTAGAAGCAAGATTAAACGAAATAACATTCAGTTCAGGAATCATGAGTACTTCCATACAAACATGAACTAAACAGTAATCACCAACGTTTTGAAAGAAATGTAAAAGAACAAATGGAGAATACTATTCCTAGACAACTCGACTTGCTCTCTTGCTTCCCTCTTGCGTCGCACTTAGGGCTACTCGTCAGGAGCTATTCTGCCTCCTTTTTCACGTTAGTTCACCGTTGAGAGACTTAAGCCTCCATAACAGAAAGCTTCAAAAGATGGGTTGAAGAAGAATCTGCACCAAAAAGCTCTCCCTTTTTTCTCTTTCCTAGTGAGCATTTCTATTCAGCCAAATTGTGTAGGTGTCTTTTCATCAGAATCGAGCTGTTTTATGGTCGTACCAGTTGGTTATACCAGACTAGATAGCTAACGCTTTTTTGTTCTTATCTGGACAGCTGTCAGATGCGGGGACAATCTTGGACGCAATTTGAAAATACTCATGCAGCGACATTAGTACCAACATATGACAAAATTAAGGGCAACTAGCTAAGGTTCATTAAGTTAGAAAATGCAATTAACTAATTAAAAAGTGCTAAAATATGTGCTAAGGATGATTAAATGAGAACAACTTAACCAAAAAGTAGGGAGAAAAAAATGGTTTTTTCTAGCACTATCACACCTCCAAACTTGAGTTTTTACTTGTCCTCAAGTAACAAGACTTCAAAAAAATTCACCAAGGCAAATGATCATTCTAGCAACTTGAATCATCTAAAATCCCAATGAATGAATCACATTCGAATGGCATAATATTGTATCGATAACACATAAGTATTAATAACTAAGATTGCAACTTCATCAAAGCCAACATCATGCTTCAGGTCCTAAATTTTATCTACTAATACAACATTTACTGTACAATAATATATACATATTTTTTTTTCTTTTCCCTTTTTTTTATGTGACTGAGAGATGCCGTTGCATTACTATACCCTTTGTTCTTGAGAAGTAATGATGGAGTGCAACAAACCCCTCAGGGAGTACGTAATTGCACCGACACACACTCTTGCAACGACAGCCTTTTAGCCAGATTCATTTTTCTAACACTTGCATTGGAGTGTTCCCCCTTAAACCGTTCATAATACACCCACATTGGGGTGTCTCTTATTTATAACTATATATATAAGCAGCTGTAAAAGGCAGATTCATTCAAGAAGGAATGGTACTAATCATCCATTACTAATGCAATATAAGTCCTTCATCAAAGAATTAAGATACAACATTCAGTCAAATTTATCCAACTTATTCATTGACAATTCACATGTTTCAAGAATCAAGCAACGAATGTAACAAAAATTTTCAAACACATTTGCATTAACCATTCATAAACCTTGCATGCTTCATTAAATTCAAAAAGAATTTTTTTTTGATATGTGAGTGCAATTGCATTTCCAAACACCATACACATTCCCCCAAACTCAAAGTGTGCATTGTCCCCAATGCACTAACACTAAAATGCAATGACAATGGAAATGCAATAACAATGTGCACTAAAAAAAATAAAAACTACAGCTACATGCAATGCATAAATACTACAACTAAAAACTTAAACTAACTAACTCAGTTTTTCACAATCGTCGATGTGGCTGCATGATGCTTCTTCTTCCTTCTCTTTTTTTCTTCCTTTCTGCGCTTTTTATCCTTAGAGTGCTTTCTCTTCCTTTCTTTAGGTTTCACCCGATCCTAAGATTGCTCCTCATCATCCGGCGTTGCCCCGATATCATCAGCTGCGTCTTGTGTCGGATGGATCACCTCAAGTGGTCTAATGTAGACCACTATTTCCAAAGGATTATGGTAATCCTCATTGGTTTCCTCCATAGCTTCCATTTGACTCGCTCCATGTTACTCCAAATTCTCAATCGTTGCACCCACAACCTCGGGTGTAGTGACAGTTTCTTCAGCTGATTCTTTCTCAGCATCTTTTTCTTCATCCTTCTCCTTCTCATCATCAACATGAGTTTCTTCCTCTCTAGCAGGAATCTCCTCTTCAACAGCATGCTGCTCTTAACCAACAGTGAATCATCTTCGAACAGGCTGTCAATTTTTTGCAAGCAATCCTTAACATCCCTTGATTCCGCTTCCTTTTCATCATTAGAGACGTGCACCATGGGAGGGGAAGCCACCGATTGGTCTTTGTCCACTAAGTCAGCCTCTTCTGATGAAGGTTCATACTCCCTGATGATAGGTGAAAATACCGAGAATTTTGGGAGTGAGGCTTTACTTAGCTGCCTTAATGTGGCTACAACAGAACTGTTCCAAGCTCTTGTATAGGCGTAAAACAAATTCTGTAATCTGTCCATGTCTTTTATTGTAGCGACAAGCTTGATCTACCAGTTGCGAATGGAAGTGACTAACTTCTCGACATCTTTCATTTTGTGCCACAAGGATGTCTTTACAGTTAGATTTGCTCCTTTGTTTTCTGCTTTTGTTTTGCCCTTCCTTTTGCTTGCTTCTATCTCTTTCACTGTGGATGCATCCTTGCCACGAGTCATTCTCTCAATCGAGGCTTCATTGATTGGGCCTTTATTCTCCAGGATTTCTTCACCATCTCGAGGCACGATTCCCTTCCCCTGGCATAGTTGCATTACCAGTGATCGGAAAACCAAAATTCATGTTTGCCTTGCAGCGCAATCAGTAATTTCTTGGTTGAGTATTGGCCGACATTGATCTTTTTGCCCTTGATAATAGAATGTATCAGACACATTCTATTCAAGGGTGACTCTGGTACTGTGGGTAGAGCGCTTCAGTCTGTAGTTGACAAAATGGAACCAGATTTTACTTTGCAACATTAAGAAGCATCTGTGCATGGTGTAGTTGTTGTGATTTGAACCCATCCAAGTTGCTCCGTCGACACAAAGATCCTTCACCAAGAGGTCTGTCTTATCATCAATGATCTCTTCAATGAACGCAAAGTGTTCATCCCTATCCACCTTGGTGTTGCACAGCTCATTGATTCGTTCAAAGTCCCACGGGATTAATCCTTCGCGAACAAAGACAAACTCTGACTCCTGGTCAATAAGGTTAGCATAAAACTCACGTACCAGAGATGAAGAGAAACTGCTAGGCTGAGTGCAAGAGGTTTCCCATTTCAGCCTTGAGATGTTCTTGTAGACTTGCTTCCCCTAGTCTTGCTGTCGCGACAAGAGAAAGTCTTGTTCTGGGTGACAATTTCGCTTCAACATGTTATCCTGAAACTGGTCTTTGGCTACTTTTGTTAAGAATGTCAATGGATCTCTTGGCATGGATGGCTCTACTTCACAAACTGCTGTGGCAGAGGATGAGTGTTCTTCGATAGATTTAGTTGCTTTCTTGACTGCTCCTCGAGTTCTTGCCATGTTTTTGTGAGTAAAGAAGGTTTTAAAGTGTAAAGGTGCAAGCTTGGTGAATAAAAATGGTTGCTTTATGGTTGTTACAGTCGGCACAGAGAAGGGGGCTTATAGCGAGTGAAAGAGGAAGATGGAAAGTTGTGATTTTTCTTTGACTAAGAGAAAGGTCATAAAGTCTGGCGGGAATAAATGCGTCCAATGAGAATTTTGCATGCTCAGACAAATCCAACGGCTGGGTGACTGTTTATGAAATGGTGGGATCTGTATCCCTGATAAGCTCTAATTTTTCATGAGTCAGTAGTTGTAGTACAACTGTATGAATTACGTTGACAATGAATTCCAAATGCGTCGACAAAGGGCTTTAGTTATTTTTGCAAAAAACTAATAAGAAATAAAACAAAATTAACCAAAAGCAAAAATAAAATAAAATTACATAATAATAAATTCAATAAAAATTAAAAAATTTCGACCAATTTAATGGTCTCTTCCTGCTTTTGATCACTATGCCCAAAGTAATGCTTCAGTTGTTGTCCTTTCACTTTGAACTGGTGTCCATCATGTAAATCCTTAATAGTGGCTGCACCATGAGGAAATGCTTCGACAACTTCGAAAGGTCCAGACCAACGTGAGCGTAATTTACCCAGATGTAATTTTAACCTAGAATTGAATAATAAAACTTGTTGACCTGCGATAAATTGTCGCTGAAAAATAATTCTGTCATGTCATCATTTGGTCTTTTCCTTGTAAATTGTAGCATTTTCATAAGCATTTCGCTTAATTTCCTCTAGTTCAATGATATCCAACAGCCTTTTCTTTCCAGCAGCTGCATAATCCATGTTCACTTGCTTAATTTCCCACATTGCCTTGTGCTCAAGTTCAACAGGAAAGTGACATGCTTTCCCAAAAACTAACTGAAACGACGACATCCTCAATGGAGTTTTGTATGCTATCCGCAATGCCCATAAAGCATCATCAAGTCTGAAAGATCAATCTTTCCTTGAAGGGTTCACAACCTTATCAAGAATGTTCTTAATTTGTCGATTTGATACTTCAGCCTGTCCATTGGTTTGCGGATGATAAGTAGTAGCCATTTTATGATTAACTCCATATCTCTTCAGTGCGGCTGCCACTTGGTTGCAATGAAAGTGAGTACCCTGATCACTGATCAATGCTTTTGATGTGCCGAAGCGGGTGAGTATATGCTTGTGGAAAAATTTAAGCGTTGTCTTTGCATCATCCTTTGGGACTGCAACAACTTCAACCCATTTTGAGACGTGGTCAACAGCTACAAGTATATAAAGATTTCCAAACGAACTAGGAATTGGTCCCATAAAATCAATATCCTAAACATCGAACAGTTCAACCTCCATAATCGACTGTTGTAACATTTCATTGCGTCGGGATATAGAACCAGTGCGCTGACACCTATCGCATTGATTCACAATATTGTGGGTGTCCTTGAATAGTGAAGGCCAGTAGAATCTTGATTGAAGAACATTAGCAGCAGTTCTCATGCCACGGAAATGACCTCTATAAGGAGCATCATGACAATGCTTCAAGATTGAAAGCATCTCTTCTTCCGGAACATAACACTGAATGATATTATCATTGCATACCTTGAATAAGTACAGCTCGTTCCAATGATACTTCACTACTTCACGAAGAAATCTTTCCTTTTTATGGCCCGTGACAGCGAATGAGAGTTTTCCACACACTATATAAGTAACCAAATCCGTGTACCAAGGGGTTGCATCTATAGCAAATAACTTCTCATATGGGAATGTGTCGACAATTTGAAGTATGTTTCCATCTTCACTGCCAACTTCCAATTGAGACAGATGGTTTGTAACTTGATTTTCTAACCCTTGTGGTCTTTTATCTCTATGTCAAATTCTTACAATAATAGGATTCAGCGTATCAGTGTTTCCATCCTTCTTCGCAAAAAGATATCTTAACATCGCGTGATCAGTAAATACAGTAACCTTTACGCCGATAAGGTATGAACAAAACTTATCAAAAGCAAAGACTACAGCCAATAATTCTTTCTCTGTGGCGATATAATTAATTTAAGCCTCTGTAAGAGTTTTGCTGGCATAATAGATAGCGTGAAATATTTTTTCCTTGTGCTGTCCTAAAACAACACCCACAGAGAACTCGCTTGCATTGCACATAACTCCAAAAGGTTGAGACCAATCTGGTGCAACGATAATGGGTGCATTTACTAACTGCTTCTTTATTTGAATAAATGCACCTAAACATGCATCATCAAAGAAGAATTTTTGATTTTGTTCCAGTAATGAACATAAAGGCTTTGCAATTTTTGAAAAATCTCGAATAAATCTTCGGTAAAACCCCGCATGCCCAAGAAAACTGCAAATGCCTTTCACATTTGGTGATGAAGGTAATTTCTTAATGATTTCCACCTTAGCTTTGTCTACTTCCATACCTTTACTAGAGATGTGATGGCCTAACACAATGCCTTCAGTTGGAATGAAGTGACATTTTTCCCAATTTAGAACAATATCTGTGTCTTCACATCACTTCAATACTTTATCCAAATTATCAGCGCATTGATCAAAATTATTCCTATAGACTGAGAAATCATCCATAAAGACCTCTAAAGAATCTTCAATCATATCTGAGAATATTGCCATCATGTACCTTTGAAATGTGGCTGGTGCGTTGCAAAAGCCAAAAGGCATACGGCGAAAAGCAAAAGTACCAAAGGGGCAAGTGAAAGTTGTTTTCGCTTGATCCTCCGGTGCAATAGCAATTTGATTGTAGCCAGAATAACCGTCTAAAAAGCAATAGTAGGCTCTTCCAGCAATCTTATCCAACATCTAGTCAATGAAAGGAAATGGAAGTAGTCCTTCCTTGTGGCTGCATTAAGTTTGCGATAATCCATACATTCTCACCATCTCGTAGGAATGCGTGTAGGAATTAACTCGTCCTTGTCGTTGCTCACCATAGTGATGCCACTCTTTTTAGGTACGCATTGCACTGGACTCACCCAATTACTATCAGAAATAGGGTAAATAATTCCAGCATCAAGCCACTTTATAATTTCCTTCTTAACAACTTCCTTCATCTTCTCGTTCAATCTTCTTTGTTGCTCAATTGATTTCTTGCCTTCATCTTCCAACTTGATTTGTGCATGCAAAAAGATGGACTAATGCCTCAAATATCGACAATACTCCAAGCAATATCTCGTTTATGTTGCTTAAGAATATGGACCAATTTCTCTTCTTGAGTCACATCCAGTGTTATGGAGACCATAACTGGGAGAGTATTATTGTCACCAAGAAAGACATATTTAAGATGAGTAGGCAATGGTTTCAATTTTAGAGTAGGAGCTTCTTCAATAGATGGCTTAAAAAATGGAGCCATTCTGGTGGCTAAGTCTAAAGATTCAATCTGCCATCCATGCCTGAGTTCAATATTATTAGCTTCAACCATGCTGTCACAATCAGCTAAAAATTCATCATCAGATGTCACTGCAAATTCTTCAGAAAGTAGTGTGCTTTGGTCATTGAATTCTTCCTCAATTAAATCATCTAGCACATCAACAGTGTGGCATTCTTCTTTATCCTTACATGGAATAGATTCGAAAACAATGAAGGTAGCATGCTCATCATTAAGTAGCATGGTCAATTTACCTTTGTAAACATCAATGAGAGTTCGTCCGGTAGCTAAAAATTATCGTCCCAAGATTATGGGAACCTCCTTGTCTGCCTCGCGGTCAAGCATGATAAAATTAGCCAAAAAAATGAATTTATACACACGAACTAAGATATCATTGATCTGCCCTTCAGGTTGAGCCAAGGATTGATCCGCTAGTTGCAATGTCATGCAGTAGGTTTCATGTGACCAATTCCCAACTTTCTAAAAGTTGATAGTGGCATTAGGTTTATGCTAGCTTCCAAGTCGTATAAAGCCTTGCCCAAATAATGGTTACCAATTGAACATGGGATAGTAAAGCTCCTAGGATCTTTCATGTTGGGTGGCAACTTATTTGTCAAAACAACACTACAGCCTTCTACAAGTGCAATAGTTTCAATGTCACTGAGCTTCTTCTTCTTGGACAAGAGCTCCTTCATAAATTTCTCATAATTAGGAATTTGCACAAGAGCGTCCACTAAAGAAATATTAACATGAAGTTGCTTCAGTGTGTTCAGGAACTACTGATACTGTTTATCATGCTCATTCTCTCTAAATCTTTGTGGAAAAGGTAAAGATGGAGATACATAGGATTACGCTGACATCTTCGGTTACGTTGACAGCTTCGAGGGTCAGACAGTAGGCCTATAAGTCATAATTTGTGGAACTTCTTTGTATGGTGTATCGACAAATCCTTCAGATTCAACTTTTTCACCATGGACCACTTTATTAGTGTCTTAAGGTGCTACAGTAGAGTCAATAGTCGGCTCGCCAGTTTGTTTACCACTCCTAAGAGTGATAGTCTTGCAGTGTTCTTTCCCTTTCGGATTGGGATTTTTCATTTCACTAGGTAGTGTGTCTGGTGGTCGAGTATTCAGATTCAAAGCAAGTTGTCCCAATTGTGCCTCCAACGCCCGAATAGAAGATGAATTCCCTTTCACAATAGCTTCATACGAGTGATATGCTCCCGCATTAAAGCTTCAAGTGTTACTAACGAATCAGATGGGGAAGCTTGCATGTATTATTGTTGTCGAGGTCCTTGAACATTCTAATTTTACATTGAAGAGTGTTGTGGCTGCATCCGATTCTGGTGTGGCTGCATTTGGCTTTGTTGTGGATGCATCTGAATATGCTGATTGTAATTCCCTTGTCTTGGGTTATAATTGCCTTAATTAGATGTATTTCCATATCGGAATGTCGCAGCATTTTATCCAGCATTTTGAGTTCCTCAAGACTGTTGGTTGCGTGCAAAATTATTATAAGAGTTCCATAATAATTGTTGCGGATATTATTGACATAGAAAGCATTCTGTACATGTTGTGGATAATCTTCATAGCTATGGTTGTCACCGCAAATCTCACAACAAAATGTAAGAACATCAACTTGTTGAGTGACTTGTATAGGTGCAACGTCACTAGTCCCCTTCATATTTTTTATCATATTCGCAAAAGACGAAACTTGAGCACTAAGTGCAGATATTGCATCCAATTCAATAACTCCCAGAGTAGCTTTTGCTTGTGCAACTCTAGAAATAGGATATTGATAATCATTTTGAGCAATTCTCTCAAGAATTCGAACAGCTTCATCATAAGTACAATCCAGCAAAGGACCATTAGCTGATGCGTCGACAAGATTCCTTGTTTGTGAGTTCAGCCCATTATAGAAAATCTCAATTTGTGTTTCCTATTGAATGTCGTGCATAGGGAAACGTTGAAGCAAAGATTTATAATGTTCCCATGTAGTGTGAAGATTCTCATCATCCAATTGATAATAAGCTGTAATATCATTTCGGAGACAAGAATTCATTACCGGCAGGTTAAAGCGCAAAACAAACTATGTTGCTAGTGCATTCCATGAAGTAATTGAGCCTGCTTATAACCCAAGGAACCAAGTACAAGCACTTCCTTACAAGGAATAAGGAAATAATTGTCTTTTCAAAGCATCATCAGGAATGCCTTGTTGACTAAAAGAAGCACAAATAAATAAGAATGATTTGAGATGTTCTCGTGCATCATCATGTGGCAGTCTAGCATATTGCCCATTAGAATTCAACATTTGAAACATTACTGGCTTGAGTTCGAAATTCCCAACTTGAATTGCTGGCCTAACAACTCCCGATTGTAAATCATCCAAGACAGGTACTACAAAATCTTGTATAGTCCTATTTTGTATTTGATCATCTTGTGGTAACGATGGGTCTTTAGCATTTTGTGGCGGTATCGAGGGTATAGCTGCATTGTCTCTTGGTAAAGCCATATTTCTTTGTTCTTGAAGTCTCTTCCGAATGGTTCTTTCAATTTTTGGGTCAAAATCTGCACAAACTGCGAATTGATTCGGGTCATAAAACACCTAAAATAAAATGTGAAAATAGCAACAAAAAGGAAACAAGTTAGTAGCAACTAAAGATTAGATAATAAAAATAAAGTACAAAAACAAAAATAAACATCAAACAAACACCATCCCGGTAACGACGCCAAAGCTTGATCGGCTGTTTAATGTCACAGCAATAATGTGCAAGCGTACATTGTCGATGCAAATATAGTAGACAGATGTGAGCCTGTCGAATATCGATCCCACGATGATGGCTGCCTTTTTGTCTATTAATGCCAATGTAATGAATAAGTAAAAAGGAATAAATTGTGAGAGTGGTTGTCAAAGCAATAATTTGAAAAAAAAATGAAATGTGATAATAATATAATGGGTCCCCAAAGTAAATATTCAACAAAATGCTAAGCATGACTCACAAGGTATGAAAGAATAGATGATTGTCGCTGCAATTATGTGCAATGAATATCTTACTAAGCTTAACTTCTATGTTTGATCTAAGACTTAAACATGCACATTAATCACACCTTCCGATGATCGCAATGCAACACAGTTAAGAACAAGTGGATTAAATTCCTCTAATCCTCAAGAAACTTCCCTTGTCATGCTTGTTAGTTTAAACTGTCGCTGCATCTTCCAGTGACAGTGACTGCAATAACACTTTCGTGCTAAAAACATTCAAACCCAAAGATTAAACAGTAGAAGCAAGATTAAGTAAAATAACATTCAGTTCAGAAATCATGAGTACTTCCATACAAACATGAAATAAATAGTAATCACCAGCGTTTAGAAAGAAATGTAAAAGAATAAATGGAGATTACTATTCCTAAACAACTCGACTTGCTCTCTTGCTACCCTCTTGCGTCGCACTTGGGCTCCTCGTCAGGAGCTATTCTGCCTCCTTTTTCACGTTAGTTCACCCTTGAGAGACTTAAGCCTCCATAGCCAAAAGCTTCAAAAGATGGGGCTCTCCCTTTTTTCTCTTTCCTAGTAAGCATTTATATTCAGTCAATTTGTGCAGGTGTCCTTTCATCAGAATCGACCTGTCTATGGTCGTGCCAGACTGGATAGCTCACACTTTTCTGTTCTTATCCGAACAGCTGTCAGATGCGGCGACAATCTTGGACGTAATTTGAAAATACTCATACAGCGACATTAGTACCAAAATATGAAAAATTAAAGGCAACTAGGTTAAGGTTCATTGAGCTAGAAAATGAAATTAACTAAATTAAAAAGTGCTAAAATATGTGTTAAGGATGACTAAATGGGAACAACTTAACCAAAAAGTAGGGAGAAAATAATGGTCTTTTCTAGCACTATCAAACAATTGTCGCGTTCTTCGTCATTCTTGCTCAATTCTTCTCATATCGAGGACTTTGATGAACACTCAACAAAGGCTATGGAAAGCTGAAGAACCACTCTTTCTCAAGAGGGGAATAAGGGAAAATGGAATGGAAAAGCTAGAGAGAACACTAGAGAGAATGGATTGTATTTTTTTTTTGTGGAAAATGAGGTGAATGAGGGTGGTATTTATAGGTGGAGTTGAGGTGAGATGTGGTGGCTATATTTAGCAAATAAATATCAGCCACACACTCCCCCATGGTCGGCCACCACTCATCAACTTTGACTTGTTCAAAGTTTGCTTAAAATGAGCTAGGGGTGAGAATTTAAAACCATGAAAAGTGGAGGGGTTTGAATGGGATTTTGGGAAAGTTTGAAGGATTTTTTTGCAAGATTGAATTGATCAAAATATCATCTGATTATGGTCAGCACTTGGATGGCACATGGCTAGCCCAATTAGAGGTGGTTCGACCCTTAGTTGCATGCACATCGAGCCACTTCAATTCAACCTTTATAATTTATTTTTAATCCAATTTATTTATTTTTAATCCAATTTAATTTGAATTAAAAATATAATTATAAAGCATAATTTAGCTTCATATTGGACCGACCCTTGGCTTGAAAAATATTCTTCTTAACTCTTCACTCAATGTAAAAAATTCCCTCAACGGTTTAAGCTGTCAGCATGTCTACCGAGCCAATTTTCACCAATTGTGCAAATCTGTCAAAAAATCATCAAATTCATGTTTAATATTTATAAAAATAATTAAAAATCAATATGTTAGAAATTTTAGCAAAAATTAATTATTTTATAATTTAATTGTATTTTTGGACATTAATTACTCAGAATTTACATGAATTTGGGTTTAAAAGGGTATAAAAAAGTCTATATATTTTCATCGTTCTTGCATCCAACCCGTTATAAAATGTCTGTAATTGTGTCTACTCTGGCATACCATGATGTGGGCATTTTCGTAACAACGTTTTGAATCGTTCCCATATTTCATGGAACCCTTCGCCCTCAAATTGTCGGGATGTCGAAAGTTCTCTCTGAAGTTGGATTGTTTTACTGATGGGAAAGAACTTTTGTAAGAATTTCCCTACGAGTTCATCCCATGTGGTAATGGACCCTGATGGTTGCACATCTAACCAAGAAAAGGCATTATCACTTAAGGAGAATGGAAATAATCTAAGACGAATGGCATCAACAATAATACCATTGTAACAGAAAGTATCGCATAAATGTAAAAACCGCTTTAAGTGTGAACTAGGATCTTCAGCCATGGTCCCTCTAAATTGTAAATCATTTTGTATTATTTGGATCATGGTTGGTTTAATCTCAAAAGGGTTTGCGGCTATAGTGGGTCTAGGCAATACTCCCTCGTGTCAGATCTATGTTAGGCATAGAGTACTCCCACAGAGTTTTTTGAGCTTCTGCCATCGGTTCATTTGTGGGGAGTTGTGGAGGTGTTGTAACGTCTTCGATATTGTTAGTAGGATCTACATTGGATCTTCTATCTCTTTTTATTCTTCTAGTGGTGGTGGTGGTGGTGGGTTTTACATTGACTGTTTATTTCTGCGGTTTTGTCTAATTAATGCTTCAGGGTCAGAAATTGGATCTGTCAAGTTTCCTTGGCTTCGAGTCATAAACTAAAATTAAACATATAAAGAAAAATATAATAAAAAATAAAAAATTTTCCTAATTACTCAAATAACAAAGAAGAAATAAAAATCACTAAAGGGTTGCCTCCCCGACAATAGTGTCAACAACTTGATCGCCTCCGAATGTACTCCCTTTCGGTATATGTTTTCGGGCTTCCACAAGTACACGGGGCAAGTTGTAATATAGTTTGTACAACAAACTACTTGGTAGTTTTTTGAGGATCGTATCCAAAAGAGGCTTAAAGCAATAGTGATTTGTATCCATCTTTGGGGAGATTAGGTTGCTTCAATATGGACTCTTTAAATATCAGTTTTGGGGATTTTACTTCAATCAACTAGTCGTTACCCTAGTAGGATCTTTCGATCTTCCACCAATATAACGAGTCGATAGAGACTACTTATCGCTAGAAGTCACAGTCTAAATCGATTTGGGGAAAAGGCCTTCATGGATAGGCAATACAAATTTTGGGTTCATTCCCACCTAAATGACTTTCTAGGGTTGTCAGGCCTAATGTTTGTTTCATGTTCTTCTTTTCCCAAACAGCTGATCCAATTAAAAATCTCTATTTATACAACAATTAAATATCCATATTGTCACTCCCTAATCCCCCACAATGGGATTAGTTCCTCATGGTTTCTTTTAACATCATAAAAATTAAAATATAAATAATCATACGATTGGATAAATGAAATGAAAAGAAACTTTAATTGTATAGCAATCTATCGAGAAATAATTCCACGATCATTTATGCGAAGTTTACAATCTCGTTTCTAAAACGTAATAATAAAGTAAAAACAAAAACTAAGAAAAGATGTATAAAACCATAGTGCTAGAGGCCCTATTTATAGCCTTGGACGGTCGTTTTCCTCAACCCTAGGTCGGTTGTCGTTCCTCGTGTTTAATGGAATTGTAAAGACCGCCCTTCACTCAATGTAAAATTCGCGTTTAGGGGTCGATGTCGGGAAACATTTGGACCTGTGTCGCGACAAAGAGATCAGTCCCCTCCTTTGGTGTCATCATGCAAGCGTTGTCACGACATAGGTGATGTATGTCGCGACAAAGAAGTCAATTCCCAGATTCTTCAATTCTGGTCCCTTTGTTGCGACGTAGAGCAGTCCATGTCGTGACATAGTGATCAGCTTCACACTTGTTTGACTTTTAAGGGTCTCATACACACTCACAAAGTATGTTAGCTAACCTTTAGGCCTCAATCGACCTTAATGATGATAAACAAACCTTTTCGTACTTTTTACACATTTTATTCAAAGGTAGAAAACTAAATTAAATCATACTACAATAGAAAGAAAATGTTTAGTTTCAAGCTCCTAAAGTGAAAAATAGTTCAATTTGCTAGGTACTAAACCAATAGATCAATGATCTTGCTCAATAGTATGCGTATTTTTAACCTGGCTAGCCACTGGCTCAGGTTTAGGTGTGTGCACTCACGATGCAGTTGAATCAATTTGGGTTCCCAAACCCTACTCTTCACGAGCTCTCATACCTCGAATATGAACGCCTTGAGTACTCATCTTGTTATTGGATTCTTAAGTTTTATGAAGTTTTATCTGATAATTAGAAGCGAGTTTTCATTATCAATTCAGAATATTTTCAATTTTAAAAGTTTCGTCACTATAATATTAGAAGCGAGATTCATGATCTAAAGTTTTATAATTTAAAACTCAGTAAGTCAAAAGTATTTATCTTAGGCCAACTTAAGAGTCTTGGATTTTAAGAATAGAACAAAACATTATTTCAAAAATAAGTTTTGACTATGGGGTGGATTTTTCCCAAAAGACTCAAAAATATGCATGCATTTTCGAAAATAAATCACAGTTCGAGTTTTTGAATCGAGCTCTAATACCATTAAATGTAACTTCTTAAACTCGACCTAGACATTATGGTCGAATCTTGAAGATCGCATTGGCCATATTGATGGCGTAGAAAATTGTTTTACTATTTCTCTTAATAATCGTCCTCATTTTTAAAACTAACTTAAATGAAAATAATGGAAATTAAAAATTTTCCTTACTATTACTGATTCAGTAGCAGAAATGTGCTTGTCATCGAAACGAATAAGAGAACTTGCAATTCGTGAAAATTTAATCGAAATAAATAATCTACAAAATTATAAAATAAAACTATAATATTTTTATGCAAATGTATTGGAAATTTTCGAACAAATCTTGAGAGAATTGAGAGTTTAGAGAGAATGGAGAGTTGGATTTGAGTGAAAAGAGTGAAAAATGGCATGGTATTTATAGGAAAATAAAATAACCGTTGGGCTTTTTAAAAATTTTACCACTGGCGTGTTTAAATTCATACTATTGGAGAAATGACCGTTGGAGTTTCACACACTCTCTCTAAAATCAACCCATTTCTCTAAATCTTGAAAAAGACAACTTATTTAGCCCTATCAAGGTATTTAGATTGCACAAAAGAAATTACGATATGACAAATATATTGTAAGATGTAGTAAAATTAAGACATAATTGTAAAAAAAAAACCCAAATTTTAAGGGCTTTTGAATATATGCTCCTAACTTTTTTTTATTGATACCCTTAATGTTATAATTTTTCAAAAATCAATCCAATTTTAACGGTCAAACTTGAGTTGACTATTAATCAAATACCAAATCACCAAAATAACCTATGTAACGTGCCACATAAATATAATAATATCATCGATGACATCATCAAAATAATATTTTTTTTTCATTTTATTCATGTTCTTTCTTCCTTTTTCTTCCTCTCTCCCCTTCTAATTGTTTTCCCAAATTTTTTTAGGCTTTTTCTCTTTTTAACACTTATTTTCTCTCATTATTTTTCCAGATTTTTTCAGATTTTCTCTCTTTTCAAACATCTATTTTGGTTTCACTTCACTTCCCTTGCTTCATTCCATGGTGCCACCAGCATTGGTGTGTTTAAGAGCTTCAATATAATCTTCTTCATGCATGAAAACGATTCCAGCAATCAACCTTAATATGGCATTGCTTCCAATTGCTGGATCTGCTAACCATTCTTTCAAGCTCGCAATTGTTGATTCCTAAAGGCGATATTCAGCAAAACCCAATCAAAATCCTCTATCAAAACAACTTATTTTTCCCATTGTTCTAGCAGATCTTTACCTATAAACAACAAAATTCAAGCAGATCTAAAACGAATTTCACCTTATCATGAGGGTTGGAGAGATAGAGGGCCAGAAGTTTAACGGCTTGGAGAGGAGTGGCAACAACGGAGTCGATCTCATTGATCACCAGCTGGGATTAGAGAAACACTATTGGAAGAAGAATATGAAATTGAGTACAAAAGGGGGGGTACTTGGTAGCTGCCGAGAGCGATGTAAGAGCGGTAGACGAGGCAGTCGCGCTTGACGGCGTCGTCGGGGGAGAGGTTGGGAAGATCGCTGTTGTTGATGGCAGCCTGAAAGGAACCCAAGTAGAAATTGTTCCTCAAATGGAACAAGTGATCTGGTGCTGCAGCTGTTGCCATTTGATACCGTCTATACAGACAGATCTCGAACCAATTACAATTACAAATGCTTTTTTCCTTTTTCAGATCTTCAAGTCTTGACTCCTTCCGTTTCTTCTCTGTCTAAAATATATCAAACAGATCTATTAACCTATTGGGTTAGCGATTAACAGAAATATTAGTTCAAATTCTGTAAATGGTGTTTGTACTATGCGTTTTTGTTTATTTTTGTAAAAATAATGTGAGAAAATGAGTGTTTGAAAAGAGAGAAAGTCTGATAAAATTTGAGAAAATAATTAGAAGAGAAAAGAGAAAGAAAGAAGATAAATAAAATGAAAAAAAAAATATTTTGATGACATCATCGATGATGTCATTATAATTATGTGGCTCCCCATATAAACTATTTCGATAATTTGGTATTTGATTAACGATCAACACACGTTTGATCGTTAAAATTAAGATGATTTGAAAAATTATAACGTTAAGAGTATTAATAAAAAAAAAGTTAAAGACACATATCTAAAAGTCCCCAAAATTTGAAAACTTTTTTATAATTATGCCTAAAATTAAATATATAAATAAATATAATGCATGTCTCCCCCTTAATCTAGAGTCTAAAAGCTTCACATTATTTTATTTAGATAAATATTATAAAATTTAATAAAAGTTCAATAATTGTAATATAACTAGATTACAACACACTAGTAGCTGAAAATTTTATGTAATTTTTAAAAAATGATAAAATAATCAAATATAATTTTGGTTTATTCTTTTATTTAAGAGTTGAGGAGGGATTATAGATAATAGGGATGTAAATGAGACACTGGTACTCTCAAGTCATTCGAGTTTTCGACTCGAAAAAAAAATTGAACTCGATTTAGTAAATATATATTGTTTTATTAAAATAAAGGTGTTTTAAATACTTTTACAATTGAGTTGAGATCGGATTGATAGATGCCACCAACTCAGTCTTAAATATAGAATAAAATATTATTTAAATAGTTTTTATATGTAAATTACTATTTTATATTAAAATTTTAGTAATGTTTTAACAACCCGGTTATAACCAGTGTTGAAAAATGTTGTTTCGAATCCCAATTCCGTAAATTAAGTCAATGAAATTATATGTGGAAGGATTTACATATTTAATATGAAAATAAATTAATGAATGGTCAAGTAATTAAATCAAAAAAATCATTAATTATAGTATATGGACTAAACTGTAAAAGTACAATCGCTATTAAGTTTTAATTTAGAAAATGCTTGAGGACTTTATCAAAAAAGAATGCTTGAGGACTTAATAAGTAATTAAACTAAGGACCTTGGGGTAATTTAACCATTATTAAAGTCTATTTGGGATGGTATGTCCATCTTAATTAACTTGTTTGTTTATAATTAACCTTATATTATTAATCATTTAATGGTGATTAATTAAGTTTAATTAAACCATTAATTTTAGTATAAATAGCAATGTAGTGTATGAGAAAGATCATCATCTTTCTCCTTTTGGCCGTCCAAATGAAAGAAGAAAAGGGAGGAAATTTTAGGTTTCTTTAGCCATTGGCATCATTAATTAGCTAAGTCTTTTCTTTGAAATTTTTATAGATTTATGATCTAATAAGATTAATTAAGCTAGCCATATCTTAAATTTCTTAATTTATCAAGTTTATAGAAAATTGCCATTAATTGAAGTTGATGAAATTAAGTTGGGAATTGATGAATATTTAGTTGTTAAACTTAAATTTTGCTAAGATTGTAATAGAAGATAGTAAGATTAGCTTAGAAATAAAGGGTTGGCTATATATATATAGTTAAATTCGATATTAAGGACTAAACTGAATAAATTGAAAGTTGTTAAGAAATTATGCTTTTGATTAGATGTACAGGGTCCCTAATGAAAGTTGTTAATAAAGAGTTGGCTATATATATATATAAAGACTAAAATGAATAAAATGCAAATTGTATTTAATTGATGTGTTTTTCATGTGATTGTGTGAAATCTAATCCCGTTTTTATAATAGAATTATCGTAGTAGCTAAAGAATCGTCTCAAGATAAAGGAAAGGTTAAGACCATAGACGAGAAACTATCTCGATTTGTGCTTTCATGATTTTGGTTCAATACATATATAGACTATTATCAATTTGACAAAAGTAATGTTTGATATTGTCTCGTGATTGGTATGTTTGTGCCATGGTGAAATGTTTGCAAATGAGTATGACATGAACTTACTATGCATTGATTCATAATATATAAAGCATGTATGCTCTAGAATATTGAATCCTTAAGGGTCTCAGATAGGGTTGATTATAGTTGGCATGCCAAAGATCTCAGATAGGGTCGATTATAGTTGGCATGCCATAGGATTAGTATACGAGATTTTACTTCAGATAATATCGATAAAGCGTGAAGCGTATATTATTCTTTGGACGTGGAGTGTGTATCAAATATATTAATGTAATGATCGGATGATCCATGTATCTTTCTTGTATCTATATCCGATTAATAGGGACTATAAAACATACGCTTTGCTTATGGACATTTGATATAGAATGTAATGGTGAATTGGGTGTCATGCATGCCAAAATTAAAGTAATAAAAGATGTTATGTGAAAAATCTATGATCTGTTATTATTAGTCCTAAGGGTCGAAACAGTTGTAAAACGAATCAATGGATTCAAAGAGTGAGCAACATATTCATATTGTTTTTACTATTATTATTCTGTGTAATTTAATAATAATGAAAAAAAATGCTTTATATTTTAACGTACACTTAATATTTTTAAAAAATGTTCTTTTAGCTATAAAAAAAATGTCCATTTCGTGCCGCAAGGTAAAATTACAAGATAGAAATATATGTATCAATATTTGAAGAAGGTTTCATTTTTAAGCTTATAACATTTTTACATATGAGTAATTTATATTTAAATACCACAAGACTCCCACTTATTATTGTATATCTTTATTTATTATTTATTAAAATTGATTTAATTTATCTTTAAATTAAGAAATTACACCTATATGATTTGAATGATCAATCAAATGAATCTAAAATAATAAACTAAAAAACTTAAATCTAAAATAATATTAAAAAAACAATAAATATATAACGTTGGCTTTATTTGTGGAAAGCAGTAAAATAAAAAAACAATAAATATATAACGTTGGCTTTATTTGTGGAAAGCAGTAAAATTTCTACCATATTTTATATGTTGAAAGAAATATCGAACTTTAGTATCCAAAATTAGAAATCCAATGGAAGAATACAATAACAAAAATAAAATGTATCCAAAGCAAACAACTCTGCTATAGAGTTTCTAATGAACAAACCTCACACTGAAGAAAATGTGATGAATAATAATGACATCATATGATACAATCAAAGCATCCTTTACTTACTGATAAAACTATATAAGGGGAGAAATTACACCCGGTAAAGATTCCATGAATCCAACTCTGATGAAGCCACAAACATTTACTTACCATGCATGCATGCATTGCCATCCATCATTTTATTCTGAAAATGTATCTATCATCTTTAAATGGTAAAGTCGCATGTACAAAATCATATTATCCCTGCCAAACTGCTGTTTCAACCTGTAAGACCTAATTTTCAGAGCTCTCTCTTACCTTGATGTTTTGGTCCATGTTCAAATCACTCTGTACAGTATGCAATGTTCGAGGATGAGTACACAGACAGCATTCGTGTAGTAACTCCTAGTAATTTAATCACCAAAAGCCAGACTGGTGGACACGAGATGAACAACAGAAGAGAGCTCTGCTAAGGAAGAGTTTGCCTCCTCGTTTATATACGCCGATACAGTTACAAATTCCTCAAACCAATATAAGACAAACCACAAACTGGTAGGAAGTAGAAACCATCCTTTCCTCTCTGAAAAAAAAAAATATCTTGTAGAAAACCTTGGAAATCATTGCATAGCGAACCACCCATATAAGACACAAGTATCTTTTTCCTATAAAAATCTTCACTAGCCTGATTTTACCAAACATGCGACAATGGGGGCAACACATCAAATCTGAATTCACAATATTCCATTCAAAACCCTTTGATAATAATCATACTGCCGTGTTCGCCATGCATCTAAACTGCTGCTGATCAGGGAAAGCACCAATGACACACATTGCTGCAAGAAACCAACAGTTACTATCAGACCAACATAAAGATTAAATGCAGAGCAGTATTAAAAAAGGATCAAAAGCTTAAGACCACAAACCTCTTCTGTCAAACTTAAGTGGAACCGTTTTCTTAAATTTTGTATTGCTCGAGGGCCACCTTTGAAGCATGGGTAACCAGAATCCTAACACAACCAATAAGAATATATTGAGCATATATGTTCGTTCTCCAGCCTTGCATATTAATAATATATCATTCTAGACAGCTTAACTTTTTTCCTAACTATATATGTTTTGTGTTAGTCAGCCAGATACACCAGGTTCAGTGAATGGTGACTGAGCCTCAGAGACATGCAGGCTGTCCCAACTCCATCATGCTCTACTTATCATGATTCTTAATTAGTTGTTACACGAACATTGATAACAATAAGAAAGTTAACCAGGGGACATTTTGGAGAACCTTCAAAGGCAGTACGAGAACTACCAGGAATCAGGTCTCATCGTGTATAATTATGTACAGAACTAGTATGACAAGCAATAAAGTATAGCCTGTTACCTGCAACATTTCAACAAGAAGAATTATGCGCTCTGCATGCTTACGGCAGGTCAGGAAGCCTTGGATGCACAATACCTGAATTAGAGGGGTAAGGATATCAGCATCGATTTGGAACAAGAAGAATCTTTACTAATTACAAGATGGAGATTCAGTTTGTATAGACCAACTTGGTTTCAGATTACAAAATAACAAGAAACATTACGCATGTATCAATTATGTCTTTATCATTCACTTCACGTTTTCATAATATTTATCTTCAAAAAGCAAGCAACTCCAAATAACTTCTGTTAATTTGCAATATACTCAAGTATAAAACTGTCAGAATGCACGAGGCCGGTCAGAAACCTATGTAAAAGAGTGAAGAAACCACACAGGCCTTAAACAGAGAAAGAAAGGGCTTCAATACCTTAAAGTAGTCAAAAAATTCACTTGGCACTCCCTCAGCATCAGAATCCATGACCTAGCACACCCACACTTATGCATTAAGAGCAAATCCGAAGTAACTGATACAATAATGTTAAAACAACAAAACTTGAGCTATAAAGTGGAATATCATGTTCAGCATATTTACCTCAAGAAGCTCACGGGTTAATTTGAATGGTGCACTCTCAAAATTTACACCACCAGGTGAATTGGAGAGCATGAAGCCAAAATCTATATGGATTAAGTGACCTTCTTCATCCAGTAGCAGATTTCCATTATGCCTATCTTTCACCTATGCTTAGATAATTCGGCAAATTACATATATATATATATATATATATAACATACTTAGCTCATCAAATTTACAACCACCAAGAACCAAATGCTTATTAAGCTTTCAATACAAAACAAAACAAAGCAACCAATACAGTTTCCTTTATTGAATTAAAAGAACAGTTTATTAAGCATTCATCAAATAAGAATAGTTTTAGGAAGAACAAAACCAATGCATCCAATTGGGAATCGTTTTAGAATGGCAGATCAATGCACGCAGAGCGCATATTGAGATGTTGGTAATTAGTGTAGTGGATGAGCTGACAAAGCGGAACTGTAATGATTTCTAGGTTGCATTACTCAATCAACATCACGTGAAACAGAATGAGGGAAAAACAAAGCATATAGAAAAATGAGAAAAAAAAAAAAAGCTTAATGTTAATTACATCAAACAGTAAATCCACTATGCAAGAATAACATGGAAATAGCAGCTGAAAGCTACCAGCATGAACTTTCTATTCTAATATGTTTCAGTTGACTTTAAATAGTATACAAAGGCTTTTAGACAGTGACATCTGCCATTCAATCCACCTTAGTTATTGCTTAACCTCTTCAAATTTTCTATTCCATGATCCTCATTCTGTCTGTGCGTTTGTGTGACAAAATAGAGCGAAGAAGAACCATACATACCTGCAGAAGATAGCACACAAGGGAATACCCAGCCATACTTTCAACAAAATTTCTCTGCAATAAAATAACCTTAAAGTAAGCAATAGAAAACATGACAAATGAAAATCTAAGCATCTTCTATATGCTTTGTTTTTCCCTCATCAAGGAAACACAAATGCAGAACACGTCAGCAATGATAGAGAACAGAACCAAAAATAGCATACTAGAAATGTGTTCTAGTCCATCCATAAAAACATGCGAGATAACAAAGCATATTAACAGAATACCCTTCATATAACTCTCAGCAAACCACTAAAATGTTCATCTTTCCTAAAAAAAGCACACACATTACAGCATCTTAAAGAGGAGCAATTGATTACCATCCAACAGAACACTGCAACTAAAGTATCTTGCTCCTACATTCCGTAGTCACATAAGGCTTGGATTTTATCCGCGAAGTTAATCAAGTATCTCACAATCATAAATTTTATGACTAAAGAAAGACATCAACAAGAGTGCATTCACATACTTGCAAATATCAAGAGAATTTCCATAAACCTGAACTCAACACATCGGGCAGTAAGCATGTACTACTAGGTAACTGCAATTGTCTAGCAAGATTTCTCAGTAACTACAGAAAACTGCTTACCATAGGATGATAGGTTCAAAATGAAAGTAACCTTAAGGTAACTCAGAAAATAACTATAAAATAGCATTAAATGTAGATCACACTGCAGCTTAAAAAAGAGTGGGAAAATTGTCCATGATGACACTAACAAACCAAATTGCTGTCTAACTCGAAAAAAAGAAGAGGAAAGCAGCTTTCCTGTTTTTCTCTTAATTAACAACATCCCTTTAAATTAGTAGAGCATTACAATCATAGTATCTGCAGCTATGCAAGAAACAACTCTCTTTTTCTGGGGAAAAAAGAGATACAGATGCAAATACTGACTCCTTTTAATGGTCCAACCACACTCCTAAAAAACTTAAATATAAAGCCACAAAATTTAGTAAAATGTGACAATTATTTGAGACATAAGAATGCACTTGCCTAACAAACAAAATAGCAAGAGAGACCTTCCTCTCTGCAACTAGATTACCTGTGCCAGTTTAAAACTTGGAGAATTTTCCTGATACTTAGCAGCAAAGAATTCACGTAAGCTAGATAAATTGGGATATCTGCTTTTGATAGAATGAAGAGAGGCCTGCAAAAAACAGCAAAGCTATTATCATTTAAACAGCCAAAGTTTCCATTATAGATGCAATCCAGTCAGTTGAAGTGCAATAGTTCACATTACCGTATCTGGAATTGTTTCAATAAGAGCTGTGTAAGAAGATGTAACTAAAACTTCATAAGGGCGTAACCACAGCGGAAGACCAGCTTCTTGAAATATATCTGGCATTTAAAACCATAAACACACGATTCAAACATGATAATGGAAAAAAAAAAATTAGTTATGACATCTTTAGCATTAATGCTAGAAATACATATATGTTACACACCTACGAATGTAATTTTTACAGTTTATAAATCATCTTTGTCCAAGCAAAAACTATGTCTCCCTTTCTAGAAAGGGGGGGGGGGGAGGGGGAAGCAATTCACTGCCTGTATATTTGCACATATCATTTCTAATAAAATATGATGTAGAAACAAAATGTGACTCCAACATTGAAGGTTACACAGCATCGAGATTGTACTGACATGAAGCAAATGAGCTAAGAAAATTGGGAGCAAAGAAGCACAAAAAATTGTAATGAAGGAACATACCATAAAAATGAGAGATAAGCTGCACAGCAAGGTGCTCTTGCCTACAATCATCCCCACTCTTTACAATAACCTACATGATAAAAATAAGAAAGGGGGCATATTTACTTCAACCAAACTAAATAGCACATAATAGGAAGCAACAAAAAGTTTAGTAGAGAACTCAAAACATTCACCAAAAAAACTCAGCTTTACACCAAAATGATAATATCAACTACCTTAAGCAATCAAATGACAAAAAAATTTCCATATTCAAAGCAATAAATGCAAGAATTAGTTGAACATTTAGCCACTAACCCAACACCAATTACTTGTAAATTGAGTTACCCCACATATTTCATTGACTACTACTCTATCAGATTAAAAGCTTCAGGTCTAGAATCTTTTGTAGGACCAATAAATTATTTCATCCTATTGAACAAACATCTCTACCAGCTGCATCAATGGAATTGAATAGCAATAACCGTTGATATTATCCATTTCAAGGGCTATACTGGTGACTTGATGCAGTTTAAAGGCAGCAATGAAATGAAAATAAATGGAATTAAGGTTTTGTCATTTAGGAAAAATGCCTTCCAGAAATTGTCTTCAATATTTTGTTGTGTTTGGTTGTCACAGGGAGACATGGTCAACTGGAAATTGCTTCCTGTCAGAAAAAGAGCCACACCATTTTGGAAATTGTCACATTCCACACCCCCCCCCCACAAAATAATAATAATAATAGTAACAGAAGACATTTCATCTTTCTCCCATAACAAAGCCAGCTTACTCTTTACCTTTGACAGCTACTCAAGCCAACCCAACCCATTACCCATACAATCAGAAATACAGGACCAAGAAGAACCTCTCCCTCTTCCTTCTATCTCCTCTTCATTTCAGAAATCTCTATTTCTTTCCACTTTCCCATTGGCATTTCCTTTTACAGGCAGCACCTCAAATTTTTGTGTCTTCCACAAACTTAACAAACCCAGACCCACCTAAGCACTATATGTCAATTTTCAAAGGCATAATCTTTTTGTTAGTTCTCTTTTATTTGATTTTTTTTGTCCAAAAAAGAAAAGATTTTGTTATTTGATTAAGATTTGCAGGTGTAGAGGAAATTTTGCCGGTTAGAGGTTCACCATTAGTCATGGTTTTTGGATTGTGATGGTTGCAGTAGATAGTGGATTGAATATTTTCTGCTAAAGGCAAACAATAGAAAAAAAATTTGTTAGTGATTTTACCAACCAAAAGAAATCTATTTTTCTGGAAAATACAAATATTTTCTTTTTTCCAGAAGTTCGTTTCCATGAAAAACTAACAGATTTTTTTTTAAAAGAAAAAAAAACCAACATGAGATAAGAAATATATAGAACCATCCACAAGTAATTAAGGACCTTCAACTATGTCAAATTTGAAACCTACAAGACCTTGAACATATCAAGCTAGAAACCAGGTACACTCTCCTCTTATGGTTGTAATCAGTCAAAACTCTGAGTCAATCAATTCCATGAGGAAACAGATAAAAAGAGTTTACCACTAAAAGCTGTTACTGTATGAAGTAAATCATTAGCTAAATGCAGAAAGAGAGAAACAAGAAGATTGCACAGCCACTACTCCCTAGTCCCTATAAATTTTTTGATCTTTGAAATGATTATAGTAACTATTACAAGTAGATATTCTAGCTAAATTCCTCATAATTGGAGAAACTCCTGGTTCCTTTTGTAACAATAAATGAATGTTACAGTACAGGGTTTGGATGGAAGAAAATAATAGGACTTTGGCCTCTGATCGGGAACAAACTTTTCAAACATCTAAAGAGAAATTATTTTGGGAAAGAGATCATTATTACAGAAGTATCGCTTCAGTAAATCCTTTAATATTTTTATTTTTAGAAAAAGGATGAGCTCCACAAAAGCAATCTTTAACCTTGGCAAAGGACCCAATTCATCAAGTCAATTGAAGAACCAACACTGCTTTACAGGATATACAACAACAAATGCTGAAGGAAATTATACCCTATAATGGTACAATCTGGAATATCCGAGGACTAGGAGGGAGAAAAAGTCTAAAAACAACCCGCAATATGTATATCTCAAAAGAAAATGTCATCAAAACAGCAGTTAGCTATGACTTGCTGACACTAATAATGGAAGATCACTGGAAAGATAACATGTTGATGATATACCAACATACTTGCCAATATTTCATCAGAGTAACCAAAAATGGTTTTCATTTTGCGGATAAACCCTTTTAGCGAATTTATTTGCATTAAGCCCCCTCTTGCAAGACTAACCACTAACATCTATATGTACTCATATCATCACTTACCATAATTTTTGTGTGCCTGTGCCTTACACTAGCATTATGATAAGTGATGACATGATTACATGTATATATATTATTGGTTAGTTTTGCAGGAGGCATATAATACAAATAAAATTGCTAAATTCATTTATGCAGAAAGAAAATCATTGTGCAGCAAATTAGGTGCATACAATCACAATGCCAAGGGAAGTAAAGAAACAGAAAGAGCAACTGCTATACAAGTAGAACTTACAGAACGTAGGTCCCAACCAGGTAATTTCCCATATATCGAAGCTTTCCGTATTCTCTCCTTCTTCACCTCCCAAAGTTCACCAGATAATGCATCGCCAGCTTTAGGCACACCCCCATTGGCCTATCAGGAATTTACAAAGTTTGTGAGAGAGAGACAGAGAGAGACAGAGAGAGAGAGAGTTTCAGTTTCACTTATATTACCCTTGGTTGCGCATCTGATGAATCCTGACCAGCCCCTTTCAAAGGGAGTCCAGGAGGAGCTTCTCCCTTTGCAGCAGCTGCCTGCTCAACAATTTTATGTTTCAGTAGTAGCATCTAAAACTGGGACACAAGTTAAATAAATTTACAAAGTAAACTCATTTCAAATCAATAGAAGCCAAGACTGGAAAAAAACATTCTTCCTCATTAAACTTTATAATTCTGAGTAATGATGCCATCTACTTCAAATGTTTACAATCACATGCCCACCTTTACTTCCTCTATGGCAACTGTACTTGGAACGCGACGGTGCTCCTTCCGACGAGGTCGTCCTTGTCCCTCAATGTCTTCCATTCGGAGCCGAGGATCTGCTGTCAGTACCACCCTTACCCACTCCATATCACTAGCATGCGCAGCATTTAGTTTTTGAGTTAAATCTTGCCCACCTTGAACCGAAACAGCACTCAAATTGCAACGATGCATGCTACACTGTGGATCCGGTGCATCAATACTCCCCAACTGGCTGATTGATTGCTTTTCTACAGAGAAACTCACATTGACAAATTTCACTTTCGCTTCAGACTTATGTGTCATTGCTTGGTCAATGGCTTGCACAGTGGAACTTGACATCCTATCACTACTATTTCGGTATGCCTCTTGAGCAGTCCATAAAGGATAAGCCCATGGAGGCGGCTTTTGAAGTAAGGCATCACCATTTGCTAGAGGGATTCCTCCTCTAGAAAGTTTCTGAGCATTAGATGTATCCTTTGTACTGCTAAAATAAGATACAGGAAAAGGATTTAGAAACCACACTTTGTTCCTTTGAGTTAGATACATGGTTTCTGGAATAAATTGAAAAACTGAGACTGATCTAGGTCATATGGACAAGCTCAAAACTTACCTCTGCAATTCACATTTCAAAACTTCAACGCAGATCAGGTAAGGTGCTTTTTCCCTAGAATTCAAAAGAACAGCTTCATCTTCAGGAATATGAACCACACGATACATCCCTTTTCCCATTGGAAAGCAAACTCCTAAAAGTATTCCCAGCGATACTCAAATAAGGGTATGGAGCAATATATTACATGCAACGGTCAAATTCACTCAAGAAATCAAAAGTAACAATGGAAGAGCATGCTAATTGCCAATTACTAATGCGAAAAAAAATATCATATCCGTAAATAAAGCCTTAAAAGTTTGAATAGCATACTATCCCAGAAATGGAAAATTATTATTACACAGTAAACTTCCCAGAAATGAAAAATTATTGTTACACGGTAAACTTCATTAACAAACAAGACTTGGCAACTGAATCACCAAATTACTAATCAATCAGTCAATCACATAATTCACTTGACCTTGCTATTTAAATAGGGGTGCAAACTGGGCGCTGGTAGGTTGAGGATCCAAACACCTTGTTCAGACACAGGATGGAAAAGTAGTGTACCAGCCTTCCTCAGGACCCAACCCAAGTTAACATGACTTGGCTGGGTACATTTTTGGTGTCCTTTTTCTTTTTTTCTTTTTTCTTTTTTCTTTTTTTTTGCTTTATTTTTTCCTTTAACTAACCCAAAAAACCAAGTCTATACATTGTACATTTGATTGAATCCAAGTATTGCAACACTCTTCACTGTATTAAAATATTGCAAAATTATAGCAACAATTTCTTCTAAGAAACTTGTCTACAAAAGTTATCATCACAAGATTGGTCATAGTTATTTTCCGCCATAAAGTTGAGTTATAACTATAAGAGGACAAAAACCAAATAAAAACATTAAAATGCAAGTACATTTAACATTATTTCTTAATTGACATAAGCAGAAAACATAAGCACGATCAGATTGTGTCACCTGCAGGTTGAACTGAGATTCAACCCACAAAGCCTAGGAACCAAGATAGACTCAAGTATAAAAGGGACAACCCAACCCAACCAACATCAGGTACCGACACAAGTTGCACCCCTAATTTTGGATTTCACATGTTCACAGCCAATATCAGCAGAATGCAGATCTTTGCAGTCATTTACCCTTTTTTCTCATTTTAAAGAAAGAAATAGTACTCAAAAGACAGAACAGTTCAAGGGAGTAAAAGAGAATTGAGACTATATTTCAGAACACCAAATTAAATTGCTTATGAAATACTTCACACATCAATTAGTCGATGTATTCACTTGACAGCAGATTGTAAACAAACAGTTAGAAAAAATGAGAAGGCAAGAACCTGAACTAAATTTCAACCTAAGCAAAAATGTCTAGCACTCCAACTAGAAGAAGATTCTAACATCTCAAAATTGTTACATAGATTACCTATTTAACAGACAAGACTATGCAGCAGAAGCATTGTCAACAGAAGCCAATAAAAGTTCATCCACGGACGACTATAACTATAAAAAAATGGGTTAGTATTTGGTACATTGGCACTGTACTTTTTTTTATTCCACAAGCAGTTTTAAAAAATTGCCATGTGTCTTTTTTTTAATATTTATTTTTTTAATATTTTACTACACCTTTATAGGACACTTTTCAACCCCCAAACCCTGCTTGTGGAGTTTAAAAACTCCACTGGCTATGTACCAAATATTTTCTCTAAAAAAATATAAAAAGAGTACACCACAAAAGGTTTTAAGAAGTCATATCCAATAGACACTAGTAAAAATATAGTGGTAAATCCTAGTAACCAATTCACAGTTCAGACCACATTAGAAATCATAGGTAAACTTATTAAATATAATAAATGATGGTCCTCAATGCCATTGCTTTGATCAAATTCATCATAAATAAATAAGTACCTCCATTGTTTTGGGCCTCAGCTAGATGCAAATTAATCTCCGCAAGTGACTGAGAGACAAAAATGACAAGAACAATTAATATGTTAGATAAAATCCAAGCAAATATTTCATAACAGTTAATTGAAGCATTGATTAAACTTTGAAATGAGCAAACCACCTCACAAAGAGCAGTTTTACGATCTTCAATTGGAAAAACATCCACCAAGCCATATGATGTCTCACATAATGACTGTACAAAATACAATGAATCATGATAAGCCCCTTTCCGGAATCGAGATACAGAACTATTTGGAAGTGGGGGTTTGGAGTTTGATCTATCATTCTGTTGCTTAGGTGAACCAGGATGCTTCTGCAAATTTGAGGGCGCAGAAAATTAACATAGATTTATAAGAGCAAAACCAGTAAACAACACTAATAATGAAAAATAAAGTGCAGGAAAATCACAGGAAACCACTAATACCCTTGCTTCAAATCCTTCTCAAAAAATAAATGAATGAAACTTTCTCAATATCAAGAAAATTTTTCTTCATCCTTTATGCTATTTTCCATAATTTAATTATACTTCTTCATCTTATGTTACTCCAACTCTCCATTTCGTAGAAGTACCTCTGACACCTGAGTCCAATGCACATTTCAGTGTGGGTAGGAGGGTATGACCCTCCAAATACATAGAAAAGCTTAATTTATGCTTTTTCTGGACATGTTAGGATTATTCTTTAGCTTTTATGCTCTTCTTCAATGGTATCCAGCTTATCAATTACTATAGAGTACTATACTTTATTTCCTTAACAATGTTAATCTATTTCATCAAAGCCAGTAGTCTAAATCTCTAATTAAAGCATAATCTACCTCCAAGTAGCGCTCTAAGTTGGTGCAGCCAAGCCAAAATAATCAGAAGTCAAACCCCACAGTTTCAAGTGTTCAACTATTTCAAAGACAAGAAGCAAAACAAACTGATCCATCTGAAGTTCCCTTGTGTTCTTAAGAGGTTTACGTGAGCTTTTCTAATCATTACATACTACAAGGTGCTGATCAACGAAAAGAACATCCAGATTTTAAAACCACAGATTCTAAAAAGCAACTAGAGCATATGGGAGCACATGATAGGAAACAAAAGGAAACAAAGAAGAATCAAAATCCTTAATATCAAAATCCTTAATATCAAAATCAGTCTAATGAGAGAGGAGTATGTTCACAATTTCACATACAATCTCCACAGTTATTACAGAATATATTCAGAACTGCATTCAATAAGCCAAATGCCTAAATCTTAATTAAAGAAAGCAAGGTAGTTATTTATGAACCACACCCCTATGGTCAATAAAGCTTCTCACTCCCAGGTGATTGGCATCGGACGACAGGCAAATGGCAAAAGCCAAAATTAGATAGAATGAAAGGAAGGCAGAAGTTGTAGTGGAAGCTTTTATTCATTTAAATGTCTTTTTATGTCAAAAAGGGTAACATTCCAGTACATGTGACATAAACAACAGAACAATATTATAGGGAAAACTAGATAAACACCAATACAATAAATCAGATCGTAGAAGTTTAGACAACCCATAGTTCAGAAGATGAGAAAAATACGTCAGTGGGATAGATAAGAACCTAATTAATAATCCTATCTTTGAACCAAACCAGGTAAACTCACCATTCAGCAGATGTTATCCTTCCATTCATCACACCAAGTGAAGGATGTACTAAAGATGACAAAAATAGCTTCAAATGGAGAACATTTCTAAAGTATCAATACTAAGAGGAGTACTTAGTGCATGAACAGATTTAACAAACATTATTGTAAACTTATGGAGAAAAGTTACACACACAGCAGTAGTTAACATATGTTAACGCAGATTCCAATCTCAAAGACAATGGTGTTCAACCATTAACTCCTCAGATAAGGTTTTATAACTTATTGGAAGACATTAGTAGATTCCATACCATTGGAACGGCATATAAGTTAAACAACATGGAAGAACCATTTAAAGAGCTCCGTGAAAAACCTAATTTCGGATAATTTCCAACTCTTGGTGTCATATCAAACAACAAAGCAAGAAAAGATCATGCCATTTACAGATAAATATCTAAATGCAATAAAGGGGTTTCTGAAGTGATTATTAGCCTAAAAAACCTCCAAATTCATCCACTTGAAAGATCTAAAGGCCCCTAAAAACATTAAATAAGTTGAATGAAGACTTGTAATAGTAGGAATTATAAGTGAAAAGTTTTCTAAAAAGCTATGAAGACTGAAAATTTTATGAGAACTAATTCCTTTACAATTTAGAGCAGAGATTGGCAAGTAGAGTGCGAATTACAAAGCTCTATTTTTCCATTTGTGGCCACAATAAAGAAACAAATAATCTGATATTTATCTTTTACAACGTCTAACTCAGGAATTTTATAAAAATAGTAAGAATGCAAGACTGAAAGTTATCGTATTTCACTTTGAACACTTTCAATATATCACAGGTGCATCAGTTGGAAAACAAAGCAAAAGATTAAAATTGAACAGACCTCAAAGCATGAAAACATGCCAACAAATATAGAAGCGAACAAACCTCTTTGTGCTTCTTTGCATTGAACAGCTCTGAATCTTCAATTGAACGATCCCGATCCCTAAAAAGTTTGCGGAAGAAGTTCTCAGTCCCTGGACTGCTCTCAAACAAACTGTCACTGTTGCTGCCTTCATTGGCTGTACTAGTTTTATTCTCTTCAGGATGCACTCGGAACAGTCTTCGGAACAGTGAGAAATCTGAAGAATCTTCTTCCTCACCATCATCATTCTTATCATTCCCATCTTTCCTGTCCTCAGATTTATCCTTAAAAAGTTTCCGGAAAAAACCCTCTTTTTCATCATCTTCACCTGATTTTGAAGCTTTTTCTGCAGAGTTCACCATATGTACATCATCAATTCTATCATTAACATCTTTCTTATCCTCAAATTTATCTTTAAATAACTTCTTAAAGAACCCCTCTTTCTCATCATCTTCTGCAGGCTTAGAAACCATTTTATCATCAGAATCACTCTTACTGTCTCGAAACAATTTCTTAAAAAACCCTTCCGAACTAGAAGTCATTTCTTCCTCCTCTCCTTTACTATCCTTTAAAAGCCTCTTAAAGAACCCATCTGAGCTTGATGTCAAATCCTCATCCTCTCCCCCTCTGCTGTCCCTCAAAATCCTCTTGAAAAACCCATCCTTTTCGTTCTCCTCTTCATCTTTCTCAGCTGACTTCCTAAACAACAAGGCATCTCTGACTTTAGGACCTGGAATAAACTTTTTAAAAATCTTATTCTCCTCTGGAGACAACTGATTACCACCATCTTCCTGCAAATGGTTCCCTGAAGATGGGGAGGACAATGATCTTTGTGTAGAAGGTGAAGAAGTCAATGACAAAAACAGCTGTTTCGAGGATAGGAACCGATTCAATACTTGATTTTTACTCCCCGGACTTGAACCTGCATTGGGTGGCCGCACAAGGGGAGGCCACTCACCCATCAAAGTAGCAGCAATTTGACACTTTTCTTGAATCCTACTAAGCCCTTCATTATCATCTGAATCCTCTAACTCAGCCAACAAAAACCAATGCACCTTCATTGCCATTTTTAGTGATTTTGAGCACATATCAATAACGAACTTATCCAATGAAGGGCTTGGCTTATGCACCATCATGTAACAAATCTGGAACAGATAGCTTTCGATTCCAGATAATGGAAGCGTGTACATCCTGTTACACAGATAATCTCGCACCCCGGCATGATCATGCTTGTAAAGATAGCTGACGGCGATCCACTCACAGAAAAACGCCGAGTCAAAGAATCTGATGAGCCATCCGTTTTCACCTGATTCGCTTGTTATAGGAGTCCTGGAGGTGGTGATTTCACGAGGTGACTCATCCGATTCTCCTCGACTTAGTCCTAGAAGTCTAACCATCGTTACCAATATACCATCCTAAAACCTAATTTCGCTCTCTAGTTTGGGAAATCGAAACCAAATTACCAAGTAGAAAGTCTTGAAATCTAATACAAAACCCTAGAATCTTCTAAAATCTTCCATTAAGAATCCTGATTCCCTCTCACCTGAGCGAATTCCTAAGCCCTTCACCAATCCCTTACCGGTAGTGCTCTCACTGTTGAAACCCTCTTTGGAATCACAGTGGAATAAAAAGCAGAAACCCTGATTCAGAGGTGAAAAAGACAGAAGAGTAAAATTGATAGTGGTTTTTCCTCAGCTGTTTGGCTGTCGGGAAAAGAGGTCAAATGATCAGGGAAAAGGGGAGAAGGCTGAACTTTCAGAGAATTTTCTTCGTTGAGGATTTAAAATACAAAATCTGAAATTCTGTGTAGGGGAAGAAAAATGGTGAGGATGAATCGTTTTTCCCCCACCGAAGTCGTGACAATGGCGGACGTGGTGGCGATGCTGGCGGTGGTGGCCTTCTTTGCTTTGCTGTTGGTGTTGGACAATGGCGAGACGAGGCAATTACGTTTATTTTTAGTATTTTATTTTTCTTGTTTACTTTTTAAAATTCAAAATAACAAAAAAAAAAAAAACATTGAATATTAAGACTTATTAGTATTATATTTTTGTGAGAAAAGGGTTTTGCTAACTTAAACGGGAAGAATAGCGGCGTATTTTATGAAATTTCATTTCGTTTTCCCTCCAAAGATGTAAAATAACAGACTAAAAGATTTTAAATTATACCTCATTTGACATTATTGATATTGCAACATAAAGAAAGATTGGGTCTCAACATTCTTAAACACTTACTATCCTCTCGTTTAAGGTTTTAGATTGTGACTACTAATAGGAATTTTATAAAATAAATAAATAAAATATGATAAGTTGAGAAGATAACGAGATTATATATACACAACATAACATACATAAGATTTTTGTTATATCTCAAATTTCGGTTTGGTAAACTTGAGTTAGTGAATCAAGATTCGAACCAGATTTCGAAATTAGATTAGTAGCAATAAAATAATATAATAACATGAGTGGCTTAAAAAATTAATTAGGTTTTAAAATTAGGATTAAGGGTTCGGATAATTAATTATTTTAAAATAGATTTTATAAATGAAATCGAATTTGAAAATAGGTTGTGCTTAGTAATGTTTCTAAAAAACACTTGACAAAACTTTTCTTAAACAGTTGCTTTTTTTTAGAGGAAAACGTTTCCCCCAAGTAAAAAATTTGCGCAAAAATAAATTTTTCAAAAGCTGAAAAATTTAACTTCTCTCCTCAATGGTATTTTTTCTCAAAAGTCAAAAGCACTTTTGAGAAGCATTCCTAAACTAATTCTAAAGAAAAGTGTTTTAATTGAAAAAAATGATTGATTTGAATAAAGGTCAAACTTGAAAGTTGCCCAAAAGCAATTTCCCTAAATTTTAAAAATCAATTTTTAATTTCATCTATAAAAAGCCCGATTTCCATTTTCCCTTTCTTCTCATCTTCCCATTTGAAAATTTCCCAAATTTAAATCGGAATATTTTCTCTCAAATTAACCAACCACAGTGATTTTCTCTCATTCCAAACACAAATTTTCTCTCAATATTAAAGAAAACAGTCCTTTCCTTATCAATTTCTTCATTCTTTTTTCGAAGGTTTTTCCATGAATTAGAGTTTCAACTTGTTTTCTTCATCAATTAAGGTTAGATTCTGATTTCTAATTATATTTCAATACATGTTGCTTTTACAAATCAAGATTTGATATATAACAGTAATTTTTAGTGGTGTCAAAAATAATGGTTTCGGACCATAAATTCGATGAGTAAATCCGTAAATTTATTATTTAATATTTACGAATCAAATATAAAATTACGTTGAAATTTAATTTAACGATTTTTGTTATTTGAATGAATAGTTAAGTTCATGAGGTTTATTCTAAAATCAAGTGGTTTAGGAAAATGAGGTTTCAAGACTCATTTTTATAAACCGAGCTCAAAAATATTTTTATTAAATATTTATGAAATTTTGGTCAAAAATTTTAACGTTTAAATAGTTAATTAATTAAAAAAGATTAAATCGTAAAAATTGTAAAACTTGATTTCTATTAGTTAAAGATACTACATGGCAATTGAAAGGTATAATAATCGATTTAAAAGGAAAATATACCATATATGTTTTAAGTGGACGGTTTAAGTATGTTTGGAAGTGAAATTTGTTTTAAAATTAAAGGGTAAAATGGTAAATAGTTAATTAAACTTAAAGTTAAGAAAACCAAAGTGTCATTTTTTTTCATTTGGTGATGTTGGTAGCCGAAACACCATTTTTAGGTGAAGAAAGCTTTCGGCCAAAGCTTAGTTCTCGTGCATGGTATGAATTTGATGTCTGTTTTTAATTATTTTTGTATTTTTGAGCTCATATTAATTTAATATAGCTAGTTCGGGAGTTAATTTGTAAAATTATTAAAAATTTAGGGATTTTTCATGAATAATTTTGAGATGTTTTTTATTTTAGTTGATAGATTATTAAAGTTGATAGTTAAATGTTTTTTTGATGATTTTGTGTTTAAGGACTTATTTAATAAAATAGTAAAATTCAATGAAAATAATATAAAATGGTGAATATTTGGGCTGTAATGAACCCCTAGAAAATTTGGCTAGCTTGGTATTTCATAAATTTTTGTTAAATTGTTAGTTCCGAATTTAGGGATTAAATTGCATAAAAGTTAAAATATTAGGGGTAATTTCATAAATTCACATTAAAATGAGTTATAAGCTTGATTTAATTATAATAAATTATTTGAATTATTTAATTGAATGAAATTATTATTTAGATAAAGAAATGAACCAAACGGACGTTAATTGCGAAGAAGCCAAAGTAGAGGAGTAGTCATTAGTCTCGTGTTGGAGTTAGTTCTACCAAGGTAAGTTCATATTTCATTTTAAAATATTACATTTGAATTTAAAACATTAATTGATATATTATTTTATGTATCTATGTATTGATATTTAAGATTGTCTTAATTTGAGAAAAGGAAAGGACTATGATTGAAATACATCATAGTATTATACTTGAAAAGGAAAAGACCATGGTTGAAAGACACCATGGCATTACATTCAGTATTTCTGAATCAATGAAAAGGTTAAAAAGGATGTTATCCGAAAGGATATCAATGAAAAGGTTGAAAAGGATGTTATATGAAAGGATATCAAATGGAAAGGTTGAAAAGGATGTTATCCGAAAGGATATCAATGAAAAGGTTGAAAAGGATATCATTGACAAGGTCAAAAAGGATGGCAATGAAAGGTCGATATCTCATTTTTCAACCATTCACTATTCAGGTAACATGTTTCAAGTGAGATATGTATCATAAGTATGAATATCAGATTAATGTTTTGATTAATATAGTTTGATAATGAATATTAATGCCTTGGTATAATTATATGTTTCATATATTTATAAATATGATATCTAGTTATGTTTGTGGTTAATTCAAGAGAATATAAATATATGATATGTCACATGTTAAATTATGAAATGGAAAGTATTTGATTAATTTATTGAAAAGAAATGAATGATACAAGTTTTAAAGATGATAAATGTATTGTTTATTACTATGTTTTGAGATTTTTGTGCACGATATGGATAAATTATAACTTCAATTCCTTAAAGTATTCAAGAAGATCCAGTCCATTGATCAATTTGCCGAACATTCAAAGCTCGAGAAATCGCATCATTTGGTCCAAATAGTTTGTCACTTTGTAAATAGTTTTTGGTTAATGAAATGAGAACTTATTCACGTGAGAGTTGTTTCTCTCTTGGTTCTTGGCCAAACTTTCGAACTTGTCAAACTTTTACGAGTTCTTTTATAACTTCAGTTCCTTAAAATATTCAAGGCGATCCATTCCATCAAGCAATTTTTTGAACATTCCATGCTCAAAAATCGCATCATTTGGTCTAAATAGTTTGTCATTTTGTAAACAACTTTTGGTATTTGAATTAAAAACTTATTTACGTGAGAGTTGTTTCTCTCTCAGTTTTTGGCCGAACTTCCGAACTTATCAAACTTTTACGAGTTCTTTTATAACTTCGATTCCTTAAAGTATTCAAGACAATCCATTTCTTCGAGCAATTTTCCGAACATTACATGCTCGAGAAATCGCATCATTTGGTCTAAAGTGTTTATCATTTTGTAAACAACTTTTGGTCTTTAAATTAAAAACTTATTTACATGAGAGTTGATTCTCTCTTGGTTCTTGGCCAAACTTTCAAACTTGTCAAACTTTTACGAGTTTTATTATAACTTATGTTCCTTAAAGTATTCAATATGATCCACATTCCTTCGAGCAATTTTCCGAACATTCCATGCTCGGGAAATCACATCATTTGGTCTAAATAGTTTGTCTTTTGTAAACAACTTTTGGTCTTTGAATTATAAACTTATTTAAATGAGAGTTGTTTCCCTCTTAGTTCTTGGCTGAACTTTCGAACTTGTCAATCTTTTATGAGTTCTATTATAACTTCTGTTCCTTAAAGTATTCAAGATGATCCATTCCTTCGAGCAATTTTCCAAACATTCCATGCTCGGAAAATCGCATCATTTAGTCTAAATAGTTTGTCATTTTGTAAATAACATTTGGTCTTTGAATTAAAAACTTATTTACGTGAGAATTGTTTCTCTTTTGGTTCTTGGCCAAACTTCCGAACTTGTCAAACTTTTACGAGTTCTTTTATAACTTCGATTCCTTAAATTATTCAAGACGATCCATTTCATCGTGAAATTTTCCGAACATTCCATGCTCGGGAAATCGGATCATTTGTTCTAAATAGTTTGTCATTTTGTAAAAAAAAATTGGTCTTTGAATTTAAATTTATTTACGTGAGAGTTGTTTCTCTCTTGGTTCTTGGCCAAACTTTCGAACTTGTCAAACTTTTACGAGTTCTTTTATATTTTTGATTCCATAAAGTATTTAAGACAATCCATTCATTTGAACAATTTTTCGAACATTTCAAGCTCGGGAAATCGTATCATTTGGTCTAAATAGTTTGTAATTTTGTAAACAACTTTTGGTGTTTGAATTAAAAATTTATTTACGTGAGAATTGTTTCTCTCTTGGTTCTTGGCCAAACTTCCGAACTTGTCAAACTTTTACGAGTTCTTATATAACTTCGATTCCGTAAAGTATTCAAGACTATCCATTCCGTTGTGAAATTTTTCGAACATTCCATTCTCGGGAAATCGAATCATTTGGTCTAAATAGTTTGTCATTTTATAAAAAAATTTGGTCATTGAATTATAAATTTATTAACGTGAGAGTTGTTTCTCTCTTGGTTCTTGGCCAAACTTCCGAACTTGTCAAACTTTTACGAGTTCTTTTATATTTTCGATTCCATAAAGTATTCAAAACGATCCATTCCTTTGACCAATTTTTCCAACAATCCATGCTCGGGAAATCGTATCCTTTGGTCTAAATACTTTGTCATTTTGTAAACAACTTTTGGTCTTTGAATTAAAAACTTATTTACGTGAGAATTGTTTCTCTCTTGGTTCTTGGTCAAACTTCCGAACTTGTCAAACTTTTATGAGTTCTTTTATAACTTCGATTCCTTAAAGTATTCAAGACGGTCCATTCCTTCAAGCAATTTTCCAATAATTACAAGCTCGAGAAATCGCATCATTTGGTCCAAATAGTTTGTCACTTTGTAAACAATTTTTGGTCAATGAAATAAAAACTTATTCACGTGAGAGTTGTTTCTCTCTTGGTTCTTGGTCGAACTTTCGAACTTGTCAAACTTTTACGAGTTCATTTATAACTTCAGTTCCTTAAAGTATTCAAGATGATCCATTCCTTTGAGCAATTTTTCAAACATTCCATGCTCGGGAAATGGCATCATTTAGTTTAAATAGTTTGTCATTTTGTAAACAACATTTGGTCTTTGAATTAAAAACTTATTTACGTGAGAATTGTTTCTCTCTTGGTTCTTGGTCGAACTTCCGAACTTGTCAAACTTTTACGAGTTCTATTATAACTTATGTTCCTTAAAGTATTCAAGATAATCCATTCCTTCGAGCAATTTTTCGAACATTTCATGCTCGGGAAATCGTATCATTTGGTCTAAATAGTTTGTCTTTTTGTAAATAACTTTTGGTCTTTGAATTAAAAACTTATCTACATGAAAGTTGTTTCCCTCTTGGTTCTTGGCTGAACTTCCGAACTTGTCAAGCTTTTACGAGTTCTGTTATAACTTCTGTTCCTTAAAGTATTCAAGATGATCCATTCCTTCGAGCAATTTTCCAAACATTCCATGCTCGGGAAATCGCATCATTTAGTCTAAATAGTTTGTCATTTTGTAAACAACATTTGGTCTTTGAATTAAAAACTTATTTACGTGAGAATTGTTTCTCTCTTGGTTCTTGGTCAAACTTCCGAACTTGTCAAACTTTTACGAGTTCTTTTATAACTTCGATTCCTTAAATTATTCAAGAAGATCCATTCCGTCGTGAAATTTTTCGAACATTCCATGCTCGGGAAATTGGATCATTTGTTCTAAATAGTTTGTCATTTTGTAAAAAAAATTGGTCTTTGAATTAAAATTTATTTACGTGATAGTTGTTTCTCTCTTGGTTCTTGGCCAAACGTTTGAACTTGCCATACTTTTACGAGTTCTTTTATATTTATCGATTCCATAAAGTATTCAAGACAATCCATTCCTTTGAACAATTTTTCGAACATTCCAAGCTCGGGAAATCGTATCATTTGGTCTAAATACTTTGTCATTTTGTAAACAACTTTTGGTCTTTGAATTAAAAACTTATTTACGTGAGAATTGTTTCTCTCTTGGTTCTTGGCCGAACTTCCAAACTTGTCAAACTTTTACGAGTTCTTTTATAACTTATGTTCCTTAAAGTATTCAAGATAATCCATTCCTTCGAGCAATTTTTCGAACATTTCATGCTCGAGAAATCGCATCATTTGGTCTAAATAGTTTGTCTTTTTGTAAACAACTTTTGGTCTTTGAATTAAAAACTTATCTACATGAGAGTTGTTTCCCTCTTGGTTCTTGGCTGAACTTCCGAACTTGTCAAGCTTTTACGAGTTCTGTTATAACTTCTGTTCCTTAAAGTATTCAAGATGATCCATTCCTTCGAGCAATTTTCCAAACATTCCATGCTCGGGAAATCGCATCATTTAGTCTAAATAGTTTGTCATTTTGTAAACAACATTTGGTCTTTGAATTAAAAACTTATTTACGTGAGAATTGTTTCTCTCTTGGTTCTTGGTCAAACTTCCAAACTTGTCAAACTTTTACGAGTTCTTTTATAACTTCGATTCCTTATATTATTCAAGATGATCCATTTCGTTGTGAAATTTTTCAAACATTCCATGCTCGAAAAGTTGGATCATTTGTTCTAAATAGTTTGTCATTTTGTAAAAAAAATTGGTATTTGAATTAAAATTTATTTACGTGACAGTTGTTTCTCTCTTGGTTCTTGGCTAAACTTTTGAACTTGCCAAACTTTTACGAGTTCTTTTATATTTATCGATTCCATAAAGTATTCAAGACAATCCATTCCTTTGAACAATTTTTCGAACATTCCAAGCTCGAGAAATCGTTTCATTTGGTCTAAATACTTTGTCATTTTGTAAACAACTTTTGGTCTTTGAATTAAAAACTTATTTACGTGAGAATTGTTTCTCTCTTGGTTCTTGGCCGAACTTCCGAACTTGTCAAACTTTTAAGAGTTCTTTTATAACTTCGATTCCTTAAAGCATTCAAGACGGTCCATTCCTTCGAGCAATTTTCCAATCATCCCAAGCTCGATAAATCGCATCATTTGGTCCAAATAGTTTCTAACTTTGTAAACAATTTTGGTCAATGAAATAAAAACTTATTCACGTGAGAGTTGTTTCTCTCTTGGTTCTTGTCGAACTTTCGAACTCGTCAAACTTTTACGAGTTCTTTTATAACTTCGGTTCCTTAAAGTATTCAAGATGATCCATTCCATCGAGCAATTTTTCAAACATTCCATACTCAAAAATCGTATCATTTGGTCTAAATAGTTTGTCATTTTGTAAACAACTTTTGTTATTTGAATTAAAAACTTATTTACATGAGAGTTGTTTCTCTCTTGGTTCTTGGCCGAACTTCTGAACTTGTCAAACTTATATGAGTTCTTTTATAACTTCGGTTCCTTAAAGTATTCAAGACAATCCATTCCTTCGAGCAACTTTTCGAACATTACATGCTTGAGAAATCGCACCATTTGGTCTAAAGTGTTTATCATTTTGTAAACAACTTTTGGTCTTTGAATTAAAAACTTATTTACATGAGAGTTGTTTCTTTCTTGGTTCTTAGCCGAACTTTCGAACTTGTCAAGCTTGTATGAGTTCTATTATAACTTCTGTTCCTTAAATTATTCAAGATGATCCATTCCTTTAAGATAATTTTTCGAATATTCCGTGCTCAGGAAATCGCATCATTTGGTCTAAATAGTTTGTCTTTTTGTAAACAACTGAACTTATTTACGTGAGAATTGTTTCTCTCTTGGTTCTTGGTCGAACTTCCGAACATGTCAAATTTTTACGAGTTCTTTTATAACTTTGGTTCCTTAAAGTATTCAAGATGGTCCATTCTTTCGAGCAATTTTCAAAACATTCCATGCTCAAAAACCGCATAATTTGGTCTAAATAGTTTGTCATTTTGTAAAAACCTTTTGCAATTAAGGGTTAAATATAAAATTGGTACCTAAACTTGTTCACTTCTTCGAGATTGATACTTAAAATTTTTTTGGTCCCAGATTGGTACCTAAACTTTTTTTCCATCCACTAGTTTGTTACCTGAGCTTAATGGCGTTAAAATTTTGCTGACGTGACAATATTGTCCAATCATGCGCTGTCACATGTCATTCTCTTTTGCCTGAAAAAGCTGTTCCTTTTAATTATTTTCCCTTTTATTTTGTATTTTAAAACCTTTTTCATTTATTTTTTTCCTTTGAAATTTTCTTTCCCCATGTCTTCTTCTATCTCTTGATTGTTGCAACTTTTTTTCTTTCTTTCATTTTTTTCTTTCATCATCTCTATCTTACCTTTTCGTCCTCTACCTCTTTTTTATCGATTTCGTTTTTTCTTTTTTTTTCCTTCAAAGCCCTAAAAAAATGTTGAAAAAATAAATGAGAAAATGATGAATTCAAAGTACATGGTCCCTTGTTTTTCCAATGGTGAACGAACCGACAAAAAGGCTACCAAGTCGTTTCCAAGAAACCAACAATAATAAAAGGAGTAGTAGTAGACGTTTTTGGACTTTGGTTTAAATCTTGATTGGGCTCTTTCCATCTTCATTTATTCATATATATAAAGATTGCACTTTTCCTTTCAATTTCATTTGGATTGGAGCCATTGTTCTCCAATACTTTCTTCTTAAGAAACTTTATCAAGCGAACATCTTTTTTTTTTGGATTTCAACAATCACTATCATGTTTCTCTTAAGATCTGTTCTTGGGTTTATTTTGCTTTCTTCACTGCTTCTTTTCCCTGCAAATTCAATCAGGTTGTTTAAAGCTGAAGATGAATCAGATTTGTTCACGGAGGCACCAATGAACCAAAATGGACCTCACTGTCCAGTTTTGGGTAAACATACTTTGATTCCATTGTTCATTTTTCAATGACCATTGATCTTGAATACTTGAGAGGCACCATTGCAACCATCCATTCAGTTGTGAAACATGGTTCATGTCCACAAAACATGTTCTTCTACTTCATTGCCTCCGATTCTAGTTAGGTTGTACCAACTCAACTAACTCGGATCATGAAATCTGCATTCCCATCTTTGAGTTTTAAGGTTTATGTTTTCCAGGAAATGCTTGTAAGGGATCTTGTTTCATCTTCAATCCGTCAAGCTCTTGGCAACCCTTTGAATTATGCAAGATTTATTTAGCTGACTTACTTGAAACTTGCATCCAAAAAGTGATCTATTTAGATTCAGCCACCATCGTCGTAGTCTTGTAAATGACATCCAAAAGCTATGGAACGTAAATCTGACTGGTTCCAAAACAATTAGGGCACTTGAGTACTGCAATGCAAACTTTAACAAGTATTTCACAAGTGATTTCTGGTCAAACCAAAGGTATTTGAAGGCAAAAGAGCTTGCTATTTCAACAAAGGTGTGGTGGTTATGGGTTTGGGGAAATGGAGACAAGGTGATTACATAAGGCAGATTGAGAAATGGATGAGGGTTCAAAAAGATGAAAGGATTTATGAATTGGGTTCTTTGCCACCATTTTTGTTGGTTTTTGTGGAGATATTGAAGTCGTAGATCATAGGTGGAATCAGCATGCTCTTGGTGGGGATAATCTGGTTAACTTTTGCAAAAGGGACCATGTGCTTTGAATTAATCTTTTTTCATTTATTTTTTCAACTTTTTTTAGGGGTTTGAAGGAAAAAAAATGAAATAGATATAAGAGAGGCAAAAGACGAAGAGGTGAGCTAAAGATGATTAAAGTAAAAAAAGAAAAAAAAGTTGCTGCAGCCAAGAGGTAAAAAAAGACACGGGGAAAGAAAATTTCAAAGAAAAAAATAAATTAAAAAGTTTTTAAAATATAAAATAAAAGTTAAAATAATTAAAAGGGAACAACTTTTCAAGCAAAAGAGAGTGACACGTGGTAGCGTGTGAGTGGTCAATGTTGCCACGTCAGTAAAATTTTAACGTCGTTAGGTACCAAACTAGTGGACGAAAAAAAGTTTAAGTATCAGTTTGGGACAAAAAAAACTATAAGTACCAATCTGGGAGAAGTGAAAAAGTTCAGGTACTAATTTTATATTTAACCCTTGAATTAAAAACTTATAAACATGAGATTTGTTTCTCTTTTGGATCATGGCTGAACTTCCAAACTTGTCAATCTTTTATAACTTATTTACGTGAGAGTTGTTTATCTCTTGGTTCTTGGCCGAACTTCTGAACTTGTCAAGCATTTACGAGTTCTTTTATAACTTCGATTCCTTAAAGTATTCAAGATGATCCATTCCTTTGAGCAATTTTTCGAACATTCCATCTTCGGGAAATCGCTCTTCGGGAAATCGCATCATTTGGTCTAAATAGTTTATTATTTTTAAATAACTTTTGTTCTTTGAATTAAAAACTTAATTACGTAAGAATTGTTTCTCTCTTGGTTCTTGGTCGAACTTCTGAACTTGTCAAACTTTTACGAGTTATTTTATAACTTCGATTCCTTAAAGTATTCAAGGCGATCCATTCCTTCGAGCAATTTTCCAAACATTCCAATCTCGGGAAATCACATTATTTGGTCTAAATAGTTTGTCACTTTGTAAATAATTTTTGGTCATTAAAATAAAATCTTATTTACGTGAGTATTGTTTCTCTCTTGGTTCTTGGTCGAACTTCCGAACTTGTCAAGCTTTTACGAGTTCTTTTATAACTTCAGTTCCCTAAAGTATTCAAGACGATCCATTCATTCGAGAAATTTTATGAACAATCCATGCTCGGGAAATCGTATCATTTGGTCTAAATAGTTTGTCATTTTATAAACAACTTTTGGTCTTTGAATTAAAAACTTATTTACGTGAGAAATGTTTCTCACTTGGTTCTTGGATGAACCTCTGAACTTGATAAACTTTTATGAGTTCTTTTATAACTTCAGTTCCATAAAGTATTTAAGATGAGGCATTTCTTCGAGCAATTTTTCGAACATCCCATGCTTGGGAAATCGCATCATTTGGTCTAAATAGTTTGTCATTTTGTAAACAACTTTTGGTCTTTGAAATAAAAACTTATTTACGTGAGAAATGTTTCTCTTTTGGTTCTTGGATGAACTTCTGAACTATTCAAACATTTAGGAGTTCTTTTATAACTTCCATTCCTTAAAGCATTCAAGATGATCCATTCCTTCGAGTAATTTTCTGAACATTCTATTCTCGGGAAGTCACATCATTTGGTCTAAATAGTTTGTAATTTTGTAAAGGGATAATGCCATTTTACACCCCTGCACTTTGACACTTGTTTGAATGTGGTACCTGAAGTTTCAAAATGTCCAATGTGGTACCTAAAGTTTAATTCCGTTATACAATGTGATACCTATAGGTAACGGTGTTAATTTCTAACTGATTTTGACATGTGGACCAATTATGTGTCGACACATGGTAGTGGCAAGAAGAAGGGGTAGCTGCACGAGTAGATTAGGGAAGGGCTATTTTGTAATTTGCCCTTCCCCCACATTTTCAAAAAGCCCCATTCTTGTTTTTCTTCTTCTTTCTTTCTATCTTTTTTCCCAATGTCCCTATTCAGATACGTCTTTTCCATGCCATTAGCAGTGGGAGGTTATTCTAGAAGTTTTAGCCTGCATTATGATTTCTAGCTTGAAATTTCTCTATTTTTTCCCTGTTTATTCCTCGTAGAACCATTGCCAATAATCCCTATCATTCTTTCCAGCTTCAATCCACTCATTGATTCAATTACCAAGGCTTTAAGTTAATTTTTTGAGTTTTAACTCATTGGCGTGAAAAAAGTTGAAGCTTGCATCAATGGGAAAAGAACGGTTTTAGATTTTAGAACTTACGTAGATTTTTTGAACTGATAAATATAAAAATGATTTTTTTTAAAAAAAGAAAAAGAAGAAGAAGAAACAGTCTAGATTTTAAAGAACCCAAATTGCTAAACCAGGATGTGATTAAAAATAATCAAAATCCAAACATGCAAATTTCCCTTCCAAGTTTTCTTAGAAGCCAAACATAACCCAGAAAAAGAATCTCATTTTTTTTTCAAAAGAAAAGAAAAACCATTCAAGATTTAAACTTTTCCTTCCTTATCCTTTATCCACTCCACCTTTCTCATCACCCAACTACACACACAAGCCAAGTTAAGCTTCTTCGTAAGAAAAGCTTGATAATCTTCTACATCTGCAAGAATATTGTTGTTATTATTGTTTTCAAAACACCCATTCTTCAGCTCCTCCTTAGCTTCCCTCCTCTTCGTTATCTTCACCTTTCTTATTAACTTCTTCTCTAAAGAAATGCTGAAAAGCCCACTCTAAAGCACTACGGTTCATTTCAGAACCGAGGTTTTTATTTCTATTGTCGTCACCACCATTGGCAGCGAAAGTGACGACGGATGAAGACCACTAGTGGTCGGGAATTTCTTCATCAGAGAAAACTCTATCCATTGTGATTGGTTGGGTCGTTTGGGGGGATTTCTTCAACCGACCATATTAAATTAGATAATTTGTGTTGTTAACAAATTTGAATTTCAGCTTGCTTCTGAAGTTGATTACCTTGTGAAAGGTTCTTGAAAGCTTGCTTCTATGGCTGCTGCCATTGTTGTTGCTGTTAATGCTGCTGGTGATGCTGTTGCAGCTTCTGCTTCGAGTGAAAATTGATTTGGGTCCGATTGGATCCATTTTTTTTGTTTGAAAGATGAAAAATTATAATGAATAGTGAGGGATACAATTGTGGGTTAGATCATGAAAAAGAAAAAAAAAGTGATAAGATCATGGTGGTGTCACCACCCAAGGACAATGAGGAATTTCCTTTATGCCCAACAACTCGTGCAAGGTCTAGAAGGTTCAGAGATGTTGTTACGAATAAATGCATTCAAGCTTGGAAGATCAGTGAGGATGCCAACGTCCAAACCATGCCACGCAACGTAGGATTTGGCTCATGCAACGTGGAAGAATCATGCAATGCAAAAGGGAAGCCATGCAACGTGCTACATGTTTATTTTTAATGCATGCATTACATTTCTTTTAAGTATGCACATTGTTTAAATGTTCTGTTTGCATTATATAATATATAGTAGTTATATGTTTGATATATTGTTTAAATATTATGTTTGCATCATATATAGTTGTTACATGTTTGATATATATATACTTAGGTGTGGGAAGCATTTGATGCATTAGTGTGCTGTTTGTTTTTTTTAAGAGTTACATTCACAATATACGAGTATATGTGTGTGGTTTCCTTATATATATGCGTGTGGTGCAAGGTACAATGAAGGGACACAACTATTTGGATGAGATGATTTAAAGTGTGAAGACTCTTGGAAAAGGATGGATAACATGCATGGATCTATGGACAGCAAGGATTATGTTGATTGAATCAGATTATTTACACCAAGAGATGCATTTTTTTCAAGCCAAGAGACACCTCTATTGGACTTATGGATGGGCAGCAATGATAATAAAAAAACAAACATGGACCAGAAGTGCCTATTCAAATGATATCCATAATAGTGAGGTTTTCTTGATTTTTCTTTTCTTGAGTTTGTGTTCTTTTCAGGCATTCATAATGATTAGCAATACTATGATCGAAGAGTGGCAATGAATTGTAGACCGTCAAGAGGCTCAAAATGCTCAAGCTCAGCAACAAAACATTATTCTAGAAACGATCTGCAAAAATTTGGAACTTCTAAGTACCGAAATGAAGCATCAAAATCATAATTGGGGAGATAGGTAATCAGCCTCCTCTTCGTGCAAATAATGCTCGACGTGTCTCTCATACAAATGATGAGTACTTCATGAAGAGATGGCCAAACGAAAGGAGGATTCCAAGTGATCTCTCACATTTTGTGCAATGTTATTGGTGTAGTTCAAAAGATCATGAGAGTTTTAGATGTCCAATCCAATATCTAACTAGAGAAGAAAGTAAGTATGACTTTGCTCCTTTTGTTGACTCTTACTCTAGTGAAAAAAAGACGTGCTGTGACGGCAAACTTTATGAATCGAAAAAAAGATGATAATGAGAATTTTTCCTTTGAATCTATAAATGAAGTAGAAACATCATGTTCTCCTACTGAGATGCCTTGTACTGAATTGAATATTCATAATACTTGTGAGGAGGATATGGGAAGTGAGGAAAATATATGTGAAAAGACTGAGAGAAAAGAAACCTTGAGTGATAAAAGTCTAACCATAACTCGAATTTGTTTAGTGGTGTTTCCTTGTTGCAGGATTTTAAAGATCTATTGGTGGACTTTCAATTACATTACTCTACCATCGATCGACACATTTACTTGTGGGAGAGAGCTAAAGATTCGAGGACGAATCTTCTTGAGGAAGTGGGGAGTGATACGAGTCGTAAGGCCCAAATTCAAGCTTATGAATGTGATGGGATCAAAGTTTCTCAAGGCCCAATAGTGAGGTCAAAGGCCAAGCAAATTCGAGTAAGATTGAACGGGACCATCCAAGACTTCATTACCAAGGCCCTAGATGCACACACGGCCGAAAAAGAAAATCAAGATTCACTTTCTTGTTTTCAAGAAAATCAAGAAACCAAATCTTGGTCCAATTTTTCCATTCCAAACAATTTCAATAATCAAGAAGATCAAGATTTCAAATCTTGGAAATCTTGGTCCAAGAAACCGAAGCTGCCAATTTTCAAGTTGGGGAAATCAACAGACTTGCAACGACTTTTTGGATGGGATCCAGGAATTTATGGGTTGAGATGTCTGCATGGATTTCAAAGATCTATCTCTTATCTTCGAAACGCACTTTGAATCACTTGATTTCAAGTTTGAGAGCTCAAGTTATGATCGTTTTAATAAAGACTATGCGGGCAGAATTTCTGGACGTGATTTTAACGGGAATTACGAGTTTCGGGTTTTTAATTCGAGTTTAAATCATATTGGGGTCGAGTTTTAGGTTTAATTTTTATTATATATGAGTCCAATATTGTATTATCAACTCTTATTATTTTATTGTTATTTTTATTCCGAATTTTTAATAATTATTAAGTAATTTAAGTTTTCAGGAGTTTTATGTCAAGAAGAAAGTTTCTTGTTTAGATTAGTTAGAGTTCTAGTTTAATCAATAGTTTTATTCTTTTAACAATCTTTCAGGTTCATCTTCAAGCTTTTTCTTGCCAAGATCTCTTTCTTGAAGGCGAAATTAGAGCCATTGAAGGGAGTTGTGGATTCTTATCGTTTCCAAGGCTTCTTAGGACGTTATCTTCTCTTTTCTATCTTTAATCTATCGTTGTTGTTTGATCTAGCTTACTTCTTGTTGTTTTGTGTTGCTGATTAGTTAATTTTCGTTCTAGGTTGAAATTGCTTCAAGAGGACATTGTCCTACCTTGATCGATCATGAAACACATAAAAATGAGGAGATTAAACCTTTTCTTGCCGTTTCAATCGTTCTTGCCCAAATAGTTTGCTTTCATCTTTAAAATTACTTCTAACGAATCTATTTGTGTTTTTATTTTCCAGATCTGGTTGGGATGTTTTCTTGAGGTCCATGGACGGTTTCTTTCATCCAAGAAACCCTAATTTCGTTCTCTATTGGATCCTTTACCAGCTATTCATCTTTCTTTTATTTTAATTTCATTTGATCATTCTTCTTGTCAACTAATCTGTCTTTCTTTCTTTTTGTTTCAAATTACATTTGTCTAGAGCATTAGGGTAGATCCACGACTTGACAACTTTACGATCCTCTTCCGCTTTCTTCTCGTATCATGAATACTTTAAGGAACCAAAGTTATAAAAGAACTGGTAAAAGTTTTAAAAGTTCGGAAGTTTGTCCAAGAACCAAGAGAGAAACTATTCTCACGTAAAAAAGTTGTTTACAAAATGAAAAACTTTTTAGACCAAATGATACGATTTCCCGAGCATTAAATGTTCGAAAAATTGCTCGAAGGAAAGGATCGTCTTGAACACTTTAAGGAACCAAAGTTACGTAAAACTTTGACAAGTTTCATCCAAGAACCAATAGAAACAATTCTTATGTAAATAAGTTTTTTAATTCAGAGACCAAAACATTTTTACAAAATTACAAACTATTTAGACCAAATGATGCGATTTCCCGAGTGTGGAATATTCGAAAAATTGCTTGAAGGAATGAACCATCTTGTATACTTTAACGAACCGAAGTTATAAAAGAACTCGTAAAAGTTTGACATGTTTGGAAGTTCGTCCAAGAACCAAGAGAGAAACTATTCTCACGTAAAAAGTTGTTTACAACATGAAAAACTCTTTAGAACAAATGATACAATTTCATTAAATGTTCAGAAAATTGCTCGAAGGAAAGGATCGTCTTGAATACTTTAAGGAACCAAAATTATAAAAGAACTCGTAAAACTTTGACAAGTTTAGAAGTTTGTCCAAGAACCAATAAAAACAATTCTCACGTAAATAAGTTTTTTAATTCAAAGACGAAAACTTTTTTACAAAATGACAAACTATTTAGACCAAATGATGCGATTTTCCGAGTATGGAATGTTCGAAAAATTGATTGACTTGAATACTTTAAGGAATCGAAGTTGTAAAAGAGCTCGTAAAAGTTTGACATGTTTTGAAGTTCATCCAAGAACCAAGAGAGAAACAATTCTCACGTAGAGAAACTATTCTCCCACATAAAAAAGTTGTTTACAAAATGAAAAACTTTTTAGACCAAATGATGAGATTTCTCGAGCATTAAATGTTCGAAAAATTGCTCGAAGGAAAGGATCATCTTGAATATTTTAAGGAATCAAAGTTATAAAAAAATTCGTAAAACTTTGACAAGTTCAAAAGTTCATCCAAGAACTAATAGAAACAACTCTCACGTAAATAAGTTTTTTAATTCAAAGACGAAAACTTTTTTACAAAATGACAAACTATTTAGACCAAATGATGTGATTTCCCGAGCGTGGAATGTTCAAAAATTGCTTGAAGGAATGGACCGTCTTTTATACTTTAAGGAACCGAAGTTATTAAAGAACTAGTAAAAGTTTGACATGTTTGGAAGTTCATCCAAGAACCAAGAGAGAAACAATTCTCACGTAAATAAGTTTTTAGTTCAAAGACCAAAACTTGTTTACAACAGGACAAACTATTTAGACCTAATGATGCGATTTCCCAATCATGAAATGTTCAAAAAAAATTTCGAAGAAATTGATCGTCTTGAATACTTTAAGGAACCGAAGTTATAAAAGAACTCATAAAAGTTTGACAAGTTCGGAAGTTCGCCCAAGAACCAAGAGAGTAATTATTCTCATGTAAGTAAGTTTTTAATTCAAAGACCAAAAGTTGTGTACAAAATGAAAAACTATTTAAACCAAATGATGCGATTTCCCGAGCATGAAATGTTCGGGAAATTGCTCAAAGGAATGGATCGTCTTGTATACTTTAAGGAATTGAAGCTGTGAAAGAAGTTGTAAAATCTTGACAAGTTTGAAAGTTCGTGCAAGAACCAAGAGAGAAACAATTCTCACGTAATTAAGTTTTTTAATTCAAAGACCAAAACTTGTTTACAAAATGACAAAGTATTTAGACCAAATTATGCGATTTCTAGAGTATGGAATGTTCAGAATATTGCTCGAAAGAATGGATGATCATCTTGAATACTTTAAGGAACCGAAGTTATAAAAGAACTCGTAAAAGTTTGACAAGTGTTGGAAGTTCTTCCAAGAACTAAGAGAAATAATTCTCATGTAAGTAAGTTTATAATTTAAAAACCAAAAGTTGTTTACAAAATGACAAATTATTTAGACCAAATGATGCGATTTCTCGAGCATGGAATGTTTGGAAAATTTCTCTAAGGAATGGATTGTCTTGAATACTTTAAGGAACCAAAGTTGTAAAAGAACTCGTAAAAGTTTGACAAGTGCAGAAGTTCGTCCAAGAACCAAGAAAGAAACAATTCTCTAGTAAATAAGTTCTTAATTTAAAGACTAAAACTTGTTTACAAAATGACAAACTATTTAAACTAAACGATGCGATTTACTGAGAATGGAATGTTCAGAAAATTTCTCGAACGAATGGATCGTCTCAAATACTTTAAGGAATAGAAGTTCTAAAAGAACTCGTAAAAGTTTGACAAGTTCAAAAGTTCGTCCAAAAACAAAGAGAGAAATAATTCTCACGTAAGTAAGTTTTTAATTCAAAGACCAAAGTTGTTTACAAAATGTCAAACTAGTTAGACCAAATGATGCTATTTCCCGAGCATGGAATGTTCGAAAAATTGCTCGAAAGAATGGATCGTCTTGAATACTTTAAGGAACCGAAGTTCTAAAAGAAATTGTAAAAGTTTTACTAGTTCGGAACTTCGTCCAAGAACCAAGAGAGAAATAATTCTCACGTAAATAAGTTTTTAATTCAAACAACAAAAGTTGTTTATAAAATGACAAACTACTTAGACCAAATGATGCGATTTCCCGAGCATGGAAAGTTCAAAAAATTGCTCGAAGGAATGGATCGCATTGAATACTTTAAGGAATCGAAGTTATAAAGGAACTCGTAAAAGTTTTAAAAGTTTGGAAGTTCGTCCAAGAACTAATAGATACAGTTCTCATGTAAATAAGTTTTAATTCAAAGACCAAAACTTGTTTAAAAAATGACAAACTATTTAGACCAAATGATGCGATTTCTCGAGCATGGAATGTTCGAAAAATTGCTAGAAGGAATGGACCGTCTTGAATACTTTAAGGAACCGGAGTTATACAAGAACTCGTAAAAGTTTGACACGTTTGAATGTTCGTCCAAGAACCAAGAGAGAAACGATTCTCACTTAAATAAGCTTTTAATTGAAAGAGCAAAACTTGTTTACAAAATGACAAACTTCTAGAAAAAATGATGCGATTTCCCAAGCATGGAATGTTCGGAAAATTGCTCGAAGGAAAGGATCATCTTGAATGCTTTAAGGAATCGAAGTTATAAAAGAACTCGTAAAAGTTTGACAAGTTCAGAAGTTTGTCTAAGAACCAATAGAAACAATTCTCACGTAAAAAAGTTTTTAATTAAAAGGCCAAAACTTGTTTACAAAATGAAATACCATTTAGAAAAAATGATGCGATTTCCCAAGCATGGAATGTTCGAAAAATTGCTCGAAGGGATGGACCGTCTTAAATACTTTAAGGAACCAAAGTTATAAAAGAACTCGTAAAAGTTTGACATGTTTGGAAGTTCGTCCAAGAACCAAGAGAGAAACAATTCTCACGTAAATAAGTTTTTAATTCAAAGACCAAAACTTGTTTACAAAATGAAAAACTATTTAGACCAAATGATGCGATTTCCCGAGCATGAAATGTTCAGAAAATTGCTCGAAGGAATGAATCGTCTTGAATACTTTAAGGAACCAAAGTTATAAATGAACTCATAAATGTTTTACTAGTTCGGAAGTTCTTCCAAGAACCAAGAGAGAAATAATTCAATCGTAAATAAGTTTTTAATTCAAAGACCAAAACTTGTTTACAAAATGAAAAACTATTTAGACAAAATGATGCGATTTCCCGAGCATGGAATGTTCGAAAAATTGCTCGAAGGGATGGACCGTCTTGAATACTTTAAGGAACCAAAGTTATAAAAGAACTCGTAAAAGTTTTACTAGTTCGAAAGTTCTTCCAAGAACCAAGAGGGAAACAACTCTCACGTAAATAAGCTTTTAATTGAAAGAGCAAAACTTGTTTACATAATGACAAACTTTTTAGAAAAACTGGGGCGATTTACCGAGCATGGAATGTTTGGAAAATTGCTCAAAGGAAAGGATTGTCTTGAATGCTTTAAGGAACCAAAGTTGTAAAAGAATTCGTAAATGTTTTACTAGTTCGAAAGTTTGTCCAAGAATCAAGAGAGAAAGTGATGCAAGCACGGGAAGTGCAAACACTAATAATGCGAGCATGGACCTTGCGAGCTTGGAAGATGCGAGCATTGGTGTTGAGAGCACTCACTGATGCGAGCTCATCCTCATGGGATGGTTACGAGTCGCGTGAGTTCCTGATCGAAATTAAGAAGTATTATTCGTAATGGATTTCGTGACGGTTGGAAATGATAAATGGTGGGTTGTAGAAGGATGGTTGGATGGATATGCAATGGATATAGAAGGATAGGCTTGAATTCGGTTTAAAGGACTCAAGAATGAACCAATATTATAGAAGAATATTGACTCAATCCTTATATTAGTACTTAGAATGAAAAAAAGAAGAACCGTGACACTCTATCTAGCAAGATAGGAACCAATCAGTATAAGGGTGAACGCCACACTTTAATGAAGTGATAAGTTCAAAAGAATCAGATTGACGCAACAAGGGTTACTTGATAAGTCAATTTGAGTCAAATAAGAACAAGAAATTTACAAACTCACAATAAGATTAAAATTCATCAAAAAGGTTTTTTACAAAATGTTCCAAGCCTCATATTTATAGGCTTACAAATGACCAGCTAAAAAGACATGAAATGAATAATCAAAATTACACCATAAATTCATCCAATATTCCCCATGCAGTTTAAGTTAATGTGGTGGCTACTTTAATGGAGTAGTTGGCCGAATTTAGTGCTTGGTTGGCTAGGATGAAGTGTTCTTAAATTCTACTGAAATTCCCCAAGCACTTGGAATAAATGTGGGCGGTGCATTAATGATTTTTGAGTAACCGGAACAACCACTTTCCATGTTCCCATGATCAGCCCTTGAGCACTTAAATACCTTGAGACCTTTGGTGAAACCAATCAGCCATGCATGAAGAGAACATTGAATTCTTTTGTTGATCACAAAATGCCCTTTTGGAGAGGTGTTTTCAGCACTTTAAATGTTGGTAGGTGCATTAAAAGCTTGTGTTAGCCAGCCATTGACATCCTCGTGATAGTTTTTTTGAACTTCTTGGCTTGTGCTCGCGTAATTAGTCCTCTAGTTAGCTCTATTGGATCGTGATAGGCTTGCCCTCCGTTCATGCTAGCAACGCGAGTGTTCACAACATTAGTATTCTCAATGTGAGTGCTCGCAACATGAGTGTTCGCAGCTCCAGTGTTCGCAACAGGAGTGCTTGTAACACCAGTGCTCTCATCTTCCAAGCTCGCAAGGTCCATGCTCGTATTATTAGTGTTTGCACTACCCGTGCTCACGTCATCCCCTCCCTCTTCAAAGCGATTTGTCCTCAAATCATTGCCTACATCATAAGGGAATAGATCAGTAACATTAAAGCTTTCACTAATAGAATACTCACCTAAAAGGTCCAATTTGTATGAATTTTCATTAATTCTTTCTAGAACTTGAAAAGGGTCATCGCCTCGTGGTAACAACTTGGATTTTCTTTGAGCTAGAAACCTTTCTTTTTGCATGTGAAGCCAAACCCAATCTTCGGGTTCAAAGACTACTCGTTTACGTCCTTTCTTGGCTTTACTTGCTAATTGCTTGGTCCTATCCTCAATGTTTTCCCTCACTTTTTGGTGTAAAATTTTCACGAAATCAGCCTTCTTTTTGCCATCTACATGCACAAATTGATTAGAAGGTAGGGAATTAAATCTAAAGGAGTTAAACCCATAAACAACTTCAAATGGTGAATGCTTGGTATCCGAATGTACAGAAGGGTTATAAGCAAACTCGATGTGCGACAAACATTCTTCCCATGTTTTCAAATTCTTTTGAATAAGTTCTCTTAACAAAGTAGATAACACTTGATTCACAGCTTTAGTTTAGCCATCCGTTTTGGGGTGGCATGTTGTAAAAACCAGCAACTTAATACCAAGCTTACTCCATAGAATCCTCAAATTGGGCCATTTTCTCATGAAGAAGATTTGTCATTCGCGGTCTCTTATGTTGCACTTTCCAGCTACCAAGTTAATGACAACTCCCTTAAGAACCTAAAAAATGTCTTGACAAACAAAGTCAGAATAAACTCGATCCTTCAATTCATCACCTTTCAAACTTTGTAAGAACAACTTAGCTCCTGGATCCCAAACAAAGTGTTGCCTTACCATTTTATCACAATGTACAAATTTCGCTTTTGATACCAATGGTGACACGTAGATCAATCGGATGCATTTCATGAACTTAAGTGATGTAAAAATTTGGCACTCGATTCTCTTTAATGATATAAAACAACAATCTCTGGGATTGAAAACATGATTTGGATCACTTATTTTGGAATGAATCAAATGTCTTTCTCTCAAGCGAAAATCATACATGCTAAACAAAGAAGAATTAAGCAAATGCATGTTCAGACAAATAAGACTCTCAAACTTCTTTCGAAAGAATGCGTAAATCCACAAATGTTTCCAATTATGCAACATGAATTCCACATAGCTATCATCCTTAAACCATTCAAGTTTATTTCTATGTGAAAACTTATTGTTAAAAATAGCAAACCAATGAAAAGGAGAACAGTAATGAATACTTTTTAACTCAAAATCAATGACAAACTTGTCATCAAGAATCAAAGCATGCCATTTCGGTTTAATTTCGAAAAGCACCTTACGTTACTTACCTTTATGAACTTGATGGACAATCACTTCAGATTTAAACACTCGATTTCGATTCATAACATCTTCATCAAGCAAGTTTGTTTCTTTCAAGCTCAAGTCACATGTGCCAAACAAAGAAAGATTAATCACATGCAAATCCAAACAACCAAAACCCTCAAACCGTCTTTAAATGTACAAGTTGATCAATGCGGTTTTACCACAAGGATTTAAATAACTCACATAACAATTAGAATCAAACAAGCTAAGCATTTTATGTGAAAATTCTTTATCAATCTCGTTAACCAAATTGTGTAGGCATTTAGTTAAACCAAAATCGTAAATGGATGTTTCAATTTGCGAGCTAAGGTCACAAAGACTAGCACAAGGCATGTCATGAGGAAAATGTTTTGAGACAAATGCTTCAACAATATTCAAAGAGTAATGAGAAGACGAAATATTATTAAGAGGTCTTTTGAGAGTAAAATCATCGGCAAACTTACCAACAACATTTAAAGAACACTGACTTGATTGAATGATACGAGACGAATACGGAAGAGGATCGTAAAGTTGTCAAGTCATGGATCTACCCTAAAGCTCTAGACAAATGTAATATGAAACGAAAACAAAGAAGACAGATTAGCTTACAAGAAGAATAATCAAACGAAAATTAAAACACAAGAAAGATGAATGACTAGTAAAGGATCCAATAGAGAATGAAATTAGGGTTTCTTGGATGAAAGAAACCATCCTTGGACCTCAAGAAAACGTCCCAACCAGATATGAAAAAAACACAAATAGATTCGTTAGAAGTGATTTAAAAGATGAAAGCAAACTGTTTGGGCAGGAACGATTGAAACAGCAAGAAAAGATTGAATCTCCTAATTTTTGATGTGTTTCTTGATGGATCAAGGTAGGAGAACAACCCTCTTGAAGCAATTTTAACCTAGAATGAAAATAAACTAATCAGCAACACAAAACAGCAAGAAATAAACTAGATCAAGCAAGAACGATAGAAAAGAGAAGATAACGTCTTAAGAAGCCTTGGAAACGATAAGAATCCACAACTCCCTTCAATGGCTCTAATTCCCCCTCCAAGAAAGAGATCTTGGCAAGAAAAAGCTTGAAGATGATTCACACAACCTAAAGGATTGTTAAAAACAACTTCTAAAAAAAAGTCAAGAACAAGAGCAATTCTTGAAGAAAAACTCAAAGAGAATTATTATTAACTCAAAAGAATCAAAATTAAGTATATTGTTTACAATTCCAAGGCCTATATATAGGCAAGCTAACTAAATCTAAATAAAACTCTTAATTAAACTAGAACTTTAACTAATCTAAACAAGAAACTTTCTTGTTGACATAAAAAAACTCCTAAAAACTTAAACTACTTAATAATTATTAAAAATTCGGAATAAAAAATAACAATAAAATAATAAGAGCTGATAATACAATATTGGGCTCATATATAATAAAAATTAAACCTAAAACCCGAACCCAAATATGATTTAAACTCGAATTAAAAACCCGGAACTCGTAATTCCGTCATAATCATGTCCAAAAATTCTGGCCGCACAGTCTTTATTAAAATGATCATAACTTGAGGTCCCGAACTTAAAATTGAGTGATTCAAAGTGTGTTACGAAGATAAGAGATAGATATTTGAAATCCATGCAGACATCTCAACCCATAAATTCCTGGATCCCATCCAAAAAGTCTTTGAAAGTCTACTGATTTCCCCAACTTGAAAATTGGCAGCTTAGATTTCTTGGGCTAAGATTTCCAAGATTTGAAATCTTGATTTTCTTGATTCTTGAAATTGTTTGGAATGGAAAAATTGGACCAAGATTCGGTTTCTTAATTTTCTTGAAAATAAGAAAGTGAATATTGATTTTCTTTTTCGGCTGTGTGTGCATCTAGGGCCTTGGTAACGAAGTCTTGGATAGTCCCATTCAATCTTTCTCAAATTTGCTTGGCCTTCGACCTTGTTATTGGGCCTTGATAAACTATGATCCCATCACATTCATAAGCTTGAATTTAGGCCTTGCGACTCTTATCATTGAATCTCAAAAAGATCTTTACCTGGCTTTTCTTCCACAACTTGAAGAATGTTTCCACTCTCCAACTTAACTTTTTCGTCCAATTGGAATCACCTCTCGTTTGTTGAATAATGAAGTGAAAACTCCAATGATGGAATTTTAGGAACCTACGGCAACAAAACTTCACAAGACAATAATGAGTCATGGTTATTTAAAACTAAATCTCTCCTCACTCTTGCTTGAATAATTTCTTGCTCACTTTCTTTTTCAATTTCAAGTTCTTTCTCACTCTCAATCTCTTCACTCACACTTTCATCACTCTCACTTTTTTTTCCTCACTCTCTCTTTTTGTTTCAACTTCTTTTCTTTCATTCTCTTTTTCTTTCTCATTTCTCTCAAGCTCTCTTTTTCTTTCAATTTCCTTTTCATTCTCAATTTCTTATTTCTTCCTCTCTAACTCTTTGAATTTTCTCTTATCAACAATTCTTCTTTCTATTTCTTTTATTTTTCACATCATCAACTCTTGTCTTTCTTTTCTTTTAGCTTCCTTTTCTCTCATTCTTTTGTTACAATATGGGGTTGACATGGAAGAATCGGAATGAGAAGATTTTTGTCGGGTAAGAGTGAAAGGATTTACATATGAGACACGATCAACTCTTCGTGATTGAACCTTCATGGATGAGTACTTTAATGCACTTGAAGTTGTTTACGTGAGAATTGTTTCTCTCTTGGTTTTTGGACGAACTTCCGAACTTGTCAAACTTTTACTTGTTCTTTTAGAACTTCAGTTCCTTAAAGTATTCAAGATGATCTATTCTTTCGAGCAATATTCTGAACATTCCATACTCGGGAAATCGCATCATTTGGTCTAAATATTTTTGTCATTTTGTAAACAACTTTGTTGTTTCAATTAAAAACTTATTTACATGAGAATTATTTCACTCTTTGTTCTTGGACGAACTTAAGAACTAGTAAAACTTTTACGAGTTCCTTTATAACTTCGATTCCTTAAAGTATTCAAGATGATCCATTCTTTCGAACAATATTTTGAACATTCCATACTCTGGAAATCGCATAATTTGGTTTAAATAGTTTGTCATCTTGTAAACAAGTTTTCGTCTTTGAATTAAAAACTTAATTACATGAGAATTGTTTCTCTCTTGGTTCTTTCACGAACTGTCAAACTTGTCAAACTTTTACGAGTTCTTTCACAACTTCGGTTCCTTAAAGTATTCAAGACGATCCATTCCTTTGAGCAATTTTTCAAACATTCCATGCTAGGGAAGTAGCATTATTTCGTCTAAATATTTTGTCATTTTGTAAACAACTTTGGTATTTGAATTAAAAATTTATTTACGTGAAAATTGTTTCACTCTCGGTTCTTGGACGAACTTCTGAACTAGTAAAACTTTTACGAGTTCCTTTAAAACTTCGATTCCTTAAAGTATTCAAGACGATCCATTTCTTCGAGCAATTTTTCGAACATTCCACGCTCGGGAAATCGTATCATTTGGTTTAAATATTTTTTCATTTTGTGAACAACTTTAGTCTTTGAATTAAAAACTTATTTACGTGAGAATTGTTTCTCTTAGTTCTTGGACGAACTTCCGAACTTGTCAAACTTTTATGAGTTCTTTTATAACTTCGGTTCCTTAAAATATACAAGATGATCCTTTCTTTTGAGCAATATTCTGAACATTTCATACTCGAGAAATCGCATAATTTGGTCTAAATAGTTTGTCATTTTGTAAACAAGTTTTGTTCTTTGAATTAAAAACTTAATTACATGATAATTGTTTCTCTCTTGGTTCTTGCACGAACGTCCGAACTTGTCAAACTTTCACGAGTTCTTTCACAACTTCGATTCCTTAAATTATTCAAGACGATCCATTCCTTTGAGTAATTTTCCAAACATTCAATGCTCGAAAAATCACATAATTTGGTCTAAATTGTTTGTCATTTTATAAAAAAACTTTTGGTCTTTTAATTAAAAACTTATTTACATGAGAATTTTTTCTCTTGGTTCTTGGACGAACTTCCAACTTCTCAAACTTTTATGAGTTCTTTTATAACTTCGGTTCCTTAAAGTATTCAAGACAATCCATTCCTTCGAGCAATTTTCCGAAAATTCCATGCTCGGGAAATCGCATCATTTGGTCTAAATAGTTTGTCCTTTTGCAAACAAGTTTTTTTTTCTTTGAATTAAAAACTTATTTACGTGAGAATTATTTCTCTCTTGATTCTTGGATGAACTTTAGAACTATTAAAACTTTTACGATTTCCTTTATAACTTTGGTTCCTTAAAGTATTCAAGACGATCCATACTTTCGAGCAATTTTTTGAACATTCCATGCTCAGGAAGTCGCATCATTTGGTCTAAATATTTTGTCATTTTGTAAACAACTTTGGTCTTTGAATTAAAAACTTATTTACGTGAAAATTTTTTCGCTCTTGGTTCTTGGACGAACTTCTAAACTTGTCAAACTTTTACGAGTTCTTTTATAACTTCGGTTCCTTAAAGTTTTCAATGCGATCCATTCCTTTGAAAAATTTTACGAACATTCCATGCTCGGAAAATTGCATCATTTGGTCTAAGTAGTTTGTCATTTTGTAAACAACTTTTGTTGTTTAAATTAAAAACTTGTTTACATGAGAATTATTTCACTCTTGGTTCTTGGATGAACTTCTGAACTAGTAAAACTTTTATGAGTTCCTTTATATCTTCGGTTCCATAAAGTTTTCAAGATGATCCATTTCTTCGAGCAATTTTTCGAACATTCCATGCTCGGGAAATCGCATCATTTGGTCTAAATAGTTTGTCATTTTGTAAACAACTTTGGTCTTTGATTTAAAAACTTATTTACGTGAGAATTATTTGGATGAACTTCCAAACTTGTCAAACATTTACGAGTTCTTTTAGAACTTCGGTTCCTTAAGGTATTCAAGATGATCCATTCTTTCGAACAATATTCTGAACATTCCATACTCGGGAAATCGCATAATTTGATCTAAATAGTTTGTCATTTTGTAAATAAGTTTCGGTCTTTGAATTAAAAACTTACGTGAGAATTGTTTCTCTCTTGGTTCTTGCATGAACTTTCGAACTCGTCAAACTTTTATGAGTTCTTTCACAACTTCGATTCCTTAAAGTATTCAAGACGATCCATTCCTTTGAACAAATTTCTGAACATTCAATGCTCGGGAAATCGCATCATTTGGTGTAAATATTTTGTCATTTTGTAAACAACTTTGTTGTTTCAATTAAAAACTTATTTACATGAGAATTATTTCACTCTTGGTTCTTGGATGAACTTTCGAACTATCTATGGCCACACTATCTATGGCAACACTATCTATGGCCACACTATTATTTAAAAACTTATTTACATGAGAATTATTTCAATGATTAGAGCCTTGGAAACATGGCAACACTATCTATGGCCAAAGGAATTTGTTGTGCACACAAACCATGAGGCGTTCAAAGACATCGAGGGACAACATAAGCTCAACAAGAGACATGCCAAATGGGTTGAATTCCTTGAGTCATTTCCATACGTCATCAAATATAAAAAGAGAAAAGAGAACATTGTTGCTGATGCCTTATCTTGAAGGTATGTTCTTCTTAATTCTCTTGAATCTAAACTGATTGGATTTGCATTTCTTAAAGAACTCTATGGTCTGATCTTGATTTTGGAGAAATATTTAAGGCATGCGAGGAAGGTGCAATTGACAAGTTTTATAGGCATGATGGTTTCATATTCAAAGAAAGGAAACTTTGCATCCCTCAAAGTAGTGCACATGAGGTCCTAGTAAAGGAAGCGCATAGCGGAGGACTTATGGGACATTTCGGAGTTAACAAGACATTAAGCATCCTACAAGAGCATCTATATTGGCCAAAAATGAAAAGTGATGTGGAACGAATTTGCGCGAGATGTATCACCTGCAAAAGGGCAAAATTTAAACTCCAACCATTACCAATTCGTAATGAGCCTTGGGTTGACATTTCCATTTACTTTGTTTTAGGACTCCCTAGAACAAAGAATGGTAGAGATTCCATTTTCATCGTGGTGGATTCTCAAAAAATGGCGCACTTTATTCCATGCCACAAAACTGACGATGCTTCAAATATTGCTAATTTGTTTTTCAGGGAGGTTATACACTTACATGGACTACCGAGGACAATTGTTTCAGATCGGGATACAAAGTTTTTAAGTCATTTTTTTAGGTGCTTATGAAGCAGAATTGGCGCCAAGTTGTTGTTTTCTACAACTTGTCATCCTCAAACTGATGGCCAAATCGAAGTAGTAAATTGAGTGCTTTAAACTTATCTTCGATCGCTGATAAGCAAGAATCTGAAATAATGGGAAGGAAGCTTGCTACATGTGGAACTTGCTTACAATCGGTCCATCCATTCAGCCACCAAGTTTACACCTTTTAAGGTTGTTTATGAATTTAATCCATTATCCCCTATGGATTTGTTACCTTTTCCCATTGATCAAGTATTAAACAATGATGGGAAAGACAAGGCTGAATTTGTGAAAAAGCTTCATCAAAAAGTTTGAGAGAACATTCAGAAGAGAACAAAGCAATATGAACAGCAAGCAAATAAAGGACGAAAGCAAGTTACCTTTTGAACCAAGAGATTGGGTTTGGGTACATTTAAGAAAGGAAAAATTTCCAGCCCAATGGAAATCCAAACTTTCACCTAGAGGGGATGGACCATTTCAAGTTTTAGAGAAGATAAATGACAATGCATATAAGATAGATCTTCCGAGAGAATTCAGTGTCAGTGCAACTTTTACTGTTTCAAATTTATCTCTCTATGAACTAGGTGATGATTTGAGGACAAATCTCTCTGAAAAAAGGGAGGAGGATAAGATCATGGCGGCATCACCACCCAAGGACCCGGAGGAATTTCCTTTAGGCCCAATAACTCGTGCAAGGTCTAGAAGGTTCAGAGATGCCGTTACGAATAAATGCATTCAAGCTTGGAAGATCAGTAAGGTTGCCAACGTCCAAACCATGCCATGCAACGTAGGATTTGGCCCATGCAATGTGGAAGAGTCAAGCAATGCGAAAGGGAAGCCATGCAACGTGCTACATGTTTACTTTTGATGCATGCATTACATTTCTTTTAAGCATGCACATGTTTAAAATTTTGTTTGCACATGTTTGATATATTATTTAAATATTTTGTTTGCATCATATAATATATAGTTGATACATGTTTGATATATATATATATATTTAGGCATAGGAAGCATTTGATGCATTAGTGTGTTGTTTGTTTTTATTAAGAGTTACATTCACAATATACAAGTATATTGTGGTGTGTATTATGCTTATCATAAAAGACTTATATATGTATATATATATATGTGTGTATGTGGTGCAAGGTACAATGAAGGTACACAATTATTGGATGAGATGATTCAAAGCGTGAAAACTCTTGGAAAAGGAATGGATAACATACATGGATCTATGTACTGCAAGGGTTATGTTAATTGGATTAGATTATTTACACCAAGAGACACATCTTTTCAAGCCAAGAGACACCTCTATTGGACTTATGAATGGGCGACAATGATAAGTAAAAAAACATGGACCAAAAGTCCCTATTCAAATGATATCCATTCAACACACATATGGAGGGATACAATGTTTCATTCAAGAGTTTTTAAATGAATCAACACATTCATTTATGAATGATGAATGATGGCTGTTCACATTTAATGTTTCATTCAAGAGTTTTTAAATGAATCAACACATTCATTTATGAATGATGAATGACGGCTGTTCACTTTCATTTTGTAAAGCCTATATAATAGAGGTTATCTTCTCCATTCGTAGAGAATTCAGATTCAATATATTTAGAGTTTTATCTGTTCTGTTCTTTATAGAACTTTATCGATCCTTCAAGTGCTGCTTGTTGAATCAACCCTTGATATCTTTGGTTCCTAGTTCTTCATAACTAGCTAGTCAAGATCCTTTTGTTTAGTGATCGTTATAGGGTTCAAGTCTCCACTTTTTAGTGTTGGATCATCTTTCAACTCCTAAACCCTAATTTTTATCATCCACCAACTGCCTCTACCATCATCCATCATCCACGCTACTATCCTTTTAATTTCCAGCATTCTTTTCATCTTTTATCCATCAAGCTTACAAAACTATCCAAATTCCGTTGTAAGCCTTAAATATAAAGTTACGGATTTAACAATCTGGGCATCATAAATATTTTGGTATTTCAACAAAGCGAGATCATACCAGAATCATATCAGTTGGCATCAGAGCTTAAGCTAAATCCAAGTAAGCCTTTGTGTTCTTTGGTTTTTGCTGTTTGGAAGAAAAGAAAAGAAACAAAAAGAAAAAAAGAAATGAAATGAAAAATATTAGATTCGAAAAAAAAAAAAGAAATCCAACAGCAAGGTTGATTATTATTATTTTTTAGAATTTTTCAGATCGTTATTAATTTATTCATTATTCTAATCTTGACCTATAAGCCTTTCTTTCTAAGCCTGCCTTTACACCATATCTTCCCAAACTTAACATCTATTTTACTGCCGATTCACAAGTGTTTTGAAGGATTTTGAGTAAGTTCGATTCAAGAACTTTTAAGATAAATTGAGCGGTAAAAGGCACGAGAGAGTGAGCACATCAGAGGGTAAAAGCCAAAGAGAGCGAGTCAATTTCCCTGGAGTGATCAACGAGGCTTCTGCTTAATTATTTTTTCTTTTGCAGTAATCATGGATACAGGTAAGAACACCGAGGAAACTAGTGATGCACAATCAAGGGAAATTCTGAACTTGCAATTCCAAGCACTTATTCGAGAATTGGGACAGCTTATGGACCAGAAACTTGAAGCCATCCATGAATGCATTGATGGCCTAGAAGAGAGATCCGTAGGAGACCAAACCGTTCTTGCACAAGGTAATCAAGGGCAAGGCGTTCAAGAAGGGGAGTTTGCACAAATTGTGGATGACAACGAATAGCCCGCCGTTGTACAAAATCGATGCCCACAACGGAGGAATGAAGAGGGGTTTTATGATAATCTTGCGAATATAAAAATGAACATTCCACCATTTCTAGGAAAAACAGATCCAGAGGCTTATTTTGAATGGGAGAAAAAGATCGAACACATCTTCGATTGTTACAATTACTCCGACCAAAAGAAAGTGAAGATAAAAACCCTTGAATTCACTACTTATGCAATAGTTTGGTGGAACAAGTTAACCATTAACAGATGTCGAAACGGAGAACATCTGGTGACCATTTGGGAGGAAATAGAAGGCATAATGCGAAGAGGTTTATACCAGCTACTATCATCGAGAATTATTACGAAAACTCCAGAATCTCACTCAAGGCAATATGAGTGTGGAGGATTATTATAAAGAGATGGATTTGGCGATGATTCGAGCAAATATTGATGAAGATACTGAATCTACCATGGCTAGGTTCATTTCGAGCCTTAATCGAGAGATTGCCAACATTGTAGAATTGTAATATTATGTGAACCTTGATGAATTGGTTCACTTGTCCATGAAGGTCGAACAATAACATAAACATAGAGGTACGTCTCAAAACAACTCTTCTACTTCTAAATGGAGTTAGAATTGTAAATGGGGACAGAATGCTCCTAAGACGTCGTACAAGCCAGATCAAGCCAAGGATAATGTTGGGACTTTCAAACCCAACAAGGTTGTTGACGTGAACAAAGGAAAGAAACAGAATACACCAAATCGATCCAGGGATATACGATGCTTGAAATGCCTTGGAAGGGGGCATATAGCTAGTTAGTGTCCAAATAGGCATACAATGGTGATTCGAGAAGGTGGTGAAATTGAATCAGAATTAAAAGAGGAGATTGATGTTGTGAGTGAAGAGGATGAAGACTTAGACCCTCCCGTTGAAGGAGAGGTGCTCGTTGTGAGGAAGAGTCTAAATACACAAGTTGTGTAAGGCGATCAGCAACGTGAAAACATATTCCATGTACACTGCCATGTCAATGGGAAGGTATGTTTTGTGATTATTGATGGCAGTAGTTGTACTAATGTTGCCATCACATTAATGGTAGAAAAGTTTTGATTGGCGACGACAAAGCATCCACAACCATATCAGCTTCAGTGGCTTAATGATGGTGGAAAGATAAAGGTAACCAAGCAAGTGATCATACCGTTTTCCATCGGAAAATACAAGGATGGGTCCTATGTGATGTTGAACCCATGCACTCCAGCCACTTACTTTTGGGGTGGCCTTGGCAGTTCGATCGAAGAGTGAATCATGATGGGTATAGCAATCGATATTCATTCACTTTTGAAGGAAGGAAGCACACACTGACCCCTTTATCACCACAACAATTGCACAACAATCAGATGCACTTGAAAAAGGGTTTCGAAGAACTGAAAGAAAAAGAGAACAAAAATGAAAAAAAACTGAAATTGAGGGGAAAAATGAGCGAGAGATCAAGAGAAAAACAACAAGTGCTAGGAAAAGAGGGAAGGGATAGAGTGAAACTGAAAGTAGGGGAGAGAACCTAAAAATGAGTGTTTAGCGAGGGGCAGTATGATTAAAAAATGTGTTTTGGCAAGGCAAACACTTATTGTACTCTTGTATAAGGAGAATTTCTAAACACTAACGAACTCGATGCAACATTGCCTTCTTCTATTGTCTCTCTTTTGCAGGATTTTGAATATGTTTTTCCCGACGATATTCCCAGAGGTTTACCACCTATTCGTGGCATAGAACATTAAATCGATTTTATTCTTGGTGCTACATTACCCAATTGACCAGCATATAGGAGTCACCCCGAGGAAATAAAAGAGTTACAGTAACAAGTACAAGAATTGATGGAAAAATGTTATATTCGGGAGAGCTTAAGCCCATGTACCATTCCTGTGTAGCTGGAACCCAAGAAAGATGGGTCATGGCGTATGTGTGTGGATTATCGAGCAATCAATCAGATCACTATCAAATATCGACATCCTATACAATGCCTAGATGATATGTTGGATAAATTAAGTGGATCCAGTGTGTTTTCAAAGATCAATCTTAAAAGCAGATATCACCAAATCAAAATGAGGGAAGGTGATGAATGGAAGACAACTTTCAAAACAAAACAAGGTTTGTATGAGTGGACAGTGATGCCTTTTGGCTTAACAAATATACCCAGCACCTTTATGAGGTTAATGAATCACATCTTACGGCCTTATATTGGTAAGTTTTGTGTTGATTACTTTGATGACATTCTCATCTACAGCCGTTCCGTGAAAGATCATGAAATGCATCTCAGGTTTGTTTTGAATACACTTCGAAAGGAGAAACTATATGCTAATTTTAAAAAGTGCATTTTTTGTACAAACAAACTTGTGTTTGTAGGATTTATAGTGAGTTCTGAAGGATTGGAGGTTAATCATGAAAAGGTGAAAGCAATTGAAGAGTGGCCGACGCCTACAAACATTAGCCAAGTAAGGAGTTTCCATGGACTTACCAGTTTCTATCGAAGGTTCGTCCCTAATTTTAGTACCATTGCTTCTCCTTTAGTTAACATAATTAAAAAGAAAGAAAGTTTCTTTTGGAATGATAGCAAGAACAAGCTTTCAATCAAATTAAGGAGTGCTTAAAAAAGGCACCTTTGCTTTTTATACCAAACTTTGACACAACATTCGAGATCGAGTGTGATGCTTCAGGTTTAGGAATCGGTGCTGTTTTGTCACAAGAGGGGCGTTCAATGGCCTACTTTAGCGAGAAACTCAGTGGAGCAACATTGAACTATTCGACATATGACAAGGAAATGTATGCTATGATTAGAGCCTTGGAAACATGGCAACACTATCTATGGCCAAAGGAATTTGTTGTGCACACAGACCATGAGGCGTTGAAACACATCGAGGGACAACATAAGCTCAACAAGAGACATGCCAAATGGGTTGAATTCCTTGAGTCATTTCCATACGTCATCAAATATAAAAAGGGAAAAGAGAATGTTGTTTCTGATGCCTTGTTTCGAAGGTATGTTCTTCTTAATTCTCTTGAATCTAAACTGATTGGATTTGCATTTCTTAATGAACCCTATGATATTGATCTTGATTTTGGAGAAATCTTTAAGGCATGCGAGAAAGGTGGAATTGACAAGTTTTATAGGCATGATGATTTCTTATTCAAAGAAAGGAAACTTTACATCCCTCAAAGTAGTGCACGTGAGGTCCTAGTAAAGGAAGCCCATAGTGGAGGACTATGGGACATTTCGGAGTTAACAAGACGTTAAACATCCTACAAGAGCATCTGTATTGGCCAAAAATGAAAAGGGATGTGGGACGAATTTGCACGAGATGTATCACTTGCAAAAGGGCAAAATCTAAACTCCAACCTCAAGGGTTGTACACGCTATTGCCAATTCCTAATGAGCCTTGGGTTGACATTTCCATTTACTTTGTTTTAGGACTCCCTAGAACAAAGAATGGTAGAGATTCCATTTTCGTCGTAGTGGATAGGTTCTAAAAAATGGCACACTTTATTCCATGCCACAAAACTGACGATGCTTTCAATATTGCTAATTTGTTTTTCAGGGAGGTTGTGCGCTTACATGGATTACCGAGGACAATTATTTCAGATCGGGATACAAAGTTTTTGAGTCATTTTTGGAGGTCCTTATGGAGCAGAATTGGCACCAAGTTATTGTTTTCTACAACTTGTCATCTTCAAACTGATGGCCAAGTCGAAGTAGTAAATCGAGTGCTTTCAACTTTTCTTCGATCATTGATAAGCAAGAATCTGAAATCGTGGGAGAATAGCTTTCCACATGTGGAATTTGCTTACAATCGATCCATCCATTCAGCCACCAAGTTTACACCATTTTAGGTTGTTTATGGATTTAATCCATTGTCCCCTATGGATTAGTTACATTTACCCTTTGATCAAGTATTAAACAAGGATGGGAAAGACAAGGCTGAATTTGTGAAAAAGCTTCATCAAAAAGTTTGAGAGAACAATCAGAAGAGAATAAGAAATATGATCAACAGGCAAATAGAGGACGAGAGCAAGTTACCTTTGAACCAGGAGATTGGGTTTGGGAACATTTTAGAAAGAAACGATTTCCAGCACAACGAAAATCCAAACTCTCACCTAGAGGGGATGGACCATTTCAAGTTTTAGAGAAGATCAATGACAATGCATACAAGATAGATCTTTCAGGAGAATTCAGTGTCAGTGCAAATTTTAATGTTTCAGATTTATCTCTCTGTGAACCAGGTGATGATTTGAGGAAAAATCGTTCTCAAGAAGGGGAGGATGATAAGATCATTGTGGCGTCACCACCCAAGGACTCGAAGGAATTTCCTTTAGGCCCAATAACTCGTGCAAGGTCTAGAAGGTTTGTAGATGCTGTTACAAATAAATGCATTCAAGCTTGGAAGATTAGTAAGGTTGCCAACGTCCAAACCAGACCATGCAATGTAGGATTTGGCTCATGCAATATGGAAGAGTCATGCAATGCAAAAGGGAAGCCATGCAACGTGCTACATGTTTATTTTTGATGCATGCATTACATCTCTTTTAAGTATGCACATGCTTAAAATTTGTTTGCATCATATAATATATAGTTGTTACATGTATATGTATATATATATAGGCATGGGAAGCATTTGATGCATTAGTGTGCTGTTTATTTTTATTAATAGTTACATTCACAATATACAAGTATATGTGTGTGGTGTGTGTTATGCTGATCATAAAAGACTTATATATATAATATGTGTGTGTGTGTGAGGTGCAAGGTACAATAAAGGGACACAACTATTGGATGAGATGATTCAAAGTGTGAAGACTTTTGGAAAAGGAGTGGATAACATTTATGGATCTATGGACATCAAGGATTATGTTAATTGAATCAGATTATTTACACCAAGAGACATCTTTTCAGGATAAGGGACACCTCTATTGGACTTATGAATGGGTAGCAATGATAATTAAAAAAACATTGACAAGAAGTGCCTATTCAAATGATATCCATTCAACACACATATGGAGGGATACAATGTTTCATTCAAGAGGTTTTAAATGAATCAACACATTGATTTATGAATGATGAATGATGGTTGTTCACATTCAATGTTTCATTCAAGAGTTTTTAAATGAATCAACACATTCATTTATGAATGATGAATGATGGCTGTACACTTTCATTTTGTAAAGCCTATAAATAGAGGCTATCTTCTCCATTTGTAGAGAATTCAGATTCAATATATTTAGAGTTTTATCTCTTCTGTTCTTTATAGAACTTTATCGATCCTTCAAGTGCTACTTGTTGAATCAACCCTTGATATCTTTGGTTCCTAGTTCTTCATAACTAGCGGGTCAAGATGCTTTTGTTTAGCGACCGTTATTAAGTTCGGGTCTTCACTCTTTAGTGTCGGTTCATCTCTCAAGTCCTAAACCCAAATTTCCATCATCCACCAACCACCTCTACCATCATCCATCATCCACGGTACTATCCTTTTAATTTCCAGTGTTCTTTTCATCTTTTATCATCCAAGCATATAAAACTATCCAAATTCCATTGCAAGCCTTAAACATAAAGTTACAGATTTAACGATCTGGGCATCATAAACATTTTTGTATTTCAACAAAGTGAGATCATACCAGAATCATATCAGTTGGCATCAAAGCTTTGGCTAAATCCAAGTAAGTCTTTGTGTACTTTGGTTTTTTCTGTTTGGAATAAAAGAAAGGAAACGAAAGAAAAAAAGAAAAAAAAAGAAATGAAATGAAATGAAAAGAAAGAAATGAAATGAAAAATATTAGATTCGAAAAAAAAAGAAATCCAACAGCAAGGTTAATTATTATTTTTTTTAGAATTTTTCAGATCGTTATTTATTTATTCATTATTCTAATCTAGACCCATAAGCCTTTCTTTCTAAGCCTGCCTTTTACACCATATCTTTCAAAACCTAACATCTATTTTGCCGCTGATTCACAAGTGTTTTGAAGGATTTTGAGTAAGTTCGATTCAAGAACTTTTAAGATAAATTGAGCGGTAAAAGGCATGAGAGAGTGAGTGCATCAGAGGGTAAAAGCCAAAAAGAGCGAGTGAATTTTCTTGGAGTGATCAGCGAGCATTTTGCCTAAAGATGTTTTTCTTTTGCACTAATCATGAATACATGTAAGAACACCGAGGAAACTAGTGATGCACAATCAAGAGAAATTCCGAACTTGCAATTCCAAGCACTTATTCGAGAATTGGGACAACTTATGGACTAGAAACTCGAAGCCATCCATGAATGCTTTGATGGCCTAAAAGAGAGATCCGTAGGAGACCAAACCGTTCTTGCACAAGGCAATCATGATACGAAAGAAAAATGGAAAAGGATCGTAAAGTTGTCAAGTCACGGATCTACCCCAAAGCTCTAGACAAATGTAATCTGAAACGAAAACAAAGAAAGACAGATTAATTGACAAGAAGAATAATCAAACAAAATTTAAATGAAAGAAGGATGAATGGCTGGTAATAGATCCAATAGAGAATTAGGGTTTCTAGGATGAAATAAACCGTCTTTAGACCTCAAGAAAACGTCCCAACCAGATTCGGAAAGTAAAAACACAAACAGATTTGTTAGAAGTGATTTAAAAGATAAAAGCAAACTGTTTAGGCAAGAATGATTGAAAGAGCAAGAAAAGATTGGATCTCCTAATTTTTGATGTGTTCATTGATGGATCAAGGTAGGAGAACGTCCCTCTTGAAGCAATTTCAACCTAGAACGAAAACAACCCTAAACAGCAAGAAATAAACTATATCAAACTAGAACGATAGATTAAATATAGAAAAGAGAAGATAACGTCCTAAGAAGCCTTGAAAACAATAAGAATTCATAACTCCCTTCAATGGCTCTAATTTCCTCTCCAAGAAAGAGATTTTGTGAGAAAAAACTTGAAGATGATTCCCACAACCTGAAAGATTGTTAAAACAACTTCTAAAAAAAACTCAAGAGCAATTCTTGAAGAAACACTCAAAGAGAATTATTATTAACTCAAAATAATCAAAATCAAGTGTTTTTTCAAGGGGGGAACGACCATGCTACTTATAGGCCCCCAAAATAAGCTTTCCTAACCTTAATAGAATTCTAACCATGACAGCTAATAAAATAAAATAAAATAAAATAAAACAAAATAAATTAAAGTGTGGATATGGGGAATTTCGGCCAAAAGGCTTTGATTTTCTTAAAAACAAGAAAGTGAATCTTGATTTTCTTTTTCGATCATGTGCACATCTAGGGCCTTGGTAATGAAGTCTTGGATGGTCCCGTTCAATTTTGCTCGAATTTGCTTGGCTTTTGACCTCGTTATTGGTCCTTGAGTTATATTGAGCCCATCACGTTCATACGTTGGAGTTTGGGCCTTGCGACTCGTATCATTCCCCTTTTCCTCAAAAAGATTCGTCCTTGAATATGAAACATCAAAGGGAGACAAGTCAGCAATATTAAAAGTAGAACTTATATTGTACTCACCAGGTATATCTATTTGATAGGCGTTGTCATTGATCCGTTTTAGCACTTGGAAAGGTTCGTCGCCGCTAGGGTCCAATTTAGTCCTCTTTTTACTCGAAAATCGCTCTTTACGCATGTGGTCCCAAACCCAGTCACCGGGTTTAAGGATAACTTGTTTGTGCCCCTTGTTTGCTCTGTTGGAATTCATGTCATTTGTTTTGGCAATCCATTGTTTTGCCTTTTCATGCATTGACTTAACCAATTCAGCTTTCTTCACATCATCCAAACTAGAAATATTTTCTATAGGCAATGGTACAAGATCAAGTATAGTTTGTGGGTTAAAACCATAAACAAGTTCAAATGGTGAATAGCCAGTTATAGAGTGAATAGATCGATTATATGCAGATTCAATAAATGCTAAGCATTCTTCCCTATTCTTAAGGTTCTTACCCACAACAGCTCGTAGCAAAGTGCCTAAAACTCGATTTACTACTTCTATTTGTCCATCAGTTTGAGGGTGACATGTAGTGGAATATAATAATTTAGTACCAAGCTTACCCCACAGTACCTTCCAAAAGTGGCTGAGGAATTTTACGTCTCTGTCAGAGACAATTATGCAAGGTATCCCATTTAGTCGCACCACCTCTCTAAAGAATAAGTCCGCCACATGTGTAGCATCATCTGTTTTGTGACAAGGAATAAAGTGTGCCATTTTTTAGAACCTATCAACAACAATAAATATACTATCTCGACCCTTTTTAGTTCGAGGCAAACTAAGAGTGAAATCCATGGATAAATCTACCCATGGTGAAGAAGGAATCGGCAAAGGAGTATAGAGTCCATGAGGCATTACCTTAGATTTTGCTTGTTTACAAGCAATGCATTTAGAACATACCTTGTCAACATCCTTCTTCATGTGCGGCCAATAAAATTGTTCTTGTAGAACATCTAGTGTTTTGGCAACACCAAAGTGTCCCATTAAGCCTCCACCATGGGCCTCACGAATTAGTAACTCCCTCATGGAGCAATGTGGCACACATAACCTGTTTAGGCGAAAAATAAATTCATCTACAAGATAATATTTGTCAAGGGCACTATTCCCACAATTAGCAAAGATATTTGAAAAATCAGCATCATTTGGGTACAAATCTTTTATATGCTCAAATCCTAAGATTTTAGAATGTAATGTAGTTATCAAAGAATATCTACGAGATAAGGCATCAGAAACTACATTCTCTTTGCTTGTTTTGTACTTAATTACATATAGGAATGTTTCAATAAATTCCACCCATTTTGCATGTCTTTTGCTCAACTTACCTTGGCCCTTTAGCCATTTGAGGGACTCATGATCCGTATGTATAACGAACTCATTGGGCAGCATGTAATGTTGCAACACTTGGAGAGCTCGCACCAATGCCAATAATTCTTTATCATACGTTGAGTAGTTCAGTTACGCCCCATTTAGTTTTTCACTGAAATATGCTATTGGCCTTTTATCTTGCATCAAGATGGCACAAATTCCAATACCTAAAGCATCACATTCAAGTTTAAAAATATTAGAGAAATCAGGAAATTTAAGAACTGGAGTAGAACATAACTTATTCTTTAAGACTTGAAACGCCTTTTCTTGAGCTTCACCCCACTTGAAGCCCACTGATTTTTTAATAACCTCAGTTAATGGGGCAGCAATAGTGGAGAAATCCTTCACAAAATGTCTATAAAAACTTGCTAAACCATCGAAAATCTCACCTTGGTAATCGATGTAAGAGTGGGTCACTCCCTTATTGCCTTTACTTTGTCCTCATCGACATGTATACCTTGAGCACTTACTATAAACCCTAAAAATATTAGCTTATCACAACAAAAAGTGCATTTATCAAGGTTGGCAAATAATTGTTCAGCTCACAAAATGTCCAAAATAGATTTAACATGGAAAACTTGATCATCCAAAGAAGTTGAGTAAATTAGAATATCCACAAAATATACCACCATAAATTTACCCAAATAAGGTCTTAAAACATGATTCATTAACCTCATGAACGTACTAGTTCATTAGTTAGACCAAAAGGCATAAGAAGCCATTCATACAATCCAAACTTAGTTTTAAAGGCTGTTTTCCATTCATCTCCTTCCCTCATACGAATTTGATGGTAACCACTTTTTAAGTCAATTTTTGTGAAAATCGTTGATCCATGTAATTCATCAAGCATGTCATCAAGTCTAGGGATCGGATGTCTATACTTTACCGTAATTTTGTTGATGGGACGACAATCAACACACATTCTAAATGAACCATCTTTCTTAGGCACCAACAAGACAGGAACGGCACAAGGACTTAAACTCTCTCTAATGTACTCTTGGGCTAATAGTTCCTTAACTTGCCTTTGTAACTCCTTTGTCTCCTCGGGATTACTTCAATAAGCTGGTCGATTTGGAATGGATGCTCCGAGTACGAAATCAATTTGGTGCTCAATTCCTCGTAAAGGTGGTAAATCTTTAGGTGCCTCATTGAAAATATCTGGATAATCCTACGAAAGAGAGTTAAACACACTAGGCAAAGTTTTGTCAAGGTCAGCTAAAGATAAATAATGTTGCCTAAACCTCAGAAGGATACAAGGTTGTTTGTTTAACAGGGCTCTCCACACATCTTTTACACTTGCAAATAGACTTTGCACTCTGTTTTTACCACTAGAGGATTCACTTACCATTGGGTTGTTTGAATTTTAACTTTTAATACTAATGACCTCTTTTCTCTCAGTCTTTTTTGTTTGTCCTTTCCCCTTAACCTTCTCACAGAATTTCATCATTTTTATTTGATCTTTATACACATCGTTGGGATTCAAAGGAGCTAGAGTAAATTTCTTCCCTTTAAAGATAAGGGAATATCGATTTTGTTTGCCATGGTGTATGACATCACGATCATATTGCCATGGTCTTCCAAGCAGTAAATGCGCGACATGCATGGGGACAACATCGCACCATACCTCATTCTCATAATTACCGAGTTTAAATGTAATCAAGGACTATTTTGTAACCCACACTTCTGAACATTCATTAAGCCATTGAAGGTGGTATGGCTTAGGGTGTTTTGAGCAAGGTAACTTCAAAGAGTCCACAAGATAGCTACTAACAACATTAGCATAACTCCCACTATCCACAATAAGCGAACATAGTGTACCTTTAATGAAACACCGAGAATGGAAGATATTAGTCCTTTGACTATCAAGATCATCTTTCATCTGGATGTTGAGAGTGCGACGCACTACTAGGCAATGGGATTCAAAAAAATCATCCTCCTCATTTGGTAGTTCTACGATCTCCTCATTCAAATCACTAGTATGGACAATATTCTTCATAAAGTCTGTCATATCTGGATTGATCGAATCAGAAGTATATTCACCATTTTCTTTGATAAGGAGAAGTCTCATGTTAAGGTAATCTCTACCATATTGTCCTCACCCTTTACATTTGAAACTCTTATCTCACATGTTTTTCTCGTGTTTGAACCACTAGAACTGGGTTGCTTAGAAGGTACTTGCGTCTTCATAGGAGCCCCACTCTTCCAATCTGATTTCTTAGTATCACCACTTGAAGAAGACTTATTAGCAGTAAAAGGTGGTTTTGAATACCTAAAGTCAGAATTGGAACTGTTACCTTTGTAATACTGTGAAGTAGAGAATGAAGGAGGACCTTGTTCCCTCAATTGTTGTTCAATTTCAATGGCTTTGTGAACTGCCTCCTCGAGATCTATATATGTTTGTAACCGCAAAGTGTTGGCTATGGGTTTGTTCAAACCATCAATAAAACGTATCATAGTGGTCTCATCCTCCTCCACATTTGCTCGTTGAATGAGCATCTCCGTCTCCTTGAAGTACTCATCAACTGATTTACTTGCTTGACCAAGTCGTCGAAGTCTGGTTTTGACCTCCCTATAATAATGTGTAGGAATAAAGTGTTTTCGCATAACTTGTTTCAACTCATCCCATGTGGTAATTTCTCTCTCGTAGTTTCATTGGCGACTTATACCAAGTTGCATCCACCAACTCAACGCATAGTCTGAAAACTCAAGGGTCGCCAATGGAACTTTCTCATCTTCTGGGCATTTATAGTAATGAACATAAGCTCTATTTTTTATTCCCCCTCACAGTATGCTTCGGGATCATTCTTTCCACGAAATTGAGGAATTGTGAACTTCGGTTTTGCCAACGAAGGCGGTCCGCGATCATTGGGAACCAAAAGATCTTCATCCACACAAGGGACACTTCTAGCTTGATGTCTACGAGCATGAGGTTGTTCAACCCCATCATCATCATTAGCACCCAAATGTTGAGTCCTTTGCTCAGTTCGCAACTGATTTAAGGTATTGCTCATTGTCTGAAATACAGCATCCCGTTGTCTTTGTTCTGTCGCTTGATGGTCTAGACTTTGTTTCAACTGATTGAATATGGTTTCAAACTTATTAGTGATGTCGTGGAGATCTAACTTTATTGGGACACCAACAAGATTTTCGATGTTAACTAACGGTTTATCACTCTGGTCATCACTCCCTTTTCTACTATGAGACATTGGGACAAATCAAGAAAAAAAAACAGCACTTAAAAAAGAAAAAAAATTAAACACACCTCACCGTTTTGCACTCAAAAAGAAAAATTAAATTCTCAATGAGGTAAGAATTAATCTTGTGATTCCTTTAGAAGTATTTATGTCAATCAATCAGGATATATTAGAATCAAACTAACAAAGTAATCCTAATAACACTATGAGTCCAAAATAAGCTAGACACCAAAGAATTGTGTTGCACGGAGGAAGGAAGGTGCAACATTCATTAATCCTACTAACAAAAGAAATAAGAAAGTGTTAGAATGTGTAAAAAAAAACAATAAAAAGCAAAAGCAAATGAAAACCTAAACTAAGAATCAATAAAATTGCAGAAACCCGAAAACCCAAAAACTGCGAAGCAACTTGACAAACTTCGTTTGAAGTGTTTCTGATTTCTAAAAATCACGATATTTAAATTGGAGCCTCTCCAAATAATGTGGTTTTGATATAGAAATTTTCGGCACAAAATTCAACCCACAAAATATATTTTTTTATTTTTTTATTTTTTCGTAATTTTCTTTTTTCTCGAATTTTTGATCACTTTTTTTTGTGGGAAATATTTTTTTTATACTTTAATATAGTGCCAATAATCAGTATATAAAATTTTAGAACAATTGAAAAACGTTTACCTAGTCAAAAATATTTTTTTCCGAAAAAACTTACTGGGTAAAAACTCTTGTTGGCTGTTTGTAATGGAAATCAGTGTAGAAAGCAACGAAGAACACCCAAAACGCCAAAAATCTGATACCAAATGATACAAAAGAAGAATGGAAGAGGATCGTAAAGTTGTCAAGTTACGGATCTACCCCAAAGCTCTAGACAAATGTAATCTGAAACGAAAACAAAGAAAGACAGATTAATTGACAAGAAGAATAATCAAATGAAATTAAAACAAAAGAAAGATGAATGGCTGGTAACAGATCCAATAGAGAACGAAATTAGGGTTTCTTGGATGAAAGAAACCGTCCTTGGACCTCAAGAAAATGTCCCAACCAGATCTGAAAAATAAAAACACAAACAGATTCATTAGAAGTGATTTAAAAGATAAAAGCAAACTGTTTAGGCAAGAATGATTGAAAGAGCAAGAAAAGATTGGATCTCCTAATTTTTGATGTGTTCCTTGATGGATCAAGGTAGGAGAACGTCCTTCTTGAAGCAATTTCAACTTAGAACAAAAACAACTAAATCAGTAACCCAAAACAGTAAGAAATAAACTATATCAAACTTGAACAATAGATTAAAGACAGAAAAGAGAAGATAACGTCCTAAGAAGCCTTAGAAACAATAAGAATCCACAACTCCCTTCAATGGCTCTAATTTCCCCTCCAAGAAAGAGATCTTGGCAAGAAAAAGCTTGAAGATGATTCCCACAACCTGAAAGATTGTTAAAACAACTTCTAAAAAAAACTCAAGAGCAATTCCTGAAGAAAAACTCAAAGAGAATTATTATTAACTCAAAATAATCACAATCAAGTGTTTTTCCAAGGGGGGAACGACCATGCTACTTATAGGCCCCCAAAATAAGCTTTCCTAACCCTAATAGAATTCTAACCATGACAGCTAATAAAATAAAATAAAATAAAAACAAAATAAATTTAAGTGTGGATATGGGGAATTTCGGCCAAAGGGCTTTGAATGGGCTCCTTGGGCTGAATTCTTACATGATGATCCACTTATTAAAATAAAAATTGGACCTAAATTTAAATACTTTCCAATTTGGGCCACTTTAATAATTTGGCCTGATATACAATTAAATTACTTTCTAAACTTCAAGATGAACTTGTAGATATCTTAATGGGCCTTTTTTCAAGAACTTGGTCTTGTGATCCTTTTTGCAAGATTCGATTTCTTTTCCAAGAATTGAAATCTTGATTTTCTTGATTCTTGAAATTGTTTGAAACATCATAATTGGACCAAGATTCGGTTTATTGATTTTCTTGAAAACAACAAAAGTGAATCCTGATTTTTTTCGATCATGTGCGCATCTAGGGCCTTGGTAACGATGTCTTGGATGGTCTCGTTCAATTTTGCTTGAATTTTCTTGGCTTTTGACCTCATTATTAGTCCTTGAGGAAGATTGAGCCCATCAAGTTCATACGCTGGATTTTGGCCCTTGCGACTCGTATCACAAGGGTAAGGCATTCAAGAAGGGGAGTTTGTGCAAATGATGGACAACAACGGACAGCCCGCCGTTGTACAAAATCGATGCACACAATGGAGGAATCAAGAGAGGTTTGATGATAATCTTGCGAATATAAAAATGAACATTCTGCCATTTCAAGGGAAAACAGATTTAGAGGCTTATTTTGAATGGGAGATAATGATCAAACACATCTTCGATTGTTACAGTTACTCCGAGCAAAAGAAAGTGAATATAGCAGCCCTTGAATTCACTAATTATGCAATAGTTTGGTGGAACTAGTTAGTCATTAATAGACGTTGAAACGGAGAACGTCTGGTGACCACTTGGGAGGAAATGAAAGGCATAATGCGGAAGAAGTTTATACCAGCCTACTATCATCGGGAATTATTACAAAAACTCCAGAATCTCACTCAAGGCAATATGAGTGTGGAGGATTACTATAAGGAGATGGAGTTAGCGATGATTCGAGCAAATATTGAAGAAGATACTGAATCTACCATGGCTAGGTTCATTTTAGGCCTTAATTTAGAGATTGCCAACATTGTAGAATTACAATATTATGTAGACCTTGAAGAATTGGTTCACTTGTCCATGAAGATTGAACATCAACTTAAACATAGAGGTATGTCTCAAAACAACTCTTTTACTTCTAAATGGAGTCAGAATGCTCCTAAGATGTCATACAAGCCAAATCAAGCCAAGGATAACTTTGGGACTTTCAAACCCAACAAGGCTGTTGACGTGAACAAAGGAAAGCAACAGAATACACCAAATCGATCCAAGGATATACAATGCTTCAAATGCCTTGGAAGGGGGCATATAGCTAGTCAGTGTCCAAATAGGCATACAATGGGGATTCGAGAAGGTGGTAAAATTGAATCAAAATCGGAATCAGAAGAGGAGATTGTTGTTATGAGTGAAGAGAATGAAGACTTAGACCCTCCTATTGAAGGAGAGGTGCTCATTGTGAAGAAGAGTCTAAATACACAAGTTGTGCAAGGTGATCAGCAACGTGAAAACATATTCCATACATGCTGCCATATCAATGGGAAGTTATGTTTTGTGATTATTAGTGGCGGTAGTTGTACTAATGGTGCCAGCACATTAATGGTGGAGAAGCTTGGATTGGCGACAACAAAGCATCCACAACCATATCAGCTTTAGTGGCTTAATGATAGTGGAAAGTTAAAGGTAACCAAGCAAGTGATCAAACCGTTTTCCATTGAAAAATACAAGGATGAGGTCTTATGTGATGTTGTGCCCATGCACGCCAGCTGATACGATCTCGAGTTTGTGAAAGTATTCGAGTCGTAGTTGTGCTCGATCGTTAAATAGAGAAGTATCGTTCTTAGTTTGAGTTTGAGGGAATTCGGCTAAGTTTGGATGTAAGCAAGGCAAAGATGAAAGTTAAAATGGATAAGTAAGCTTAAGGTCAAGAATGAACCAATACTATGAAAGAGTATTGATCCGAGACTTATAAGATACTTAAGGTGATGGAAGGGTGATAGAAAGGACCTTGACCCACTATCTATGAAGAGATAGGAACCAAAGGTATCAAAGGTGAATGCCACACTCGGTTTAAGAGAGATAAGTTCAAAGAAACAAGATGACGCCACTAGCAAGCTAGATATGTCAACTTGAGTCTTAAACGAAAATTGAGAACAATACTTCTTCATTTAACGATCAAGCATAACTACGACTCGAATATTTTCGTAAACTCGAGATCATATCATTTGGTATCAGAGCTAGCTAAAATCAAGGAGTACAGATGTTCGAGCATTCCCGAAGTAAGTTCTTGAAAAAAAAAGAAAAAAATTCGTGATAAAAAATATAAAGCATATTAGAAGTGCAAAGGTTGAAATATTAAAAAAAGAGTTTCGAAAGTATAAAAAAATAAAAGGCTAGTTTGTGATAGCGATTATTTTCCCGATTTTAAGAAATTTCCTGTACAACCCATTCCGCCACACTTAAAAAAAAACCATTCTTTTTCTTTCAGCCAACCTATTACCAAAGACATCATCTACCTTTGCACATCTTTGAAGCCGATCCATAGACTAGCTTATAAGTCTAAACGAGTTGTTTTACGAACTTTGAGAGAAGAATTGAGTGGTAAAAGGCACGAGAGTGGTGAGCTCATTAGAGAGTAGAAAAAGCCAAAATATTAAGTACAAACACGAGTGGAGTGTCATCTATTCTTTTCTTTACGAGTGAATTGTGAGAATTTGCGGTGAGGACTAAAATATCATGTCTCGAAGACTGAAAAGAAATGCGACTGGTGGAGGAGTACCAAATTTGACGCTCCAAGCCCTTATGCATGAGATGGAGCACATGTTTGATAGAAAGCTAGAGCCCATACAAGAACGATTGGACCGAGTCGAAGAGAGGGGCCAGTGAGAAAGAACTCCCCAAAGTCCACGAAGGGAGCAAGGCCATCCAAGGTTCAATCAAAATGATCTATATGAGCCAAGCAATGTGGAGAGCGACCAAGCGTCGAATCATGGCGAAAGGCGAAGAGGCCAAAGAAACCGAGGTCCTCGAGAGCGAGAATGAGTGGACGACGATTTGAAGAATATAAAGTTATCCATTCCACCTTTCCAAGTAGATCAAATCCAGAGGCGTACCTTGAATGGGAGAAAAAGATTGATTTAGTTTTCGAGTGCCACAATTACTCGGAAACTAAGAAAGCAAAGTTGGCAGCATCGAGTTTTTCAACTATGCCATGATCTGGTGGAATCAACTCACTAGAAGTTAGAGAAGGAACGGTGAACGGCCAATAACCACTTCGACCGAAATGAAGGTTGTGATGCATAGGCGTTTCATTCCATCCTACTATCACCGAGAGCTCTACCAATAGCTCCAAAACCTTATTCAAGGCACTAGGAGCGTGGAAGACTATTTTAAAGAAATGGAGATTGCCATGATACATGTGAATATGGAAGAAGATCAAAAGGCAACCATGGCCAGATTTTTAGCCGAACTCAATTGAGATATTGCTAACACTGTAGAACTTTAACACTACGTTGAAGTAGTTGACATGGTACACATGACCATCAAGGTGGAGAAGCAACTTAAGCGCAAAGGTTTCGTTCAAGGCTATTCCAACCCCAATGCCTCAAAATAGGGCCAAGGCACTAGCAAGAAAGATCCACCAAGTCGTGCCAAGGAGCAAATGGTACCAGCAAAGCCGAACAAACCTATGGGTGAATCTAACAAAGGCAAGGCCGAATCATTCCCCAATCAGTCAAGGGACATAAAATGTTTTAAATGCCTCGGGAGGGGGCATATCGCCAGCCAATGTCCTAACCGAAGTAACATGGTGGTTCACGCAAATGAAGAGATTGAGTCGGAGGAGGAGAATGAAGAAGAACCCAATGCCACCACCGATGAGGAGGACGAATTAGAGTATGCTATTGATGGACAGCTTGAATATGGTGTACTAATGATTAAAATGCTCCAAGCACCTCTTCGTATATGCCAAGAGCCACTAAGCTGATGTCTTTTCTTCCCAAAGCTATCCATTTAGTTGCTTAAGTGCTTTCACATTTGCTGGAGGTTTCTTTTCACACTCAAGGCTATTTGGTTTTGAGTTTTTCACACTCAAGGGCTGCTCAAATTCATTTGTTCACACTCCAAGGCTGTTGAAGTGCCCCAAACTGCCATTTAAAGTCCAAGACACTCCAAATATTCAAGGTAGCCCCATAAAAGCCTTTCACACCTCTTGGCTGAATCTAGCCTAGTCCATTTAGCTCCTTACTTAATTTCATTTAATTTAAGCTGATTGGAAACATCAAGGGACTTGTCTAATGGCGTCACCAATGCTAGAGAAGGTTCAAGGAAGTTTCATTTAAAAACCCCCTTAATGTGTCTAAGTTTGAGACAAATTAATTTCATGTTTGAATTAATATGTCCTAGCCGAATTTAATTAGCTGACTAATGTATTTCAAGTACATGCATGGATGGCTTGAATATGGTGTGTTGATGATTGAAATGCTCCAAGCACCTCTTCGTGTATGCCAAGAGCCATTGAGCTGCTGATTTGTCTTCCCAAAGCTGTCCATTTAGTTGCTTAAGTGCTTTCATATTTGTTGGAGGTTCTTTTCACACTCATGGCTGTTCGGTTTTGAGTTTTCACACTCAAGGGCAGCTCAAATTCGTTTATTCACACTCCAAGGCTGTTGAAGTGCCCCAAACTTCCATTTAAAGTCCAAGACTCTCCAAATATTCAAGGCAGCCCCTTAAAAGCCTTTCACACCTCTTGGCTGAATCTAGCTAGTCCATTCAGCTCCATTTAACTCCTTACTTAATTTCATTTAATTTAAGCTAATTGGAAACATCAAGGGACTTGTCTAATGGCGTCACCAATGCTAGAGAAGGTTCAAGGAAGTTTCCAGCTTCATTAAGTTGAACATAGGCTGCCCATTTGGTTCCCTAAGTGTCTATTCAGCTAGCCATGTAATTGAGCTATAAATTCAAAGCTATTTAGTTGTATTGGAGACTTTTTTTGATACTTTGATGAATTTTGATATCTTAGTGAGTTTATTCAACTCTCAATTTTCGTTTAAGACTTAAGTTGACTTATCTAGCTTGCTAGTGGCGTCATCCTTTTTTTTTGAACTTATCACTCTTAAACCGAGTGTGGCGTTCACCTTTGATACCTTTGGTTCCTATCTCTTCGTAGATAGTAGGTCAAGGTCCTTTCTATCACCCTTCTATCACCTTAAGTGTCTTATAAGTCTCGGGTCAATACTCCTTCATAATATTGGTTCCTTCTTGATCTTAAGCTTACTTATCCATTTTAACTTTCATCTTTACCTTGCTTCATTTCATTCCTAGCCGAACTACATCCATACTTAGCCGAATTCCCTCAAACTCAAACTAAGAACGATATTTCTCCATTTAATGATCGGGCACAACTACGACTCGAATACTTTCGCAAACTCGAGATCGTATCATTTGGTATCAGAGTTAGCTAAAATCGAGGAGTACGAACGTTCGATCATTCCTGGAGTAAGTTCTTGAAAAAAATCGTGATAAAAATATATATATAGCATATTAGAAGTGCAAAGTTTGGAATATTAAAAAAAAGAGTTTCGAAAGTATAAAAAAAACAAAAGGCTAGTTTGTGATAGCGATTGTTTTCCCGATTTTAAGAAATTTCCTGTTCAACCCATTCCGCCACACTTCAAAAAAAACCATTCTTTTTCTTTCAGCCCACCTATTACCAAAGACATCATCTACCTTTGCACCCCTTTGAAGCCGATCCCTGAACTAGCTTATTATAAGTCTAAACGAGTTATTTTACGAACTTTGAGAGAAGAATTGAGTGCTAAAAAGCACGAGAGTGGTGAGCTCATTAGAGAGTAGAAAAAGCCAAAATATTGAGTACAAACATGAGTGGAGTGTCATTTATTCTTTTCTTTGCGAGTGAATTGTGAGAATATATGGTGAGGATTAAAATATCATGTCTCGAAGCCCGGAAAGAAACGCGGCTGGTGGAGGAGTACCAAATTTGACGCTCCAAGCCCTTATGCGTGAGATGGATCACATGTTTGATAGAAAGCTAGAGCCCATACAAGAAAGATTAGACCGGGTCGAAGAGGGAGGCCAGTAAGAGAGAACTCCCCAAAGTCGACGAAGGGAGCGAGGCCGTCCAAGGTTCAATCAAAATGATCTATATTAGCCAAGCGATGTGAAGAGCGATCAAGCGTCGAATCAAAGCAAAAGGCAAAGAGGCCAAAAAAACTGAGGTCCTTGAGAGCAAGAACGAGTCGACAAAGATTTGAAGAATATAAAGTTATCCATTCCACCATTCCAAGGTAGATCAGATCCGGAGGTGTACCTTGAATGGGAGAAGAAGATTGAATTAGTTTTTGAGTGCCACAATTACTCAGAAACTAAGAAAGTGAAGTTGGCTGCAATCAAGTTTTCCAACTATGCCATGATTTGGTGGGATCAATTCACTACAAGTCGGAGAAGGAACGGTGAACGGCCAATAACCACTTGGGCCGAAATGAAAGCTGTGATGCGTAGGCACTTCATTCTATTGTACTATCACCGAGAGCTCTACCAAAAGCTCCAAAACCTTATTCAGGGCAGTAGAAGCGTGGAAGACTATTTTAAAGAAATGGAGATTACCATGATAGATGCGGATGTGGAAGAAGATCAAGAGGCAACCATGGCTAGATTTTTAGTCGGACTCAACCGAGATATTACCAACATTGTGGAACTTCAACACTACATTGAAGTAGTTGACATGGTACACATGCCATCAAGGTGGAGAAGCAACTTAAGCGCAAAGGTTCCGTTCGAGGCTATTCCAACCCCAATGCCTCAAAATGAGGCCAAGGCACTAGCAAGAAAGATCCACCAAGTCGTGCCAAGGAGTAAATGGTACCTGCAAAGCCGAACAAACCTATGGGTGAATCTAGCAAAGGCAAGGCCGAATCATTCCCCAACTGGTTACGGGACATAAAATGTTTTAAATGCCTCAGGAGGGGGCATATCGCCAGCCAATGTCCTAACCGAAGTAACATGGTGGTTCGCGCAAATGGATAGATTAAGTCAGAGGAGGAGAATGGAGAAGAACCTAATGCCACCACCGATGAGGAGGGGGAATTAGAGTATGCTATTGATGGTGAAATCCTTGTCATCAAAAGAAGCCTAAGTCTTCAAAGTGTGGAGAACGAGCAGCAAAGAGAAAATATCTTTCACACCCGATGCCAAGTACAAGGTAAAGTGTACTGCATTATTATTGATGGTGGGAGTTGCACTAATCTGGCCAGCAGTTTGATGGTGGAAAAATTGGGATTGCCAACAACTAAGCACCCACATCCCTACAAGCTTCAATGGCTTAATGATGGTGGCGAGTTAAAGGTGACCAAACAAGTGCTCGTGGCATTTTCGATTGGAAAGTATACAAATGAAGTCCTACGTGATGTGGTTCTTATGCATGTGCGACACTTGCTGCTAGGATGACCATGGCCATTTGATAGGCGAGTTATTCACGACGGCTATACCAACCGGTATACTTTCAAACATTTGGGTAAAAATGTAACTTTGGCTCCCTTGACGCCAAAACAAGTATATGATGACCAAATCAAATTGAAAAATTCTGTTGATCAAGCGAGGGAAAAAGAAAAGAGTGAGAATGAAAAAGAAAAGAAAATTGAAAAGAAGAAAGGAAAACTGAGAGAAAAGAGCAAAGAAAGTGAAAATAAAGAGAGAAAAGAAAAAGATGAAAAGGAAGAAAAAGAGATAGAAAAATTAAACGTGCATGCAAAAGAGTGGGAGTTTCGAAAATCCTACTTGATGAAACAGCCGATCTTTGTGTTTATGTACAAGGAAAACTTTTTGAATACTGATGACTTGGTTGAAAATCTCCCTTCTTCTGTTGTGTCTCGTTTGCAGGATTTCAATAATGTCTTCCCGAAAGAAGTCTCTAGTGGATTACCACCCATCCAAGGGATTGAGCACCAAATCGATTTTGTTCCTGGAACCGTCATTCCTAATCGGCCAGCTTACCAGAGCAACCCTAAGGAAACCACAGAGTTACAAAGACAAGTTAATGAACTTATGGAAAAGGGTTACATCCGCGAAAGCCTTAGCCCATGCGTCGTGCCTGTGTTGTTGGTGCCAAAGAAGGAAGGAACTTGGCGCATGTGTGTTGAGTGCCGTGCGGTGAACAAAATAACAATCAAGTATAGGCATCCTATATCGCGTTTAGATGACATGCTTAATGAGTTGAGTGGCGTTAATTTATTTTCTAAAATTGATCTTCAAAGCGAATATCACTAGATTTGGATGCTTGAAGGTGACGAGTGGAAGACTGCTTTTAAAACTAAATACGGTTTGTATGAACGATTGGTCATGCCATTTGGCCTAACCAACGTGCCTAGTACATTTATGCGCCTTATGAATTATGTTTTGAGGGCCTTTATTGGTATGTTTTGCGTTGTGTATTTTGATGATATCCTTGTCTATAGTAAGACTTTGGATGAACATGTGTTGCATCTTAAATATGTTTTGGAGATTCTTCGAAAGGAGACCTTGTATGCAAACCTTAAGAAATGCACGTTCTGTACTAAGAAAGTTGTCTTCTTAGGTTTTATGGTCAGCTCGGATGGACTCGAGGTGGACAAAGAAAAAGTTAAGGCAATTCGAGATTGGCCTAGACCGACGAGCATAAGCCAAGTGATGAGCTTCCATGGCTTGGCGAGCTTCTATCGGCATTTCATACCAAATTTCAGCACCTTGGCCGCACCTTTGACAAGTGTGATCAAGAAGACTTCAGCCTTTCAATGGAACGAAGAACAATAGAAAGCCTTTAACTCCATTAAAGATTGTCTTACTAATGCACCTTTGCTTGTTTTGCCTGACTTTTCTATAACATTTGAAATTGAATGTGATGCATCAGGTGTAAGAATCGGAGCCGTTCTAACTCAAGATGGGAGGCCCATTGCATACTTTAGTGAGAAACTAAGTGGAATCGCTTTCAACTACCCGATCTATGACAAGGAGATGTATGCACTCATTCGAGCCTTAGAGACTTGGCAGCACTACTTGTGGCCTAAGTAGTTTGTAATTCACTTGGATCATGAGGCGTTGAAGCACCTCAAGGGCCAAAACAAGCTGAATAAGCGCCATGCCAAGTGGGTAGAGTATTTAGAATCTTTTCCTTATGTTATAAAATATAAGAAAGGTAAGGAAAATATCGTGGCTGATGCACTTTCAAGGAGGTATACTCTTTTGTCTTACTTAGATTCAAAACTGCTTGGATTTGCGTTTTTGAAAGAATTGTATGCTTCTGATGCTGATTTTGGTGAGTTGTATGCTTCTTGTGAAAATTTTGCTATTGACAAGTTCTTTAGGTACGAAGGCTTCCTCTTTAGAGAAGGCAAGCTTTGCATTCCGCAAAGTTCCATTCGGGACTTATTGGTGAACGAGGCACATAATGGGGGTCTCATGGGCCATTTTGGCATGGCGAAAACCTTGGCAATGCTTGAAGAGCATTTATTTTGGTTGAGGATGAAAAGGGATGTCGAGAGAGTTTGTGCTCGATGCGTGACATGCAAGAAAGCAAAATTAAAGATCAAGCCACATGGGCTATACATGTCGCCACCAATACACGAAGAGCCTTGGGTCAACATTTCCATGGACTTTGTCCTTGGATTACCTAGAACTAAAACCGGAAAGGTTTCGATTTTTGTTACTGTAGATAGATTTTATAAGATGTCTCATTTTATAGCTTGCACAAAAACTGACGATGCTGTTCATATTGCTAATTTATTCTTTATGGAAATCATTCGATCGCATAGCATTCTGAGAACCATCGTATCTAACTGAGACACGAAATTTCTTAGTCATTTCTAGAGGTCATTGTAGGGAAAGCTTGGAACGAAGCTACTATTTTCAACAACTTGTCACCCCCAAACAGATGGCCAAACAGAGGTGGTGAATCGTGTCTTTTTCAACCTTGTTGCGAGCTATCATCCAAAAAAATCTAAAGTCGTGGGAGGAGTGTTTGTCGCACATCGAGTTCGCTTACAATCGATCCATTCATTTGGCAACCAAACACTCACCTTTTGAAATTGTCTATGGTTTTAATCCCTTAGACTTAGTTCCTTTGCCTAATGATCAGCTTATTCATGTAGATGCTAAGCGGAAGGCTGAGTATGTGAAGCACCTACATCAAAAAGTGAGGGCCAATATTGAGGCTAGAACCGAAAGCTACATGCACAAGGCAAATAAGGGACGAAAATGTGTTGTGTTTGAACTCGGAGATTGGGTTTGGGTTCACATGAGAAAGGAGCATTTCCCAGCCCAACGAAGGTCTAAGTTATTACCGAGAGGAGATGGTCAATTCCAAGTCCTAGAACGGATCAACGAGAACTCTTATAAGCTTGACCTTCCAGGTGAGTATAACATCAGCACAAGCTTTAACGTGTCTGACTTATTTGACTAATGTGTTTAATACATATTTAATAGTTTTTTTAATGTGTGTAAGTTTGAGACAAATTAATTTCATTTTTGAATTAATATGTCCTAGTCAAATTTAATTAGCTAACTAATGTGTTTCAGGTACATGCATGGATGGCTTGAATATGGTGTGCTGATGATTGAAATGCTCCAAGCACCTCTTCGTGTATGCCAAGAGCCATTGAGCTACTGATTTGTCTACCTAAAGCTGTCCATTTAGTTGCTTAAGTGCTTTCATATTTACTGGGGGGTCTTTTCACACTTATGGCTGTTCGATTTTGAGTTTTCACACTCAAGGGCTGCTCAAATTCATTTGTTCACACTCCAAGGCTATTGAAGTGCCCTAAACTGCCATTTAAAGTCCAAGACTCTCCAAATATTTAAGGCAGCCCCTTAAAAGCCTTTCACACCTCTTGGCTGAATCTAGCCTAGTCCATTCAGCTCCATTCAGCTCCTTACTTAATTTCATTTAATTTAAGCTAATTGGAAACATCAAGGGACTTGTCTAATGGTGTCACCAATGCTAGAGAAGGTTCAAGGAAGGTTCCAGCTCCATTAAGCTGAACACATGCTGCCCATTCGGTTCCCTAAGTGTCTATTCAGCTAGCCATGTAATTGAGCTATAAATACAAAGCTCTTTAGTTATATTGGAGGCTTTTTTTGATACTTTGATGAATTTTGATATCTTAGTGAGTTTATTCAACTCTCAATTTTCGTTTAAGACTCAAGTTGACTTATCTAACTTGCTAGTGGCGTCATCCTTGTTTCTTTGAACTTATCACTCTTAAACCGAGTGTGGCATTCACCTTTGATACCTTTGGTTCCTATATCTTCATAGATAGTGGGTCAAGGTCCTTTCTATCACCCTTCCATCACCTTAAGTGTATTATAAGTCTCGGGTCAATACTCCTTCATAGTATTGGTTCATTCTTGACCTTAAGCTTACTTATCCATTTTAACTTTCATCTTTGCCTTGCTTTGTTTCATTCCTAGCCGAACTATATCCATACTTAGTCGAATTCCCTCAAACTCAAACTAAGAACGATACTTCTCCATTTAACAATCGGGCACATCTATGACTTGAATACTTTTGCAAACTCGAGATCATATCAAAATCTCTTTGAAGAGGGAGGGGATGATGCGAGCACGAGTAGTGCGAACTCTAATAATGCTAGCATGGACCTTGTGAGCTTGGAAGATGTGAGCACTCATGTTGCAAACATTGGAGCTGCAAACACTCATGTTGCGAGCACTCACATTGAGAACACTGATGTGGCGAACACTCATGTTACAAGCATGAACGAAGGGCAAGCCTTGCACGATCCATTCGAGCTAACTAGAGGACCAATTACATGAGCACAAGCCAAGAAGTTCAAAGAAACTATCACGGGTTTAATTAAATAAATTTGGGAAAACACTTCATGCATTTCATACAACTCATGCACTTCTTGTAACTCATGCATTCCATGCAATGTGCTGCACATCAAGCTTTAATTTTAAGTTAATTAAATGACTGGAAATATGGTTTTAAACATCTAGTTATCTTAATTTAAGTTTTAATTATGTTTTGTGTTATTTTGATAAGTCTTTAAATATGTCCTAAGTTAGTTGTTAATTTTAGTCATATATTGCTGGCCATTTAATATGTCCTAACCAGCATGTTTAATATGATGTAGGGATGTCAATGGCTGACCAACACAAGCTTTTAATGCACCTACCAACATTTAAAGTGTTGAAAACACCTCTCCAAAAGGGCATTTCGTGATCAGCAAAGAAATTCAATATTCTCTTCATGCATGGCTGATTGGGTTCATCAAAGGTCTCAAGGTACTTAAATGCTCAAAGGCTGATCATGGGAACATGAAAAGTGGCTGTTCGGGTTACTAAAAAGTCATTAATGCACTGCCCACATTTATTCTAAGTGCTTGGGGAATTTTAACAGAATTTAAGAACACTTCTTCTTAGCCCAACTAAGCATTAAATTCAGCCAACTACTCCATTGAAGCAGCCACCACATTAACTTAAAGTGCATCGGGAATATTGGACAAATTTATGGTGTAATTTTGATTAATTATTTCATGACTTTTCAGTTGGTCATTTGTAAGCCTTTAAATATGAGGCTTGGAACATTTTGTATAAACTTTTTGATGAATATTAATCTTATTGTGAGTTTTTAAACTCCTTATTCTTATTTTGACTCAAATTGACTTATCAAGTAACCCTTGTGGCGTCAATCTGATTCTTCCGAACTTATCACTTCTTTGAAGTGTGGCAATCACCCTTATATCGATTGGTTCTTATCTCGTTATAGATAGAGGGTCACGATTCTTCTTATTTTCATTGTAAGTACTAATATAAGGATTGGGTCAATATTCCATTATAATATTGGTTCGTTCTTGAGTTCTTAAAACAAGACATCGACGACTTGTTAAAGGAAGTAGATCAGTTGATAAGTACTTCACGAAGAGATGGCCAAAAGAAAGGAGGATTCCAAGTGATCTCTCACATTTTGAGCAATGTTGTTGGTGTAGTTCAAAAGATCATGAGAGTTTTCGATGTCCAATCAAATATCCAACTAGAGAAGAAAGTAAGTATGACTTTGTGCCTTTTGTTGACTCTTACTCTAGTGAAAAAAAGATTTGTTGTGATGGTGAACTTTGTGAACCGGAAAAGATGATAATGAGAAAATTTCCCTTGAATCTATAGATGAAGTAGAAACGTCATGTTCTCCTACTGAGATGCCTTGTACTGAATTGAATATCCCAAATACTTGTGAGGGGGATATGGGAAGTGAGAAAAAAATATGTGAAAAGGCCGAGAGAAAAGAGATCTTGAGTGATAAAAGTCTAGTTGATGGTCTAAATTTGGTGAGTGATAATCCACATGAGATAAAATTAGAGATTCTCAAGAGGAAAAAGAAAATGAAAAACAAGAAGATACCCATACAAAAGTGAGGAATGATTATGTTTTAACTAACCATAACTCAAATTTGTTTAGTGGTGTTTCCTTGTTATAGGATTTTAAATATCCATTGGCGGAATTCCAATTACATTACTCTACCATTGATCGACACATTTACTTATGGGAGAGAGCTAAAGATTCGAGGACGAATCTTCTTGAGGAAGTGGGGAATGATATGAGTCGCAAGGCCCATATTCAAGCTTATGAATGTGATGGGATCAAATTTTCTCAAGGCCCAATAATGAGGTCGAAGGCCAAGCAAATTCGAGCAAGATTGAATGGGACCATCCAAGACTTCATTACCAAGGCCCTAGATGTGCACACGGCCGAAAAAGAAAATCAAGATTCACTTTCTTGTTTTCAAAAAAATCAAGAAACTGAATCTTGGTCCAATTTTACCATTCCAAACAATTTCAAGAATCAAGAAAATCAAGATTTCAAATCTTGGAAATCTTGGTCCAAGAAACCGAAGCTGCCAATTTCTTGGAAATCTTGGAAATCAGCAGGCTTACGACGACTTTTTGGATGGGATCTAGGAATTTATGGGTTGAGATGTATGCATGGATTTTGAATATCTATCTCTTATCTTTGAAAGGCACTTTGAATCACTTGATTTCAAATTTAGGAGCTCAAGTTATGATCGTTTTAATAAAGACTGCGCAAGCAGAATTTCTAGACGTGATTAAGACCGGAATTATGAGTTTCAGGCTTTTAATTCGAGTTTAAATCATATTGGATTCGGTTTTTAGGTTTAATTTTTATTATTTATGAGCCCAATATTGTATTATTAGCTCTTATTATTTTATTGTTATTTTTTATTCCGAATTTTTTATAATTATTAAGTAGTTTAAGTTTTTAGGAGTTTTAGGTCAATAAGAAAGTTTTTTGTTTAGATTAGTTAGAGTTCTAGTTTAATTAAGAGTTTTATTTAGATTTATTTAGCTTGCCTATATATAGGCTTGGAATTGTAAACAAAAACACTAGATTTTGATTATTTTGAGTTAATAATGATTCTCTTTGAGTTTTTCTTCAAGAATTGCTATTGAGTTTTTATTTAGAAGTTGTTTTAACAATCTTTCAGGTTGTGGGAATCATCTTCAAGCTTTTTCTTGCTAAGATCTCTTTCTTGGAGGGGAAATTAGAGCCATTGAAGGGAGTTGTGGATTCTTATCGTTTCAAAGGCTTCTTAGGACGTTATCTTCACTTTTCTATCTTTAATTTATCGTTCTTGTTTGATCTAGTTTATTTCTTGCTGTTTTGGATTACTGATTTAGTTGTTTTTCGTTCTAGGTTGAAATTGCTTCAAGAGGGTCGTTCTCCTACCTTAATCTATCAAGAAACACATAAAAAATTAGGAGATTTAATCTTTCTTGCTGTTTCAATCATTCTTGCCTAAACAGTTTACTTTTATCTTTTGAAATCACTTCTAATGAATCTGTTTGTGTTTTTATTTTCCAGATCTGGTTGAGACGTTTTCTTGAGGTCCAAGGACAGTTTCTTTCATCCAAGAAACCTTAATTTCATTCTCTATTGGATCCTTTACCAACCATTCATCTTTCTTTTGTTTTAATGTCGTTTGATTATTCTTCTTGTCAACTAATCTGTCTTTCTTTGTTTTCATTTTAGATTACATTTTTTTAGAGTTTTAAGGTAGATCCGTGACTTGACAACTTTATGATCTTCTTCCGCATTCGTTTCGTATCACCTATCCATATATATCATTTGCATATCCATCCATCCATCCTTCTACAACCCACCATTATCATTTGCCAACCATCACAAAATCCATTACGAATGATACTTCTTAATTTAAATCGAGAGCTCACGCGACTCGTAATCATCCTTCGAGGATGAGCTCGCATCACAAGAAGGGGAGGATGATAAGATCATGGTGGCGTCACCACCCAAGGACCCAGAGGAATTTCCTTTTGGCCAATAACTCGTGAAGGTCTAGAAGGTTCAGAGATACTGTTACGAATAAATGCATTCAAGCTTGGAAGATCAGTAAGGTTGCCAATGTCCAAACCATGCCATGCAACGTAGGATTTGGCTCATGCAATGTGGAAGAGTCATGTAATGCAAAAGGGAAGCCATGCAATATGCTACATGTTTATTTTTGATGCAATCATTACATTTCTTTTAAGTATGCACATGTTTAAACTTCTGTTTGCATTTGTCACATGTTTGATATATTGTTTAAATATTCTGTTTGCAGCATATAATATATAGTTGTTACTTGTTTGATATATATATATATATATTTAGGCGTGGGAAGCATTTGATGCATAACTATGTTGTTTGTTTTTATTAAGAGTTACATTCACAATATACAAGTATATGTGTGTGGTATGTGTTATGCTGATCATAAAAGACATATATATGTGTGTGTGTTTGTGGTGTAAGGTATAATGAAGGGACACAACTATTGGATGAGATGATTCAAAGCATGAAGACTCTTGGAAAAGGAGTGGATAACATGCATGGATCTATGGACAACAAGGATTATGTTAATTGAATCAGATTATTTACACCAAGAGACACCTCTATTGGACGTATGAATGGGCAGCAATGATAATTAAAAAATAATGGACCAGAAGTGCCTATTCAAATGATATCCATTCAACACACATATGGAGGGATACAATGTTTCTTTCAAGAGTTTTTAAATGAATCAACAAATTCATTTATGAATGATGAATGATGGCTGTTGACATTCAATGTTTCATTCAAGAGTTTTTAAATGAATCAACACATTCATTTATGAATGATGAATGATGGCTGTTCACTTTCATTTTGTAAAGCCTATAAATAGAGGCTATCTTCTCCATTTGTAGAGAATTCAGATTCAATATATTTAGAGTTTTATCTCTTCTGTTCTTTATAGAACTTTATCAATCCTTCAAGTGCTGCTTGTTGAATCAACCCTTGTTATCTTTGGTTCCTAGTTCTTCATAACTAGCGGGTCAAGATCCTTTTGTTTAGTGACAGTTATAGAGTTCGGGTCTTCACTTTTTAGTGTCGGTTCATCTCTCAAGTCCTAAACCCCAATTTCCATCATCCACCAAAACCACCTCTACCAACATCCATCATCCACGCTACTATCCTTTTAATTTCTAGCGTTATTTTCATCTTTTATCCTTCAAGCATATAAAATTATCCAAATTTCGTTTCAAGCCTTAAACATAATGTTACGGATTAAAAGATCTGGGCATCATAAACATTTTGGTATTAAAATAAAGTGATATCATACCAGAATCATATCATTTCCCGAGTATGGAATGTCTAGAATAATGCTCGAAAGAATGGACCATCTTAAATACTTTAAGGAACCGAAGTTATAAAAGAACTCGTAAAAGTTTGACAAGTTAGAAAGTTCGTCCAAGAACTAAGAGAATCAATTCTCACGTAAATAAGTTTATAATTCAAAAACCAAAAGTTGTTTACAAAATGACAAACTATTTAGACCAAATGATGCGATTTCCTAAGCATGGAATGTTCGAAATATTTCTCGAAGGAATGGATCGTATTGAATACTTTAAGGAACTGAGGTTGTAAAAGAACTCATAAAAGTTTGACAAGTGCAGAAGTTCGTCTAAGAACCAAGAGAGAAACAATTCTCTGTTAAATAAGTTTTTAATTTAAACTTGTTTACAAAATGACAAGCTATTTAAACCAAACGATGTGATTTACTGAGCATGGAATGTTTGAAAAATTTCTAGAAGGAATGGATATTCTAAAATACTTTAAGGAGCCAAAGTTCTAAAAGAACTCGTAAAAGTTTGAAAAGTTCAGAAGTTCGTCCAAAAAAAAGAGAGAAACAAGTCTCACGTAAATAAATTTTTAATTAAAAGACCAAAGTTGTTTACAAAATGACAAAATATTTAGACCAAATGATGCGATTTCTCGAGTATGGAAGTTTGGAAAATTGCTCGAAAGAATGGATCGTCCTGAATACTTTAAGGAACCGAAGTTATAAAGGAACTCGTAAAAGTTTTACTAGTTCGAAAGTTTGTCCAAGAACCAAGAGAAAAATAATTCTCACGTAAATAAGTTTTTAATTCAAACAACAAAAGTTGTTTACAAAATGAAAAACTACTTAGACCAACTGATGTGATTTCCCGTGCATGGAATGTTCGGGAAATTGCTCGAAGGAATGAATCTCATTGAATACTTTAAGGTACCGAAGTTATAAAGGAACTCGTAAAAGTTTTAAAAGTTTGGAAGTTCGTCCAAGAACCAATATATACAATTCTCACGTAAATAAGTTTTTAATTCAAAAACCAAGACTTCTTTAAAAAATGACAAACTATTTAGACCAAATGATGCTACTTTCCTAGCGTGAAATGTTCGGAAAATTGCTCAAAGGAATGGACCTTCTTGAATACTTTAAGGAACCGAAGTTATAAAAGAACTCGTAAAAGATTGACATGTTTCGAAGTTCGTCTAAGAACCATGAGAGAAATGATTCTCGCGTAAATAAGCTTTTAATTGAAAGAGCAAAACATGTTTACAAATTGACAAAATTTTTAGAAAAAATGATGCTATTTCCCGAGCATGGAATGTTTGGAAAATTGCTCGAAGGAGAGGATCATTAGAATTCTAAAAGGAACCGAAGTTATAAAGGAACCATGTTATAAAAGAACTCGTAAAAGTTTGACATGTTTGGAAATTCGTCCAAGAACAAAGAGAGAAACTATTCTCACGTAAATATGCTTTTTATTGAAAGACCAAACTTTTTTACAAATTGTCAAAATTTTTAGAAAAATGATGTGATTTCCCGAGCATGGAATATTCGAAAAATTGCTCGAAGTTATAAAGGAACTTATAAAAGTTTGACAAATTCGGAAGTTCGTTCAAGAACCAATAGAAACAATTCTCACTAAAAAAGTTTTTAATTCAAAGACCAAAACTTGTCTACAAAATGAAAAACTATTCAGACAAAATGATGCGATTTCCCGAGCATGGAATATTTGGAAAATTGCTCTAAGGAATGGATCATCTTGAGTACTTTAAGGAATCGAAGCTAGAAAAGAACTCGTAAAAGTTTGACATGTTTGGAAGTTCGACCAAGAACCAACAGAGAAACAGTTCTCACATAAATAAGTTTTTAATTCAAAGACCAAAACTTATTTACAAAATGACGAACTATTTAGACCAAATGATGCTATTTCTCGAGCATGAATTGTTCAAAAAATTGCTCGAAGGAATGGATCATCTTAATACTTTAAGGAAACGAAGTTATAAAAGAACTCGTAAAAGTTTTAGTAGTTCGGATGTTCTTCCAAGAACCAAGAGAGAAATAATTCTCACATAAACAAGTTTTTAATTAAAAGACCAAAACTTGTTTACAAAATGAAAAATTATTTAGACAAATTGATGCTATTTCACGAGCATGGAATGTTCCAAAAATTGCTCTAAGGAATGGACCTTCTTGAACCAAGAGAGACACAATTCTCACATAAATAAGTTTTTAGTTCAAAGACCAAAACTTGTTTACAAAATGACAAACTATTTAGACCTAATGATGCGATTTCCCGAGCATGAAATGTCCAAAATTTTTTGCGAAGGAATGAATCGTCATGAATACTTGAAGGAATCGAAGTTATAAAAGAAGTCGTTAAAGTTTTACAAGTTCGGAAGTTCATCCAAAAACAAAGGGAGAAACGATTCTCACGTAAATAAGCTTTTAATTGAAAGAGCAAAACTTGTTTAAAAATTGACAAAATTTTTAGAAATAATGATGCGATTTCCCGAGCATGGAATGTTCGGAAAATTGCTCGAAGGAAAGGATCATCTTTAATTCTTTAAGGATCCGAAGTTATAAAAGAACTCGTAAAAGTTTGACATGTTTGGAAGTTCATCCAAGAACCAAGAGAGAAATAATTCTCACGTAAATAAGTTTTTAATTCAAAGACCAAAACTTATTTACAAAATAAAAAACTACTTGGACCAAATGATGCGATTTCCCGACCATGGAATGTTCGGAAAATTACTCGAAGGAATGGACCATCTTGAATACTTTAAGGAACCGATGTTATAAAAGAACTCGTAAAAGTTTTAAAAGTTCGAAAGTTCATCCAAGAACCAAGAGAGAAACTATTCTCACGTAAAAAAATTGTTTACAAATGAAAAACTTTTTAGACCAAATGATGTGATTTCCCGTGCATTAAATGTTCAGAAAATTGCTCGAAGGAAATGATTGTCTTGAACACTTTAAGGAACCAAAATTATAAAAGAACTCGTAAAACTTTGACAAGTTTGGAAGTTCGTCCTAGAACCAATAGAAACAATTCTCACGTAAATAAGTTTTTTAATTCAAAGACCAAAACTTTTTTACAAAAAGACAAACTATTTACACCAAATGATACGATTTCCCGAGCGCGGAATGTTCAGAAAATTGCTCGAAGGAAAGGATCGCATTGAATACTTTAAAGAACCGAAATTATAAAGGAACTCGTAAAAGTTTTAAAAGCTAGAAAGTTCGTTCAAGAACCAATAGAAACAATTCTCACTAAAAAAGTTTTTAATTCAAAGACCAAAACTTGTTTACAAAATGAAAAACTCTTTAGACAAATTGATGCGATTTCCAGAGCATGGAATGTTCCAAAAATTGCTCTAAGGAATGAACCATCTTGAATACTTAAAGGAACCGAAGTTATAAAAGAAAATTGTAGAATTTTGATATGTTTGGAAATTCGTCCAAGAACCAAGAGAGAAACAATTCTCACGTAAATAAGTTTTTAGTTCAAAGACCAAAACTTGTTTACAAAATAACAAACTATTTAGACCTAATGATGCGATTTTCGGAGCATGAAATGTCCAGAAAATTTTTTGAAGGAATGGATCGTTAAAGTTTTACAAGTTCGAAAGTTCATCCAAGAACCAAGAGAGAAATTATTTTCACGTAAATAAGTTTTTAATTCAAAGACCAAAAGTTGTGTACAAAATGTAAAACTATTTAGACCAAATGATGCGATTTCCTAATCGTGAAATGTTCAAAAAATTGCTCAAAGCAATGGATCGTCTTAAATACGGAATCGAAGTTGTGAAAGACCTCGTAAAAGTTTGACAAATTCGGAAGGTTGTGCAAGAACCAACAGAGAAACAATTCTCACGTAATTAAGTTTTTAATTCCAAGACCAAAACTTGTTTACAAAATACAAAAATATTTAGACCAAATGATGCGATTTCCTGAGCATAGAATTTTCGAAAAATTGCTCAAAGGAATGAACCATCTTGAATACTTTAAGGAACCGAAGTTGTGAAAGAACTCGTAAAAGTTTTACTAGTTCGAAAGTTCTTCCAAGAACCAAGGGAGAAATAATTCTCATGTAAATAAGTTTTTAATTAAAAGACCAAAAATTGTTTAAAAAATGAAAAACTATTTAGACAAATTTATGCGATTTCTCGAGCATGGAATGTTCCAAAAATTGCTCTAAGGAATGTTCCGACTTGAACACTTTAAGGAACCGAAGTTATAAAAACTCGTAAAAAGTTTGACATGTTTGGAAGTTCGTCCATGAACTAAGAGAGAAATAATTCTCATGTAAATAAGTTTTTAGTTCACCTTTTGTTCTTGGACAAATTTTTGAATTGGTCAAAATTTTACGAGTTCTTTTATAAATTTGGTTCCTTAATGTATTTAATTCCTTCAAGCAATTTTTTGAGCATTCAATGCTTCAATGCTCGAGAAATTGGATCATTTGGTCTAAATCATTTGTCATTGTGTAAACAAGTTTTGGTCTTTGACATAAAAGCTTATTTACATGAGAATTGTTTCTCTCTTGGTTCTTGGATTAACTTTTGAACTTGTCAAACTTTTATGAGTTCTTTTATAAATTCGATTCCATAAAGTATTCAAGACGATCCATTCCTTCGAGCAATTTTCCGAACATTCCATGCTTGGTAATTCGCATCATTTGATCTAAATAGTTTTTCATTTTTTAAACAACTTTTGCTTTTTGAATTAAAAACTTATTTACGTGAGCATTGTTTCTCTCTTGGTTCTTGGATTAACTTCCTAACTTATCAACCTTTACGAGTTCTTTTTATAACATCGATTCCTTAAAATATTCAAGACGATCCATTCCTTCGAGCAATTTTCCAAACATTCCATGATCGGTAATTTGCATCATTTGGTCTAAATAGTTTTTCATTTTTTAAACAACTTTTGGTATTTGAATTAAAAACTTATTTATGTGAAAATTGTTTCTCTCTTGGTTCTTGGACGAACTTCTGAATTTATCAAACTTTTACGAGTTATTTTATAACTTTGGTTCCTTACAATATTCGAGATGATCCATTCCTTCGAGCTATTTTTCGAGCATTCCAAGCTCGGGAAATCGCATCATTTGGTCTATATAGTTTGTCATTTTGTAAACAACTTTTAGTTTTTGAATTAAAAACTTATTTACGTGAAAATTGTTTCCCTCTTGGTTCTTGGATGAACTTCCGAACTAATCAAACTTTTACAAGTTCTTTTATAACTTTTGCTCCTTAAAGTATTCCAGACGATCCATTTCTTCGAGCAATTTTCCGACCTTTCCAATCCTGAGAAATCGCATCATTAATCTAAATAGTTTGTTATTTTGTAAACAAGTTTTGGTCTTTGAATTGTAAACTCATTTATGTGAGAATTGTTTCTATTTTTGTTCTTGGATAAACTTTTGAACTTGTTAAACTTTTACGAGTTCTTTTATAACTTCGGTTCCTTAAAGCATTCAAGACAATCAATTCCTTCGAGGAATTTTTCGAGCATTACATGCTCGGAAAATATATCATTTGGTCTAAATAGTTTGTCATTTTGTAAACAAGTTTTGAACTTTAAATTAAAACTCATATACATGAGAATTGTTTCTCTCTTGGTTCTTGGACGAACTTCCGAATTACAAGATTTTTTATATCGTCAATTCCTTCAAGTATTCAAGGCGATCCATTCCTTCGAGCAATTTTTCGAACATTCCACGCTCGAAAAATCGCATCATTTGGTCTAAATAATTTGTCACTTCTTAAACAACTTTTGGTCATTTAATTAAAAACTTATTTATGTGAGAATTGTTTCTCGATTGGTTCTTGGACAAACTTCCATACTTGTCAAACTTTTATGAATAGTTGTATAACTTCGGTTCCGTAAAGTATTTAACACAATCCATTCCTTCGAGAAATTTTTCGAGCATTCCATGCTCAAGAAATCGAATCATTTGGTCTATATAGTTTGTCATTTAGTAAACAACTTTTTTGTCTTTTAATTAAAAACTTATTTACGTGAGAATTGTTTCCCTCTTGGTCATTGGATGAACTTCCGAACTTGTCAAACTTTTATGAGCTCTTTTGATAACTTCGGTTCCTTAAAGTGTTCAAGACTATGCATTCCTTTGAGAAATTTCGACCATTCCAATCTTGGGAAATCTCATTATTTGGTCTAAATAGTTTGTCATTTTCGAAACAAGTTTTGGTCTTCGAATTAAAAACTTATTTACGTGAGAATTGTTTCACTTTTTGTTCTTGGACAAATTTTTGAATTGGTCAAAATTTTACGAGTTCTTTTACAACTTTGGTTCCATAATGTATTTAATTCCTTCAAGCAATTTTTGAGCATTCAATGCTTCAATGCTCGAGAAATTGGATCATTTGGTCTAAATCGTTTGTCATTGTGTAAACAAGTTTTGGTCTTTGACATAAAAGCTTATTTACATGAGAATTGTTTCTCTTTGGGTTCTTGGACGAACTTTTGAACTTGTCAAACTTTTATGAGTTCTTTTATAAATTCGATTCCATAAAGTATTCAAGACGATCCATTCCTTCGAGCAATTTTTCGAACATTCCATGCTCGGTAATTCGCATCATTTGATCTAAATAGTTTTTCATTTTTTAAACAACTTTTGCTTTTTGAATTAAAAACTTATTTACGTGAGAATTGTTTCTCTCTTGGTTCTTGGATTAACTTCCTAACTTATCAACCTTTACGAGTTCTTTTTATAACATCGATTCCTTAAAATATTCAAGACGATCCATTCCTTCGAGCAATTTTCCAAACATTCCATGATCGGTAATTTGCATCATTTGGTCTAAATAGTTTTTCATTTTTTAAACAACTTTTGGTATTTCAATTAAAAACTTATTTATGTGAGAATTGTTTCTCTCTTGGTTCTTGGACGAACATCTGAATTTATCAAACTTTTACGAGTTATTTTATAACTTCGGTTCCTTACAATATTCGAGATGATCCATTCCTTCGAGCTATTTTTCGAACATTCCAAGCTCGAGAAATCGCATCATTTGGTCTATATAGTTTGTCATTTTGTAAACAACTTTTAGTTTTTGAATTAAAAACTTATTTACGTGAGAATTGTTTCCCTCTTGGTTCTTTGATGAACTTTCGAACTAATCAAACTTTTACAAGTTCTTTTTATAACTTTTGCTCCTTAAAGTATTCAAGATGATCCATTTCTTCGAGCAATTTTCCGACCTTTCCAATCCTGGGAAATCGCATCATTAATCTAAATAGTTTGTTATTTTGTAAACAAGTTTTGGTCTTTGAATTCTAAACTCATTTATGTGAGAATTGTTTCTATTTTTGTTCTTGGATAAACTTTCGAACTTGTTAAACTTTTACGGGTTCTTTTATAACTTCGGTTCCTTAAAGCATTCAAGACAATCAATTCTTCGAGGAATTTTTCGAGCATTACATGCTCGGAAAATATATCATTTCGTCTAAATAGTTTGTCATTTTGAAAACAAATTTTGAACTCTAAATTAAAAACTCATATACATGAGAATTGTTTCTCTCTTGGTTCTTGGACGAACTTCCGAATTACAAGATTTTTTATATCGTCAATTCCTTCAAGTATTCAAGACGATCCATTCCTCCGAGCAATTTTTCGAACATTCCACGCTCGAAAAATCGCATCATTTGGTCTAAATAATTTGTCACTTCTTAAACAACTTTTGGTCTTTTAATTAAAAACTTATTTATGTGAGAATTGTTTCTCGATTGGTTCTTGGACGAACTTCCATACTTGTCAAACTTTTATGAATAGTTGTACAACTTCGGTTCCATAAAGTATTTTAACACAATCCATTCCTTCGAGAAATTTTTCGAGCATTCCATGCTCAAGAAATCGAATCATTTGGTCTATATAGTTTGTCATTTTGTAAACAACTTTTTTTGTCGTTTAATTAAAAACTTATTTACGTGAGAATTGTTTCCCTCTTGGTCGTTGGATGAAATTCCGAACTTGTCAAACTTTTATGAGTTCTTTTGATAACTTCGGTTCCTTAAAGTGTTCAAGACTATGCATTCCTTCAAGTAATTTCGACCATTCCAATCTTGGGAAATCTCATCATTTGGTCTAAATAGTTTGTCATTTTCGAAACAAGTTTTGGTCTTCGAATAAAAAACTTATTTACGTGAGAATTGTTTCTATTTTTGTTCTTGGAAAAACTTTTGAATTGGTCAAAATTTTACGAGTTCTTTTATAACTTTGGTTCCTTAATGTATTTAATTCCTTCAAGTAATTTTTTGAAAATTCAATGCTTCAATGCTCGAGAAATTGCATCATTTGGTCTAAATCGTTTGTCATTGTGTAAACAAGTTTTGGTCTTTGACATAAAAGCTTACTTACATGAGAATTGATTCTCTCTTGGTTCTTGGACGAACTTTTGAACTTGTCAAACTTTTATGAGTTCTTTTATAAATTCGATTCCATAAAGTATTCAAGACGATCCATTCCTTCGAGCAATTTTTCGAACATTCCATGCTCGGTAATTCGCATCATTTGATCTAAATAGTTTTTCATTTTTTAAACAACTTTTGCTTTTTGAATTAAAAACTTATTTACGTGAGAATTGTTTCTCTCTTGGTTCTTGGATTAACTTCCTAACTTATCAACCTTTACGAGTTCTTTTTATAACATCGATTCCTTAAAATAATCAAGACGATCCATTCCTTCGAGCAATTTTCCAAACATTCCATGATCGGTAATTTGCATCATTTGGTCTAAATAGTTTTTCATTTTTTAAACAACTTTTGGTATTTGAATTAAAAACTTATTTATGTGAGAATTGTTTCTCTCTTGGTTCTTGGACGAACTTCTGAATTTATCAAACTTTGACGAGTTATTTTATAACTTCGGTTCCTTACAATATTCGAGATGATCCATTCCTTCGAGCTATTTTTCGAACATTCCAAGCTCGGGAAATCGCATCATTTGGTTATATAGTTTGTCATTTTGTAAACAACTTTTAGTTTTTGAATTAAAAACTTATTTACGTGAGAATTGTTTCCCTCTTGATTCTTGGATGACCTTCCGAACTAATCAAACTTTTACAAGTTCTTTTATAACTTTGGCTCCTCAAAGTATTCAAGATGATCCATTTCTTCGAGCAATTTTCCGACCTTTCCAATCCTGGGAAATCGCATCATTAATCAAAATAGTTTGTCATTTTGTAAATAAGTTTTGGTCTTTGCATTGTAAACTCATTTATGTGAGCATTGTTTCTATTTTTGTTCTTGGACAAACTTTTGAATTGGTCAAAATTTTACGAGTTCTTTTATAACTTTGGTTCCTTAATGTATTTAATTCCTTCAAGCAATTTTTTGAACATTCAATGCTCTTGAGAAATTGCATCATTTGGTCTAAATCGTTTGTCATTGTGTAAACAAGTTTTGGTCTGACATAAAAGCTTATTTACATGAGAATTGTTTCTCTCTTGGTTCTTGGACGAACTTTTGAACTTGTCAAACTTTTATGAGTTCTTTTATAAATTCGATTCCATAAAGTATTCAAGACGATCCATTCCTTCGAGCAATTTTTCGAACATTCCATGCTCGGTAATTCGCATCATTTGATCTAAATAGTTTTTCATTTTTTAAACAACTTTTGCTTTTTGAATTAAAAACTTGTTTACGTGAGAATTGTTTCTCTCTTGGTTCTTGGATTAACTTCCTAACTTATCAACCTTTACGAGTTCTTTTTATAACATCGACTCCTTAAAATATTCAAGACGATCCATTCCTTCGAGCAATTTTCCAAACATTCCATGATCGGTAATTTGCATCATTTGGTCTAAATAGTTTTTCATTTTTTAAACAACTTTTGGTATTTGAATTAAAAACTTATTTATGTGAGAATTGTTTCTCTCTTGGTTCTTGGACGAACTTCTGAGTTTATCAAACTTTTACGAGTTATTTTATAACTTCGGTTCCTTACAATATTCGAGATGATTCATTCCTTCGAGCTATTTTTCAAACATTCCAAGCTCGAGAAATCGCATCATTTGGTCTATATAGTTTGCCATTTTGTAAACAACTTTTAGTTTTTTAATTAAAAACTTATTTACGTGAGAATTGTTTCCCTCTTGATTCTTGGATGAACTTCCGAACTAATCAAACTTTTACAAGTTCTTTTATAACTTTGGCTCCTTAAAGTATTCAAGATGATCCATTTCTTCGAGCAATTTTCCGACCTTTCCAATCCTGGGAAATCGCATCATTAATCAAAATAGTTTGTCATTTTGTAAACAAGTTTTGGTCTTTGCATTGTAAACTCATTTATGTGAGAATTGTTTCTATTTTTGTTCTTGGATAAACTTTCGAACTTGTTAAACTTTTACGAGTTCTTTTATAACTTCGGTTCCTTAAAGCATTCAAGACAATCAATTCCTTCGAGGAATGTTTCGAGCATTACATGCTCGGAAAATATATCATTTGGCTAAATAGTTTGTCATTTTGTAAACAAGTTTTGAACTTTAAATTAAAAACACATATACATGAGAATTGTTTCTCTCTTGGTTCTTGGACGAACTTCCAAATTACAAGATTTTTTATATCGTCAATTCCTTCAAGTATTCAAGACGATCCATTCCTTCGAGCAATTTTTCGAACATTCCACGCTCGAAAAATCGCATCATTTGGTCTAAATAATTTGTCACTTCTTAAACAACTTTTGGTCTTTTAATTAAAAACTTATTTATGTGAGAATTGTTTCTCGATTGGTTCTTGGACGAACTTCCATACTTGTCAAACTTTTATGAATAGGTGTACAACTTCAGTTCCGTAAAGTATTTAACACAATCCATTCCTTCGAGAAATTTTTCGAGCATTCCATGCTCAAGAAATCGAATCATTTGGTCTATATAGTTTGTCATTTTGTAAACAACTTTTTGTCTTTTAATTAAAAACTTATTTACGTGAGAATTGTTTCCCTCTTGGTCATTGGATGAACTTCCGAACTTGTCAAACTTTTATGAGTTCTTTTGATAACTTCGATTCCTTAAAGTGTTCAAGACTATGCATTCCTTCAAGTAATTTTGACCATTCCAATCCTGGGAAATCTCATCATTTGGTCTAAATAGTTTTTCATTTTCGAAACAAGTTTTGGTCTTCGAATTAAAAACTTATTTACGTGAGAATTGTTTCTATTTTTGTTCTTGGACAAACTTTTGAATTGGTCAAAATTTTACGAGTTCTTTTATAACTTTGGTTCCTTAATGTATTTAATTCCTTCAAGCAATTTTTTGAACATTCAATGCTCGAGAAATTGCATCATTTGGTCTAAATCGTTTGTCATTGTGTAAACAAGTTTTGGTCTTTGACATAAAAGCTTATTTACATGAGAATTGTTTCTCTCTTGGTTCTTGGACGAACTTTTGAACTTGTCAAACTTTTATGAGTTCTTTTATAAATTCGATTCCATAAAGTATTCAAGACGATCCATTCCTTCGAGCAATTTTTCGAACATTCCATGCTCGGTAATTCGCATCATTTGATCTAAATAGTTTTTCATTTTTTAAACAACTTTTGCTTTTTGAATTAAAAACTTATTTACGTGAGAATTGTCTCTCTCTTGGTTCTTGGATTAACTTCCTAACTTATCAACCTTTACGAGTTCTTTTTATAACATCGATTCCTTAAAATATTCAAGACGATCCATTCCTTCGAGCAATTTTCCAAACATTCCATGATCGGTAATTTGCATCATTTGGTCTAAATAGTTTTTCATTTTTTAAACAACTTTTGGTATTTGAATTAAAAACTTATTTATGTGAGAATTGTTTCTCTCTTGGTTCTTGGACGAACTTCTGAGTTTATCAAACTTTTACGAGTTATTTTATAACTTCGGTTCCTTACAATATTCGAGATGATCCATTCCTTCGAGCTATTTTTCGAACATTCCAAGCTCGAGAAATCGCATCATTTGGTCTATATAGTTTGTCATTTTGTAAACAACTTTTAGTTTTTGAATTAAAAACTTATTTACGTGAGAATTGTTTCCCTCTTGATTCTTGGATGACCTTCCGAACTAATCAAACTTTTACAAGTTCTTTTATAACTTTGGCTCCTCAAAGTATTCAAGATGATCCATTTCTTCGAGCAATTTTTCGACCTTTCCAATCCTGGGAAATCGCATCATTAATCAAAATAATTTGTCATTTTGTAAACAAGTTTTGGTCTTTGCATTGTAAACTCATTTATGTGAGAATTGTTTCTATTTTTGTTCTTGGATAAACTTTCGAACTTGTTAAACTTTTACGAGTTCTTTTATAACTTCGGTTCCTTAAAGCATTCAAGACAATCAATTCCTTCGAGGAATTTTTCGAGCATTGCATGCTCGAAAAATATATCATTTGGTCTAAATAGTTTGTCATTTTGTAAACAAGTTTTGAACTTTAAATTAAAAACTCATATACATGAGAATTGTTTCTCTCTTGGTTCTTGGACGAACTTCCGAATTACAAGATTTTTTATATCGTCAATTCCTTCAAGTATTCAAGACGATCCATTCCTTCGAGCAATTTTTGAACATTCCACGCTCGAAAAATCGCATCATTTGGTCTAAATAATTTGTCACTTCTTAAACAACTTTTGGTCTTTTAATTAAAAACTTATTTATGTGAGAATTGTTTCTCGATTGGTTCTTGGACGAACTTCCATACTTGTCAAACTTTTATGAATAGTTGTACAACTTCGATTCCGTAAAGTATTTAACACAATCCATTCCTTCGAGAAATTTTTCGAGCATTCCATGCTCAAGAAATCGAATCTTTTGGTCTATATAGTTTGTCATTTTGTAAACAACTTTTGTGTCTTTTAATTAAAAACTTATTTACGTGAGAATTGTTTCCCTCTTGGTCATTGGATGAACTTCCGAACTTGTCAAACTTTTATGAGTTCTTTTGATAACTTCGATTCCTTAAAGTGTTCAAGACTATGCATTCCTTCAAGTAATTTTGACCATTCCAATCCTGGGAAATCTCATCATTTGGTCTAAATAGTTTGTCATTTTCGAAACAAGTTTTGGTCTTCGAATTAAAAACTTATTTACGTGAGAATTGTTTCTATTTTTGTTCTTGGACAAACTTTTGAATTGGTCAAAATTTTACGAGTTCTTTTATAACTTTGGTTCCTTAATGTATTTAATTCCTTCAAGCAATTTTTTGAACATTCAATGCTCGAGAAATTGCATCATTTGGTCTAAATCGTTTGTCATTGTGTAAACAAGTTTTGGTCTTTGACATAAAAGCTTATTTACATGAGAATTGTTTCTCTCTTGGTTCTTGGACGAACTTTTGAACTTGTCAAACTTTTATGAGTTCTTTTATAAATTCGATTCCATAAAGTATTCAAGACGATCCATTCCTTCGAGCAATTTTTCGAACATTCCATGCTCGGTAATTCGCATCATTTGATCTAAATAGTTTTTCACTTTTTAAACAACTTTTTCTTTTTGAATTAAAAACTTATTTACGTGAGAATTGTTTCTCTCTTGGTTCTTGGATTAACTTCCTAACTTATCAACCTTTACGAGTTCTTTTTATAACATCGATTCCTTAAAATATTCAAGATGATCCATTCCTTCGAGCAATTTTCCAAACATTCCATGATCGGTAATTTGCATCATTTGGTCTAAATAGTTTTTCATTTTTTAAACAACTTTTGGTATTTGAATTAAAAACTTATTTATGTGAGAATTGTTTCTCTCTTGGTTCTTGGACAAACTTCTGAATTTATCAAACTTTTACGAGTTATTTTATAACTTCGGTTCCTTACAATATTCGAGATGATCCATTCCTTCGAGCTATTTTTCGAACATTCCAAGCTCGGGAAATCGCATCATTTGGTCTATATAGTTTGTCATTTTGTAAACAACTTTTAGTTTTTGAATTAAAAACTTATTTACGTGAGAATTGTTTCCCTCTTGGTTCTTGGATGAACTTCCAAACTATTCAAACCTTTACAAGTTCTTTTATAACTTTGGTTCCTTAATGTATTTAATTCCTTCAAGCAATTTTTTGAACATTCAATGCTCGAGAAATTGCATCATTTGGTCTAAATCGTTTGTCATTGTGTAAACAAGTTTTGGTCTTTGACATAAAAGCTTATTTACATGAGAATTGTTTCTCTCTTGGTTCTTGGACGAACTTTTGAACTTGTCAAACTTTTATGAGTTCTTTTATAAATTCGATTCCATAAAGTATTCAAGACGATCCATTCCTTCGAGCAATTTTTCGAACATTCCATGCTCGGTAATTCGCATCATTTGATCTAAATAGTTTTTCACTTTTTAAACAACTTTTTCTTTTTGAATTAAAAACTTATTTACGTGAGAATTGTTTCTCTCTTGGTTCTTGGATTAACTTCCTAACTTATCAACCTTTACGAGTTCTTTTTATAACATCGATTCCTTAAAATATTCAAGACGATCCATTCCTTCGAGCAATTTTCCAAACATTCCATGATCGGTAATTTGCATCATTTGGTCTAAATAGTTTTTCATTTTTTAAACAACTTTTGGTATTTGAATTAAAAACTTATTTATGTGAGAATTGTTTCTCTCTTGGTTCTTGGACGAACTTCTGAATTTATCAAACTTTTACGAGTTATTTTATAACTTCGATTCCTTACAATATTCGAGATGATCCATTCCTTCGAGCTATTTTTCAAACATTCCAAGCTCGGGAAATCGCATCATTTGGTCTATATAGTTTGTCATTTTGTAAACAACTTTTAGGTTTTGAATTAAAAACTTATTTACGTGAGAATTGTTTCCCTCTTGGTTCTTGGATGAACTTCCGAACTAATCAAACTTTTACAAGTTCTTTTATAACTTTGGCTCCTTAAAGTATTCAGGATGATCCATTTCTTCGAGCAATTTTCCGACCTTTCCAATCCTGGGAAATCGCATCATTAATCTAAATAGTTTGTCATTTTGTAAACAAGTTTTGGTCTTTGAATTGTAAACTCATTTATGTGAGAATTGTTTCTATTTTTGTTCTTGGATAAACTTTCGAACTTGTTAAACTTTTACGAGTTCTTTTATAACTTCGGTTCCTTAAAGCATTCAAGACAATCAATTCCTTCGAGGAATGTTTCGAGCATTACATGCTCGGAAAATATATCATTTGGTCTAAATAGTTTGTCATTTTGTAAACAAGTTTTGAACTTTAAATTAAAAACACATATACATGAGAATTGTTTCTCTCTTGGTTCTTGGACGAACTTCCGAATTACAAGATTTTTTATATCGTCAATTCCTTCAAGTATTCAAGACGATCCATTCCTTCGAGCAATTTTTCGAACATTCCACGCTCGAAAAATCGCATCATTTGGTCTAAATAATTTGTCACTTCTTAAACAACTTTTGGTCTTTTAATTAAAAACTTATTTATGTGAGAATTGTTTCTCGATTGGTTCTTGGACGAACTTCCATACTTGTCAAACTTTTATGAATAGTTGTACAACTTCGGTTCCGTAAAGTATTTAACACAATCCATTCCTTCGAGAAATTTTTCGAGCATTCCATGCTCAAGAAATCGAATCTTTTGGTCTCTATATAGTTTGTCATTTTGTAAACAACTTTTTCGTCTTTTAATTAAAAACTTATTTACGTGAGAATTGTTTCCCTCTTGGTCATTGGATGAACTTCCGAACTTGTCAAACTTTTATGAGTTCTTTTGATAACTTCGGTTCCTTAAAGTGTTCAAGACTATGCATTCCTTCAAGTAATTTCGACCATTCCAATCCTGGAAAATCTCATCATTTGGTCTAAATAGTTTGTCATTTTCGAAACAAGTTTTGGTCTTCGAATTAAAAACTTATTTACGTGAGAATTGTTTCTATTTTTGTTCTTGGACAAACTTTTGAATTGGTCAAAATTTTACGAGTTCTTTTATAACTTTGGTTCCTTAATGTATTTAATTCCTTCAAGCAATTTTTTGAACATTCAATGCTCGAGAAATTGCATCATTTGGTCTAAATCGTTTGTCATTGTGTAAACAAGTTTTGGTCTTTGACATAAAAGCTTATTTACATGAGAATTGTTTCTCTCTTGGTTCTTGGACGAACTTTTGAACTTGTCAAACTTTTATGAGTTCTTTTATAAATTCGATTCCTTAAAGTATTCAAGACGATCCATTCCTTCGAGCAATATTTCGAACATTCCATGCTCGGTAATTCGTATCATTTGATCTAAATAGTTTTTCATTTTTTAAACAACTTTTGCTTTTTGAATTAAAAACTTATTTACGTGAGAATTGTTTCTCTCTTGGTTCTTGGATTAACTTCCTAACTTATCAACCTTTACGAGTTCTTTTTATAACATCGATTCCTTAAAATATTCAAGACGATCCATTCCTTCGAGCAATTTTCCAAACATTCCATGATCGGTAATTTGCATCATTTGGTCTAAATAGTTTTTCATTTTTTAAACAACTTTTGGTATTTGAATTAAAAACTTATTTATGTGAGAATTGTTTCTCTCTTGGTTCTTGGACGAACTTCTGAATTTATCAAACTTTTACGAGTTATTTTATAACTTCGGTTCCTTACAATATTCGAGATGATCCATTCCTTCGAGCTATTTTTCGAACATTCCAAGCTAGGGAAATCGCATCATTAATCAAAATAATTTGTCATTTTGTAAACAAGTTTTGGTCTTTGCATTGTAAACTCATTTATGTGAGAATTGTTTCTATTTTTGTTCTTGGATAAACTTTCGAACTTGTTAAACTTTTACGAGTTCTTTTATAACTTCGGTTCCTTAAAGCATTCAAGACAATCAATTCCTTCGAGGAATTTTTCGAGCATTGCATGCTCGAAAAATATATCATTTGGTCTAAATAGTTTGTCATTTTGTAAACAAGTTTTGAACTTTAAATTAAAAACTCATATACATGAGAATTGTTTCTCTCTTGGTTCTTGGACGAACTTCCGAATTACAAGATTTTTTATATCGTCAATTCCTTCAAGTATTCAAGACGATCCATTCCTTCGAGCAATTTTTTGAACATTCCACGCTCGAAAAATCGCATCATTTGGTCTAAATAATTTGTCACTTCTTAAACAACTTTTGGTCTTTTAATTAAAAACTTATTTATGTGAGAATTGTTTCTCGATTGGTTCTTGGACGAACTTCCATACTTGTCAAACTTTTATGAATAGTTGTACAACTTCGATTCCGTAAAGTATTTAACACAATCCATTCCTTCGAGAAATTTTTCGAGCATTCCATGCTCAAGAAATCGAATCTTTTGGTCTATATAGTTTGTCATTTTGTAAACAACTTTTGTGTCTTTTAATTAAAAACTTATTTACGTGAGAATTGTTTCCCTCTTGGTCATTGGATGAACTTCCGAACTTGTCAAACTTTTATGAGTTCTTTTGATAACTTCGATTCCTTAAAGTGTTCAAGACTATGCATTCCTTCAAGTAATTTTGACCATTCCAATCCTGGGAAATCTCATCATTTGGTCTAAATAGTTTGTCATTTTCGAAACAAGTTTTGGTCTTCGAATTAAAAACTTATTTACGTGAGAATTGTTTCTATTTTTGTTCTTGGACAAACTTTTGAATTGGTCAAAATTTTACGAGTTCTTTTATAACTTTGGTTCCTTAATGTATTTAATTCCTTCAAGCAATTTTTTGAACATTCAATGCTCGAGAAATTGCATCATTTGGTCTAAATCGTTTGTCATTGTGTAAACAAGTTTTGGTCTTTGACATAAAAGCTTATTTACATGAGAATTGTTTCTCTCTTGGTTCTTGGACGAACTTTTGAACTTGTCAAACTTTTATGAGTTCTTTTATAAATTCGATTCCATAAAGTATTCAAGACGATCCATTCCTTCGAGCAATTTTTCGAACATTCCATGCTCGGTAATTCGCATCATTTGATCTAAATAGTTTTTCACTTTTTAAACAACTTTTGCTTTTTGAATTAAAAACTTATTTACGTGAGAATTGTTTCTCTCTTGGTTCTTGGATTAACTTCCTAACTTATCAACCTTTACGAGTTCTTTTTATAACATCGATTCCTTAAAATATTCAAGACGATCCATTCCTTCGAGCAATTTTCCAAACATTCCATGATCGGTAATTTGCATCATTTGGTCTAAATAGTTTTTCATTTTTTAAACAACTTTTGGTATTTGAATTAAAAACTTATTTATGTGAGAATTGTTTCTCTCTTGGTTCTTGGACGAACTTCTGAATTTATCAAACTTTTACGAGTTATTTTATAACTTCGGTTCCTTACAATATTCGAGATGATCCATTCCTTCGAGCTATTTTTCGAACATTCCAAGCTCGAGAAATCGCATCATTTGGTCTATATAGTTTGTCATTTTGTAAACAACTTTTAGTTTTTGAATTAAAAACTTATTTACGTGAGAATTGTTTCCCTCTTGGTCTTGGATGAACTTCCGAACTTGTCAAACTTTTATGAGTTCTTTTATAACTTCGGTTCCTTAAAGTGTTCAAGATATGCATTCCTTCGAGTAATTTCGACCATTCCAATCCTGGGAAATCGCATCATTTGGTCTAAATAGTTTGTCATTTTGTAAACAAGTTTTGGTCTTTGAATTAAAAACTTATTTACGTGAGAATTGTTTCTATTTTTGTTCTTGGACAAACTTTTGAATTGGTCAAAATTTTACGAGTTCTTTTATAACTTTGGTTCCTTAATGTATTTAATTCCTTCAAGCAATTTTTTGAACATTCAATGCTCGAGAAATTGCATCATTTGGTCTAAATCGTTTGTCATTGTGTAAACAAGTTTTGGTCTTTGACATAAAAGCTTATTTACATGAGAATTGTTTCTCTCTTGGTTCTTGGACGAACTTTTGAACTTGTCAAACTTTTATGAGTTCTTTTATAAATTCGATTCCATAAAGTATTCAAGACGATCCATTCCTTCGAGCAATTTTTCGAACATTCCATGCTCGGTAATTCGCATCATTTGATCTAAATAGTTTTTCACTTTTTAAACAACTTTTGCTTTTTGAATTAAAAACTTATTTACGTGAGAATTGTTTCTCTCTTGGTTCTTGGATTAACTTCCTAACTTATCAACCTTTACGAGTTCTTTTTATAACATCGATTCCTTAAAATATTCAAGACGATCCATTCCTTCGAGCAATTTTCCAAACATTCCATGATCGGTAATTTGCATCATTTGGTCTAAATAGTTTTTCATTTTTTAAACAACTTTTGGTATTTGAATTAAAAACTTATTTATGTGAGAATTGTTTCTCTCTTGGTTCTTGGACGAACTTCTGAATTTATCAAACTTTTACGAGTTATTTTATAACTTCGGTTCCTTACAATATTCGAGATGATCCATTCCTTCGAGCTATTTTTCGAACATTCCAAGCTCGGGAAATCGCATCATTTGGTCTATATAGTTTGTCATTTTGTAAACAACTTTTAGTTTTTGAATTAAAAACTTATTTACGTGAGAATTGTTTCCCTCTTGGTTCTTGGATGAACTTCCGAACTAATCAAACTTTTACAAGTTCTTTTATAACTTTGGCTCCTTAAATTCAGGATGATCCATTTCTTCGAGCAATTTTCCGACCTTTCCAATCCTGGGAAATCGCATCATTAATCAAAATAGTTTGTCATTTTGTAAACAAGTTTTGGTCTTTGAATTGAAAACTCATTTATGTGAGAATTGTTTCTATTTTTGTTCTTGGATAAACTTTCGAACTTGTTAAACTTTTACGAGTTCTTTTATAACTTCGGTTCCTTAAAGCATTCAAGACAATCAATTCCTTCGAGGAATTTTTCGAGCATTACATGCTCGGAAAATATATCATTTGGTCTAAATAGTTTGTCATTTTGTAAACAAGTTTTGAACTTTAAATTAAAAACTCATATACATGAGAATTGTTTCTCTCTTGGTTCTTGGACGAACTTCCGAATTACAAGATTTTTTATATCGTCAATTCCTTCAAGTATTCAAGACGATCCATTCCTTCGAGCAATTTTTCGAACATTCCACGCTCGAAAAATCGCATCATTTGGTCTAAATAATTTGTCACTTAAACAACTTTTGGTCTTTTAATTAAAAACTTATTTATGTGAGAATTGTTTCTCGATTGGTTCTTGGACGAACTTCCATACTTGTCAAACTTTTATGAATAGTTGTACAACTTCGGTTCCGTAAAGTATTTAACACAATCCATTCCTTCGAGAAATTTTTCGAGCATTCCATGCTCAAGAAATCGAATCATTTGGTCTATATAGTTTGTCATTTTGTAAACAACTTTTTCGTCTTTTAATAAAAACTTATTTACGTGAGAATTGTTTCCCTCTTGGTCATTGGATGAACTTCCGAACTTGTCAAACTTTTATGAGTTCTTTTGATAACTTCGGTTCCTTAAAGTGTTCAAGACTATGCATTCCTTCAAGTAATTTCGACCATTCCAATCCTGGGAAATCTCATCATTTGGTCTAAATAGTTTGTCATTTTCGAAACAAGTTTTGGTCTTCGAATTAAAAACTTATTTACGTGAGAATTGTTTCTATTTTTGTTCTTGGACAAACTTTTGAATTGGTCAAAGTTTTACGAGTTCTTTTATAACTTTGGTTCCTTAATGTATTTAATTCCTTCAAGCAATTTTTTGAACATTCAATGCTCGAGAAATTGCATCATTTGGTCTAAATCGTTTGTCATTGTGTAAACAAGTTTTGGTCTTTGACATAAAAGCTTATTTACATGAGAATTGTTTCTCTCTTGGTTCTTGGACGAACTTTTGAACTTGTCAAACTTTTATGAGTTCTTTTATAAATTCGATTCCATAAAGTATTCAAGACGATCCATTCCTTCGAGCAATTTTTCGAACATTCCATGCTCGGTAATTCGCATCATTTGATCTAAATAGTTTTTCACTTTTTAAACAACTTTTGCTTTTTGAATTAAAAACTTATTTACGTGAGAATTGTTTCTCTCTTGGTTCTTGGATTAACTTCCTAACTTATCAACCTTTACGAGTTCTTTTTATAACATCGATTCCTTAAAATATTCAAGACGATCCATTCCTTCGAGCAATTTTCCAAACATTCCATGATCGGTAATTTGCATCATTTGGTCTAAATAGTTTTTCATTTTTTAAACAACTTTTGGTATTTGAATTAAAAACTTATTTATGTGAGAATTGTTTCTCTCTTGGTTCTTGGACGAACTTCTGAATTTATCAAACTTTTACGAGTTATTTTATAACTTCGGTTCCTTACAATATTCGAGATGATCCATTCCTTCGAGCTATTTTTCGAACATTCCAAGCTCGGGAAATCGCATCATTTGGTCTATATAGTTTGTCATTTTGTAAACAACTTTTAGTTTTTGAATTAAAAACTTATTTACGTGAGAATTGTTTCCCTCTTGGTTCTTGGATGAACTTCCGAACTAATCAAACTTTTACAAGTTCTTTTATAACTTTGGCTCCTTAAAATTCAGGATGATCCATTTCTTCGAGCAATTTTCCGACCTTTCCAATCCTGGGAAATCGCATCATTAATCTAAATAGTTTGTCATTTTGTAAACAAGTTTTGGTCTTTGAATTGTAAACTCATTTATGTGAGAATTGTTTCTATTTTTGTTCTTGGATAAACTTTCGAACTTGTTAAACTTTTACGAGTTCTTTTATAACTTCGGTTCCTTAAAGCATTCAAGACAATCAATTCCTTCGAGGAATTTTTCGAGCATTACATGCTCGGAAAATATATCATTTGGTCTAAATAGTTTGTCATTTTGTAAACAAGTTTTGAACTTTAAATTAAAAACTCATATACATGAGAATTGTTTCTCTCTTGGTTCTTGGACGAACTTCCGAATTACAAGATTTTTTATATCGTCAATTCCTTCAAGTATTCAAGACGATCCATTCCTTCGAGCAATTTTTCGAACATTCCACGCTCGAAAAATCGCATCATTTGGTCTAAATAATTTGTCACTTCTTAAACAACTTTTGGTCTTTTAATTAAAAACTTATTTATGTGAGAATTGTTTCTCGATTGGTTCTTGGACGAACTTCCATACTTGTCAAACTTTTATGAATAGTTGTACAACTTCGGTTCCGTAAAGTATTTAACACAATCCATTCCTTCGAGAAATTTTTCGAGCATTCCATGCTCAAGAAATCGAATCTTTTGGTCTCTATATAGTTTGTCATTTTGTAAACAACTTTTTCGTCTTTTAATTAAAAACTTATTTACGTGAGAATTGTTTCCCTCTTGGTCATTGGATGAACTTCCGAACTTGTCAAACTTTTATGAGTTCTTTTGATAACTTCGGTTCCTTAAAGTGTTCAAGACTATGCATTCCTTCAAGTAATTTCGACCATTCCAATCCTGGGAAATCTCATCATTTGGTCTAAATAGTTTGTCATTTTCGAAACAAGTTTTGGTCTTCGAATTAAAAACTTATTTACGTGAGAATTGTTTCTATTTTTGTTCTTGGACAAACTTTTGAATTGGTCAAAATTTTACGAGTTCTTTTATAACTTTGGTTCCTTAATGTATTTAATTCCTTCAAGCAATTTTTTGAACATTCAATGCTCGAGAAATTGCATCATTTGGTCTAAATCGTTTGTCATTGTGTAAACAAGTTTTGGTCTTTGACATAAAAGCTTATTTACATGAGAATTGTTTCTCTCTTGGTTCTTGGACGAACTTTTGAACTTGTCAAACTTTTATGAGTTCTTTTATAAATTCGATTCCATAAAGTATTCAAGACGATCCATTCCTTCGAGCAATTTTTCGAACATTCCATGCTCGGTAATTCGCATCATTTGATCTAAATAGTTTTTCATTTTTTAAACAACTTTTGCTTTTTGAATTAAAAACTTATTTACGTGAGAATTGTTTCTCTCTTGGTTCTTGGATTAACTTCCTAACTTATCAACCTTTACGAGTTCTTTTTATAACATCGATTCCTTAAAATATTCAAGACGATCCATTCCTTCGAGCAATTTTCCAAACATTCCATGATCTGTAATTTGCATCATTTGGTCTAAATTGTTTTTCATTTTTTAAACAACTTTTGGTATTTGAATTAAAAACTTATTTATGTGAGAATTGTTTCGCTCTTGGTTCTTGGACGAACTTCTGAATTTATCAAACTTTTACGAGTTATTTTATAACTTCGGTTCCTTACAATATTCGAGATGATCCATTCCTTCGAGCTATTTTTCGAACATTCCAAGCTCGGGAAATCGCATCATTTGGTCTATATAGTTTGTCATTTTGTAAACAACTTTTAGTTTTTGAATTAAAAACTTATTTACGTGAGAATTGTTTCCCTCTTGGTCTTGGATGAACTTCCGAACTTGTCAAACTTTTATGAGTTCTTTTATAACTTCGGTTCCTTAAAGTGTTCAAGACTATCCATTCCTTCAAGCAATTTCGACCATTCCAATCCTGGGAAATCTCATCATTGGTCTAAATAGTTTGTCATTTTGTAAACAAGTTTTGGTCTTTGAATTAAAAACTTATTTACGTGAGAATTGTTTCTATTTTTGTTCTTGGACAAACTTTTGAATTGGTCAAAATTTTACGAGTTCTTTTATAACTTTGGTTCCTTAATGTATTTAATTCCTTCAAGCAATTTTTTGAACATTCAATGCTCGAGAAATTGCATCATTTGGTCTAAATCGTTTGTCATTGTGTAAACAAGTTTTGGTCTTTGACATAAAAGCTTATTTACATGAGAATTGTTTCTCTCTTGGTTCTTGGACGAACTTTTGAACTTGTCAAACTTTTATGAGTTCTTTTATAAATTCGATTCCATAAAGTATTCAAGACGATCCATTCCTTCGAGCAATTTTTCGAACATTCCATGCTCGGTAATTCGCATCATTTGATCTAAATAGTTTTTCATTTTTTAAACAACTTTTGCTTTTTGAATTAAAAACTTATTTACGTGAGAATTGTTTCTCTCTTGGTTCTTGGATTAACTTCCTAACTTATCAACCTTTACGAGTTCTTTTTATAACATCGATTCCTTAAAATATTCAAGACGATCCATTCCTTCGAGCAATTTTCCAAACATTCCATGATCGGTAATTTGCATCATTTGGTCTAAATAGTTTTTCATTTTTTAAACAACTTTTGGTATTTGAATTAAAAACTTATTTATGTGAGAATTGTTTCTCTCTTGGTTCTTGGACGAACTTCTGAATTTATCAAACTTTTACGAGTTATTTTATAACTTCGGTTCCTTACAATATTCGAGATGATCCATTCCTTCGAGCTATTTTTCGAACATTCCAAGCTCGGAAATCGCATCATTTGGTCTATATAGTTTGTCATTTTGTAAACAACTTTTAGTTTTTGAATTAAAAACTTATTTACGTGAGAATTGTTTCCCTCTTGGTTCTTGGATGAACTTCCGAACTAATCAAACTTTTACAAGTTCTTTTATAACTTTGGCTCCTTAAATTCAGGATGATCCATTTCTTCGAGCAATTTTCCGACCTTTCCAATCCTGGGAAATCGCATCATTAATCAAAATAGTTTGTCATTTTGTAAACAAGTTTTGGTCTTTGCATTGTAAACTCATTTATGTGAGAATTGTTTCTATTTTTGTTCTTGGATAAACTTTCGAACTTGTTAAACTTTTACGAGTTCTTTTATAACTTCGGTTCCTTAAAGCATTCAAGACAATCAATTCCTTCGAGGAATTTTTCGAGCATTACATGCTCGGAAAATATATCATTTGGTCTAAATAGTTTGTCATTTTGTAAACAAGTTTTGAACTTTAAATTAAAAACTCATATACATGAGAATTGTTTCTCTCTTGGTTCTTGGACGAACTTCCGAATTACAAGATTTTTTATATCGTCAATTCCTTCAAGTATTCAAGACGATCCATTCCTTCGAGCAATTTTTCGAACATTCCACGCTCGAAAAATCGCATCATTTGGTCTAAATAATTTGTCACTTCTTAAACAACTTTTGGTCTTTTAATTAAAAACTTATTTATGTGAGAATTGTTTCTCGATTGGTTCTTGGACGAACTTCCATACTTGTCAAACTTTTATGAATAGTTGTACAACTTCGGTTCCGTAAAGTATTTAACACAATCCATTCCTTCGAGAAATTTTTCGAGCATTCCATGCTCAAGAAATCGAATCATTTGGTCTATATAGTTTGTCATTTTGTAAACAACTTTTTGTCTTTTAATAAAAACTTATTTACGTGAGAATTGTTTCCCTCTTGGTCATTGGATGAACTTCCGAACTTGTCAAACTTTTATGAGTTCTTTTGATAACTTCGGTTCCTTAAAGTGTTCAAGACTATGCATTCCTTCAAGTAATTTCGACCATTCCAATCCTGGGAAATCTCATCATTTGGTCTAAATAGTTTGTCATTTTCGAAACAAGTTTTGGTCTTCGAATTAAAAACTTATTTACGTGAGAATTGTTTCTATTTTTGTTCTTGGACAAACTTTTGAATTGGTCAAAATTTTACGAGTTCTTTTATAACTTTGGTTCCTTAATGTATTTAATTCCTTCAAGCAATTTTTTGAACATTCAATGCTCGAGAAATTGCATCATTTGGTCTAAATCGTTTGTCATTGTGTAAACAAGTTTTGGTCTTTGACATAAAAGCTTATTTACATGAGAATTGTTTCTCTCTTGGTTCTTGGACGAACTTTTGAACTTGTCAAACTTTTATGAGTTCTTTTATAAATTCGATTCCATAAAGTATTCAAGACGATCCATTCCTTCGAGCAATTTTTCGAACATTCCATGCTCGGTAATTCGCATCATTTGATCTAAATAGTTTTTCACTTTTTAAACAACTTTTGCTTTTTGAATTAAAAACTTATTTACGTGAGAATTGTTTCTCTCTTGGTTCTTGGATTAACTTCCTAACTTATCAACCTTTACGAGTTCTTTTTATAACATCGATTCCTTAAAATATTCAAGACGATCCATTCCTTCGAGCAATTTTCCAAACATTCCATGATCGGTAATTTGCATCATTTGGTCTAAATAGTTTTTCATTTTTTAAACAACTTTTGGTATTTGAATTAAAAACTTATTTATGTGAGAATTGTTTCTCTCTTGGTTCTTGGACGAACTTCTGAATTTATCAAACTTTTACGAGTTATTTTATAACTTCGGTTCCTTACAATATTCGAGATGATCCATTCCTTCGAGCTATTTTTCGAACATTCCAAGCTCGGGAAATCGCATCATTTGGTCTATATAGTTTGTCATTTTGTAAACAACTTTTAGTTTTTGAATTAAAAACTTATTTACGTGAGAATTGTTTCCCTCTTGGTTCTTGGATGAACTTCCGAACTAATCAAACTTTTACAAGTTCTTTTATAACTTTGGCTCCTCAAAGTATTCAAGATGATCCATTTCTTCGAGCAATTTTCCGACCTTTCCAATCCTGGGAAATCGCATCATTAATCAAAATAGTTTGTCATTTTGTAAACAAGTTTTGGTCTTTGCATTGTAAACTCATTTATGTGAGAATTGTTTCTATTTTTGTTCTTGGACAAACTTTTGAATTGGTCAAAATTTTACGAGTTCTTTTATAACTTTGGTTCCTTAATGTATTTAATTCCTTCAAGCAATTTTTGAACATTCAATGCTCGAGAAATTGCATCATTTGGTCTAAATCGTTTGTCATTGTGTAAACAAGTTTTGGTCTTTGACATAAAAGCTTATTTACATGAGAATTGTTTCTCTCTTGGTTCTTGGACGAACTTTTGAACTTGTCAAACTTTTATGAGTTCTTTTATAAATTCGATTCCATAAAGTATTCAAGACGATCCATTCCTTCGAGCAATTTTTCGAACATTCCATGCTCGGTAATTCGCATCATTTGATCTAAATAGTTTTTCACTTTTTAAACAACTTTTGCTTTTTGAATTAAAAACTTATTTACGTGAGAATTGTTTCTCTCTTGGTTCTTGGATTAACTTCCTAACTTATCAACCTTTACGAGTTCTTTTTATAACATCGATTCCTTAAAATATTCAAGACGATCCATTCCTTCGAGCAATTTCCAAACATTCCATGATCGGTAATTTGCATCATTTGGTCTAAATAGTTTTTCATTTTTAAACAACTTTTGGTATTTGAATTAAAAACTTATTTATGTGAGAATTGTTTCCCTCTTGGTTCTTGGACGAACTTCTGAATTTATCAAACTTTTACGAGTTATTTTATAACTTCGGTTCCTTACAATATTCGAGATGATCCATTCCTTCGAGCTATTTTTCGAACATTCCAAGCTCGGGAAATCGCATCATTTGGTCTATATAGTTTGTCATTTTGTAAACAACTTTTAGTTTTTGAATTAAAAACTTATTTACGTGAGAATTGTTTCCCTCTTGGTTCTTGGATGAACTTCCGAACTAATCAAACTTTTACAAGTTCTTTTATAACTTTGGCTCCTTAAAATTCAGGATGATCCATTTCTTCGAGCAATTTTTCGACCTTTCCAATCCTGGGAAATCGCATCATTAATCTAAATAGTTTGTCATTTTGTAAACAAGTTTTGGTCTTTGAATTAAAACTCATTTATGTGAGAATTGTTTCTATTTTTGTTCTTGGACGAACTTTTGAACTTGTCAAACTTTTATGAGTTCTTTTATAACTTCGATTCCATAAAGTATTCAAGACGATCCATTCCTTCGAGCAATTTTTCGAACATTCCATGCTCGGTAATTCGCATCATTTGATCTAAATAGTTTTTCATTTTTAAACAACTTTTGCTTTTTGAATTAAAAACTTATTTACGTGAGAATTGTTTCTCTCTTGGTTCTTGGATTAACTTCCTAACTTATCAACCTTTACGAGTTCTTTTTATAACATCGATTCCTTAAAATATTCAAGACGATCCATTCCTTCGAGCAATTTTCCAAACATTCCATGATCGAAAATTTGCATCATTTGGTCTAAATAGTTTTTCATTTTTTAAACAACTTTTGGTATTTGAATTAAAAACTTATTTATGTGAGAATTGTTTCTCTCTTGGTTCTTGGACGAACTTCTGAATTTATCAAACTTTTACGAGTTATTTTATAACTTCGGTTCCTAACAATATTCGAGATGATCCATTCCTTCGAGCTATTTTTCGAACATTCCAAGCTCGGGAAATCGCATCATTTGGTCTATATAGTTTGTCATTTTGTAAACAACTTTTAGTTTTTGAATTAAAAACTTATTTACGTGAGAATTGTTTCCCTCTTGGTCTTGGATGAACTTCCGAACTAATCAAACTTTTACAAGTTCTTTTATAACTTTGGCTCCTAAAGTATTCAAGATGATCCATTTCTTCGAGCAATTTTCGACCTTTCCAATCCTGGGAAATCGCATCATTAATCAAAATAGTTTGTCATTTTGTAAACAAGTTTTGGTCTTTGCATTGTAAACTCATTTATGTGAGAATTGTTTCTATTTTTGTTCTTGGACAAACTTTTGAATTGGTCAAAATTTTACGAGTTCTTTTATAACTTTGGTTCCTTAATGTATTTAATTCCTTCAAGCAATTTTTTGAACATTCAATGCTCGAGAAATTGCATCATTTGGTCTAAATCGTTTGTCATTGTGTAAACAAGTTTTGGTCTTTGACATAAAAGCTTATTTACATGAGAATTGTTTCTCTCTTGGTTCTTGGACGAACTTTTGAACTTGTCAAACTTTTATGAGTTCTTTTATAAATTCGATTCCATAAAGTATTCAAGACGATCCATTCCTTCGAGCAATTTTTCGAACATTCCATGCTCGGTAATTCGCATCATTTGATCTAAATAGTTTTTCACTTTTTAAACAACTTTTGCTTTTTGAATTAAAAACTTATTTACGTGAGAATTGTTTCTCTCTTGGTTCTTGGATTAACTTCCTAACTTATCAACCTTTACGAGTTCTTTTTATAACATCGATTCCTTAAAATATTCAAGACGATCCATTCCTTCGAGCAATTTCCAAACATTCCATGATCGGTAATTTGCATCATTTGGTCTAAATAGTTTTTCATTTTTAAACAACTTTTGGTATTTGAATTAAAAACTTATTTATGTGAGAATTGTTTTTTCCCTTGGTTCTTGGACGAACTTCTGAATTTATCAAACTTTTACGAGTTATTTTATAACTTCGGTTCCTTACAATATTCGAGATGATCCATTCCTTCGAGCTATTTTTCGAACATTCCAAGCTCGGGAAATCGCATCATTTGGTCTATATAGTTTGTCATTTTGTAAACAACTTTTAGTTTTTGAATTAAAAACTTATTTACGTGAGAATTGTTTCCCTCTTGGTTCTTGGATGAACTTCCGAACTAATCAAACTTTTACAAGTTCTTTTATAACTTTGGCTCCTTAAAGAATTCAGGATGATCCATTTCTTCGAGCAATTTTTCGACCTTTCCAATCCTGGGAAATCGCATCCTGAATCTAAATAGTTTGTCATTTTGTAAACAAGTTTTGGTCTTTGAATTGTAAACTCATTTATGTGAGAATTGTTTCTATTTTTGTTCTTGATAAACTTTCGAACTTGTTAAACTTTTACGAGTTCTTTTATAACTTCGGTTCCTTAAAGCATTCAAGACAATCAATTCCTTCGAGGAATTTCACGAGCATTACATGCTCGGAAAATATATCATTTGGTCTAAATAGTTTGTCATTTTGTAAACAAGTTTTGAACTTTAAATTAAAAACTCATATTCATGAGAATTGTTTCTCTCTTGGTTCTTGGACGAACTTCCGAATTACAAGATTTTTTATATCGTCAATTCCTTCAAGTATTCAAGACGATCCATTCCTTCGAGCAATTTTTTGAACATTCCACGCTCGAAAAATCGCATCATTTGGTCTAAATAATTTGTCACTTCTTAAACAACTTTTGGTCTTTTAATTAAAAACTTATTTATGTGAGAATTGTTTCTCGATTGGTTCTTGGACGAACTTCCATACTTGTCAAACTTTTATGAATAGTTGTACAACTTCGGTTCCGTAAAGTATTTAACACAATCCATTCCTTCGAGAAATTTTTCGAGCATTCCATGCTCAAGAAATCGAATCATTTGGTCTATATAGTTTGTCATTTTGTAAACAACTTTTTTGTCTTTTGAATAAAAACTTATTTACGTGAGAATTGTTTCCCTCTTGGTCATTGGATGAACTTCCGAACTTGTCAAACTTTTATGAGTTCTTTTGATAACTTCGGTTCCTTAAAGTGTTCAAGACTATGCATTCCTTCAAGTAATTTCGACCATTCCAATCTTGGGAAATCTCATCATTTGGACTAAATAGTTTGTCATTTTCGAAACAAGTTTTGGTCTTTGAATTAAAAACTTATTTACGTGAGAATTGTTTCTATTTTTGTTCTTGGACAAACTTTTGAATTGGTCAAAATTTTACGAGTTCTTTTATAACTTTGGTTCCTTAATGTATTTAATTCCTTCAAGCAATTTTTTGAACATTCAATGCTCGAGAAATTGCATCATTTGGTCTAAATCGTTTGTCATTGTGTAAACAAGTTTTGGTCTTTGACATAAAAGCTTATTTACATGAGAATTGTTTCTCTCTTGGTTCTTGGACGAACTTTTGAACTTGTCAAACTTTTATGAGTTCTTTTATAAATTCTATTCCATAAAGTATTCAAGACGATCCATTCCTTCGAGCAATTTTTCGAACATTCCATGCTCGGTAATTCGCATCATTTGATCTAAATAGTTTTTCACTTTTTAAACAACTTTTGCTTTTTGAATTAAAAACTTATTTACGTGAGAATTGTTTCTCTCTTGGTTCTTGGATTAACTTCCTAACTTATCAACCTTTACGAGTTCTTTTTATAACATCGATTCCTTAAAATATTCAAGACGATCCATTCCTTCGAGCAATTTCCAAACATTCCATGATCGGTAATTTACATCATTTGGTCTAAATAGTTTTTCATTTTTAAACAACTTTTGGTATTTGAATTAAAAACTTATTTATGTGAGAATTGTTTTTTCCCTTGGTTCTTGGACGAACTTCTGAATTTATCAAACTTTTACGAGTTATTTTATAACTTCGGTTCCTTACAATATTCGAGATGATCCATTCCTTCGAGCTATTTTTCAAACATTCCAAGCTCGGGAAATCGCATCATTTGGTCTATATAGTTTGTCATTTTGTAAACAACTTTTAGTTTTTGAATTAAAAACTTATTTACGTGAGAATTGTTTCCCTCTTGGTTCTTGGATGAACTTCCGAACTAATCAAACTTTTACAAGTTCTTTTATAACTTTGGCTCCTTAAAGAATTCAGGATGATCCATTTCTTCGAGCAATTTTTCGACCTTTCCAATCCTGGGAAATCGCATCCTGAATCTAAATAGTTTCTCATTTTGTAAACAAGTTTTGGTCTTTGAATTGTAAACTCATTTATGTGAGAATTGTTTCTATTTTTGTTCTTGAATAAACTTTCGAACTTGTTAAACTTTTACGAGTTCTTTTATAACTTCGGTTCCTTAAAGCATTCAAGACAATCAACTCCTTCGAGGAATTTTTTGAGCATTACATGCTCGGAAAATATATCATTTGGTCTAAATAGTTTGTCATTTTGTAAACAAGTTTTGAACTTTAAATTAAAAACTCATTTACATGAGAATTGTTTCTCTCTTGGTTCTTGGACGAACTTCCGAATTACAAGATTTTTTATATCGTCAATTCCTTCAAGTATTCAAGACGATCCATTCCTTCGAGCAATTTTCCAAACATTCCACGCTCGAAAAATCGCATCATTTGGTCTAAATAATTTGTCACTTCTTAAACAACTTTTGGTCTTTTAATTAAAAACTTATTTATGTGAGAATTGTTTCTCGATTGGTTCTTGGACGAACTTCCATACTTGTCAAACTTTTATGAATAGTTGTACAACTTCGGTTCCGTAAAGTATTTAACACAATCCATTCCTTCGAGAAATTTTTCGAGCATTCCATGCTTAAGAAATCGAATCATTTGGTCTATATAGTTTGTCATTTTGTAAACAAATTTTTTGTCTTTTAATTAAAAACTTATTTACGTGAGATTCTTTCCCTCTTGGTCATTGGATGAACTTCTGAACTTGTCAAACTTTTATGAGTTCTTTTGATAACTTCGGTTCCTTAAAGTGTTCAAGACTATGCATTCCTTCAAGTAATTTCGACCATTCCAATCCTGGGAAATCTCATCATTTGGTCTAAATAGTTTGTCATTTTCGAAACAAGTTTTGGTCTTCGAATTAAAAACTTATTTACGTGAGAATTGTTTCTATTTTTGTTCTTGGACAAACTTTTGAATTGGTCAAAATTTTACGAGTTCTTTTATAACTTTGGTTCCTTAATGTATTTAATTCCTTCAAGAAATTTTTTGAACATTCAATGCTCGAGAAATTGCATCATTTGGTCTAAATCGTTTGTCATTGTGTAAACAAGTTTTGGTCTTTGACATAAAAGCTTATTTACATGAGAATTGTTTTTCTCTTGGTTCTTGGACGAACTTTTGAACTTGTCAAACTTTTATGAGTTCTTTTATAAATTCGATTCCATAAAGTATTCAAGACGATCCATTCCTTCGAGCAATATTTCGAACATTCCATGCTCGGTAATTCGCATCATTTGATCTAAATAGTTTTTCATTTTTTAAACAACTTTTGCTTTTTGAATTAAAAACTTATTTACGTGAGAATTGTTTCTCTCTTGGTCCTTGGATTAACTTCCTAACTTATCAACCTTTACGAGTTCTTTTTATAACATTGATTCCTTAAAATATTCAAGACGATCCATTCCTTCGAGCAATTTTCCAAACATTCCATGTTCGGGAATTTGCATCATTTGGTCTAAATAGTTTTTCATTTTTTAAACAACTTTTGGTATTTCAATTAAAAACTTATTTATGTGAGAATTGTTTCTCTCTTGGTTCTTGGACGAACTTATGAATTTGTCATACTTTTACGAGTTATTTTATAACTTCGGTTCCTTACAATATTCGAGATGATCCATTCCTTCGAGCTATTTTTCGAACATTCCAAGCTCGGGAAATCGCATCATTTGGTCTATATAGTTTGTCATTTTGTAAACAACTTTTAGTTTTTGAATTAAAAACTTATTTACGTGAGAATTGTTTCCCTCTTGGTTCTTGGATGAACTTCCGAACTAATCAAACTTTTACAAGTTCTTTTATAACTTTGGCTCCTTAAAGTATTCAAGATGATCCATTTCTTCGAGCAATTTTTCGACCTTTCCAATCCTGGGAAATCGCATCATTAATCTAAATAGTTTGTCATTTTTTAAACAAGTTTTGGTCTTTGAATTGTAAACTCATTTATGTGAGAATTGTTTCTATTTTTGTTCTAGGATAAACTTTCGAACTTGTTAAACTTTTACGATTCTTTTATAACTTCGGTTCCTTAAAGCATTCAAGACAATCAATTCCTTCGAGGAATTTTTCGAGCATTACATGCTCGGAAAATATATCATTTGGTCTAAATAGTTTGTCATTTTGTAAACAAGTTTTGAACTTTAAATTAAAAACTCATTTACATGAGAATTGTTTCTCTCTTGGTTCTTGGACGAACTTCCGAACTTGTTAAACTTTTACAAGATTTTTTATATCGTCAGTTCCTTCAAGTATTCAAGACGATCCATTCCTTCGAGCAATTTTTCAAACATTCCACGCTCGAAAAATCGCATCATTTGGTCTAAATAATTTGGCACTTCTTAAACAACTTTTGGTCTTTTAATTAAAAACTTATTTATGTGAGAATTGTTTCTCGATTGGTTCTTGGACGAACTTCCAAACTTGTTAAACTTTTATGAATAGTTGTACAACTTCGGTTCCGTAAAGTATTTAACACAATCCATTCCTTCGAGAAATTTTTCGAGCATTCCATGCTCAAGAAATCGAATCATTTGTTCTATATAGTTTGTCTTTTTGTAAACAATTTTTTTGGCTTTTAATTAAAAACTTATTTACGTGAGAATTGTTTCCCTCTTGGTCATTGGATGAACTTTCGAACATGTCAAACTTTTATGAGTTCTTTTGATAACTTCGGTTCCTTAAAGTGTTCAAGACTATGTATTCCTTCAAGTAATTTCGACCATTCCAATCCTGGGAAATCTCATCATTTGGTCTAAATAGTTTGTCATTTTCGAAACAAGTTTTGGTCTTCGAATTAAAAACTTATTTACGTGAGAATTGCTTCTATTTTTTTTCTTGGACAAACTTTTGAACTTGTCAAAATTTTACGAGCTCTTTTATATCTTTGGTTCCTTAATGTATTGATGCGAGCTCATCCTCGAGGGATGATTACGAGTCCCGTGAGTTCCCGATCGAAATTAAGAAGTACCATTCGTAATGGATTTTGTGATGGTTGGCGAATGAATATGGCGAGTTGTATAAGGATGGATGGATGGATATGCAAAGGATATAGTTGGATAGGCTTGAATTCGGTTTTGAGGACTCAAGAATGAACCAATATTATAGAAGAATATTGACCCGATTCCTATATTAGTGCTTAGAATGAAAATAAGAAGAATCGTGACCCTATATCTATAAAGAGATAGGAACCAATCGGTATAAGGTTGAACGCCACACTTCAAAGAAGTGATAAGTTCGAAAGAATCAGATTGATGCCTTAAGGGTTACTTGATAAGTCAATTTGAGTCAAATAAGAACAAGGAGTTTACAAACTCACAATAAGATTAATATTTATCAAATTTTTTTTTTACAAAATGTTCCAAGCCTCATATTTAAAGGCTTACAAATGACCAGCTGAAAATGCAAGAAATAATTAATCAAAATTACATCATAAATTCGTCCAATATTCCCCATGCACTTTAAGTTAATATGTTGGCTGCTTTAATGGAGTAGTTGGCTGAATTTGGTGCTTGGTTGGCTAGGAAGAAGTGTGTTTAAATTCTGCTGAAATTCCTCAAGCACTTGGATTAAATGTGGGTGGTGCATTAATGACTTTTGAGTAACCGGAATAGCCTCTTTCCATGTTCTCATGATCAGCCTTTGAGCATTTAAGTACCTTGAGACCTTTGATGAACCCAATCAGCCATGTATGAAGAGAACATTGAATTCCTTTGTTGATCATGAAATGCCTTTTTGGAGAGGTGTTTTCAGCACTTTAAATATTGGTAGGTGCATTAAAAGCTTGTGTTGGCCAGCCATTGACATCCCTACATCATATTAAACATGCTGGTTAGGACATATTAAATGGGCAGGAATATTTGACTAAAACTAACAACTAACTTAGGACATATTTAAAGACTTATCAAATAACACAATACATAATTAAAACATGGATTAAAATAACTAAATGGTTAATACTTTATTTTCTAGCAATTTAATTAGATTAAAATTAAAATTGAATGTGCAGCACATTGCATGGAATGCATGAAGTGTCTTCCCAAATTCGTTTAATTAAACCCATGGCAGCCTGATTAAATTTCTTGGCTTGTGCTCGCGTGATTGGTCCTCTAGGTAGCTCGATTGAATGATGCGAAGCTCACCCATCCTCCATGCTCGCAACGCGAGTGTTCGCAACATCAATGTTCGCGTCGTGTGTGTTCGCAACATGAGTGCTCACATCTTCCAAGCTTGCAAGGTCTGTGCTCGCATTGTTAGTATTCGCACTACTCATGCTCACATCATCCCCTCCCTCTTCAAAACGAATTGTCCTCAAATTATCGCCTACATCAGAAGGGGATAGATCAACAACATTAAAGCTTGCACTAACAGAGTACTCACCTGGAAGGTCCAATTTGTATGAGTTTTCATTAATTCTTTCCAGCACTTGAAAAGGGCCATCACCTCGTGGTAACAACTTGGATCTTCTTTGAGCTGGAAATCTTTCTTTTCGCATGTGAAGCCATACCCAATCTTCGGGTTCAAAGATTACTCATTTACGTCCTTTGTTGGCTTTACTTGCATACTACTTGGTCCTCTCCTCAATGTTTTCCCTAACTTTTTGGTGTAGATTTTTCACAAAATCAGCCTTCTTTTTGCCATCTATATGCACAAGTTGATTAGAAGGTAAGGGAATTAAATCTAAAGAAGTTAAAGGATTAAAACCATAAATAACTTTAAATGGTGAATGCTTGGTGGTCGAATGAACAGAACGATTGTAAGCAAACTCGATGTGCGGTAAGCATTCTTCCCATGTTTTCAAGTTCTTCTGAATGATCACTCTTAACAAGGTAGAGAGCACTCGATTCACAACTTTAGTTTGGCCATCAGTTTGTGGGTGGCATGTCGTAGAGAATAGCAACTTAGTCCCAAGTTTGCTCCATAAGGTCCTCCAAAAATGGCTAAGAAATTTAGCATCGCGATCTGACACAATTGTTCTTGGTACTCCATACAATCTAACAACTTCTTTGAAAAATAAGTTAGCTACATTCACAGCATCATCAGTTTTGTGACATGGTATAAAATGACCAATTTTAGAAAATCTATCAACTACCACAAAAAAAGTCTTTTCCATTTTTAGTTCTAGGAAGGCCTAACACAAAGTCCATAGAAATGTCTACCAAGGTGCTTCGGGAATGGGCAGTGGCGTGTACAGACCATGGGGTTTAATGCGTAATTTTTCCTTCTTGCAAGTAATGCGTTAATTGCAAACCCTCTCGACATCTCGTCTCATCTTAGGCCAAAATAAATGTTCATGTAGCATAGCTAATGTTTTGGCCACTCCAAATTGTCCCATGAGACCTCCACCATGCGCTTCTTTTACAAGCACGTCTCGAATGGAACCTTGAGGAATACATAACTTACCTTCCTTGAAAAGGTAGCCATCATGCTTAAAGTATCTTTCAAAAGGTCCCTTTTCACACGCTTTATAAACTTCACAAAAATCAGAATCATTTTGATATAGCTCTTTAAGATATGCAAAACCAAGTAACTTAGAATCTAAGCTATTGAGTAATGCGTACCTTCGTGACAGTGCATCCGCAATAACATTCTCTTTACCCTTCTTGTACTTGATCACATAAGGAAATGATTCTAGGAATTCAACCCATTTGGCATGTCTCTTGTTCAACTTGTTTTGCCCCTTGAGATGTTTCAATGCCTAATGGTCAGTGTGAATGACGAATTTCATTGGTCACAAATAGTGTTGCCATGTCTTCAATGCTTGAATTAGAGCATATATCTCCTTATCGTAAGTTGGATAATTGAGAACCGCACCATTTAATTTCTCACTAAAGTAGGCTATGGGTCGCCCATCTTATGTTAGCACGGCTCCAATCCCTATTCTTGATGCATCACATTCAATCTTGAAAGTTTTTGTAAAATCAGGTAAGGATAACAATGATGTATTAGTCAAACAATCTTTAATCAGATTAAAGGATTTCTCTTGCTCCTCACCCCAATGAAAGTTGGAGTTTTTCTTGATAATTCCAGTTAAGGAGCAGCTAATGTGCTAAAATTAGGAACAAACCTTCAATAGAAACTAGCAAAACCATGAAAACTTCTTACTTGGCTTATGCTAGTAGGACGTGGCCACTCTCGGATTGCTATTACCTTTGCTTGATCGACTTCGAGACCTTCAGAGCTAACCACAAATCCTAAAAACAAGCTTATTAGTACAAAAGGAACACTTCTTAAGATTTGCAAATAAAGTCTCCTTCCTTAGTACCTCCAAAACAGATTTCAAATGATGTATATGTTCTTCCAAAGACTTACTATAAATCAAGATAGCATCAAAATATACTACACATAATTTACCAATGAAGGATCGAAGAACATGATTCATTAACCGCATAAACGTGCTGGGTGCATTAGTTAGGCCAAAGGGCATAACCAACCACTCATACAAACCGTGTTTCGTTTTGAAAGCAATCTTCCATTCATCTCCTTCTCTCATTCGAATTTGATGATAACCACTCTTGAGATCAACTTTGGAGAAAATGCGAGCTCCACTTAGCTCGTTCAGCATATCATCTAGCCACGGGATCGGGTGTCGATACTTGATGGTAATTTTATTGACCGCGCGACATTCAATGCACATGCGCCAAGAGCCATCCTTCTTAGGTACCAATAGCACAGGCACAGCACATGGACTTAAGCTCTCTCGAACATACCCTTTTTTCATTAACTCGGTAACTTATCTTATAGCTCTTTAGTTTCTTCGAGGTTAGTTCGATAAGCTGGTCGATTCAGAATAGTGGCTCTGGGAATAAAATCTATTTGATATTCAATGCCTCTAATGGACGATAATCCACTTGGGATATCTTCTAGAAACACGTCTTCGAATTCCTGCAGCAAAGACACAATAGAAGAAGGAAGAGAGTTATCTAAATCGTTAGTACTAAACAAACTTCCCTTGTACATAAGCAAAAGCAAAGGTTACTTTAAAAGCATGGACTTTCTGATTTCTCTCTCTTTTGCAATAACACACAATTTTTCCATCTCATTTTCTTCTTTTCTCTTATTCTTCTCTCGTGCTTTTACCTCATGCTCTCTGTTTTCTTTTGTTTTTGTTTTACTCTTTCCTCTATTCTTTTGCATTTTATGATTTTTCTCACATTCATCTTTTTCTTTTTCTTTCAATTTTTTAAACGAATTTTGTAACTTGAGTTGATCTTCATACACTTGTTTGGGAGTAAGTGGTGCCAAAGTAACGTTCTTTCCTTGGTGTTGAAAGTATATTGGTTGGTGTAACCATCATGCACTACTCGGCGATCAAACTGTCATGGTCTCCCCAACAGCAAGTGACTAGAATGCATTGGCACTACATAGCAAAAAACTTCATCAAAATACTTGCCAATTGAAATAGTGACAACAGCTTTCTTAGTAACTTTGAGTTCTCCACCATCATTGAACCATTGAAGTTTGTAAGGGCGTGGATACTTGGTGGTCGGTAGGCCAAGTTTTTCTACCATCAAGCAGCTAGCAACGTTAGTGCAACTACCACCATCAATAATAACACTACATACCTTTCCTTGGACATGGCAGCGAGTATGAAAACTGTTTTCGCGTTGTTGCTCACTCTTCACAGTTTGGATGCTCAAGGTTCGTTTAATGACAAAGATTTCCTCCTCTACATCATACTTCAAGTCATTTTCCTCATCAGTAGGTGATTCGGGCTCATCTTCTTTTTCAAGTTCAGATACAATCTCGCCATTATCCTTTATAAACATGGAATTTCGGTTTGGACATTGGTTCGCTATATGACCCCTCCCAAGGCATTTGAAACATTTGATGTCTCCGGATCGATTTGGTACAGCCTCATTCTTTCCCTTGCTTATATCTACACTCGGCTTGTTGGGATTGGACGTCCCAATACTGTCTTTGGATCGAAAAGTGGTATCATTTTTTTAGGCCCTTTGCCTCCACTTTGAAGTAGAAACAGAATTAAAAAGGGGTCGGGTGGTACCTTTTCTCTTCAATTGCTTCTCCACTTTAAGTATCATGTGAACCATGTCAACAATTTTAACATAGTGTTGTAGCTCAACTACATTGGCGATGTCTCGATTGAGACCGGCTAAGAATCTTGCCATGGTAGCCTCTCGATCTTCCTCGACATTAGCACGTATCATGGCTATCTCCATCTCATTGTAGTAATCTTCCACACTCCAGTTTCCTTGATTGAGATTTTGTAGCCTTTGATGCAACTCTCGATGATAGTGAGCGGGTACAAATCTCTTTCTCATTAGAGCTTTCATTTCAGCCCATGTAGACATGGGTCGTTCGCCATTTCGTCTCCTACTCAAAGTTAGCTGATCCCACCAAATAATAGCATAATTAGAGAATTCGATGGCAACAAGTTTTACCTTTTTATTGAGTAATTATGGCATTCAAAGACGAGTTCTATTTTCTTTTCCCACTCCAAATAAGCTTCGGGGTCGATTTTCCCTTGGAATGGAGGAATTGTCATCTTGATATTGCTAAGATTATAATCTATTCTCGAATCTCAATTTCATTGACCACGACGTCTCAAACTTCTGTTAAAGGATTAATCACTCTCCATTTCACTTGGTTCATAGTAATCCTCTTGATTTGGTCTTGGAATACCTCTCTCTCCTTTGATCTTGGGGTGAACGTCCCCTTTGAGATCTTGCCTTTAATTGGTCTAATCGATCTTGCATCAATTCTAATTCAGCATGAAGCACTCGTTGCATTTCTTGAATTATGGCTTGTATTTGTAAATTTGGTGCTCCACCACCTTCGTTTCTATTGGGACTTCTAGACATGTTCTCTTCAAGACAGAAAAGATTAGTAGTAAAAGATTTTGATTGAAAGTTAATGAGTACCTTAACAAGTACAAATCCTCACAAGCCACTTGCAATGAAATCGCTCCACTCGTGTTTGCACTCGATGTTGGCTTTTAAACTTCTCTAATGCTCTTTCGCACTCTTGCCTTTTACCACTCTTTGCTTGCTCGAAGTTCTTATGTGACTTCCTTAAACTTAAACAACAAACCTCATAGTATCGACTTCAAATATGATGTAAGGTAGGAATGATGATTAGGTGATAGGGAAGGCTTCAAATGAAGATAGAAGTGTGGCTGAAATTGTTATGGAAATGAAAATTTGTACTTGGGAATTGCACACACTTTCAACTAGCTCTTCTTCTTCTTCTTATTTTGATACAAATTTCGAATCTCCCTTGTGTATTTTGAACTAGGGATGCAAATCTGCTATATATTTTTTTTCTTTTTTCTTTTTTTTCGAATTTCTTTCTTTATTTTTTTCTGATTTTTTTGAATTCTAATCCCTAAGGAGATAAGAACATCGAATACTTACTTAATTTAGCTACCTCTAATACCAAATGATGCAAGCTCGTCCTCGAGGGATGATTATAAGTAGCGTGAGTTCCCGATCAAAATTAAGAAGTATCGTTCGTAATGGATTTCGTGACTGTTGAAAATGATAATAGTGGGTTATAGAAGGATGGTTGGATGAACATATAATGGATAACAAAGGATAGGCTTGAACTCGGTTTAAGTACTCAAGAATGAACCAATATTATAGAAGAATATTGACCCAATTCCAATATTAGTTCTTAGAACGAATTGCAAGTAAGAACCGTGACCCTCTATCTAGCAAGATAGGAACCAATCGGTATAAGGGTGAACGCCACACTTCAAAAAGTGATAAGTTTGAAAGAATCAGATTGACGCCACAAGGGTTACTTGATAAGTCAATTTGAGTCAGATAAGAACAAAGAGTTTGCAAACTCACAATAAGTTTAAAATTCATCCAAAATTGTTACTGTAATGACCTAAATTCATGGGCACCGAAAAAGTGAGTTATAGGGCCTCCGTCTTAGTAAACCGAGTTCGTAAATAATTATTAGGAGTAATTATGAGTTTAGTAGTGTGTTTAATTAGGCTTTGATTAGGTGAATTTAGTTTAATTTAGAGTAATTAGTAAAAAGGACTAAATTGAATAAGGGGTGAAAGCCTAATTATAGATTAAAAGAAAGAAAGAGGGACTAAAATGGCAATTATGCCTATTGCATAATTTGAGGCGGCAAATCATGTGAAAAATCTAAAGATTTTTCATGATTTAAATTATTATTAATTAATATTAGAATATAATAATATAAATTATTATTTAATTGGTATTATTTTATTAGATTAATGAAATATATATATATAAATTAAAGCTAAATGTATGGTAATAAAATATACATGTGTAAAAATTATATTTGTACATTTGTAAAATAAATATTAATTTACTTATTATTTAAGTAAATAGATATTGATAATTTATTAATATTATTACTAACTAATATATATAAAAAATATAAAAGAATAAAGAAAAGAAAAAGAAACAAAAGAAGGAATAGAAGAACAGAACGGAAGCTCAAACGAAAATAGAAGGGAGAAAAAGGAAGGAAAAAAAGGGGAACCTAGGATTTTGAAGCTTTAATCTTTAATTGGTAAGTCAATTAAGCCATTTTCTCTTAAATTAGATGTTTTAGAAGCTTTAGAACAAAATTTTGATGAAATTAAGTTGAGGTCTTGGAGGTTTTAAGGTTTTTGAACATAGTTCATGTTGAACAAAATAGTGAATTAGGGATTTAATTGAATAAATTTCAAGTTAGCATTGATAAAGGGATTAAATTGTAAAAGAAGCTATAAGTTTTGTGATAGAGGGATTAAATTGAAAGAAATTTTAGATTAGGGTTTTATTATGAACATTAGATATAGTTAAGTAGAATATGGGAGGAAATTGAATAAAAATAAAGTTTGAATTAAGTTAGAAAAATAAATGAGTTAATTACGATTAAATTGGAATTAGAGTATAAATTGGATAGAAATTCAATTATTATTATAAATTAGTGCTGTAATTAATAGCGTAAATTATTATTATTTTCGTAGCTAGGAAAGAACCCGAAGCATCGGCAAAAAAGGAAAGGAGAAAGTTATCGAGGAGTAATCGCGAAATCCGGGTTTGTATTATTATAATTTAAATTATTCATTATTTAATGTTTATTTTGATATTTATATTTAATAAGTGAAATTGAAATTGAAAGTGATATGAATTGTAAATTGAAAGTCCCTATTAACTAGTCGGGCTGAGTTGGATATAGTTGGCATGCCATAGGATTGGAAGAGTTCAAGGATACTTCGACCTTGAGTCGATGAGACACTGGGTGTCATTATTTTACTTCGGATAGATTCAATGAGGTACTGGGTACCACTTTACTTAAGCTAGGCCGATGAGACACTGGTGTCACTTTATTGCTTCGAACTATCCGATGAGGCACTAGGTGTCATTCTGGTGTGTTTGGTTGGATTCGTGTATCCGCCAAGGTCCGAGTCTTGTTAATAAGGGTAAACAATGTGAAAAAGAAAAACTGAATAGAAATGAAAAATTGAGGCATATAAAGTGATATGTGATGAAATTGAGAAATGAGAATGAAATGGTTAAATGATTTGATATTTATATGGAAAAAAAGTGGTGTATAAATTAAGATAATATGTGTTAATGTATTATATGATTGATTATGTGAAATTTATTTGGTTATTTATAATTTGAATTATAGTAATACTACTGAGTATGAAATACTCAGCGTAAGGTTGTTTTCGTTCGCAAGTTAGTAGAAATTAAGGTCCTGGTTCAGCATCCAGATAGATCCCGACCTCAGTATAAACTCAGTGATGTAATTCTCCCCTTTTGGTAAAAGTGGCATGTACTAAGTGTTGTATAGGTTACATGTATATACTTCTAATATTGGTTGTAATATATATATATATATATATATATATATATACTATATTTTGATATTATAAAATTTGGCATTAAGTTTGAATGAAAAGTGAATAAAGTTATTAGTAAATTTTGAGTAATATTAAGAATGTTTAATTATTAAATTAATATGTTAATGAATTGATTATGATTTAGGTGAATTTGACTATAAATTGTTTTGGTTGCGGGTTCAAATTGCAGGGAAGGTTAGATGTTTTTAAAGGGGGTTATATCAAGTTCGAAATAAAAAATTTATGAAAAATCTGCGGAGCACCAGAACAAGTCCCAATTCCCTTCTAATACGTATTTTGAACCTCGAGGGTCCAATTAAGGAATTTTATGATTATTTTATAGTATGTTCATTAATTATTTATTTATTATTTGTAAACTGTTCGATATGTCTGGTAATACCCTGTAACCTTGTTCCGATGACTATTTAGGGTTAGGGGGTGTTACAATTATTGATATCAGAGCTATCAGGTTTAGTCGATTCTCAGACTAAATCGATCTCGAAAATTAAGTCTAGAAGTGCATGCCACTGTTGGGTCGAAACTAAGTCGGGATCTTTGGATCCTGACCTATTTGTTTGTTTATGTTTTATAGATTAAAGATGTCATATGAAAGAATATATTATACTGACCAAGAAATGTACACTGGAGACGACTGTTTAGGGTTAGGGGGTGTTACAGTTACAAAATGTTCCAAGCCTCATATTTATAAGCTTACAAATTACCAGCTGAAAAGACATGAGATAACTAATCAAAGTTACACCATAAATTCGTCCAAGATTCCTCATGCACTTTAAGTTAATGTGGTGGCTGCTTTAATGGAGTAGTTGGCCGAATTTGGTGCTTGGTTGGCTAAGAAGAAGTGTGTTTAAATTCTGCTGAAATTCCCCAAGCACTTGGATTAAATGTGTGCGGTGCATTAATGTCTTTTGAGTAACCCGAACAGCCTCTTTCCATGTTCCCATGATTAGCTTTTGAGCATTTAAGTTGAGACCTTTGATGAACCCAATTAGCCATGTATAAAGAGAACATTGAATTCCTTTGCTGATCACGAAATGCCCTTTTGGAGAGGTGTTTTTAGCACTTTAAATATTGGTAGGTGCATTAAAAGCTTGTGTTAGCCAACCATTGACATCTCTACATCATATAAAACATGTTGGTTAGGACATATTTAAAAACTTATCAAAATAACACAAAACATAATTAAAACATGGATTAAAATAACTAAATGTTTAATACTTTATTTTCTAGCAATTTAATTAGACTAAAATTAAATTGAATGTGCAGCACATTGCATGGAATGCATGACGAGTTATATGAAATGCATGGAATGCATGAAGTGTCTTCCCAAATTTGTTTAATTAAACCCGTGACAACCTGATTGAATTTCTTGGCTTGTGCTCGCGTGATTGGTCCTCTAGGTAGCTCTATTGAATCGTAAGAGGATCGCCATCCTCCATGCTCACAATGCGAGTGTTCGCAACATCAGTGTTCGTGTTGTGTGTGTCCGCAACATGAGTGCTCGCATCTGCCAAGCTCGCAAAGTCCATGCTCGTATTATTAGAGCTCGCACTACTCGTGCTCACATCAATTTACGTGGGAATTGTTTATCTTTTTGTTCTTGGACAAACTTCCGAACTTGTCAAACTTTTATGAATTCTTTTATAACTTCAGTTCCTTAATGTATTTAAAATGACCCATTCATTCGAGCAATTTCTCGAACATTCCATGCTCGGGAAATCGCATCATTTGGTCTAAATAGTTTGTCATTTTGTAACCAACTTTTGATCTTTTAATTAAAAACATATTTATGTGAGAATTGTTTATCTCTTGGTTCTTGGGTGAACTTTCGAACTTCTCAAACTTTTACAAGTTTTTTTATAACTTCGGTTCCTTAAAGTATTAAACACAATCCATTCCTTTGAGAAATTTTTTGAAAATTCCATGATCGGGAAATCGAATCATTTGGTCTACATAGTTTGTCATTTTGTAAAGAACTATTGGTCTTTGAACTAAAAACTTATTTACGTGAGAATTGTTTCCTTTTTGGTTCTTGGACGAACTTCCGAACTTGTCAAACTTTTACGACTTCTTTTATAACTTCGGTTCCTTAAAGTATTCAAGACGATCCATTCCTTTGAGAAATATTCCAAACATTCCATGCTCGATAAATCGCACCATTTGGTTTAAATAGTTTGTCATTTTTTAAACAACTTTTGGTCTTCGAATTAAAAACTTATTTACGTGAAAATTGTTTCTCTCTTGGTTCTTAGACGAACTTCTGAATTTTTCAAACTTTTATGAGTTCTTTAACAACTTGGGTTCCTTAAAGTATTCAAGACAACCCATTCCTTCGAGCAATTTTTCGAACATTCCATGCTCGGGAAATCACATCATTTGGTCTAAATAGTTTGTCATTTTGTAAGCAACTTTTGGTTTTTGAATTAGAAACTTATTTACATGAGAATTGTTTCTCTTTTTTTTCTTGGACGAACTTCTGAACTTGCCAAACTTTTACACGTTCTTTTATAACTTTGGTTCCTTAAAGTATTCAAGATGATCCATTCCTTCGAAAAATTTTCTAAACATACAATGCTCAGAAAATAGCATATTTGGTCTAAATAGTTTGTCATTTTCTAAACAATTTTTGATCTTTGAATTAAAAACTTGTTTACGTGAGAATTGTTTTTCTCTTGGATCTTGGATGAACTTCTGAACTTGTCGGACTTTTACGATTTCTTTTATAACTTCTATTTCTTAGAGTATCTTACGAGAAATTTTTCGAACATTCCATGCTTGGGAAATTGCATCATTTGGTCTAAATAATTTGTCATTTTGTAAACAAGTTGTGGTCTTTGAATTAAAAACTTATTTACGTGAGATTTTTTTCTCTTTTAGTTCTAGGACTAACTTCCGAACTAGTCAAACTTTTATGAGTTCTTTAATAACTTCGGTTCCTTAAAGTATTCAAGACGATCCATTCCTTCGAGAAATTTTCCGAACATTCCATGCTGAGGAAATTGCATCATTTGGTTTAAATAGTTTGTAATATTGTATTCAACTTTTGGTCTTCAAATTAAAAACTTATTTACGTGAGAATTGTTTCTCTCTTGATTCTTGGACGAACTTCTGAACTGGTCAAACTTTTACAAGTTCTTTTATCATTTCGGTTCCTTATAGTATTCAAGATGATCCATTCCTTCGAGCAATTCTTCGATCATTCGATGCTCGGGAAATTACATCATTTGGTCTAAATAGTTTGTCATTTTGTAAACAACTTTTGGTCTTTGAATTGAAAACTTATTGATGTGAGAATTGTTTCTCTTTTTATTTTTTATCAAAGTTTTGAACTTGTCAAACTTTTACGAGTTCTTTTATAACTTCAGTTCCTTAAAGTATTCAAGTTGATCCATTCCTTCGAGCAATTTTCCAAACATTCCATGCTCAGGAAATCACATCATTTGGTCTAAATAGTTTGTCATTTTGTAAACAATTTTTGGTCTTTGAATTAAAAACTTATTTACGTGAGAATTATCTTTCTCTTGGATCTTGGACGAACTTCCGAACTTGTCACACTTTTATGATTTCTTTTATAACTTCGGTTTCTTAGAGTATGCAAGACTATCCATTCCTTACGAGAAATTTTCCGAACATTCCATGCTCGGGAAATCGAATCATTTGGTCTAATTAGTTTGTCACTTTGTAAACAAGTTTTGGTCTTTAAATTAAAAAATTATTTACGTGAGAATTTTTTCACTTTTGGTTCTAGCACGAACTTCCAAACTTGTCAAACTTTTTCGAGTTCTTTTATAACTTCGGTTCATTAAAGTGTTCAAGACGATCCATTCATTTGAGCAATTTTCGACAATTCCAATCTCGAGAAATTGCATCATTTGGTCTAAATAGTTTGTCATTTTGGAAACAAGTTTTTGTCTTTGAATTAAAAATTTGTTTACATGAGAATTGTTTTCTCTTTTTGTTCTTGGACAAACTTCTGAACTTGTCAAACTTCTACGAGTTCTTTTATAACTTCAATTCCTCAATGTATTTAAGACGATCCATTCCTTCGAGCAATTTTTTGACCATTCCAATCCCGAGAAATCGCATCATTTGGTCTAAATAGTTTGTCATTTTGTAAACAAGTTTTGGTCTTTGAATTATAAACTTATTTACATGAGAATTGTTTCTCTTTTTGTTCTTGGATGAACTTTCGAACTTGTCAAACTTTTACGAGTTCTTTTATAACTTCGGTTCCTTAAAGTATTCAAGACAATCGATTCCTTTAAGGAATTTTTCGAACATAACATGCTCAGTAAATCATATCATTTGGTCTAAATAGTTTGTCATTTTGTAAACAAATTTTGAACTTTAAATTAAAAACTTATTTATGTCAGAATTGTTTTTCTCTTGGTTCGTGGATGAACTTCCAAACTTGTCAAACTTTTACGAGCTCTTTTATATCTTTGGTTCCTTAAGTATTCAAGATGATCCATTCCTTCGAGTAATTTTTCAAACATTCCATGCTCGAGAAATCGCATCATTTGGTCCAAATAGCTTGTCGTTTTGTAAACAACTTTTGGTCTTTTAATTAAAAACATATTTATGTGAGAATTATTTCTCTCTTGGTTCTTGGAGGAACTTTCAAACTTGTCAAACTTTTACGAGTTGTTTTATAACTTCGGTTCTGTAGAGTATTCAACACAATCCATTCCTTCGAGAAATTTTTCGAGCATTCCATGCTCGGGAAATCGAATCATTTGGTCTATATAGTTTGTCATTTTGTAAACAACTTTTGGTCTTTGAATTAAAAACTTATTTACGTGAGAATTGTTTCCCTCTAGGTTCTTGGACGAACTTCCGAACTTGTTAAACTTTTACGAGTTCTTTTATAACTTCGGTTCCTTAAAGTGTTCAAGACGTTCCACTCATTTGAGCAATTTTTGACAATTCCAATCCCGGGAAATCGCATCATTTGGTCTAAATAGTTGTCATTTTGGAAACAAGTTTCGGTCTTTGAAATTAAAAACCTGTTTACATGAGAATTGTTTCTCTTTTGTTCTTGGACAAACTTCCGAACTTGTCAAACTTCTACGAGTTCTTTTATAACTTTGTTCCTTAATGTATTTAAAATGATCCATTCCTTCGAGCAATTTTTCGAACATTCCATGCTCGGGAAATCGCATCATTTGGTCTAAATAGTTTGTCATTTTGTAAACAAGTTTTGGTCTTTGAATTAAAAACTTATTTTCGTGAGAATTGTTTCTCTTTTGGTTCTTGGACGAATTTTCAAACTTGTCAAACTTTTATGAGTTCTTTTATAACTTTAGTTCCTTAAAGTATTCAAGACGATCCATTTCTTCGAACAATTTTTGGAATATTCCATTCTAAGGAAATCGTATCATTTGGTTTAAATAGTTTGTGATTTTGTAAACAACTTTTGGTCTTTGAATTAAAAACTTATTTACGTGAGAATTGTTTCTCTCTTGGTTCTTGGATGAACTTTGGAACTTGTCAAACTTTTACAAGTTCTTTTATAACTTTGATTCATTAAAGTATTTAAGACGATCCATTCCTTCGAGCAATTTTTTGAACATTCCATGCTCGGGAAATTGCATCATTTGGTCTAAATAGTTTGTCATTTTGTAAATAAACTTTTGGTTTTTGAATTAAAAACTTATTCACGTCAGAATTTGTTCTCTCTTGGTTCTTTGACAAACTTCTAAACTTGTTAAACTTTTTACGAGTTCTTTTATAACTTCGGTTCTGATGTGAGCTCGTCCTCAAAGGATGATTACGAGTCGCGTGAGTTCCAGATCAAAATTAAGAAGTATCATTCGTAAATGAATTTTGTGAAGTATGGAAATGACAATGGTAGGCTTTAGAGAGAGAATGGATGGATGGATGAGCAATATTATAGAAGAATATTGGCCCAATTCTTATATTAGTTCTTAGAATGAAAATAAGAAGAACCGTGACCCTCTATCTAGCAAGATACGAACCAATCAAGATAAGGGTGAACGCCACACTTCAAATAAGTGATAAGATCGAAAGAATCAGATTGACGCCACAAGGGTTACTTGATAAGTCAATTTGAGTGAAATAAGAACAAAGAGTTTGCAAACTCACAATAAGATTAAATTCATCAAAAGTTATAAAATGTTCGAAGCTTCATATTTATAGGCTTACGAATGACCTGTTGAAAAGTCATGCATTAACAATCAAAATTTAATAGATTTGTTGCTCATAAATTCATCCAATATTCCCCATGCAATTGAAGTAATTGTGGTGGCTGCTTTAGTGAATATATTGGTTGAATTTAGTGCTTGGTTGGCTAGGAAGAAGTGCTCTTAAATTCTGCTGAAGTTTCCCAAGCACTTAGAATAAATGTGGGTGGTGCTTAATAATTTTTGAGTAAGCCGAACAGCCACTTTTCATGTTCCCATTATCATCCTTTGAGCATTTAAGCACCTTGAGACCTTTGATGAAACCAAACAGCCATGCATGAAGAGAGCATTGATTTCCTTTACTTTCCACGAAATGCCTTTTAAGGGAGGTGTTTTCAGCACTTTAAATGTTGGTAGGTCCAATAACAGCTCGTGTTGCCCAGCCATTGATATCCCTAAGACATATTAAACATGCTGGTTAGGACATGATGCGAGCACGAGTAGTGCGAGCACTATAAATGCGAGCATGGACCTTGTGAGCTTGGAAGATGTGAGCACTAGTGTTGTGAACATTGGTGCTACGAACGCTCATGTTGTGAACAGTGGACCCGTGAACACTCATGTTGCAGACATACACAATGTGAGCACTGATGTTGCGAACACTTGTGTTGCGAGCATGGATGAAAGGCGAGCCTCGTACGATCCAATCGAGCTACCTAGAGGACCAATCACGCGAGCACAAGCCAAGAAATTCAATTAGGCTATCACGGGTTTAATTTAAGGAATTTGGGAAGACAATTCATGCATTCCATGCATTTCATACAATCCGTCATGCATTCCATTCAATGTGCTGCACATTCAACTTTAATTTTAATCTAATTAAATTGCTGGAAAATAAAGTATTAACCATTTAGTTATTTTAATCAATGTCTTAATTATGTTTTGTGTTATTTTGATAAGTCTTTTTAAAACGTCCTAACCAGCATGTTTAAGATGATGTAGGGATGTCCATGGCTCGCCAACACAACATTTAAAATGCTGAAAACACCTCGCCAAAAGGGCATTTCGTGATCAGCAAAGGAATTCAATGTTCTCTTCATGCATGGCTGATTGGGTTCATCAAAGGTCTCAAGGTGTTTAAATGCTCAAAGACTGATCAGGGGAACATGAAAAGTGGCTTTTCAATTTACTCAAAATCATTATTGCACCGCCCATATTTATTCCAAGTGCTTGGGGAATTTCAGTAGAATTTAAGAGCACTTCTTCCTAGCTAACCAAGCACTAAATTCGGCCAACTACTCCATTGAAGCAGCCACCACATTAACTTAAAGTGCATGCAGAATATTGGACGAATTTATGGTGTAATTTTGATCAATTATTCCATGTCTTTTCAGCTGGTCATTTGTAAGCCTATAAATATGAGGTTTGGAACATTTTGTAACAACTTTTTTGATCAATTTTAATCTTATTGTGAGTTTGCAAACTCCTTGTTCTTATTTGACTCAAATTGACTTATCAAGTGATACAAAATGAACATGTGAATGCGGAAGAGGATCGTAAAGTTGTCAAGTCGTGGATCTACCCTAAAGCTCTAGACAAATGTAATCTGAAACGAAAATAAAGAAAGATAGATTAGTTGACAAGAAGAATAATCAAACGACATTAAAACAAAAGAAAGATGAATGGCTGGTAAAGGATCCAATAGAGAACAAAATTAGGGTTTCTTGGATAAAAGAAACCATCCTTGGACCTCAAGAAACATCCCAACCAGATATGGAAAATAAAAAAAGAAACAGATTCGTTAGAAGTGATTTAAAAGATGAAAGCAAACTGTTTAGGCAAGAATGATTGAAACCCCAAGAAAGATTGAATCTCCTAATTTTTGGTGTGTTTCTTGATGGATCAAGGTAGGAGAACATCCCTCTTGAAGAAATTTCAACCTAGAACGAAAATCAACTAAATCAGCAACACAAAATAGCAGAAATAAACTAGATCAAGGAAGAACGTTAGATTAAATATAGAAAAGAGAAGATAACGTCCTAAGAAGCCTTGGAAATGATAAGAATCCACAACTCCATTCAATGGCTCTAATTCCCTCTCCAAGAAAGAGATCTTGGCAAGAAAAACTTGAAGATGATTCCCACAAACTAAAAGATTGTTAAAAACAACTTCTAAAAAAAACTCAAGAGCAATTCTTAAAGAAAAACTCAAAGAGAATTATTATAAACTCAAAAGAATCAAAATCCAGTGTTTTGTTTATAATTCCAAGGCCTATATATAGGCAAGCTAAATAAATCTAAATAAAACTCTTAATTAAACTAGAACTCTAACTAATCTAAGCACGAAACTTTTTTGTTGACATAAAACTCCTAAAAACTTAAACTACTTAATAATTATTAAAAATTTAGATTAAAAATAACAATAAAATAATAAGAGCTGATAATACAATATTGTGCTCATATATAATAAAAATTAAACCTAAAACCTGAACCCAATATGATTTTGAACTTGTCAAACTTTTATGAGTTCTTTTATAAATTCGATTCCATAAAGTATTCAAGACGATCCATTCCTTCGAGCAATATTTCGAACATTCCATGCTCGGTAATTCGCATCATTTGATCTAAATAGTTTTTCATTTTTTAAACAACTTTTGCTTTTTGAATTAAAAACTTATTTACGTGAGAATTGTTTCTCTCTTGGTTCTTGGATTAACTTCCTAACTTATCAACCTTTACGAGTTCTTTTTATAACATCGATTCCTTAAAATATTCAAGACGATCCATTCCTTCGAGCAATTTTCCAAACATTCCATGATCGGTAATTTGCATCATTTGGTCTAAATAGTTTTTCATTTTTTAAACAACTTTTGGTATTTGAATTAAAAACTTATTTATGTGAGAATTGTTTCTCTCTTGGTTCTTGGACGAACTTCTGAATTTATCAAACTTTTACGAGTTATTTTATAACTTCGGTTCCTTACAATATTCGAGATGATCCATTCCTTCGAGCTATTTTTCGAACATTCCAAGCTCGGGAAATCGCATCATTTGGTCTATATAGTTTGTCATTTTGTAAACAACTTTTAGTTTTTGAATTAAAAACTTATTTACGTGAGAATTGTTTCCCTCTTGGTTCTTGGATGAATTTCTGAACTAATCAAACTTTTACAAGTTCTTTTATAACTTTGGCTCCTTAAAGTATTCAGGATGATCCATTTCTTCGAGCAATTTTCCGACCTTTCCAATCCTGGGAAATCGCATCATTAATCTAAATAGTTTGTCATTTTGTAAACAAGTTTTGGTCTTTGAATTGTAAACTCATTTATGTGAGAATTGTTTCTATTTTTGTTCTTGGATAAACTTTCGAACTTGTTAAACTTTTACGAGTTCTTTTATAACTTCGGTCCTTAAAGCATTCAAGACAATCAATTCCTTCGAGGAATTTTACGAGCATTACATGCTCGGAAAATATATCATTTGGTCTAAATAGTTTGTCATTTTGTAAACAAGTTTTGAACTTTAAATTAAAAACTCATATACATGAGAATTGTTTCTCTCTTGGTTCTTGGACGAACTTCCGAATTACAAGATTTTTTATATCGTCAATTCCTTCAAGTATTCAAGACGATCCATTCCTTCGAGCAATTTTTCGAACATTCCACGCTCGAAAAATCGCATCATTTGGTCTAAATAATTTGTCACTTCTTAAACAACTTTTGGTCTTTTAATTAAAAACATATTTATGTGAGAATTGTTTCTCGATTGGTTCTTGGACGAACTTCCATACTTGTCAAACTTTTATGAATAGTTGTACAGCTTCGGTTCTGTAAAGTATTTAACACAATCCATTCCTTCGAGAAATTTTTCGAGCATTCCATGCTCAAGAAATCGAATCTTTTGGTCTCTATATAGTTTGTCATTTTGTAAACAACTTTTTCGTCTTTTAATTAAAAACTTATTTACGTGAGAATTGTTTCCCTCTTGGTCATTGGATGAACTTCCGAACTTGTCAAACTTTTATGAGTTCTTTTGATAACTTCGGTTCCTTAAAGTGTTCAAGACTATGCATTCCTTCAAGTAATTTCGACCATTCCAATCCTGGAAAATCTCATCATTTGGTCTAAATAGTTTGTCATTTTCGAAACAAGTTTTGGTCTTCGAATTAAAAACTTATTTACGTGAGAATTGTTTCTATTTTTGTTCTTGGACAAACTTTTGAATTGGTCAAAATTTTACGAGTTCTTTTATAACTTTGGTTCCTTAATGTATTTAATTCCTTCAAGCAATTTTTTTAACATTCAATGCTCGAGAAATTGCATCATTTGGTCTAAATCGTTTGTCATTGTGTAAACAAGTTTTGGTCTTTGACATAAAAGCTTATTTACATGAGAATTGTTTCTCTCTTGGTTCTTGGATGAACTTTTGAACTTGTCAAACTTTTATGAGTTCTTTTATAAATTCGATTCCTTAAAGTATTCAAGACGATCCATTCCTTCGAGCAATATTTCGAACATTCCATGCTCGGTAATTCGTATCATTTGATCTAAATAGTTTTTCATTTTTTAAACAACTTTTGCTTTTTGAATTAAAAACTTATTTACGTGAGAATTGTTTCTCTCTTGGTTCTTGGATTAACTTCCTAACTTATCAACCTTTACGAGTTCTTTTTATAACATCGATTCCTTAAAATATTCAAGACGATCCATTCCTTCGAGCAATTTTCCAAACATTCCATGATCGGTAATTTGCATCATTTGGTCTAAATAGTTTTTCATTTTTTAAACAACTTTTGGTATTTGAATTAAAAACTTATTTATGTGAGAATTGTTTCTCTCTTGGTTCTTGGACGAACTTCTGAATTTATCAAACTTTTACGAGTTATTTTATAACTTCGGTTCCTTACAATATTCGAGATGATCCATTCCTTCGAGCTATTTTTCGAACATTCCAAGCTCGGGAAATCGCATCATTTGGTCTATATAGTTTGTCATCTTGTAAACAACTTTTAGTTTTTGAATTAAAAACTTATTTACGTGAGAATTGTTTCCCTCTTGGTTCTTGGATGAACTTCCGAACTAATCAAACTTTTACAAGTTCTTTTATAACTTTGGCTCCTTAAAGTATTCAGGATGATCCATTTCTTCGAGCAATTTTCCGACCTTTCCAATCCTGGGAAATCGCATCGTTAATCTAAATAGTTTGTCATTTTGTAAACAAGTTTTGGTCTTTGAATTGTAAACTCATTTATGTGAGAATTGTTTCTATTTTTGTTCTTGGATAAACTTTCGAACTTGTTAAACTTTTACGAGTTCTTTTATAACTTCGGTTCCTTAAAGCATTCAAGACAATCAATTCCTTCGAGGAATTTTTCGAGCATTACATGCTCGGAAAATATATCATTTGGTCTAAATAGTTTGTCATTTTGTAAACAAGTTTTGGTCTTTAAATTAAAAAATTATTTACGTGAGAATTTTTTCACTTTTGGTTCTAGCACGAACTTCCAAACTTGTCAAACTTTTTCGAGTTCTTTTATAACTTCGGTTCCTTAAAGTGTTCAAGACGATCCATTCATTTGAGCAATTTTTGACAATTCCAATCCCGGGAAATTGCATCATTTGGTCTAAATAGTTTGTCATTTTGGAAACAAGTTTTTGTCTTTGAATTAAAAACTTGTTTACATGAGAATTGTTTTCACTTTTTGTTCTTGGACAAACTTCTGAACTTGTCAAACTTCTACGAGTTCTTTTATAACTTCAATTCCTCAATGTATTCAAGACGATCCATTCCTTCGAGCAATTTTTTGACCATTCCAATCCCGAGAAATCGCATCATTTGGTCTAAATAGTTTGTCATTTTGTAAACAAGTTTTGGTCTTTGAATTATAAACTTATTTACATGAGAATTGTTTCTCTTTTTGTTCTTGAATGAACTTTCGAACTTGTCAAACTTTTACGAGTTCTTTTATAACTTCGGTTCCTTAAAGTATTCAAGACAATCGATTCCTTTAAGGAATTTTTCGAACATTACATGCTCAGGAAATCATATCATTTGGTCTAAATAGTTTGTCATTTTGTAAACAAATTTTGAACTTTAAATTAAAAACTTATTTACGTCATAATTGTTTTTCTCTTGGTTCGTGGATGAACTTTCGAACTTGTCAAACTTTTACGAGCTCTTTTATATCTTTGGTTCCTTAAGTATTCAAAATGATCCATTCCTTCGAGCAATTTTTCGAACATTCCATGCTCGAGAAATCGCATCATTTGGTCTAAATAGCTTGTCATTTTGTAAATAACTTTTGGTCTTTTAATTAAAAACATATTTATGTGAGAATTATTTCTCTCTTGGTTCTTGGAGGAACTTTCAAACTTGTCAAACTTTTACGAGTTGTTTTATAACTTTGGTTCTGTAGAGTATTCAACACAATCCATTCCTTCGGGAAATTTTTCGAGCATTCCATGCTCAGGAAATCGAATCATTTGGTCTATATAGTTTGTCATTTTGTAAACAACTTTTGGTCTTTGAATTAAAAACTTATTTACGTGAGAATTGTTTCCCTCTAGGTTCTTGGACGAACTTCCGAACTTGTTAAACTTTTACGAGTTCTTTATAGCTTCGGTTCCTTAAAGTGTTCAAGACTTTCCACTCATTTGAGCAATTTTCGACAATTTCAATCCCGGGAAATAGCATCATTTGGTCTAAATAGTTTGTCATTTTGGAAACAAGTTTCGGTCTTTGAAATTAAAAACCTGTTTACATGAGAATTGTTTCTCTTTTGTTCTTGGACAAACTTCCGAACTTGTCAAACTGCTACGAGTTCTTTTATAACTTTGTTCCTTAATGTATTTAAAATGATCCATTCCTTCGAGCATTTTGTCGAACATTCCATGCTCGAGAAATCGCATCATTTGGTCTAAATAGTTTGTCATTTTGTAAACAAGTTTTGGTCTTTGAATTAAAAACTTATTTTCGTGAGAATTATTTCTCTTTTGGTTCTTGAACGAATTTTCGAACTTGTCAAACTTTTATGAGTTCTTTTATAACTTTAGTTCCTTAAAGTATTCAAGACGATCCATTTCTTCGAACAATTTTTGGAATATTCCATGCTAAGGAAATCGTATCATTTGGTTTAAATAGTTTGTGATTTTGTAAACAACTTTTGGTCTTTGAATTAAAAACTTATTTACATGAGAATTGTTTCTCTCTTGGTTCTTGGATGAACTTTGGAACTTGTCAAACAACTTATCAAGTGATACAAAATGAACATGTGAATGCGGAAGAGGATCGTAAAGTTGTCAAGTCGTGGATCTACCCTAAAGCTCTAGACAAATGTAATCTGAAATGAAAATAAAGAAAGATAGATTAGTTGACAAGAAGAATAATCAAACGACATTAAAACAAAAGAAAGATGAATGGCTGGTAAAGGATCCAATAGAGAACAAAATTAGGGTTTCTTGGATAAAAGAAACCATCCTTGGGCCTCAAGAAACATCCCAACCAGATATGGAAAATAAAAAAAGAAACAGATTCATTAGAAGTGATTTAAAAGATGAAAGCAAACTGTTTAGGCAAGAATGATTGAAACCCTAAGAAAAGATTGAATCTCCTAAATTTTGATGTGTTTCTTGATGGATCAAGGTAGGAGAACATCCCTCTTGAAGAAATTTCAACCTAGAACGAAAATCAACTAAATCAGCAACACAAAATAGCAGAAATAAACTAGATCAAGGAAGAACGTTAGATTAAATATAGAAAAGAGAAGATAATGTCCTAAGAAGCCTTGGAAATGATAAGAATCCACAACTCCATTCAATGGCTCTAATTCCCTCTCCAAGAAAGAGATCTTGGCAGGAAAAACTTGAAGATGATTCCCACAAACTAAAAGATTGTTAAAAACAACTTCTAAAAAAAACTCAAGAGCAATTCTTGAAGAAAAACTCAAAAGAGAATTATTATAAACTCAAAAGAATCAAAATCCAGTGTTTTGTTTATAATTCCAAGGCCTATATATGGGCAAGCTAAATAAATCTAAATAAAACTCTTAATTAAACTAGAACTCTAACTAATCTAAGCAAGAAACTTTTTTGTTGACATAAAACTCCTAAAAACTTAAACTACTTAATAATTATTAAAAATTTAGATTAAAATAACAATAAAATAATAAGAGCTGATAATACAATATTGTGCTCATATATAATAAAAATTAAACCTAAAACCTGAACCCAATACGATTTAAACTCGAATTAAAAGCCCGAAACTCGTAATTCCCGTCATAATCACGTCCAGAAATTCTGCCCATGCAGTCTTTATTAAAACGATCATAACATGAGCTCCCAAACTTAAAATCAAGTGATTCAAAGTGCATTTAGAAGATAAGAGATAGATCTTCGAAATCCATGCAAACATCTCATCTCATAAATTCCTGGATCCCATCCAAAAAGTCGTTGCAAGTCGGCTGATTTCCCTAACTTGAAAATTGGCAGCTTCGATTTCTTGGACCAAGATTTCCAAGATTTGAAATCTTGTTTTTCTTGATTCTTGAAATTGTTTGGAATGAAAAATTTTGACCAAGATTTGGTTTCTTGATTTTCTTGAAAATAAGAAAGTGAATCTTAATTTTCTTTTTCGGTTGTGCGCGTATCTAGGGCCTTGGTAACGAAGTCTTGGATGGTCCCGTTCAATCTTGCTCGAATTTGCTTGGCCTTCGACCTCATTATTGGGCCTTGAGAAACATTGATCCCATCACATTCATAAGCTTGAATTTGATCCTTGCGACTCGTATCATTCCCCACTTCTTCAAGAAGATTTGTCCTCAAATCTTTAGCTCTCTCCCACAAGTAAAAGTGTCGATTGATGGATGAGTAATGTAATTGGAAGTCTGCCAATGGATCTTTAAAATCCTGTTATAAGGAAACACCACTAAACAAATTCAAGTTATGGTTAGTTAAAACATAATCATTTATGGTTAGTTAAAACATAATCATTCTTCACTTTTGTATGGGTATCTTCTTGTTTTTCTTTTTCTTTTTCCTCTTGAGAACTCTCCAATTTTACCTCATATGGATTATCACTCACCAAATTTTGACCATCAAGTAGACTTTTATCACTCAAGATCTCTTTTCTCTCGGCCTTTTCACATATTTTTTCCTCACTTCCAATATCCCCCTCACAAGTATTTTGAATATTCAATTCAGTACAAGGCATCTCAGTAGGAGAACATGACGTTTCTACTTCATCTATAGAGTCAAGGGAAATTTTCTCATTATCATCTTTTTCCGATTCACAAAGTTCACCATCACAAAAAATCCTTTTTTCACTAGAGTAAGAGTCAACAAAAGGTTCAAAGTCATACTTACTTTCTTCTCTAGTTGGATATTGGATTGGACATCGAAAACTCTCATGATCTTTTGAACTACACCAATAACATTGCTCAAAATGTGAGAGATCACTTGGAATCCTCCTTTCTTTCGGCCATCTCTTCGTGATGTATTCATCAACTGATCTACTTCCTTGACCAAGTTATCAAAGTCTGGTTTTGACCTCCCTATAATAATGTGTTGGGATAAAGCATTTTCGCATAGCTTGTTCCAACTCATCCCATGTGTTAATTTCTCTCTCGTAGTTTCATTGGCGACTTATACCAAGTTGAGTCCACCAACTCAACGCATAGTGATACGAGCACGAGTAGTGCGAACACTAATAATGCGAGCACAGACCTTGCGAGATTGGAAGATGCAAGCATTGGTGTTACAAGCACTCATGTTAGGGACACTTACAGCGCGAACACTGATGCTGCGAACACTTGCATTGCGACCATGGAGGATGGGCGGAGCCTCGCACGATTCAATCGAGCTACCTAGAGGACCAATCACGCGAGAACAAGCCAAGAAATTCAATCAAGCTGTCACGGGTTTAATTAAACGAATTTGGGAAGATACTTCATGCATTCTATGCATTTCATATAACCTGTCATGCATTCCATGCAATGTGCTGCACATTGAATTTTAATTTTAATCTAATTAAATTGCTAGAAAATAAAGTATTAACCATTTAGTTATTTTAATCCATGTTTTAATTATGTTTTGTGTTATTTTGATAAGTCTTTAAATATGTCCTAAGTTAGTTGTTAGTTTTAGTCAAATATTGCTGCCCATTTAATATGTCCTAACCAGTATGTTTAATATGATGTAGGGATGTCAATGGCTGACCAACACAAGCTTTTAATGCTCCTACAAATATTTAAAGTGCTGAAAACACCTCCCCAAAAGGGCATTTCGTGATTAGCAAAGGAATTCAATGTTCCCTTCATGCATGGCTGATTGGGTTCATCAAAGGTCTCAAGGTACTTAAATGCTCAAAGGCTTATCATGGGAACATGGAAAGAGGCTGTTCGGGTTACTCAAAAGTTATTAATGCACCGCCCACATTTAATCCAAGTGTTTGGGGAATTTCAGTAGAATTTAAACACACTTCTTCCTAGCCAACCAAGCACTAAATTCGACCAACTACTCCATTAAAGTAGCCAACACATTAACTTAAAGTGCGTGGGGAATATTGGATGAATTTATGGTGTAATTTTGATTAATTATTTCATGCATTTTCAGCTGGTCATTTGTAAGCCTTTAAATATGAGGCTTGGAACATTTTGTAACAACTTTTGATGAATTTTAATCTTATTGTGAGTTTGCAAACTCCTTGTTCTTATTTGACTCAAATTGACTTATCAAGTAATTATGACGATAATCTGCTTCTTTCTGAACTCATCACTTCTTTGAAGTGTGGCGTTCACCCTTATACCGATTGGTTCCTCTCTCTCTATAGATAGAGGGTCACGGTTCTTTTTGTTTTTGTTCTACGTACTAATATAGGAATCGGGTCAATATTTTTCTATAATATTGGTACATTCTTGAGTCCTTAAAACCGAATTGAAGCCTATCCAACTATATCCCTTGCATATCCATTTCATCCACCATCCCAAAGCCTATCATTTCCATTTTCGACCTTCACAAAGCCATTACGAATGATACTTCTTAATTTTGATTGGAAACTCACGCTACTTGTTATCATCTTTCGAGGACGAGCTCGTATCATTTGATATCAGAGCTAGCTAAATTAAGTAAGTATTCGACGTTCTTATCTCCCCCAGGATTAGCATTCAAAAAATCAAAAAAAGAAAGAAAAATTGAAAAAAATACAGCGGATTTGAATTCCAAGTTCAAAATACAAGGGAGTTTCAAAATTCAATCAAAAGAAGAAGAAGAAGAAGAAGAGCTAGTGGAAAGTGTGCAATTCCCGAGTAAAAGTTTTCATTTTCATAACAATTTCAGTCACACTTCTACCTACCCTTTATTTTTCTTCTAAGACTTCCCTAACACCTAATCATCATACCTCCTTTTTACATCCCATTTGAAGCCGATACTACAAGGTTTATTGATAAATCTAAGGAAGTCACATAAGAACTTTGACCAAGCAAAGAGTGGTAAAAGACAAGAGTGCGAAAGAGCCTTAGAGAAGATTAAAAGCCAACATCGAGTGCAAACACAAGTGGAGTGATTTCATTGCGAGTGGCTCATGAGGATTTGTATTTGGTAATGTACTCATTAATTTTCATTCAAAATCTTTCATTACTAATCTTTTCTGTCTTGAAGAGAACATGTCTCGAAGTCCCAATAGAAACGAAGGTGGTGGAGCACCAAATTTACAAATGCAAGCCATAATTCGAGAAATTAATATGAAATGAAAGCATAAGAGGATCATAAAGTTGTCAAGTCGCGGATCTACCCTAAAGCTCTAGACAAATGTAATCTAAAACGAAAACAACGAAAGACAGATTAATTGACAAGAAGAATAATCAAACGAAATTAATTCGAAAGAAAGATCAATGGTTGGTAACGGATCCAATAGAGAATGAAATTAGGGTTTCTTGGATGAAAGAAACTGTCCTTGGACCTCAAGAAAACGTCCCAACTAGATATGGAAAATAAAAACACAAACAGATTCGTTAGAAGTGATTTAAAAGATAAAAGCAAACTGTTTAGGCAAGAATGATTGAAACAACAAGAAAAGATAGGATATTCTAATTTATGATGTGTTTCTTGATGGATCAAGGTAGGAGAACATCCCTCTTAAAGCAATTTCAACCAAAAACGAAAATAAACTAAATCAGTAACCCTAAACAGTAAGAAATAAACTAGATCAAACTAGAACGATAGATTAAAGATAGAAAAGAGAAGATAACGTCCTAAGAAGCCTTGGAAACAATAAGAATCCACAAATCCCTTCAATGGCTCTAATTTCCCCTCCAAGAAAGAGATCTTGGCAAGAAAAATCTTGAAGATGATTCCCACAACCTGAAAGATTGTTAAAACAACTTCTAAAAAAAAACTCAAGAGCAATTCTTGAAGAAAAACTCAAAGAATTATTATTAACTCAAAATAATCAAAATCAAGTGTTTTTGTTTACAATTCCAAGGCCTATATATAAGCAAGCTAAATAAATCTAAATAAAACTCTTAATTAACTAGAACTCTAACTAATCTAAACAAGAAACTTTCTTGTTGACATAAAACTCCTAAAAACTTAAACTACTTAATAATTATTAAAAATTCGGAATTCAAAAATAACAATAAAACAATAAGAGCTGATAATACAATATTGGGCTCATATATAATAAAAATTAAACATAAAAACCGAACTCAATATGAATTAATCTCGAATTAAAAGCCCGAAACTCGTAATTCCGGTCATAATCACGTCCAGAAATTCTGCTTGCGCAGTCTTTATTAAAACGATCATAACTTGAGCTCCTGAACTTGAAATCGAGTGATTCAAAGTGCGTTTCGAAGATAAGAGATAGATCTTCGAAATCCATGCAGAAATTGCAACCCATAAATTCCTGGATCTCATCCAAAAAGTCATCGCAAGCCTGCTGATTTCCCCAACTTGAAAATTGGCAGCTTCGGTTTCTTGGACCAAGATTTCCAAGATTTGAAATCTTGATTTTCTTGATTCTTGAAATTCTTTGGAATGGAAAAATTGGACCAAGATTCAGTTTCTTGATTTTCTTGAAAACAAGAAAGTGAATCTTGACTTTCTTTTTCGGCCGTGTGCACATCTAGGGCCTTGGTAACGAAGTCTTGGATGGTCCCATTCAATCTTACTCGAATTTGCTTGGCCTTCAACCTCATTATTGGGCACTGAGAAACTTTGATCCCATCACATTCATATGCTTGAATTTGGTTGTTGCGACTCGTATCAGAAATGCAATGAGTGCTTCGTGCTGAATTAGAACTGATGCAAGATCGATAAGACCAATTAGAGGCAAGATCTCAAAGGGGACGTTCACCCCAAGATCAAAGGAGAGAGAGAGGCCTTCCAAGACAAAATCAAGAGGATTACTATGAACCAAGTGAAATGGAGAGTGATCAATCCTCTAACTGAAGTTTGAGATGTTGAGGTCAACAAAATCGAGGTCCGAGGATAGATGATAATTTTAGCAACATCAAGATGACAATTCCTCCATTCCAAGGGAAAATCGACCTCAAAACTTATCTGGGATTGGAAAAGAAAATAGAACTCATCTTTGAATGCCATAATTACTTAGAAAATAAAAAGGTAAAACTTGCTGCCATTGAATTCTCTGACTATGCTATTATTTGGTGGGATCAGCTAACTTTGAGTAGGAGACGAAATGGCGAATGACCCGTGTCTACATGGGTTGAAATGAAAGCTATCATGAGAAAGAGATTCATACTCACTCACTATCATCGAGAGTTGCACCAAAGGCTACAAAATCTTAATCAAGGAAATCGAAGTGTGGAAGATTACTAGAAGGAGATGGAGATAGCCAGGATACGTGCTAATGTCGAGGAAGATCTAGAGGCTACCATGGCTAGATTCTTAGTCAGCCTCAACCGAGACATCGCCAATGTAGTTGAGCTACAACACTATATTGAAGTTGTTGACATGGTTCACATGGCACTTAATGTAGAGAAGCAATTGAAGAGAAAAGGTACCACCCGACCCCTTTCTAATTCTATTTCTACATCAAAGTGGGGGCAAGGAACCTACAAAAAGGATACCACTTTTCGATCTAAAGACAGTATTAGGACGTCGAAGCCCAACAACCGAGTGTAGATCCAAGCAAGGGAAAGAACGAGGCTGTACCAAACCAATCCCGAGACATTAAATGTTTCAAATGCCTTGGGAGGGGTCATATGGCGAACCAATGTCCAAATCGAAATTCCATGTTTATAAGGGACAATGGTGAGATTGAATCCAAACCCGAAAAAGAAGATGAGCCCGATTCACCTATTGACCAGGACAATGACTTGGGGTATGTTGTAGAAGGGGAAATCCTTGTCATTAAACAAAGCTTGAGCATACAAACTGTGAAGAGTGAGCATCAACGCGAAAACATTTTTCATACTCGCTGCCATGTCCAAGGAAAGGTATGTAGTGTTATTATTGATGGTGGTAGTTACACTAACGTTGCTAGCTTCTTGTTAGTAAAAAAACTTGGCTTGCAGACCACCAAGCATCCACACCCTTACAAACCTTCAATGGCTCAATGACGGTGGAGAACTCTAAGGTACTATGCAAGCTATTGTCGCTTTTTCGATTAGCAAGTATTTTGATGAAGTTCTTTGCGATGTAGTGCCAATGCATGCTAGTCACTTGGTGTTGGGGAGACCATGGCAATTTGATCGCCGAGTAGTGCATGATGGTTACACCAACCGATATACTTTCAAACACCAAGGAAAGAACATTACTTTGGCACCACTTACTCCCAAACAACTGTATGAAGATCAGCTCAAGTTAAAAAATTGTTTGAAAAATTGAAAGAAAAAGAAAAATATGAGTGTGAGAAAAATAAGAAAATGCAAAAGAAGAGAGGAAAGAGCAAAAGAAAAACAAAAGAAAAACAGAGAGCATGAGGTAAAAACACGAGAGAATGAGAGAAAAGAAGAAAATGAGATGGAAAAATTGTGTTATTGCAAAAGAGAGAGAAATCAAAAAGTCCATGCTTTTAAAGCAACCTTTACTTGTGCGCTTATGTACAAGGAAAGTTTGTTTAGTACTAACGATTTAGATAACTCCCTTCCTTCTTCTATTATGTCTTTGCTGCAAGAATTCGAGGACGTGTTTACGGAAGATATCCCAAGTGGATTACCGTCCATTAGAGGCATTAAACATCAAATAGATTTTATTCCCGGAGGCACTATTCCAAATCGACTAGCTTATCGAACTAACCTCGAAAAAACTAAAGAGCTGCAAAGACAAGTTATCGAGTTAATGGAAAAAGGGTATGTTCAAGAGAGCTTAAGCCCATGTGTCGTGCTTGTGCTATTGGTACCTAAGAAGGATGGCTCTTGGCACTGTGCATTGACTGTTGCGCGGTTAATAAAATTACCATCAAGTATCGACAACCGATCCTGTGCCTAGATGATATGTTGGACGATCTAAGTGGAGCTCGCATTTTCTCCAAAGTTGATTTCAAGAGTGGTTATCATCAAATATGAATGGGAGAAGGAGAAGAATGGAAGACTGCTTTCAAAACCAAACATGGTTTGTATGAGTTATTGGTTATGCCCTTTGGCCTAACTACTGCACCCAGCACCTTTATGCAGTTAATGAATCATGTTCTTCGATCCTTCATTGGTAAATTCTGTGTGGTATATTTTGATGATATCTTGATTTATAGTAAGTCTTTGGAAGAGCATATACATCATTTGAAATCTGCTTTGGAGGTACTAAGGAAGGAGACTTTATTTGCAAAGCTTAAAAAGTGTTCCTTTTGTACTAATAAGCTTGTTTTTCTAGGATTTGTGGTTAGCTCTGAAGGTCTCGAAGTCGACTAAGAAAAGGTAATAGCAATTCGAAAGTGGCCATGTCCTACTAGCATAAGCCAAGTAAGAAGTTTTCATGGTCTTGCTAGTTTCTATCGAAGGTTTGTTCCTAATTTTAGCACATTAGCTACTCCTTTAACTAGAATTATCAAGAAAAACTCTAACTTTCATTAGGGTGAGGAGTAGGAGAAATCCTTTAATCTGATTAAAGATTGTTTGACTAATGCACCATTGTTATCCTTACCTGATTTTACAAAGACTTTCAAGATTGAATGTGATGCATTAGGAATAGGGATTGGAGCCGTGCTAACACAAGATGGGCGACCCATAACCTACTTTAGTGAGAAATTAAATGGTGCTATTCTCAATTACCCAACTTATGACAAAGAAATGTATGCTCTAATCCGAGCATTGGAGACATGGAAACACTATTTATGGCCTAAGGAATTCGTCATTCACACTGACCATGAGGCATTGAAACACCTCAAGTGGTAAAACAAGTTGAACAAGAGACATGCAAATGGGTTGAATTCCTAGAATCATTTCCTTATGTGATCAAGAACAAGAAAGGTAAAGAGAATGTTGTTGTGGATGCATTGTCACGAAGGTACGCATTACTCAATAGCTTAGATTCTAAGTTACTTGGTTTTGCATATCTTAAAGAGCTATATGAAAATAATTTTGATTTTGGTGAAGTTTATAAAGAGTGTAAAAAGGGGCCTTTTGAAAGATACTATAAGCATGATGGCTACCTTTTTAAGGAATGTATTCCTCAAGGGTCCATTCGAGATGTGCTTGTAAAAGAAGCGCATGGTGGAGGTCTCGTGGGACATTTTGGAGTGGCCAAAACGTTAGCTATGCTACATGAACATTTCTTTTGGCCTAAGATGAGACGAAATGTCGAGAGGGTTTGCAATCGATGCATTACTTGTAAGAAGGCAAAATCACACATAAACCCCATGGTTTGTGCATGCCACTGCCCATTCCCGAAGTACCTTGGGTAGACATTTCTATGGACTTTGTGTTAGGCCTTCCTAGAACTAAAAATGGAAAAGACTCTATTTTTGTGGTAGTTGATAGATTTTCTAAAATGACTCATTTTATACCATGCCACAAAACTGATGATGCTTTGAATGTAGCTAACTTGTTTTTCAGAGAAGTTGTTAGATTGCATGGAGTACCAAGAACAATTATGTCAGATCGCGATGCTAAATTTCTTAGCCATTTTTGGAGGACCTTATGGAGCAAACATGGTACTAAGTTGCTGTTCTCTACAACATGCCACCCACAAACTGATGGTCAAACTGAAGTTCTGAATCAAGTGCTCTCTACCTTGTTAGGTGCAATCATTCGGAGAAACTTGAAAACATGGGAAGAATGCTTGCCGCAAATCGAGTTTGCTTACAACCGTTCTGTTCATTCGGCCACCAAGCATTCACCATTTGAAGTTGTTTATGGTTTTAATTCTTTAACTCCTTTAGATTTAATTCCCTTACCTTCTAATCAACTTGTGCACGTAGATGGCAAAAAGAAGGCTGATTTTGTGAAAAATCTACACCAACAATTGAGGGAAAACATTGAGGAGAGGACCAAGAAGTATGCAAATAAAGCCAACAAATGACATAAACGAGTAGTCTTTGAACCCAAAGATTGGGCATGGCTTCACATGTGAAATGAAAGATTTCCAGCTCAAAGAATATCCAGGTTGTTACCAAGAGGCAATGGCCCTTTTCAAGTGCTAGAAAGAATTAATGAAAATGCATACAAATTAGACCTTCCAGGTGAGTTTTCTGTTAGTGCAAGCTTTAATGTTGCTAATCTATCCCTTTATGGTGTAGGTGACAATTTGAGGACAAATCGCTTTGAAGAGGGAGGGGATGATGTGAGCACGAGTAGTGCGAACACTAATAATGCGAGCACAAACCTTGCGAGCTTGGAAGATACGAACACTGGTTGTGCAAGAACTCATGTTGTAGACACTCACAGCGTGAACAATAATGTTACGAACACTCGCGTTACGAGTATGGAGGATGGGCGAGCCTCGCACATTTCAATTGAGCTACCTAGAGGACCAATCACGCGAGCACAAGCCAAGAAATTCAATCAGGCTGTCACGGGTTTAATTAAATGAATTTGGGAAGACACTTCATGCATTCCATGCATTTCAATAACCCGTCATGCATTCCATGCAATGTGCTGCACATTCAATTTTAATTTTTCTAATTAACTTGCTGGAAAATAAAGTATTAACCATTTAGTTATTTTAATCCTTGTTTTAATTATGTTTTGTGTTATTTTGATAAGTATTTAAATATGTCTTAAGTTAGTTGTTAGTTTTAGTCAAATATTGTTGCCCATTTAATATGTCCTAACCAGTATGTTTAATATGATGTAGGGATGTCAATGGCTGGCCAACACAAGCTTTTAATGCACCTTCCAATATTTAAAGTGTTGAAAACAGCTCTCCCAAAGGGCATTTCATGATCAGCAAAGGAATTCAATGTTCCCTTCATGCATGGCTGATTGGGTTCATCAAAGGTCTCAAGGTACTTAAATGTTCAAAGGCTGATCATGGGAACATGGAAAAAGGCTGTTCGGGTTACTCAAAAGTCATTAATGCGCTGTCCACATTTAATCCAACTGCATGGGGAATTTTAGCAGAATTTAAACACACTTCTTCCTAGCCAACCAAGCACTAAATTTGGCCAACTACTCCATTAAAGCAGCCAACACATTAACTTAAAGTGCATGGGGAATATTGGACAAATCTATAGTGTAATTTTGATTAATTATTTCATGCATTTTCAGCAGGTCATTTGTAAGCCTTTAAATATGAGGCTTGGAACATTTTGTAACAACTTTTGATGAATTTTAATCTTATTGTGAGTTTACAAACTCCTTGTTCTTATTTGACTCAAATTGACTTATCAAGTAATTATGACGATAATCTACTTCTTTCCAAACTTATCACTTCTTTGAAGTGTGGCGTTCACCCTCATACCAATTGGTTCTTATCTCTATATAGATAGAGGGCCACGATTCTTCTTGTTTTCGTTCTAAATACTAATATAGGAATCGAGTCAATATTCTTCTATAATATTGGTTCATTCTTGAGTCCTTAAAACCGAATTCAACCCTATCCAACTATATCCTTTGCATATCCATTTCATCCATCATCCTAAAGCCTATCATTTCCATTTTTGACCTTCACAAAGCCATTACGAACGATACTTCTTAATTTCGATCGGGAACTCACGTGACTCGTAATCATCCTTCGAGGACGAGCTCGCATCACATAGTCTAAAAACTCAAGGGTTGCCAATGGAACTTTCTCATCTTCTGGGCATTTATAGTAACGAAACATAAGCTCTATTTTATATTCCCGCTCACAGTATGCTTCGAGATCATTCTTTCCACGAAATTGAGGAATTGTGAACTTCAGCTTTGCCAACGAAGACTTTCCGCGATCATTGGGAACCAAAGGATCTTCATCCACATGAGGGACACGTCTAGCTTGGTGTCTACGAGCACGAGGTTGTTCAACCCCATCATCATCATTAGCACCCCAATGTTGAGTCATTTGCTCAGTTCGCAATTGATTTAAGGTATTGCTCATTATCTGAAATATAGCATCTTGTTGTCTTTGTACTGCCGCTTGATGGCCTAGACTTTGTTTCAACTGATTGAACATGGTTTTGAACTTATCAGTGATGTCATGGAGATCTAACTTTTTTGCGACACCAGCAAGATTTTTGATGTTAACTAGCAGTTTCTCACTCTGGTCATCACTCCCTTTTCTACTATGAGACATTGTGACAAATCTGGAAAAAAAAACACAGCACTTAAAAAAGAAAAAATTAAACAAGCCTTACCCATTATGTACTTAAAAAGAAAAATTAAATTCTCAATGAAGTAAGAATTAATCTTATGAGTCCTTTAGAAGTATTTATGTCAATCAATTAGGATGCATTAGAATCAAACTAGCAAAGTAATCCTAATGGCACTATGAGTCCAAAATCAGTTAAACACCAAAGAATTGTGTTGCACAGAGGAAGGAAGGTGCAACGTTTGTTAACCTACTAACAAAAGAAACAAGAAAGTGTTATAATGTGTAAAGAAGCAATAAAAAGCTAAACAAATGAACTACGAATCAATAAAATTGCAAAAACCCGAAAAACTGCGAAGCAACTTAACAAACTTCGCTCGATGTTCCCGATATCTAAAAATCACGAAATTTAAACTGAAGCCTCTCCAAATAATGTGTTTTTGATTTGGAAATTTTTGGCTCAAAATTCAACCCACAGAATTTTTTTATTTTTTTTCTTTTTCTCGTATTTTTCTTTTTTCTCGAATTTTTTGATCACTTTTTTGTGGAAAATATTTTTTATACTATAATATATTCCAAGAATCAATATATAAAATTTTGAAACAATTGAAAAACGTTTACCCACTCAAAACTATTTTTTTTCGAAAAAATTACTAGGTAAAAACTGCTTGTTGGCTGTTTGTAATGGAGATCAGTGTAAAAAGCAATGAAGAACACCCAAAATGCCCAAAATCTTATACAAAATGATACAAGACGAAAAGAAACGAAGGCAAAAGAGTTGTCATAAAGTTGTCAAGTCGCGGATCTACCCTAAAGCTCTAGACAAATGTAATCTGAAATGAAAACAAAGAAAGACAGATTAGTTGACAAGAAGAATAATCAAACGACATTAAAACAAAAGAAAGATGAATGGACGATAAAGGATCCAATAGAGAATGAAATTAGGGTTTCTTGGATGAAAGAAACCGTTATTGGACTCAAGAAACATCCCAACCGGATCTAGAAAATAAAAACACAAACAAATTCGTTAGAAGTGATTTAAAAGATGAAAGCAAACTGTTTAGGCAAGAATGGTTGAAACAGCAAGAAAAGATTGAATCTCCTAATTTTTTATGTGTTTCTTGATGGATCAAGGTAGGAGAATGTCCCTCTTGAAGCAATTTCAACCTAGAACAAAAATAAAATGAATCAGCAACACAAAATAGCAAGAAATAAACTAGATCAAGCAAGAACGATAGATTAAAGATAGAAAGAGAAGATAATGTCCTAAGAAGCCTTGGAAATGATAAAAATCCAAAACTCCCTTCAATGGCTCTAATTTCCCCTCCACGAAAGAGATCTTGGCAAGAAAAATCTTGAAGATGATTCCCACAACCTAAAAGATTGTTAAAAACAAATTCTAAAAAAAAACTCAAGAGCAATTCTTGAAGAAAAACTCAAAGAGAATTATTATTAACTCAAAAGAATCAAAATCCAATGTTTTGTTTACAACTCCAAGGCCTATATATAGGAAATCTAAATAAATCTAAATAAAACTCTTAATTAAACTAGAACTCTAACTAATCTAAACAAGAAACTTTCTTGTTGACATAAAACTCCTAAAATCTTAAACTACTTAATAATTATTAAAAATTCGGAATAAAAAATAACAATAAAATAATAAGAGCTGATAATACAATATTTGGCTCATATATAATAAAAATTAAACCTAAAACCCGAACCCAATATGATTTAAACTCGAATTAAAAGCCCGAAACTCGTAATTCCCGTCATAATCACGTCTAGAAATTCTGCCTTGCAGTCTTTATTAAAACAATCATAACTTGAGCTCCCAAAATTGAAATCAAGTGATTGAAAGTGTGTTTCGATGATAAGAGATAGATCTTCGAAATCCATGTAGACATCTCAACCCAAAAATTCCTGGATCCCATCCAAAAAGTCGTTTCAAGTCTGTTGATTTCCCCAACTTGAAAATTGGCAACTTCGGTTTCTTGGACCAAGATTTCCAAGATTTGAAATCTTGATTTTCTTGATTCTTGAAATTGTTTGGAATGGAAAAATTGGAGCAAAATTCGGTTTCTTGATTTTCTTGTAAACAAGAAAGTGAATCTTGATTTTCTTTTTCGGCTGTGTGCGCATCTAGGGCCTTGGTAACGAAGTCTTGGATTGTCCTGTTCAATCTTGCTCGAATTTGCTTGGCCTTCGACCTCATTATTGGGCCTTAAGAAAATTTCATCCCATCACATTCATAGGATTGAATTTGGTCTTTGCGGCTCATATCATCAAGTAACCTTTGTGGCTTCAATCTGATTCTTTCAAACTTATAACTTCTTTGAAATGTGGCGTTCACCCGTATATCGATTGGTTCCTATCTTGCTAGATAGAGGGTCACAGTTCTTACTTACAATTCATTCTAAGAACTAATATAGGAATCGGGTCAATATTCTTCTATAATATTGGTTCATTCTTGAGTCCTTAAACCAGTTCAAACTTATCCATCTATATCCTTACACGTCCATTCATCCGTTCTCTCTAAAGCCTAGCATTTTCATTTTCATCCTTCTCCAAATCTGTTACGAACGATACTTTTTAATTTCGATCAGGAACTCACGCGACCCATAATCATCCCTCGAGGACAGCTCGCATCATTTGGTATCAGAGCTAGCTAAAATTAAGTAAGTATTCGACATTCTTATCTCTCTTAGGTTTAGTATTATAAAAATGAAATTTGAAAAAAAAAATACAGCAGATTTGCATCCTAAGTTTAAAATACACAAAGGAGATTCAAAATTTGTATCAAAAAAAGAAGAAGAAGAGCTAGTTGAAAGTGTGCAATTCTTGAGTACAAGTTTTCATTTTCATAACAATTCCAGCCACATTTCTACCTACCCTTTATATTTCTTCTAAGCCTTCCCTATCACTTAATCACCATACCTTCTTTTACATCCCATTTGAAGTTGATTCTACAAGGTTTGTTGTGTAAGTCTAAGGAAGTCACCTAAGAACTTTGAGCCAGCAAAGAGTGGTAAAAGCCAAGAGTATGAAAGAGCATTAGAAAAGATTAAAAGCCAACATCAAGTGCAAACACGAGTGGAGCGATTTCATTTCGAGTGGCTCGTGAGGTTTTGTATTTGGTAAGGTACTCATTAACTTTCATTCAAAATCTTTTATTACTAATATTTTCTGTCTTAAAGAGAACATGTCTCGAAGTCCCAATAGAAACGAACGTGGTGGAGCACCAAATTTACAAATGCAAGCCATGAATCGGGAAATGCAAAGAACGATTCATGCTGAATTGGATCCAATGGAAGATCGATTGGACCAATTAAAGGCAAGAAAAAATGAGAGAGAGAGGTCTTCCAAGACCGAATAAAGAGGATTACTATGAACCTAGTGAAATAGAGAGTGATCAATCCTTCAATTGAAGTTTGAGACGTCGAGATCAAAGGAATCGAGGTTCAAGGGTAGATGATAATCTTAGCAATATCAAGATGAAAATTCCTCCATTCCAAGGGAAAATCGGCCTTGAAGCTTATTTGGAGTGGGAAAAGAAAATAGAACTCATCTTTGAATGCTATAACTACTCGAAAAATAAAAAGCTAAACTTGTTGCCATCGAATTCTCTGATTATGCTATTATTTGGTGGGATCAACTAGGAGACGAAATGGAAAATGACCCGTGTCTACATAGGCTAAAATAAAAGCTATCATGAGAAAGAGATTTGTACCTGCTCACTATCATCGAGAGTTGCATCAAAGGCTACAAAATCTCAATCAAGGAAATCATAGTGTGGAAGATTACTACAAGAAAATAGAGATAGCCATGATACGTGCTAATGTTGAGGAAGATCAAGAGGCTACAATGGCAAGATTCTTAGTCGGCCTCAATTGAGACATCACCAATGTAGTTGAGCTACAACATTATGTCGAAGTTGTTGATATGGTTCATGTGGCACTAAAAGTGGAGAAGCAATTGAAGAGAAAAGGTACCACTCGACCGCTTTCTAATTCTGTTTCTACATCAAAGTGGGGGCAAGGACATGTAGTGGAGAACAATAGTTTAGTGTCTAGCTTACCCCATAAGGCCTTTCAAAAGTAGCTCAAAAACTTGGTGTCTCGATCAAACACAATGCTTTTAGGAATTCCATGTAATCTGACAATTTCCTTGAAAAACAAATTACCAATATACTTACCATCATCAGTTTTTTGACAAGGTATAAAATGAGCCATTTTAGAAAAACGATCCACCACAACAAAAATGGAATCTTTGCCACTACTAGACCTTGGCAAACCTAATACGAAATCCATTGAAATATCTATCCAAGGTTCCATTGGTATAGGTAATAAGGTGTAGAAACCATGGGGATTTACTCACGATTTAGACTTTTTGCAGATTATACAATTTTGACAAAGAAGCTCGACATCTCGTCTCATATGTGGCCAAAAAAAATGTTCATGTAAAACATCTAAAGTTTTTGCAACTCCAAAATGTCCCATTAAGCCTCCCCCGTGGGCTTCTTTTACAAGTAGCTCTCGAATAGAACTCCTTGGTATACAAAGCTTATTTTCTCGAAAAAGAAATCCATCATGCCTAAAAAACTTACCAAAAGCTTCATTTTCACAAGCTATAAATACATTGCCAAAATCAAAGTCATGTTCATACAAATCATTTATGTACTCAAATCCAAGCAATTTATCATTCAAAGTAGTAAACAATAAATACCATCGAGATAATGCATCAGCAACTACATTTTCCTTACCTTGCTTGTATTTAATGACATAAGGAAAAGTATCAATAAATTCTACCCATTTAGCGTGTCGCTTGTTGAGTTTGTGTTGGCTCTTCAAATGTTTACGAGATTCATGATCGGTGTGAATCACAAATTCTTTCGGCCAAAGATATAATGCTGCCAAGTCTCTAATGCTCTAACCAAAGCATATAATTCCTTATCGTATGTAAGGTAGTTCAATGCGGCTCCCCCCAACTTCTCACTAAAATATGCAATTGGTTGTCCTTCTTGCATCAAAACTGCTCCAATACCTATTCCTCATGCATCACATTCTATTTCAAAAGTTTTAGCAAAATCAGGTAAGGTAAGCAATGGCGCATTAATCAGTTTTTCCTTAAGCAATTTGAAAGCTTTTTCTTGTGGCTCTTCCCACTTAAATCCCACATTTTTTTTAATTATTTCAGTTAAAGGAGCAGTTATACTACTAAAATCTTTAACAAACCTACAGTAGAAGCTAGCAAGTCCATGAAAGCTTCTAACATTACTTACACTCGTGGGTGTTGGCCAATCCTTGATTGCACGGACCTTTTCGTCGTCTACTTCGATTTCAGTGCAGAAAGAACATTTCTTAAAATTTGCAAACAATTTTTCTTTTCACAGCACCTCCAAAACAAGTTTCAAATGATTAACATGATCTTCAAAACACTTGCTGTAAATTAATATATCATCAAAGTAAACTACACAAAACCTACCAATGAATGCTCACAAAACATGATTCATAAGTCTCATAAACGTGCTAGGTGCATTGGTTAAGCCAAACATCATTGCCAACTATTCATACAAACCGTGTTTTGTCTTGAAAGCGGTTTTCCATTAATCACCTTCTTGCGTTCGAATTTGGTGATATCCACTTTTAAGATCAATCTTGGTAAAAATGTTGGACCCATGTAGTTCATCAAGCATGTCATCTAATCGAGGAATAGGGTGTCGATACTTTATCGTGATCTTATTTACCGCACGACAATCGATACACATTCACCAAGTTCCATCCTTCTTTGGAACCAACAAAACAGGAATGGCACATGGGCTTAAACTTTCTCGCACATAACCTTTTCCCATAAGTTCGCGATTTTGTCATTGTAACTCTTTGGTCTCCTCCGGATTACTTCAATAAGCAGGTCGGTTCGGAATTGTGGCTTTCGGAATAAAGTCAATTCGATGTTCAATTCCTCTTAGTGGTGGTAGTCCATCGGGAATATCATCAGGAAATGCATCTTGAAAATCCTGCAAAAGAGCAACAATCGCACTAGGAAGATTTTCATTAAGTTCGTTAGTACTAAAATATTCCTCTTTGTACAAAAGTACAAGTAGTGGCTGGTAAGTCAAAACAGCTTTCTCAATTTCTTTCCTTTTTGCATAAAAATTCAATTTATTTTTTCCTTTCCTCTCTTTTCTTACGACAACCTCTTTTTCTTGTTCTTTTATTTTTTCTTTTTCGCTCTTTTTCTTTTCCCTCATGCTCTTTTTCTTTTTCTGTTTTTTTGCATTCTCTCATGTTTTTCTCTTTTTCTTTTGCTGTTACCTCACTCTCTTTTGTTTTTGTTTTTCCACGCTCTTCCTTTAAACATACTTGATCTTCATACACTTGTTTGGGTGTCATGGGTACAAGTGTGATGGGTTTTTCGTTGAATTTGAAAGAATAACGGTTGGTGAATCCATCATGGATAACTTTTTGATCATATTGCCATGGACGACCAAGTAAAATGTGCCCCGCATGCATGGGAACAACGTCACATAACACTTCATCTTGGTACCTTTCGATGGTAAATGATAGCATCACTTGTTTTACCACCTTGATCTCACCTCCATCAGTCAACCATTGTAGTTTATATGGTTGTGGATGTTTAGTCGTGGGCAATCCAAGTTTTTCCACCAAAGTTGAGCTTGCTACATTCGTGCAACTACCGCCATCAATAATCATGCTGCACACTTTTCCCTTGATGTGGAAACGGGTGTGGAATATGTTCTCCCTTTGCTCCACCTCTTCTTTAGGTTGTGTGCTTAATGCACTTTTTATTACAAGTAGCTCACCTTCAATCGGATACTCGACTTCACTCTCATCTTTCATTGGTGGCATGTCATCATCTGTTTCTCCCTCGGATTTAATCTCTCCATTGTCCTTGAGAATCATAACATTTTGATTTGGGCATTGGCTGGCAATGTGCCCTCTTCCCAAGCACTTAAAGCATTTGATATCTCGAGAACAACTCGTTGATTCTTCCACCTTGCTCTTATCTGAAACAAAATCTTTTTTGTTTTCTTTAAAAGTTTCAGATTTACCTTTCACTTGAGGCCTCACATCTCTTTTGTTGGCACTTTGGGTCCATGTTGAGGATGAACCCAAATGGTGTATCACTCTAGTAGAACCTTTTCTTTTAAGTTACCTTTCCACTTTTATGGCCATGTGAAATTTAATGCGCGACTTTGCCTTTTTGTAAGTAATGCATCGATTGCAAACCCTCTCAACATCTCGTCTCATCTTAGGCCAAAAGAAATGTTCATGGAGCATAGCTAACATTTTGGCCACTCCAAACTGTCCCATGAGACCTTCACAATGCGCCTCTTTTACAAGCACATCTCGAATGGAACCTTGAGGAATACATAATTTACCTTCCTTGAAAAGGTAGCCATCATGCTTATAGTATCTTTCAGAGGGCCCCTTTTCGCAAGCTTTATAAACTTCACAAAAATCAAAATCATTTTCATAAAGCTCTTTAAGATATGCAAAACCAAGTAACTTAGAATCTAAGCTATTAAGTAATGCATACCTTCGTGACAATGCGTCCGCAACATCATTCTCTTTACCTTTCTTGTACTTGATCACATAGGGAAATGATTCTAGGAATTCAACCCATTTGGCATGTCTCTTGTTCAACTTGTTTTGCCCATTGAGATGTTTTAATGCCTCATGGTTAGTGTGAATGACGAATTCCTTAGGCCGTAGATAGTGTTTCCACGTCTCTAATGCTCGGATTAGTGCATACATTTCATTGTCGTAAGTTGGGTAATTGAGAATAGCACTATTTAATTTCTCACTAAAGTAGGCTATGGGTCACCCATCCTGTGTTAGCATGGCTCCAATCCCTATTCTTGATGCATCACATTCAATTTTGAAAGTTTTTGTAAAAATCAGGTAAGGATAACAATGGTGTATTAGTCAAACAATCTTTAATCAAATTAAACGATTTCTCTTTCTTCTCACCCCAATGAAAGTTGGAGTTTTTCTTGATAATTCCAGTTAAAGGAGCAACTAAGGTGCTAAAATTAGGAGCAAACCTTTGATAAAAACTAACAAGACCATGAAAACTTCTTACTTGGCTTATGCTAGTAGGCGTAGCCATTCTTGGATTACTGTTACCTTTTCTTGGTTGACTTCGAGACCTTCGAAGCTAACCATAAATCTTAGAAAAACAAGCTTGTTAGTATAGAAGGAACACTTCTTATGATTTGCAAATAAAGTCTCCTTCGTTAATACCTCTAATACAGATTTCAAATGACTTCTAATATAGATTTCAAATGATGTATATGATCTTCCAAAGACTTGCTATAAATTAAGATATCATCAAAATAAACTACATAGAATTTACCAATGAAGGGTCGAAGAACATGATTCATTAACCGCATAAAGGTGTTGGGTGCGTTAGTTAGGCCAAAAGGCATAACCAACCACTCATGCAAATCGTGTTTGGTTTTGAAAGCAGCCTTCTTTCGTCTCCTTCTCTCATTCGTATTTGATGATAACCACTCTTGAGATCAATTTTAGAGAAAATGTGAGCTCTACTTAGCTCGTCCAACATATCATCTAGGCGTGGGATCGAGTGTCGATACTTGATGGTGATCTTATTGATCGCGCGACAGTCAATGCACATGTGCCAAGAGCCATCCTTCTTAGGTACCACTAGCATAGACACGGCACATGAACTTAAGCTCTCTCGAACATACCCTTTTTTCATTAGCTCGGTAACTTGCCTTTGTAGCTCTTTAGTTTCCTCAGGGTTGGTTCGATAAGCTGGTCGATTCAAAATAGTGGGTCCGAGAATAAAATCTATTTGATGCTCAATGCCTCTAATGGGCGACAATCCACTTAGAATATCTTTCGGAAACACATCCTCGAATTCCTGCAGCAAAGACATAATAGAAGAAGGAAGAGAGTTATCTAAGTTGTTAGTACTAAGCAAACTTTCCTTGTACATGAGCACAAGCAAAGATTTCTTTAAAACCATGGAATTTTTTATTTCTCTCTTTTGCAATAACACACAATTTTTCCATCTCACTTTCTTCTTTTCTCTCATTCTTCTCTCATGTTTTTACCTCATGCTTTTTATTTACTTTTTGATATGATTTTGGTATGATCTCGCTTTGCTGAAATACCAAAATGCTTGTATTTCCCTGATCGTTAAATTCTTAACTTTATGTTTAAGGCTTGCAATGGAATTTGGATGGTTTTTATATGCTTGAAGGGTAAAGATGAAAAGAACGCTAGAAAATTAAAGGATAGTAGTGTGGATGATGGATGGTGGTAGGGATGGTTAGTGGATGATGGAATTGGGGTTTAGGACTTGAGAGATGAACCGACAATAAAAAGTGAAGACCTGAACTCTATAACGACCAAAGATATCAAGAGTTGGTTCAACAAGCAGTACTTGAAGGATCGATAAAGTTCTATAAAAGACCAGAAGAGATAAAACTCTAAATATATTGAATCTGAATTCCCTTACAAATGGAGAAGATAGCCTCTATTTATAGGCTTTACAAAATGAAAGTGAATGGCCATCATTCATCATTCATAAATGAATATGTTTATTCATTTAAAAACTCTTGAATGAAACATTGTATCCCTCCATATGTGTGCTGAATGGATATCATTTGAATAGGCACTTCTGGTCCATTTCTTTAATTATAATTGCTGCCCATTCATAAGTCCATTAGAGGCGCCTCTTGGCTTCAAAAGATGCATTTCTTGGTGTAAATAATCTGATTCAATTAACATAATCCTTGATGTCCATATATCCATGCATGTTATCCACTCCTTTTCCAAGAGTCTTCACGCTTTGAATCATCTCATCCAATAGTTGTGTCCCTTCATTGTGCCTTGCACCACACACATATATATATAAGTCTTTTATGATCAGCATAACACACACCACACACATATACTTGTATATTGTGAATGTAACTCTTAATAAAAACAAACAGCACACTAATGCATCAAATGCTTCCCACACCTAAATATATATATATTTATATCAAACATGATATGAGCACGGTCACATCATGTTATGATGCAATTCAGAGATATTGAGATTGGCCCAAACACGAGGGGCCCAAGTGCAAAAAGAAACATCTCACGAGCCTGATTGATTATTGGGCTAATGTTCTTAAGGACTTTTTTTTTAATTTTTTTTATGTTTTATTTCAGTTTAATAAGTGTTTGCATCTTTAATTATGTCTTGCATTAAGTGTTTTGTATTTAATTAAGTCATGCATAAAGTTGTGTTTTTCTTTATTTATGCTTAATTGATTGTTTTGTTGCATTCATAAATAAAGTTGTTTATTTATGCATCATTAAGTGTTTTGTTTGTTAAATGCTTCTTTGTTTAGTAATCTGTATTATTAAATGTTTTCTTTGTTAAATGCATCTTTTTTGTTAAATGCCTTCCATTAATGCATCAGCATCTTTAAAAAATCTGCATTATGTGTTTTTATATTAAATAAGTCATGCATTAATCATCTCATTCGTTAAAGTAAGGTTTAAGTTGCATGTTTAATTAATTCGTGTGCATTTAATATGTTGTTTTTATGAGTGCTTTAAGTTATTGTTTAATGCTTAAATATCTATTTTTGCAGGTGACTTTTCCTATGATTAAAGACTCTTCAAATTAGAAGGTTCCAAAGCTTTTTAAAGAACATTATGGAGGTTGTTTAATGGACCATATGAGACTCTTCAAATCTGAACGTTTTTGGAATTTTTAACTTTCATCAAGATGCCATTTAAGAGGTTGTTACACAAGCTAATACAAATCGATTTCAACGGAGAAAGAGGCACACATTAAGGATACAATAAGTCTTCATTTAAGGAGAAATGACATGCCTTTTCAACTACATCAGATCCTAATGAAGAGACATGACTCATTGGCTTCCCTACAATAGTTAAAAATGAAATTGCATTGCCTTTTCAACTACATCAGATCCTAATGAAGAGATATGACTCATTGGTTTCCCTACAAGAGTTAAAATAAAATTAGTGCTTGTATTAACTTTAGTTAGTGACTGAATGTGAAAGGTCTCACATAAGCATTTGAATAGTCACAACAGTGTCTATAAATAATTTGTAAACAAAACCTTATGGGAATGAGGAATGAATATATAATTTGTGAGAATTCTCTCTTGAGTTCTTTTGAACAAACAAACTGAACTTATGAAGGCTTATTGATTTGTGGCATTCTTCTTTCTTTTCTATACCTTCGGTTCTTGTTTCTTTTATAAAAACAACGGGTCGGGGTCTTTTAGATTCTATTCTTGTTTTCGATTATTTGTCATATAGAAAGTGGGTCATGTTCCAATAACGTTGGTTCTTTTCTCGTACAAGTCGTTGATTCAAGATTCCTATCATATTTCATTTCTTTAGTTATCAGGTACCTGTTTAGAAATGGTCGAGCAATCGAGTGACTTGTAATTCTAAACCGAATACTAGCTCACATCAAAACATGTAACAACTATATATTATATGATGCAAACAGAATATTTAAAAATATATAAAACATGTGACAAATGCAAACAGAATTTTAAACATGTGCATACTTAAAAGAAATGCAATGCATGCATAAAAAATAAACATGTAGCATGTTGCATGGCTTCCCTTTTTCATTGCATGATTCTTCCACGTTGCATACCATGGTTTGGATGTTGGCAACCTCACTGATCTTCCAAGCTTGAATGCATTTATTCGTAACAGCATTTTTGAACCTTCTAGACCTTGCACGAGTTATTGGGCCTAAAGGAAATTCCTTCGGGTCCTTAGGTGGTAACGCTACCATGATCTTATCACTTTTGCTTTTACTTCACTCTTTTCTCTCTTCTTTTTTGTTTTCTAATTTTTCTCACACTCATCTTTTTCTTTCAAATTTTTCAAACGAATTTTGTAACTTGAGCTGATCTTCATACACTTGTTTGGGAGTAAGTGGTGCCAAAATGACATTCTTCCCTTAGTGTTTGAAGGTATATCTGTTTGTATAACCATCATGCAGTACTCGATGATCAAATTGCGATGATCTCTCCAACAGCAAGTGACTAGCATGCATTGGCACTACATCACAAAGAACTTCATTACAATACTTGTCAATCGAAAAAGTGACAATAGCTTGCTTAGTAACTTTGAGTTCTCCATCGTTATTGAGCCATTGAAGCTTGTAAGGGCGCGAATGCTTGGTGGTTGCTAGGCCAAGTTTTTCTATCAATAAGCAGCTAGCAACGTTAGTGTAAATACCACCATTAATAATAACACCACATACCTTTCCTTGGACATGGTAGTGTGTATGAAAAATGTTTTTGCATTGCTGCTCACTATCCATGATTTGGATGCTCAAGCTTCATTTAATAACAAGGATTTCCCCTTCTACAGTATATTCCAAGTCATTCTCCTTATTAGTAGGTGATTCGGGCTCATCTTCTTTCTCGGGATCGGATTTGATTTCACCATTGTCCCTTATAAATATGGCATTTCGATTTGGACATTAGTTTGCCATATGGCCCCTCCCAAGGCATTTGAAATATCTGATGTCTCGGGATCGGTTTGGCACAACTTCGTTCTTTCCCTTGCTTGGATCTACACTCGGCTTGTTGGGTTTGGAAGTCCCAATATTGTCTTTAGATCGAAAAGTGGTATCCTTTTTGTTGGTTCCTTGCCCTCACTTTGATGAAGAAACAAAATTAGAAAGGGGTTGAGTGGTACCTTTTCTCTTCAATTGCTTCTCCACTTTTAATGCCATATGAACCATATCAATAACTTCGACATAATGTTGTAGCTCAACTACATTGGTGATGTCTCGATTGAGGCCGACTAAGAATCTTGCCATGGTAGCCTCTCGATCTTCCTCAACATTAGCATGTATCATGGCTATCTCCATCTTCTTGTAGTAATCTTCCACACTACTATTTCCTTGATTGAGATTTTGTAGCCTTTGATGCAACTCTCGATGATAGTGAGCGGGTACAAATCTCTTTCTCATGATAGCTTCCATTTCAACCCATTTAGACATGGGTCGTTCGCCATTTTGTCTCCTACTCAAAGTTAGCTGATCCCACCAAAAAATAGCATAATCAGAGAATTCGATGGCAACAAGTTTTACCTTTTCATTTTTCGAGTAGTTATGGCATTCAAGGACGAGGTCTATTTTCTTTTCCCACTCCAAATAAGCTTCGGGGTCAATTTTCCCTTGGAATGGAGGGATTTTCATCTTGATATTGCTAAGATTATCATCTACCCTCGGACCTCGATTCCTTTGATCTTAACGTCTCAAACTTCGGTTGGAGGATTGATCACTCTACATTTCACTAGGTTCATAGTAATCCTTTTTATTTGATCTTTGAATTAAAAACATATTCACATGAGTATTGTTTCTCTCTTGGTTCTTGGTCGAACTTCGATTCCTTAAAGTATTCAAGATGATCCATTCCTTCGAGCGATTTTCCAAACATTCCATTATCGAGAAATCTCATTATTTTGTCTAAATAGTTTATCATTTTGTATACCAGTTTTTGTTTTTGAATTAAAAACTTATTTTCGTGAGAATTGTTTCTCTCTTGGTTCTTGGACAAACATTCCGAACTTGTCAAACTTTTACGAGTTCTTGGACAAACGATCTATTCCTTCCAGCAATTTTTTGAACATTCCATGCTTGGGAAATATCATCATTTGGTCTAAATAGTTTGTAATTTTGTACACAAATTTTGGTCTTTGAATTAAAAACTTATTTACGTGATTATTTTTCCTCTCTTGATTCTTGGTCGAACTTTCGAACTTGTCAGACTTTTACGAGTTCTTTTATAACTTCGATTCCTTAAAGTATTCAAGATGATCCATTCCTTCCAGCAATTTTTTGAATATTCCATGCTCGGTAAATCGCATTATTTGGTCTAAATAGTTTGTCATTTTGTATACAAGTTCTGGTCTTTGAATTAAAAACTTATTTACATGAGAATTATTTCTCTCTTGGTTCTTGGACGAAATGCAGAACTTGTCAAACTTTTATGACTTCTTTTATAACTTTGGTTCCTTAAAGTATTCAAGACGATCCATTACTTCCAGCAATTTTTCGAACATTCCATGCTCGGGAAATTGCATCATTTAGTCTAAATAGTTTGTCATTTTGTAAACAAGTTTTGGTCCTTGAATTAAAAACTTATTTGCGTGAGAATTGTTTCTCTCTTGGTTCTTGGACGAACTTCCGAACTTGCCAAACTTTTACAAGTTCTTTTATAACTTCGGTTCCTTAAAGTATTTTAGACGATCCATACGATCGAACAATTTTTTAAACATTCCATGCTTGGGAAATTGCATCATTTGGTCTAAATAGTTTGTCATTTTTGTAAACAACTTTTTATCTTTGAATTATAATCTTATTTACGTGAGAATAGTTTCTCTCTCAATTCTTCACCGAACTTCCGAACTTGTCACACTTTTATGAGTTCTTTTATAACTTTGATTCCTTAAAGTATTCAAAATGATCAATTCCTTCGAGCAATTTTCCGAACATTACATGCTCGGGAAATGGCATCATTTGGTCTAAATTGTTTTGTCATTTTGTAAACAATTATTGGTTTTTGAATTAAAAACTTATTTTCGTGAGAAATTTTTCTCTCTTGGTTCTTGGCTGAACTTTTGAACTTGTCAAACTTATTCGAGTTCTTTTATAACTTTTGTTCCTTAAAGTATTCAAGACGATCCATTCCATCGAGTAATTTTTTTAGCATTCCATGCTCAAGAAATCGCATCATTTGGTCTAAATAGTTTGTCGTTTTGCAAACTACTTTTTGTCTTTGAATTAAAAACATATTTACGTGAGTATTGTTTCTCTCTTGGTTCTTGGCCGAACTTCCAAACTTGTCAATCTTTTACAAGTTCTTTTATAACTTCGGTTCCTCAAATTATTCAAGACAATCCATTCCTTCAAGCAATTTTTCGAACATTCCATGTTCGGGAAATTGCATTATTTGGTCTAAATAATTTATCATTTTGTATACAAGTTTTGGTCTTTGAATTAAAAACTTATTTACATGAGAATTGTTTCCCTCTTGGTTCTTGGATGAACTTCCAAACTTGTCAAACTTTTACGAGTTCTTTTATAACTTCGCTTCCTTAAAGTATTTAAGACGATCTATTCCTTCCAGCAATTTTCCAAACATTCCATGCTCAGGAAATCGCATCATTTGGTCTAAATAGGTTTTCATTTTCTGAACAAGTTTTAGTCTTTGAATAAAAAGATTATTTACGTGAGTATTGTTTCTCTCTTGTATATTGGCCAAACTTTCGAACTTGACAAACTTTTACGAGTTCTTTTATAACTTCGGTTCCTTAAAGCATTCAAGACGATTCATTCCTTCCAGCAATTTTTTGAACATTACATGCTCAAGAAATCGCATTATTTGGTCTAAATAGTTTGTCATTTTGTATACAAGTTTTGGTCTTCGAATTAAAAATTTATTTATGTAAGAATTGTTTCTCTCTTGGTTCTTGGACGAACTTCAAAATTTGTCACACTATTACGAGTTCTTTTATAACTTCGGTTCCTTAAAGTATTGAAGATGATCCATTCCTTCCAGTAATTTTCTGAACATTCCATGCTCGGGAAATCGCATCATTTGGTTTAAATAGTTTTTCATTTTGTAAACAAGTTTTGGTCCTTGAATTAAAAACTTATTTACATGAGAATTGTTTCTCTCTTGTTTCTTGGACGAACTTCCGAACGTGCCAGACTTTTACAAGTTCTTTTATAACTTCGGTTCCTTAAAGTATTCTAGATGATCCATTCTTTCGAGCAATTTTTCGAACATTCCATGCTCGGGAAATCACATCATTTGGCCTAAATAGTTTGTCGTTCTGTAACAACTTTTAGTGTTTGAATTAAAAACTTATTTACTTGAGAATTGTTTCTCCCTTAGTTCTTGGTCGAACTTTCGAACTTGTCATACTTTTACGACTTCTTTTATAACTTCGGTTCCTTAAAGTATCAAGATGATGCATTCCTTCGAGCAATTATCAGAACACTTCATGCTCGGGAAATCACAACATTTTGTCTAAATAGTTTGTTGTTTTGTAAACAACTTTTGTTCTTTGAATTAAAAACTTATTCACGTGAGAATGATTTTTCTCTTAGTTTTCGGCCGAACTTCAGAACTTGTCACACTTTTATGAGTTCTTTTATAACTCTAATTCCTTAAAGTATTCAAGACGATCCATTCCTTCAAGCAATTTTCTGAACATTTCATGCTCTAGAAATCGCACCATTTTGTCTAAATAGTTTGTTGTTTTGTAAACAACTTTTGGTCTTTGAATTAAAAACTTATTTACATGAGAATTGTTTCTCTCTTGTTTCTTGGCCAAACATTCGAACTCGTCAAACTTTTACGAGTTCTTTTATAACTTGGGTTCCTTAAAGTATTCAAGAAGATCCATTCCTTCGAGCAATTTTTTGAATATTCCATGCTCGGGAAATTGCATCATTTGGTCTAAATAGTTTGTCATTTTGTAAAGAACTTTTTATCTTTTTTACGTGAGAATTGTTTCTCTCTTGGTTCTTCACCAAACTTCTGAACTTGTCACACTTTTACAAGGTTTTTTATAACTTTGATTCCTTAAATATTCAAGATGATCCATTCCTTCGAGTAATTTTTTGAGCATTACATGCTCGGGAAATCACATCATTTGGTCTAAACATTTTATTGTTTTGTAAACAACTATTGGTGTTTGAATTAAAAACTTATTTTTGTGTGAAAATATTCTCTCTTGGTTCTTCACCGAACTTTCGAACTTGTCAAACTTTTACGGGTTCTTTTATAACTTTAGTTCCTTAAAGTATTTAATACGATCCATTCCTTCGAGCAATTTTCTGAACATTACATGCTCGGCATATATCATTTGGTCTAAATAGTTTATCATTTCGTAAACACCTTTTATCTTTGAATTAAAAACTTATTTACGTGAAAATTATTTCTCTCTTGGTTCTTGGCTGAATTTCCAAACTTGTCAAACTTTTACGAGTTTTTTTAGAGCTTCGGCTCCTTAAAGCATTCAAGACTATCCATTCCTTCGAGCATAAACGTAAGGTGGCTGACGAGCATAAACATAAAGTGGCTGACGAGCATAAACGTAAAATGGCTAACGAGTGTAAACGTAAAGTTTCTAACAAGCATAAACGTAAAATAGCTGACGAGCATAAACATAAAGTATTTGACAAGTAAAGCGAAATTAAGATTTGCATCTTATACACTTTTATAATAATCCATCAATAGTAAAATAAGAACCTCGTTGTGTTTTGATGAATCAAGGGAGTGAAACGAACGTGAAAGTTTCCAAACGAAATACGTCGAAGATTTATCTTATTGATTTTAATATGGATAATTCGTGTTGATTATGGAGAATTTTATGGACAAGTATGACTTACACCAAGCCTTTTCATAAGACTAAGTATTCATCATACTTGCCTTGTTTAAATTGTTTTGTAGATTTTTGAGCTTTTGTTACCACTTGGGTTGGATCACCGAAGCATACGTATCTTCAGCACCCCACCTCAGTAGCTATTGATGTCTTAACTTTAGTTACTTTTTGCCATGTATTTAGGACAATGTTTTGTATCTAGGTGGTTTTAATAAATATACTTTTTGAATGAAATGTCTGATACGAGTCGCAAAGCACAAATTCAAGCTTATAAATGTGATAGGATCAAAGTTTCTCAAGGCCCAATAATGAGGTCGAAGGCCAAGCAAATTTGAGCAAGGTTGAATGCGACCATCCAAGACTTCGTTACCAAGGCCCTAGATGTACACACAGCCCAAAAAAATCAAGATTCACTTCAAGAAAATCATGATTTCAAATCTTGGAAATCTTGGTCCAAGAAATCGAAACTGCCAATTTTCAAGTTGAGGAAATCAGTAGACTTGCAACGACTTTTTTGATGGGATCCAGGAATTTATGGGTTGATATGTTTGCATGGATTTCTAAGATCTATCTCTTATCTTCAAAACACACTTTGAATCACTCGATTTCAAGTTCAGGAGCTCAAGTTATGATCGTTTTAATAAAGACTACACGGATAGAATTTCTAGACGTGATTATGACTGGAATTACAAGTTTCGGGCTTTTAATTCGAGTTTAAATCATATTGGGTTCGGGTTTTAGGTTTAATTTTTATTATATATGAGCCAATTTTGTATTATCAGCTCTTATTATTTTATTGTTATGTTTTATTCAAATTTTTAATAATTATTAAGTAGTTTAAGTTTGTAAGAGTTTTATGTCAATAAGAAAGTCTCTTGTTTAAATTAGTTAGAGTTCTAGTTTAATTAAGAGTTTTATTTAGATTTATCTAGCTTTCCTATATATAGGCCTTGGAATTGTAAACAAAACACTTGATTTTTATTCTTTTGAGTAAATAATAATTCTCTTTGAGTTTTTCTTCAAGATTGCTCTTTAGTTTTTTTTAGAAGTTGCTTTAACAATATTTTAAGTTGTGGGAATCATCTTCAAGCTTTTTCATGCCAAGATCTCTTTCTTGGAGGGGGTTTAGAGCCATTGAAGGGAGTTGTGGATTCTTATCGTTTCCAAGGCTTCTTAGGACATTATCTTCTCTTTTCTAACTTTGATCTATCATTCTTGATTGATCTAGTTTATTTCTTGTTGTTTTGGGTTGCTGATTTAGTTGATTTTTGTTCTAGGTTGAAATTGTTTCAAGAGGGACATTCTCCTACCTTGATCCATCAAGAAACACATCAAAAATTAGGAGATTTAATCTTTACTTCCTATTTCAATCATTCTTGCCTAAACAGTTTGCTTTCATCTTTTAAATCACTTCTAATGAATCTATTTGTGTTTTTATCTTCCAGATCTGGTTGGGACATTTTCTTGAGGACCAAGGGCAGTTTCTTTCATCCAAGAAACCCTAATTTCGTTCTCTATTGGATCCTTTACCAGCCGTTCTCCTTTCTTTTGTTTTAATTTCTTTTGATTCTTCTTCTTGTCAACTAATTTGTCTTTCTTTGTTTTCGTTTCAGATTACATTTGTCTAGAGCTTTAGGGTAGATCCGCGACTTGATAACTTTACAATCTTCATCCACATTCGTCTCGTATCATTTGGTATCAGATTTTGGGCATTTAGGGAATTCTTTGTTACTTTCTACACTGATTTCCATTACAAACAGTCAAGAAGCAATTTTTTACCCAGTAATTTTTTCAGGAAAAAATATTTTTGAGTGGGTAAACGTTTTTCAATTGATCTGAAATTTTATCTACTAATTCTTGGCACTATATTACAGTATAAAAAATATTTCCCACAAAAAAATGATCAAAAAAGGAAAATACGAGAAAACAGAAAAAAATAAAAAAAATATTCTGTGGGTTGAATTTTGTGCCAAAAATTTCCATATCAAAAATAAATTATATGAAGTGGCTCCAGTTTAAATTTCATGATTTTTGGAAATTGGGAACACCACAAACGAAGTTTGTCAAGTTGCTTCGTATTTTCTCGGATTTTCGGGTTTCTGCAGTTTTATTGGTTCTTAGTTTTAGGTTTTTATTTGTTTTTTCTTTTTATTGTTTCTTTACACATTTTAACACTTTCTTGCTTCTTGTGTTAGTAGTTTAACGAACGTTGCACCTAGTTTAACGAACGTTGCACCTTCCTTCCTCCGTGTAACACAATTCTTTGGTGTCTAGCCAATTTTGGACTCATAGTGCCATTAGGATTACTTTGTTAGTTTGATTCTAATACATCCTGATTGATTGACATAAATACTTATAAAGGACTCACAAGATGAATTCTTACCTCATTGAGAATTTAATTTTTCTTTTTGAGTGCATAACAATAAGGTTTGTTTAATTTTTTTTCTTTTTTGAGTGCTGTATTTTTTTTCCAAATCTGTCACAATGTCTCATAGTAGAACAGGTAGTGATGACCAGAGTGACAAACAGCTAGTTAACATTGAAAATCTTGCTGGTGTCGCAACAAAGTTAGATCTCCATGACATCACCGATAAGTTCGAAACCATGTTCAATCAATTGAAACAAATTCTAGACCATCAAGCGACAGTACAAAGACAACGGGATGTTGTATTTCAAACAATGAGCAATACCTTAAATTAGTTGCGAACTGAGCAAAGGACTCAACATTGGGGTGCTAATGATGATGATGAAGTTGAACAACCTCGTGCTCATAGACATCAAGCTAGATGTGTCCCTCATGTGGATGAAGATCCTTTGGTTCCCAATGATCACGGACAGCCTTCATTGGCAAAGTCGAAGTTCACAATTCCTCAATTTTGTGGAAAGAATGATCTCAAAGCATACTGTGAGTGCGAACAAAAAATAGAGCTTATATTTCGTTACTATAAATGCCCAGAAGATGAGAAAGTTCCATTGGCGACCCTTAAGCTTTCAGACTATGCGCTGAGTTGGTGGACTCAACTTGGTATAAGTCGTCAATGAAACTACGAGAGAGAAATTACCACATGGGATGAGTTGAAAACAAGTTATGCGAAAATGCTTTATCCCAACACATTATTATAGGGAGGTCAAAACCAGACTTCGACAACTTGTTCAAGGAAGTAGATTAGTTGATGAGTACTTCACGAAGAGATGTCCAAAAGAAAGGAGGATTCCAAGTGATCTCTCACATTTTGAGCAATGTTATTGGTGTAGTTCAAAATATCATAAGAGTTTTTGATGTCCAATCCAATATCCAACTAGAGAAGAAAGTAAGTATGACTTTGCGCCTTTTGTTGACTCTTACTCTAGTGAAAAAAAGATTTGCTGTGATGACAAACTTTGTGAACCAAAAAAAGATGATAATGAGAATTTTTCCCTTGAATCTATAGATGAAGTAGAAACGTCATGTTCTCCTATTGAGATGCCTTGTACTGAATTGAATATTCATAATACTTGTGAGGGGGATATAGGAAGTGAGGAAAAAATATGTGAAAAGACTGAGAGAAAAGAGACCTTGAGTGATAAAAGTCTACTTGATGGTCCAAATTTGGTGAGTGAAAATCCATATGAGGTAAAATTGGAGAGTTCTCAAGAGGAAAATGAAAAAGGAAATCAAGATTCACTTTCTTGTTTTCAAGAAAATCAAGAAACCGAATCTTGGTCCAATTTTGTCATTCCAAACAATTTCAAGAATCAAGAAAACCAAGATTTCAAATCTTGGAAATCTTGGTCCAATAAACCGAATGATGTGAGCACGACTAGTGTGACCCCTAATAATGCGAGCTTGGAAGATGCGAGCACTGGTGTTGCGAGCACTCATGTTGCGAACACTGGTGTTGCAAACATTGGAGCTGCAAACACTAATGTTGCAAGCATGGATGAAGGGCGAGCCTCGCACGAATTCAATCGAGCTACTTAGAGGACCAATCATGCGAGCACAAGCCAAGAAATTCAATCAAGCTGTCACGGGTTTAATTAAACGAATTTGGGAAGACACTTCGTGCATTCCATACATTTCATACAACCCGTCATGCATTCCATGTAATGTGCTGCACATTCAACTTTAATTTTTAAAGAATTAAATTACTGGAAAATAAAGTATTAACCATTTAGTTACTTTAATCCATGTCTTAATTATGTTTAGTGTTATTTTGATAAATCTTTAAATATGTCCTAAGTTAGTTGTTAGTTTTAGTCAAATATTGCTGCCCATTTACTATGTCCTAACCAGCATGTTTAATATGATGTAAGGATGTCAATGGCTGGCCAACACAAGCTTTTAATGCACCTACCAACATTTAAAGTGCTTAAAACACCTCTCCAAAAAAGCATTTCGTGATCAGCAAAGGAATTCAATGTTCTCTTCATGCATGGCTGATTGGGTTCATCAAAGGTCTCAAGGTTCTTAAATGATCAAAGGCTGATCATGGGAACATGGAAAGTGGTTGTTTTGGTTACTCAAAATCATTAATGCACCGCCCACATTTATTCCAAGTGCTTGGGGAATTTTAGCAGAATTTAAGAGTACTTATTCCTAGCCAACCAAGCACTAAATTCGGCCAACTACTCCATTGAAGCAGCCACCACATTAACTTAAAGTACATGGGGAATAATGGACGAATTTATGATGTAATTTTGATTAATTATTTCATGGCTTTTCAACTGGACATTTGTAAGCCTTTAAATATGAGGCTTGGAACATTTTGTATCAACTTTTGATGAATTTTAATCTTATTGTGAGTTTGTAAACTCCTTATTCTTATTTGACTCAAATTTACTTATCAAGTAACCCTTGTGGCATCAATTTGATTCTTTCCGAACTTATCACTTCTTTGAAGTGTGACGTTCACCCTTATATCGATTGGTTCCTATCTTGCTAAATAAAGGGTCAAGGTTCTTACTTGTAATTCGTTCTAAGAACTAATATAGGAATTGGGTCAATATTCTTCTATAATATTGGTTCATTCTTGAGTCCTTAAACCAAGTTCAAGCCAATCCTTTGTTATCCATTGCATATCCATCCAACCATCCTTTTACAACCCACTATTATCATTTCCGACAGTCACGAAATCCATTACAAATGATACTTCTTAATTTCGATAGGGAACTCACGTGACTCGTAATCATCTTTCGAGGATGAGCTCGCATCATTTGGTATCAAAGCTAGCTAAATTAAGTAAGTATTCGATGTTCTTATCTCTCCCAGAATTAGCATTCAAAAAAATTAAAAAAAATACAGCAGATTTGAATCCTAAGTTCAAAATACAAAGGGAGTTTTGAAATTCAATCAAAAAGAAGAAGAAGAAGAAGAAGAGCTAGTTGAAAGTGTGTAATCTCCCGATTACAAGTATTCTTTACCATAACAGTTTTAGCTACACTTCTATCTTCGTTTGAAGCCTTCCCTATCACCTAATCATCATTCCTACCTTACATCATATTTGAAGCTGATACTACGAGGTTTGTTGTTTAAGTCTAAGGAAGTCACATAAGAACTTCGAGTAAGCAAAGAGTGGGAAAAGGCGAGAGTGCGAAAGAGTCTTAGAGAATATTAAAAGCCAACATCGAGTGCAAACACGAGTTGAGCTATTTCATTGCGAGTGGCTCTGAGGATTTGTATTTGGTAAGGTACTCATTAATTTTCATCCAAAATATTTTATTACTAATCTGATACAAGACAAAAGCGGAAGAGGATCATAAAGTTGTCAAGTCACGAATCTACCCTAAAGCTCTAGATAAATGTAATCTAAAACAAAAACAAAGAAAGACAGATTAGTTGACAAGAAGAATAATCGAACGAAATTAAAACGAAAGAAAGATGAATGGCTGGTAACGGATCCAATACAGAATGAAATTAGGGTTTTTTGGATGAAAGAAACTGTCCTTGGACCTCAAGAAAATGTCTCAACCAGATTTGGAAAATAAACACACAAACAGATTCGTTAGAAGTGATTTAAAAGATGAAAGCAAACTGTTTAGGCAAGAATGATTGAAACAGAAAGAAAAGATTGAATCTCCTAATTTTTGATGTGTTTCTTGATGGATCAAGGTAGGAGAACGTCCCTCTTGAAGCAATTTAAACCTAGAACAAAAATCAACTAAATCAGCAACCTAAAACAGCAAGAAATAAACTATATCAAACAAGAACGATAGATTAAAGATAGAAAAGAGTAGATAACGTCCTAAGAAGCCTTGGAAACGATAAGGATCCATAACTCCCTTCAATGGCTCTAATTCCCCCTCCAAGAAAGAGATCCTGGCAAGAAAAAGCTTGAAGATGATTCCCACAACCTAAAAGATTGTTAAAAACAACATCTAAAAAAAAAGTCAAGAGCAATTCTTTAAGAAAAACTCAAAGAGAATTATCATTAACTCAAAAGAATCAAAATCAAGTGTTTTTTTGTTTACAATTCCAAGGCCTATATATAGGAAAGCTAAATAAATCTAAATAAAACTCTTAATTAAACTAGAACTCTAACTAATCTAAACAAGAAACTTTCTTGTTGACATAAAACTCCTAAAAACTTAAACTACTTAATAATCATTAAAAATTAGGAATAAAAAATAACAATAAAATAATAAGAGCTGATAATACAATATTGGGCTCATATATAATAAAAATTAAACCTAAAACCCGAACCCAATATGATTTAAACTCGAATTAAAAGCCCGAAACTCGTAATTCCCGTCATAATTAAGTCCAAAAATTCTGCCCTGCAGTCTTTATTAAAACGATCATAACTTGAGCTCCCGAACTTGAAATCGAGTGATTCAAAGTGTGTTTCGAAGATAAGAGATAGATCTTCGAAACTCATACAGACATCTCAACCCATAAATTCCTGGATCCCATTCAAAAAGTAGTTGTAAGTCTTCTGATTTCCCTAACTCGAAAATTGACAGCTTCGATTTCTTGGACCAAGATTTCCAAGACTTGAAATCTTGATTTTCTTGATTCTTGAAATAGTTTGGAATGAAAAAATTGGACCAAGATTCGATTTCTTGATTTTCATGAAAACAAGAAAGTGAATCTTGATTTTCTTTTACAGCCATGTGCGCATCTAGGGCCTTGGTAATGAAGTCTTGGATGGTCCAATTCAATCTTGCTCAATTTGGCCTTCTACCTCATTATTGGGCCTTGAGAAACTTTGATCCCATCACATTCATAAGCTTGAATTTGGGCCTTGTGACTCGTATCATAATCTTTTCTGTCTTGAAGAGAACATGTCTCGAAGTCCTAATAGAAACGAAGGTGGTGGAGCACCAAATTTCCAAATACAAGCCATAATTCGAGAAATGCAATGAGTGGTTCGTGCTAAATTAGAATCGATGCAAGATCAATTAGGCCAATTAGAGGTAAGATCTCAAAGGGGACGTTCACCTCAAGATCAAAGGAGAGAAAGAGATCTTCCAATACCAAATCAAGAGGATTTCTATGAACCAAGTGAAGTGAAGAGTGATCAATCCTCCAACCGAAGTTTGAGACGTCGAGGTCAACAAAATCGAGGTCCGAGGATAGATGATAATCTTAGCAACATTAAGATGACAATTCCTCCATTCCAAGGGAAAACCAACCCCGAAGCTTCTTTGGAATGGGAAAAGAAAATAGAACTCGTCTTTGAATTCCATAATTAATCAAAAAATAAAAAGGCAAAACTTGCTGCCATTGAATTCTCTTATTATGTTATTATTTGGTGGGATCAGCTAACCTTGAGTAGGAGATGAAATGGAGAACGACCTGTGTCTACATGGGCTGAAATGTAAGCTATCATGAGGAAAAAGATTCGTACCCGCTCATTATCATCGAGAGTTGCCTCAAAGGCTACAAAATCTCAATCAAGGAAATCTTAGTATGGAAGATTACTACAAGGATATGGAGATAGCCAAGATACGTGCTAATGTTAAGGAAGATTGAGAGGCTACCATGGCAAGATTCGTAGCCGGCCTCAACTGAGACATCACCAATGTAGTTGAACTACAACATTATTCGAAGTTGTTGATATGGTTTACATGACACTTAAAGTGGAGAAGCAATTAAAAAGAAAAGGTACCACCCGACCCCATTCTAATTCTGTTTCTACATCAAAGTGGGGTCAAGGAACCTACAAAAAGGATACCACTTTTCGATCCAAAGATAATATTGGGATGTCCAAGCCCTACAAGCCAAGTATAAATCTAATCAAGGGAAAGAATGAAGCTATTCCAAATCGATCTCGAGACATCAAATGCTTCAAATGCCTTGGGAGGGGTCATATGGCAAACTAATGTCCAAATAAAAATTCCATGTTTACAAGGCACAATGGTGAGATCGAATCCGAACCCGAGAAAGAAGATGAGCCCAAATCACCTACTGGACGAGGAGAATGACTTGGAGTATGCTGTGAAGGAGAAATCCTTGTCATTAAACGAAGCTTGAGCATCCAAACTGTGGAGAGTGAGCAGCAATGCGAAAACATTTTTCATACTCGCTGCCATGTCCAAGGAAAGGTATGTAGTGTTATTATTGATGGTGGTAGTTACACTAACGTTGCTTGCTGCTTATTGATAGAAAAAATTGGCCTACCAACCACCAAGCATCCATGCCATTACAAGCTTCAATGGCTCAATGACGGTGGAGACCTCAAAGTTACTAAGCAAGTTATTGTCACTTTTTCGATTAGCAAGTATTGTGATGAAGTTCTTTGCGATGTAGTGTCAATGCACGCTAGTCACTTGCTGTTGGGGAGACCATGGCAATTTGATCACTAAGTAGTGCATGATGGTTACACAAACCGATATACTTTCAAACACCAAGGAAAGAACATTACTTCGGCATAACTTACTCGAAAACAAGTGTATGAAGCTCAAGTTACAAAATTTGTTTGAAAAATTGAAAGAAAAAAAAAGGATGAGTGTGAGAAAAATCAGAAAATGCAAAAGAAGAGAGGAAAGAGCAAAACAAAAACAAAAGAAAACAGAGAGCATGAGGTAAAAGCATGAGAGAAGAATGAGAGAAAAGAACAAAATGAGATGGAAAAATTGTGTGTTATTGTAAAAGAGAGAGAAATCGGAAAGTCCATGCTTTTAAAGCAACCTTTGCTTGTGCTTATGTACAAGGAAAGTTTGTTTAGTACTAACGATCTAGATAACTCTCTTCCTTCTTCTATTATGTCTCTGCTACAAGAATTCAAGGATGTGTTTTCGGAAGATATCCCAAGTGGATTGCCACCCATTAGAGGCATTGAACATCAAATAGATTTTATTCCCGGGGCCACTATTTTGAATCGACCAACTTATTGAACCAACCCCGAAGAAACCAAAGAGCTACAAAGGTAAGTTATCGAGCTAATGGAAAAAGGGTATGTTCGAGAGAGCTTAAGCCCATGTCGTGCCTGTGCTATTGGTACCAAAGAAGGATGGCTCTTGGCACATGTGCATTGACTGTGCGCGGTCAATAAGATTACCATCAAGTATCGACACCCGATCTCGCGTTTAGATTATCTGCTGGACGAGCTAAGTGGAGCTCTCACTTTCTCCAAAGTTGATCTCAAGAGTGGTTATCATCAAATACTAATGAGAGAAGGAGGAGAATGGAAGATTGCTTTCAGAACCAAACACGGTTTGTATGAGTGGTTTAATCACTTAACTTTAATTTTTAATCTAATTAAATTGCTGGAAAATAAAGTATTAACCATTTAGTTACTTTAGTCCATGTCTTAATTATGTTTAGATTTTGATAAATCTTTAAATATGTCCTAAGTTAATTGTTAGTTTTAGTCAAATATTGCTACCCATTTAATATGTCCTAACCAGCATGTTTAATATGATGTAGGGATGTTAATGGCTGAGCAACACAAGATTTTAATGCACCTACCAACATTTAAAGTGTTGAAAACACCTCTCCAAAAGGGCATTTCGTGATCAACAAAGGAATTCAATGTTCTCTTCATACATGGCTAATTGGGTTCATCAAAGGTCTCAAGGTTCTTAAATGCTCAAAGGCTGATCATGGGAACATGGAAAGTGGTTGTTCTGGTTACTCAAAATCATTAAGGCACTGCCCACATTTATTCCAAGTGCTTGGGGGAATTTCAGCAAAATTTAAGAGCACTTCTTCCTAGCCAACCAAACACTAAATTCGGCCAACTACTCCATTGAAGCAGCCACCACATTAACTTAAAATACATGGGGAATAATGGAAGAATTTATGATATAATTTTGATTAATTATTTCATGACTTTTCAGCTGAACATTTGTGTAAGCCTTTAAATATGAGGCTTGGAACATTTTGTATCAACTTTTGATGAATTTTAATCTTATTGTGAGTTTGTAAACTCCTTGTTCTTAGTTGACTCAAATTGACTTATCAAGTAACCCTTGTGGTGTCAATCTGATTCTTTCTGAACTTATCACTTCTTTGAAGTGTGGCGTTCACCCTTATACCGATTGGTTCCTATCTTGCTAGATAGAGGGTCACGGTTCTTACTTGCAATTTGTTCTAAGAACTAATATAGGAATTGGGTCAATATTCTTCTATAATATTTGTTCATTCTTTAGTCATTAAACTGAGTTCAAGCTTATCCTTCATTATCCATTGCATATCCATCCAACCATCCTTTTACAACTCACTATTATCATTTCCAACAGTCACGAAATCCATTACGAACGATACTTCTTAATTTCGATCAGGAACTCACGTGATTGGTAATCATCCTTCCAGGACGAGCTCGCATCACTAAAGCTGCCAATTTTCAAGTTGGGGAAATCAACAGACTTGAAATGACTTTTTGGATGGGATCTAAGAATTTATGGGTTCGGAAGTTTGGGAGCTCAAGTTATTATCATTTTAATAAAGACTGCACGGGCAGAATTTCTGGACTGATTATGACGGGAATTACGAGTTTCAAGCTTTTAATTCGATTTTAAATCATATTGGGTTCAGGTTTTAAGTTTAATTGTTATTATATATGAGCCCAATATTGTATTATCAGCTCTTATTATTTTATTATTATTATTTATTTCGAATTTTTAATAATTATTAAGTAGTTTAAAGTTTTTTAGAGTTTTATGTCAACAAGAAAGTTTCTTGTTTAGATTAGTTAGAGTTCTAGTTTAATTAAGAGTTTTATTTAGATTTATTTAGCTTGCCCATATATAGGCCTTGGAATTGTAAACAAAACACTTGATTTTTATTCTTTTGGAATTAATAATAATTCTCTTTGAGTTTGTTTTCAAGAATTGCTCTTGATTTTTTTTAGAAGCTGTTTTAACAATCTTTTCGGTTGTGGGAATCATCTTCAAGCTTTTTCTTGCCAAGATCACTTTCTAGGAGGGGGAATTAGAGCCATTGAAGGGAGATGTGGATTCTTATCATTTCCAAGGCTTCTTAGGACGTTATCTTCTCGTTTCTATCTTTGATCTATCGTTCTTGATTCATCTAGTTTATTTCTTGCTGTTTTGGGTTGTTGATTTAGTTGATTTTTGTTCTAGGTTGAAATTGCTTCAAGAGGGACGTTCTCCTACCTTGATCCATCAAGAAACACATCAAAAATTAGGAGATTCAATCTTTTCTTCCTATTTCAATCATTCTTGCCTAAACAATTTGCTTTCATTTTTTAAATCACTTCTAACAAATCTGTTTGTGTTTTTATCTTCTAGATCTGGTTGAGATGTTTTCTTAAGGACCAAGGGTGATTTCTTTCATCCAAGAAACCCTAATTTCATTCTCTATTGGATCCTTTACCAGTCGTTCTCCTTTCTTTTGTTTTAATTTCTTTTGATTCTTCTTCTTGTCAACTAATTTGTCTGTCTTTGTTTTCGTTTCAATTTACATTTGTCTAGAGCTTTAGGGTAGATCTGTGACTTGACAACGTTACGATCCTCATCCGCATTCGTCTCGTATCAATGTTTATCATTGTTAGATGATAAGTTGTTCTTGTTGGAGATGACAAATTTTGGCTTTGGGTATTTATGTCATGACTTATGTATATTTTATGATGTTTTGGTCAAATTTGGCTACTGACTTGAGTTGTTTCGAAACAACTCAAAGAAGTATTGGTAGAAGTTCAGGGGAAAGGTTACCTTGGCTAATGACTTGAGTTGTTTCAGAACAACTCAAGGAAATATAGATAGAAGTTCAGGAGAAAGGTTACCTTGGCTACTAACTTGAGTTGTTTTGGAACAACTCAAGTAAGTATCGGTAAAAGTTCAGGGGAAAGGTTACCTTGGCTACTGACTTCTGAAGTTTCGGTAGTAATAATTATTATATCGGTAGTACTATAGTTAGCTCCTGTAGTAGGGACCTGTGTGTTGGTAGAAGTTATAGGTTAAAACTTCCTTAGCTACTGGAATTGGTAGTATCGGTAGAACTTCTAAGAGTATCGGTAGAGTTACCGTAGTATCGATAGAACTATAGATTGTTTCAGTAGTAAACTACAGTGTTTTCCAGCATGTATCCAATGTGGAATCTACTGATACTTAACAGACTAAGTATCGGTAGAAGTGTAATAACAAAAAAAAATAATGAAGGTAAAATAATTTTTTTAATTTTACTTGAAATTCAAGTTTATTCTCGAGACCATAATTTAATTATAAAAAAGTAATGGTCAATTGAAAGAGGGTTTAGAGACCCAATTTGGTTTAAAAATCAAGTGTTGTTTGTAGTAACATCCTTTAGTTCAAGTTTAGTGACGGACTCGGGTGAGGGGTGATACCAATTGATTCAATTCTTACCTTCGGATAGATATTGAAATTAGTTTTCTGTCGAACGAATCTGTTTGGCTCTAAAAACACTAGTTTTGATTGATAAAAGAACTTTTTTAATCTTGTAGGGTTCAACAAGCAAATAGTAAAATTTGAAAACATAAGTAATTGCTAGTGTCTCGATTTCGAGTGAATGAATTTTGAGCATTGTTAGTATTTTTTAGTATAAATATTATTAGTATTTGACAAATATTATAAAAGGAAGAAGAAAGAAAAAAATAAAAATTGTTATGAATATTTTATTAAGTGAATGTCCATCAAGATCAAAATAAGTTTGGATGAACTTTAAATTCTAGTAGTCATTAGAATTAGAGTTCTATTTCATTTATACTTTCTATGTATATAAATATAGACCTTGGAGAAGCATTATAACTCACTTCGATTGATCAATAAAATACGCTCTCTTTTGCTTTCCTATTTTCTTTGTTCTTTACTCTCTGTCCTTTTATTTTATAACACGTTATCAGCACAATTCTCCTTTATTTTGATTTGAAATCCATGCATGTGTGCGATGGTGATTGTGGAATAAATAATCTAGTGAGACATTTATAAGTTCGTCCTACTAAATTTGTTGCATTCCCAAAAGTGAATGCAAACATAAAGAAAATAAAATATATAATAAAGACCACTAAAAGTGAGAACATAGTGACGAATAAGAGAACAATGAGAGTTCTCAAGATAACTCTTCAGAGGGTAAAGATAACTTATGTTATCAAAGGTTATTGGCAACATATGTGGTGTATGCCCAAATATTTTGTTTTTGTTAATATTCTTTAAGGAAGGATATTAGAATGTAGTAATGAATTCTATCATTATAGATAAAAAAATATATATATTTTATTTGGTTCTGAAAAAAACCAATATTATTTCAATATTTGATAGTAAAAAATTAGTCGAAAGCTCTAGAAGAGCTAATATATTAATATCTTATGATGGTTAATCCATCATTGGTTTATAAGATATTCATAATGGATCTTATATTGAGATTGTGAATGAGGAAAAGATTATCTTTCATATGAATCAAAAGAGGATTGGGTTATTAATTTATATTTATTATAAATTGAATTATTGTGACTATCTTTGTGATATTCTTTTGTCATTATCCCCATTAAGGGGTTGAAGTCAATTTTTTACTATGAAAGATCTACTTAAACTGTGGAAGAAAAATATGAGCAATAGAATATGGTAATTCTACCTAAAGCTCGTTATGGTTGGATGCACCCGAAGTTGCAAGTTTTTAAAATTGTGAGTATAACTTTACAGTATTTAAAATAAGTTCTCAATTAAAATTACGTGAAAAAATGTTACTGATGAGAACATTGCAAGAGAGAACCTATTCAACTTTTCATGAATCAAATGTGCTCCTACAGTAGCAATATCATGATTCAAAAGTTTTTAACCACAAAACCTAACCATTCCCTGAAGAGAATGTAACATTATGTGATAAATTCGAATAACATAATCTTTGACATGGATGAAGTAAATTGGACTATAATAATAATCATGGGGGATGGTCGTGATAATTTTTCTCACCACAAAAAGTGGAAAAATGAAGAAAGTAAGAAAAAACTGAAAATTTCCAAAAACTCTTTAAGAAGAGAGACAACTTATGAGTGAAAAGTTATTAATTATGTACCTGTTGTACACTTGGAAAATAAGATCCACTCTCAAAGTTTGCTATTAATAAATTTTTATTGGATTGAAAATTTACTACTGGAGTTTAATTTGCTTACCTCTTATTGTCAAGGCTCAACGTATAACGAAAAATGTACGTTTTTAAATATTAAATCGACTTGATATATGACTTAAATATTTGAGATGGTCTTTTTTTTAAGTTTTGATTCCATGGATTACATATTGTTTTAAGCATCTCATTGTTCATGAAAATGAATATTAGTTGATTTATTTATGTCACTATAGTAGGTTTTCTAATTAAATAATATATTTAATTAAAAAACATCTAGTATGCAAATTTATGTTAATAAACCAATGAATTTCATGGTTATTTAAATTTGATTTAGTTTAAAGAATTGTTAAAGGTAACATTTCATATTTTTATGTTATTCCAATTTTTTTAATTATTTAGAGAAATGACATAGCAATTGTAAATGGTTAGATATTGAATTAAATTTTATGCATGTTTATGATGATGGTTATGAAAGAAAAATTTGCTAGTTTTTCATTATGACATATTTTTATGTTTGAGATGTGATTTTTATTGATATATTTAATATTGACTTGTTTCTATACATGACCTAGGTAGTTATTCTTGGTGGTTAAATTGATTGTGCAAAACTCTTGTTAAAAGGGCTTTAAAGTATTTTGAATTGATCTCATATCTCCTTATGGCTATACAAAACAACGAGTTATTCGTTCCACCAGTTCTGCTCCATTCCCTGAAGTGAATGTAGCAATACATAACAATTATGAAGATTTTGGACATGTGAATATTTTGGCATATTCTCCGAAGCGAATATTGCATATAAATATTTGGAAATTATATTATATGACTTAATGTCATTATAAACTTCACATTGATTTAGACATTTCCAGTAATAAATGTCACAATGGTACTTATAAGTGGATACAAAGTTAAAAGAATCATAGTAAAATTATCAATTTGCTACAATTTAGTTCAAATTGAAATGCATGTTAAAGTAAACTAAAAGTTTACTGGTACAAATATATTTACTACTTGGCATGACCAGTTAGACCATCATGGATCATATATGATGTGAAATTTAATTGAGAATTCATATGGACATTTATTAAAGAACCAAAAGATTCTTTAATTTAAAGAATTCTCATTTGTTGATTGTTCTCAATGAAAATTGGTTGTTAAAAACTCACTACCTAAAGTTGAGATTTAATGTCTTGTATTTCTGAAATGAATATAGGCCCATTAATCCACCATGTGGATGGTTTTGATATTATATGATTTTGGTAGATGCATCTACAAGATAATCACATATGTGTTATCAACTTGCAACTTGCCATTTGCAAGATTGTTTGAATAATTAATTTCAGAACATGCAATTAAGACAATTCATCTTACTAATACTGATGAGTTTATATCTTAGTCTTTTATTGATTGAGTTTGAAAAACTTTGGCAAAAGTTTGTTATTTATGCGTATAATGTTTTGAGAAATTATTGATTGAATGCCTCTGATTAATGGCTAAACCATTCCTTATGAGAACTAAACTTCCTCTTTAAACATGGGATTATGTTGAGTTACGTGTTGTATGTATCAAGCCAATAAGTTTTAAATACTCCCTATTACAATTGATTTTTTGTCAGTAGCTAAATATTTCTCATCTTTGAATTTTTTGTATGTGCGTATATGTTCCAATTGCTCCACCACAATGCACAAAGATGAGTGAATCCTCAAAAAAAGTTGGAAATATATATTAATTATAGGCCTCCTTTTATTATGATATATTAAATGTATTGGAGATTCAATTATGACATGATTGTGATTACTATTTTTATTTGATAGTTTTCTCGACATTGGGGGGAGAGAACTAATAACTTGTAATGAGTTAAGGGGGAGAGTAATTTGAACCAAAAGTTCAACAAGGATAACTAATTAAAGTTCCAAATATGGAAATTTTCATAAAAGGAAAAAATCTAAATTGTCATATATTAAAGGTGGATGCTCTAGAAGAGACCCAAGACATAACTAATAAGTAAAACTTCAGAACAAATTCAGGTACCTGAACCTGAAGATTAAATTAGTGAAAATAAGAGATCTCGATAAGTTATGTCAATTTGAGAAAATGTCGAATCAATAATAAAAGTGGTCAATAATGGTTTTGCATGCAATATTATTGTTGAAATGATAAAATAAAAGGAGGATCTTGAATAAATCTATTGAGAAATATAGATATGAAATAGATTGATCAAAATAGAAAGACGCAACTCAAATTCGTGGAGTTTTTGGATTAGCAGTCCAAATATCTAAGGGTATAAAGCCAACGATGGTACAAATGAAGTAGTTTTGCAAAGGTGAAATAAAAATATGAAGTTTTTCGCTAAGTCCTGGCATTGACTATGAGAAGATATAATATTCTTTTGTGGTGGATCCAATAACCTTTTAGATATATTATTAAACTGGCAGTTCATACTTGCATCTTATGGTTGTTGTTACAACCTTTTGTGAATCACTATATAGTAAAGTTTATATTAAAATCCTTGAAAGATTTGGAATGTTAGAATAATATTGAAATTATCGAGAAATTGTTCATTTATATGAATTGAAATAATTGAACATGTGGTAAATTTGACTTAGTCAATAGTAGTTGAAAGAGGATTGTAAAATTATCCAAAATACCTATTTGTGTTTTTATAGAAGAATCATGATTAAAGTTTATTATGATTATTGTTGAAACTCCTGAATGGATCAAAATATATTTCCCCTAAATTTTCCCTTACTCATGACTTTCAAAAGAATGGTGATATAAATGCTTAGCAGATACATTCAAATAGTTATTTGAAAGACTACTATTCAAGATTGAATACATAGAATATGAGATATTATGTGATATTTTTATGAGGGGGAGTAAATACACGTTGTACTTTTTTTCTCTTAACCGAGGTTTTGTTCCATGGGTTTTTCTGATAAGGTTTTTAATGAGGTAACATGTTATGCGTATTATAGATATGTGTAATCTTTTTCCTTCACTAGGAAATTTTTTTTCCCACAAGGTTTTTATCTTAGTATAGGTTTTAACGAGGCACATTATTTACCAATGGACATCTAAGGGGGAGTGTTATGAATATTTTATTAAGTGGATATCCATCAAGATCAAGATAAGTTTGGATGAACTTTAAATTCTAGCAGTCATTAGAATTAGAGTTCTATTTCATTTATACTTTCTATGTCTATAAATATAGACCTTGGAGAAGCGTTGTAACTCACTTCGATTGATCAATAAAATATACTCTCTCTTTTGCTCTCTTATTTTCTTTGTTCTTTACTCTCTGTCTTTTTATTTTATAACAAAAATTATATTTTAAAATTTATAGCTTGAACGATGAAAATATAGACTTTTTCATACCCTTTTTTACCTAATTTCATGCAAATTCTGATTAATTAATGTCGAAAAATATAATTTATTTATAAAATAATTAATTTGTGCTAAAATTTTCAAAATATTGATTTTTAATTATTTTTATAAATATTAAGCATGAATTTGATGATTTTTTGATAGATTTGCACAATTGGTGAAAATCGGCCCCGTAGACACTGTTGACAATTTAAACCGTTGAGGGAATTTTTACACCAAGCTAATGAAGAGATAAGAAGAATATTTTTCAAGTCAATATTTGGTCCAATATGAAGCTAATTTATGCTTTATAATTATATTTTTAATTCAAATTAAATTGGATTAAAAATAAATTATGAAGGCTGAACTAAAGTGGCTCGATGTGCATGCAACCGAGGGTCAAGCCACTGCTAATTGGGCTAGCCATGTGTCGTCCAAGTGCTGCCCATATTCAGCTGATTATTTTGATCATTTCAACCTTGCAAAACAGCCCTCAAACTTTACCAAAATTCCATTCAAATCTCTCCTCTTTTCATGGTTTCAAATTTCCACCCCAAGCTAATTTTAAGCAAACTTTGAACTAGTCAAAGTTGCTTATGCATGGCCAACCAACCAATGTGTGTGGCTGATATTTATTTTCTAAATATAGCTACCACATTTTACATATAAAATCCCCCTCACACCTCTCATTTCAACACACCAATTCACTCACCATTCTCTCTTCTTTCTCTAGTTTTCTCTCTAGCCTTCCATCCAATTTTTTCCTCATTCCCTTTCTGATTTCCCCTCTTGGAAAAGAGTGGTTCCCTAGCCTTCCATAGCCTTTGTTGAGTGTTCATCAGAGACCTCAATCTGGGAAGAATCGAGCAAGAACGATGAAGAACGCGGAAGCAGTACTTGAGAAATTGTCAGATTTAATCCTATTCTTTTTCTCATATTTTAGATTCTTGTTTGTTATCATGATGAATGCTATTATGATGCTATTATTTCTTTAATTAAAATGGCTTAAATTTCTTAAAATGTTAATTTGATTGTGTTGATTGCTTGATTATTTATTTATCATGTTCATATTGTTATAGGCCCTAAATATTTTGTTTAATTAAATATTATCATGCCTAAGTTATTATTGCATTAACCTTGTGATATAACTATTGAATTAATCATTTAAGCGCGTTGAAATTGTGATTAATGGACACACTGTTTAATTTGTGCATGCTTAATCCTCTAAGGAGGCTGAGGGTTAAAATTGTGATTGTATTGGAGAATACTAGCCTTGCATATCTTGCAATATTTTAGTGATTAAATTGTTTCAATATAGGTGTATGTTGTTACTTCACTTGATCCATTACATACTTATGAATAATAATTTAGTCTGTTGTATTGGCATATGTGTATGTTCAAGAGATAAATTAATTTCATAACACATTTACTTATCAAAGATTAGTTTAGTCGATTGTATTGGCATAGGTGTATGTTCAAGAGATAAACTGATTTTTGTAAGTAATGTTGTTCATAAGTTAGCAAGATATAGGGTTGTCGTGAATATTATTTCGTAACAAGCATGAACATGATTTAGATTTAATTAGGTAATTAAAGAAATTAACTTGACACATTTATGTCATACTCATTAAAACCCTTAGAAATCGTGCATAGGAATATACCTTAGCTTAACTTAGTTTAATTTAATTTATAATACTTTAGATTAAAATCTCTCAAATATTTTCTTTTTTCCTAACCAATTTGTTGATTAATATTTCATAAATACGTTTCATAGCACAGTCCTCATGGGTACGATACTCAACATTACATGTCACTTTATTACTTGAATATGATTGTGTACACACATTTTCATCGTTCAAAGTTTTTGGCGCCATTACGGGGGATTGTTAAAATTATTTATGAAATTATTTGTTTACATTTTGGTTTATTCATTTTTCTAATTACTAACTTATTCTTTTTGATTGTTTTAGGTGTGTATGAGTATTGATTGAATTATCGACTTACTCTTAGTGGACCCTGAAATTGAATGAACTTTTCGAGAAACATTAAGACAAGCATCTCAAAGAAGGACTAAAGAGATGAATTTTGAGAACCAGAATCAAGGAAATGGAGCTAACCATGCTCATAATCCTATCCTTATTGCTGATGATAGGGATAGAGCCTTGAGACAGTATGCAGTGCCATTTTTCCATGAACTTAATTCAAGAATTAAAAGACTTGATAACGAGGAACAACAATTCGAACTGGAGCTAATGATGTTTCAGATGCTTCAAACAGTAGGCCAATTCAATGGAATGCCTATTGAAGATCCTCATCATCATTTGAGACTATTCATGGAGGTGAGCGATTATTTCAAGATAGTCGGAATGTTAGAAGATGCATTTCGATTGAAGTTGTTCCCATTTTAACTAAGGGACAAAGTTAGAGCCTGGTTGACCAAATTTTGTTACAACATGGCAAGAGTTAGCTGAACGATTCCTTAGGAAGTATTTCCCTCCAAGCAAGAATGCTAAGCTAAGGAGTGAAATTACTACTTTCTAACAGATGAATGGTGAATCTTTGTATGAGGCATGGGAAAGATTTAAAGAGTTGATAAGGAAATGCCCTCATCATGGAATCCCACATTGCATCCAATTAGAGACATTTTATAACGGTCTTAATTCGCACAAAAGGATGGTAGTAGACACTTCCGCCAATGGAGCTATTTTTTCTAAGTCTTATAATGAGGCTTATGAAATTATAGAGAGGACCGTAAGCAATAATTACCAATGGCCAACTAATCAAGCAAACTCAAGAAGACGAGTTACAGAAATCCACAATGTTGATCCACTTACTTCACTTGTAGCTCAAGTATCATCGATTTCCTCAATTCTTAAGAATTTTACTACTAATGGGTTTAATAATGTTGCAGCTCAGCCACCTAATCATTTCGAGAACATAGCCTGTGTCTATTGTAGAGAAGGTCACATGTTCGAAGAATGCCCATCAAAACCAGAATTTGTGTACTACATGGGCAATCAGAACTAAAACCGAGGTAGGCAGGAACTGTAGTCAAACTTTTACAACCCATCTTGGTGAAATCACCCTAATTTCTCATGGAGTAATCAAGGGGTTGGACCCAGTAACAACTACACTAAATCACGACCGACCCAGCTACCAGGATTTACCTAGAAAGTTCAAAAGCCACAGTAAGTTGAAACTCCCAACAGCTTAGAGAGTTTATTGAAGGCATATATGGCAAAGAATGATGCCACTCTAAGGACTTTGGAGAATCAAGTGGGGCAACTTGCCACTAAACTAAAGAATCATCCACAAGGTGCTTTACCGAGTGATACAGAGAATCCAAGAAATCCAGGGAAGGAGCATTGTAAAGCATTGACATTGAGGAGCGGAAAGACGTTGCAACCCAATGTTGTTGAAGAAGAAAAAGAGCAAGTTGATGCTCAAGATGCAATGGAAGTTCAACCAAGTGTTGAAGCTCCAACTTTGCCAAAACTAGAACCAGAACCAATTGTGTCAGAACTAGAACCAGTTTCACCAGAACCGGTGAATGTTGAGAAAGAGACTCCTAAACCAGTCAGGTATGGTGATCTAACAACTTCGTTAGATGTAGAAGTGCCACAGAAGTCGAAGCAGCCAGTTCAAGTTAGAAATCCTCCACCACCCTACCCTCAAAAACTTTAGAAGCAGAAGCAGGAAGTCAAATTTAAGAAGTTCCTAGATGTACTTAAGCAACTTCATAGAACATTTCGTTGGTAAAAGCACTTGAGCAAATGCCGAATTATGTCAAGTTCATGAGACAGTAAAGCATATCTTCAAGACAAACTACCCCCAAAGTTGAAGGATCCTGAATGTTTTACTATACCATTCAACATTGGAGCAACTTATTGTGGTAAAGCATTATGTGATTTGGGTGTAAGTATTAGCTTAATGCCCATGTCGATATTCAAAAAGTTGGGGATAGGTGAAGTTAGACCAACTATAGTTACATTGCATTTAGCCGATTGATCTATAGCATATCTTGAAGGAAAAATTGAAGATGTATTAGTTCGTGCTGACAAGTTTATATTCCTTGCTGACTTTACCATTTTAGACTTTGAAGTAGATAAAGAAGTGTCAATCATCCTAGGAAGGCCATTCCTAGCAACAAGAAGGACCCTGATTAATATGCAGATGCGTGTTCAGGACGATCAAGTAACATTTAATGTTTTTAAGTCTATGATATTTCCTGATGTAGTTGATGATTGTTCTGCAATGTCTAAGTTAGAAGACATGGTCATTGAAGAGGAATTCAACTTGGTTGAAGATCCTTTGAAAAAGATTTTACTGACAGACCCTCAAAGTGATAAAGAGGGGGAGGAAAGCTTAGCTTTGCTAGAAGCTAATTCAAGGGGATTTAATCCACAACCTCATTGATGTGAGCATAGTCACATCATGTTATGATGCAATTCAGAGATATTGAGATTGTCCCAAACACGAGGGGCCCAAGTGCAAAAAGAAACATCTCACTAGCCTGATTGATTATTGGGCTAATGCTTTTAAGGATTTTTTTAATTTTATTTATGTTTTATTTTAGTTTAATAAGTGTTTGCATTTTTAATTATGTCTTGCATTAAATGTTTTGCATTTAATTAAGCCATGCATAAATTTGTGTTTTTCTTTATTTATGCTTCATTGATTGTTTTGTTGCAGTCATAAATAAAGTTGTTTAATTATGCTTCATTAAGTGTTTTGTTTGTTAAATGCATCTTTGTTTAATAATCTGCATCATTAAGTGTTTTGTTTGTTAAATGCATCTTTGTTTAGTAATTTCCATTATTAAATGTTTTGTTTGTTAAATGCATCTTTGTTAAATGTCTTGCATTAATACATCAGCATCTTTAAAGATCTGCATTATGTGTTTTTATATTAAATAAGTCATGCATTAAATCATCTCATTTGTTAAAGTATGGTTTAAGTTGCATGTTCAATTAATTCGTGTGCATGAGTGTTATTAAATAAGTTGTTTTTATGAGTGTTTTAAGTTATCATTTAATGATAAAATATCTATTTTTGTAGGCGACTTTTCATATGACTAAAGACTCTTCAAGTTAGAAGGTCTCAAAGCTTTAAAGAATATTATGGAGGTTGTTTAATAGACCATAGGAGACTCTTCAAGTTTGAACATTTTTTGAGTCTTTAACCTTAATCAATATGTCATTTAAGAGGTTGTTACACAAGCTAATACAAATCAGTTTCAAGGGAGCTAAAGGGACAACCAATAAACACATTAAGGTTACATAAGTCTTCATTAAGGAGAAATGTCATGTCTTTTTAGCTACATCAGATCCTAATGAAGAGACACACATTAAGGATACAATAAGTCATCATTTAAGGAGAAATGTCATGCCTTTTCAACCACATCAGATCCTAATGAAGAGACATGACTCATTGGCTTCCCTATAAGAGTTAAAAATGAAAGTGTCAAGCCTTTTCAATTACATCATATCCTAATGAAGAGACATGACTCATTGGCTTCCCTACAAGAGTTAAAATGAAATTAGTGCTTGTATTAACTTTAGTTAATGGCTGAATATGAAAGGTCTCACATAGGTATTTGAATAGTCACAAAAATGTCTATAAATAATATGTAAATAGAACCTTGTTTGAATGAAGAATGAATATACAATTTGTGAGATTTCTCTTTTGAATTCTTTAGAACAAACAAATTGAACTTATCAAGGCTTATTGCTTTGTGGCTTTCTTCTTTCTTTTCTATACCTTTGGTTCTTGTTTCTTCCATAAACAACGGGTCGGAGTCTGTTCGATTCTATTCTTATTTTTGATTATTTTTCATATAGAAAGTAGATCACGTTCCAATAACGCTGGTTCTTTTCTCGTACAAGTTATTGATTCAAGATTCCATCATATTTCTTTGGTTATTAAGAACCTGTTTAGAAACGGTCGGGCAATCGAGTGACTTGTAATTATAAATCGATTACTCCTAGGAAGGCCGTTCCTAGCAACATGAAGGACCCTAATTGATGTGCAGAAGGGTGAGCTTAACTATGCGTGTTCAGGATGATCAGGTAACATTTAATGTTTTTAAGTCTATGAGATTTCCTGATGCAGTTGGTGATTGTTATGAAGTGTTTAAGTTAGAAGACATAGTCATTGAAGAGGAATTCAACTCGGTTGAAGATCCTTTGGAAAAGATTTTACTGACAAACCCTCAAAGTGATGAAGAGGGAGAGGAAAACTTAGCTTTGCTGGAAGCTAATTTGAGGGAATTTAATCCACAACCTCGTTTTGAATCTTTGGATTTAGAGAGCAGAGATTATATTCAACCAAAAGCGTCGATTGAAGAGTCACCTAAATTAGAGCTTAAGGTATTACCTTCTCATTTAAAATATGTTTATTTAGGTGACGCTTCTACTTTGCCTATAATCATTTTAACACAACTATCTGAGAAGCAGGAAGATCAATTGATTAAAGTGCTAAAGCAATTTAAGAAGCCTATTGGATGGACCATAGCCGATATTCATTGTAACACCCAAAAATTGTAACCATCTTCGGTTTAAGGTCTTAGGATTTATCGAACTTTACGAGTTTTTTTTATTTTTTTATTTTTTTCATACATACAAATCAATCACCATTTATACAATTACAAACTTGCAACTCATAATAATAACTCCATTTAATCTTACACATTCATTTACAACATTCCAATCAATCAGGAATCAATATTCATATCACATATCATGACATCTGTATTCCATGTCAAACCATAATACCACAATATTATCCAAGCTACATCAATCATTCTTACTATCACTATGCAGTACTAGATTTTATCATGGCCCGGGTCACCCGACTCAACCCGACCCGAAGGCCGTCCAAAAAATGGGAGGGTTTGGACAAAAATATAGGCCCGAAAAATGAGCTTGGACAAAAAATGAGGCCCATTATCTAAACGAGCCGGGCCTCAGATAAGAGTTTTTTGGCCCGGGCCCGACCCGACCCGAATAAATTAATCATTTTTAATAAAAAAATTATCTTGTTGTTTTCGTGCTATTTTTTTACTTTTTTGGTGCTATTTTTGCTGTTATTTTTGTTGTTGTTTTTGTTGCTATTTTTGCTGTTATTTTTGTTGTTGTTTTTGTTGCTAATTTTATTGTTTTGTTGTTATTTTGCTATTATTTTTCTGCTATTTTGGTTGTTTGGATGTTATTTTTATGTGTTTTTACTATTGTTTCGCTGTCTTTTTAACATTATTTGAATATTGTCGAACTTATATTTTATTGTTACTTTTTCTACTACTTTATTTACAACTATCTTAATATAAAGAATTTTTAATGTATTTTAAATTTGTTATATATAATAAATAATCTAAAAAAATTAATATGGGTCGGGCCGAGTCGGGCTCGGGCTTGACTTCTATAATTCGGGTCGGGCTTGGACAAAATTTTAGGCCCATTTTTCAGGTAGCCTGGGCACGGGCCTAACAATTGGGCCTAAAAATTTACTGAAGCCTGGCTCGAACTCGGCCCACGATCAGCTTTATGTAGTACCCAAACTCGACACCATCGTTGGTTAGGGTTTCAGGGTCTTCCGATCATTTATCGTTGAATAATTTTTAATATCACTTCATTTTAATATAATTATAAACTTAAATAACAATACAATTTATTTAGGAAAAAAATGTCATTTCACAATTTTGGGGGACTTCTACCTGTACCTGTTGGACAAATATCGGTAAAAGTCAAGTTAGTAAACAACTTTAAAATAACTGTAGTTTCCTATCGATAGTTGGGAAGGTTCTACCGATACAAGTATGACTACTACCGATACAATTATTACTTCTACCGATATAACAAACTCCAGAGAGCTAAGAAGTTTTACCCTGTAGCTTCTACCGATACAAGTGTTCAAACTACCGATACTACTATGTACAAAACGACCGATACCTCATAAACTTTTATCGAAACAGTGCAAGTCAGTAACCAAAGTTCAAATTCCTTATACTTTTATCAATACATGCAAGAGTTCTACCAAAACAAGTGCGCAGAATTCTAATATTCACATAAGTTTCCAAGTTTTCAAGCATTCTTCATGACAAGGCAATTAGTCAATAATCCAAGCTTGTATAACCTATACATGATAACACTTGTTTCATCACATAACCATAAGATACTGTAACAATCCGTTTTTCAGTGATGTCAAAAATAGTGATATCAGGATCATAAACCCGACGAGAAAATTTTTATAATGAATATTTAAATTAAATAAGTCAATAATAATTTTATATGGAATTTTGAATTGAAGAATTTTAATTATTGAATTAAAAGTTAGTATAAGTGGTTTGGTTCAAAAGTCAAGTGGTTTTAAAAAATGAGGTATCAGGACCTCGTTTCTGAAATTAATGGTCGTAAATATTTTTATTAAATATTGAATTGAAGTTTGGTTGGGTAATTTTGATGATTAATTGCTTAATTAAGGAAAAAGGAGTAAATTGTAAAAGAGGTAAAAGTTAATTGCTATAGATTAAAATTAGTAAAGGGTCAGAAATGGTAATTAAATCATGGTCAAAAAGTTCAAGCGGTGGTGACATGATTATCATCCACTAACTTTTGAGTTATTTATTCATTTAGTTCTAATTAGTTTAAGGCTAATTGAAATAAGTTTATTGGATTGGAATTTAATATAATTGAAGGATCAATTGTGTAATTGGCCCTTCCTTAATGGCCTAATAATAGAAATAATGTGGAATTCTTTAAGTTTTAATAAATTGCAACTAAATCCTAATTAAATGAGGATTTACTAATTAGTCTATTTTTTATTGTGATCGAGAATGGTGGTTTCGAGGCCACAACTTCGATATGTAAGACAATAAATATTAATTATTTAATATGCAAAGAAAGATTAAAAAGATGGCATGACAAGCACATTCAAGTCAGAGAGTTCGAAACAGGTCAACAAGTTTATTGTTTAACTCTAGATTGAATTTTTTTCCACGTAAATTGAGATCACGTTGGTCAAGTCCATTCGCTATCCATCTAGTTTTCCTATATGAAGTGGTTGAACTCTATGGTAAGCAAGGTAGTTTTCGAGTTAATGCCTAGATATTGAAACATTATTGGGGAAACAAAGTTGTGCGAAATGAAGCATCGCTCATTTTATCAGACACTTAATTCTTCTTCATTTTAATAAAGAACTTAGGCTATATTTTCTGGACTAATATTTTGAAATGAATTCTGTCTAGGAGTTTGGAACTTAAGCGGTACTGGTTGTGACCCCTCCAATCTTTCTTGAGAATTAATTTTAACATAATTTTGAGAAATTATTTCCTAAGTCAAGAAAATAAATTTTTGATTTCGAATTTTCCAAATAAAAGGGTCAATTTTTTATCCAAGTTTAAATTACAACTCAATTTTCAAATTATTCTAAGTTCAAGGACTTAATTGAATTTTTTTTTTGAAAAATTTGGTTGTTAATTTTGTAAATATTAAAATTAGTTGTCTTTTTCTGTAACCATAAATTTTTTTTTATTTTCAAAAATTTGATAATTTTTAATATAAAATTATAAATTAATTTTTATTATTTATATTAATTATTATCAAAAGTTTAATTAGGATTTGTTTTAGAATTTAAATTTAAATAAAACTTGTGTTAATTGTAATTAAGTTGAAGTAGGACTTAGGAATTTTAATTTGAGAGTTTGAATGTGAATCATCTTCCATACATTATAAATAGCCTATCTCTTAATGGAATTATCATATAAACCATCAAATTAGCCAGCATAGACAGCCACTATCGGCAGTCATCGGAAGTCATTAGGCCACGTCTAGCACCATCAGTCGCAAGCCTCCGACGCCTTCCACAAGTGTCTGACACTTCTCGTCGCAGCTCCCACAAGCTTTCGCAAGCGCCCGACAGCTCCCGCACGCCCAGTTGGCCCACGCGCTCCTGCTCCCGCACGCCCAGCCGAGTTGTTGCTATTGCTGTTGTGCCGTGCAACCCAAACCACGCACACCTACTGCTACCGAGCCACGCCCATGCCCACGCCGTGCTTCCTTGTACGCCCACGCGAAACCGTGCGCACCACACGCCTTAGGGGCTTAGGCCGTGTACCCCATATTTTGAGCACCTAAATCACCCTCCAAAAATTTACCCTAGATTTTAAGTCTTTTCTTTTAATTTGGATTTTATTCATCAAAAGGTGGTAAGAAATTTTTATTTTCTGATTTTTAATTTATTTAATTTATTAACTTTTTAATTTATTTTAAATTGTTAATATTTTATACTAATTAATTTTAGAAAAATATTTGTGTCCATCTATTTGTTGATCAGGTTAAAATCATGCCACGCAAAAGAACTCGTGCCGCAATGGAAGAACTGCCAAACAAATTCCACAGTGCAAGAGCTAAGGAAAGATACGATAACACATTCAGAAATCAGTAGATGTTGCCTGAAAAAGGATTTACTTGGGAAGAGAGTAAATATACAAAATTCATGGCAAAAATCCAACAAAATGCTAAAGCTCTAAATTGGGGATTATTTTGCGAAAAGCGACCAAGTGCAAATGAGGAATTGGTTCGAGAATTTTATGCAAATTTTACCTCGGTTAATCTTATAGAAATCTTCGTCTGAGGAATCAAGGTACCATTGAAGTCTAGCACCATTAATGAGTTCTTTGACTTACCTAATTTGGAAGAAGATGAATATCATACTTTGTTGAAGAATTTAGAGGTCGAGAAATTGCAAGAAATTCTTCGAGAACTTAAAGTTCCAAGTTCTGAATGGACGGTGTCAAAGCATGAAATTTGTATATGTCATAGAGAAAACTTGACACCGACGGCAAAAGTGTGGTTTTACTTCATTTGATTCAATCTCATGCCTATTCAACAGGGAACTATTGTTTCATTAGAACGAATGGTGTTGATTTATTCAATCCTAAAGGAAAAAACCATCGATGTGGGAAGAATCATCATCAGAGAAATTCAAAACTGTTCCATGAGATGTTTTGTTCAAGCTTATTTCCCATTCACGATCACAGTGTTGTGCCTAAAACTGAAATTCTTGGGAACGTGAATAGAGCAGGATATAGCCAAGGAGCAATCACTGATTGGGATCTATATCGAGTAGCGGGAAATCCCATTCTTCAACAGCAAGTTGAAGAAGAAGACGAAAATCCTGAAGAAGAAGAAGAAGAAGAAGATCCTAAGGAAGATCCTATGGAGATTGAAGAAGATCTTTTTGTGATAGAACCGATTGGAATGCATAATGAGGCAGAGTCTACTGAACGAACATCCGAGCTTGATAGATCCAAACGAGACCTCAGTCGCCTCCATCTGAACTTCAAAATAAGCTGTCAAAGATGATGGATTGCATGCAACACATGAAATGGTAGCAAGAATCGTATTGGAGATACACAAAGATACAAGATGATGCATTTAAAAGTGCATTTGAAAAAGTGTTTCCTGACCCATTTTATCTTTGTGCCTGAATTTCTAGATTACATATTTGAACCATGGACTCCAATGACGAAGAAGGAGCAAGGTGACTCGAGCAAAAATAGGGACTACCACGCAAAAGGAGAGTCAAAGTTTAGGGGGTTTGAACATAAATAAAAAGGGGGGAACTTGTCTTTTCTTTAATTTCCATTATTTTATTTTTGGTCTTTAATTCTTGAATGAATTTAGGATTAGGTCATTAGGTTAGTTTTAATTCTTGCATAATAAATTAAGAGGTTGAAGGCAAAAATTGAGCAACTTAGAAATATAAGAGTGTGGTAATAAATATGTACATGTCTAGGATTGGACATTGAAGAGCTTGGTACTTAAATAGTCAAATTGACTCACCTCCTCTTCTTTGATCCTACCTGGTGTACAGTATTTATTCACTTTTATTTTTACATTCTCTAGTATTTTTAACAATGGGGACATTGTTCAATTTAAGTAGGGGGACTGAAAATCGAAAACTTCTTAATAAGTTGTTATTTCTTTTTATTTTATGGATTTAGTCATAATTTTGTTTGAAAATTTGAATTTATGTTAATTATGTTAAAGCTTTAGTAAAAATAAAATTTAATTATCTCAATGGTGATGATGTTAAGCTGAACCATGATAAGAATGCCGCTCTTAATAAAATATGTTAAATCATATCATAAAATTTTTAATTCCTTATAGAAGCTAGATATGCTTGAAAGTTTAAATCTCTAGAATTTACTTAGTAATTTCTTGAGGCGAAATCTTAGGAAGCATGAAATTTTGAAAATGATTTAGGCAACATTTGTTTGGACCGTTTGATCCTTTCAAGCCAATCTTAATAAATGTTATCCCTTGAAGCCAACTTTGAGACCATATGGCCTGATTTTCTTTGTACCCTACAATTATAAACCATCTTATATCTTGTACTTATCTCTAAATTGTCCCAACTTCTAGACTCAGTCTACCAAGATTATGTTTTGGAAATAAGTTTGGGGGAGTTAGGAAGAAGTATCAAAATGCTCAACAAAAGTATAGTACATACGAATGATGCTCATAAAAACAGAAATGAAAAAGAAAAAAAAGAGCATATGTACTCAAAAGAAAAAAAAGAGCATGGGCATGCAAAGTTCAACAAAAGTTGGTGAAATTGAAGGTTTGCTGCAAGCTGAGTCTAGGATTTTAGCTTAAATTTATACATCTTTTTCTTACCCGTAGCCTAGCCCCATTACAACCTATGCAAAAGACCTATTTGATTCAAGATTTCAATGCTACCTACATTAGTGGAGAGAAATTACTATAATCAACATATGAAGACATAAGTTAAACTTAATGATTGCAATTTGGTCTTAATTGAGGAATAAAAATTGAGTGATAAGATTGACATGTTTTTATTGAGACAAGCATGATGATAATTGAACATAATTGAATCAAAAATACTTGAGCTACATAATTTCTTAATTCTTGTTTTTATGCTTAATTATTTTGAATTCATGAGTATGAGGAGAAATGATCAAATCTTTTGTGATTTGTGCATTACTCAGGATGAGCAAAGAATTAAGTTTGGGGGTGTGGAACAATGAAAATATATAAACTTTTTCATACCCTTTTTTACCTAATTTCATGCAAATTCTAAGTAATTAATGTCGAAAAATATAATTTATTTATAAAATAATTAATTTACGCTAAAATTTCCAGCATATTGATTTTTAATTATTTTTATAAATATTAAGCATGAATTTGATGATTTTTTGACAAATTTACACAATTGGTGAAAATCAACTCGGCACATACTGCTAACAACTTAAACCGTTGAGGGATACACTTAGTTAATGAAGAGCTAAGAAGAACAATTTTCAAGTCAAGGTCCGGTCCAATATGAAGCTAAATTATGCTTTATAATTATATTTTTAATTCAAATTAAATTGGATTAAAAATAAATTATAAAGGTTGAACTGAAGTGGCTCGATATGCATGCAACCAAGGGTCGAACCACCTCTAATTAGGCCAGCCGTGTGCCGTCCAAGTACTGACCATATTCATCTAATTATGTTGACCATTTCAACCTTGGAAAACAGCCCTCAAACTTTCCCAAAATTCCATTCAAACCTCTCCTCTTTTCATGGTTTCAAATTTCCACCCTAAGCTAATTTTAAGCAAACTTTGAACTAGTCAAAAGTGCTTACGCATGGCCGACCAACCAATGTGTGTGGCTGATATTTATTTGCTAAATATAGCCACCACATTTTACCTATAAAAGCCCCCTCACACCTCTCATTTCAACACACCAATTCACTCACCATTCTCTCTTCTTTCTCTAGTTTTCTCTCCAGCCTTCCATCCCATTTTTCCCTCATTCCCTTGTCGATTTCCCCTCTTGGAAAAGAGTGATTCTTCATCCTTCCATAGCCTTTTTGAGTGTTCATCAGAGATCTCGATCTGGGAAGAATCGAGCAAGAACGACGAAGAACACGGAAGCAACTCTTGAGAAATTACCGAATTTAATCCTATTCTTTTTCTTATATTTTAGATTCTTGTTTGTTATTATGATGAATGCTATTATTAATGCTATTATTTCTTGAATTAAAATGGCTTAAATTTCTTAAAGTGTTTGTTGATTGGGTTGATTATTTGATTATTTATTTATCCTGTTCATATTGTTATCGACTTTGAATATTTTGTTTAATTAAATATTATCATGCCTAAGTTGTAAACCCGAAAATCGTCATCGATTAGGGTTACGGTGTTTTACTGTTCATTATCACTATTCATCTTTAACATCATATCATTCAACTTTATTTATTAAAGAATCTCACTTCACACGTTATATATATCATCATTTAACCATAAACACAACTCAACAGGGGCAAAAATGGCATTTCTAATATTTTTGGAGACTTCTACCGGTACTTGATGGACAAGTATCGGTAGTTAGCCAAGTCAATAAACAATTCAAAAACTGTGCAGATTTCTACCGGTACTTGTGCTAGTTCTACCGATACAAGTATAACTTCTACCGATACAAGTATAACTTCTACCGATACAAATCATGCATCTACCAATACTAAAAACTCCAGAGAGCTAAAGTTCTCACCCTGCAACTTCTACCGATACAAGTATACAATCTACCAAAACTTACATTTCAACTACCGATACATCCCAAGTCACTGAACAACCTCTCTCCTACCCTGTACTTCTACCGAAAAGTCTAAACACATAACTACCAAAACTTACATTTCAACTACCGATACATCCCAAGTCACTGAACAACCTCTCTCCTACCCTGTACTTCTACCGATATATGCATAAGTTCTACCGAAACAAGTATGCAGAATCTCAAGAATTATGCCCAAAACACAAGTTTAACAACTCAAGCATACACAACCCTAACTATGCATTAGGCCATCACACAGCATACATAATTTCCAAGTCTTTACATAGCATCTTAAGTTTATACTCCAAATTTCACTTCATGCACAACCACATTCAACATAATAAGATTTTATCATCTCTAATACAAGAACATATGATAATATCACCCTAGTACATGCCATAAGACCGAGTGATTCAAAAACTACCAACAAACTCCGCGATAGTGTGACTTCGAAGAGATGACGATGATCCGATCTTCAAACAGAAAAATGATTTACAAAACAACAACAACTGTGGTAAGCTTCATAGCTTAGTAAGTTTGATAGTTTAAGGAGTTACCAACATTTGTAATAAGCAACAATAGCTCAACCGAGACAAGATAATCCCTTTGTTCTTGAGTGAATTACAACTTCATTTCCCTATCTATAACTTTCTATTACCAGTACTCGATGCTGCTCACACGAGCTGTCGAGGACTCGTAGCATATGCAGTACCCTAGTCATCAGTACGGTATCTATCTGTACTGTAAACTATTCCCTAATGATGCTGCTCACATGAGCTGTCGGGAGTATGCTCAAAGCATAAGTCCCATCGAAAGGCCTATAATCCATTTAGGATTCATATCTCTTTTCCAAATCACGATGCTGCTCACACGAGCTGTCAAGGACTCGTAACATATGCGGTACCCTAGCCATCGCGTCGATACTTTTCAACGGCATAAAGCCTACTATCTGCTTCATTTCCTTTCTTCGATCTCTTTAATGCCAAATACTTCCAATTGCTGAACATTGGTAATATACAAACGAGAAATACTAAGTAAGATTTACATTACGAACTTACCGGATTGGATTGCAGTTAAGGAAAGACTTCAGGGACTACTCCGCTAATTTCCCTTTTTCGCGATCAAAAACACGATCGTAGTCTACATCCACAAATCATCTAATTCTCACATTAAATCACATAATTGATTCATTCAACACAATTTAGTCCTTTTGGGAAAATTATAATTTTACCCTGAATATTTTCCTTTTATTCAATCTAGTCCTTTCGACACAAAGCATGCAAAATAACCATTCTCTCACACGACCAACCTCAGCTGAATTCTCTATGGTGTTTATCCCACCCTTTCACACATTTATATTTCATAAAAATACATGTAATTTCATCACTTTCACATTTTAGTCCTTAAACCCTACTTTCATAAAAAAATCTCTTTACAAAAAGATTTAACCCAAGCATCAAACACTCAAATATGTCAAAAGCTTTCAAGAACAAGCATTTTCAACAATGACAAGTTTCATAACATTTGACAGATTCACAAATTAGTCCTTGCATAAGCTAGATTAAGTTAATACGGACTCAAAAACATAAAAATTACTAAAAACGATCAAGGTTTGCTTACCCAAATTAAAGCTCAAAGTTGACAAAGAAAACCCTTGCTTCTCTTATGTGTTTGCCATGAGGATGAAGAAGATGAGTGAAAATGTTCTTATTTTCACTAAATTTTCTTTTAATTTAATATATATATAAATGGCAATTTTTAATTTTTAAGACTTTCATTATTAAGTCTTAATTAATCACTTTTAATCTTAATTAAGCCTATTTACACTTAATATAAATTATGCTAATCCACCCACTAAAAATCCTTTGGTTAATTTACTCATTTGGTCCTTCTAATTAATCATCTATACTTTTGCACCTATTACAATTTAGTCCCTTCTACTTTATTAACTATCTAAACGATAAAATTTCTGAACCAAACTCTGATACGATGCATATGACATCATAAATTTTAAAATAAATAAACTTACGACTCATCTCGTCAGATTTGTGATCCCGAAATCATTGTTTTCGACACCACTAAAAATCGGGCTGTTATAACTCTCCCTCTAGGGAAATTTCATCCTGAAATTTCTTACAAGCGAACAGGTTAGGGTATTGTGATCTCATCAAAACTTCTGTCTCCCATGTAGCTTCTTCAAGCCCGTGACGGTTCCATAATACCTTTACCAATGGTACCTTTTTGTTTCGCAACTCTTTTACCTCGCGAGCCAGAATCTTAACCGGTTCTTCTGAATACGACAAATCTGGCTGTATCTCAACCTCACAAGGTGTAATCACATGGGAAGGATCTGATCTATACTGTCTCAGCATCGAAACATGAAATACATTATGAATCTTTTCTAGTTTCAATGGTAAAGCCAACTTATAAGCTATAAGGCCAACTCGTTCAATAATCTCATACGACCCGATAAACTGTGGACTCAATTTTCCTTTCCTGCCAAACTATAGCACTTTCTTCCAAGATGAAACTCTCAAGAAGACTCAATCTCCCACTGCAAATTATATATCTTTCCTTTTAAGATCTGAGTATGACTTCTGCCGGTTAGACGCTGCTTTCAAGCAGTCGCGGATCACCCGCACTTTGTCTTCGGTCTCGTGAACCAAGTCGGTTCCAATAAACTTAAGCTCACTCAATTCTGACTAATAGAAAGGTGTTCTGAATTTTTGATTGTCTAATGCATCAAACGGTGCCATTTTAATACTGGACTGATAGTTGTTGTTATATGCAAACTCTACCAACGGCAGATATTTCTCCCAACTTCCCTCAAACTCAAGTATACAACATTGTAGCATATCTTCAAGAATTTGTATCACTCGCTCTGATTGACCATCCGTTTGCGGATGATATGCAGTGCTAGAATTCAGCCTGGTTCCTAAAGCTTCTTGCAACTTACTCCAGAACCTCGAGGTAAAACATGGATCTCTATCATAGATAATAGACGCTGGTACTCCATGTTGTCATATGATCTCGAATACATATAACTCAGCTAATCCCTCAAGTGGATAATTTACCCGGATAGGGATAAAGTGAGATAACTTTGTCAATCTATCTACAATTACCCAAATCGAATCTTTCCTTCTCGGTGTTATCGGACGTCCTATGACAAAATCTATTGTGACTCATTCCCATTTCCACTCCGGAATGCTAATGGACTGTAGTAATCCAGATGGTACCTGATGCTCAGCTTTTACTTGCTGACACACCAGGCACCTAGTCACAAACTCAGAGATTTCTCATTTCGTACCTGACCACCAATACATCTTCCTCAAGTCATTATACATTTTTATACCTCTTTGGTGAATAGAATAAGTACTATTGTGAGCTTCTATTAAAATATCCCATCTTAAATCAGAATCATAATGAACACATATCCTGCCTCTGAAATATAACATTCCGTCCATATCAACTATGAACCCCGCAGCGACATCGCTCTGTATCTGTTCTTTTCTAGTCACCAATTTCGGATCATTTTCCTGCAACTCTCGAATTCGCTGTAGAAATAATGGTCTCATCCTAAGCTTCACAGTGATAGAACCATCACATTCCAATGACAAGTGAGCATTCATTGCCCTCAAAGCAAACAATACTTTTCGACTCAGGGCATCAGAAACAACATTGGTCTTTATGGGATGGTAGTCAATCACAAGGTCATAGTCTTTCAATAACTCTAACAATCGGCGTTGTCGCAAGTTTAGCTCTTTCTGCAGCATTAGATACTTCAAACTCTTATGATCGGTGAATACGTGACATCTCTCGCTATATAAATAATGTCGCCAAATCTTCAAGGCAAAAACAATGGTAGCTAACTCCAAATCATGAGTCAGACAGTTTCGTTCATGCGACTTTAACTATAAAGAAGCATAAGTTATTACCTTTCCAGCTTGCATCAAAACACAACCTAAACCATTCGGAGATACATCACTGTAAACAACGAACTCTTTACCTGATTTAGGTTGTGTCAAAACTAAAGCTTCTGTCAATAATTTCTTTAACTGCTCAAAACTCTACTGAGACTTTTTTGACCATACAAACTGGACATTCTTATGCAGTAACTTTGTTATCGGCAAGGCTATGATGGAAAATTCCTTCACGAACTAACGATAATAACTTGCTAACCCTAGGAAACTACGTACCTCGAAAACATTCTTTGGTACCTTCTAGTCAAGGATAGATGAGAGCTTACTTTTATCAACCCGAATTCCCTCCAATAATACTACATGACCCAAAAATCCCACTTCCCGCAACCAAAACTCACACTTGATAAACTTCGCATATAATTGTTTCTCTCGCAAAACCCATAACACCTCTCTCAAATGCTGAGTATGTTCTGATTCATTCTTGGAGTAAATCAATATGTCATCAATAAACATAACCACAAACCTGTCCAACTGAGGCTGAAATACTCTGTTCATCAAATTCATAAATGCTGCGAGGGCGTTAGTCAACCCAAATGGCATAACCAGAAACTCATAATGCTCATACAGAGTCTTGAATGTTATTTTCATTATATCGCAATCTTTCACTCGCATCTAATAGTAACCCGAACGGAGATCTATTTTAGAGAATACGGTTGCACCTTTTAGCTAATCAAATAACTCATCGATCTGAGGCAACTGGTACCTATTCTTGATTGTCACCTTATTTAGTTGCTTGTAACCAATACACATCCGCATCGAACCATCTTTCTTTTTCACGAATAACACGAGCGTACCCCAAGGTGATACGCTAGGTCATATGAACCCTCTGTCTAACAATTCTTGCAGCTGAGCTTTCAACTCTTTCAATTCAGTCTGCGTCATTCTATACGGTGGAATTGAGATCGGAGCGATACCAGGTAACAAATCAATACCAAACTCCACTTCTTTGGTCGGTGGCAAACTGGTAATTCTTCTGGAAACACATCTGCATACTCATTGACAATAGGTACCTATTTCAACTCTATTCTCGAACCCCGTGTATCGAGTATGTATGTCAGGAATGCTTTACAGCCTCTACTAACCATCTTCTATGCTGAAATAGCTGAAATTACCCTAATTTCACTGTTCAACCTGCCAGACTCAACAATAATCACTTCACCTGTCGAACATTTCAAACTAAGTAGTCTTTACTTGCAATTTACTATTGCGTCATGCTAAGTTAGCCAATCCATACCCAATATCACATCAAACTCGGTGAATGGAAATAACATCAGATCAGCAGAAAATTCACAGCCCTGGACTTTCAGTTGACATTTACGACATAACATATCAGGTTAATAATGACACTATTACCCAATGGGTTTGTGACTTGCACATCAAATTTAGTCGACTCAACAAACAATTTCTTATCAGTAGCTAAAGCAGTACAAATATATGAATGAGTCGATCTTGGATCAATCAAAGCACACACAATATCATTAAAAAGACAGAATATACCAGTCACAACATCTAGAGCGGTAGCCTCTTCTCTAGCTCAAATGACATAAATTCGTACAGGTGCTCGAGCTTCCGACCTGCTTGCATTATCTCTGTTTTCATTTCGATTTCCACCTGCACTACTACTCTGCCCCGGACGTCTGCCTTTCTGCAGTGTAATTGGAGGGTTAACACTCTAATCTTCCTTTGTTATCGAATTCATCGGGCAATTTCGCATGAAGTGCTCGATACTCACATTGGAAACAGACTTTCTTAATCAACCATCATTTACCTGAATGAATTCTTTTACAATGCTCGTACACCAATTTTGGCACGTTACGAACACTGGCCACACTGTCAGCTCGCCGATTCTAAAATCTAGATTTTGGTGGTCCTAATCGGCTCCTACTCAGAAAATCGGAAGAGACTGCTCCTCGAACTTCACTATTTCTGAATTTTTTCGATTGTGGCATTGAAAAGGTTTTGGAAGGATTTTTCTTCCCAAAATCTTGAAGTCTCTCCTCTCTCTGTTTCTTCTGGTTGTATACTTCCTCCATCTTCTGTGCTCTATCTGTCAAAACAACAAATGGTCGTATTTCTGAACCACCTACCATCATCTTTATTTCATCGTTCAAGCCGTCCTCAAATCGGACACACATAGCCTCATTAGTAAGTACAATCTCCCGTGCATACTTGCTGAGAAATACAAACTCCCGTTCATATTCTGCCATAGTCTTGTTTCCTTGTCTCAACTCTAGGAACTTTCTTTTTCTTATCCAGATACCTCTTGTTAACATACTTCTTTTTGAACTCCATTTGGAAAAATTCCCAAGTAACCCCGTTTTTCGATATCATTGCTACGATCATTGCCACTAATTATAAGCTTCATCTTTTACCAACGAAACGACACACATAACATAATCTTCGGGCGGACAAGTCATTTCATTCAGTACCCTCAGGGTGTTTTCTAACCAATACTTAGCCCCGAATGGATCATCCTCAGCATTTTCGTGAGATTCCTCTACCCCATACTTTCTTACGCTATCTATCGAAATACGACGCCTCTGTTCTATTATCGAAGGAGGTGGAGGCATCACAGGAGGTGCCGTAGGTCGGGCAACAGGCTGTGTAGTTGGGGGTGGAGGAGGTGGTGCCATACGGTTGTTTTGCATAAATTCTAAGAACCACTGTCCCATTAAGTCGAAGAACATGTTTTTAGCTTCGCTTTTTGTCATCAGCAAAATAAGTGCCCCATGACTAGCCCCGGAATCACTCATCGGGTTATTGTTATTTACATTGTTGGTTTCCTTCCTTAAAGAATTGGGCCTATTTACTTTTATCAACAAAAAACTATGGTTAGATCAGATTCATCTGTATCACACTATCACAGGTTCGTATTGCATGTACTACTAAATCATTAAATACAATCATAACTGTCTGAGAAATAGCTAAATTAAAAGCTCTGATACCATTAAATGTAATACTTAAAACCCAAAAATCATCATCAATTAGAGTTCCAATATCTTACTGTTCATTTATCACTATTCATCTTTAACATCATATCATTCAACTTTATTTATTAAAGAATTTCACTTCACACGTTATATATCATCATTTACCCATAAACACAACTTAACAAGGGCAAAAATGATATTTCTAATATTTTTGGAGACTTCTACCGGTACCTGATAGACAAGTATCGGTAGTTAGCCAAATCAGTAAATAATTCAGAAACTGTACAGATTTCTACCGATACTTGTGCTAGTTCTACCGATACAAGCCATGCATCTATCGATACTAAAAATTCTAGAGAGCTAAAGTTCTCACCCTGCAACTTCTACCGATACAAGTATACAATTTACCAATACGTCTAAACACATAACTATCGAAACTTGCATTTCAACTATCGATACATCTCAAGTCAATGAACAACCTCTCTCCTACCCTATACTTCTACCAATACATGCATAAGTTCTACCGGAACAAGTATGCAAAATCTCAAGAATTATGCCCAAAACACAAGTTTAACAACTCAAGCATACACAACTCTAATTATGCATTAGGCCATCACACAACATACATAATTTCCAAGTCTTTACATAGCATCTTAAGTTTATACTCCAAATTTCACTTCATGCACAACCACATTCAACATAATAAGATTTTATCATCTCTAATACAAAAACATAAGATAATATCATCCTAGTACATGCCATAAGACCGAGTGATTCAAAAACTACCAACAAACTCCGCGATAGTGTGACTTCAAATAGATGATGATGATCCGATCTTCAAACAACAAAACGATCTATGAAACAACAATAACAACTGTGGTAAGCTTCATAGCTTAATAAGTTCAATAGTTTAAGGAGTTACGAACATTTGTAATAAGCAACTATAGCTCAACCGAGACAAGATAATCCCTTTGTTCTTGAGTGAATTACAACTTCATTTCTCTATCTCTAAATTTCTATTACCAGTACTCGATACTGCTCGTACAAGCTGTCGAGGACTCGCAACATATGTGCTACCCCAGCCATCAATACTGTAAAACTATTCCCTAATGACGCTGCTCACACGTGCTGTTCGGAGTATGCTTAAAGCATAAGTCCCAACCATCGAAGGACCTATAATCCATTTAGGATTCATACCTCTTTTCCTAATCACGATGCTGCTGACACGAGTTGTCAAGGACTCGCAACATATACAGTACCTCAACCATCGCGTTGTACTTTTCCAACGGCATAAAGCCTACTATCTGTTTCATTTCCTTTCTTTGATCTCTTCAATGCCAAATACTTCCAATTGCTGAACATTGGTAATATACAAACGAGAAATACTAAGTAAGATTTACATTATGAACTTACCGGATTGGATTGCAGTTAAGGAAAGACTTCAGGGACTACTCCGCTAATTTCCCTTTTTCGCGATCAGAAACACGATCGTAGTCTACATCAACAAATCATCCAATTCTCACATTAATCACATAATTGATTCATTCAACACAATTTAGTCCTTTTGGAAAATTATGATTTTACCCCTAATATTTTCCTTTTATTCAATCTAGTCCTTTTGACACAAAGCATGCAAAATAATCATTCTCTAACATGACCAACCTCAGTCAATTCTCTAGGGTGTTTATCCCACCCCTTCGCATATTTATTTTTCACAAAAATACATGTAATTTCATCACTTTCACATTTTAGTCCTTAAACCCTACTTTCATAAAAAAATCTCTTTACAAAAAGATTTAACCCAAGCATCAAACACTCAAATATGTCAAAAGCTTTCAAGAACAAACATTTTCAACAATGGAAAGTTTTATAACATTTGAAAGATTCACAAATTAGTCATTGCATAAGCTAGATTAAGTTAATACGGACTCAAAAACATAAAAATTACTAAAAACGATCAAGGTTTGCTTACCCAAATTAAAGCTCAAAGTTGACAAAGAAAACCCTAGCGTCTCTTATGTGTTTTCCATGAGGATGAAGAAGATGAGTGAAAATGTTCTTATTTTCACTAAATTTTCTTTTAATTTAATATATATACAAATGACAATTTTGTAATTTTTAAGACTTTCATTATTAAGTCTTAATTAATCACTTTTAATCTTAATTAAGCCTATTTACACTTAATATAAATCATGCTAATCCACCCACTAAAAATACTTTGGTTAATTTACTCATTTGGTCTTTCTAATTAATCATCTATACTTTTGCACCTATTACAATTTAGTCCCTTCTACTTAATTAACTATCTAAACGATAAAATTTCTGAACCAAACTTTGATATGATGCATATGACATCATAAATTTTAAAATAAATAAATTTACTACTCGACTCGTCAGATTTTTGATCCTGAAATCACTGTTTCCGACACCATTGAAAATCGGGCTGTTACATAAGTTATTATTGCATTATCCTTGTGATATAACTATTGAATTAATCATTTAAGCGTGTTGAAATTGTGATTAATGGACACACTGTTTAATTTGTGCATGCTTAATCCTCTAAGGAAGCTGAGGGTTAAAATTGTGATTGTATTGGAGAATATTAACCTTGCATAACTTGCAGGATTTTAGTGATTAAATTGTTTCAATATAGGTGTATGTTGTTACTTCAATTGATCCTTTACATACTTATGAATATTAATTTAGTCGGTTGTATCGGCATAAGGTGTATGTTCAAGAGATAAATTAATTTCATAATGTATGTATGTGTTATAACACATTTACTTATCAAAGATTAGTTTAATTGATCGTATTGGCATAGGTGTATGTTCAAGAGATAAATTGATTTTTGTAAGTAAAGTTGTTCATAAGTTAGCAAGATACCGAGTTGCCGTGAATATTATTTCGTAACAAGCATGAACATGATTTAGATTTAATTAAGTAATTAAAGCAATTAACCTGACACATTTATGTCATATTGATTAAAACCCTTAGAAATCGTTCATAGGAATATAATTTAGTATTAGTTTAACTTAGTTTAATTCAATTTAGAATACTTTAGATTAGAAACTCTCAAATATTTTCTTGTTTTCTAATCAATTTGTTGACTAATATTTCATAAAAACTTTTCATAGCATAGTCTCTGTGGGTATGATACACGACATTACTTGTTACTTTATTACTTTAATACGATTGTGTACACTTGCACATTTTCATCGTTCCATAGCTAAATTGGCTTTTGAAGAAAAGAAAGATCTACAACTAATTGAAACTCCCCAAAAGCAGTCTTACAATTCATCAAAGCGGATAAAGAGAAGAATCTTTGTATTCCAATTTCTAATTTTGTAACTTAGGCTCCGTTTGTTTCACTGAAAATAGTTTTCGAAAAATAATTTTTGGAAAATGACTTACTTTCATAAAAACTATTTTCAATGAAATAAATATACATTTAAGAATTTATTATATTTTCATTGTTTAATTGACTTTATTTTATATCTATAAAATTATATTTTACATTTTTTTTTGCATATAATACAATGATTTAATTATAAATAAATACATCAAACTAAATAGATAATATTGCTCAATTATTAAACTAGAATATTAACATTCATACATTGTCTTTGACATCTTGCAAATCTATTTATAGGATTTTAATTCATAGAATCTAATACAACAGTAGTGCAATGCATCTTTCACAATGGCTAATGCCATTTCCTACTTTTCCCCAACACCATTGACTAACTAGACTTAACAATCACAACTTGTACTCCATGAAAAATCTCCAAAAATGTGCACCTCAAATCCCACAACTACATTCGCACTCAGCTAGCATTTTGTTTAGGGGGAGTATGCTTGTTCACCAAGGTCCATTAGATCCAAAGTCTGTAAACATATGACATGAAACTCATGAACCACCTTTAAAAGAATTTAATTAGAAAAAAAAACTTAAATAAAATAGAACAATCACGATACTTGAGAAACTAAGAGCTCAAGATGGATCTTAGGATCATCTTAGTGGTGCAACACTCGCTTAAAAGTATCCTCTTCCAATACCTTTGCAAACCTTCCAGATACAGATTCTCACCTATTTATATGTGGGTAAAAAATAGAATAATTGGAGTTAGTGCTTTCTTCTATAGAAAATAACAATAAGTACCGTTCTAACAAACCGTAAACACTAACTTTATATGATCTCTTCGCTTCCTATTAATAGCTAATTTAATATCACATCATTGATCAAACCAACCTTTATTCTACCTTTTTCTTTTTCAACCTACCCTTGGATTAATGTTGCAACAAGCCTATCATGAACACCAACATGTTAACTTCACCTAAATAGTGGGCAAAAATATCACCATTAAATTGATTTTAGTCCCGTAAAAAAATTATTGAACATCACACCCTTTAAAATATGACTACTAATCTCTCCATTTGATTTAATTGTGAATCTAACTAGAATTGTGCCCTTGAGATTTTGATCCCTACATTAGCATAATAAACCTCATATAAAGTAGCAATGTCCATACCCTTTTTACAAAAAAATAATTGCATTGTTGCAAATTAATCACATGATTCTTAATGTTTCTCACAAAAGAACAACATTATTTATAATCAAAGCGCAACTATTTATTTGATTATAGCAAGAGAATCAGGAAATGATAATAATTCAATAATAGAAGCTAAAACACTCAATTCAATCATCCATGACTGATATACAAACATGCTTTAAAGAATGTGATATCCCTTCCTTCTTTGCTCACCAATAATGCAATTTGCTGAAATTCTTTAACATCCCAGTTAAAGAAAAAGTTCCCTATCTTGCCAAAAAAAAAAACCTCATACCTTCAACTTGATATATACAGTTAATATATATATATAGTATAGCACCCGATGTACCTGTATAAGAGAATCTTAATCAGATAATAATACAAGAAAGGAAACAAAAAATTAAAGGGTTCTATTTTACTGAAAAATCAAACTTCTCATAGGCATTCTCATGAACACCTAATTGAAGAAAGAATCAAATTTTCTACATTTTTGGATACCTAAATGGCTAGATTGAGTCCTATGACGTTTTTCATTTTCACTGCGGTTTAGGGGAAGATTATGATAAATTTACAAACTTTGTTACTGCTGTGATTGAGGAAAGAGTTGGGGGAATTGCAAAGGAAAAAAGGAGGAGGAAAAACTGGCTGATAGCCATCATGAGAAATGTTGTGAAATTCTTTTTCAACCAAAAAAATAACAGGATTGGTTGTTACTGATTTTCTAAAATTCAGTAAATTCACTCAAAAGTTAAACAAACCCATTTTGAATGAAGCAACCTTGATGAGAAGAAGATAGTTACATACCATGATAGGACTAGAAAGCTAAATTTTTAGGGTTTATTTGAAATGGAAACTTTGTAAGGACAATGGTCGATCGACAGAGATGACGAGACAGAGATAAAGAGGTGAGACCAACAAACAGAATTGAGGAGGAGAGGCAAAAAAGCTAATGGGTAAAAAAGAAGGAGAACGATTGTTTAATCATTATGATGAAAGTGAAGAGAAAGGAAAAAGTCTTACAAAAATAAAATCTATAAGACGTTTTCATGTTTTGGAGAATATTTTACGGTAAAAATTTATTTTCTATCAAACAAACAAGAGAAATAATAAAATATTTTTCAAAAATCATTTTAGTGCCAAACAAACAAACCCTTAATCCTGGGTGAGTGATAATCCTTCTTCCATCCATTTCCTCGGCGATTTCCTCCCTCTTTCTCTTGTAAATATGTATATATAAATTTTCTATATTTGAAAATTCTTCTTTACAAACAAGATTAAAACTTACATAGCAAAGGGCGCGTTACCTTCGATCACCCACTTTCTCTTTTCTCGATAAACCGCGTTTTTTGTTTTTGTTTTGGGCTTTAACAGATCCTAAAATGAGTATAACTTCTGTTCTTGGAAAGGAGCTTTTTCTCAAGGGTTTTATATTTTGAGCTAAGAGAGAGAGAGAGAGAGTTGAACAGAGAAAAAGAAGAAAGAAAGCCAAGATTATGGCAGAGTCTAGGCGCTATGGTCTTACTAATCAACTTGGTACCTATATAATTGGCTCTTCTATATTCTTTTTTATTTCTTCTGCCCCCCCTAGTTTTTTACATGATCTTTTATTTGGGTTTCTAGTGAATGTTGAAATTTGCTTGTTTTAACACCTTTTTTTAATGGTTTAGTTTACTAAAATGTAGTGTTCTTGCTTATACTTTAGTTTATGTGATGGGTTTTAAATTAATTTGTTCGAGACTGGCTTCTCATTCGAGTTCTTTTATGCGGAATAAGAGAAATGGTTAAGCAGAAGTGGTATTAATTTTGTTGAAAAGAGAGAGACTTAGGGTCAGAATTAAAAGGCAAATGAAGCTGTTTTGACTTTCTTCTTTTTTGGTACACACAACTGTGTATTAATCAAGAATCTTTTTCATTACGAAGTTAATGTGAGGGTTTGAGTAATTTGATGGTTTTTTACTTTCTGATATTAAGTTATATGCATAGATTTGAGCGAACTCTAGACATCTTGTTTGGTGCAGATATTGATCAAATACTCCTGGAAGCGCAGCATAGGTGGCTAAGACCAGCTGAAATATGTGAAATTCTTAGAAATTATAAGAAATTCCACATTTCTTCCGAACCAGCACATATGCCACCAAGTATGATCTTTTAATTGCATTGTAATGGTTCATGCTGTTAGATGATGACTGGTTGATAATTATCTTGTCATCATGAAAATATTGCTCCTTTGATTCTGAAGTTCTATTTCTGCTGCCATTTAGGATAATATTGTCATTTGCTTCTTTGAATATCTGCTCAATATCTTTCCCTTGTGGGATTGCAGCTTTCTTTCTCAAATATTCCACAACGTTTTGCTGTCTGTCAATTCTTTTAATCCTTTTCTTAGGTAATGGAATTGTTTTTGGATTGTGCTTCAGATAGAAAACCATTTATGATGTAAATACTATAGTTAAAATGTTCTCAAACAAACCATGTTAATATGTTATTTCTTAGTTTATCAGAATGCCATTCTTCTTTCTCTCTGTTTTTTTTTTTGTGTGTGTTCAGTCCTCTGATTCCAGGGCGGGTAAAATTACATCATTAACTTGACATCTAAATTCTAATGGCTTACTTTTTCGTAAAATCTGTTGATATCTTATTTTCTTTTATTCTGGGTTATCAATTTAGACCCTTAGTTGATTGATAACTTGCTGATTATTGATTACAAAATCACACAGTCCAGTGCTTGTCTTGGTGCATTTTTTAGATTACTTATTTTGGGTTAGATTCATCCTCTACAATAATGAGCAGAACAAGTTTACTACTACTAATTAATGGTTTTTTTTATACTTAAAAATATTCTAACATCCTGATTTCAGTTAGTGGCTGTTTTGATATTTAAAATATGCTAACATCCCAAATTGGATTGAAGGTCATTTTGATATTTAAACTATGCTAACATCCCAAATTTAATTATCCAATTGTTTGTGTTTTCAGGTGGTTCACTTTTTCTTTTTGATCGAAAGGTACTGAGATACTTTAGAAAGGATGGACATAACTGGAGGAAGAAAAAGGATGGGAAGACAGTGAAGGAAGCTCACGAGAGACTCAAGGTAAGAGTCAGTGTCATCTTGTCGTCTATATTTATGAAAGCAGGAGCCACACTTTCTTTTATTTATCTTTTTTGAATTCTTTTGTGGTAAGAAAGAACACATTTTGTATGAAGTTTTCTTTGCTTCAAGTGAAAACCATCGGACAGATGTTGATCTTTTCAGGCAGGAAGCATTGATGTTCTGCATTGCTACTATGCTCATGGAGAAGAAAATGAAAATTTTCAAAGACGCAGTTATTGGATGCTTGAAGAGTGAGTCTTTATATGTTTATGGGCCATGTGGCGGTCATTGTTTTGACATAATTGTGTGTGCATTACATTTTCTATTTCAATAATTAAATTTAGCTTTAGTTATACTTGGTTTATTTCACTCAATGAAATAATAGTTAGATGTGATTTACAAAACATTTCTTCCTCTACTTTGGAGTTGATAGTCTAAACTTAGGTGATGGAGACTGTGAGAGTTGAAGGCAATCATATATCTTCTTGTTCCTGAAAATTACACACTCGTCCTTTAATTTTCCTATTACTAGAATTTGAACCTAGAATTTAATTTCTTTCATGTCAATTAAACTGATACACCAAGACAGTTCTTTAGACTGTATTGAAAATTTTCTTTTGCTTACGCCTGTACTGAACTCGGTTTTATTCTCTTCTTTTCCATGATAGGATGCTTCTATATTACATGCATTTTTAATTCTGATATTTTGTTTCTACATTCAAAAGATGGCTGTTAAGTTTGAAATTCTGTTGATCAGTTTGACTTTTCTTCTCTAAAATTAGGAAAAAACTTGGTCAACAATCAACTCATACTGATACCTTCAATAAGGTTAACTTAATGAAATACCAAAGCTGAGGTTCCTTGTCTTTTTATAGATGTTTTTCATTATGATAATAGAGTATTTAGCATGTTGCAGAGATTTCTAATTTTTGGAATCAATTCTGCTAATGTGGGTCATGTTTTGTTGTTTGAAATGCATGTGCTTTTTGCTTGAAACTGTAATCAGTTTCTCTGCTGCAGTACTAATTTAAGGAATCTCTCTTTGGTTGCTGACATAATTCACTGCTATGTGTAGGGATCTCTCACACATTGTTCTTGTCCACTATCGAGATGTAAAGGTCAGACCTCTTTCCATCGCCTTTTTCTTTTTCTTTCTGCATCTGCTTATCCATCTTTGAAAGAACTATTTGAAGTTTATAATAGTTTTATAGCTTCGTTTGTTAGAAGGTTCTTTGACTGGTAAAAGTTAGAAATTGAAACCCATATATTTTTAGCTTTAGATGATGGTATGGGTGCAGAATTCTGAATATTATTACCTGGTCAAAAAGGAGTTTTAAGAAGTTGATATAAATTGATGGAGCAGCTTTTTGTTTGTAGACATCTTTCTTATCTCTTCATTTGTACATTTTGAAGTGGTATGGGTCTGAATGCTCTAAAACAAGTTAATACTTTCAATTATGTTCAGTTTTACTTGATTTCTTTATTGTGCATGCAAAAATTTCAGCAGGCCAAGAACTTAGTTTTCTTGTCTTAAATCAAGGATTAGTATTGTATTTTGTACTGAGTTGATGGTCAGTTGTTGTATATTATATGGTCAATATTATATATATGTATATGTATATATACATGAGCAGAATGAACTTGTATATTGTTTGTTGCTTTGTCCACTATTTGTCCTCTCACTCCCGTTTATTTACTTGAGCTATTTCCATCTAAGCTGTGTGGCTATCTCTAACTTGAATGATTGCTCATTTTCTTCCTTCATATTTTCTACTGTCTTTTAGTGCCATTAACTTGGACCAACTCACATTAGGTGGTGAACTTGCCCCTGTTGTACCAGGACTAGGCATTCTATTCGACTTGCCCCAATCTTGTTCTGAATCAGGAAAAGGAAGTTTCTTATACAGCATTAAGGGAGCAAACAGGAAATTAGAGGGGATAAAAGGCTGCTAATTCCTATATTTTCCCACCCTTTTTCCTGTTGTGAGCATTGCCTTCTGAACAACTAGACCTAGTAAAACATTGCTCCTTAATCTCTTCTAAAACATTAAAGGTCTTTGGCATCACAAAATGTAATTTTGTAGATTTTCATATACATTTCTTAACTCTGAACATAATTGAATTTAATATTTGTCTCATTCTCTAGTGTTTTCTGTAAGTTTCTTAACAGTTCACGTTAACAGCCGTTTTCTAATTTTTATTTTTTACTTTCTGAAATTTTGTCAGGGAAATAGGACAAATTTTAACCGTCTCAAAGAGACTGAAGGAACTATTCCATATTCCCAAGAAGCTGTAGGAATTGTACCCAATTCTGAGATTGAAAGTTCTATGTCTTCCAATTTTCATCCCAGTAGTAGTCAGATTCCTTCACAAACTATGGATACAGCAAGCATGAACAGTGTGCATGTGCAGGCATCAGAATATGAAGATGCTGAATCAGGTATGCTTATTTTAGCTAAATATGGCTCAATTTTTAATAAATGATTAGGTAGCTAATTTAATGTAGTTTGAGGATATGTTGGTTTTGTGAGTAATGAATGCATTAGTCTGTCTTATTCTTACCAATGAAGATGATATTTGATGCAGTGTATAATCATCAAGCAAGTTCACAGTTCCATTCTTTTCTTGATTCACATCAGCCTGTTGCGGGGAGGACTGATACCAGATTCTATGGTTCAAATGTTCATGAATCACATTCAAGTATGTTAATTTTTTGATTTTGTGTTATTCCCTTTTTTCCTGTTGATTTACCTCCCCGTTTTTGCTAACTACTGGCCTTCACTGCTAACAGATAATTATCTTGGGAAGCCATCTCTAACTGCTTTTCAACTTACTCAAACTGACAAGTATAGAGCGTATAATGATTCTGGAATAACGTATGAGCCCCAGAAGAACCTTGATTTCACATCATGGGAGGATGTCTTGGAAAACTCTGATTGTGGGGTTGAATCTGCACAATATCAGCCACCATTTACCTTGAAACAAAATGATACTTTGGGGCTGCTATTTGACAACAGCTTTCTTAAAAAGCAGGCGTTTGAGGGTCAATCACATGCTCAAGAAGAGTGGCAGGTAATGGGGTGATTCACCTCATTTAGCATATTGTAGTTTTTGAAACCATGAATTTTTCTCTGCCATAACTATCTTTGATAATGGCTTTGAAAATTCTAGCTTAATACATGCTAAAAGTTGAATTGCACTATTTAAAGAAAAGGCTTTACTAATGGCCATTACAGTCATGCCAGCTGTAATTGAAAATTTAGGTCCTTTAAAAGCTATTACCTTATATGATATGCAGTAGTTGCATTGCTGCAGTTTAATGCATAGTGTATGTTCTACCTTTTCTTCTTCCAATTAAGTCCTAATTTGGCCCCTAAACAGGGTTACGAGGGTGACTCTTCTCATTTAGTGAAGTGGTCATTGGACCAGAAGTTGCATCCAGACCTGAGATATGATCTTACTTCAAGATTTCATGAAGAAGTTAATCACAATCTGAATCCAGAAGAGCAACATGATCATTCTCTACTAAATAACCAGCTGACAGACCCCTCAAAAGGGGACCATGAATATGTTCCTAAACCAGATTCAGAAAACTATTTGACACTGGAGGGGAAATCTGTTTACTCTTCTGCTATGAGGCCACATATGTTTGATGGTTCTTTCGCAGAAGAAGGTCTGAAGAAGCTTGATAGTTTCAACCGCTGGATGAGTAAAGAACTTGGAAACGTAGATGAATCACATACACATTCCAGTTCTGGGGCCTATTGGGATGAGGTGGAAGGTCAAAATGGGGTTGATGTTTCCTCTATTCCCTCTCAGGAGCAGTTAGATACCTTTATGCTGGGTCCTTCTCTCTCGCATGATCAGCTTTTCAGTATTATTGATTTTTCACCGAATTGGGCATATGTAGGCTCTGAAATCAAGGTAGGCTGTTTTTTTTCCATGAAAGGCAAGCAAGCATTGAAATATCAACATTTCACTGATGACACTGAAATACTGAATAATTAGTTCCTCACTGTAGTGGAATGTAAAAAACTAGTTTTCTCATGTATTAACATTTTTTCTTTCCCTCTATTTTCTTTATTTCACACAGGTCCTCATCACTGGAAGGTTCTTGAAAAGTCAAGGCCATGCCAAAAATTGCAAGTGGTCATGCATGTTTGGGGAAGTAGAAGTTCCAGCAGAGGTCATAGCAGATGGTGTTCTTCGTTGCCACACTCCAATACATGAGGCTGGCAGGGTTCCCTTCTATGTCACATGCTCCAACAGATTAGCTTGTAGTGAAGTCCGAGAGTTTGAATACCGAGTCAGTCATATCCAAGATATAGATACCGTTGATAATACTAGCAGTAATGCGATTGAAATTCTCGATATGAGATTTGGTAGATTATTGTGCCTCAGCTCCAGTTCTCCCGCTTCTAACACCAATAGTAGTGCTGATATATCCCAGCTGAGCAGTAAAATTAATTCATTGCTGAAGGAGGACATTGAGGAATGGGACCAAATGTTGGCACATAACTTGGAGGAAGATCTTTTCCGAGAAAAAGTAAAGGAGCAGCTGCTCCAAAAGCTATTGAAAGAGAAGTTGCGTTTATGGCTCCTGCAGAAGATAGTGGAAGGTGGAAAAGGCCCTAGTATATTGGACGAGGGTGGCCAAGGTGTTATACATTTTGCTTCTGCTCTTGGATATGATTGGGCCTTAGAACCAACGATAGTTGCTGGTGTTAGTGTTAACTTCCGGGATGTGAATGGTTGGACCGCACTTCATTGGGCGGCATCTTCTGGCAGGTAAGCATCTTGAAAATCAAAGTTAAATTATGTTCTGTGTCTTCTATTTTTCATCTTTTTTATTAATTTCCCCTACTACCCTATTTGTGAAAGAAGCATATTCTAGGCTGTAGAGCTCTAGGCCTCCTAAAATAAGGGTCCTAATATAATGATGTGCTTGTTGTGGTCTGTCTGGCTTCTGCTGACATAAACTGTCTTTAACATCAGAGAACGCACAGTTGCTTCCCTTATTTCATTGGGTTCAGCTCCCGGAGCATTAACAAATCCAACACCAGAATGTCCTTTAGGCAGAACGCCTGCTGACCTGGCCTCAGCCAATGGACATAAAGGAATTTCTGGTTATCTTGCGGAATTTGATTTGAGTTACCACCTTCTCTCTCTCAAATTGGATAAGCAAGGCAGTGCCACTACCACAGATTCTAGACCAGATGTCATACAGAAAATTTTGGAACTAAACACAGCTCCACTCAACAACTATGGGGATGCTTCTGATGGCCCATCACTAAAGGATTCATTAGCTGCTGTTCGTAATGCCACGCAAACTGCTGCTCGCATCCATCAAGTCTTCAGGGTACAGTCTTTCCAAAACAGGCAGTTAAAAGAGTATGGTAATGATAAATATGGAATGTCAGATGAACGTGCACTTTCACTTTTAGCAGTCAAGTCAAACAAGCCTGGACAACATGATGAGCGCGTACATGCTGCTGCCATTCGCATACAAAATAAGTTTCGTGGTTGGAAGGGCAGAAAAGAGTTTCTGATAATCCGCCAACGCATTGTCAAGATTCAGGTCCTTTGCCATTGCTTCTTTAGTTTATTGGCTCTTATAATTCTTGCTTTATATTGAGTCGTCATTTTCCTTGACAATCATAATTGCTGAGCCCTAACTTTTAGTTTCGTTTAATTTTTATGAAAGGCTCATGTAAGAGGCCACCAGGTAAGGAAAAACTATAGGAAGATCGTCTGGTCAGTAGGAATTGTGGAGAAGGTGATCTTACGTTGGAGACGGAAAGGAAGTGGTTTACGTGGATTCAAACCTGAAACACTCACCAAGGGTCCTAGCGTATCTGTGCCCTCAAAGGAGGATGACTATGATTTCTTGAAAAAAGGCAGGAAGCAAACTGAAGAAAGGTTGCAGAAGGCACTTGCCAGAGTTAAGTCCATGGCCCAGAATCCTGCAGGCCGAGATCAATATAGTAGGGTGAAAAATGTTGTCACCGAGATCCAAGAGAAGGTAATTGAAAACTATTTTACTCCAGCTCTTCATTTTTCTAAAAGTACCCATGTTAATCATATATAGACATAGGGATGGGATACGATCCTTCAAACATATGAAAATCTTAGAAAAAATTGAACAAAGCCATGTCTGTCACTCACACTCAAGTCATTAAAATGTTCTCTCTAATACATTGATATTAGTTACTCTTGGTAAAGTATATTGACTCATGAAAACTCGGTCTTATTAGAGATGTTTAGATTTTTCACTGAAATCGAGCTTTTGTGAGATGACTTTGCAAGATCTTGGTATCTTATGGATGGTTATGAGTATTAAGAGTTAGAAAGCATGCATGAAAACTAAGTTTGGTCTTTGCATTAACTTGGCAGGTCTTGTACGAAAAGGTTCTCAATTTTGCAGAAGAAACGACAGATTTGGACGAAGACTTGATTGATCTCAAAAAACTATTAGATGAGGACACTTTCATGCACACGGCACCTTGAGTGAACCATATCTTGTGCCGTAATTCAATTACAAATCTTGTTTGATCTAATAGCTGGTATATGTACTTAATGGTAAGTGTTGCTAGAATTAATTTGTAAATGTTGGAAGTAGCGATTCATAGAGTGACCCATTACTGATCAGGTGAGATGAGATAACAGCTCCATAGATTTTGGTAATAAAGGTGGGTCAATGCTACTTCATACTTTGTTGTAGCTTATTACTTCATTTGCTTATAAATGTTGCCCTTTGCCCAAGTAATCTCTTCTTATAATTTAAGCTATGATTTGGGCTATATATGCTCCTCCATGCAGATTGCAAGCTTCCGAAGGCAAAATGCAGTATTAAAATCAATGAACCACCTGGATCAGTTAGTCAAGTAAAGATTCAACAGGTGTCGGGTGGAGGTGTTCATGAGTTAGGTTGATTTTAAGCATGATATTAACATGTTTTTTTGTTTACCTAAGCTTTGTTTAGCTCAAAATATGAGTTTAAAATTTTGTTTATATTTACAAAAGATTAATTCAAATTTATTTTAGATTTATTTATATCATTTTTAAAATATTTATAAAATTTTAATTTAATATTTAATAATTTTATATAATTTTAATTTATTGAAATTTTTTATTTAATTTTTTTAACACTATTTTAATGTTTATATTAGAGTAATATGTTTAAGTTTGAGTTTGATCCATATTTTAAATAAGTTTATTTTTTTAAGTTCATATTTTGGGTTTAACAGTTTTACATAAATCTTTCTAAATTTTGGATGAGCTTTCGGATTTGAGTTTGTAGCTTGACATGAATAAATCTTGTTAGGTGTTCGTTGAAATTAAAATTTAATTGAATATATAAAATTGGTTTATCTTGAATCCGTAGAAATCAATTTAAATGACAAATTTAATGAAAAAGTAAAAAGAAAAGCCATTATATATTATTTAGAAAAAAAATTGTTTATAAATAAGAAATTGTCATTTGTCACATTAATAAGTCATCATGTGTATATATTGTTCAAAGTTGCTAACTGAATAATAATTTAATTTTGTATTTAAATGTGTAAAATTAATTTAATCAAATATTAAATTTCCGCTTGAATAAGAGTATGAATATATATCTAATGTGTGTTAATATTCCCTATGGCTATGCTTCGTAGTATAACATTAATTTGTTAGTGTCAATGCTTAAAAATTGTTTGGTGAACAATTTCATTGTCTTTTTCGATAAAAATTAATTTATTTGGTTTAATTGTGAACAATTTCATTGTCTTAATAATCATAATTTGAAAAAAGGAGTACCAAATGGAAGAAAAAAAAATCTATTCTTATATTTCTTCGAATTCTTCTTGCGGCAGGATGTTAAAAAATCACTAGATTCTGGAAAAAGAGATGTCTACCTTTATGGTTCTGAAGATATTGAGACAGAAAATTGGATTTACGGCTCTGCAAAACAGATTATATGGAATTTGGAGACCATCTAAACCTTTTCAATTAATGGATATTGAAAATAGTTTTTTAGTCAAATTTCAAAGTTCTGAAGATTATGAAAGAAATTCTTTCTCAAGGTCCATGGCTAATTTTCAGCCAATACTTAATCGTCCAACCTTGGACAATCGATTTCAATCTTTGGTTACCCTATTCTAATATGGTCTTCACTTGGATTAGATTTCCAGGTCTTCCCAATCATCTTTACAAAAGGCAAATCCTATGGGATATTGGGGGAATGATCGCCAAAGTAACCAAGTTGGATTTCAACATCGATAGCAGGGCGAGGGGTCGATATGCGTATATGGCAGTATATGTTAACTTAGAGAAACCATTGATTTTGAAGTTCCTCATCAATGGTAACCTTAAAAGAACTGTAAACTCGAAATTATATAAGATTTTTTAGTGATTTTTACCACCTTTTTACTTAAAAAGAATATTATTCCCGATTATTTGTTGAATAATTAAGTGAATTTTGCTTAAATGTTAATGTTGGACGTGAATTTATTAAACATGTACTTTTGTGCTTTATTATATGATTTTTGTGCATAAAATGAATTATTCTGTGTTATTTATTAACATGTGATATTTTTGTAATGCAGTGGGACCATGGAATCATATAATAAAGATTATTATAATGGACATGGGCAAAATCACTCACTTGGATGGCAAAGATAATGTAAAATTGGGTCATTAAGTTGCTAATTTGACCCAGTTAAATTAATGATACAAAGTGGACAAGTCCGATTATTTATGTGGATCACAAACCGTCCAAACCATGTGGATACAAGCCCAATTTCGACACAAGTATGTGGCTGCCCAAGAAGATGTTTTGGGATATTTCTCAGAGGTCCTTACAATTGGAATTGAATAAAAAAAGAGCCCTCAAAGATTTTCTTTGAAGCAGTTCAAACCCTTGCTTGATTGTAGCATGATTCCATGCTTAAATCAAGCAACAACCATGCACCTACCTCCACCATATGTGGCCGACCATACAAAGGAAAAAAAGGGGGGATTGGTCACTCCATTTTTAGTAAAACCGTCCACCTCCCTCACTTATAAATACAACTCCATTCCTCACTTCTCAAATCTTCCCTTACTCATCCATCATCCATCATCCATCATCTTTCATTCTCTCATTCTCTCTTCTTTTCCCCACTCCTAGCGTCTTCTTTCCCCTTTAAATTTTAGCCAGCAAAGTCTCAAAGAGATCATCTCTTGGCCAACCACCTTGAGAAGCCATCAGTTGAGGAGCAACACAAGGATTGAAGGAAGACACCTTCAATCCGAGTTCGCATGACCACCGCTTCGATAGAGTTTACTCTTTCCCTTCTTTGTTATTTAGTTTAATCATGTTTGCAATGAGCTTTGTGATCTTATCGTCAACAATGGTAACTTAAATATGTTTAGCTAGGATGATTGCATTAATCCAATAAAATTCGTTTAAATCATGCTTATGATGTCTGTGCCTTAGTTGATCATGTTTTCAATTAAACTCAAGTATGTATTTCATTCATACGTGATTGGATGCATTAGAATTAGTTGAGTTATCCGAACTAGACATCTGCTAATAGACACAATAATTGAAAAGTGCATGCTTAATTCATATCCAAAATCAAGCGAACATGTAGACAGAGAAGACATGAACGATTAGCCCTGAGACTAGCTGAGATGGACCTTGGAAATTAGAATGATGGCCAAGATATTGGAGCCAATCATGTGCGTAATCCTATCCTCATAGCCGATGATAGGTTCGCTGTGCCACTCTTCAATTAGTTAAATCCAAGAATTAGGAGGCCGTAAATTGAGGCACCCCAATTTGAATTGAAACCAATGATGTTTCAAATGCTTTAAATGGTGGGCTAGTTCAGTGGAATACCCACGGAAGATCCACATCTTCACCTTCGATTGTTCATGGAGGTGAGTGATTCATTTAAGATTACCGGTGTGACTAAAGACGCATTGAGGTTGAAGCTATTTCCATACTCGTTGCGAGATCGAACATGAGCATGGCTTAATTTGTTGCCACCAAGTTCAATTTCTACTTGGCAAGACTTACTAGAAAGATTTTTGGTTAAGTATTTTCCACCTAGCAGAAATGCTAAGTTACGAAATGAGATTAGTATCTTCCAATAATTGGATGACGAGTCCTTGTACCAAGCGTGGAAGAGATTCAAGGAGTTACTTCGTAAGTGTCCTCATCACGAGATTCCTTATTGTATTTAGTTGGGGACGTTTTACAATGGTCTCAACGCACACACAAGATTGATGGAAGATGTTTCTACGAATGGTGGTCTTTTGTCTAAGTCTTAGAACGAGGCTTACAAGATCATTGAAAGGATCACTAGCAACAACTATCAGTGGCCAACAAATTGAGCAGCTTCAGGAAGACATGTAGTCGGAGTTCATGAAGTTGATGCCCTCACTTCACTCTCAGCTCAAGTATCATCTATTTCTTCAATGTTGAAACAATTTACCGCTAATGGTGTGAACAATTTTGCAACTCAATCACCGAGTCAGTTTGATGTTGTCTCTTGCGTGTATTACAGGGATGGCCATTCTTTCGAGAGTTATCCACCAAATCACGAGTCAGTTTATTACGTGGGAAATCAACACCAGAATAGAAGTGGACAAGGACCCCAGTCCAACTTCTACAATCCTTCATGGCGAAACCATTCGAACTTTTCTTAGAGCAACTAAGGAAATGGACCGAACAACACCTACATGCCGTATAGACATAACAAATCCCAAGTGTTTAATCAACAAGCTCCAAAACCGCCCCAAGCTGAATCATCAAACAATTTGGAGAACTTTTTGAAGGCGTACATGGTGAAGAATGATGCCTTAATCCAAAGCCAAGCAGCAACACTGAAAAATTTAGAGAACCAAATGGGCCAGTTAGTTACGGAGTTTGTAATAAACAACAAGAAGCCTTACCGAGCGATACAGAAAATCAAAGGAATTTGGGTTAGGAACATTGCAAGGTAGTGGCTTTGCGAAGTCGTAAGAATTTTGAACCCAAAGTGATTGATGTTGAAGATGAACCTATTGAAAAGAAGAAAACTGATCTGTTGTAATTCGACCTAGCAGATTAAACTAGTTTTCACACTTTAAGAGCTTGAAATTAAGTATTATTGTTAGATTTAATTAGGATTTAATTAAGTTTTAAGAAAATTAATAAGATGTGTGAAATAGACAAAAATGAGTCTTTTATTGACTTTAGGGCTTATTGAGGCCTAAAGGTTGGCCACTATACTCTGTGAGTGTGCAGGAGGTCATTAGAAGACAAACTATATTGATGCGAGCTCGTCCTCGAGGGGTGATTATGAGTCGCGTGAGTTCTCGATCAAAATTAAGAAGTATCATTCGTAATGAATTTGTGAAGGTTGGAAATGAAAATGATAGGCTTTGAAATGGTGGATGAATGGATATGCAAAGGATATAGTAGGGTAGGCTTGAATTCGGTTTTAAGGACTCAAGAATGAACCAATATTATAGAAGAATATTGACCCGATTCCTATATTAGTTCTTAGAACAAAAACAAGAAGAACTGTGACCCTCTATCTAACAAGATAGGAACTAATCAATATAAGGGTCAATGTCACACTTCAAAGAAGTGATAAGTTTGAAAGAATCAGGTTGACACCACAAGGATTGCTTGATAAGTCAATTTGAGTCAAATAAGAACAAAGAGTTTGCAAACTCACAATAAGATTAAAATTTATTAAAAAAAAGTTGATATAAAATGTGCCAAGCCTCATAAAGGCTTACAAATGACCAGCTGAAAAGTCATGAAATAATTAATCAAAATTACACCATAAATTCGTCCAATATTCCCCATGCACTTTAAGTTAATGTGGTGGCTGCTTCAATGGAGTAGTTGGTCGAATTTAGTGCTTGGTTGGCTAGGAAGAAGTGCTCTTAAATTCTTCTGAAATTCCTCAAGCACTTGGAATAAATGTGGGTGGTGCATTAACGATTTTGAGTAAACTGAACAGCCACTTTTCATGTTCCCATGATCAGCCTTTGAGTATTCAAACACCTTGAGACCTTTGATGAACCCAATCAGCCATGCATGAAGAGAACATTGAATTCCTTTGCTGATCACGAAATGCCCTTTTGGAGAGGTGCTTTCAGCACTTCAAATGTTGGTAGGTGCATTAAAAGCTTATGTTGGCCAGTCATGGACATCCCTACATCATCTTAAACATGCTGGCTAGGACATATTAAAATAACACAAAACATAATTAAGACATGGATTAAAATAACTAAATGGTTAATACTTTATTTTCCAACAATTTAATTAGATTAAAATTAAAGTTGAATGTGCAGCACATTGCATGGAATGCATAACGGGTTGTATGAAATGCATGGAATGCATGAAGTGTCTTCCTAAATTCATTTAATTAAACTCGTGACAGCCTGATTGAATTTCTTGGCTTGTGCTCGCGTGATTGGTCCTCTAGGTAGCTCGATTGAGTCGTGCGAGGCTCGTCCTTCATCCATGCTCGCAACACAAGTGTTCACAACATTAGTGCTCACAGCTCCAGTGTTCACAACATGAGTGCTTGCAACACTAGTGTTCACAACATCAATGTTTGTAGCTCCAATGTTCGCAACATGAGTGTTCGCAACACTAGTGCTCGCATCTTCCAAGCTTGCAAGGTCCATGGTCGTATTATTAGAGCTCGCACTACTCGTGCTTGCATCATATATCAAGACTGATCACTATGTCATGACACAGGATATGGGATATCGTAACATAAGGACCATAACCAAAGAATCTTGAAGTTGTCTTCTTTATCGCGACAAACCCTAGAAAATATACTCATGGAGTACACTATCGATTATATCGTGACATCGACTCTTGGCCATGGAAATACGACAAACCCTGAAAAATATACTCATGGAGTACACTATCGATTATGTCGTGACATCGACTCTTGGCCATGGAAATACATCGAGTAAGGGGTGTTTTGGTATTTACCATCAATCATTTAGCTCGAGAATGACAGATGACCTAGGGTTGAGGAGAACGACCATCAAAAGGCTATAAATAGATCCCTTGAGCCTCCATTTTACACACACCATTTCCATTAGTTAATTTATTTCTTTGTAATTTAGGTTTAGTTATTTCTTTTCCTAGGTTTTAGTTATTTCATTTCGTTATTATTTTATGGAAACGAGATTTGTTAACGTGCATAAACGCTTGTGGATTTCTTCCAATAATCAATACAAATCCCTAAGTTTCTTTACTTATATTTTCAATTCAATCTTCATGTTTACTATTTATGTTGAAATTATAATGTCTCAAGAAACCATGAGGAACTAAACCCTTTATGGGGAATTAGCAAGTGAAGGTATGATGATTTAATTATTGTGTGGAGGGTTTTTAGTAGATCAATTGTTTGGAAAAAGAAGAACGAGAAACAAACCCTAGGCCTGGCAACCCCGAGAAGTCATCAAGGTGGGAATTAACCTAGAATTGGTATTGCCCATTCGTGAACACCTTTACCCCAAACCAATATGAATTGTGAGGTCGAAAGATAAGTAGTTATTGTTGACTTGTTATGTTAGTAGAAGATCGAAAGATCTTGTTAGGGTAACGACTAGGTGATTGACGAAGAAACCCGAAGCAACGGTTGATGAAATCATGCCAAAGCAAGCCCATGATCAAGTTTATCGATTCTCTTTTCTCATTTTAATTGCTTTTATTTATTTCTTTTTAGCATCTTTTATTATTATCATTAAAAATCCCAAAACCCTTTTTTATTACCTTTTGTACTATAAATTTAATAAGAGTACTAATTAGATCTTTTCAGTGTAGAAGTTAGAATTAATAGAGCTTTGCCTCCCTTGGGTACGATCCTCGAAGTACTTACCTACCCCGTTGTAAATATATTACAACTCGACTCGTATACTTGCAGAAAGCCTAAAAATATACTCTGAATAGGAGTACATTTAAAGGTGGCCAAGTTATTGGCACTGTTGCTAGGGAGACAACTTCTCTAGTGATTTTTAATTTTTGCATTTACAATAAGGAATAATTACGAAAATTTTAGGTTATAAATACGTTTCTTTTCTTTTTTTTATTAATTTTTTGTTTTTCTTTAAATAGTTCATGACTCGGAGCCAAAGAAATTTGGTAGATCCAATTTCGAATCTCAAAGCACTTATTAGGAGAAATCGTCGATAATAGCAACAAATGCAAAATCCACCACCACCTAGAGACGAACAAATGCACGAAGATCCACCTACTGATCTTGTCGACGATAATATTCAAGAAGATAGATTACCACCGTAGTTACCAGCAAACAAACCGTTGGTACAAAATGAACGAACATTAAGGGAATATGCCCTACCCAATATGGATCTGGTTCGAGAAAGTATTGCTAGGCCAACAGTCGCAGCAAAATTTTTTGAAATAAAGCCGGTAATGATCCATATGATCCAAAATAGTCTGCAATTTCAAGGCACTATGATAGAGGATCCAAGTTTACATTTGAAACAGTTCTTCAATTATGTGATATTTTAAGTACAATGGGGTCATTGATGATGCGATACGTCTTCAATTATTCCCTTTTTCTCAAATTGATAATGCCTTCTCTTGGTTAGACATGCACGCACCAGGTTTCATCACTACTTGGGACGAGTTAGCTGGAAAATTCTTACAGAAAATTTTCCCCATCAGTAAAACAGTCCAATTAAGGAGAGAGATCTTAGCGTTTCGTCAATTGGAGGGAAAGGGATTCCACGAAACATGGGAACACTTTAAAACCTTACTTCAGAAGTGCCCACACCACAGTTGGCCTGAGTGGTTACAATTGCAAACATTCTATAATGGATTGGACGCATCCGAAAGATCTGAACTCGATGGTGCGGTAGGAGCGGCTTTAATGAACCGAACATATAATGATGCATATGAGTTGATTGGGAACATGATAATGAATTCTTGCCAATGGACAATTAAACGATTTACTTATGGCCAGAAAACAACATCTATTAAAATGATCCAAGAAGATGACAGTTACCAGCAATTATTAGAAAGGCTGAACCATATTGAATTTGTAACAGGTACACCATCACCGCAAGTAGAAGACAAACCTCTCTATCACTATTTCACCAATAAAACTGAGGACGTGAATTATGTTGGGAATAGGGGTGGAAGCCCTTATTCAAATACTTATAATCTCGGTTGGAAAGATCATCCAAATTTGAGATGGGGAGGGAATCAAGGGAGACGTAGTAGTGCCAACCCAAAGAGTAATATTAACTGCCAACCCCCATTTTTCCAGAGACAACCAGAAAGAGCTTATCCAAATGACCATACTCTATGTGGTCAAAAATTGAATCGAATAGAGGGAAAGATGAAGTCAATGAGAACAAAAGTAAAACAAATGTTGTCTGAGTGTACTAATTCCTCAAAAAATATTAACGAAATTTGAGGAGTAAATGGGTCAGTTGATGAGTATGACGGGGGATATCACAGGTGGGAACGTTTTTGGATGATTCCCAAAGAAACTGCAATAGTTCCGGTAGTACAAGAATTTTATGCATCATTACAGGACTAAGAGTCTAGGAACACTGATGGTCATACATGGGTTACATTAGTAGTACGAGGGATAAATGTTAGAGTCACCCCTCAACTTATTTGCAACGTTTACAATGCTCCATATTATGAACAGGACTTTATGGAACAAATCGATTTGGAATATTTTGAAGACATTGATGTGAACAATGTAATAAATTATCTAATCGAGGGGATGGGTGAATGGAAATATACTCCGGCACTAGCATCCCAACTTCATTCAATCAAACAATTATGTTTCTTGAAGCTAAGATGTGGATTCAATTTATATGCACACATATAGTACATGTTTTAAATGTTTCTAACGTTAATACTTTTTGAGCGGTATTACTCTTCGCTATTTTGTAGAAAAAGCAGGTTTGTATTGGCAAATGGATCCACCGAAACATGAGCAGGTGTGTGATAGCTAGAAAGTGGGTATATTCCTTCCCCACTTGGTGACGGCCTTGTGCAAAAGGGTAGGAGTACCCATGACATCCACAGAACAATCATTAAAGCCGCCAAAGAGCATCATTGGTTATACTCTCTTCCAACAATACATAGAGCTTCGAGCTAAGCAAATCAAGGAGGGGAAGAAGAAATAGAGGGAAACGACAACCACACCAGCTTCTTCCAAAGGTTGGCAAGGGCCCAACAAAAAGTTGGTGAGGGTAGTTATCCAAAGTTGGGTTGGATGATACAGTAGATGCAAGAATCAAGACCATTGTTTGAAGAGTTCGCTTGATAGAATAACATTTGGGTTCCTAACTACACACCTGACATGTTTGGGGCAATGGCGGAGGAGCAAGATGAAGAAGATACTGAGAGTGAGGATGAGGGCAACGATGAAGATGATTAGATGGAGGAGGATTGAGAGTTTTAATAGTTTTAAGACTTTTTGGGAGAATTGTAATAATTTATTTTAAGAATTTTGGACTTATTTAATAGTAGGAGTAGGATTAATACTATATTATTTTTCATAAGTCTACTTTAAATTTTTATGTAGGAACCTCGCACAAAGAAGACACAACATTTGCAAGCTATTTTCATCATAAAAGGAGGAAGCACCCATCAATAACTGATGAGCCAATCACAATTAATCGGGTAACTTCTTTCTTTACTTTTTAGAAGCTACACATTGAGGACAATGTGTTTTCTAAAGTGTGGGGTGACATAGGAATTTTAATTTTTGCTTTTTTTTGTCCCGTGTTTGAGCTTGTAGAAATACAAGTGATTGGTTAGGAGGATGTACATAGGTTGCTTGTATGTTCAAATTAAATTGTCATGATAATCGATGATTTTTAAATTTTTGAGTATTAGACTACTAAGTTCTATATGTTACATTGAATATAGGTTATGAGATATTACTTGTACCAAATGACATGAAAGATATAAGGAAACAAACATGTTAGTATATACGACAAATGGTTGTACTTGAGGTTATTTAACCAATTGAAGTTGATGCACATTAAGATATTTAAGGATGACCTAAGGCATTGTTTGGAATACATTTAGAGCAAAAAGTGAAGCTTATAATATTGCCTTTAGTACCAATATTTGAGCCTATTGACCCTTCTTGATGAACTATATTACAAACCATTAAACCTGAAAAATATGAAATTGTATTTCTCCTTTTTCTTTGGTCCCAAACTATATGATTATAAATGTATGGCCATATGTATTGAGGGTAAGTAGATACATCAAGGTGGAGTTTGTAAAAGTAGAGGAAATAGGAAAAATCAATGTGATATGTGAACTTTAGGTTAGCTTGAAATTGCAAAACAAAAGAAAAATCCAAAAGAATAAAAGACGAGTAAAAATGTATGAAAAAAATGAGAAAGCATTTTTGAGTGAGAAAAATTATGAAAAGGTGACGAAGTCACAAAGTTAAAAGAAAAACTCATTCAAAAAAAAATTATAGAAGCTCGTAAGCTAGCTAAAGGGATCGTATCATGTTGAGATTTTCCATATGGAGAAATAAGGAAGGTGAGAGAAGGGGAAATAAGACGGTGAGCGGGAAAGGGTCACTGAAGGGAATAATAGGGAACAGTAAAATGTGCCAAACTATTTTTGTGTTTGTAACATCTTGATGCTTACTGTGCTTTTGAAAATTCACATCTGTCCTAAGCCTCAGAACTTTACAAGTTGAAAAGACCTATGTGACTTAAATAGTTCTATGCATAGATGGATGTTGAGTTGAAGAATCTCATAAAAAACCATTTGTAATTTGCTAGTATACTTAAAGTACTTATATTTTTCATTGATGGAGTTTTACAAATGGGAACTTTTATATTTGTATTCTTTGTAACCTACTAAACTTAGATGTTTATGATCAAAAGTGGTAAGAATGCTTATCTATCATGATGAAATTATTCAGAAATATGAAATGTCTAAAGTATATGCTTCAAACATCAATGCTTGTATGATATCTGCTTGAGTATTAGTTTTATTTTGATTTTTTTCTTGTTGATTGCTTGAGGACAAATAATGGCTTAAGTGTGTGGGAGTTTGATCTACTGTAATTTGAACTAGCAGATTAAACTAGTTTTCGCACTTTAGGAGCTTGAAATTAAGTATTATTGTTAGGTTTGATTAAAATTTAGTTAAGTTTTAGGAAATGATTCTTTTATTAACTTTAGGGCCGATTGAGGCCTAAAGGTTGGCTAATGTACTTTGTGAGTGTGCAAGAGACCAATAGAAAACAACTATATCAAGACTGATCACTATGTCATGACACAGGACATGGGATGTCACTACATAGGGACCAAAACCAAATAATCCTGAAGTTGTCTTCTTTGTCGCGACACAACACAAGGGTATCGCGACAAACCCTGGAAAATATACCCAAGGAGTACACTGATGGCTATGTCGCAACATGGATCCTGAGTGTCGCTACATCGACTCCTGGCCACAAAAATACACTGAGTAAGGGGCGTTTTGGTCTTTACAATCCAACATTAAGCTCAAGAACGGTAGCTGACCTAAGGTTGAGGAGAACGTCATTAAAATAAATAGACCCTTTGAGCCTTCATTTTACACACACCATTTCTATTAGTTAATTTCTTTCTTTTTAATTTAGGTTTTGTTATTTCGTTTCTAGGTTTTAGTTATTTCGTTTCGTTATTATTTTATGAAAACGAGATTTGTAAACGCACATAAACGCTTGTGGATTTCTTCCAACAATCAATACAAATCCCTAAGTTTCTTTACTTATATTTTCAATTCAATCTTCATGTTTACTATTTATGTTGAAATTATAATGTCTTACAAAGCCATGAGGAACTAAACCCTTTATGGGGAATTAACGAGTGAAGGTATGATCATTTAATTATTGTGTGGGGGGGTTTTTAGTGGATCAATTGTTTGGAAAAGGAAGAACGAGAAACAAACCTTAGACCTGGCAACCCCAAGAAGTCATCAAGGTAGGAATTAACCCAAAATTGGTATTGCCCATTCGTGAACACCTTTACCCCAAACCAATCTGAACTGTGAGGTCGAAAGATAAATAGTTCTTATTGACTTGTTTTCTTAGTAGAAGATTGGAAGATCCTGCTAGGGTAACGACTAGTTAATTGACGAAGAAACCCGAAGCAACAATTGATGAGATCATTCCAAAGCAAGCTAATTCACCATGATCACGTTTATCGATTCTCTTATCTCATTTTCAATTGCTTTTATTTATTTTTTAGCATCCTTTATTGTTATCATTAAAAATTTGAAAACCCTTTTTTTTTATTACCTTTCGTACTATAAATCTAATAAGAGTACTAATTAGATATTTTTTAGTGCAAGAGTTAGAATTAATAGAGGTTCGCCTCCCTTGGGTACGATCCGCAGAGTACTTACCTATCCCGTTGTAACTATAGTACAACTTGACCTGTATACTTGTGGAAAGCCTAAAAATATATGATAGCATTAGAAAAGACCATTGATTTCTCCTTACCTATGGTATAATTTGTTCCCATTTGATCATCTTTATCATGCATTTTTGTCTTTTTAACTTAGTTATTGCATTTTCTAACTTAGGGAAGCTTCACCTAATTTTCTTTAATTTTATCATGTTTTTACTAATAATGTCGTTGCATTAGTTGTTCAGTATTGCACCCAAAGATGTCACTGCAAGAACCTATCTAGAAGGATCATTGCATGAAGGTGTACAGAGTTGTCGCTGCAAAATAACATCCAAATTTGTGCCCAGAACTGTCACTGCAATTGACGAACTATCTGATAAACACACTAGATTTGTGTGATTGAACAGCTAGTATAACCAACCAGTACTTCTGGAAAAGATTAGATCTGGGAAGAAGAGCACCTGTACTGTGCATGAGCTGTTAAATACCGAAGGAAAGAAGTGAGAAAACATCTTTTGGAGGATCAAGCATTTAGCAGAATTCATTTTCTTCTAAAGAGCATTCTTGAGCTTGCTTCCATGGCAGCTTAAACTTCTAAGGGCTACCTGACGAGAGGAGGAAGGTAGTGTACTGCTTGTGACCAGAGCACCCTAAGTGCGATGCAAGAGGGAGAGTCAGGGAGCATTTCGAGTAAACTAGGAAATAGAGTACTCCATCTGTTCTTTTATTTTTCTTTCTTAAATGCTGATAAGTTTCGATAATTTGAGTTTATGGAAATATAATTTAAATTCAAATCTGAATGATATCTATTTCAATCTTTCCTTCATTGTTTATATTTGGATTTAATTGTTTGACCATGGAAGTGTGATTGTAGTCACTGTCATTGAAAAGTGCAACAACAAATTAAGTTAACAAGCAAGTCAGCGAAAGTTGCTTGAGGATTTGAGGGATTCAGTCCACTTGTTCTTGAATATATAGCATTACCAACACTGGAAAGTGTGGTTAGTGTGAGTATTTGAGCCCTTGATAAACAGGGAAGTCAAGGTTGGTGTGAATATTTGAGTATTTAATTTAGGAGGTCAATTTCATCTAAAATCGATTTAACAATAATCCGAAAAAATAAAAATATTTTTAAAAAATTAATTTTAAAGTAATTAAATAATTATTAGTGAAAATAATTAATTTGGGTCGAAAAAGGATTGTAAAATAATTTTTATTGGGGGTAAATTTGAGTTAAATTTAAATATTAATTAAATTGGATTTAATTGTAAAATAAGGGAAATTTTGGAGTATTTATTTGGAAAATAAACCTTTAAATTTGCAATTTTGGAGGGCTTTCAGTTGGTGAAGTAAGGGAAAGGTGGTAGTGGTCATTGGGCAAATTTCCCAATTTTCAAAATTTCTGGTGGGTTGTTTTAGTTTTAAACATAATGTATCTAGCCTACATTTCACACCGTTTACATCATATTAAAGAGCTATTAAATTCGTTTTTTTTTTGCATGGTTTTAAAGATCTATCATCAGAGAATAGATTTAACAAATTTCTTCTCAAAATACTCTCTTTTCACCCGAAATTATTCACAAAAGTAGCCAAAAATATTCTGAAACTTCTCAAGATTCTTGAACCAAGATTTTCAACCAAAGGATTTAGAGCGAATCAAAGGAAATTACCATTTCTTAACTTATTTTTATGATGATTAGAACATATTTACTTGATTTGAGTGATAATTACATGATTTTTTATCAATATTATCTTCTTCAAAAGCTTAAGGTGCTTTAATGGTGGTTTTTGAATTTTGAGAGGAAATCCACAAATCAATGGATGTTCCAACTCAAAATGGATCTATTATAAGGTTTTTGATCTTATTTATCAAGATTAAACATGTTTTGTAAGGTAATGTAAGGAAATTTGAATTTCATCATCTTCATGAACCGATTTTTCGAATTTTTGTGAAATTGATTTAAATGTGAAATTGATGCTTAGTATATGTTTATTTGGTCTAGTATTGATGATTGGAAGTGATTAGGTGGGTTGGAGTGATCGATTTTGTGAGGAATCGAGTTTTTGACTTGATATTACAAATCCGGTAAGGTAACTTTAAGAGAGAATTTCGTGCAGCCTAGTTGATGAAAATTTGTGTTTAATATATCTTTTGAAAGGTGGTAATATCTATTTTATCTTTGTTGAAGCAAATGTAATAACCCATTTTTCAATGGTTTTGAAAAATAGTGGTTTCGGGACCACAAACCCGACGAGAAAATTCTTATGATGACTGTTTAAATTAAATAAGTTAACAATAATTTTTATATGAAATTTTGAATAGGTGAATTTAATTATTGAATTAAAGGTTAGTATAAGTGATTTGGTTTAAAAGTTAAGTGGTGTTAGAAAATGAGTTATCAAGTGTATAAGCCCAATTTCATCCGGACCCAATACACAATTGTTGTATTTTATTATTTTTATTATTATTATATAATAATAAAATAATGAATTAAATTAAATAACAAAAACAAACCCTAATGCATTTTACCAAACCCAAATACACATACCCAATTAAAATACAAATCCAAAAACAAAAAACCCTAAAAGCCCAAATAGCCTAAAATCTTAACTCAAACACAAGAAACCCTAGCACTTTTTTCGCTGCCACTGTCGTCAACGTCTAACACACCCATCGTCGCCGGGATCTTCGGACGCCACCCTCGAACCCAGATCTTCACGATCTGCATGCAACCCACTCACATCGAAAAATTCGAAAAAAGATTGTAAAAAAATATGTATATAAACATGAGAAAAATGTATTTTAAGGGGACAAAAAATTTATACATAAAAAATTTTCTAGCATTCCGAATACAAAGAATCGAGATTTTTTAGGTATATTATTATTTATACGTATATATATTCGTATTTATTTTACATTTTATTTTTTCCCTCTTATTTCGAAACAAGTTTTAAATAAATAAAATAAAAAGGGTGGTGGTTAGGGTTCATACCTTAACGCCACCGTTGTTGGAGAATTATCGGAGCCTTGTCGGAGGGTCGATTTTTTTTAGAAACCGAAAGGTTTCTTATTTTTTTTTAAAATTTTGGTTGGGATTCTATCAAAAATAACCCCAGATATGAGATTTTTAGACTTTTCTAAAACTTATTTTTAAAAAATATAGTTTTTTACCTTTTCGACTGTCGTAGGCGGTGGTTATCGATGCCAGTGATCGGCGATCGAAGATCGGACACTTGAGCCAGACACAGGGGAATGAGGAAGGTTTGAGATAAAAAAAGAAGAAATAATAGTTTTTTTTGAAAGAAGATGAAAATGAGTTTTTTAAAAAAGAATTTTGGCTTTTATAGCCTTAGTGAAACGACGCCGTTTTAGCCTAACTCAATAGGCTCCAAAACGACGTCGTTTTGACTCCGAAGATTGGCCCCGGTCCAAACCAATGGAGGATACAAGTGTTTTCATAAAAAAGGATATTTATCCTTTTGGTCCTTATGCTTTTTTGACTTATTTCAATTAGGTCCTTTTGCCCTAATTTTTGTTATTTTTAATTCGGCTCTACAATTTCACTTGGTTTTCAATTTGGTCTTTGACCCAAAAGTGTCCAAGGGTTGCCACGTGTTAGGATTTTGGGTTTATTGCCCACGAAACCCCTGCTTTATTATAAAATTATATTTTGACCCATAAATTGTCCAAAAATTCCAATTTAATCCCTGAACTTTCCAAAAATTCTAATTTGACCCTTGAACTTTCCAAAAATTTGAATGTGACCACCGAACTTTCCAAAAATTCAAAATTTGACCCGGTTTTAATGTAATTTTTTAAATTTTTTTCCTATATGTATATATTACATGCTTTCTTTTCCTCTTGTTTATCTCGTTTTTTTATTAGATCATTTTATATGCATATGTATGTTATTTTATTCGTTTGTCTTTATTTATTCACTTATTCTGTTATTTATCTACTTAATTTATTATTTTATTGTATTTTTTATATATAAATATATTATTTTTATTATTTATACTTGTAAATCATGTGCATATTTTTGCATAACATGATAATTTGTTTTTTTTTAATACTCAAATTGTTTTAATAAATCAAGGCAATGTTCTTTGTCTTGGGAATTTGAAAAAATAATGTCCTAACTCACTGGGTGTGGTTTTTTTTCTTCGAACCGGGATTATTGAATATCCTTTTAAAATTTAAATATGAGATGTTTTTTGAAAAGCTTGTCATTTTAAATATTCAAATTGTTATGTCCTAACTTACTGGATGTGACTTTTTCTCGATTACTTCTAAAGAATGAACTTTCTTCTGAAACAAAATTTGTTTTCAAAATAAAATAAATATGACATTCATGCATTTAAGGATCGCGATTTAAATTTTTCTCGAATTTTTAATTTTCAACAAATAAAATTTTGAATAATTGATTAGGTACCAATTTTGGGCATGTATGGGTGCTAATCCTTCCTTATGCGTAACCGACTCTCGAACTTGTTTCATGGTTTCAAAGACCAAATTTACTTTAATGATTTTTTTCTTTTTTTTCTTGAAAGGTGACCCAATTACACCAGTTTTAAAAAATTATTCGTGGCAACTCCATTTTCATTTTCCAAAGTAGAAATCAAGATTTGTTGTTGTTTTTTTTTCAAAAAATGGTTTTTACAGCTTGGCGACTCCATTGGGACAAATAAGAGAGTTAAACCGTAGGTCGATTATTTTTGGTTTTTTTGTTGAAAATTTAAAATTCGATTTAATTTAATTTGTGATCCTATACATTTTTGTGTTTTATATGTTTGTTGTGACAATAGCATGTTAATATTATATGTCTATGTTTTTGCATACATGCATTTGTTACTACACCGCTTAAGTGGAAGTGAGAATCTACTCCTTTGTGAAGTTTTCACCTCCGTGCAGGATAGTGAATGCTTTTGGGATACATCCGTACCTATGTTTTTGGGAAGTTTTCACTTCCGTGCAAACATACGGGAAATGTGTCCCCCTGAACCAAACTCGTCCGTATAAGCCTATAATGGGTGAGGACTGAAGAATCTGCTAGTTTGGGTACCATTACTTTAGAACCGAAAACCACATATAATGAGCCCTAACTGCCCACCCTAGGTAGGAGTATGCTGAAATTTTAGCAACTACCTAAAATAAGATGTGTAGGTTCTGTGTTGTATGTTTTACATGGTGATAGCATTTGCATCCTCATATTAGGAAAGGTATTGACTTGCATTCGATTACTAGTAGAGAATTGGTCATGGAGAAAGGGTATCTTGATGAGGTAGAAGACAATGTGGTTGTGCGTATGTGGTCAGAGGATAGACAATTTGAGAAGGGTGATAGTCTAGCTAAAGACCATGTATCGAATTACTGGGATTTCACTCAGATTAGTGTGACTTAAAATAGCTTACAAGAGTTGAAAGAAGTCTAGGATCAATGGGTTGATGGAATGAAGCAGATTTTTTACCAAGAGTATGGGGATCTACCGTACTTGCTAGAAGTTAAGGTGGACAAACATCTCTTTCGAGCCCTTGCATAGCACTGGAACCCGACTTATAGCTGTTTCACCTTTGGGAACATGGATATGGTGCCCACGATTGAGGAATATATCGCTCTATTTTGTTGCCCCTAAATTTAGGTAAATGAAGCCTATTCGAGAGCCGTTAATGTGCCAACTTTCCTTAAGAAGCTGATAAACATTACGGGAATGAGTGAGCAATGGGTTATAGCTCGAACTAAGGTGAAGGGCAATAACAAATGTATTACTTGGAAAAGTTTGAGAGATTTGATCTTAGTTTATCCTGATGCAAGGAAAAAGGTTGATATATTTGCTCTAAGTTTGTACGGGCTGGTTATATTTCCTAAGGCGTTAGAACACATAGATGAGGCAGTCACTTGTTTATTCAATCGACTTGACAAAGGGGTTACACCTATTCCAGCAATTCTGGTTGAAACTTTTAGGTCATTAAATGCATGCCGAAGAGAGGGAGAAGGGAGATTTATTGGTTGTGCACCACTACTGATGGTTTGGTTTCATAGCCACTTTTGGAAAGTGGAAAAGGTTCCTTGTCGAGTGTTTTCTGTGAGTTATTCTCCTTTAAGGGAATTTGTGACTACACAAAGGCGAGAGGACATTTTTGAGGAAAAGTGGATGACAATACTCTATAGTCTCCGAGACGAGGGCATAGAATGGCAAGCACTGTGGTTCATTCCTGATGAAATTCTTTATCGATGCGGAGATTTCGATTGGGTTCCATTACTTGGGATTTGAGGAGATATAGGATAGTGATGAGATAGTACCAATTAAGGTAGTTCATCCCAGCAACCCAGGGTTTAGCGTAGTGTGAGTTTGTATACAAGGGTGAGAATAATAAGAAAAGGGTCTGAGAGATATCAAATGCCTGGAATCAAGTTTGTAAAATGAAGCCATTTGTTGCAAATCCTATGAAAACCCAAAAGTATGATGAATGGAGGGCTAGGAGAGTCAATCATAACATGCTTGTGCCAAATCCCGATAATGTCTGCCCAATTGAGGAGCATTTGCAAGTAGTCCCATCAGAATTAGAGCTCATAAAGCAAGACTTTGAAGAGAAAAGTTTTGAATTAGGAAAAAAGATAAAAGTATTAGAAGAGGAAAAGATGTAGTTGGGTTTGGATTTTGATGTCCAAAAGTTAGAAGCGGAGAAGCTAAGGAAAGGGAAGAGAAAGGCTGAGGAAGACTTGGATGGCTTGAAGGAGGACTATAAGAACTCCACCAATCAATGAGAACTACTGGTTTAGGTAAGACATCAGAATAGTGGAAACGAGAAGTCTAAGAGGAAAGGACTCGAGCGGATCAATGGAAGAGAAAATTCAAAGATGCTCAAGTCCAAGGGGATGCCATAAAAAGTGAGCTACTAGAAAGCCAAGTCGAGAAAGTTGAGTTGAAAGCCCCCGTAGTCGAGTTAGAGGAGTCATTACAAAGGCACCGCAGTTGTAACTCTGTGACAGAATTGAGGGCAAGCCAGGCTGAAATTGTAGAATTAAAGAGAAGGGTAGAGGAGCTTGAAGTTGCATTATAAAATTCTGAAAATCGGATTGAGTTCCTTGAGGGAACCTTGGAAACAAGTAATAGGTAACTTCAGCACTCTCAGAGGCAAGTTAGAGATCGAGACCATGTAATGGGTGAATCATTGATACAAGTGAGAGAAGTGGCAGAATACTTGCAGAAGTTAGCTGTCCAGGCAGATGCTTTGAGCATAGAGTATGAGTTGGTGTCTGATAAAGGCCAAAAGTTAGCATGTCTCCTTTAAAAGATTAAGACTTTGAGCATTAGGGCAAGGCCTTATTTATAATTATCTTATGTAAAGACATTCGTTTTCTAGTAAGGTTATTCTATCAGAATTCGATTAAGAGTTAATACATTTCTTACATATGCATTCATAAAGTTTCACATCGCATTTTCATGCATTAAAATTTTAAGAAAGATGTTTCTAATTAATTAAAATTTTCCTTTAAAAGTTACTCTGGAAAAACCACACCGTTACTACACTCGTGCTAAAAAAAGAGCAATGGATCAACGATTGGAAAAGTTGGAGCAGACGCAAAAAGAAATGCAGGATCAACTGCATAAACAGTTAGCAAAAGTGCAGCAAGATCTGAAGGACCAGATTATTGAGTCTCAGAAAGACATTATCAATCAGTTAACTCAATTACTGGTTGGGAAAATTGATAAGGGAAAGGGTATTGTAATTGACTCAAAGGAAAGGAGTGATGGTCTTCCGTGTCCTTCAAATGTTACCTTAATACCGGTCCAGGCTCCACAAAAAAGTATGTTCGAGGAGCATCTGTCACTATTAACCAGTAATCGTGCTTGTTTGGCACACCAAAACCGATGAACTACCAAATGGGTTCTAGTTCTAACCCAAGAAATAACCCTGTCGACTTTGGTGTACCTAATTTAAAAAAGGTGATGAAGCCAGAAAAAATAAGAGACGAACTTCCTAACCAGTTGGAGGAACGCTATAAATGGTTAGAGGAGAGGTTCAAACCTTTAGAAGGAGTTGAGGGGTGCTGTGAGATTGATGTTAAGGAGCTGAGTTTGGTTCCCAACCTAGTACTTCCCCTAAAATTTAAAGTTTCAGAGTTAGGGAAATACAACAAGATAAGCTACCCGGAGGCACATATCACTATGTTTTGCAGAAAGATGACGGGGTATGTCCATAATGATCAGCTGCTAATCCATTATTTCCAGGATAGTCTAACAGGATTAGCTGTAAGGTGGTGTAATCAATTAAGTCGTGCCAAGATCAGTTCTTGGAAGGATTTGACACAGACTTTCATGAGGTAATACGGTCATGTCACTAACGTAGCTCCTGACAGGATCACGTTGCAAAATGCTGAGAAAAGGTCGGGTGAAAGCTTTAAGCAGTACGCTCAAAGGTGGGGAGATATGGCCACCCAAGTACAGCCACCACTGTTTGAAAAAGAGACAACCATGCTCTTTGTCAATACTTTGAAGGCACCGTATATCAATCATCTGCTAGGAAACGCTACTAAAAGTTTCTCCGATATGGTCATGTCGAGAGAAATGATTGAGAATACAATCCGAAGTGGAAAAATTGATGTCGGAGAGAGTACCAAAAGGTTCGATCCTAGAAGGAAGGACAGTGAACTGAATAATATAAGCTTATGTTGGGAAAATGTTATAAAATCGGTAGTGGTGATACAGTCTAAAGCCCCGATAACCAGTTATTAAAGTAGACCGAGACAAGAATTGGGCTCGAGGTCGAGCACTGAAAGAATCCAATTCACTCCCATTCCGATGACCTACAAGGAACTTTAAAAGAGTTTATACGATGCCCGAGTGGTGTCCCCCTATTATTTAAAGCTAATACAACCCCCATTCTCAGAATGGTATGACACAAATGCTCAATGTGACTACCATGCAGGAATAATGGGTCACTCCATCGAGAATTGCACTACTTTCAAGAAGTTGATTGAAAGATTTATTAAGACGGAGATCATGAGGTTCGATAAATTCACTGGACCTAAAGTTGCTGGAAATCCCTTGCTAAATCATCCTGATTAGAGGGTGAACGCAATAACGGAAGAGAGGAAATAGAGGATTAAGAATGATGTAGGGGAGGTCAAGTCTCCATTGAAATGGGTTTGTGATGGTATTACAAGTGACATATATTTTCTCCCTAATTTAGTGTTTTAATTGTCTCTTTTGTATCTCATTTAGCATGCATCATAAGATTTTTATACTCAGTTTTTATATTTTCTAATTCATTTATAGTTAGTTTTAAATTCTTGTTATTTTTATCTATTTTTGTACTAATGTCGACGCAAGCAACCAATATTTTGCATCTTTGAATTGTCAGTCTAAGAGCTCAGTCCAAAAGATCAATATTAGTAGAATGCAGCCACAAGATCAGCTTAGAATTGCGACCAGGAAATGTCATCGTATTGAGTTTGAACCTCAAATGAGTAGACCAAAGCAGGAATATCACAGGTGTCACCGCAATTACAATCTCAGATTACGACCAGCAATGCAGCGACAACCTGCAGATCTTTAAAGTAAACATCATATATGCGTGAGTGCACAGCTGTACTCTAACTAACTTTGTCTGTTGCAAAATCTAGATCTGGATCTGAGAATGAGAGGATGAAATTTGCAAATTCTTGAGCCTATATATAGAAGAACAAAGAATGAAGAAATCATCAAGAACTAAGGGATTAAATTCTACAAATTCTGTGTGATTTTGGAGATTTAACTGGAAATTGGGAAGCTGATGAAGCAAGTTTGCAACCACTTTTGACGAGAGGTGCTTGATGCAAGGTAAGAGGAATAATTAGGGAGTAGTCCTAGTAGTCTAGAGATAGTAAGCTTTGATTGTACTCTTTAATTCTTCTTTAACGATGATGGATTTTGATAACATTAAATGAATACGAGAGTATCTTTTAATGCTAGATTATTTTTATTCTTATTTTATGTTGCTTAATTGTCTATTCTTGGATCTAACTGCTTTAAGCATGATAGTGAAATTAAAGTCTGCCGACATTGAGAGATGCGGTGACAAGTTGGGTTAACAAGTAAGTTAGGCGAGAGCTGCTTGAGATTTGAATCCAATCACTTGTTCTTGAATGCACAACATTGCTCACACCGAGAGGTGGAGTGATTATGGGTATTTAAGTCTAGATTAAACAAAGAGCTGTTATTGGTAAGAACTTAAAAAAACTTTATTGCTGCGACAATCCATCTATACTTTACCTTGTCGATGCATCTAGCGTTACAACTTAGCAGAATCAGTGAACCATTTCTACCCTTTTAAAGTTATCACTTTTACGTTTCATGCATTTAAATATTTAGCACTCAACGCTTAACACATTTGATTTACTTTCAGTACATTGACATTTAACCTCTGATATTTAACTCTGATTGCATTTACAATATTAACTATTTTAGTGTGTAGATTTAACGTAATTGCGCTGACATCCTTACTCACATTCTACTCATTTTCAGTATTAATTGCTTCGATAGTTAACATCAAAGAACCCATTTCCTCGTGGGATCGATATCCGATAGAATTGTCTATCAACTATATTGTACCGACGTGTGTACGCTTCACAATCACTGTGACATTTCAGACGCGATCAAGTTTTAGCGCCATTGCCGGGGAAATTAGCCTTTTTTGATGTTTACTTTTTCAGTTGCAATTAATTCTACTTAACTTTTAATCTCTACTAATCTGTTTATATTTCTCTAATTGTTTTCTTTTTCAGATCTTTAATTGTTGCATGACCACAAGGAGAAATCCTAAGGAAATTGTGAGCTTTGATCCGGAGCTTGAGAGGACACTTAGAAGGAGAAGGTAAGAACAAAGAAAAATGGCTGGTAATAACAACAACAATAATAATTTACCACCATTGCTTCCATAAGATAGAGTTCCTCTAGTGCTCCCACAAATTGTTAATGATATACCATCACCACGTCCACAAGAAGAACAAGTGCAAAATAGGACAATAAGAGATTTTGTTGTGCCTATACTTGATGAACTACAACCAAAGGTTGTGAGACCAGCTATCCAAGCTGAAAATTTCGAGCTAAAATCGGTGATGTTTCAGATGTTAAATTCAAATGGACAATATTCTGGTTTTCCTCATAAAGACGCATGAAAACACTTAAAATCATTTTTGCTTATTTGTGCATCCTTTAGTCAACATGGGGTCCCTGATGATGCCTTGCAAATGCAATTATTTCATTATTCATTGCAAGGTAAAGCAAGAACATGGTTCTTGGAATTACCAGCAGTATCAATTACATCTTGGAATGCGTTAGCGACGCAATTTATTCTATGCAATGATATTACTGCATATCATCAGTTGGATGATGAGAATTTACACACAACATGGGAGCATTATAAAACATTGCTTCGATGCTGCCCAATGCATGGAATTCAGTAAGAGACCCAAATAGAAATTTTCTACAATGGTTTGAATGCTTAGACAAGGAACCTTGTTGACGCATCGGCTAATGGTCCCTTGTTGGTTTGTACATATAATGAAGCTGTAAGAATTCTAGAGAGGATTGCTCAGAACGATTATCAATATCCGATCTCTCGTTCTACACAGGTAAAACTAACCCTGGAGTTATTGAGTTAGATGCTATTTCTGCTTTGTTAGTGCAGGTATCCTCATTGGCCAATATCATAAAGAATATGAAGGAAACAAATGAAGTTCCCTCTATTTAAGTGGCCCAGCAATTGGATGTGCCAATATTTTCGTGTGAAATTTGTGGTGACAACTATAGTTATGAGGATTGCCCACATCATCTTGCATCGACAATTTCATCCTGGTCAGTTAGTACTTTTATTTAACTTACGTTTAAAGTTGCATCCAGGTAAATTGCGATCAAGGTGGTCAGGCCCTTTTAGAGTTGTCGAAGCATTCCAGAGCAGTGCAGTGATAATTGAGGATCTAAAGGATGGAAAACAATTCAAAGTGAATGGCCAACAACTAAAGCACACTATGTGAGCCTAGATGTCAAAGAATCAAACGACGTTATCAATCTGGTCACATTTAAATAATATCGATGCATTTCTTTATTTGCTTTTATTTGTTTCACTTTTCCTTGTGTTGTTTCAAATTCTTTGCAGAAATAAAAATCAAATTTTTGTCGAAGCATCAAAGCATGTACTGTCGATGCATTCTGTTGTGAGTCAGCATTGCTTTTCCAGCAAGAATCGTACCGGTTGATTTCTTTTCTCTCCCAATCATTGGATCAAACGAAACAGTATAATCTGCAGCCTGGTAATTAATGAATGCAGACGTAACGATTCCCCGTATATTTTTTAATCATCATGCCTAGGTTATAAAACATACCTCCAGCAGTTTTTTTTTCTCTTCACATTTTCCATTGTTGTTGCAACTCATCTTCTTCGTTGCTCTTATACTTTCTTTTCTGTTTACAAAGCACCCGTTTCTGCAACTTTCTCTAAACTTCCTTTTTTCTTTAACAATGGCAATAACTCGTGCCTTAAGAAACACTTCCAAAACCCCTTCCAAGAACACTCCAATCGATTCTAATGTGGCTCTGTCCACACCACCACCATCATCTACAGGCCTAGTCTTGTTTCTGATGACCGCGGCCAAAGATTGCTACCAAAGCACCATGTTAAAATGCAACCTCCATCCCGAACAAGGCCTACAACTTTCTCCACACCAGGCTCTAGGAAAGCATGTTCATCGTACCATAAGCCGCCTTGGGTGGGAATTCTTTTGCGAGCACCCTTCTGGTTACTCCCCTACATTGATTAGGGAGTTTTATGCAAACTTGGTGGATTCGAACTAAGAGTTTATTTTTGTGTGAGAGAGGCTCATTCCATGGAGCGTTGCATAGGTAAACGTGCTATTAAGGATTTCAGAGCGAGTGGACAACCATGCACCATTTATGCATCATTTAGATGATGACTGCATGGAACAGATGATGAAGGACCTATGCATCGATAGAGCCACATGGACTAGTAATGGCTTCCATAACTACACAATGCATAGAAGGTACCTTACATCCTTTTGCAAAGTTTGGTTCCATTTTATCAATAGTCGCATCATGCCCTCAACCCATAACACTACGACGACATTAGATCGTATGTGTCTATTGCACTCGATCCTGCACCACTGACACATCGACATCGGTGAGATCATACACGCCTAGATCGTAGAAGCAACTGCCAAACAAACTGTTATACTTCCTTTTCCCTCTCTCATTATGCTATTTTGTAAACAAAAGGACATTGTGTCGAAAGATGGTGAAGAGGTCTTAGACAACAAGGGTCCAATCAATAATATTTCTGTTGAGTGGATTACACGTGGCTAAGGAAGCCTCCAAGAAAAGGGATAAAGGAAAGGGTAAAAAGAAGGTTAATCAACCTGATGCATCGACAGAGTCCCAAGTGGCGAAGAAGTTGGCCTTGATGGAAGTACACCTGGACCGCATCGACATGCGATCAATCCACACTAATGGCATAGTAGAGGATATGGATTTTCGACTGCACAAAACTTATGCCTACATAAAGGCTTGGAACAAGGCCATTGTCACCGCACTGAGCCAGATTAGCCTTACTTTACTACCAAGCTTCTCAGCCTTTCCATCCATCTATCTACCGATGAAGTACTCGTCTTCCGAGCAACTTACCCCTGACGATTAGCCTACCCCTATACCAACTCGGATTCACATTTTCGATGATAAGAAGGATGACGAGCACTCGCAGGCTGATGAAGATTATTATCGCAATATCGCCCACTTATTAGAGGATGAGTTCTCCAATAGTCTTGGCGCAAATATGGCGGAACTAGAGGCTGTTGTGGAGGAGGATGTCGATGTGGTAGAATGCATTCACATTGGCCTAATTGAGATTGAGCAGCGTGTGCACGAGGATGCAGATCAGGGGGATGATCAGTCATAGGAGAAGGATCAAGAAAGGAAGGAAAAACAAAATGAAGAGGAAGAACCTGCCGAGGTGCAGGAAGAGAAGAAAATAAATGCCCCGATAATGATTATTGAAGATGTCGTGGGGGCATCTAGCTCAGACAAGGCTCGACCTGTTGCGAGTAGGCTAAGGTTGTCACCAGCGAGGTTGTCACTAGCGAGGTAGAGGAACTGAATCCTCTTGCTATCGTGCCCTATGTGGCACCACTCGCAGATATCCACCCATCAGACGTAACAATCGATGAGGCCACCACCCAACCTATTGCGAAAGAGTAATCCACTGAACCAGTTGGCACGAAGGATAAAAAGTGAAATAGGCGCAAGGACAAGAATAAGAAGAAGAATCATGACGACGGTGAGTGTCCAAAGAAGAAAAAGAAGAAAGCTAAAGTAGCCTCTGTATCGGCTGCTAATGCCTGAGTTGGTACATTTCTTTAGTTAGTTTTATGCATTCTTAGTGTCCATGCATTTTATTTTGTCACTGCATTCATTTTGTTAGCTTAGTTGCATTGTAGTCGCATTTCCATTATTTCTATATAATACTGTCAATGCATTGGGGAAAATGAAGGCATTAAGTTTAGGGGGAGATAATGTGAAATGGAAATGCAATTACACCCACATATTTAAATTTTATTTGTTTCTTTGGTGAATGAAAATTCACAAAATTTCAACTGAAATGTGCTTGCAATTTTTATCTTGATGCATAATTCTTGAATTGTTTGGATGTTGATGTATACATTGGATGAGTATGAATGAATGATGAGTTTGCTATTTTTGAATGAATGATTGGAATTGCTTCAGTAATGAATGATTAGTGTTTATGTTTGAATCTTGAGCTAATTGACCAGTTGCAGCGACATTATGTTAATAAAAAAATGCTTCAATGTGAGTGTATTATGACTTTCCAAGGGAGAGCACTCCACTGTAGGTTTAGAAAATCATCTAGCCAAAGGTTGTCTTTGCAAGAGTGTGTGTCGGTGCAATTACATACTTCCTGAGGGTTTGTTGCACCCCATCTTTACTTCTCAGGAACAAAGGTAGAGTAATGCAATGACATCTCTTAGTCATTTGAAAAAAAAAAAAAAAACAAAGTAATAAGAAAAAGAGAAAGAAAAGAAAGAAAATTTTGTTAAATGTTGTATTGGTTCAAGGAAGATTAGGATTCAATGCATGTCACTAACATTTATGAAGTCGAAGTTCTTAAATATTCATTTCTATAAATTATCGGCGCATTATTCTATCATATGAATACAATTTGTACATTAGGACTTCAGAGATTTCAAGTTGTATGGATAATGATTACGGTGACATTTCTACTTGTCACTTTGTTAATTTTTGTTTATTTGAGGATAAGTAAAAACTCAAGTTTGGGGGTGTGATGGTATTACAAATGACATATATTTTCTCCCTAATTTAGTGTTTTAATTGTCTATTTTGTATCTCGTTTAGCCTGCATCATAAGCATTTTATACTCAGTTTTCATATTTTCTAATTCATTGATAGTTAGTTTAAATTCTTGTTATTTTTATCTATTTTTATATTAATGTCAACGCAAGCAGTCGATATTTTGCATCTTAGAATTGTCAGCGCAAGAGCTCAGTCCAAAAGATCAATATTGGCAGAATGCAGCCACAAGATCAGCTTCGAATTGCAACCAAGAAATTTCAATGTATTGAGTTTGAACCTCAAATGAGTAGACTCAAGCTAAATTTTCATCTGAAAGCACCAACGCAGGAATATCACAGGTGTCGCCGCAATTACAATCTCATATTGCGACCAGCAATGCAGCGACAACCTGCAGATCTCTGAAGTAAACATCAGATCTGTGTGAGTGCACAACTATACTCTAACTAACATTGACAGCTGAAAAATCTAGATCTGGATCTGAGAATGGGAGGATGAAATCTGTAAATTATTGAGCTTATAAATAGAAGAACAAAGAATGAAGAAATCATCAAGAGCTAAAGGATTAAATTCTACAATTTTGTGTGATTTTGGAGATTTAACTGGAAATTGACAAGCTGATGAAGCAAGTCTGCAACCACTTTTGATGAGAGGTGCTTGATGCAAGGTAAGAGGAATAATTAGGGAGTAGTCCTAGTAGTCTAGAGATATTAAGCTTTGATTGTACTCTTTAATTCTTCTTTAATGATGATGGATTTTGATAACATTAAATGAATACGAGAGTATCTTTTAATGCTAGATCATTTTGATTCTTATTTTATGCTGCTTAATTGTTTATTCTTGGATCTAACCGCTTTAAGCACAAGAGTGAAATTGCAGTCTGCGATATCAAGAGATGCGGTGACAAGTTGGGTAAACAAGTAAGTTAGGCGAGAGTTGCTTGAGATTGGACTCCAATCACTTGTTCTTGAATGCACAATATTGCTCACACCGAGAGGTGGAGTGATTATGGGTATTTAAGCCTAGATTAAACAGAGAGCTGTTATTGGTAAGAACTCAAAAGAACTTTATTGCTGTGACAATCCATCTATACTTTACCTTGTCGATGCATCCAGTGTTGCAACTCAGCAGAATCAGTGAACCATTTCTACCCTTTTACACTTGACCACTTTTACGTTTCATGTATTTAAATATTCGGTACTCAACACTCAACACATTTGATTTATTTTCAGTACATTGACATTTAACCTCTGATATTTAACTCTGATTGCATTGAAAATTTTAACTATTTTAGTGTGTAGACTTAACGTAATTGCACTGACATCCTTACTGACATTCTACTCATATTCAGTATTAATTGCTCCGATAGTTAACATCAAAGAACCCATTTCCTCGTGGGATTGATATTCAATAGAATTTTCTATCAACTATACTTGCATCGACGTGTGTATGTCACGAGCCAAAGCTCAGAGCCCGTGACCATCGCACACAATGAGTCCCTTGGAGGTCTATCCTTGACATTGGGATCATTTAGCCCACATGAGCTGGCCCGATTTAGAGAGCTATTGATCAAGTCTATCAGATTAAAGCTTGGGTGGCCCAATGATGAAGATTTGGCAACTTAAGGCAGCTTGGCAAATATGGGAACTAATCCTAGAAGATAAGAGAATCATATCTTTAGGATTAGATTGGATTAGATTTGATTTTGTAATCATGTAAATCCCATGAATTAAGGGATAGGCTAATCTTGACCGTCGATGTAATTCGACCTTAACCGTTGGTTGTGAGGGAGCTCAACTATAAATAAGAGCCTCTCCTCATTTGTAAATCATCCATTGGAATTCATTCCATTCATTGTATTCTTTGAGAAAAAGTAATACAATTGAGAGCATTTACTCAAACACTTGGTGTTCTTGTTCTTGTGGCCTTTCTGTTGTCTTTTGAGCCTTCTTTTGGCTAGTTGCTTCCGCTATACAAGTTTGGTGCCTTGGAGGAATTCTCTTGGTGAATCCTCAATCGTTGTAATCAGGCTGACTTAGGCGTTGTTTTGATCAAAGAAGCTTCTAAGGCTGCACGCCCCAAGTATTCAAGCTTAGGGACGTGACATGTACGCTTGCACAATCGCTGTGACGTTTCAGACGCAATCAGTTGGGCAACAGATGGTTAATAGGGGTTTGATCTTGCAAGAGAGAGAGGACATTGTGACAACAACTGAAAGTTACTACGAGTTCCACGCCGTGGAGGGGCATAAAATCCAAGGGTGTGTTAAATTTCGAACCTTGGTACAAAAGTTGATGGATAATAAAGAACTTGAGTTCTTTAAGGAGAGGAAAGAGGAAGGGACAAATGATGTTTGTGCTTCCGAGGAAGTGGCACCGGGAAAGGCTTATAAGGCCAACCTACCAGTGGTAATTATATCCAGGCTAAAGGGTGGGGTTGGAGGTCAAATGACATCACGAGTCATCATTTAGAAACCCATGGTATTTTCTTATAAGGACAATAAAAGGATATCGTGGAGCATGACTGCAGCATAACTATATCGAATGAGCAAGGATCGAATGAAAATGCAAGTCTAACGATGCAGAGAAGGATGCTAATAAGAAAGCCTTGATGGTTGGGCTTGAGAAGAGAGAAAATAGTAAACTCGGGATGCCAGTCAATGAGCCAGTAACTGAGGAGAAGGAAATGGAATTTTTGAAATTCCTAAAGCATAGCGAGTACAATGTGGTGGAACAGTTACACAGGCAACCAGATTGAGTATCAGTTTTACCCCTACTATCAAGTTTAGAAGCCCACCGTAACGCGTTAATGAAAGTGTTGAATGAAACGTATGTGGCGGAGGATATCTCGATAAACAAGTTGGACCGACTGGTTAATAACTTAAGTGCAGATAATTTCATTTTCTTCAATGATGATGAAATACCTCCAAGAGGCATGGGCTCAACGAAAACTCTTCAAATTACGATTCGATACAAAGGGTACACTTTACCGGGCGTATTGATAGATAATGGCTCAGCCTTGAATGTGCTACCACTGACAAAACTAAATAGGTTACCGATAGACAGCTCTCACATGAAGGCATGTCACAACGCAGTAAGAGCCTTTGATAGAATGGAGAGATGAGTGATGGGCAGAATTGAGATTCCACTCCTAATTGGTCTAAACACGTATGAGATGGAATTTTTAGTGATGGACATTAGGCCCACTTACAATTGCTTGTTGGGAAGACCGTGGATCCATTTGGTAGGGGCAGTACCGTTGTAACAGCCCGTTTTTTAGTGGTGTCAAAAACAGTGATTTCGAGACCACAAACTCAACAAGAAAATTTTTATAACGAGTGTTTAAATTAAATAAGTTAATAATAATTCTATATGGAATTTTGAATTTTGAATTTTAATTATTAAATTAAAAGTTAGTATAAGTGGTTTTGGTTCAAAAGTCAAGTAGTTTTAGAAAAAAGAGGTATCGAGACCTCGTTTGTAAAATTAAGAGCCGTAAATATTTTTATTAAATATTTATAGAGTCTTTATATGTGAATTTAAGTTTGGTTGGGTAAATTTTGATAATTAATTGCTCAATTATGGAAAAAGGAGTAAATTGTAAAAGAGGTAAAAGTTAATTGCTATTGATTAAAATAAAAAGGACCAAAGTGGTAATTACACCATGGTAAAAAGTCGAAGCAATGGAGGATATGATTACCTTTCACTAACTTTTGGGTTATTTATTCATTTAGTCCTTTCTAGTTTAAGGCTAAATTGTAAACAAGTTTGTTTAATTGGAATTTATTATAATTGAAGGATCAAATAGGTAAATTAACCTATGGCATTTTAGTGGGTGGATAATCGTAGGGTAATTGATCATAAGTAGGATTAATTAGGGCTAAATAAGAGATTAATTAAACTAATCATGAAAGACTAAAAATTTACAAAATTGCCATTTGGTGTATATGAATTAAAGAAGAAAAATAAGAATTTTCTTCTAATTTCTTCTTCTTCTTCACGGCTAAGACAAGAGAACCTAGGGTTTTCCATTGAAGAATTTTGAGCCTTGGTTTGGGTAAGCAAACCTTGATCGTTTTTAGTAATTTTTATGTTTTTGAATCCGTGTTAGCTTGATCTAGCTAATCTAAGGACTAATTTGTGAATCTGTCAAATGTTGTGAATCTTACCATTGTTGAAAATGATTGTCTTCGAAAGTTTTTGATAGTTTTGTATGCTTGATAATTAGGTTAGATATTTTTGTAAAGTGATTTTTTGTTCAAATTAGGGTTTAAGGACTAAAATGCTAAATGATTAAATTGGGTGTACTTTAAGTGAAATAAATGGATTTTAGGGTCATGTATAAGGTCATAGTATATTGGGCTGGTATAGTTTGAAGAGAAAATGGGTATTTTGCATGTTTTGTGTTGAAAGGACTAGATTGAATAAAAGGAAAGTATTAGGGGTAAAATCATAATTTTCCCCAAAAGGATCAAATCATGTTAAATAAATTGATTATGTGTTTTAATATGAAATTTGGATGAATTGTTGATTTAGATTACAATCGTGTCACGGATCGTGAAAAAAGGGAAATTAGCATAATAGTCCCTAAAGTTTAGCCAAATCGTAATTTCATTTGGTAAGTTCGTAGTGTTAGTTTATACACCTTGTATGTTTTTGTTTATCACTATTGTTACAGCATCTCGAAGAAGGTTAAACATTTGTGTTGATTGAAGAGGCAAATGAAGAAACGATATGTCAGGCCTAGGGCCGGTTGCTTGATTTGAAGCGACGGCTAGGATCTTGCATATGTTGCAGTATCCTGACAGCTTGTGTGAGCAACATCGCAAGTTAATAGATTTTGAATGAATACTGAATTCTGGACTGTATCGATGGTTGAGTCTTCGTGTATGTCACAAATTCTCGACAGCTTGTGTGAGCAGCATCGTAAACTGGTTAACCATTTCAGGCTCGTAAGAGCTAACCATTCTAGGCTCATAAGAGCTAACCATTTTGGGCTCATAAGAGCTAACCATTCTAGGCTCGTAAGAGCTAAAGTTGTTAGTGCTCGTATGAGCTAAGAGCTGGAAGATTGATACAAGACGAAAGCGGAAGAGGATCGTAAAGTTTTCAAGTCACGGATCTACCCCAAAGCTCTAGACAAATGTAAACTGAAATGAAAACAAAGAAAGACAGATTAGTTGACAAGAGAATAATCAAATGACATTAAAATAAAAGAAAGATGAATGGCTGGTAAAGGATCCAATAGAGAACAAAATTAGGGTTTCTTGGATGAAAGAAACCGTCCTTGGACCTCAAGAAAACGTCCCAACCAGATCTGGAAAATAAAAACACAAACAGGTTCATTAGAAGTGATTTAAAAGATGAAAGTAAACTGTTTAGGCAAGAATGATTGAAACCGCAAGAAAAGATTGAATCTCCAAATTTTTGATGTGTTTCTTGATGGATCAAGGTAGGAGAACGTCCCTCTTGAAGAAATTACAACCTAGAACAAAAATAAACTAAATCAACAACCCAAAACAGTAAGACTAGAACAAATAAGAACGATATATTAAAGATAGAAAGGAGAAGATAACGTCCTAAGAAGCCTTGGAAACGATAAGAATCCACAAATCCCTTCAATGGCTCTAATTCCCCCTCTAAGAAAGAGATCTTGGAAAGAAAAAGGTTGAAGATGATTCCCACAACCTAAAAGATTGTTAAAACAACTTTTAAAAAAAACTCAAGAGTAATTCTTCAAGAAAAACTCAAAGAGAATCATTATTAACTCAAAAGAATCAAAATCCAATGTCTTTGTTTACAATTCCAAGGCCTATATATAGGCAAACTAAATATATCTAAATAAAACTCTTAATTAAGCTAGAACTCTAACTAATCTAAACAAGAAGTAGTTTTAAACTAAACTTTCTTGTTGACATAAAACTACTAAAAACTTAAACTACTTAATAATTATTTAAAATTTGGAATAAAAAATAACAATAAAATAATAAGAGTTGATAATACAATATTGGGCTCATATGTAATAAAAATTAAACCTAAAAACTGAACCCAATATGATTTAAACTCGAATTAAAAGCCCGAAACTCGTAATTCCCGTCATAATCACGTCTAGAAATTCTGCTTGCATAGTCTTTATTAAAATGATCATAACTTGAGCTCCCAAACTTGAAATCGAGTGATTCAAAGTGTGTTTCGAGGATAAGAGATAGATATTCGAAATCCATGCAGACATCTCAACCCATAAATTCCTGGATCCCATCCAAAAAGTTGAGGCAAACCTCCTAATTTCCTCAACTTGAAAATTGGTAGCTTCGGTTTCTTGGACTAATATTTCCAAGATTTGAAATCTTGATTTTCTTGATTCTTGAAATTGTTTGGAATGGAAAAATTGGACCAAGATTCAGTTTCTTGATTTTCTTGAAAAAAAGAATGTGAATCTTGATTTTCTTTTACGACCATGTGCACATCTATGGCATTGGTAATGAGTCTCGTAAGAGCTAAAGTTGTCAGTGCTCGTATGAGCTAAGATCTGGAAGACTGAAGGGATTAAGTTTGTTATTATGTATAAGATTATGAATACATATTCATTTTTATCTTTAAACTGATCTGATTATTCTGTATGGAAATTATATTTGTGAACTTACTAAGCTTAATAAGCTTACTCGTGAATCTGATGTTGTTTTGTAGATACATTTTGCTATCTGAAGATTGAATCTTCTCAAGGAAATCATACTATTACGGAGCATGTATGGTAGAATTTACATCACTTGGTCTTATGGCATATAGTAGGATGATGTTATCTTTTGCTTATGTATATCGAGATTGTGAAAACCTTGTCATGTTTGATGAAATGTTGAAAGTAGAAATGTAGGATTTTGGAACATAGAAAGTAGATTCAACAGTACCTTGTATTGGCATGAAAATAATGTATTTTGTGTTAGCTTAAATGCATAATTAAAGATGTGTATGAATGAAGTTAATGAACTTGTACTAGGTATGATTCTTAAGATTTTACATACTTGTTTCGGTAGAACCCATTACATGTTTCAGTAAAAGTACAGGGTAGGAGAGAGGTTATTCTCTGACTTGAGTCGTATCGGTAGTTGAATTACAAGTATCGGTAGTTTATATGCTTATATCGATAGAAGTAACAGGGTGAGAATTTTTGCTCTCTGGAGTTTTTAGTACCGATAGATGCATGACTGGTATCGGTAGAAATCATACTTTTATCGGTAGAACTAGCATAAGTACCGGTAGAAATTTGTGCAGTTTTTGAATTGTTTACTGACTAGGCTTTTACCGATACTTGACCATTAGCTACCCTTGTTGAATTGTATTTATGATTAAATGATGATATATAATGTGTGAAGTGAAATACTTTAATAAATAAAGTTGAATAATATGATGTTAAAGATGAATAGTAAAACACCAAAAATCCTAATCGGCGATGGTGTTCGGGTTTTGGGTGTTACATTTAGTGGTATCAAAGCTTACGGTTTAGCCATTTCTCGAACAACATTGACTGTGTTGAATGATCTAGAAGTACATGCCATATAAACCTATGATAGTGTGATATAGATGGATCCAATCTAACTACTGTTTTACAGATAAGAAAAATGTTTGATTCAGAACGAGGAGAGACCAATAAGGTAAATAGCAATGTTCCAGCTGTCGACTTTGATGTGAGCCAAGGGGTGCCGATTATACCAATGATAAGAAGTGAAGTCAAGAATATGTTCATCAGTTTAATGGGATAGTGTTTTTCAGAATTTATAAGGAATAATCCTATGGTACCACCTTCCCCACCTCTAGCTACATAGCCTGTTGCTCGACCTATTGCACCTCTCGTAAGGCCTCCACCACCTTCTTTGATAGAAGAAAGGCATTGTATACCAACGGATAGGGTAAGAAAAAATGGGGTGGAAGAATTTCGCGAACATGTTGAGGATGACCCATCTAGGGCTGAGTATTGGTTAGAAAACACTCTGAGAGTACTGAATGAAATGGCCTATCCACCTAAAGACTATGTTAGGTGTGCTGTGTCGTTATTGAAAGATGAGGCATACAATTGGTGGACGATGATTGTAGCAGTGGTGCCTGAAAATGAAGTTACATGGAAATTCTTCCAAGCAGAGTTCAAAAAGAAATACATCAGTAAATAGTACCTGGATAAAAAGAAGGAATTCCTAGAGTTGAGACTGGGAAACAAACTGTGGTAGAGTACGAACGGGAATTTGTAGTTCTCAGTAAGTATGCACGGGAGATTGTACCTACTAACGAGGGTATGTGTGTTCGATTCGAGGATGGTTTAAATGATGAGGTTAAAATGATGGTAGGTGGTTTTGAAATACGACCATTTGTTATCTTAACGGATAGAGCACAGAAAATGGAGGAAATTTACAACCACAAGAGGTAGATGGAAAAGAGGTCCAGAGAATTCAGTAAGAAGACTTCTTCCAAAACTTTCTCTTTGTCGTTGTCAAAGAAATTCAGAGAGAATGAGAACCGAGTGATAGTTCCATCTGGGTACTCGAGCAAAAGCGGGTCGGGACAACCTGAAATTAGATTTCAGAATAGACCAGCAGATAGTATAGCCAGTGTTCATAATGCACTTAACCCAAATTGTGAGTATTGTGGAAAATTTCATCCGGGTGAGTGTTGTCTGAAGAAAGGGGCATGTTTTCGATATGGAGCAATCGACCGCATGGTACAAAATTGTCCAGTATCACATGAAGAGGAAGAGAATCATAGTGTAAAACCCCCAATCACACCACAAAAGGGTACAGATCCTGGTCAGAGCAACATTGTAGGTAAAAATCGTAATAAGGTTACGAAAAATACAAATAGACCCGAAGTCCTAACACTTGCACGGACCTACTCTATTCGAGCAAGAGAAGAGGCAATTGTACTTGAAGAGATGATTGGTAAGTTCTATCCTTGATGTAACTGTGAATACTTTGAATGATTTAGGATTGATTTATTCTTAGATCGATACTGCTTAATAATTGATAAAATTTGTCTATTGAGTCGATGGAAGTTGAAATGTTATTTACAAAACCTTTGGGATCGCAGTGTCTCAGTTAGTTAGAATAGGGTAGATGTCTCTGAAGGTTCAGGATGATGAGTTTTTGCTGATTAATATTACTATTAAGTTATGAACTTGGTAATTATTCTGAATATAGATTAATTAAAGATGTATATTACTGTCGGAAATGTGGACAAAAATAAATGGGTGGAAACGCCGGACTAATACACCAATTAGGGATTAACTTGATAGATTAGATAAAATGTATCAGAATTGTTTAAAGGTGGGTGTTATTCGAGATTAATATGAGGATGCTATTTTCTAGCTAATAATGACTTTGATTCTGAAGAAAATACTAGAATAAACAGTTACTGCTAAATAAAACTTCGAGGATAAAATTTCTTAAGGGGGGAGAGTTATAACAACCCGTTTTTCAGTGGTGTCGAAAATAGTGATTTCGGGACCACAAACCCAACGATAAAATTTTTATAATGAGTGTTTAAATTAAATAAGTCAATAATAATTTTATATGGAATTTTGAATTGAAGAATTTTAATTATTAAATTAAAAGTTAGTATAAGTGATTTTGGTTCAAAAGTTAAATGGTTTTAGAAAAAAGAGGTATTGGGACCTCGTTTCTAAAATTAAGAGTCGTAAATATTTTTATGAAATATTTACAGAGTCTTTATATGTGAATGTAAGTTTGGTTGGGTAAATTTTGATAATTAATTGCTCAATTTTGGAAAAAGGAGTAAATTGTAAAAGAGGTAAAAGTTAATTGCTATTGATTAAAATAAAAGGGACCAAAGTGGTAATTACACCATGGTCAAAAGTCCAAGCGGTGGAGGATATGATTACCTTTCACTAACTTTTGGGTTATTTATTCATTTAGTCCTTTCTAGTTTGAGGCTAAATTGTAAACAAGTTTTTTTAATTGGAATTTATCATAATTGAAGGATCAAATAGGTAAATTAACCTATGGAATTTTAATGGGTGGATAATCATGGGGTATATTGATCATAAGTAGGATTAATTAGGGCTAAATAAAAGATTAATTAAACTAATCATGAAAGACTAAAAATTTACAAAATTACCATTTAGTATAAATATGAATTAAAGAAGAAAAATAGGAATTTTCTTCTAATTTCTTCTTCTTCTTCTTCACGGCTAAGACAAGAGAACCTAAGGTTTTCCATTGAAGAATTTTTAGCCTTGATTTGGGTAAGCAAACCTTGACCGTTTTTAGTAATTTTTATGTTTTTTAGTCCATGTTAGCTTGATCTAGCTAATATAAGGACTAATTTGCGAATCTGTCAAATGTTGTGAATCTTACCATTGTTGAAAATGCTTGTCTTTGAAAATTTTTGATAATTTTGGATGCTTGATGATTAGGTTGGATCTTTTTATAAAGTGATTTTTTGTTCAAATTAGGGTTTAAGGACTAAAATACTAAATGATGAAATTGGGTGTACTTTAAGTGAAATAAATGGATTTTAGGGTCATGTATAAGGTCATAGTATATTCAGCTGGTATAGTTTGAAGAGAAAATGGGTATTTTGCATGTTTTGTGTGGAAAGGACTAGATTGAAAAAGGAAAGTATTAGGGGTAAAATCGTAATTTTCCCAAAAAGGATCAAATCATGTTAAATGAATTGATAATGTCTTTTAATATGAAATTTGGATGAATTATTGATTTAGATTACAATCGTGCCACGGATCGCGAAAAAAAGGAAATTAGTAGAATAGTCCCTGAAGTTTAGCCTCACTGTAATTTCATCCTGTAAGTTCGTAGTGTTAGTTTATACACCTTGTATGTTTTTGTGTGTCACTATTGTTACAGCATCTTGAAGAAGGTTAAACATTTGTGTTGATTGAAGAGGCAAAGGAAGAAACAAAATATCAGGCCTAGGGCCGGTTGCCTGATTTGAAGCGATGGCTAGGATCCTGCATATGTTGCAGTATCCTGATAGCTTATGTGAGCAACATCGCAAGTTAACAGATTCTGAATGAATACTGAATTTTGGACTGTATTGATGGCTGAGTCTTCGCGTATGTTGCGAATTCTCGGTAGCTTATGTGAGCAGCATCGTATACTGGTTAACCATTCTGGGCTCATAAGAGCTAAAGTTGTCAGTGCTCGTATGAGCTAAGATCTAGAAGACTGAAGGGATTAAGTTCGTTATTGTGCATAAGATTATGAATACATATTCGTTTTCATCTTTAAACTGATCTAATTATTCTGTAAGGAAATGATATTTGTGAACTTACTAAGCTTAATAAGCTTACTCGTGAATCTGATGTTGTTTTGTAGATACATTTTGCTATCTGAAGATCGGATCTTCTTAAGGAAATCACACTATTGCGGAGCATGTATGGTAGAATTTACATCACTTGGTCTTATGGCATGTACTAGGATGATGTTATCTTTTGCTTATGGATATCGAGATTGTGAAAACCTTGTCATGTTTGATGAAATGTTGAAAGTAGAAACGTAGGATTTTGGAACGTAGAAAGTAGATTCAAAAGTACCTTGTATTTGACATGGAAATAATGTATTTTGTGTTAGCTTAAATGCATAATTAAAGATGTGTATGAATGAAGTTAATGAACTTGTATTAGGTATGATTCTTAAGATTTTGCATACTTGTTTCGGTAGAACCCATTACATGTTTCGGTAAAACTATAGGGTAGGAGAGAGGTTGTTCTCTTACTTGAGTTGTATCGGTAGTTGAATTACAAGTATCAGTAGTTTTTAGTATTGATGTATCGGTAGTTTATATGCTTATATCGGTAAAAGTTACAGGGTGAGAATTTTTGCTCTCTGAAGTTTTTAGTACCGGTAGATGCATGACTTGTATCGAGAGAAATCATATTTGTATCGGTAGAACTAGCAGAAGTACCAATAGAAATCTGCACAGTTTCTAAATTGTTTACTAACTAGACTTTTACCGATACTTGACCATCAGGTACGGGTAGAAGTCTCCTAAAATATTGGAAATACCAATTTTACCCTTGTTGAATTGTATTTATGATTAAATGATGATATATAATGTGTGAAGTGAAATACTTTAATAAATAAAGTTGAATAATATGATGTTAAAGATGAATAGTAAAACTCCAAAAATCCTAATTGGCGATGGTGTTAGGGTTTTGGGTGTTACAACCATCATCGTTGCATCAAAAGTTAAAATTAGTGACAAAGGGTCAATTAATCACCATTAATGTTGAGGAGGACATCATTGCATCAATGACTAGCAATGCGCCCTACATAAGTACAAATGAGGAGGCCATGAAATGCTCCTTTAGATCATTGGAGTTTGTGAATGCTACCTTTGTGGTTGAAGGAGATAAGATCCTCACACCGAAGATATCGACGACCACCAGGATGGGGCTAAAAATGATGATTGGAAAAGGAGCTTCACCTGGAAGAGGATTGGAGAGATATCTCCAAGGAAGGATTATAGCGCCAGTATTGGCAAAGAAACGTGATCAGTTTGGCTTTGGATTCAAGCCAAATATGAAACAGAGAAAGGAAATACTACAGAAAAAACAAGAGAAGAGAAGAGCATGAATGAGTAGGGAAGAGATCAAAAGCAAGGTCCTTCCTCATATTTCAAAGTCATTTGTGTTGGGAGGTATTGTTAACCCCGAGCGAAAACCAACAGAAGATAGGTTGACAAGAATAATGAAGAATCTGAACATCAGCGCTATTTTCAAAGGGATGAGTGAACAAAGGAACTTTTCAGGAATTCGCCCATACGCCCTCGAAAGCGTTCTAGACAACTGGATTGCGAAAGAGCTCCCTATAACTTTTAAGTCTTTTCCAAAGTAATGTTCTGAACACCTTTGTTGCTCTAAGCCCAAGAGCAATTAATATCTTTTTGTAAAGGGCACATGTTCATTTGCTTTTTATTTTCAATAAAAAGATGCATTTTCTTTCACCCAAATTAGCAAAAATTCTCATTATTCTTTTCATTCATCTCATATCGCAATAAACATTATTAAATTCATTTATCTTTTTGATCTTTTAGGTCCATATGATAGGTGCCTAGATATCAAAGATATAAGTAATGTTGTTACCGACTTAGAGCCTCATTTTGAGCAGGATGTGTGTTCAGAAGAATCTTAGGATTTTGAAGAAGCCCAAGATTGTAGTTTATCTACTGATTTGCTACGGATGGTTGAGTAAGACGAGTAAGACGAGAAACAGATCCTACCTCACAAAGAATCAATAGAAGTTGTGAGTTTAAGGGATGAGGTTGACAAAAAGGAGGTCAAGATTGGAACCTGATCTCTGCAGAAAGAAGGTGAGATCTCATTGATCTGCTTCAAGAATTCAAGGATGTGTTTGCATGGTCGTATCAGGATATGCCCGATCTAAGCACTGATATTGTGGTGCACAAGCTCTCTATAAGAGAAGAGTGTAAATCAGTCCAACAGAAGCTTTGAATAATAAGACCTGATGTACTCTTAAAGATAAAAGAAGAGGTCCAAAAATAGTTTGATGTCGGCTTCTTACGAGTGGTAAAATACTCAGAATGGGTGGCCAACATAGTGCCAGTTCTTAAAAAGGACGAGAAAGTACAAATGTGCATGGACTATCAAGACTTAAACAAGGCTAGTCCAAAAGATAATTTCCCGCTACCTCATATCGATACCTTGGTGGACAATACAGCAGGTCATTCATTATTCTCTTTCATGGATGGTTTTTCTAGATACAACCAAATAAAGATGCATCCTGAGGATATGGATAAAACTACATTCATCACCGTGTGGGGAGCCTTTTGCTACAAAGTTATGCCATTTGGACTGAAAATGCAAGGGCAACATATAAAAGGACTATGGTGACTGTGTTCCATGACATGATGCATAAGGAGATTGAGGTCTATATTGACGATATGATCGCAAAGTCTCGAGTAAAAGAGGAACATGTGGAAGTTTTGATAAAGTTCCAGTTGAAGTTGATGCTTGTCTGTATATTGACTATGAATGAAATGGAAAGGATGTAAGTTTGAATATGCCTTATTTGTTGTGTGTTTATAGATAAATGAACTATGTTAAATTTGGTACATGATGTGTAGATTATATGGAAATTTGGTGGGTTATTTTTGACATTTCGTAGGTACACACGACCTGGGACACGGGCCACTACACGGGCGTGCGTCCTAAGTAAAATAAGTGCAGGTTTTACACGGGCTACACACGAGCTAGGGCATGATCATCTGGCCCTATTACGAAATCACACACGGTCTCGTACACGGGCGTGTGTGGTAATTTCGCATGCTCACACGGCCTAGCACATGGTTTGTGACACAGCAGTATGAAGGTGGTCCAAGTGAGCCCACGGTCTATGGCACGAGTGTGTATCGAAATCTATACTGTTGAATGTAATTTAACTGAAAAGAAAGATGAACCGTTATCTGTTATTAGTTATAAATGAATGTGTAAGAACAATTGGAGCTAGTATTTTGAGTGGCTAGTTGTAATTGTATAGATTGTGCTTGATTTGTATGTATAAAAAAATCGTAAAGTTCTATAAACCCTTGAGTCCCTAGTCCTGTGGTGGTTACGGATTTTGGGTGTTACATCGAATCTTGAAGAGGATCGAGCTAATCAAAATTGAAGCTTGGATTTGCTTGGTTGATCACTTGTTATGGTTAAGTTGGTTGTGTGGTTAGTGTCATTAAAGGGAGATTTTGAAAATTGACCCTCATTTATGCTTAATTTGATGATTAATTACTTTACAAATATTTAATTAAGTTTTGGTTGGTTAATTTTGCAAGATTATTGATATATGTCTAAATGATGAAAATTTTATTAAGTGTTGGTAAGTGAGCATGTAGTGGTTTTAAGTGCTTTGAATTGATTATAATGATGGTTTAAGCATGTATGCTAGAGTTTTTGGTTCATGGTATGTTGATATTTCAATTGAGAATGAACATTGATAATTGGTATTTGGTAAGCTTGATTTAATTTAATGTTAAAATGACTATGTTACATGTTTCACATAAGCATTTTAACACTTTAAATTGAGCACATTTTTTACTGAAATAATTTATGATTGATTGATTATATTGGCATTATAGTATGGTGGATCCATTGGATATTGTTGCCATGCCATAGGATTTGTGAGTACTCACCATATTGATATGTTGTTTGTGAGAAAAGAGGCTCTAGGAGGACTGATTTGGAGTATATAAGGGAGAGTTGAGCTTGTGTCTCCACTCAACGGACTGATTTGAGGTGATATAAGAGAGCATGTGGCTTCAGCCTACTCAATCCGAGACTGATTCTGATTCTGATTGGGAGTAAGGAGAACCGTTTATCCGATGTATGATCACCCAATTAAGCCATGAATGTATATGCTAATATAAAAGTATGAAATGTTATATGCTAAATTGATGATTGTATGCCATGATTAATTACGATTTTTTATACATGTTTAAGCATATGACATTGAACTATTATGGATGAATATTGTGATTGAAAATTTGTATTTGATTGGTTTCGATTTAAGCATGATTTGGGGGCTAATTTACTCGTCATTTTATTAACATTCATTGTGATTTTTAAGCTCACACCCTCACATTCGTACAGATATCCGATGGGATTAAGGAGTTGAGGAACTGTGCAAGAGAGTTCCAAGAGATTAAGGCTTGGTAGAGACTTAGTTACATGTTTTAGAGATGTTAATCGGGCATTATGGAACTTCCGGGACTTAGTTTAATTTTGGTTGTAATTGGACTTGGACATTGGACATTTTTAATTTTTGGACGGTTTTATAATATCATATATGCATGTTTGAGTTTGATTATTGCATAATTTACAGTGTATTGTTGCTTGATAACACGGTGTGTGAGGCATGATGTTTACATTAACAATTGTTTAAATGTAGCTTCCATGGAGTGGTTTACGAGCGACTAAGGTATGCCACTTGTTTGAATTAATCGGTGGGTGATATGCATGAAATTGACGCTTAATTGGTGTTAAAAAATTCAATTAAAGGTGTATGAATATGTATGATATTTAATTGTAGCTAAATCGGGTTTAATTGGCCATTAAAATACTCAAAATCAGGTTTAAAATAGAATTTTTCACACAAAAAACTACATTGTGTGGTGTTGGGGGTTTGAATTCTGGTCTTTTTAAATTGGAACTCTAGTCCGTAAAATTACAAGTTAGCCCTGTAACTTGATAAGTCTAAGTAGAACCTTAAATGATAAGGAAACTTGATGAAATTTTAGTATTAGACTCGTAATTAATAAAATTTGTTAGAAACATAATTTAATATTCTAGTATAGTACTGATAGTTTGAAAATGTTATGATTTAGTCCTAAATGTTTAAACTTGAATTAGACATAGCAAATAGGCTCAAATTAAGCTGAAATATTTAGGGCTTACATAAATTGACTAAATGAAGGTTGGTAAATGTTTAAAGCTAAAATCGGGATAGATTAACCGTAGGTGGTAAAATGACGAAAATTCCTTTAGTTTAAATTACTTATAAAAAGTTTAAAATTGGTTCACAAATTACTTGCATTAATAAATAATTAATAATTGGACCAGATTGAGTTGTTATAAGGTCGGGGTGTGTCTCAGATTGTCGTTAGTTGAAGAGTCACTTAGGTGTCTAATGTAGCTCTTCAAATTCGTATCGATCCATTCCAGTCGAGTTTGGGGTATAACATTTGGTAGTATTAGAGCCAGGTTAGGTTTAAAACCTTAGGTTAGCCTAGGGTTGTCAAAAATTAAAATAATTGTGATATTGGATTTGTGATGTTTTTTGCTTATGTTATTTGAAACTGCATGTTTTGCCTATGCATGTTCTTTTCGATATAAATTGTTACTAGGGTAGCATTTAAGAACACAATGCCCTATAGGGACTGTACTTAGTTAATCTTGGATCTCTTATCACTACTCATTTCTGGTACATTTTCTTTATTCTTATCTTTAGTATACGATAGTCGTTATGCCTTTGCGTCGTGATTGGGGTTGTGCGAAAGACAATGTGTCATCATGGGATGATGCTCAGATGGCTGCGTCGAGCACTTCATGTTAGAGATGGTCGAGGCACTACAACGTATCACTGGTGCCAACACTGCTTCGGCTCGTCAAGGTTTGCCACTAGAGCGCTTACAAGCTCTAGGTGGTAAAGAGTTTCGTGATGTTAGGGGAGGTGATCCAACATGTGTCGAGTATTGGTTAGAGGGTGTCGTTCGTATCCTTGATCAGATGGGTTGTTCTGATAAGGATAAGTTGGGTTTTGTCGTATCGCTGTTGATGGACGAGGCTCACAAATGGTGGTTGATTATCGAGAGGGGTATTGCACCGGATCGTTTGAGTTAGGACTTCTTCTTATCATCATTCCAGAGGAAGTTCATGGGTCAGCAGTATCATGAGGTTAGGAGATGGGAATTTATTGATCTTGTTCAGGGTACTCTGTTAGTGGACGCGTACGAGGCTAAGTTTGTTTGGTTGAGCCAGTACACTCCTGAGTTGGTGGCTCATAAGGTGAGTCATTTTATGAGGTTTAGGTTAAACCTAGGGTACCGAGGTCTTCGACGAGTTGGTTGAAAAGGCTCGTGCACTTGAGGAGACCTTGGGGGAGGAGCCTAAGTTGTTTCGTCTGAAGCTATTAAGAGGACGATCGATGCTATTGAGTTTCCATTTTAGGGTTTCAGCGTCATTCTTGGCATGGATTGGTTGTCTGAGCATTGGGTGAAAGTGGATTACGAGGTGAAGTTGGTGACTTTGTTTGGTGCTGATGGTTTCGAAGTGGTTGTTTGTGGGAGAGAAGTTTGAGTTGTTGAATGTGATATCTTCACTCCGTGCTGAGAAGTTGGTTCGAAAAGGTTGTAAAAGCCTATGTAGCCTATGTCCTGAATGCCGATAGTAAGGAGGTAAGGTTGGATGAGATTTGGGCTGTTTGTGATTTTCTGGATGTGTTTCCTAAGGAGTTGTCTGGTTTACCGTCGGATAAAGAAGTCGAGTTCGGTATTGAGCTCTATCCCGATACTGCTCCGATATCTATTGTGCCATACCGCGTAGCACCAAAGGAAATGAAAGAGTTGAAGTTGTAGTTGTAAGAGATTTTTGATCGTGGGTTCATTCGTCCGAGTGTGTCTCTGTGGGGAGCATCAGTGTTGTTTTTAAAGAAGAAGGATTGGACTTTGAGGCTTTGCATCGACTATCATAAGTTGAATAAGTTAACCATCAAGAATAAGTATCCGGTGCTAAGGATTGTTGATGTTTTTGATTAGTTTCGGGGAGATTTGGTTTTCTCGAAGATTGATCTACGGTCTGAGAACTACTAGTTGAAGGTTAAGGATTCAGATGTGATGAAGACTACTTTCAAGACTCGGTATTGTCATTACGAGTTTCTTGTCATGCCATTCAGATTGACGAATGCACCTATTGCATTTATGGATATGATGAACCAAGTTTTCCACTCCTACTTGGACCAGTTCGTGATGGTCTTCAAAGATGATATATTGGTGTATTCTCGATCTAAGGATGAGCATGACGAGCACTTGAAGGTAGTTCTACAAGTTTTATGGGAGAAACAATTGTATGTGAAGTTAAATAAGTGCAAGTTTTGGCTTCGGGAGGTGGTGTTTTTGGGTCATGTCATTTCAACTGAGGGTATTCAGGTTGATCCTAAGAAAGCTGAAGTGATTTTGGATTGAAAGTTGTCGAGGTCTGTTTTTGAGCTCAAGAGTTTTTAGGGTTAGTTGGTTATTAACGTCGCTTTGTCGAGGGGTTTTCGAGCATTGCTCCTGCTTTGAATAAGTTGCTTTAAAAGAACACTACCTTTGAGTGGACTGATGAGAGGCAGAAGTGTTTCAAGAAGCTAAAGTCAGTTTTAATCGAAGCGTCTGTGTTGACACAGTCGAAATTTGGTAAGGAGTATGTCGTCTATAGTGATTCTTATTATACGAGTCTGGGTTGTGTGCTAATGCAAGAGGGTAGGGTAGTTACTTATGCGTCGAGACAGTTGGGGCTGCATGAGTGTAACTATCCGACTCATGATTTGGAGTTGGCTACCGTAGTCTTCGAGCTTAATATTTCGCATCACTATCTATACGGTGAGAGGTGTGTGATTTACACCGATCACAAGTCTTAAGTATCTCCTAACCTAGAAGGAGTTGAAATTGAGATGGAGGCATTGGATTGAGTTGCTGAAGGATTATGATTATGTGATCGAGTACCATCTAGGTAAAGCGAATGTCGTCGTAGATGCTCTAAGTTGTAAGTCTTTGGTCGATTTGAGGGCTATGTTTGTGAGGCTATTTGTTTTAAAGGATGTAGCCTATTGGCTGAACTTCAAGTGAGGCCGATTCTTTCGCATCAGATTCGTGAGTGTCAGCCTTTTGATGAGAGATTGACTCGTCGAGTTCAACAAGTTGAGTCGAGAGTTTAGGAAAATTTTGATATCAAATATAGTGGCATTCGGTGCTTTTGAGGTCGTTTGTACGTTCCGGAGGACGAGGATCTGAGGCGCTTGATTCCTATTGAGGCACATAGTAGTCCTTATGATATGCATCTCGGTGGGAACAAGATGTATCAGGATCTTCAGGTTTTGTATTGGTGGCCTGGGTTAAAGAAGGATGTTACTGACTTTTTTGCGAGATGTTTGGTTTGTTAGAGAGTGAAAGTCGAGTATTAACATCCATCTGGTTTGCTTCAAACTATTCGGATTCCTGAGTGGAAATGGGAGCGGATTACGATGGGCTTCGTTTCAAGATTACTGATCGGTGTTTTTACGTCACAGCAATGTGCAAGCGAACACACGTTGATGCAAGCATAGTTGATAGACAATTCTATCGAATATCGATCCCACGAGGAATGGGTTCTTGATGTTTAAATGTCGGAGCAACTAATACAGAAATTAAGTAAAATGTGAGTAAGGATGTCGTTGCAATATGTTAGATCTGCACACTAAAATAATCAGTAATGTTAATGCAATCAAGGTTAATTATCAAAGCAACTGAAAGTGAATCAAAGTATTATTGAAGTATTGAGTATTTAAATGCATAAAAGTAAAGGTTTGATCAAGTGTAAAGAATTGGAGTGGATCACTGACTTCGTTAAGTAGCAATGTTGGATGCACCGGCAAGGTAAAATATAGATGAAATGTTGCTGCAATGAAGTTCCTTTGAGTTCTTACCAACAACAGCTCCCTACTTAATCACGACTTAAATACCCACAATCACTCCACCTCTCGATGCGAGCGACAATGTGTATCCAAGAACAAGTAACTGGTTTCTATCCCAGTCACGAGTAGCTCTCGCCTAACCCACTTGTTAACCTAACCTGTCACCGCATCTCTCGATGTCGGCGCACTGCAATTTCACTCTCGTGCTTAAAGTGGTTAGATCCAAGAATAAATGGATAAGCAGTGAAAGTAAGAATCAAAATGATCTAATATTAAAAGACACTCTCGTATTCATTTAATATCATAAAAATCCATCATCGTTTAAGAAAAATTAAAGAGTACAACGAAGCTTACTATCTCTAGACTACTAGGCCTACTCCCTAACTGTTCCTCTTGCCCAACACCAAGCACTCATCATCAGAAGTTGCTGCACACTTGCTCTATCAGCTCACCCTCCTCCGACTCCAAGCTTCCATGGTAGCTTGCTTGAAGATTTGAAAGATTTTTGGATTTAAATTCTTCACTCCTTGATATTTATCTCCTTCTTCTTTCCTCTATTTATAAGCTCAAAAAATTACAGATTTTCTCCATTCTCAAATCCAACAACTTTGTGCAGCTGTAAAAGTTTGTTATTGACAGCTATGTAGATCTGATTTGTTTACTGGACTGTTGCAGAATGTCGATGCAATTTATAAATTGCACCGACAATTTGTCAGCAGAATGTCGCCATAATTCTGGACATCTCTTCTCAGATCCAGATCTAATGACAGTTGTCACGGTTAGTTAAATTTCAGCTGTGCACTCACGCAGATCTGGTGTGATCTTTATAATTCTGCAGATTATCGCTGCATCTCTGGTCGCAATCTAAAATCTTTAATTGTGGCGACACCGTTTGAAATTCCTTCGCTGGTGCTTCCAGATGTGCTTGTGGCTTGAATTCACTCAAACAAAGTAAAGATTTCTATGCGTCGACATCTCTGGTGGCAATTCCAAGCTATACTTGTGGTTGTTTTCTTCTTCCATAATTGCGCTCTTGGGCTGATTCCTGTGCTGACAATTCTAAGGCACAATATATCGCCTGATTGCGGTGACATTAGTACAAAAAGAGGTAAAAATAACAAGAATTTAAACCAACTAGCAATGAGTTAGAAAATATAAAAACTAAGTATGAAATGCTTAATATTCATACTAAATATGACACAAAAGAGACAATTAATATACAAATTTTGGGAGAAAATATATGTCGTTTGTAATACCATCAATTGCCTTTGACTCTGACTCATGAGGGTGATTGTGGATGGATTTACGAAGTCTGCTCATTTTCTGTCGGTCCGTACGACATTTAGGGTGCGTTTGTTTGGCAGTAAAATGGTTTCTGAAAAATATTTTCATTATTTTACAGTGTTTGTTTGGTGGAAAATTAATTTCTACAGGATAATATTATCCAAAACACAAGTAAATCAATGCTTGCATTTTGGAAAACGTCTTACCGATTTTATTCTTGTAAGACATTTTCCTTTCTCTTAAACAATCGTTCTCCCTTCCTCTCTGTCTGTTAGCCTCTGTCTCTCCTCCTTATCTTTGTTCGTTAGCCTCATCTCTGCCTCGTCATCTCTGTTGGTCAATCATCATCCTTAGCAAATCTGTATTTCAAAAAAACCCTAAAATTTTTGGGGGCTAAAATAGTTAAATTCTAAACAAAAATATCCAAAAATGGAAAGAGACAAGGCAGTGAAAAGAGGAGGGTCATTGATAAAGAATTTGATGTTGTAGTGGTTCCATAAGATGGTATAGATTTTCTAGATATGAATCATATGGTCCATTGGGTTGGAAGAACCCCTCGACCTGGGCTCTCATGGTGATGAAGATGATGGTGAATACGCTGTTCTGGTTCCTTGTAATAAATGTGGTTACAAGGAGTTTGTAAATGGCCTCAATAACAAGCTTTTGAGTGCAATCAAAGAACCTACCAAATGGGTTTTTGTATGGTATCTACTGCCTAATCCTTTTCCTTTCTTTCTTCGGCTTTCTTACAAGTTCAATTTCTTGTCTAGAGTCCTTTGTTTTTAAGTTATGCCATGTTATATATCTCTATGCTACTTTCTTCATTGTTCTCAATTCTCTTTTGCAATATCTTTGATAGAGAACTATTATGTAGTGCTTTGTAAATGTTTTCTGGTCCTGGAACTTAAATTAGGCACTGATGAACATTATGGTGGATGTTAATATGTTATTGTTATAATAAAGTTGGATTGAATGCAGTAAGTTGAGGTGTTCTTATTTTTGTTGCCAGTTCGAGTGCCAAGGTATCTAGGGGTGAATTTCTGACCTTGGTCCTAGAACCAAGGCTTTAACAAGTTATTGGGTACCAATTCTGGTAGGCTATATTTTATATTTTTTTTCCAGCCCATTGTCTGTTCCCAGCTATTGCAAGTTGATTCCTATGACTAGATAAAACATGCTTTAAGTGTCTTGAAATCTGACTTTTCTTCATTGGATTTGAGGATTTCTATATATCTTTTTTTAATTTTATATCAAGTGTTAATTTTTTATTATTGATTGAGGTCCTGGTATTGTTTACTTATGAATAAGCTAAAACTACTGAAGTTTTTAAATCAGAAGAGCATGGTGATCATTCATCATAAAGTTTGAAGTTTCGAGATCATCACTAATGCTAGCTAAAATGCAATTAGAGTTAGTAGATTTTCCAACTAGGAGTTCTTGAAGTCATCTTATATGATAGTTTTGAGTTGTGTTTGTCTACACCAACTTTTGTAACGTCAAGTATTTCGATAAAGGCAATGTTGTAGATATTGAAGGGAGTCAAACCTCGTTACTCTTTTTAGCTATTCAAAGGTGGAGTAGTATGAATGGTTGTTGGCAACTGCTACCATGGCTTCTATTGTTTATATTAAGTGCTTGGTTGCTCTTGTTAATTCTATTTTGTTTTTCACAGATGTTCTTGAGGGGGAAATATTTCTTCAAAACCTAGCAAGCATTATTGCTGCTCATGCTCTTGGTATCACTAATTTCAAAGCAGATCAGTATACTTTCTACCTCTGCATACTTTGTTGTTGCATTTGGTTTTTTGTTTTTTGTGTTGCTGCGTTTCATATCATAAAAGGTATTGGTTTAGCAGTGGACTGGTATCATTTCTATTTTGTGTTATACTATTATTTGCAGCCACAATTGACTGTTAAATTGTTCACATCACTGTTGAAGGCTTTAGTAGTGGAAATGTCAACATTGTTACACCACTTCTAGAGTGATAAAGCTTGATTGAAAATTTTCCTAGTTGTCATTAATCTAATAAACCTTTCTTTCTTATTTTTGATTATTGGTGGGTGATATGCATGAAATTGATTGTTTAATTCTATTTAATTGAGGCTTAGTTGGTCTTAAAAAAAATCAATTGAAGGTGTATGAATATGTATAGTATTTAATTGTAGCTAAATTAGGTTTAATTGGCCATTAAAATATTCAAAATTGGGTTTAAAATCAATTTTTTCACATAAAAAACTGCAGTATGTGGTGTTAGGGGTTTGAGTTCTGGTCTTTTAAAATTGGAACTCTAGTTTGTTTAAATTACAAATTAATCCTGTAACGGATAAGTCTAATTAGAGCCTTAAATGATAAGGAAACTTGATGAAATTTTAGTAATAGACTCATAATTGATAAAATTTGTTAGAAATACACTCAATTTAATATTCAGGTGTAGTATTAATAGTTTGAAAATATTATGATTTAGTCCTAAATGTTTAAACTTGAATTAGGCATAGCAAATAAGCTTGGATTAAGCTGAAATTTTTAGGGCTTACATAAATTGACTAAATGAAGGTTGGTAAATATTTAGATCTAAAATCGGGATAGATTAACCGTAGGTGGTAAAATGACGAAAAGGCCTTTAGTTTAAATTACTTATAAAAAGTTTAAAATTGGTTCACCAATTGCTTCTGCATCAATAAATAATTAATAACTGGATAAGATTGAGGTGTTATAAGGTAGGGGTGTGTCTTGGGTGGTCGTTAGGTGGAAAGTCACTTAGGTGGCTAATGTAACGCTTCAAATTCAAGTCGGTTCGTCTCGGTCAGGTTTGGGGTGTCACATTTACAATGCCACTTAAACACAAAGAACGATAGCTGACCTAGGGTTAAGGAAATTGATCGTCCAAAGGTTATAAATAGGGCTCTTTAGCACTTAGGTTTACACATACTTAGCATTTAGTTTTATTATAATTTTAGTTTAAATTGTTTTCTTTGTTATTTCTGTTCTAAGTGGAAATGAGATTTGTAACTTCCATAAATGATTATGGGTTTTTCCCAATAGATTGCTATACAAATTCTTAGTTTCTTTATAATTCATATTCTCAATCTTCATTTTTATGTCGATTTCTATAACTGATTTTATGTTGTCTAAAGAAGCGATGAGTAACTAATCCCATTGTGGGGGATTAGGGAGTAGAAGTATGATTATTTGATCATAGCATAAAGGGATTTTCAGCCGGATCAATTATTTGGAAAAGCAAGAACTTGAAACAAACGCTAGTCCTGACAACCCCTAAAAGTCAATTAGGTGAGAATTAACCCAAAATTAATATTACCCATTTATGAACACCTCTACCCAAACCAGTCTAGACTGTGACATCGAGAGATAAATATTCTTTATTGACTTGTTATGTTAGTGGAAGATTGGAAGATCCTGTTAGGGTAACGGCTAATTGATTGAGGAAAACCCTAAAAACGACGATTAAAGAATCCATACTAAAGCGAGCTAATCCCCATACATTTGTTCATCGAGTTTTTCTATCTCTTTTCCATTTACTTTACTTTATTTGCATGTTCTTTAGTTTAAACCCACACTCTTTTATTTTCTTTTCGTACTATAAAACCTAAAAAGAGTACTAATTAACTCTTTTCTTTGCAGGGATTTAAATCACTATTGCTTAGCCTCCCTTGGGTACGATCCTCGGGTACTCTTTACTTTGTTAACTATATTACAACTCGACCTATATACTTTTCAAAGCCCCAAAATATACATCAAACGTGTGTACGTTCGGAGGTGGTCAAGTTGTTGGCGTCGTTTGCCGGGGAGGTAACATCTTTAGCAATTTATTATTTTTCCATTATTATTTGAATAGTTAGAAAATTTTTAGGCTATAGATACAATTTCTTTATTTTCTTATTTAAATATTTATTTATTTCTTTTTAACTTCTTTCCTTTTTGTTTAAATTTCAGTTTATGACTCAATGCCAAGGAAATTTTGTAGAACCAATTTTCAACCTCGAAGCACTTATTAGGTGAAATTGAAGGACTCAACAGTTAATGCAAAATCCACCACTTCTTGAGGAAAGATAAGAACAGGAAGGACCAATTGTTGTTCCTATTAACAATAATGTTGAAGGCATTAGATTACCACCACAACTCCCAGCAAAAGAACCAATGGCACAAGCACAAAAAACATTAAGGGAGTGTGCTTTACCTAATAAAGATATGACGTGAGGGAGTATCGCTAGACCCACAATAGCTGCTAATACTTTCGAGATCAAGCCAACCAGGATCCAAATGATCCATAATAAATTGCTATTTAGAGGGACCATGGCTGAAGATCCCAATTTACATTTGAAGAAATTTTACAATTATGCGATACTTTCCGATATAATGGTGTTACTGATGATGCCTTCGTCTCAGGCTATTTCCATTTTCTCTTACTAATAACACTTTTTATTGTTTGGATGTACATATACCGGGATCTATTACAGAAATTCTTTCCCATTAGTAAAACAATCCAACTATGGAGGGAGATTTCAACATTTCGGTAATTTGAGGGAGAAGGATTCCATGAAACATGGGCTTTAAGTCATTACTACAAAAACGCTACATACTTTCTATAACTGGTTGGATGCATCCTCTAGATCTGGGTTAGATGGTACATAAAAGGAGCCCTAATGAACAGAACCTATAACGATGCATATGGGTTAATTGAGAACATGGCTATGAACTATTGCCAATGGCCAGCTGAACGGTTGATCTACCGATTTTGTACCTAGCAAATTGAACTTACTTTCACATTTGATGAGCTTGAAATCAAGTAATTTTCCTTATGTTTTATGGATTTTTTAGTTTAGTTTCTTCTTTTAGTAAATTGTGCTAAAAAGGTTATTTTATTGTTTTCAAGGCCAAATGAGGCCTAAAGATTAACTAACCTACTTTGTAAGTGCACAGCTAATAGCAGTTGAGCCATTGTGATACTGACCGCTTCATCACGACATAGACAGCCGTATGTCAAAACAAAGGGATCAACAGCGAAGAATAAAGGGACTACCTACTGTGTCGTGACATAAGTCATGGTGTGTCGCGACATCAGCCCCAAACTTCAATTCTGCATCAAGCGAGGGGTATTTTCGTCTTCACAATGCAACTTAAGCACGAAGGATGCTAGCTAATGTAGGGTTGATGAAAATGTTTGGCTAAGAGCTATAAATAGGGCCTTTAGCACTAGGGTTTGACACCATTCATTAGATCTTAGTTTTTAGCTTTACTTTATATTTTCGGTTTGAAATGAGATTGCAGAAACTCGCGTAAACGATCGAGGAATTTTTCCTGACAGGTTGCTAATGCAATTTTAGTTTCTTTTTCATTCTATTCTTCAATTATATGTTTTCATATATTGTTTTATTGATAATCAAAGAAAACATGAGAAATTAATTCTATTTTGGGGAATTAGGGAGTGGACGTATGAATAATTAATTGTTGTTTTACAGGGATTTTACCTTTTGGATCAACTGTTTGGGAAAGGAAGAACATCGAGCTAACACTAGGCCTAACAACCCTACAAAGTCATCTAGGTGGGAATGAACCCAAAATTGGTATTGCCCAACCGTCAACACCTTTTTGCCGAACCAGTTTAGATTGTGACATCTAGCAATATGTAATATCTATCAACTTGCTATGCCGACGGAAGATTCAAAGATCCAACTAGGGTAGTGACTAGTTGATTGGAGGAAAATCCCCAAAACTCAACAATTGAATAACTCATACGGAAACAACCTAATATCCCCAAAGCCGTTTATAAGATTTCTACATCTCAAACTTTTGCTTTTATTTTCTATTTTATTTTATTCTCTCAAAATCCACTCTTTATTTCTTAGTACTATAATACCTAAAATGAGTATTAATTAATTTTATTCTTTGCAGGAATTTGATTTACTATATTGCCTTACGCCTCCTTTGGGTACGATCCTCGAAATACTACCAAGTGTTCCGTTGTAGCACACTATATTTACAACCTGACCCGTATACTTGCGGAAAGCCTAAATCTACGTCGAATGGAAGTACGTTCGGGGGCGATCAAGTTGTTGGTGTCGTTGTCGGGGAGGCAGCTTTAGTAAATTTTATTCTTTCTTTATATTAAAATAATTAGGAAAATTTTAGGTTGTAGATATGATTTAACCCTACTAATCATTTTTTTTTCAAATCTAACACTTTCCTTTAATTCCCATCATATTTAAAAGCATGGATGCCTACGTTTTATTTTGTGTAGATATCATGTATGATGATGATTATGTTGCTAATATCTATGAATACGGTTATTACAAAAATTGGAAGATCCAGGAAAATAAGAAGTTATTGATGTTGGACCGAAAATAAAATAAACTAAAACTGAGATCTACAGAATGGTGTCCAAACCCTATAGTTCTTGGCCGGCCATTTTCTTTAACCTTAGGTCAGCTATCGTCCTTCGTGCTTAGGTTACATTGTGAAGAGGAAAACGCTTTGATTCTTTGTTGCTAATCCCTTTGTTGCGACATATGGAAGTCTATGTCGTGACGAAGCGGTCAGTATCACTATGGCTCAATTGCTACTAGTCTCTTGTGTACACACGAAGTAGGTTAGCTAATATTTAGGCCTCATTTGGCCTTGAAAGCAATAAAATAACCTTTTTAGCATAATTTATTAGAAGATGAAACTAAACTAAAAATCCATAAAACATAAGTAAAATTACTCGACTTCAAGCTCATCAAATGTGAAAACTAATTCAATCTGCTAGGTACGAAACCGTCAGATCAAACTCCCCCACACTTAAGTCTTTACTTGTCTTCAAGCAAACAAGAAAACAAAAGCAAAAGTAAAGACAAGAAAAAAAGGAAAGATAAGTGAGCTTGAAACTGTATCATACAAAGATTAGTCTCTTAACATCTATTCTAGGCTTTATGTATCTTTTGATAATCTTAACATGATAATTGAGCAACTTCACTATTTCTAATTAGGAACAACCTAAGTTCAGTAGGTTACAAGAGATACAAATATCAAAATTCTATCATTATGATTCCATCAATACCTATTATGGGTACTTTGAATATCCTAGTACAATACAAACAATTATAATGAGATTATGCAATTTCTACATCTATCCATGCATAGAGTCATTTAGGTCACATAAGCTTTTCGGCTTGTAACGTGTTGAGGCTTAGGACAGGTATGATTTTCAAAGAACAGTTAAGCACACAAAGGGTTACACAGCACAAAAACAGTTTGGAACATTGTATTGTTCTATATTCTTCCCCCTTTTATCCTAATCCATCTCACCTCTTTATTTCTCCTTCTCTCATCTTCCTTAGTTCTCCATTTTTAGGAGATCAATCTAAAGTAATCATTTTAGCTAGCCTATGAGTGCATCATTTTCTTTGGTTTTTGAGTAAGATTTCTTTTATTCTCTACTTCTCGGTGGCTTGATGATTTTTGTCACACCTCACTGACCACCCCCGAACATACTTCCATTCGGTGTAGATTTCGGCTTTCGCAAGTATACGGGTCAGGTTGTAATTATAGTGTATTTACAACGAAACACTTGGAAGTATTCCGAGGATCGTACCCAAAAGAGGGTTAAGGCAATAGTAAATGAAATCCCTACAAGAATAAAATTAATTAGTACTAGTTTTAGGGTTTATAGTACGAGGGAAACTAATAGAGTTGTATGAAAGCATAAAAATAAAAAGGTAAAAATAAAATAAAGTAAATAAGAGAAAAAACTTGAGTTCTAGAAATCTTAAAAAAGACTTGGGGATATTAGGTCGCTTCCATATGAGTTTCTTGATTGTTGGGTTTTGGGGATTTTCCTCCAATCAACTAGTCACTACCCCAATTGGATCTCTTGATCTTCCGCTAACATAGCAAGTTGATAGAGATTACTTATTGCTAGATGTCACAATCTAAATCGGTTTAGGGAAAAGGTGTTCACTGATGGGAAATACCAATTTTGGGTTCATTCCCACCTAGATGACTTTTTAGGGTTATCAAGCTTAGTGTTTGTTTGATGCTCGTCCTTTCCAAAACAACTTATCCGAAAGGTAAAACCCCTGTAAAATAAATATCAATTATTCATACATCCACTCCTTAATTCCACAAAATGGAATTAGTTACTCTTGGTTTCTTTATTCATCAATAACACAATATATGAAAACATGTAAATCAAGAATTGAATGAAAAAAAGATACTGAAATTATATTAAGCGATCTGTCAGGAAAAATTCCTCGATCGTTTACGCAATTTTCTACAATCTCATCTCGAAAATTGAAAATATAACTAAACTGAAAACGAAAAACTAAAGTCTAAGTAATGGTGTGTAAACACTAGTGCTAAAGGTGTTATTTATTGTTTTACATGGCCATTTTTCCTCAACCCTAGGTTAGCTACCATTCCTTGTGTTTAAGTGGCATTGTAAAGACGAAAACGTCTTTCATTTAATGTGAGATCTGCATCTAAGGGTCGATGTCGCGACACACCAGGTCTTGTGTCGCGACATAGGCATCAGTCTCCATGTGAAGCATCATCTTACAGGCGTTGTCGCGACAAAGAAGTCAGATTTCAAATTGTTTGTCTGGTCCCTTGGTTACAACGTAGCTCAACCTATGTCGTGACGAAGTGATCAATTTCCTTTTAGTATACTTCTTGTGGTCTCCTACACACTCACCAAGTATGTTAGCTAACCTTTAGGCCTCATTTGGCCTTAAAGACAAATAAATAGCATTTTAACACTTGGGTTACACAATTTGCTAGGTATGAAAAACTTGATTTCAAGCTCTTCAAGTGTGAAAAATAGTTCAATTTGCTAGGTATGAAACCGGTAGCTCAAACTCCCCCACACTTAAGTCTTTGCTTGTCCTCAAGCAAACAAAACAAAAAGAAAAATGAAGAGTTTGAGTTTTATAGTTATATGGAGAGTGGCTCCTAGCATGTAGTCAAGGCATCATATATTTCTTAATAACTTTGACATGATAATTAATTAACTTTACTATTTTCGATTAGAATCAATATAAGTTCAGTTGGTTATAGGAAATATACATATTAAGGTTTTATCAATACATATCCATCAATGCCAAATATAAGTATTTTAATTGTCCTAGTACAATATAGACAACCATAATGAAATCATGTAATTTCCATATTTATTCATGTATAAAGTTGTTTAGGTCGCATAGGGCTTTTCATCTTGTAATATGTTGAGGCTTAGGATGGGTATGAATTTCAAAGAACAGTTAAGTACAAAAGGTTACAAACACGAAAATAGTTTGGCACACTGTATTGTTCCCTATTCTTCCCTTTTATGTCCCACTCTATCTCACCCCCTTATTTCTCCTTCTCTTACCATCCTTTTCTCTTCATTTTAGAATTCTCAAAATAAAATAATCCCTTTAGCTAGCCTATGAGTATTTTCTTTTGGTTCTTTGAGTAAGATTTCTTTCGTTTTCATTTTTTTGGTGACCTTCTAATTTTGTGACTATATGCTTTCTTACTCATGATTCTCTTGTTTCTACTCATGCTTTTTATCTTTTTGATTTTTCTCTATTTCTCTCTTTTTGGCTAGACTAAAGTTCATACATTATATTGAGTTTCCTATTTTTCTTGTATTAACCTCCACCTTAGTGTGTCTATTAACCTTCAATATCAATGGCCATACGTCTATTTTCTTGCAAACAGGACCAAAGAAAAGGATATACACAAATCATTATTTGAGGCTTAAAAGGCTTGTAATGTGGCTCATTAAGGTGTCATAAGGCTAAAAAATGGGTGTTAATTGATAATTCGAAACAAAGTTTGGATTTTTAGCTCTAGTTATGTCAAACAATGCCTTAGGTCATCCCTAAACAACTCAATATGCACATTATCAATTTCATCTTTTAATTTCAAAATTATCATCCATAATATATATTAGCATGCTTATTTCCTCATATCTTTCACATCACTTGGTAGTAATAATACCTTCTTATAAAAGTTTCATGCTCAAAAATTATAAATTCCTTATCATCATGTCAAATTTATCAATCAAAATAATTAGCCTATAATTACCCCCACTCTTTAGAAAACACATTGTCGCTAATGTGTAGTCCCCTCAAATAATAAAGGAAAGAAGTTACCCGATTTATTGTGAAGGTTCTTTTCTTCTTATGGTGGTTGTCCTTCTCCTTTTGGTGTTTAATGTTCGAAATTGTTGTGTCTTTCATAATGTGGGGTTCCTACAAAAATAATTCAAGCATATATGCAAAGATAAATTCTAATCGTACTCCTACAAATGATATAAGTCTAAAAATAAAACCAAAAAATATTCAAAATAAAAAAATTGTCTTAAATAGTGAATAAAATAAAATAAAATAAAATAACCTAATCTTAAACATAAATCATATTATAGGTCCCTATTCTTCTTCGTCATTCAATCCTCTTTTCTTCCGTTCTTCACTTTGACTTTTTTGTAGTAATGTGAATTGTGTGAATAAGTCATTGCCTAAGAGTTTGCTTGGTGGATTCATGGTATGATCAAATCTTCCAGTTGGTACTCCTACCTTTGTGCACATAACAAAAATTAGATGTGAGAAGAATATACCTTTGCCTAAGTTCTTCGCACATTCCACCATACTTCGGTGAATCCACTTTCCTACACAAATTTTTTTCTTCTTGAGAATTATGTATGTTATTATGGCATGAATTAGACGTATCTCAGTCATATCGAAAGTGGGAAGTATTCTAGAACAAACGAATTTCATCCACATCTTGGCTTTTGGTGCCATAAGTTCGAAAGTTTTTGAGTTTGTCGTACCCTCGCGATAAGTTCAAACCTCTTTTCCCACTGTTAAGAACATTAAGATCTCCTCAGTGTCGATGTTCTTAAATTCCTTCAAGGCGATTTTATGAAGATAATCTTGGTAATAATATGGGATGTTGTAAAATCTACAAATTTGGACCTCATTTAGGTATATTTCAACTCCTCAAATTTTCATTGGACCTTGAATCTGCCTACGAACTCTCCCGACTTCACGTTTTTCAGGGCTAAATAAAATTCTTGAACTATTGAAATATTTATTGGTTCTTTACAAGGTAGACAAAATTGAGCTCATTCGTGATCGACTACTGTTTCCCAAATACCTTGACAAACTCACATCAAAGGATAAAACCATGTTCCTGAACGAAAGTATTCGGCTACAGTTGTTGAAGATACATGTCTAGATCGTCTTCTGGAAATTCAAAAATAGGGTTAGCAGCACTGTCACTTGAATCAGCCGTTTAGTTTTACGAATGGAATCATTTGATTATGGATGGAATGGAAAAGTAATTATGTGAGGGATGTTTATTTATAGGGACTGATTAGTAGGAACTTTAGTAAATTAGATGTTAAGTGTTATTCAAAACTTATAGTATCTAATTCTAATTAAAATTGTTAAGAGTTAGAGTCTTACATATACTCTGCTGTTACGTCGGTGTGTCGCGACATACACTAAGTATGTCGCAATGTCGGTCCTAGGATTGTTGTTTTACGAAGCAATGTTCGTCGCGACGTAGTGGTGGCATGTCGCGACATTAAGGCCAGTAATTATGTTGCTTAGATATGTGGTTGTTGCTACATTGGGTATGATTGTCACGACATCGAAACCAGCTTCTCTGTGATTCTGAATCAGAGTTATTTTCTATTCCTTGGGTATTCCAGATTATTGAGTCTAGCTCTCGCTTTTTATCCCATATCATTTTGCATTGTAAAGGTTGTTCCTCAATAACTATGTCTGTAGTTCCCCCGTAATATGGTTTTATCCTTTGCCCATTAACTAAGAAAGTTTCACCACTCTTTCCTATTAACTCGATTACTCCATATGGTTTTACCTGATTATTGATATACGGCCCTGTCTATTGTGATTTAAGTTTCTCAGGAAATAGTTTGAGTCTGGAATTAAACAAGAGTACCTTCTATCTCAGCTCGAAGTTTCATTTCCGAATCTTGGCATCATGGCACAACCTACTTCTTTCTTTATAAAGTTTTATATTCTCATAGACCATAAATTGAAATTCCTCTAATTCTTGTAACTGGAACAATCTCTTTTTTTTTGCTAACTCAGGATTTAAATTCAATTCTTTAATAGCCCAATATGATTTTCTTTCTAATTCAATAGGCAGGTGACACTTTTTCCCATACACGAGTTTATACGGAGACATACCAAGGGTTGTTTTATATGCTGTTTGATAGGGCCATAAAGCGTTGTCCAATTTTATCGCTCAGTCTTTGTGATTAGGATTCACAGTTTTCTCTAAGATCTGTTTAATTTCTCTATTAGAGACTTCAAGTTGGCCATTCACTTGAGGCTGAAATCTAGTTGCCATCTTATGTCGGATACTATATTTTGTGAGAGTTGCTTCAAATTGTTTACTGCAAAAATGCGCTCCTTCATCACTGATCAATGCTCTAGGAGTTCCAAATCTTGAGGAAATGTTTTTTCTTAAGAATTTTACCACTGACTTGGTATTATTAGTAGGTAATGCCACCGCTTCGACCCATTTAGAAACAATAATCTACAACCAATAAAATGTATTGATTCCCAAATGAACTAGGAAAAGGACCCATGGAATCAATTCCCCAAACATAAAAAATTTCTACCTCGATAATTCCTACCTGTGGCATTTCATCCCTTTTTGAATTATTCCCCATTCTCTGGCATCTATCACAATTTTGCACGAACACATGAGCATCACGGTTCATAATAGGCCAATAAAATCTGAATTGCAAAATTTTTTGAGCTATTTGTTTTCCATCAAAATGGCCTCCACAAGGAGAATCGTGACATCCTCTAAGGGTATCATTGATTTCTTCCTCAGCTACACATCTTCGTACCAATTGATCTGCACATTACCTAAACACACATAAGGATCCTCCCAAATGTAATTTTTTGCTTCATGCATGATTTATTTTTTCTGCTTCCAGAAGGCTTTTGTTGGGAACACCCCTTTCGCCAAATAGTTCACGTAATCAGCATACCATGGTGCTCTTGCATCTAAGAATCGAGTTTCTACTCTAAATAGTTGCTCATTCATAAAAGTTTCCTTTATTTCTTCCAAAGGTACAAGGATAGTAGAAATTTCCAAGCGTGATAAATGATCTGCTATTTGATTCTCAATCCCTTTTCGATCCATGATCCATAAATTGAATTCCTGCAGTTGTAATACCCATCTCATCAATTGTGCCTTGGTTTCTTTATTCTTTATTACATATTTCAAAGCTGAATGATCTATATAAATGTACACATGATTAGCGATTAAATATGGACGAAATTTATCGCAAGAAAATACCACAGCTAACATTTCTTTCTCAATAGTAGTATAATTGCACTGAGCGGGATTAAGAGTCCTACTGGCATAATGAATCGCTCCAAATAGATTGTCTTTCTTCTATCCTAAAATGACACCTATAGAATAATCATTGGCATCACACATAATGATAAAAAGGTTCATTCCAATTTGGTGTGACAATAATAGGGGCAGCTACCAATTTCTCTTTTATCTTCTAAAAAGTTTTAATGCAACTATTATAAAAAACAAATGGAACATATTTTTGCAATAATAAATTTAAAGGTTTAGAAATATGAGTAAAATCTTTTATAAACCATTTATAAAACCCTGCATGGCCCAAAAAATTTTGAATTCCTTTGACATTTGTGGGATATGAAAGGTTTTTTATTACCTCAATTTTTGCTTTATCTACTTTTAACCCTCTTTGTGATATTTGATTCCCCAAAACTAACTCTTCTCTTACCATGAAATGACATTTTTTCCAATTGAGCACTAGATTAGTGTCATCACATCTGTGCAAGACCTTTTCTAGATTCGGTAGGCACTCTCGAAAGAATCTCCATATGTTGAGAAATCAACCATGAAGACGTTTAACCCTTCTTCTAGCATATCTGTAAAAATAGCTATCATACATCTCATAAAAGTAGCTGGTATATTACAAAGTCCAAACAGCATACATCTAAAAGCGTAAGTCCCAAAAGGGCATGTAAAAGTTGTTTTCTCCTGATCATCGGGATGTATTGGGATTTGATGGTACCCTGGATATCCATTCCTTACCTGCCAATCAATCCAAAATTTAATCAATGAAAGGTAGTGGAAACTGAACCTTTTTTTTTGCATCATTTAATCTCTTATAATGAAAACAAACTCTCCACCCAGTAACTATTCTTGTAGGGATTAGCTCATTCTGATCATTCTCTACAACTGTCAACCCACCTTTTTTTGGAATGCATTGTGTCGGGCTTACCCATTCACTATCAGAGATGGCATAAATTATCCCTACGTCTAACCTTTTCACCAGTTCCTTTTTCACCACCTCTTTTATGGCTGGATTGAGTCGTCTCTATACATCAACAACATGTTTCTTTCCTTCTTCCAATCGAATTTTATGTTGACAGGATGCTAGGTTTATCCCTTTTATATCAGTGATCATCCAGGCAATAGCCTTTTTATGACGCTTGAGTATTTCTAACAAAGCTGCTTCTTGTGAGTTACTTAATCTTGATGCAAGTATAATAGGTAAAGTATTTTTCTCACCCAAATATCTATATTTCAAATGTTCTAGCAATGGTTTTAGCTTCACTTCAGGTGGCCTTACAATTGATGATATCATTTTAGTACTCATTGGCATCAATTGATCCACCACCCCCTTGCTTTGTTGCCACCACTCTAATTGAGCATTTAGAGATTCCTCATTTGTCTCTTCTTCCATAATTCCCTCATCTTCAGAATCTTCTTCTTTGCATTGATTGGTAACAAGTTGGTTGTAGAAAAGGTTGCTAATCTCTCCTGAAAGTTCCAATTGTTCCTCCTAGAATATCTCATTTGCGCTTGCAAGTTCCAATATATCTATAACATCTTGCCATGTCCTAGTCCAAATGCTTCCTCCAGTCATTATATCTACTTTGTGTCTATTTTCTGTACTCAACCCGTCATAGAAGTGTTGAAGTTGGATGGCAATATTAATTCCTCCTCCTAATATAGATCGAAGTATAGTTTTGAATCTCTCCCAGGCTTGTCCCAATGTCTCCGTCATTGTTTGCCTGAAATGAAACATTTGTATATATCCCTGCATAATCTTGGGCATAGAAATCATTTGCTGAAAAAATATATATACAAATTCTTCCCAAGTGGTAATAGTATTTGTAGGTAAAGAATTCAACCATGACTTAGCCTTTCTGTTTGGAGCGAACGGGATCAACAACAATCTAATCACGCCTGAGGTGACTCTGGAATAGGAAACTGTGCTACAAATGGCCTCAAATTTCCATAAGAATACAACAAGATCCTCTGTCGAAGGATTAGAAAACGTAACATTATTAGTAATCCAAGATATTAAAGATGGGTTTACTTCCAAATGGTTTTGATATATTAATGGTCTAACAATACTAGACTGTAACCATTCCAAATAAAAAACATCCCCAATGTGTTTGTCATCAATTTTTTTAAACTAAATAATTTTATGAATAGGTTAAAAGAAATAAACTAGGAGCAAAGAAAATGAAATAAAATAAAATCGTATCTATATCTTAAAATTTTCCTAATTATTCTATGAGCAATGAAAGAATAAAATTTACTAAGGTGTTGCCTCCCCGAAAATGGCCTTTACAACTTGACTACCCCCGAATGTACTCCCGTTCGGTGTAGATTTCGGCTTCCGCAAGTATATGGGTCAAGTTGTAATTATAGTGTGTTTACAATGGAATACTTGAAAGTATTCCAAGGATCGTACCCAAAGGAGGTTTAAGGCGATAGTAAATGGAAACCTTGCAAGAATAAAATTAATTAGTACTGGTTTTAGGGTTTATAGTATGAGGGAAAATAATAGAGTTGTGTGAAAGCATAAAAATAAAAAGGTAAAAATAAAATAAAAAGCTTGAGTTGTAGAAATCTTATAAACGACTTGGGGATATTAGGTCGTTTCCGTATGAGTTTCTCGATTGTTAGGTTTTAGGGATTTTCCTCCAATCAACTAGTCACTACCTCAGTTGGATCTCTTTATCTTCTGTCGACATAGCAAGTCGATAGAGATTACTTATCGCTAGATGTCATAATCTAAATTGGTTTGGGGAAAAGGTGTTCACGGATGGGCAATACCAATTTTGTGTTCATTCCCACCTAGAAGATTTTTTAGGATTATCAGGCCTAGTGTTTGTTTGATGCTTGTCTTTTCCCAAATAGTTGATCTGAAAGGTAAAACTCCTGTAAAACAACAATCAATTATTCATACGTCCACTCCCTAATTCCCAAAATGGAATTAGTTCCTCATGATTTATTTATTCATCGATAACACAATATATGAAAACATGTAAATCAACAATTGAATGAAAAAGAAACTGAAATTGTATTAAGTGATCTATCGGGAAAAATTCTTCGATCATTTATGCAAGTTTCGACAATCTCGTCTCGACAACTAAAAATATAACTAAACTAAAAACGAAAAACTAAAGTATAAGTAATGGTGTGTAAACCCTAGTGCTAAAGGTTCTATTTATAGTTTTACATGATCATTTTTTCTCAATCCTAAGTCAAATACTATTCCTCGTGTTTAAGTGGCATTGTAAAGACCAAAACACCCTTCATTTAATGTGAGATCTACGTCCAGGGGTCGTTGTCGCAACACACCAGGTCCTATGTCACGACATAGGCATTAGTCTCCATGTGAAGCGTTATCTTACAGGCGTTGCCGCGACATAGCTTATGTGTGTCACGACAAAGAAGTCAAATTTCAAATTCTTTAAGTTTGGTCCCTTGGTTGCGACGTAGCTCAGCCTATGTCGTAACGAAGTGATCAATTTCCTTTTAGTATACTTCTTGTGGTCTCCTGCACACTCACAAGTATGTTAGCTAACCTTTAGGCCTCATTTGGCTTTAAAGATAAATAAACAATATTTTAACACTTAGGTTACATAATTTATTCCAAAAAGAAACCTAACTAAATCTTAGGAAAACATTATGAAAGCACTTGATTTCAAGCTCTTCAATTGTGAAAAATAGTTCAATCTACTAGGTATGAAACCAACAAATCACACATATTTTTCTCGCTAAAAAATCTTTCTTTTTAATTCCTACTCATTTTGTTTTTGCTTTTTCAATATTTTTCTCTTCTTCGGGTGTCGAAATTTCATACATTATCATGATCTCCCTTTTTTATTGTAATAACTTCATCATAATGTGTCTACCTACCCTCAATAAATATGGCCACACATCCATTTTCATGCAAAGTAGGACCAAAGAAAGGGATATACACAAATTATCATTTAAGGCTTAAGAGGATTATAATGTGGCTCATCAAAAAGGTGTCATAAGGCTCAAAGATGGGTACTAATTGACAATTCAGAATAGGGTTTTTCTCTTTAGCTCTAGGTGTATCCAAACAATGCCTTAGGTCATCCCTAAACAACTCAATATGCACAAATATCACTTTTTAATGACCTAATCTAGAAATTATCGTTTATCATATATACTGGCATGCTCGTTTCCTCATATTATACATATTATTTGGTATTAATAAAACTTTTCCTATCTATACATAATGTAACCTATAGAGCTTAAAAAATTTCATACTCAAAAAATGTAAAATTCCTCATTGTGATGCCAAGTTTATCAAGAAAACACAATCAACCTATTATACATGCTCCTTGCCTTGTATTTCTACAAGCTCAAGCACACATCAAAAAGAAAAAAACTATATGACAAAAATTCCTATGTTACCTCCCACACTTTAGAAAACACATTATCTCCAATATGTAGACATTTTCATTCCCCTTTTTAACCTAATTTCATGCAAATTCTAGTAATTAATATAATTTATTTATAAGCTAATTAATTTGTGCTAAAATTTCCAACATATTGATTTTTATTTATTTTTAAGCATGAATTTTATGATTTTTCAACAGTTTTGCACAATTGGTGAAAATCGGCCTGGTAAACACTGTTGACAGCTTAAACCGTTGAGGGAATTTTTTCATTGAGTTAATGAAGAGCTAAGAAGAATATTTTTCAATTCAAGAGTCGGTCCAATATGAAGCTAAATTATGCTTTATAGCTATGTTTTTAATTCAAATTAAATTGGATTAAAATTAAATTATAAAGGCTGAACTGAAGTGGCTCGATGTGCATGCAGCCGAGGGTCGAACCACCTCTAATTGGGCTAGCCATGTGCCATCCAAGTGCTGACCATAATCAGCTGATATGTTGACCAATTCAACCTTGCAAAACAGCCATCAAACTTTCCCAAAAGCCCATTCAAACCCCTTCACTTTTCATGGTTTCAAATTCTCACCCCTAGCTCATTTTAAGCAAACTTTGAACAAGTCAAAGTTGATGAGTGGTGGCCAGCCATGGGGGAGTGTGTGACTGATATTTATTTCCTAAATATAGCCACCACATCTCACCTCAACTCTACCTATAAATACCACCCTCATTCACCTCATTTTGCACAACAAAAAACAATTCATTCTCTCTTCTTTCTCTCTAGAGTTCTCTCTAGCTTTTCCATTCCATTTTCCCTCATTCCCTTGTCGGTTTCCCTCTTGAGAAAGAGTGGTTCCTCAGCCTTAAATAGCCTTTGTTGAGTGTTCATCGGAGACCTCGATCTGAGAAGAATAGAGCAAGAACAACGAAGAACGTGACAACTATTCTTAGAAATCGACGGATTTAATCAAGTCTCTTTCTTTATTTTAGATACTTGTTTATTATTATGATGAATGGTATTATGAATTCTATTAATTATTTAATTGAAATGGCTTAAATTCTTTAAGTGTTGGGTTGATTGTATTTAATTGCTTGTTTATTTTTAATTCATGTTTATATTGTTATAGGCCCTGAATATTCTGCTTAATTAAATATTATCATATCTAAGTTATTATTGCATTATCCTTGTGATATAACTATTGAATTAATCATTTAAGCGCATTGAAATTGTGATTAATGGACACACTAATTAATTTGTGCATGTCTAATCTTCTAAGGGAGCTGAAGGTTAAAATTGTGATGGTATTAAACAATACATAGCCTTGCATAACTTGCAGGATTTTTGTGATTAAATTGTTTCAACATAGAGATATGATTGTTACTTTACTTAATCCTTTACATGCTTATGATTGTTAATTAGTAGGTTGAATTGACATAGAGATATGTTTAATAGATTCTTTAGCTTTCATATAGTTTGTATGTGTAATAACACATTTGCTTAATAAAGTTGATTTAGTCGGTTGAATTGGCATAGAGATATGTTCAAGAGATGAATGAATTTTAATAAGTGATATTGTTCATAAGTTATCAGAGTATCGGATTGCCATGAATATTATTTCGTAACAAGCATGACCATGATTTAGATTTAATGAAGTAATTAAAGCAATTAACCTGAACGTTTATCTCATATTGATTAAAAACCATAGAAATCGTGCATATGAATATAATTTTGTCTTAGCTTAACTTAGTTTAATTTAATTTAGAATACTTTAGATTAATTTTCCTCACCAATATTATCTTGTTCTTAACCAAATTGTTGATTAAATATTTCATAAATAGTTTTCATAGCACAGTCCTTGTGGGTACGATACTTGACATTACTTGTCACTTTATTACTTGAATATGATTGTGTACACTTGCACATTTTCATCGTTCCAAGTTTTTGGCGCCGTTGCCAGGGATTTTCAAAATTATTTGTTTATATTTTGGTTTGGTTTTCTATCTAATTACTAACTTATTCTTTTATGATTATTTCAGATGTTTATGAGTATTAACCGAATTATCAACTTACTCCTAGTGGACCCTAAAATTGAGTGAACTTTCCGAGAAAGAAGAAGACAAGCATTTTAAAGAAGGACTAAAGAGATGAATTTTGAGAACCAGAATCAAGGAAATGGAGCTAACCATGCTCAGAATCCTATCCTTATTACCGATGATAGGGATAGAGCCTTGAGACAGTATGTAGTGCCTTTGTTCCACTAACTTAATTCGGGAATTAGAAGACCCGATATCAAGGCACAACAATTCAAACCGAAGCCAGTGATGTTTTAGATGCTTCAGATAGTAGGCCAATTCAATGGAATGCCTACAGAAGACCCTCATCTCTATTTGAGACTATTCATGGAGGTGAGTGATTCTTTCAAGATAGTTGGAGTATCAGAAGATGCACTTCGATTGAAGTTGTTTCCAGTTTCACTAAGGGACAGAGCTAGAGCCTGGTTGAACTCATTGCCACCAAATTCTATTACATCATGGCAAGAGTTAGCTGAACAATTCCTTAGGAAGTATTTTCCTCCAAGCAAGAATGCTAAGTTGAAGAGTGAAATCACTACTTTCCAACAGATGAATTATGAATCTTTGTATGAGGCATGGGAAAGATTTAATCAGTTGTTAAGGAAATGCCCTCATCATGTTGCATCTAGTTAGAGACATTTTATAATGGCCTTAATTCACATATAAGGATGGTAGTAGATCTTCCGCCAATGGAGCTATTTTTTCTAAGTCTTATAATGAGGCTTATGAAATTATAGAGAGGATCACAAGCAATAATTACCAATAGCCAACTACTCGAGCAAACTTAGGAAGACGAGTTGCAGGAATTCACGATGTTGATCCATTAACTTCACTTGCAGCTTAGGTATCATGGATGTCCTTAATGCTTAAATATCTTACTACTAATGGCTTTAATAATGTTGCAGCTCAGCCACTTAATCAATTTGAGAACATAGCCTTCGTCTATTGTGGAGAAGGGCACTTGTTTGAAGAATGCCCATCAAACCCAGAATCTGTGTACTACATGGGCTATCAGAACCAAAACCGAGAAAGGCAAGGATTGTAGTCAAACTTTTATAACCCATCTTGCCGAAATCACCCTAATTTCTTATGGAGTAATTTCAACTTGTAGGTCTATCCTTTATTCTCAAATCTGTTTATTTTCATGTTTATTTATCTTAAAACCCATATATCTGTTATTTTGTCTTACTGTTGCCTGTTTATGTCGATGTTGAGACTATTGAACGTTTTAAGTTAGAGAATATTAAAGATAACAAACGGTTTTAAGTACCTAAGATAAATTTCATGGAAGAAACTAACTGTTTATATAAGGATAAAATTTGCAATCATGCTATGCATATAGACTCTAAGAACGAAAATAATATTTCATCAATTAGTAAAGGTTTTAATAGTTTAATAGATATTACTTCTATATATTTTCATAAGTTATATAATAAAGTTAACAAAATAGAACAACAAATAAATAATTTAGGAGAAGTAACTGAATTAGATTTGAACAACGAATCTAAGGATATGCTAGTCGAAGTTAATAATAAATCAGAACAAGTCCTTATAATGTTAACTTTGTCAGAAGAGGAAGACACTTCTTCTAAAGAATCATCTTCAAAAAATAAAAAAAAATATGAGAAATCTGAAAAACATAAGAAAAAATATACATATCAACAAAGATATGGCTTCCAATCTTATAAACAACTTATTGAACATTGGAAGAAAAAATTTCTAAGACTTCTGATAAAAGTGAAAGGATAGAATATTTAAAATTGATCGAAGAAATTTATGAAAAACATAAAGATTTATTTATATTATTTAATTATCATTATATGTTAAATTATGACTCTACAGATAGTAGTAGTTCTAATAATACAGATAATAATATAAACTTAGAAGATATAAAAGTAACAAGTTATAAATCTGAAGAAGAAAACTCTTCAACAGATGAAGATGAAAACATAGATATACCTGAACGTATGGAAATTGATCAAACAGATCAAGATCCTAAAGGAAAAAGAAAAACAGATTCAGATATTGTAAAAGATGATTTTTAAGATCTTTTAATAAACAATATGAACAAATAGATAATACAACTAGAATTTTCGGTAATCAAACTAAAAATATTGCTACTAATGAAATAAAATCAGAAAACTTAGGAGAATCATCTACCCAACCAATCCCTCGTGGATAGATGATCTTAATAAAAGAAATGTGGCTCAAGGAGGAATATATTTAGATCTTACAAATATCCCTATATCAGACTATGAAAAAACCATAGATGATTGGGCACAATCTATGACTATTGTTGTAAATAACAATAATTGGTCAAAAGAAATTTTTTTAAACTATTTTGTTAGAACATTTCAAGGAGATATTTTACAATTCTTAAGAAGATAGGAAAAATCAGAGAAAGGAAAAGAACAAAAAGGGCAGTTAATCAATCAGATTCAAACTCCCAAAGATGTATTAAAAGGATTAACATATATTCTAAAAACATAATTTTGTGGCTATAAAAAGATCAAGATAGTCTATCTAGTTATGTATTGTTAAAAATTAAATTATGTGATATTAGATATTTAGAAAAATTTTCTAAAAAATTTCTTCATTAATATCAAAAACTAAAAAATGAAAATATAGATTTTTTGGAAAAAAAAAATATTTGCATAAATTACCACCTCCATGGGATGAGATTTGTCTAAAGAATATTATTCTTATTTAGAAAAACATAGTAAAATATCGAGTACAGATTCTGAAACTATAGACTCTATAGGAAATAGAATAAATTTTGCAAAAGAAAGAATAACTAGTCACTACTTACAAACTAAAGCTGCTAAACAAGTTAAGCATAAATTAAGTAATTAACATTGTACAAAAATTTTAAAAAATGAATGAGAATTTGGATGTAAACCAATACGTCCTAATAATTATAGAAAACATAGAAGAAAAAAGACGAAATACAAACTTATTAGATGGAAATCATGGAATAAGAATAAGAAAAATTATAATAATAATAAAAAGAAAAGATTTATTAGGAAAAAGACTTCTAAAAATCCTAAAAAACAAATATGTAAATGTTTCATATGTAATGAAGGACATATAGCACCAAATTGTCCTAACAAAGGAAAGAGTGCTAAGAAAATTATCAAAACACTTGAAGAAGAAGATTTAGAAATATATCTTGAAGAGGAAATAAATCCTGAAGAAATATTATATGAATTAATATCAGAAACAGATTCTAATACTGAGGATGAAGAATATATATTTATGTTCAACTTAGGAAGTAGTTCTAATAGTCAGTTAGAAGAAATTCCTAAAAATGAATAACAAGATATAAAATTAGGTAATATAATTGATAAGGAAAAAACTTTTCTCATGAAATGATAGAAAAAATAAATAAAAATCATATTTCTAAAGAAGAAATTTATAAAATATCTAAATATAAAATTTGGTGTCAAAGACATATAGAAAAATAAGTGGTAATACAGTTGCTAAAGACACTAGAGGAGGATTAACAGAAATCCCACTATTTTCTAAAGAAAAAATAAAGAGGATTAAAAAGAAATGTCCCCAAGTTAGATATATACATCTAGAAATTATAATGATAACTATAAGAGCATTATTTAGAAGAGGACATGATATACCAATAATAGCAGTATTATTAGATAAGAGATTTGAAAATCCAGGAAAAGCACTTATTGGAGGAATGTTTATGTCTTAGAATTCAGGCCAAAAATTTTGAAATTAACGATTTAGCTGAAGATTTAGCAATAAGTTAGACTTCTACTAATGAATATACTAATACGGTAGAAGTAGAAATCAAAGAAGTCAATAACAAAATTATTGAACTTTTTGAACCAAATAAAATTACTACTGGAATACAACCAAAATTATTACATTTAAGTGATTTATCAATTCCAAGAGATTGGATGATAGAAAAGATTAATAGTACCAGTACATCTAAACCAGTACATACAATAGAATATATGTCATCTGGTGATAAATTATATTTTAAAAATACTACAATAACAAATATAAATAATAATCTAGTTTTACCCTCAAACACTTAAAAAGAGAAAGATGAGGAAAATCCAAGTAGAAGTTCTATATCTTCAACACCTATAGGAATGAAAACAATTCATATTCTTATATTTCCTGTAGAACCAAGTAGAAATTCAGTATCCTCTAGAAACACTAGAATGGAAGAAATACAATCCTCAATAATACTTCAACAAATGAAAATTGGAACATGTGATGTTATTACATTTTCAAATTTTAAATCTAGAAAATATTATACATATATTGAAATTACATTTCAATTTAGAGAATATAAGACATATTCTTTACATGCTTTACTTGATACTGGAGCTACAACTAGTAGTTTCAGAAAAAATGCTATTCCTTTAGAAAAATGGGAACCTATGAAACATCCAATAAGAGCTATAGGAATAGATGGTAATGAAACCATAATTCAATATAAAGCTGGAAATATACTAGTCTACATAAATAATGTCAGATTCGTAATACCAAAATTATTATGTTTTCCAGAAATGCATGGAGATATATTATTAGGAAACAATTTTATATATCAGCATTTACCATTTTCTATTAATAAAAATATAATTATGTTATCTATAGAAAAAACTTATATAGAAATACCATTAGTAGAAAATCATAAATTTGTTTGTGATAAAAAATTTTCACCACCAAGAAAAGAACAAAAAAAATCAGATTGAAACAAATCATTGGTTGTTTAAAATATTAGAAAATAATTTTAGTGAAGAACTATTAAAATGATGGCAAAATAGTCCTAGATATTGTGATATTAAATTGGAAAATCCCAATAAAATTATTAGAGTAAAACCTATGATCTATACTAAACAAGACATAAAAGAATTTGATATATAAATTAAAGAATTATTAGAAAAAAGATTAATAGAAAAAAATTAATAGTCCACTTTCTAGTCTAGCCTTTATAGTTAGAAATCATGCCAAAATAAAAAGAGGAAAAGCTAGGATGGTTATTAATTACAAAAGATTAAATCAAAACATTATTTTTGATGGATACATTCCAAGTTTTAATAAATAAGGCTAGACAAGCAAAATATTTAGTAAGTTTGACTGTAAATCAGGATTCTGGTAAATCATGTTAACAGAAGAATCTAAACCTTTAACAGCTTTTAGTGCACCTAATGGACACTACCAATGGAAAGAAATGTCATTTGGGTTATGTAATCCCCCACAAATATTCCAAAGATGGATGAATTCTATTTTTAATAAATATAAAAAATTTTGTATAGTCTATATAGATGATATTCTAATATTTTCAGAAATATTAGATTTACATAGAAAATATTTAAATATTTTTTCTCAAGAATTCATAAAATATGGAATTATATTAAGCCCTAAGAAAATAGAGCTAGAAAAGACAGAAATAGAATTTTTAGGACTAAAATTATCTATAGATAGTCTTCAACTATAAGATCATATTATAGTAAAAATAAAGAAATTTCCTGAAAAGATTGAAGATAAAAAATAGCTTCAACAATTTTTAGGAATTATAAATTACGAAAGAAACTTCTTTCCAAATCTGTCAGAAAAATTAGGTATGTTATATGAAAAATTAAAAAAGGATAAACCTTTTAGTTGGTCTAAAACAGACTTAGAAATTATAAAAAAAGTTAAAATCTGAAATAAATCGGATTCTTAAAGTTTATTTACCTAAATAAGGTGATAAATTGTTTTTGGAAACAGATGCCTCACAAAATCATTAGGGATGTATTTTAAAAGCAAGAACAAATAATAATGAATAATTAGTATGTGGATATAGTTCAGGAAAATTTAAACCAAATGAATTAATTATGTTATATTTGAAAAAGAATTGTTAGCCATAAAGAAAGGAATAAAAAATTTTCTCATATATTTAGCATCTGAAAAGTTTATCATAAAAACTGATAATCAGGCAGTTAAACATTTTCTTACTAATAAAAGTTTAGAAACTGTACCAAGAAGAATTAGATGGTATAATGAATTATATACTTTTAATTTCGAAGTTTTATATGTCAAAAGGTATTGACAATATTATTCTTGATTATCTTAGCAGACCTTATGGATAGAGTTAAAAAACCTCTAGAACAAGTTGGAGAATGGATTACTGTCCGCAAAATAGGATATGATTTCAAATAAAAAAATCCTTAAAAAGGATTTATAAAAATGCTTTCTCAAGTATCATTTTATCCTAATCAAGGATATTATGTTCCATATCCAATGGTATGACAACAAGTGGAAATACCAACTCAAATATCATTTACACCACAGGTAAATCACTTGCCTTGATCACAAGACCCAAATTCTGCATACCAAACCAGTTATGCAGAAATTATTCAAAAACCAGAAAATTTTTGTGCAAAAGAAAATTTGTTGAAAACACAAAAAAACATGAAGTAAAAGATTTTTATAATCTAGGTTTATCACCGGAGTTATACAATTTTATTAATGAAATATTGAAAACCCATATTATTAATCAAAGAGCAAATTTTAGAAGGGCTCTTTTAAGGTTTCACAATTTTTAGTTGAAAAACAAATAAAGAACAAGAAAGTCATAATTTATTATTAAAATCTATTTTATATCATGACTGGGAAGATATAGAAATATGTTTCTTAGACATTAAGGAGATAAACAATCTTCTTGATATATTTCATTATTTTAGATTATGCCTATATAAAATTTTCAATTCTCAATAAAATTTTTAGATTATGCCTATATAATAAGGCTAGATTCACTTTACCTATAGAATTATTTACTAAAATTAATGGAGCCATTTGCAACCAGCAAGCTCGATTTCGAATTTTTTTTTCTGAATACTATTTTCAAGCCTATGTTTTTACAAATTACTTGGGAGAAAAATTCCCTACTACAAAATTTAGACTTGATCATGAACCATTTGATATAAGCAGTATTGAATGGGGTTTTGTTCGGAAAATAACAATTCAAAATTTTTCTTTTCATTTAATAAAATATTTTCTGGCATTTATTAAAACTATATTATTATGAATGGTTTATGAAGATGATTTCTATTATTACTTTCATATTGAAATCAGTAGCCTAATTGGTATAGTTGAAAAAGAAAAATTTTATCAGTCATATCAAATATGAGAAGTTAAAAAAAATGCTTGGAGGACCCAACCTATCTGCAGCAAAAGAGGAAAATGATCACTTGACAAAATATATTGACAAGTTCCACAATAATCTTAATTATTATCAGATCCAAGCAGGAGTTGATCTTATGGTCAAAGCCAAAGATCTACTACAACAAAAATCATATTGCCTTTGGACTGATGGTCGAAGAATTATAGCATATGATGCTGGCTGTGGATATCAACAAGATGATAGAAATGAACAAACCATTCAACTATTAAAAAAGATAGCTGAAATGGAAATTGATAACTTTCTGTCCCATATAATTGAAGACATAAAAAATACATGGGAAAATTGTAATTCACCAAGATTGTTAGATGATTCATTCACTTTAGACGAAATTGAAGAAATGAATTTTGACAATATCCAAGAAGGCTAAAACACAAGGTAGAGGAAGCTACGTGGAAAAAGCCACATTCAAGAAACGACAAAGAAGGAAGCTACGTGGAAAAAACCACTTCCAAAAAATGACAAAGAAGGAAGCTACGTGGAAATCACCCACTACTGGACAATAATGTCAGCATAAAAAAGGGAAGACATGATCCTTATCAGAAAACTGTGCGGAATTCAAAGTTTATGAAATCTAGTTATGAAGTTCTCCTATAAAAGGAGAGGGATGAGTGATCGCGCTATGAACGTCACAGCAAATATGTGCAAGCATACACTATCAATACAAGTATAGTAGACAGATGTATAACCTATCGGATATCGATCCCATGAGGACGGATGTTTGTTGTCTATAATTGTCGGTGTAATGAATAAGTAAATGTAATAAAATTGTGAGATTAATTTGTCGAAACAATGATGTAAAATTAAAAATGAAATGCAATAATAATGAAATGGGGTTCCTGACGTGAATAGTTGGCAAAAAACTAAGAGTGGTCACAAGGCTAAAAATATCAGGTAATTGTCGCTGCAATAAGGCATAATGAATGTCCTACCAAACTTGATTTAGTGCTTCCTTTAATTAATGATGTCAGGTGCTTCCTTTGATTTAGTGCTTGACTCGATAGTTTGCTTTCCACTTCGAAGAGTGATAGCCTTACAATGCTCCTTCCCTCTTGAGATTGGGTTCTCTGTGCCACTCGGTAAAGCACCTGATGGTCTTGAGTTCATATTCAAAGCAAGTTACCCCAATTGTGTTTCCAATACTCGGATAGAAGAGGAATCTCCTTGCACTATAGCTTCTGTTCACGTCATAAATTCATAAACATATTTCAAAGGCTGTTGTATTTTCCTTATCGATAACCGCCTTGGTTAGATGAATTTCCATATCTAAACGTCGCAGCATTCTGATTTTCCCATGGTTGTTGGTTTCTCGCAGAGTTATTATAGGAGTTACCATAGGAGTGTCCACGGATGTTATTGACATAGAAAGCATTTTCTACATGCTATGGAAAATCCTCATAATTGTGGTTGTCACTGCAAATTTCGCAACAAAATGTAGGGACATCAATTTGTTGGGCAACTTGATTAGGTGTGATTTCACTAGTCTCCTTCATGTTCTTTATCATGTTTGCGAGCAAAGAAACTTGTGCACTTAGAGCAGATATAGCATCCAACTCAATAACTCCATGATTTGCCTTCACTTGAGCAGCTATAGAGATTAGATAATGATAATCGTTCTGAGTAATTCTCTCTAGAATTCGGATAGCTTCATTGTAAGTACAGTCCAACAAAGGACCATTAGCAGATGCATCGAAAATATTTCTTGTCTGTGCATTCAGCCCATTGTAAAAGATTTCAATCTGCGTCTCTTGTTGAATTCCATGCATGGGACATTGTCTAAGAAGAGATTTGTAGCGCTCCCATGTTGTATGCAAATTCTTGTCATCAAGCTAATGGTATGCAGTGATATCATTTTTGAGCTTAGCATTCATTTTTGGTGGATTAAAATGTAAAAAAAACTAAGTTGCTAGTGTATTTCACGACGTAATCGATCCAGCAGGTAATCCAAGGAACCAAGTTTGAGCCCATCCTTACAACGAGTAAGGAAATAGTTGCCTTTGCAAGGCATCATCAGGAACACCCTGCTGACTGAAAGAATCACAAATCAGTAGAAAAGATTTAATATGCTCTCTCACATCTTCATGTGGCAATCCAACATACTGCCCATTAGAATTTAACATCTAGAACATGACCGGTTTGAGCTTAAAATTTCCAGCTTGAATTGTTGGTTGAACAACACCTAGCTACAAATCATCCAAAACTAGAACAAAAAAATCTCTGATAGTTTGATTTTGCATTTGATTTTCTTGTGGAAGTGGTGATTATTGATAACTTGTGGCTATATTGGAGGATTCTATGGCGACAGCGGTGGTATTTCAACATTGATTCCTGGGAAAGACATGTTTCTCTGTTCATTTCGCCTCCTTCTAATGGTTCGATTGATCTCCAGATCTAAGTCAACAATATTTTTAGGATTTCTCTTAGTCATGAAATACCTAAAATAAAAACAAGTGAAAACAATAACAACAAGAAAACAAATCAGTAACAAATAAATATTAAGAAATAACAAATAAATGCAGAGACAAATATAAACATCAAACAAATGCCATCCCCGGTAACGACACCAAAACTTGATCGAGCTATGAACGTCACAGCAATAATGTGCAAGCTTACACTGTCGATGCAAGTATAGTAGACAGAAGTAAATCTGTCGAATATCGATCCCACAGGGATGGCTGCTTTTATAATTGTCGAAGCAAAGAAAGTTAAAACTAAAGAAATTGCAATGAATACTGTCAAAGAAATTAAATAGGAGAATGCAGTGAAAGTATGATGATAATTTGTCAAAGCAATTTAAGAAAATTAAAGAAGTAAAACAGTGATAATAAGATGGGGTTCCTTGACTTGAAAAGTTGACAAAAAGCTAAATGTGATCACAAGGTTAGTAACAGATAAATTATCGCCACAATTAAGCACAATGAAATCTTATCAACCTTGACTTCCCTGTTTATCAAAGACTCAAATACTCACACTAACCACACCTTCCAGTGTTGGCAATGCCATATATTCAAGAACAAGTAGACTGAATTCCTTCAATCCTTAAGCAACTTCCGTTGACTTGCTTGTTAACTTAATTTGTCGTTGCACTTTCCAATGACAGTGACTGCAATCACACTTCCATGGTCAAGCAATTAAATCCAAAGATAAACAATGAAGGAAATATTGAAATTGATATCATTCAGATCTAAATTTAAATTATATTTCCATACAACTCAAATTATCAAAACTTATCAGCGTTTAAGAAAGAAAAATAAAAGTACAAATGGAGTACTCTATTCCTAGTTTACTCGAAATGCTCCCTTAGTCTCCCTCTTATGTCGCACTTAGGATGCTCTGGTCACGAGTAGTACATTGCCTTCCTCCTCTCATCAGGTAGCCCTTAGAGTCTTAAGCTGCCATGGAAGCAAGCTCAAGAATGCTCTTTAGAAGAAAATGAATTCTACCGAATGCTTGATCCTCCAAAAGATATTTTGTCTCTCCTTTCCTTCGGTATTTAATAGCTTGTGCACAATATAGGTGTCCTTCTTCCCAGATCCAATCTTTTCCATTCGTACTGGTTGGTTATACTAGCTGTACAATCACACAAATCTGGTGTGGTTATCTGATAGTTGTCAGTTACGACGACAGTTTTGGGTGTAAAATTGGATGCTATTTTGCAGGGAAAAATCTGTACACCTTCATGCATTGATCCTTCTGGATAGGTTCCTGTAGTGACATCTTTGGGTGTAATACTGAACAACTAATGCAGCGACATTATTAGTAAAAACATGATAAAATTAAAGAAAATTAGGCCAAGCTTCCCTAAGTTAGAAAATGCAATAACTAAGTTAGAAAGACTAAAAATGCATTCCAAAGATGACTAAATGGGAACAAATTATACCATAGGTGAGGAGAAATCATTGGTCTTTTTTAATTCTATCACACCCGAAGCTTGAGTTTTTACTTGTCCTCAAGTAAACAAAAGTTAGAACAGTTATAAAAAAGTTTTTTGTCAAGCAATAGTCATTCTAGCAACTTGAATCTTCTGAAATCCTAATGTATGAATTACATTCACATGACAGAATATTGCGCCGACAATTTATAGGTATGAATAACTAAAATTGCAATTTTATCAATGCTAGCATCATGTTTTAAATATTAAATTTATTTTACCAAAACAACATTTATTGTATAATAATACACATATTTTCTTTCTTTTTCTTTTATTATGTAGCTGAGGGATGTCATTGCATTGTTATACCCTTGTTCCTGGAAAGTAACGATGGGGTGCAACAAACCCCCAGGGAGTATGTAATTGCACCGACACACACTCTTGCAGTGACAGCCTTTGGATAGATTACTTTTTCTAACACTTGCATTGGAGTGTTCCCCCTTGATAATTCACAATACACTCACATTGAAGTATTTTTTTATTCATAATTATACTTATATGAAAGCAGCTGTAAATGACAAATTTATTCAAGATTCAAATAATGATACTATTCATCCATTACTAATGCAATTTAAATCATTCATCCAAGAATGGAAGAGATAACATTCAATCACATTCATCCAACTCATTCATTAGCATTTCACATGACTCAAGACTTAAGCATCAAATGAAAGAAACTTCAAGCACATTTCCAATAATATTAAATGCTTTTATTAAACTCAAAAGGACAAATTTTTAAAATGTGGGTGCATTTGCATTTTCAGCCCACCAAAACTTAAAGTCTGCATTATCCCCAATGCACTGACATTAATTTACAAATATATATGGAAATGAAATGAAAATGTAGATGCAGTGACGTTAAAAATGCAAAAACAAATAAACAACAACTACATGATATACAAGAAAATTAAAACTGAAAACTGAAAAACTCACTCAATTTGCAGCAGCTGAAGATGTGGCTGCATTGGCTTTCTATGTCTTACACTTCCTTTTTGCTTTGTGGCATTTTTTATCTTCCATGCACTTGCATTTCTTCTCCTTGGGCTTTACCTTGTCTCTGAATTGCTCCGTAGCAGCAGGCTGAACCCCGGCTTCATCGACTGTGATATTGGAAGGATGGATCTCCACCAATGGCTCAGTGTAGACTATGATGGCTAATGGATTTGGATCCTCAGTTGGTGTTGTCACAACCTTTGCCTGACTCACAACAGATGGCGCCATTTCTTCACTTATTGCACCCTTAGCTGTGGGTGCAGGGATAAATTCCTCTGATGAATTTGCTCTGGCTTCTTCCACTTCTTTTTCTTCTTCCTTCTCCTCTTTTCTCATTTTTTCAATGGGTGTGGCTTCTCCCTCAGTAGGACTTTCTTCTTCAATAGCAGCTATTTGAAGATTAGCAAGGAAATCCTCCTCGAATAAGCTGGCAATGTTCCTCAAGCAATCCTTTACCTCCATCGACTCCACCTCTCCTTCTTCATCCGAAATATGCACTATTGGTGAAGAAGCTATGGAGTGGTCATTCTCTCTAAAATTGGCTTCATCAGTTGAAGGTTCAGCTTTCTTGATGATCGAAGGGAAGATCGGGAATTCTATCAAAGGTGCTGTACTCATTCTCCTCATGGTGGTCAGCATGGCAGTATTTCATGCCCTGGTGTAGGCATAGAATAGATTCTATGAATGCTCCAACTCTTCTACTATGACGATAAGTTTTATTTGTCTGATGTTAATTACATCGACAATCTGCTCCAGCTCCTTTACTTTGTGCCACAATGTTGGATTTGCAGTCACATGCGTACTGCTATTGCCATTTTTTGTTTGCACTTATTCATCTTCCTGGTATCTACTTCCTTTATTATAGGAGTCTCCTTACTACGAGCCATCCTCTTAATTGATGCATCATTGATCGGACCCTTGTTTTCTAGGATCTCCTCTCTTTCATGAGGCACTATACCCCACTGATGACATTATTGTGTTATCAAAGAGGGAAATACCAAGATACTTGTTTGCTTTGTTGCACATTCTGTAATTTCTTGATGTAACATTGCACCGACATCTATCTTTCTACCCTTTATGATCGAATGTATCATACACATTCGATCGAGGGCGACTGTCATACTGTGCGTAGAAGGCATTAAACGACTGTTAACGAAATGAAATCACACCTTACTTTGTAGTGACAGAAATCTCCTGTGCATGGTGTAGTTGCTCGGATTTGAACCTGTCCACATAGCACCTTCGACACATAGGTTTCTTATAAACATCTCGGTCCCTTCTTTAGTTAATTCTTCAATGAACTCCACATGCTCATCCTCATCAACGATAGTATTGTATATTGCGTTAATGGTTGCTGTATCTCATGGATTAACCCTTCACGAAAAAATATTCAAAGTCCTAGTTAGTAAGGTTGGCATAGAATTCTCGTACCATAGATGGGGAATAGGCCCCAAGATGGTCGTAGAATGTCTCCTAGCCTATTCTCGCGATGGTACGAGTTACTTGCTTTGCAAGGTCCCTTTGCTTTGACAAGTTGAAACCTTTCTCTGGATGACAATTTCTCTTCAGCATATTGTCTTGGAAGCGTTCTTTGGCTGCCTTAGTTAGGAACATCACTGGTTCGTTGGAGGGGTGCTACATTGTTTCACAAGTCATCGTAGCAGAGGATGATTCAGGAACAGACTTTTGTTGGTGTCTTTACTCCTCTTGTTCTGGCCATATCTGGTGGTCGCAAAAGTAGATTAAAAAGGATGAGAAATCAAAGTAAATTTCTAAGTATATCAATGGTGGTTTGTGAATGAAACAGTCAGTGTAGAAAAATTACTTTATAATAAGTGAAGAGTGTAGGCATGATTGTATGTACTGCAGATAAGGGTTAGTAGGTCTGCACTCAATAAATGCATTCAATCAAATAACCCTTTTTTAAACCAATCTAATGGTTGGGTTTAAAAGGATGAATCATCATGATTTCTTTTCTAATACGTTTTGATCCTCTGGTGAATGAGCAGATGAAATGCAACGATAATAATATATTTAAACACCGACAAAAGAGTGGACTTGAACTTCATAGAAGTATGCGATGGTTGCAATTCCATAGTAAGAGCTTTCACAATAGATGATCTCAAAGCTAGGTTCCTTCTATTAATCAATGCAGGAAGTTGCATAGACCAGTTTGGCTTAATCTCAATCTTATTCATCCCAACCTTACTGTTACAGTTTAGTAGAACATCTTTATACGATGTCACCACAAATTTTTCAATAAATCTTGTGTTATGCTCATTGAATTGTCCCTTAAATGATTTATCCAGTACATCAATATGGTGACAGTCTTCCTTGTCGTGACAGAGAGTGGCTTCGAAGACACTGAAAGTGACATGCTCTCCATTATGACGCATTGTTAATTCTCCCTTGTACACATCGATGAGAGTGTGTCCCGTAGCTAATAATGGGCATCCCAAGATTATGGGTACCTCTTTATCGGCTTCACAATCAAGTATAATGAAATCAGCAGAGAACACAAACTTGTCTACAAGAACAAGGATGTCCTTAATCTATCCTTCAGGCTATGCCAATGACCTATCTGCCATTTGCAATGTCACTGTAGTGGGCCTCTAATAGCATTAAAAATGACACTTAATTTCTCCTTAAATTACTGTATAATTTGTTTATGTTGTATTATATTTAGCATAAATATTTAGCATTTCATACTTAGTATTTGCATTTTATAAATCAGTGTTGTATGGTCTTACTTTTTTCATTTTATCCATTTTGTGCCACTTATGCCGCTGTATTTAGTATAGTTTTGTATCTAAAGTTGTCAGCACAAAAATCCACCTTGAAAGATCAGAATAGGAAAGCATTCAGAATTGCGGCCACAAGTTTGATCCAGATTTGCGATCAAATATGTCACCACATGAATCCTTCTACATTTTATTAGGGATTTTACACTGCTAACACATTTAAAAGCACCAACGAGGAGAATGTTAAGTTGTGGTAGCAAATTTAAATCATAATTTGCGTCCAGAGATGTCGTGACAATCTACAACTTCCTAACACACAAACCAGATCTGCGTGAGTGCACAGCTGGTAATAACAAACTTGTACAACTGCAAAAAGGGAATTTAGATCTGAGAAGAGCGATAGATCTATGCTGTGGAGAGATTATAAATAGAGGAAAGTACAAGAAGATCAATATTAAGCTGTGAAGAATTCAAATCTAGGATTTCTCTCATTCATTCTCAAAGTCAATTGCCATGGAAGCTTGATTCCAGAGGAAGGTGACCTGATGTAACAAGGAAGTAACTACTTCTGATGAGAAGTGCCTAGGTGCGACAGAAGAGCGATTAAGGGAGGATTCTAGTAGACTAGGAATAGCATGCTACAATTTCTTCTTTAATCCCTCTTAAATGTTGACGAATTCTATTGACTATTAATTGTATACGGAAGTATATATTAATGTTCTTTGATTTCTACTCAATTCTTCTCATCTGTTTATATTTGGATTTAACTGTTTTGACCACATAAGTGCAATTGTAGTCACAGTCACTAGAAGGTGCGGTGACAAGTTAGATTAACAAGCAAGACAACGAATGTTGCTTGAGGCAGGAAGGAATTCTAGCCACTTGTTCTTAAGTACAAAGCAGTACCAGTACTGGAAGGTGTAGTAATTGTGAGTACTTGGGTTTTCATTAAATAGAGAGTTTGATAGTAGTAAGATCTCATTGAGATGTAATTGTGGCGACAATTCATTTATTAGTTACCTTGTTGTCACATTTAGCGTTGCCAACTTGTGAAGTCAGTGATCCTCTCCAATTCTTTACAGTTGATCTATTTTCTTTATATTTCTGAATTTACATTTACAAACAATCTCAACAATCATTTCATCTTTTATTAATTTGCTCTAACATTTTATATTACATTTGCACTGATAGATTTTGCTATTAACTTGTGTAGTTTTAACCAATTTGCATTTACATAACTCTTAACAATTCTTTTCATTTGAACTATAATTGCTTCGACAAATTTAAGCAACAAGAATACCATCCTCGTGGGATCGATATCCAATATATTCATCTCTATCTACTATACTTGCATCGATAGTGTCCGCTTGCACATTTGCTCTGACGTTCAAAAGCCGATCAAGTTTTGGCGTCGTTGTTGGGGATGATGTTTGTTTGATGTTTATTTTTGTAGTTATATTTACTATTCTTTTTCTAACTTTTATTGATTAACTAATCTTTTGTTGATTTTATTTTAAAATTCTTTTTAGGTGTTTATGTCCACAAGGAGAAATCCTAACAACATTGTTAGTTTTGATCTGGAAATTGAAAGAACAATTCGGAGGAACAGGTAAGAGCAAAGAAAAATGGCTGGAAATAACAACGATCTACCACCTTTTCTACCACAAAATCTTGTTCCTCTAGTGCAGCCACAATGAGTCAACAATATGCTGCCACAAAGAGAGCAAATTCTAGATAGGACAATTAGAGACTTTGTTGTTCTTGTGCTTGATGATCTACAACCAGGGGTTGATAGACCAGCAATACTAGGAATTTTGAATTAAAATCGGTGATGTTCCAAATGCTTAACTCGGATGGACAATATGCAGGTTTGCCTCACGAAGATGCAAGGGAGAATCTCAAATCTTTTCTGCTTATATGTGCTTCTTTCAGTCAACACGATGTTCCTGATGACGCCTTAAAGATGCAGTTGTTCCCTTACTCCTTACAAGGAAGGGCACGTACATGGTTTCTTGGTTTACCGGTTGGAAGTATTACTTCATGGAATGCGCTAGCAACTCAGTTTGTTTTGCGATTCAATCCACCCACAATGAATGCTAGACTATGGAATGATATCACAGCATACCATCAACTGGATGATGAGAATTTGTACACTATGTGGGAACGCTACAAAACTCTACTTAGACATTGTCCCATGCATGGAATCCAACAGGAGACAGAAATAGAGATCTTTTACAATGGATTAAATGCACAGACAAGAAATCTTGTTGATGCATCTACTAATGGTCCTTTGTTGGATTGCACTAACAATGAAGCTGTACGAAACTTGGAAAGAATTGTTCAAAATGATTATCAGTATCCAATTTCTTGTTCTGCTTAGGTGAAAACAAATCTTGGAGTTATTGAGTTAGGTGTTATTTCAGCCCTAAGTGCACTAATATCCTCACTGGCGAATATGATTAAAAACATGAAGGGGATGAGTGATATTACCTTTATTCAAGTAGCCCAGCAGATGGATGTCCTGTAATTTTCTTCTAAAATTTGTAGTGACAACCATAGTTATGAGGATTGTCCACAGCATGTTGAAAATGCATTCTATGTTAATACATCTGCGAAAATTCATATGGTAACTCGTATAACAGTTCAAGTAGAGCTCAACAACCTTAGGGGAGTCAGAATGCATCCACATACAGATATGGAAATTCCTCAAATCAAGGTAATTTTAGATAAGGGAGTTCTGGTCAATAGCATCAGAATTATAATCATAATCCTCAAGTGTATGCGCAACCTAAGTAGATGCGATCACAGAACCAGATGCAGTCACATACTCTGATGCAACCACAGGTTCGAATGCAACCACAACAGAAGTAAGGAGAAGTTGCATTTGAGGAAGACATAGTAAAAGTAAATGAGGAGGAACCACCAGAAGTCACACCAATGCCGACCATTCATCCTAAGAAGTTTTTGACGCAACTGCCCATGTCGACACAACCAGTTATATCACAACAACTAGCTGTGAACATACCTTTGCCATTTCCATAACGATTCAAGGAAAAAGATCATGACAGATATTATCAAAAGTTTGTATCTACCTTGAAATAATTACTTATTAATATACCTCTAGTTGATGCTCTTGTGCAGATTCCCAGTTATGGGAAATTTATGAATGAGCTACTATAAAAGAAGAAGAAGCTATCAGATATTGAGATGATTACGCTCACAGAAGGGTGTAGCGTTGTAGTGACAAATAAATTGCCACTAAAAATGAAAGGTCCCGACAGTTTCACAATCCCATGCTCCATTGGAAACCATTACCTAGGTAAAGTTTTATGTAATTTAGGAGCTAGCATTAACCTTATGGCATTGTCAACTTTCAGGAAATTAAGGATTGATCGTAAGTCTACTGCGGTGACATTACAACTTGCGAATAGATCTTTGGCACAAGCTGAAGGACATATTAAAGATGTTCTCATCCATGTCGATAAGTTTCTGTTCCCAACAGATTTCACCATACTTGATTATGAAGTCGATAAGGAGGTGCCCATTATTCTGGGGCACCCATTTCTTACAACAGGATGCATACTTATAGATGCTTTCGAGGGCAAGTTGATCATGCGTCATAACGATGAACATGTAACCTTTAGTGTTTTCGAAGCATCTCTATCATGAAGTAAGGAACAATGTCATCAAATTGATGTTCTAGATGAGTAAATTACAGAGGAATTTAATGAACGAAGTTCAGCAATGCTAGAGGAATATGCGGTGACATCGAAAGATAATGCATTATCTGAATGTGACCACAAAGTTGAGGCTAATGTCTGTGAGCTTCTGGTTGGCAATTGGAATTTTGGGTCTGACTAATAGGACGATCCCTGTGTTCAAACCATCGATCGAAGAAGCTCCGATTCTGGAGTTAAAGCCATTGCCAACACATCTAAATTATGTTTTCCTAGGTGACAATGATACATTGCCAGTGATTGTCAGCGCAAGTCACGACGTGAGCCAAGAAGAAAAATTAATCGGAATATTGAAGCAGCATAAAAGAGCCATCGTCTAGAGCATAGCAAACATCAGAGGTATTAGTCCCTCTTTCTACATGCATAAAATTAGGATGGAAGATGAAGGAAAATAGTCAATTGATAAATAATGAAGATTGAATGAGAAAATGAAGGAAGTAGTGAAGAAGGAGATTATCAAATGGTTAGATACGGGCATAATCTACCCTATTTCGGACAGCACATGGGTGAGCCCGATCCAATGTGTGCCTAAGAAGAGCGGCATCACGGTGGTAAGTAACAATAAAAATAAACTAAACCCTACTCGCATTGCTACAGGTTGGCGAGTGTGTATGGACTACCGTCTTTTAAATGAGGCCACAAAGAAGGATCACTTCTCACTATCATTCATTGATCAAATGTTGGATAGGCTAGCTGGTAAGGCCTATTACTATTTTCTTGATGGATACTCTAGATACAACCAGATCGTAATCGCGCCGAAAGATCAAGCAAAGACGACTTTTACTTGCCCATTTGGAACCTTTACTTTCCGACGAATGCCATTTGGTTTGTGTAATGACCCAGCCACATTCCAGAGGTGCATGATGGCCATCTTCTCAGATATGATCGAGGATTCATTAAAGGTATTTATGGATGATTTCTCTGTCTATGGGCAAAATTTTGATATATGCGCTGAGAATTTAGCAAGTGTTGAAAAGATGCGAGGACACCAACTTAGTTCTAAACTGGGAAAAATGCCACTTCATGGCAACCGAAGGAGTTTTCCTTGATCATCGAATATCTTGTCAGGGCATTGAAGTGGATAAAGCGAAGGTGGAAATCATTGAAAAGCTACCTCCATCGAATAATGTAAAGGAAATAAGGAGTTTTCTCGGCCATGTCAGATTTTATAGAAGATTCATCTGAGACTTCTCCAAAATAGCAAAACCACTCTGCTCCTTGTTAGAGCAAAATAAAACATTTTTTGTCGATGAATCTTGTTTGGAAGCATTTCTAAAGATTAAAGAGCAGTTAGTACAGGCACCATTGTCGTCGCACCAGATTGGTCATAGTCGTTTGGGGTAATGTGCGATGTGAGCAACTTTGTTGTATGTGTTGTGCTTGGACAAAGAAAGGATAAGGTATTTCATTCAATCTATTATGCTAGTAAAACTCTAACTAAAGCACAGGTGAATTACACAACCACTGAGAAAGAGTTGCTGGTAGTAGTTTTTGCATTTGACAAATTCCGTTCATATCTTGTCGGTGTAAAAATTACAGTGTATACTGATCATTCTGCATTGAGATATCTTCTTGCTCAGAAGGATGCAAAACCTAGGCTGATTAGATTGATCCTTTTACTACAAGAATTTGATGTTGAGATTAAGGACAAGAAAGGATCGAAAAACCAAGTAACAGACCACCTATCTCGTCTAGAATATAGAAGCGAGGATGGAAATAAGTCACAAATTGTTGACGCATTTTCAGATGTGAAATTATTTTTTATTGACACATCTCCATGGTATGCAGATGTCGTCAATTATCTAGTATGTGGAAAGCTACCATTGAGTGCAACAGGTCATAGGAAGGTCAGATTTCTTAGGATGCTGCTAAGTATCATTGGAATGAGCCATACCTATTCAAGGTATGTGCTGACAACATCATTCGTTACTGCGTTCCTAAGGAAGAAATGATATCTATCTTGAAACATTGCCACAATACTCCTTATGGAGGCCATTTTGGTTCCGTTAGGACTGCTGCAAAGGTCCTGCAATCAGGATTTTACTGGCCGACATTATTTCGAGATGCCATAATTTTGCTCAACAGTGCGACAAATGTCAGCGCACCAGTTCTATATCTCGATACAATGAGATGATTCAACAGCCTATCATGGAGGTTGAGTTATTTGATGTTTGGGGTATAAATTTTATGGGACCATTTCCAAATTCTTTTGGAAATGTGTATATACTAGTTGCTGTTGACTATGTCTCCAAATGAATCGAGGCAATTGCTGTTCCAAAGGACAATGCTCGAACAGTGTTAAAGTTCTTTCACACATATATCCTTACACGATTCAGAACACCTTGAGCATTAATAAGCGACCAAGGCACTCATTTCATTGTAATCAGGTGGCGATAGCTTTGAAACGTTATGGTGTGAAACATTGCATGGAAACCACATATCATCTGCAAACGAATGGATAAACGGAAGTATCTAATCAACAAATCAAGGGTATTCTTAAGAAGGTGGTTAACCCATCACGACGAGATTGGTCTTTGCAATTGAATGATGCGTTGTGGAAGCTTCACACTACATACGAAACACCATTAGGAATGTTGTCATATCAACTAGTTTTTAGGAAATTCTGTCACTTGCCAGTCGAACTTGACCATAAGGCCATGTGGGCAATCAAGCAAGTGAACATGGCCTATGATGCTGCTGGAAAAAAAAGATTGTTGGACATTTCAAAACTGGAAGAGATTCGATGCAGTGCTTATGAAAATGCTACCATTTACAAAAAAAATAAATGATGGCATGGCAACATCATTTTGCGATGACAATTTTCTTCTGGTCAGTTAGTGCTTTTATTTAACTCACGTTTAAAATTGCATCCAGGAAAATTACGCTCAAAATGGTTAGGACCTTTTGAAGTTGTTGAAGCATTTCCACATGGTGCGGTGACAATTAAGGATTTGAACGATAGGCACTAATTTAAAGTAAATGGCCAATGATTGAAGCATTACCGAAGCCCAAGCATGAATGAACAAAATGAGACCATTAACTTGGTCACATTTCTTTAGGATGTCATTGCAATTTTTCTATTAATTTTTGTATTTTAGTTTACTTGGTCACATTTCTTTAGGGTGTAGGGTCATTTGTTTGCCTCGACATAACAGGTTGCATCGACATTGACAACTACGTCGATAACTTTGTCGGTCTGATCATAGGCATGGGAGTAATAATTGGTGAAGCTGCTTTGACTGGTTCTCCTGTAGTTTATTTAGGTGTGCTATCCTCACCCTGGTCTAGATCATTAATGATGTCAGCTGCTGCCTTTGATTGAGTGCTTGGCTCGACAGTTGGCTTTCCACTTCGAAGATTGATAGCCTTACAATGCTCCTCTCTTGAGCTTGGGTTCTCTGTGTCACTCGGTAAACCACCTAGTGGTCTTGCGTTCATATTTGAAGCAAGTTTCCATAGTTGTGTTTCCAATGCTCGGATAGAAGATGAAATTCCTTGCACTATAGCTTCTGTTTGCATCATAAATTTACAAATCAAATTTTCAAAGGCTGTTGTGGGTTCAGTTTGTGGTTGTTTGCACTACTGTTGCTGTCCATGAACATTTGGATGTTGTACTGAAACTTGTTGTGGCTATACATGGGCACATGGCTGCATCTGTTCTTGTAATTATGCTCATTAATTATAATTTTGTTGTTGCTAGTTGTAATTCCCTTATCGATAACCGGCTTCATTAGATGAATTTCCATATCTAAACCTCACAGCGTTCTGATTTTCCCAAGGTTGTTGGTTTCTCGCAGAGTTATTATAGGAGTTATCATAGGAGTGTCCACGGATGTTATTGACATAGAAAGCATTTTCTGCATGCTGTGGACAATACTCATAACTGTGGTTGTCACCACAAATTTTGCAACAAAATGTAGGGACATCAATTTGTTGGGCAACTTGAATAGGTGCGATTTCACTAGTCCCCTTCATGTTCTTTATCATGTTTGTGAGCGAAGAAACTTGTACACTTAGAGTAGATATAGCATCCAACTCAATAACTCTAGGATTTGCCTTCGCTTAAGCAGCTCTAGAGATCAGATATTGATAATGGTTCTGAGCAATTCTCTCTAGAATTTTGATAGCTTCATTGTAAGTACAGTCTAACAAAGGACCATTAGTAGATGCATCGACAAGATTTCTTATCTGTGCATTCAGCCCATTGTAAAAGATTTTGATTTGCGTCTCTTATTGAATTCCATGCATAGGACATCGTCTAAAAACAGATTTGTAGCTCTCCCATGTTGTATGCAGATTCTCGTCATCAAGCTGATGGTATACAGTGATATCATTTCTAAGCTTAGCATTCATTGTCGATGGATTGAAACGTAAAACAAACTGAGTTGAGAGTGTATTCCATGGCATAATTGATCCAGCAGGTAATCCTAGGAACAAGGTTCGAGCCTATCCTTGCAACGAGTAAGGAAACAGTTGCATTCCCAAGGCATCATCAGAAACACCCTGTTGACTGAAAGAAACACAAATCAGTAGAAAAGATTTAATATGCTCTTTCGCATCTTCATGTGGCAATCCAACATACTACCCATTAGAATTTAACATCTAGAACATGATCGATTTTAGCTTAAAATTTCCAACTTGAATTGCTGGTCGAACAACACCTGGCTGCAAATCATTCAAAACTAGAATAAAAAAATCTCTGATGGTTCGATTTTGCATTTGATCTTCTTGTGGCTGTAGTGGATTATTGATAACTTATGCCTGTATTAGAGGATTATGTGGTGGCAGCGGTGGTATTTCAGCATTGATTCCTAGCAAAGCCATGTTTTCTGTTCTTATCGTATTTTTCTAATGGTTCAATTGATCTCTGGATCTAAGTCAACAATATTTTCAAGATTTTTCCTGGTCATAAAACACCTAAAATAAAAACAAGTGAAAAACAGTAACAAAAAGAAAACAAATCAGTAATAAATAAAGATTAAGAAATAAAAATAAATACAGAGACAAATATAAACATCAAACAAACGCCATTCCCAGTAACGACGCCAAAACTTGATCGAGCTATGAAAGTCACAACAATAATGTGCAAGCATACACTGTGATGCAAGTATAGTAGACAGAAGTGAATATATCGGATATCGATCCCACATGGGTGGCTTCTTCTGTTTATAATTGTCAATGCAAAGAAAGTTAAAACTAAAGAACTAGCAATGAATAATGTTGGAGCAATTAAATAAGAGAATGCAGTGAATGTATGATACTAATTTGTCAAAGCAATTTAAGAAAATTCAAGAAGTAAAATAGTGATAATAAGTTGGGGTTCCCAGACTTGAAAAGTTTGCAAAAAGCTAAATGTGATCACAAGGTTAATAACAGATAAACTGTTGCCACAATTAAGCACAATGAAATCTTACCAACCTTGACTTCCCTGTTTATCAAAGACTCAATACTCACACTAACCACACCTTCCAGTGTTGGCAATGCTATATTTTTGTAACACATAGGTTTGTGCAAGTGTACACAGTCGTTATCAAGTAATAAGTAAGTATAAAGTTATCGTCTCCAAAAGGATTGTATATGTGTTAACTCAATTAATTGTAAAATTATATTAACAACTTGGTGAATTAAAAAAACACAATATAATTTGAAAAGTGATGATTAAAATTAAATATATTAAACTAAATGTAAATGATCCCTAATGCAAATTATCCTAAGGATGCAAACTAAATGTATGAAATAGATTTTAGCGAGATTAAACACAATTCACAACAATTATAACATAAATAAACTAGGAGAATTACTTTAATTAAATGCAATTTACTATCAACATGCTTAATAATGTTCGGAAAAAATTCCATGGCAACTAGATCTTTCATGAGTTTGGAAACCAAATTAGGTCCTTTCAAAATCCTTTACTTAGTAAATATGCATTTTACTAATCCTTATTTACTAAGGGTTTCTTAGCATTCATGTGAGGTAAAATGGACGTGTCAGGTTTGAAACAGTTTAATCACATGAATCTAAAAACTATGCAGATAACAGAGCTTGGTCAGAGTTGTTATGAACCTACAATTTAATCGGGTCAGGATCTAAATTGAGCATGCACATTTCAATTATGTGTCTGCTAGCCATCGTCTGGTCAGGATCGCTTAGCTAGTTCTGGTGCATTTCAATCACATATGAACGAAATACATGCTTAATATTAATTGAAAACATGATCGATTGAGGCACTAACATCATAAGCATGAATCAAATAAATATTATTTAATCAAAGCAATTATCCTAGCTTAAATAAAATTAAGCTAACATTGTTGTAATCAAGAACATAGAACATATAGCAAACATTTTTAAATCAAATTAAAGAAAAGAAAGAATAAACCCAAATCAAAGTGGCTGTCACCCAAAACTCTGATTGAAGAAGACTCCTTCGTTCCTTCACTTTGCTCCTTTGCTTATGGCTCTCCAAGGTGACCGACCAAGGGCTCTTTTGTGATTATTTCTAAATTGAAGATAATTGAATAAAAAATACTTGAGTTGCATTATTTCTAAATTCTTGTTTTTATGATTAATTATTTTGAATTCATAAGTATGAGGAGAAATGACCAACTCTTTTGTGATTTATGGATTACTCGGAACAAGCAATGAATTAAATTTTGGGGTGTGGAACGATGAAAATATATAGACATTTTCATACCCTTTTTAACCTAAATTCATGCAAATTTTGAGTAATTAATGTCGAAAAATATAAATTAATTATTTCGTAATTAATTTGTGCTAACATTTCCAGCATATTGATTTTTAATTATTTTTATAAATATTAAGCATGAATTTGATAATTTTTTGACATATTTGCACAATTGGTAAATATCCGCCCAGTAGACACTGCTGATAGCTTAAATCGTTGAGGGAATTTTTACACTGAGTTAATGAAGAGTTAAGAAGAATATTTTTTCCAGCCAACAGTCGGTCCAATTTGAAGCTAAACTATGCTTTAAAATTATATTTTTTATTCAATTAATTTGGATTAAAGGTAAATTATAAAGGCTGAAGTGAAGTGGCTCGATTTGCATGCAATCGAGGGTCGAACCACCTTGATTTGGGCTAGCCATGTGCCATCCACATGGTGACTAATTCAGCTGATTATGTTGACCAATTCAACCTTGCAAAATAGCCCCTAATTTTTCCCAAAATCCCATTCAAACCCCTCCACTTTTGGTGGTTCAAATTCTTACCTCAAGCTAGTTTCAAGCAAACTTTGAATTAGCCAAAGTGCTTAAATGGTGGTCGGCCATGGGGGAGTTAGTGGCTGATATTCATTGGCTAAAAATAGCCCTCAACTCTCACCATACCACCCTTACTCACCTCATTTTCAACACCAACACACTTCATTCCCTCTTCTTTCTCTAGTTTTCTCTCTCTAAGCCTTCCATTCCATTTCGTCTCATTCCCTTGTTGATTTCCCCTCTTGGAAAAAAGTAGTTCTTCAGCCCTTGCATATCCTTTGTTGAGTGTTCATCAGAGACCTCGATCTGAGAAGAATCAAGCAAGAATGATGAAGAACGCAGAAGTAGTTCTTGAGAAATTATCGGATTTAATACTATTCTTTTTCTCATATTTTAGATTCTTGTTTGTTATCATGATGAATGCTATTATGAATGCTATTATTTCTTTAATTAAAATGGATTAAATTTCTTATAGTGTTGGGTTGATTGTGTTGATTGCTTGATTATTTATTTATCATGTTTATATTGTTATAGGCCCTGAATATTTTGTTTAATTAAATATTATCATGCCAAAGTTATTATTGCATTACCCTTGTGATATAACTATTGAATTAATCATTTAAATGGGTTGAAATTGTGATTAATGGACACACTTTTTAATTTGTGCATGCTTAATCTTCTAAGGAAGCTGAGGGTTAAAATTGTGATTGTTTTGGAGAATACAAGCCTTGCATAACTTGCAGGATTTTTGTGATTAAATTGTTTCAATATAGGTGTATGTTGTTACCTCACTTGATCCTTTACATACTTCTGAATATTAATTTAGTCGGTTCTATTGGCATAGGTGTATGTTCAAGAGATAAATTGATTTCATAATGTATGTATGTGCTATAACACATTTATTCATCAAAGATTGGTTTAGTTGGTATGCATAAGTGTATGTTCAAGAGATAAATTGATTTTTGTAGGTAATGTTGTTCATAAGTTAGTAGAATACCAGGTTGCCGTGAACAATATTTATGTCAAGTAATTAACTTGACATATTTATGTCATATTAATTAAAATGTTTAGAAATCGTAGTTTGAATTCTAACTTAGCTTTGTTTAGTTTAGAATACTTTATATTAAAATCTCTCACAAATATTGTCTTATTCCTAACTAATTTGTTGATTAATATTTCATAAACATTTTCATAGCACAATCCCTGTGGGTACGATACTCGACATTTACTTGTCACTTTATTACTTGAATACGATTGTTTATAGTTGCTCACTTTCATCGTTCCAGTTTTACAGAAGGTTTTTTAAATATTTTGCTCATATCTCAAAACCGTTAAATTTGTTGTTACAAAAAGATGTTCCTTTTGTGTTGGATAAAAATTGTGGAAGCCCTTGAAAAAATTAAGGAAAAATTAATAGCGGCTCCTATAATTGTCACACTGCACTGGTCAGAACCTTTTATTATTATGTGTGATGCAAGTGACTAGGCTATAGGTACTATTTCGTCTGTTTGGAGCAATTCATTACGCAGGCAAAACTCTCAACTCTACACAATGTAATTACTCCACCACTACAAAGGAGATGTTAGCGGTAGTATTTTCTTGTGAAAAATTCCATCCATATTTAATGGCTAATCGTGTTTATGTCTATATAGATAATTCTACATTGAAATATTTGATGAAGAAGAAAGAGCCAAAAACTTGATTAATGCGGTGGGTGCTACTGCTTCAAGAATTTGATCTTTGGATTATGGATCGAAAAGGGATTGAAAATCAAGTTGTCGATCATTTATCTTGACGTGAGACTAATAGTGCATCTAAAACTTTCGAGGAAATTAGGGAGACCTTTGTAGATGAGCAGTTACTCCGAGTAGATACCCAAAAATTGAAAATAGGGACGACATGGTATGCGGATTATGTGAATTATTTAGCAAAAGGTGTATTCCTGCCAAAAGTGTCATGGCAATAGAAAAAACAAATCATTCATGAGGCAAAAAACTATATTTGGGAAGAGCCTTATGTATTTCGATAATGTGTTGATCAGTTAGTCGGATGATGCATGACAGAAGAAGAAGTAAATGATATTCTTGAGGGATGCCATGCTTCTCCCTGTGGTGGGCATTTTGGAGGGAAACAAACGACATAAAAGGTATTGCAATTAGGGTTTTATTGGCCAACCATGATTAGAGATGCTTACTAGTTTGTATAGAACTGTGATCGATGTCAACAAATAGGGAATATCTCGAAAAGGGATGAAATGCCACAAACAAGAATTATTGAGGTAAAAATATTTGATGTTTGGGGAATTTATTTTAGGGGACCTTTTCCTAGTTCGTTTGGAAATCAATACATTCTTTTGGCTGTGGATTATGTCTCTAAATGGGTAGAATTTGTGGCATTACCTTCCAATGATACAAAGTTAGTGGTTAGGTTTTTACAAAAGAATATCTTTGCGAGATTTGGGACACCACGTGCATTAGTCAGTGATCAAGGGTCTCATTTTTGTAGTAAACAGTTTGAAGCAGCACTTGCAAAGTACAACATACAACATAAGATGACGACATCATATCACCCACAAGCTAACGGACAAGCTAAGGTTTACACTTGGGAAATTAAGCACATATTAGAAAAGACTGTGAATCCTAATCGCAAGGACTGGGCAGTAAAACTAGACGATGCTTTATGGGCTTATCGGATGACATATAAAACACCATTGAGAATGTCCCCATGTAAACTCGTTTACATAAGAATTGTCATTTACCTATTAAGCTAGAAAAGAAGGCATACTAGACCATTAAAGAGTTTAATTTAGATCCAAAGTTGGCAAAAAAAGAAAGGTTGTTCCAATTACAAGAATTAGATGAATTTCATTTCATGGCGTATGAGAATACAAAGTTATACAAGGAAAGAAGTAGGTTGCGACATGATGCCCAGATTTGAAAATGAACCTTCATGTCTGGTCAAAAGGTATTACTGTTTAACTCAAGATTAAAATTGTTTCTAGGGAAACTTAAATCGAGGTGGATAGGACCATACACAATCAACCAAGTAACACCATATGGTGAGATTGAGTTGATAGGAAAAAGTGGCCAACTTTTCCTAGTAAATGGGAAAAGGGTAAAGCACTACTTTGGGGGAACATGTGACGTACTTGTCGACGAGCAACCATTACAATGTAATGCTCTATGGAGTATGGAAAATTTATCAGTATCGAAAAACAAGAACAATAAGGGAAGCACTCAAGGGACGACTAGTGATTCAGAATCAAGTTCTGATGAAAACTATCCCCAATGTCACGATACTACACCTCACTATCGCGACAAACTCTTACAAACAAAATAAGGAAACTAGTCCTGATGTCGTGACACTGATCCTCTCTATCGCGACACACTTCTTCAAATGAAACAACAAGCCTGACTTTGATGTCGCGACACAAAACCTTGGTGTCATGACACAACTGCGTAAAAGTAGATATCCGGGTAAACACTAACTCTTAACATTTAAATAGTTTAGTTTCATTTAAATTTCTTTATTTGTGTCTATTAACAAGTACATATAGGTTAGACTTCTTTTTAGTAATGTTATATATGTTTAGTATAAATACCTGCACCTTCCTTCTCCATTCTTCACCATAATTCAGAGAGAAGAGAAAGCAGAAAAAATAAAATATAAACATCAATAACATGGCTGGTTTAAGTACAAGCGATTCTAATCCCTCTTTTGAGTTTCTAGAAATTGATATGGATAGGTACCTTCAGCAACTTCAACCACATACATTTATTCAAGAAAAAGAGTTTGATCCCATAATGAGAGATTGTAGAGGAGTTTGGGAAAATGCAGTTGATCATGAGTAGACTCAATTTTGTCTACCATGTAAGGATCCGGTAAACATTCCCATGGTGCAAGAATTTTACTTGGCCTTGAAGAAAAGGGAAGTAGGTCAACCATTCTGTTAGGTACAGTGCTTAGTAAAAGTCTGAGGGGTAGAAGTGCCAATGAATGAAGTCCAAATCTGTAAGTTTTACATTGCACCATATACGACTATCAGGATTATTTATACAAGACTGATTTGAAAGAATTTAAGAATATAGATACAGAGGAAATTCTGCAATTTCTGACGACTGGAAAAGAATTATGGAATTATCAAGATGATACGATAATCCATAAACCTTTAATCAAGAGTTAGTGACACCTAAAGCCAAGATGTGGATGAAGTTTATGTGCTCAAGAATTTATCCTACGGAAGACATGTCTAATATACACCCAATTCATGCTATTATCACTTATGAGATCCATACGAGGAAGAGGATTTTCATCTGTAAGTGGATTTATGAGAATATGGTCGAATGTGCAAAGAATCTGGGGAACGGAGTATTTTTCCCTCATTTAGTGATGACTATGTGTAAGAAAGCAGGGGTACCTATCTACCTAGCAAGTTATTAGGTGACAACATGTTTGCTTAGTTTACTCTTTTGCAGCAAAGACGAAGTGAAGAATGGAGGAGGAAAGGTTTAAACGATGATGATGAGTAGGACATAGGGATTTGTGTTTTAATTCTCTTTAGGATTAGGCAATTTAGTTTTAGGTTTTTTATTAGTATTAGGATGATGAATTTATTTATTTTATTATGAATATTGTTTTATATATATTGTTCTTAAATTAAAAAAATTAAACTATGTAGGAACCCCATACAAAGAAGGCACAATATTTTGAGCTATTCACGTTAAAAGGAGGAGGAACCCACCACTAGTTAAAAAGTGTTACAATTAGAAATGAAACTTATTTTCTCCCTAAATTTTTGTATTAACTATCCCTTTTGTATTATATTTAGCATGCATGATAGTCACTTCATACTTAGTATTTATATTTTCTAACTCAATGTTGTGTCACTTAAATTCTCGTTATTTTATCTCTTCAGTGCATGATAGCATTGCAAATGACATATATTTTCTCCCTAAATTGATGTTTTAATTGTCTCTTTTGTATCGTATTTAACATGCATTGTAAGCATTTCATACTTAGTTTTTATATTTTCTAACTCATTATAGTTTGGTTTAAATTCTTATTATTTTAACATCTTTTGTGTACTAATGTCGTTACAAGTAGCCTATATATTGCGCCTTAGAATTGTCAGCGCAGATCTGAGTTAATTGCGCTGACATCTTTACTCACATTTCATCTAATTCTAGTATTAGTTGCTTCAATAGCTACACATCAAGAACCCATTCCTCATGGGATTGATATCCGATAGAATTGTTCTATCAACTATACTTGCATCAACGTGTGTCCGCTTGCACAACTGCTGTGACATTACAAACGCGATCAAGTTTTGGTGCTGTTACCGGGGACTGGCGTTTGTTTGATGTTTGCTTTTGTAGTTGCAATTAATTTTACTTACTTAACTTCTAATCTTTATTAATCTGTTTGCTTTTCTGTTGTTTTCTTTTTCATTTTTTTAGCTGTTGCATGTCCAGAAGAAGAAATCCTAACACTATCGTTAGTTTTGATCTGGAGCATGAAAGGACATTAAGGAGGAAAAGGCAAGAACAAAGGAAAATGGCTGAAAATAACAATGATTTACCACCATTGCTGCACAAAATGATGTTCCTCCAATACAGCCACAAATAATCCATAATCTACCACCGACTCCACAAGTTGAACAAGTGCAAAATAGGATAATAAGAGATTTTGTTGTGCCTATACTTGATGATCTACAACCAGTGGTTATGAGACTAGCTATACAAGCCGGAAATTTCGAGCTGAAATCGGTGATGTTTTAGATGCTTAATTCAAATGGGCAATATTCCGGTTTGCCTCATGAAGATGCAAGAGAACATTTAAAATCAATTCTGCTTATTTGTGCATCTTTTAGTCAACATGGTGTCCCTGATGATGCCTTGAGAATGCAACTATTTCCTTATTCATTGTAGGGTAAAGCGAGAACATGGTTTTTGAGTTTGCCGACTGGGTCCATTACATCTTAGAATGTGCTAGCAACACAGTTTGTTTTGCGTTTTAATCCGCCGACAATGAACGCAAGGTTGCTCAATGATATTATTGTATATCATCAGTTGGATGATGAGAACTTACATACAACATGGGAGCGTTATAAGACTTTGATTAGACACTACCCAATGCATGGAATTCAACAAGAAACCAAGATTGAAATATTCTACAATGGATTGAATGCTCAGACTAGAATTCTTGTCGACGCTCAGCCAATGGTCTTTGTTGGATTGTACCTACAATGAATCTATACAAATTTTAGAGAGAATTGCATAGAATGATTATCAGTATCCAATCTCTCGTTCTGCGCAGGTAAAGACTAACCCTGGTGTTCTTGAATTAGATGCTATTTCTGCATTGAGTGCGTAAGTATCTTCGTTGGCCAACATCATAAAGAATATGAAGGGGACAAGTGATGTTGCCCCTATTCAAGTGGCTCAACAAATGGATGCACCAACATTTTCCTGTGAGATTTGCGGTGACAACCATAGTTACGAGATTGCCCAGACCATATTGAAAATGCTTTCTATGTCAATAACATCAGAGGGAATTCATATGGTAACTCATACAACAACAAAACTCAACAACCTTGGGGGAATAAAAATGCTTCCAAATACAGATATGACAATTCCACAAATCATGGGAGTTACAACAACCATCAATAGCAGAATTTTAATCAGAATTCACAAGTACATTCATATCCTGATCAATTTCAGGCACATCGCCAGATGCAACCATAATTATGATTGCAGCCATAACAGAAAGCAATGCTACATATGCAAGGACAACATCAACAACAGCAACAATTTTCTCAACAAAGGTCAGATCCTATGGCTGCTATTGAAGCACTGATGCGAGATCATATCATGAGGACTGAAGTAATTGTGTAAGGCAATTCTTCCTCTATTCGAGCGTTAGAAGCCTAGCTAAGACTGTTGGCTTCTAATCTGAGTACACGGTCACCAGGTGCTCTACCTAGTGATACTGAGAATCCAACGCAAAGAGGGAAGGAGCACTGTAAGGCTATTACGTTACGAAGTGGAAAGAAAATGGCTAAACCAAGCAGTTCGAATCAAGACCATGTCGATGCATCTGAACCAACGCAACAAGGAGAAGTTGCAGCTGAAGGAGACCAAGCAGAAATAAATAAGGAGGAGCCAACTGTAGTGACATCTATGCCTACAATTTGCCCAACGTAGTTCTCAACATAACTGCCAATGTCGACACCACCGAGTTTTTCGCAACAACTCAATGTTACGATACCTTTTCCATTTGCACAAAGATTTAAAGAGAAAATCCATGATAAAGAGTATCAACAGTTTGTTTCTACTTTGAAACAATTACACATTAACATACCTCTTGTTGATGCTCTTGTGCAGATACCTAGTTATGAGAAATTTATGAAGGAGCTATTATCGAAGAAAAAGAAATTGTTTGAAATCGAGATGATTGCGCTCACAGAGGGGTGAAGCATTGTGTGCTTACAAACAAGTTGCCACCTAAAATGAAAGACTCTAGCAGTTTCACAATCCCATGCTCCATTGGGAATCATTATTTAGGTAAAGATTTATGTGATTTGGGAGCAAGTATTAACCTTATGTCTTTATCTACTTTCAAGAAGTTAGGAATAGGATCAATGAAGCCCACTGCGGTGACATTGCAACTTGCGGACAGATCCTTAGCACAACCTGAAGGCCAAATCAAAGATGTCATTGTTCAAGTAGATAAGCTTATGTTTCCTGCCAATTTCATAATCCTTGATTGTGAAGCAAACAAGGAGGTGCCTATTATTCTAGGGAGACCATTTTTGGCAACGGGACACATTCTTATCGACGTGTTCAAGGGAGAACCTATCATGTGTCATAACGACGAGCATGTGACCTTCAGTGTGTTCGAAGCATCCCCGTCCAAGAGTAAAGAGCAATGTCACCACATCAACATGCTAGACGAGATAATTCTGGAAGAATTCAATGCAAGGAGTTCAGCCATCATAGATAAAGATGCAGTGACATCCGTTGAGGAAATCCTAGCTAAATATGACCACAAAGAGGAGGTTAATAATTGTTAGCTGAGGTAGAATTGGCAATTGGAATCTTTGAATTTGTCGAACAGGACAATCCCTGTGTTTAAACCATCAATTGCTTCAATTTATCGAACACCTAAAATATGTCTTTTTGGGTGACAACGATACATTACTTGTAATTTCAATGACTCCCTCGACGTAACGCAGGAAAATAAGCTCATCGCCATTTTGAAACCGCATAAGAGAGCCATAGCCTAGAGCATTACTGATATCAGAGGCATTAGTCCCTCTTTTTGCATGCACAAGATCAAACTGGAAGATGAGGGGAATCAATCAATTGAGCAACAAAGGAGACTTAACGAAAAGATGAAAGAAGTAGTGAAGAAGGAAATTATCAGGTAGCTAGATGCGAGCATCATCTACCCTATTTCTGATAGTGATTGGGTCAGCCCCGTCCAATGTGTCCCCAAGAAAAGTGGTTTCATAGTTGTGAGTAATGACAAGAATGAGTTGATCCCTACTCGCATTGTGATTGGCTGGTGAGTATGCATGGATTATTGCCGAATGAATGCGGCCACAAAGAAAGACCACTTCCCACTACCTTTCATTGACTAGATACTGCATAGGCTAGCTGGTAAGGCCTATTATTGCTTTTTATATGGCTATTCTGGATACAACCAAATAGCCATTGCACCGGAAGATAAAGCAAAGACTATATTCTCATGCCCTTTTTGGAACCTTTACCTTCCGACATATGCCATTTGGGTTGTGCAATGCGCCAGCAACATTCTAGAGATGCATGATGGCGATCTTCTCGGACATGATCGAGGACTCTCTAGAGGTATCATGGATGATTTCTTTGTTTATGGACAAAATTTTAACCAATGCGCTGACAACCTGGCAAAAGTTTTGAAGAGATGCGAGGACACAAATTTATTTCTGAATTGGGAGAAATACCACTTCATGGCAACTGAAGGCATTGTCCTCGACCATCGCATATCATGTCAGGGTATTAAGGTTGATAAAGAAAAGGTCGAAATCATCGAGAAATTGCCATCGCCAACAAATGTTAAGGGAATAAGAAGCTTTCTTGGACATGATGGCTTCTATAGGAGATTTATCCGTGATTTTTCTAAGATTGCTAAACCGTGATGCTCATTGCTAGAGCAAAATAAAAAGTTTGTGTTTGATGACATCTGTCTGGACGCATTCATCACAATAAAGAAGTAGCTGGTACAAGCTCCGATTTTCGTCGCACCGAACTGGACGCAATCGTTTGAATTAATGTGCGATGCAAGTGACTTTTATTGTGGGAGCTGTACTAGGCCAACGTAAAGAAAAGGTATTTCATTCCATTTATTATGCTAGTAAAACTCTAACTGAAACACAGGTTAATTATACAAGTACTGAGAAGGAGTTGCTAGAAGTAGTCTTTGCATTTGACAAGTTTCGATCATAACTTGTCGACGCAAAGATTAAAGTGTACACAGACCACTCTGCATTGAGATACCTTTTTGAGAAAAAGATTCCAAACCTAGATTAATCCATTGGATCCTACTCTTACAAGAATTAGATGTTGAAATCAGGGACAAGAAAGGATCTAAAAATCAAGTTGCTGACCACTTATCTCGATTGGAAGTTGGAAGTGAAGATGGGAGTAAAGCTCAGATTGTTGATGCATTTCCAGATGAGCAATTGTTCTTTGTAAACACATCACCTTGGTATGCTGATATAGTCAATTACCTTGTGTGTGGGAAGTTACCTTTAAGTGCTATTGGACAAGAGAAAGTCAGATTCTTGCGCGACGCTACAAAATATCACTGGAACAAGCCATACTTATTCAAGGTATGTGCTGACAATATTATCAATCATTGCATTCCTGAAGAGGAAATGACTTCTATCCTACGACATTGCCATGATGCTCCTAATGGAGGCCATTTTGGTGGTGTAAGGACTACAACAAAGGTCCTGCAGTTAGGATTCTATCGGCCCACATTGTTTCGTGACGCCCACAACTTTGCAGAGTAATGTGACAGATGTCAATACATTGGTTCAATATCTCGACGCAACGAGATGCTCCAACAGTCAATTATGGAAATAAGGCTCTTCGACGTTTGGGGTATAAATTTCATGGGACCATTTCCTAACTCTTTTGGGAATGTGTACATTCTAGTTACAGTTGATTAATTCTCGAAGTGGATTGAGGTAATCGCGGTGTCAAAAGATGATGCTCGAATGGTGTCGAAGTTCTTCCACACTTACATCCTTACGAGATTTGGAACACCTAGAGTGTTAATAAGTGATCAAGGCACTTATTTTCGCAACCATCAAGTGGCAACAACATTAAAGAGATATTGTGTGAAGCAATGTATGGCTACTACATACCGCCCATAAATCAATGGCCAAGCTGAAGTATCCAATCGTCATATCAAAAACATCCTTGAGAAGGTGGTTAATTCATCTAGAAGGATTGGTCTTCGCGACTACATGACGCATTGTGGGCGCTTCGCACTGCTTATAAGACCTCACTGGGAATGTCGCTGTATCAGTTAATGTTTGGTAAGTCTTGTCACCTGCCAGTTGAGCTTGAACATAAAGCCATGTGGGCTATCAAGTAGGTGAATATGGATTACAATGCTGCCGAAAGAAAAAGATTGTTGGACATTACTGAACTGGAAGAAATTCGCCACCATGCTTTTGAGAATGTTGAAATATACAAAGAAAAGACCAAGAGATGGCACGATAATTTAGCCCTGGTCAGTTAGTACTTTTATTTAACTCACGTTTGAAACTAAACCTAGGTAAATTGCATTCAAGATGGTCGGACCCTTACAAGGTTATCGACGGATTCCAAAATAGTGTGGTGACAATTGAGAATCTGAAAGATGGGCGATGGTTCAAGGTGAATGGCCAATGTCTTAAGCATTATGTGAGCCCAGAAGTCGAAGAACCAAACAAGGCCATCGATCTAGTCACATTTAAATAACGTCAACGCATTTTTACATTTTCTTTTATTTGTTTCACTTTTACTTGTTTCATTTTAAAAATTCTATGTAGGAATAAAGATCATCTTTTTATTGATGCATCACGAGCACAACTTGTCGGCGCATTTTGTTATGGCTCAGCAAAGCTTTTTCAGCAAGAATCGTGCTGATTAATTTCTCTCTTCTCCCAGCCCTTTGATTAGATGAAAGTGTACGATCTGCAGCCTGGCATTTAATGGCTGCAGACGCAACGTTTTCCCATGATCTTTGCAATAATCGTGATTTTTGCCATGCCTAGGTTATAAAAAACTCATCTCTGTGGACTCTCTTCTTTTACCCACATTAGCCATTGTTACTGCAACCTATTTTCTTCTTTGTTTTTGCTCTTATTCTTATTCTGTCGGTCTAATCTTTTCTCTACTAGTTCCTTTAAATTTCTTCTTTAGCGATCACGGCCAAAACTAGAGGAGCAAAGAATCCTTCTAAAACCACCCCTTCAACTTCTACCATATAGGTTCAAACCACAACTCCACCACCATCAATATAGTCGGTCTTATTTTTGTCAAAAGCAACCAAAGACTGTTATCAGAACATGATGCTAAAATGGAATATCCATCCAGAGCAAGGTCTGCAACTGTCCTCGCATCAATCTTTGGGGAAGCACGTCGCAAGGACCATAAGCCATTTGGGATGTGAGTTCTTCGGTGAACCCTACGCTGGTAAGGGAATTTTATCCAAAGCTTATCGATTCGGAGCAAGAGTTTGTCTTTGTGAGGGAAGGTCTAATCCCATGGAGTGTCACCCATATTAATATCCTGCTTCAGATTCCTAAGAGGGTCAATGACCACTCTCTATTTGTGCACGAACTGACTGACGAGAAAGCTACCCAAGTGGTGAGCGACCTGTGCGTTAACGGGGCTGTCTAGACAAGTAATGGGCCACATAACTACGCCATTCATCAGAGGTATCTCACAACCTTCACCAAGGTGTGGTTCCACTTCATAAATAGTCGCATCCTACCTTCTATGCACAGCACTACGGCGACATTGGACCGTATGTGCCTTCTGCACTCAATCTTACAAGGCCGTTACATTGATATCGGTGAAATCCTTCATGATCAAATAGGTGAAGCTGCTGTAAAATAAACTGGTATACTCTCTTTCCCTTCTTTAATAATGCTGCTCTACGAACAGAAGGGCATTGTGCCCCAGAATGGTGAGGAAGAGTTGGAAAACAAAAGTCCCATCAATGATATATTAGTTGAAAGAATGACTCAAGGCCAAGAAACGTCGATTGTGAAAGAAGCACCACAAAAGGACAAGGGCAAAGGGAAGAAGAACGAAAAACAGGCTGATGCGCTCACAAATCCCCAACTGGAAAAGAGGCTGCCTATTATGGAAGTTCATCTTGATCACATTGACACGCGCACTTCTACACTATCGGCGTATTAGAAGATATGGGTTACAGACAGCATATTTTCTATGCGTGTACAAAAGCCTGGAATGAGGCAATTGCCGCTGCATTGCGCAGCATGAGTCCTAGTCCGCTGCTAGACTTCCCAGCCTTCCCCTCTATTTTTCGCCCAATGCAAGCCTCATCCTGACCAGTCCTGATGGTAGGCCTACCTATGTCCCAACAAGAATTCATATCTCTGATGATGAAGAGCAAGAGGGGCACTCTAATGTTGAGGGGCATTGCTAGCAGACTATCGTCAATCTATTTGAAGATGAGTTCTCAAACAGTCTCGATGCAAACATGGTAGAGCCGGCGGCTACGATTGAGGAAGTGACTACCCTAATTGTACCCATGGCTGTAGACGCAGTGGAAGGTGCTAACATTGCCACAATTGAGCAAGAACAGCCTGTGGATGAAGTAGTGGAAGAAGATGGCCAAGAGAAAGAGAACGAAGAAGAAGAAGAAGAAGAGAATGCACTAAAGAACCCTGCAGAGGTGCACAAAGAAAGGGAAGAAGATGTAAATATAGTGTGTTACAACGGAACACTTGGTAGTATTTCAAAGATCATACCTAAAGGAGGCGTAAACCGATATTAAATAAAATCTCTTCAAAGAAGAAAATTAATTAGTACTTATTTTAGAGTTTATAGTACGAAGAAATAAAGAGTAGAGTTTTGAGAGCATAAAAGGTGAAATAGAAAATAAAAGCAAATAGTTGAGATGTGGAATTCTTATAAACGGCTTTGGGGATATTAGGTTGCTTCCGTATGAGTTCCTCAATTGTTGCGTTTGGGGGATTTTCCTCCAATCAACTAGTCACTACCCCAATTGGATCTCTCAATCTTCCTCTTGCATAGCAAGTCAATAGATATTACTTATCGCTAGATGTCACAATCTTAACCGATTTGGGGATAAGGTGTTCACGGATGGGCAATACCAATATTGGGTTCATTCTCACCTAGATGACTTTTTAGGGTTGTCAGGCCTAGTGTTTGTTTGATATTCTTCCTTTCTCAAACAACTGATCTGGTAAAATTCATGTAAAGCAAGAACTAATTATTCATACGTCCACTCTCCAATTCCCCAAAATGGAATTAGTTCCTCGTGGCTTCTTTGATCATCAACAAAACAATATATGCAAACATATAATTGAAGAAGAGAATGAAAATGTAACTAAAATTGCATTAGCAATCTATCAGGAAAAATTCCTCGATCGTTTATGCAAGTTTCTATAATCTCGTTTCCAAACCAAAAATAAAATAAATTAAAACTGAGATCTACTGAATGGTGTCCAAACCCTAGTGCTAAAAGGCCCTATTTATAACTCTTGGCCGTCCGTTTTCATTAATCTTAGGTCAGCTACCGTCCTTTGTGCTTAGGTTGCATTGCGAAGAAGAAAATGCCCCTCGCTTGATGCAAAGTTGGAGTCTGGGGTCGATGTTGCGACACACTAGGACCTGTGTCGCGACACAGTAGGCAGTCCCTTGATTCTTCACTGCTGATCCCTTTGTTGCAACATGGGGCTGTCTATGTCGTGATGAAGCGGTTAGTATCACTACGGCTCAACACTACTAGTCTCCTGTGTACTCACGAAGTAGGTTAGCTAATCTTTAGGCCTCATTTGGCCTTGATAGCAATAAAATAACCGTTTTAGCACAATTTATTAGAAGACGAAACTAAACTAACAATTCATAAAACATAAGGAAATTTACTCGACTTCAAGCTCATCAAATGTGAAAACTAATTCAATCTACTAGGTATGAAACCGACAGATCAATCCCCTATACAAGCAATATGTTGAGCTTCAGAGGAAACAAGTCAAGGAATGGAATTAGAGGAGAAAGGAAAATATGGATGTACCGGCTTCATTAAAGAAACCTGCGAAAACTAAAAAGAGCCAAGGAAATATCGAAGCCAAGCTCAATGGAATGAAAGCCTGGATGTAAGAAATGGGACCTATTTTTCAAGAATTCGCACGAATCAATGGGTTATTGGTTCCAAATTACCCGCCAAGCATGTTTGGAGGAAGAGGAGATAATAAGGAAACCAATTTGGATAATGAGGAGAAAAAAGGCCATGAGACGAAAGATGAATATGACGCTATGTTCTAGCCTCAATATTCGACACTCGAAGGGCCAGTAATTAAGAGTCCAGCCAGACAACAGGGTGGGAGCACTCACCAAGCATATTCTGGTAAAGGGAAAGCTCCCATGGATCCTCAATCTGACTGTGAGAATGAGTGAAGAGTTTAAGATCAATTTATATTAGACTTGTAATTTTTGGACAATTTTTAGTTTTTAGGACTTATATAATTCGTAGGAGTAGGATTAGGAATTATTTTGTATATATGTCTTAATTCTTCTTGTAGGAACCCCATATTATGGAGACATAACAGTTTTGAGTATTCACGCTAAAGGAAGAAGGACAACCACCATAAGAAGAAAGGGACTTTTACGATCAATCGGGTAACTTCTTTCCTTACCATTTATTGAGCTACACATTGAGGACAATATGTTTTCTAAAGTGTGGGGGTAACATAGGAATTTTTGGCATATAATTTTTATTTTTATTTTGTCTTGTTGATTTGTGCTTGAGATTGTAGAAATACAAGTGTTTGGTTAGGAGCATGTATAATTGGTTGATTGTGTTTTCTTGATAAACTTGGCATGATAATGAGGATTTTTACATTTTTGAGCATGAAATTTTTGAAGTTCTATAAGTTACATTATGTATAGATAAAAAGTCTTATTAATACCAAATGATATGCATAATATGAGGAAACGAGCATGCTAGTATATATGATAGACGATAATTTTTAGATTAGGTGATTAAATTGATATTTGTGCATATTGAGTTATTTAGGGATGACCTAAGGCATTGTTTGGACACACCTAGAGCTAAAGAGCTAAACCCTATTCTGAATTATCAATTAGTACCCATCTTTAAGCCTTATGACACCTTTTTGACGAGCCACATTATAAGCCTCTTAAGCCTTAAATGATAATTTGTATATATCCTTTTCTTTGGTCCTATTTTGCATAAAAATGGATGTGTGGCCATATGTATTGAGGGTAGGTAGATACATTATGATGGAGGTATTAAAATAAAAATAGGGAGATCATGATAATGTATGAATTTTAGTTTAGCTGAAGAAGAGAAAAAAAGTGAAAAAGCAAAAAAGAAAATGAGTAGGAACGAAAGAGAGACTTTTGAGTGAGAAAAATATGTAAGGTGTGACAAAAATCATCAAGTCACCAAGAAGTAGAGAATAAAAGAAATCTTACTCAAAAACAAAAGAAAATGATGTACTCATAGGTTAGCTAAAAGGATTACCTTAAATTGATCTCCTAAAAATAGAGAAAATAAGGAAGGTGAGAGAAGGAGAAAGAAGGAGGTGAGATGGAGTAGGACGTAAAGGGGAGAATTTGGAGTAATACAATGTGCCAAACTATTTTCGTGTTTTGTAACCACTTTTGTGCTTAACTATTCTTTGAAAATCATACCTGTCCTAAGCTTCAACACGTTATAAACCAAAAAGCCCTATGTGACATAAACGATTCTATGTATGGATGGATGTAGAAATTATATAATCTCATTGTAATTTTTAGAATTGTACTAGGATAATCAAAGTACTTATGTTAAGCATTGATGAAGTCATATCGACAGAACTTTGATATTTGTATATCTTGTAACATACTGAACTTAGATTGTTTCTACTTGAAAATCGTGAAATTTCTCAATTATTATGTTAAGGTTATCAAAAGATGCATAAAGCCTAAAATAGATGTTAAGAGCCTAATATTTGTATGATACAATTTCAAGTTCATTTATCTTTCCTTTGTTTCATGTCTTTACTTTTGCTTTTGTTCTCTTGTTTGCTTGAGGACAAGCAAAACTTAAGTTTGGGAGAGTTTGATCTGCCAGTTTCGTACCTGGCAGATTCAACTTATTTTCACATTTGATGAGCTTGAAATCATGTAATTTTCCTTATGTTTTATGGATATTTAGTTTAGTTTCGTCTTTTAATAAATTGTGCTAAAAAAGTTATTTTATTGCTTTTAAGGCCAAATAAGGCCTAAAGATTAGCTAACCTACTTCGTCAGTGCACAGGAGGCTAGTAGCAGTTGAGCCATAGTGATACTGACCACTTTGTCACAACATAGACAGCCCTATGTTGAAACAAAGGGATCAACAACGAAGAATCAAGGGACTGCCTATTATGTCGCGACATTGGCCCTAAACTTCAACTCTACATCAAGCGAGGGGCATTTTCATCTTCACAATGCAACTTAAGCACGAAGGACGGTAGCTGACCTAGGGTTGATGAAAACGACAGGCCAAAAGCTATAAATATGGCCTTTAGCACTAGGGTTTGACACCATTTATTAGATCTTAGTTTTTAGTTTTACATTATATTATCGGTTTGAAATGAGATTGTAGAAACTCACAAAAATGATCGAGGAATTTTTCCCGATAGATTGTTAATAAAATTTTAGTTTCTTTTTCATTCTCTTCTTTAATTATATGTTTTCATATATTGTTTTATTGATTATCAAAGAACCATGAAGAACTAATTCCATTTTAGGGAATTTGGGAGTGGACGTATGAATAATTAATTGTTGTTTTATAAAGATTTAACTTTTGAATCAACTGTTTGGGAAAGGAAGAACATTGAACAAACACTAGGCCTGACAACCCTAGAAACTCATCTTGGTAGGAATGAACCCAAAATTTATTTTCTATTTTATGTTATGCTCTCAAAATCCATTCTTTTTTTCTTCGTACTATAATACCTAAAATGAGTTATTAATTAATTTTATTCTTCGCAGGAATTTGATTTACTATCACCTTACGCCTCTTTTGGTTACGATCCTCGAAACACTACCAAGTGTTGCATTGTAACACACTATATTTATAACCTAACCAGTATACTAGCAAAAAGTCTAAATCTATGCTGAACAGAGTACGTTCGGGGCGATCAACGGTTCACATATGGGCAAAATTTTGCTTCGATCAAAATGGTTCAAGAAGATGACAAATACCAATAATTGTTGGAGAGGTTGAACCGAATCGAATTTCCAACAATAACACCATCATTACAAGCAAATGATAAGTCCCTTTATCACTATTTCACCAACACCGAGGATGTTAACTTTGTTGGAAATAAGGATGGAAACCCTTATTCAAATACCTACAATCCCGATCGGAAAGATCATCCAAATCTAAGATGGAGAGGAAATCTTAGAGGAAGTGGTAGTAACAATCAATTGAGAAATCTGAACTACCAACCTCCATTTTTACAGAGGCAACCAGAGAGAGCAATTCAAAGTGACCATACTATATTTGGTCAAAGGTTAGACAAATTTGAGGGAGAGATGTAATCTATGCATACTGAGGTAAAGCAAGTGCAATCTGAGTTCACTAATTCTTCTAAAACCTTGACAGAATGAGAGGAACAAATGGGCCAATTGATAAGTATGATGGGAGACATTAAGAGGAAGATTGGCACTGGTATTCCTAGTAACACAGAGAATAATCCCTGAAGAGAGGGAAAAGAACACTTATATGTTCTGATTTTTGACATCCTAAAACCCTAGTTTCACTCATTATAAATTTTAAAACAACTTATTAACACTCATATTACATTTTAACCTTCTCTAATCTCTTTGAAACTTTAAAATCCTTCACTTGCCTACTTTTCTTTTTACCTTTCAGATTCTATCAATTTTACTAGCAAGGATGAACATCAAGTACAAGAGGGATCATACTGAGTCAGGTTAAGGGTTGCTAACTCTAAAATTTCTTGATTTCTTATATTTACAATTCCTCCTAGAAAGGTTAGACGAACTATTGAATCGGAACTATTGATGGGTCCAAACCCTTTAAGATTTACGAATGCAAATATTGAAAAGTATTTTAATGAGATTTAAGGAAAAGCGTTTATTCAAGAGAGGGGTTTTGATCCATTGATGGTCCTTTGCAAAGAAATATGGCCGCTAGTTAGGTATCATAGGTGGGAATCATTTTGGATAATCCCCAAAGAACTAGCAGTAGTTTTAGTGGTTCAAGAATTCTATGCTTCCCTAAGAGTTTATATATCTAGAACTAATGATGAAATTACATGGGATACAATAGTGGTAAGAGGAATTACTGTCAAAGTCACCCATAAACTCATTTGTAAATTCTTTGATGCTCCGTACTATGAATAAGATTTCTTAGATCAAAGTAACTTAGAATATTTTAAAGACATAGATATGGACAGTGTAATAAACTATCTAACTGAGGGAAGAGGTGAACGAAAATTTAGGCCAGGCACTAGTGTTCCTACTTCATTTAACCAAGCTATCATGTTTCCTGAAGCTAAAATGTGGATTCAATTTGTATGCACTCACATGTACCTGCTTTGAATGTTTCTAACGTTAATGCTTTTCTAGTAGTATTATTGTTTGTAATTTTGCAGAAAAAGCAGTCTTGTATAGGGAAATGGATCCACCATAACATTAGTAGGAGTGTGGGAAACAAAAGAGTGGGAGTCTTCTTTCCCCACTTAGTTACAGCTTTCTGTAAAAAGGCAAGAGTGCCCATGACATCCACTAAGCAATCTTTGAAGTTGTTAAGGAGCATTATTGGCGATACTCTCTTCCAATGGTATGTGGAGCTTCGTGCAAAAAAAATTAAGGAAAGAGAAGACAATGAGAAATGGCAGCCACTCCGACTTCATCACAAAGGTTAGCAACAGCCCAACAAGAAGTTGGTGAAGGAAGTCATCCAAAACTTGATTGGATGATACAATGGATGTAGGAATCAGGGCCATTGCTCCAAGAATTTGCTCGACAAAACAACATTCGGGTCCCTAACTACACACCGAATATTTTTGGGCTAATAAACAAGGAACATGATGATGAAGAGGATGAAAGTGGAGAAGAAAGTGAAGAGGAGGAGGATGAGATGGAGGAAGACTGATTTTTTTATTTCATTTTAAAGACTCGTAATTTGGATAATTTTGTTTTTATTTTAAAGACTTATTTAATAGTAGTAGGAGGAGTAGTATTAGAGTTATTTTTGCGTGCATATTTCATAATTTTTATGTAGGAACCCCACATGATGGAAGCACAACATTTGGAGTGATTCACGACAAAAGGAGAAGGAACCCACCATTAGTAAAAAAGCCTTTCAAGATCAATCGAGTAACTTTGATCCTTACTTTTAGGGCCTACACATTAAGGACAATATGTTTTCTAAAGTGTGAGGGTAACATAGAAATTTTTGGTTTGTCTTTCATTTTCATTGTTTATGTTCATTTTTTGCTTTTGTCATGTGATTGAGCTTGTAGTAATACAAGTGATTGGTTAGGAGCATGTATAGTAGGTTGATTGTATCTTTTAAAAAAGTTGGCATGATGATGGGTAGTTCTTAACCTTTTTAGCATGAAACTACTAAGTTCTTTAGGTTACACTAAATATAGATAAAGAGATATTATTTGTACCAAATGATATGAATAATATGAGGAAATGAGAATGCTAGTATATATGATAAATGGTAATTTTGGGATTATGTGATTAAATTGACACTTACTCACCATACCACCCTTACTCACCTCATTTTCAACACTAACACACTTCATTCCCTCTTTTTTCTCTAGTTTTCTCTCTAAGCCTTCCATTCTATTTTCCCTCATTCCCTTGCTGATTTCCCCTCTTTGAAAAGAGTGGGTCTTCAGCCCTTGCATAGCCTTTGTTGAGTGTTTATCAGAGACCTCGATCTGGGAAGAATCCAAGAATAACGAAGAACGCGAAAGCAGTTCTTGAGAAATTCTCAAATTTAATCCTATTCTTTTTCTCATATTTTAGATTCTTGTTTGTTATCATGATGAATGTTATTATGAATGATTTAAGAGCGTAGAAATTGTGATTAATGGACACTCTATTTAATTTGTGCATGCTTAATCTTCTAAGGAAGTTGAGGGTTAAAATTGTGATTGTATTGGAGAATACTAGCCTTGCATAACTTGTAGGATTTTTGTTCTTAAATTGTTTCAATATAGGTATATGTTGTTACCTCACTTGATCCTTTACATACTTATGAATATTAATTTAGTTAGTTGTATTGGCAACGGTGTATGTTCAAGAGATAAATTGATTTTTGTAAGTAATGTTGTTCATAAGTTAGCAGAATATCGGGTTGTCATGAATATGATTTTGTAACAAGCATGAACATGATTTAAATTTAATTAAGTATTTCAAGCAATTAGCCTGACACATTTATGTCATATTGATTAAAACCTATAGAAATCGTGCATAGGAATTTAATTTAGTTTGAATTTTAACTTAGCTTCATTTAGTTTAGAATAGTTTAGATTAAAATCTCTCACAAATATTATCTTGTTCCTAACCAATTTTTTTATTAATATTTCATAAATACTTTTCATAGCACAGTCCCTGTGGGTACGATACTCGACATTTAAAGACGCTTTATAACGGTCTTAATTCACACACAATGATGGTAGTAGACGCTTCCACCAATGGAGCTATTCTTTCTAAGTCTTAGAATGAGGCATATGAAATTATAGAGAGTATCGCAAGCAATAATTACCAATGGCCAACTAATCGAGCAAACTCAGGATGAGTTGCAGGAATTCACGAATTTGATCCACACACTTCACTTGTAGCTCAGGTATCATCGATTTCCTGAAAAATTTTACTACTAATGGGTTTAATAATGCTGTAGCTCAACCAGCTAATCAATTCAAGAACATAGCTTGTGTCTATTGTGGAGAAGGGCACATGTTTGAAAATGCCCATCAAACCTAGAATTAGTGTATTACATGGGCAATCGAACCAAAACTGAGGAAGGAAGGGACCATAGTCAAATTTGTATAACCCATCTTGGTGAAGTCACCCTAATTTCTCATGGAGTAATAAAGGGGCTAGACACAGTAACACTTATGCTCAACCAAGACCGACCCAGCCACAAAGATATACCCAGCAAGTTCAGAAGCCACAACAAGCTAAATCTTCCAACAACTTAGAGAGTTTATTGAAGGTATATATGGTAAAGAATGATGCCACTCTAAGGAATTTGGAGAATCAAGTTGGATAGCTTGCCATTGAACTGAAGAACTGTCCACAAGGTGCTTTGTCGAGTGATACCAAGAATTCGAAAAATCCAGGGAATGAGCATTGTAAAGCATTGACATTGTGGAGCGGAAAGACTTTGCAGCCCAACACTATTGATATAGAAGAAGAGCAAGCTGATGCTCAAGAATCACTGGAAGTTCACCAAGTGTTGAAACTCCAACTTTCCCATAACCAGAACTAGAACCAACTTTACCAAAACTAGAACCGTTGAATGTTGAGAAAGAGACTCCTAAACCAGTCAAGTCTGATGATCTAACAACTTCATTAGATGCAGAAGTGTCATAGAAGCTGAAGTAGCCAGTTCAAATTAGAAATCCTCCACCACCCTACACTCAAAGACTTTAGAAGTAGAAGCAGAAGTCCAGTTCAAGAAATTCTTGACATACTCAAGCAACTTCATATCAACATTCTGTTCGTAGAAGCACTTGAGCAAATATCGAATTATGTGAATTTCATGAAGGATATCCTATCGAAGAAGTGAAGACTTGGATAATTTGAGATAATAGCCCTAACGAAGAAATGCAGTGCATATCTTCAAGACAAACTACCCCCAAAGTTGAAGGATCCTGAATGTTTTACCATACCATGTAACATTAGAGCAACTTATTGTGGTAAAACACTATGTGATTTGGGTGCGAGCATTAATTTAATGCCCATGTCGATATTCAAAAAATTTGGGATAGGTGAAGTTAGACCAACTAAAATTACACTTCAGTTAGCAGATCGATCTATAGCATATCCTGAAGGAAAAATTGAAGATGTATCGGTTCATGTTGATAAGTTTATTTTTCTTGTTGACTTATTCATTTTAGACTTTGAAGCAGATAAAGAAGTGTCAATCATCTTAGGAAGGCTATTTCTAGCAACCGAAAAGACCTTGATTGATGTGCAAAAGAGCGAGCTAATTATGCGTGTTCAGGATGATCAGGTAATGTTTAATGTTTGTAAGTGTATGAGATTTCCTGATGTAGTTGATGATTGTTCTGCAATGTCTAAGTTATAAGAGATAATCATTGAAGAGGAATTCAACTCTATTGAAGATCTTTTAGAAAAGATTTTGCTGATAGACCCACAAAGTGATGAAGAGAGGGAGGAGAACTTAGCTTTGTTGGAAGCTAATTTGAGGGGATTTAATCCATAACCTCATTTTGAATCTTTGGATTTGGAAAGTAGAGGTTACGTTCAACCGAAAATGTCAATTAAGGAACCACCAAAATTAGAGCTTAAGGTATTACCTTCTCATTTAAAATATGTTTATTTAGGTGACGCTTCTACTTTGCCTATGATTATTTTAGCACAACTAACTCAGAAGCAGGAAGTTTTGAAACAGTTCAAGAAGGCTATAGGATGGACCATAGTCGACATTCGTGGTATAAATCCATCCATATGCATGCACAAGATCATTCTTAAAGATGATAAGAAAGAAACCATTGATGGACAATGGAGACTAAACCCCATTATGAAAGATGTAGTCAAGAAAGAAATTATCAAGTGGTTAGATACGGGTATAATTTATCCCATCTCAGATAGTTCATGGGTTAGTCCTGTCTAATGTGTACCTAAAAAAGGAGGTATTATAGTCGTAAAGATTGAAAACAACGAGTTAATACCGACTAGAACTGTTATGGGATGACAAATTTGCATCGACTATCTGAAGTTGAACAAAGCGACTAGGAAAGATCACTTTCCTTTGCCGTTATTGGATCAAATGCTAGAAAGACTCCTAGGGCGAGACTATTTCTATTTTCTAGATCGATACCGATAGCATTAGAAAAGACCATTAATTTCTCCTTATTTAGAGTATAATTTGTTCCATTTGTACCATGTTTAGCATGCATTTTTAGCATTTTATATTTAGTAATTACATTTTCTAAGTCAATGATGTTTGGTGTAATTTTCTTTCATTTTATAATACTTATGCTACTAATGTTACTACATTTAGTGTCAATATGGCATCTTGAGATGTCAGTACAGGGATCTATCTTAAAAGATCAAAGCAGGAAAGTGTTTAAGGCTGTCGCCATAATTTTAATCCAGAATTACGCCCAAACATGTCACCGCATGAGCACTTCCAAATTGCACCAGGGATCTTACTATTTGAATATATCCAGAAGTACCAATGTGTGAGGATATCAAAGTTGTCACAGCAAATTAAAATCTAAATTTGCATCCAGAAATGTCACGACAACCTACAACTACTTACTGCACATACAAGATCTACGTGAGTGTACAACTGGATAACTAACTTGTACAGCTGCAAGGAAGTTAGATCTGAGTGAAAAGAACACCTGTACTTGGAAGTAAAGATAAATATTGAGGAGAGAAGAAGAAAGGGGATCATCTAGCTTGTGACAAATCAATTCCATTTTCTCATTTTCTTAAGCTTGCTTCCATGGCAGCTTAATTATCCTAGAGGGTGAACTGACTGTGAGAAGAAGGAAACATTTGCTCCAAATGAGGAGTGTTCTAAGTGCAATGCAAGAGGGAAGAGGAGAAAGAAGAAGAAAAGAAATGAGAGAAAGAGGAAGTTTTTGTTGCGACAAATTTGCCTGAAGAATTTTTCGCCGCACCCGATAATGTGGGTGCAACTACTAAAGACCTAGCTCCATCTGTTGCGAATCAAGTCGAGGCTATGACAATCAACAATAAGGATTTCAACCCTCTTGCTATAGTGCCCTATGTGACATCCTTTGCTGAAATTCACCCTTCTGATGTCACCGTCGATGAAGCTAGTACACAACTGCATATGGAGGAGCAATCTGCCAACCCGATTGCACCAACAGAAAGAAATTGAAAGTGCAAAGATAAGGTGAAGCGTAAGGAGGAGTGCTACAAGAAGAAGAAAAAGACCAAAGCAGCCACATCTTTGACTGCACATCACTGAGTTAATTTCCTTTAATTTGTTTAGTACATAATTTAGTTGCATATCATGTAGTTGTACTTACATTGTCATCATATTTTCCCTGCATATTATTTGTTAATGCATTTGCATTGTAGTTGCATTTCCACAAATATTTGCATATTATTGTCACTACATTGGGGACAATGCGAACTTTAAGTTTGAGAGGAATGTATATGGAATGGAAATGCAATTGCACCCACATTTTTTAGAAATTATTTGTCCTTTTAGTTTAATGAAAGTATGGAAGGATATGAAAAATGTGACTAAAATTTTTAATTTCATTTGATGCTTAATTCTTGAATTATTTTAGATGTTAATGCATGAATTGGATGAATGTGATTGAATGTTGTATCCTTCTATTTTTGGATGAATGGTTGAAATCGCATTAGTAATAAATAAGTAGTATCATTATTTGAATCTTGGAATAACTTGCCATCTATAGCTATACATAATTATAAATATTAATAAAAGACACTCCAATGTTGGTGCATTGTGACTTATCAAGGGGGAACACTCCAATTCAAGTGTTAGAAAAAATATCTGGCCAAAGGCTATCACTGCAAGAGTGTGTGTCGGTGCAATTACATACTTCCTGGGGGTTTGTTGCACCCCATCGTTACTGCCCAGGAGTAAGAGTGTAGTAATGTAATGACATCCCTCAATCGCATAAAAGAAAAGAAAGAAAGAAAGAAAAATATATAAAAAAAAGAAATATATATATATATATATAGAATAATAAATGTTATATTGGTCAAGAGGATTTAAGATTTAAAGCATGATGCTAGCATTAGTGAAGTTGTAGTTTTGATTATTCATACCTTTAAATTATCGGCGCAATTTTCTATCATATGAATGTAATTTATACATTAGGATCCCAGAGAATTCAAGTTGCTAGAATGATTATTGCTTTGACAAAAATTATTTTGCTATGACCTTGATAACTTTTGTTTACTTGAGGACAAGTAAAAACTCAAGTTTGGGGGTGTGATAGCATTAGAAAAGACCATTAATGTCTCCTTATTTAGAGTATAATTTGTTCCCTTTTTACCATGTTTAGCATGCATTTTTAGCATTTTATATTTAGTAATTACATTTTCTAAGTCAGTGATGTTTGGTGTAATTTTCTTTCATTTTATTATACTTTTGCTACTAATGTCACTACATTTAGTGTCAGTATGGTGTCTTGAGATGTTAGTACAGGGATCTATCTTAAAAGATCAAAGCAGGAAAGTGTTCAAGGCTGTCGCCGCAATTTTAATCCAGAATTGTGCCCAAACATGTCACCGCATGAGCACTTCCAAATTGCACCGGGGATTTTACTATTTTAACTTATCTAGAAGTACCAATGTGTGAAGATATCAAAGTTGTCACATCAAATTAAAATCTAAATTTGCATCCAGAAATGTCGCGACAACCTGCAACTGCTTACTGCATATACCACATCTACGTTAGTGTACAACTGGATTAACTAACTTGTATGTCTGCAAGGAAGTTAGAGCTGAGAGAAAAAGGACACTTGTACTTGGAAATAAAGATAAATATTGAGGAGAGTGAAGAAGAAAGGGGATCATCTAGCTCATGAAAAATCTATTCTATTTTCTCATTTTTCTTAAGCTTGCTTCCATGGCAGCTTAATTATCCTGGAGGGTGAACTGACTTTGAGAAGAAGGAAACATCTGCTCCTAATGAGGAATGTTCTAAGTGCGACACAAGAGGAGCATTAGGGAAGAGTTCTTGTAGGCTAGGAATAGAATGTTTTAACTCGTTCTTTATTTCCTTTTAAACGTTGATAAATTCTAATGAACTTAATTGTGTATGGAAGTACCTTTTAAATTTAGATCTAAATTAACTTCTATTCAATTACTCATATCTAATTATCTTTGGATTTAATTGCTTGATTACAGAATTGTTATTGTAGTCACTAACACTAGAAGGTGCTGTGAGAAGTTAAATGAACAAGCAAAATAATGGAAGTTGCTTGAGAAACGAAGGAATTTTGGTCACTTGTTCTCGAATGCAAAGCATAGCTAGCACTAGAAGGGGTGGTTAATGTGAGTATTTGGGTCTTGGATAAACAGAGAAATCGAAGTGAGTAAGATCTCATTAAACTTAATTGCAGCGACAATTTATCTATCATTTACCTTGTGGTCACATTTAGTGATTGCCGACTTATCAAGTCAGGGATCCCCCCATTTTATCATCATTGTTTTATTTCTTTAATTTCCTTAATTTGCATCGACAAAATATTTTCAACTTTCACTACATTTCTTATTAAATTGTCTTGACATATTGGATCACAGACTCACAACAATTTCTTTGACAGTTTTGATTCATTTTAATTCTGCAGTCTGTGATTTAATTGCGCTGACATTTTCCTTACAATTCCTTTTATTCTAACTTAATTTCTTCAACAATTATAGCATCAACATCCATCTCTGTGGGATCGATATCTGATAACTAATACCTATTAACTATACTTGCATTGACAGTGTTCGCTTGCACCAATTATTGTGACGTTCATAGCACGATCAGATACTCAGGGTACAATTAGATTATAGTTGCACTGAAAGATCAACACAAAACAATATTCAGATGCCCATATGGTACGTTTGAATTTAGACGTATGCCATTTGGTTTATGTAATGCACCTGCTACATTTCAAAGATGTTTTTTGGCCATTTTCACTGACATGGTTGAGAAGTATCTGGAAGTGTTCATGGATAATTTTTCAATGTTTAGGGATACTTTTGACGACTGCTTAGCTAATCTAGCTAAGTTATTGAAGTGATGCAAAGAGACAGACCTTATTCTTAACTGGGAAAAGTGTCATTTTATGGTACGATAAGGTATTGTTTTGGGGCACCAAATAACAAGACAAGGAATTGAAGTCGTCAAAGCCAAAGTAGATGTTATCAAGAAGCTTCCACCTCCAACATCTGTAAAAGGTGTTAGGAGCTTTTTGGGACATGTTGGATTCTATCGAAGATTTATCAAAGACTTCTCTAAGATTGCTAAACCTTTGAGCAAGTTGTTAGAGAAGGAGTCAACCTTCAACTTTGATGAAGAATGCATGAAAGCATTTAATTATTTAAAGAATCGATTAGTTTCAGCATCAAATATTGTCACACCAGATTGGAAATTTTGTTCGAGCTAATATGTGACGTAAGTGACTTCACGGTCAGAGCTGTGATGGGCCAACGAAGGAACAAGGTTGTTCATCCCATGTACTATGCAAGTCAAACTTTGTCAAGAGCTCAGCTAAACTATATGGTAACCGAGAAAGAATTACTTGCAGTTGTGTTTGCTTCTGACAAGTTTAGATCCTATCTTGTAGGTAAAATATTGATTGTCTTTACGGATCATTAGGTAATTAAATACTTACTTTCCAAGAAAGATGCCAAGTTGAGATTGATTCGTTGGGTATTATTACTTCAACAATTTGACTTGGATTGGAGCCACAATAAGAAAATTAACCTCTTTTACCCATACAAGAGACATTCCCTAACGAGCATATAGTCAAGGTAAGTCACAACACCCATTGGTTTGTTGATTTTGCTAACTACTTAGCTTGTGGTTTGATTCCCTATGATAAGACGTATGAACAAAGGAAAATGTTCCTTCATGATGCTAAGTATTACTTCTGGGAAGAGCTGAATTTGTTTAAGAAGTGTGCAGATCAGATGATCAGAAGATGTGTGGAGGAAGATGAAGTACGAGCAATATTATATCATTGTCACACAGCTCCAAGTGGGGGACACTTGGGAGGTTCACATACTGCGGCCAAAGTATTACAAGCTAGATTTTTTAGGCTGACATTGTTCAAGGATGCATACGCCTATGTTAAAAGCTGTGACCGATGTCAAAGGGTTGGAAATGTCACCAACAGAAATGAAATGCCTCGAACAAACATCATGGAAGTGGAATTGTTCGATGTTCAGGGTATTGACTTTCTTGGTCCATTCCCTCCATCATTTGGTAACAAGTATATTCTGGTAGTAGTCGACTACATACCAAAATGGATTGTGGCTGAGGCATATCCGACAAATGATGCCAAGGTAGTGAAGAAATTCTTACAGAAGCATGTGTTCAAACGATTTGGAACTCTGAGAGTCATCATTAGTGATGAGGGGTCCTATTTTTTGAACAAATGGATGAAGTGGTTACTTGATAAACATGGAATAAGACATAAGGTTGCTACAGCTTACCATCCGCAGACAAAATAGGCTAGTTGAGTTAGCGAATAAAGAAATAAAAAGGCATACTCGAGAAGTTATTGTGTCTAAACTGATCAGATTGGTCCAAGAGATTGGAGGATGCTTTATAGGCTTACAGAACAGCTTACAAGACACCTTTAGGGATGTCTCCCTATAGGTTGGTATTTGGAATAGCTTTCCATTTGTCTTTGGAATTAAAACACAAAGCTTACTAGGCTCTTCAGCAGCTCAATTTGGATCCCAAGCTTGCTAAAGAGAAATGAATCCTTCAGTTCAATGAGTTAGAAGAATTTCGAACATTCTCTTATGACAATGCTAAGCTATGCAAAGAAAGATTAAAAAGATGGCATGACAAGCACATTCGAGTCAGAGAGTTCGAAGCAGGTCAACAAGTTTTATTGTTTAACTCTAGATTGAAATTTTTTTCAGGAAAATTGAGATCACGTTGGTCAGGTCCATTCACTATCCATCAAGCTTTTCCACATGGAGTGGTTGAACTCTATGATAAGAAATGTATTTTTCGAGTTAATGCCTAGAGATTGAAACATTATTGGGGAAATAAAGTTAAGCGAAATGAAGCATCGCTCATTTTATCAAACACTTAATTCTTTTTCATTTTAATAAAGAACTTAGGTTATATTTCCTGGACTAGTATGTTGAAATCAATTTTGTGTAGGAGTTTGGAACATAAGCGTGACCGCTTGTGACCCTTCCAATCTTTCCTATGAATTAATTTTAACATAATTTTCCAAGAAATTATTTCCTAAGTTAGAAAATAAGTTTTTGATTTTTAATTTTTGCAAATAAAAGGGTAAAATTTGTATCCAAATCTTAAATTACAACTCAATTTTCAAATTATTTTAAGTTCAAGGACTGTAATTGAAGTAAAATTTGGTTGTTAATTTTATAAATATTAAAATTAACTGTCTTTTTTGTAAATATTTTTAAAAACAGCTAAAAATAACATTTTCGTTTTATCTTATTTATTTTTATTTTTTCAAAATTTTATAATATTTAATATAAAATTATAAATTAAATTTTATGATTTATATTAATTATTATCAAAGTTTAATTAGGAGTTGATTTAGAGTTTTAATTCCAATAAAACTTATGTTAATTGATTTGAAGTAGGACTTAGGAATTTTAATGGTTTGAGAGTTTGAATGAGAATTGTATTTCATGCATTATAAATAGCCTACCTATTCATAAATTCATCATTTAAACCATCAAATTAGATACCATAGACAGCCACCATCAAAAGTCATCGGAAGCCATAAGAGGTCATCGAGCAATGTCGAGCACCATCAACCACAAGCCCCCGACGCCTCTCACAAGCTCCCAACGCGTCTCCTATCAGTGCTAGCAAGTACCCGCAGCACGTCCCAGTTGGTCCGCACGCCCCAACTGTGCACTGTGTGTTGCTACTGTGTCTGTGCACTACTGCTATTGCTCGAGCCAGGTTTTTGCCACTGCCCAAGCGAGCTGCTGCTACTATGGAGTGCTGCTAAGGCCCACGCCTAGCTGCTATCGAGCATTGTTGCCCACGTCGAGAGCCAAGCCCTACGCCCTTGTTGCCTTGCTCGTCATCTCCTAGCCCGTGCACACCACACGCCCTAAGCACATAGGCCGTGTGTCCCTCTTTCCCTAGACACTAAAGTTACCCTTCAACCCTACCTTAGATTAAACCTTTTTCTTTTGAAACCTTATTTATTTAATTTTGATTTTATTCATCAAAAGGTGGTAAGAATTTTTTATTTTCTAATTTTTGATTTATTTAATTTATTAACTTTTTAATTTATTTTAAATTGTTAATGTTTTATACTAATTAAATTTTAGAATAATATTTGTGTTCATATTATTGTTGATAAGGTTAAAATCATGCCGTGCAGGAGAACTCGTGCCGCAATGGAAGAAGTGCCTAACAAATTCCATAGTGCAAAATCTAAGGCAAGATATGATAACACATTCAAAAATCAGTAGATGTTGCCTGAGAAAGGATTTACTTGGGAAGAGAGTAAATATACCAAATTCATGGCAAGTATCCGAAAAATTGCTAAAGCACTAAATTGGGGATTATTTTTTGAAAAGTGACCGAGTGTAGAAGAGGAATTGGTTCGAGAATTTTATGCAAATTTTACCTTGTGTGAAATTACAGAAATTTCCGTTTGAGGAATCAAGGTACAATTGAAGTCAAGCACCACCAATGAGTTCTTTGACTTACCTGATTTCGAAGAAGATGAGTACTCTATTTTGTTGAACAACTTAGAGGCTGAGAAATTCAAGAAATTTATCGAGAACTCATAGTTCCAGGTTCTAAATGGACGGTATCAAAGAATGGAATCCGCACATGTCATGAAGAAAACTTGACACTGATAGCAAAAGTGTGGTTTTACTTTATTCGATTCAGTTTCATGCCTATTCCATAAAGAACTACTGTTTCATTAGAACAAATGGTATTACTTTATTCAATCCTGAAGACAAAGACCAACGATGTGGGTAGGGTCATCATCAGAGAAATTTGAAACTGTGCCATGAGACATTCTGTTCAAGCTTATTTCCCATTCATAATCACAGTGTTGTGCTTAAAAGCTGAAATTCTTCTGAATGTGAATGAAGCAGGATATAGCCAAGGAGCAATCACTGATTGAGATATATATTAAGTAGCAAGAAATTCCATTCTTCAACAGCAACCTGAAGAACAAGAAGAAGATCCTGAAGAAGAAGAAGATCCTAAGGAAGATCCTATGGAAATTGAAAAAGATCTTTTAGTGATAGAACCGATTGGAATGCATGATGAGGCAGAGTCTAATAAGCGAAAATTCGAGCCTATCCATACTGAGAGCTCAGTCGCCTCCATTTGAACTTTGAAATGAGCTGTCGAAGATGATGGAATGCATGCAACACATGCAATGGCAGCAACAATCGTATTGGAGATACACGAAGATACGAGATGATGCATTTAAAAGTGCATTTGAAAAAGTGTTTTGTGACCCATTTGTCTTTGTGCCTGAATTTCCAGATTACATATTTGAACCATGGACTCTAATGGTGATGAAGGAGCAAAGGGACTTGATCGAGCTATGAACGTCACAGCAATAATATGCAAGCGTACACTGTCAATGAAAGTATAGTAGACAGAAGTGAATCTATTGGATATCGATCCCACAGGGATGGCTGCTTCTGTTTATAATTGTCGATGCAAACAAAGTTAAAACTAAAGAAATTGCAATGAATAATGCCGGTGCAATTAAATAAGAGAATGCGGTGAAAGTATGATAATAATTTGTCAAAGCAATTTAAGAAAATTCAAGAAGTAAAATAGTGATAATAAGATGGGGTTCCTCGACTTGAAAAGTTGGCAAAAAGCTAAATGTGATCACAAGGTTAATAACAGATAAATTGTCGCCATAATTAAGCACAATGAAATCTTATCAACCTTAACTTCCCTGTTTATCAAAGACTCAAATACTCATACTAACCACACCTTCCTGTGTTGGCAATGCTATATATTCAAGAAAAAGTGGACTGAATTCCTTCAATCCTCAAGCAACTTCCGTTGACTTGCTTGTTAACTTAATTTGTCGCTGCACTTTTCAGTGGCAGTGACTGCAATCACACTTTCATTGTCAAACAATTAAATCCAAAGATAAACAATGAAGGAAAGATTGAAATAGATATCATTCATATCTGAATTTAAATAATATTTCCATACAACTTAAATTATCAAAATTTATCAGCGTTTAAGAAAGAAAAATAAAAGAACAGATGGAGTACTCTATTCCTAGTTTACTCAAAATGCTCCCTTACTCTCCCTCTTACGTCGCACTTAGGATGCTCTGCTCACGAGCAGTACACTACCTTCCTCCTCTCGTCAGGTAGCCCTTAAAAGCTTAAGCTACCATGGAAGCAAGCTCAAGAATGCTCTTTACAAGAAAATGAATTTTACCGAATTCTTGATCCTCCAAACGATATTCTCTCTCCTTTCCTTTGGTATTTAACTACTCATGCACAGTACAGGTGTCCTTCCTACCAGATCTAATCTTTTTCGATCATACTGGTTAGTTATACCAGCTGTAAAATCACGAAAATCTGGTGTGTTTATCAGATAGCTGTCAGTTATGGCGACTATTCTGGGCGCAAATTTGGATGTTATTTTGCAGCGACAACTCTATACACCTTTATGCATTGATCCTTCTAGACAGATTCCTGTAGTGACATATTTGGGTGCAATACTGAACAACTAAAATTGCAATTTCATCAACGCTAGCATCATGCTTTAAATCTTAAATTTATTCAACCAAAACATCATTTATTGTATAATAATATACACATATATATATTTTCTTCTTTTCCCTTTTTTCTTTCTTTTTCTTTTTTTCTATCTAACTGAGGGATGTCGTTGCATTATTATACCCTTGTTCCTGGAAAGTAACGATGGGGTGCAACAAACCCCCAGGGAGTATGTAACTGCACCGACACACACTCTTGTAGTGACGGCCTTTGGATAGATTACTTATTCTAACACTTGCATTGGAGTGTTCCCCCTTGATAGTTCACAATACACTCACATTGAAATGTTTTTTTATTCATAATTATACTTATATACAAGTAGCTGTAAATGAAAAATTTATTCAAGATTCAAATAATGATACTATTCATCCATTACTAATGCAATTTAAATCATTCATCCAAGAATTGAAGAGATAACATTCAATCACATTCATCCAACTCATTCATTAGCATTTCACATGACTCAAGACTTAAGCATCAAATGAAAAATACTTCAAGCACATTTCCAATAACATTACACGCTTTTATTAAACTCAAAAGGATAAATTTTTAAAATGTGGGGGCATTTGCATTTGCAGCCCACACAAACTTAAAGTCTGCATTATCCCCTATGCACTGAAATTAATTTACAAATATATATGGAAATGCAATGAAAATGTAGATGAAGTGACGTTAAAAATGCAAAAACAAAAGATCCAATAACAAATAAACAACAACTACATGATATACAAGAAAATTAAAACTGAAAACTGAAAAACTCACTCAATTTGCAACAGCTGAAGATGTGGCTGCATTGGCTTTCTATTTCTTATGCTTCCTTTTTGCTTTGTGGCATTTTTTGTCTTCCACGCGCTTGCGTTTCTTCTCCTTGGGCTTCACCTTGTATCAGGATTGCTCCGTAGCAACTGGCTGAACCTCGGCTTCATCGACTGTGACGTTTGAAGGATGGATCTCTACCAGTGGCTCAGTGTAGACTATGATGGCTAATGGATTTGGATCCTCAGTTGGTGTTGTCACAACCTTTGCCTGACTCGCAATAGATGGCGCCATTTCTTCACTTATTTCACCCTTAGCTGTGGGTGCAAGGATAAATTCCTCTGATGAATTTGCTCTGGCTTCTTCCTCTTCTTTTTCTTCTTTCTCTTCTTTTCTCATTTTTTCAATGGGTGTGGCTTTCCCTCAGTAGGACTTTCTTCTTCAGCAGCAGCTGTCTGAAGAATAGTAGGGAAATCCTCCTCGAATAAGCTGGCAATGTTCCTCAAGCAATCCTTTACCTCCATCAATTCCACCTCTCCTTCTTCATCCAAAATATGCACTATTGGTGAAGAAGCTATGGAGTGGCCTTTCTATCTAAAATCGACTTCATCAGTTGAAGGTTTAGCATCCTTGATGATCGAAGGGAAAATCGAGAATTCTATCAAAGGTGCTGTACTCATTCTCCTCATGGTGGTCAGCATGGCAGTATTCCATTCCCTAGTGTAGTCATAGAATAGATTCTATGAATGCTCCAGCTGTTTAATTATGACGACAAGTTATATTTGTTTGATGTTAATTGCATCGACAATCTGCTCCAACTCTTTTACTTTGCGCCACAATGTTGGGTCTGCAGTCACATGCGTACTGCTATTACCATTTTTTGTTTGCACTTATTCATCTTCTTGGTAACTACTTCCTTTATTATAGGAGTCTCCTTACTACGAGCCATCCTCTTAATTGATGCGTCATTGATCGGGTCCTTATTTTCTAGGATCTCCTCTCTTTCGTGAGGCACTATACCCCATTGATGACATTATTATGTTATCAAAGAGGGAAATACCAAGATACCGTAATTTCTTGATGTAACATTGCACCGACATCTATCTTTCTACCCTTTATGATCGAATGTATCAGACACATTCGATCGAGGGTGACTGTCATACTATGCGTAAAAGGCATTTAACGACAGTTAATGAAATGAAATCACACCTTACTTTGCAGTGGCAGAAATCTCCTGTGCATGGTGTAGTTGCTCGGATTTGAACCTGTCTACATAGCACCTTCGGCACATAGGTCTTTTATCAACATCTCGGTCCCTTCTTCAGTTAATTCTTCAATGAACTCCACATGCTCATCCTCATCAATGATAGTATTGTATATTGCTTTAATGGTTGCGGTATCCCATGGTATTAACCCTTCACGAACAAATATAAATTCAAACTCCTGGTTAGTAAGGTTGGCATAGAATTCTCGTACCATAGATGGGGAATAGGCCTCAAGATGGTCGCAGAATGTCTCCCAGCCTATTCTCGTGATGGTGCGAGTTACTTCTTTCCAAGGTCCCTTTGATTTGACAAGTTGAAACCTTTCTCTGGATGACAATTTCTCTTTAGCATATTGTCTTGGAAGCGTTCTTTGGCCACCTTAGTTAGGAACATCACTGGTTCATTGGAGGGGTGCTACATTGTTTCACGAGTCGTCGCAGCAGAGGACGATTCAGGAATAGACTTTTGTTGGTGTCTTTGCTCCTCTTGTTCTGGCCATATCTGGTGGTCGTAAAAGTAGATTAAAAAGGATGAGAAATCGAAGTAAATTTATAAGTATAGCAATAGTGGTTTGTGAGTGAAATAGTTAGTGTAGAAAAATTACTTTATAATGAGTGAAGAGTGTAGTCGGAGAGGCATGATTGTATGTACTGCAGAGAAGGGTTAGTAGGTCTGCACTCAATAAATGCATTCAATCAAATCACCCTTTTTTAAACCAATCTAACGGTTGGGTTTAAAAGGATGAATCATCATGATTTCTTTTCTAATATGTTTTGATCCTCTGGTGAATGAGCAGACGAAATGCAACGATAATAATATATTTATGCACCGACAAAAGAGTGGACTTGAACTTCATAGAAGTATGCGATGGTTGCAATTCCATAGTAAGAGCTTTCACAATAGATGATCTCAAAGTTAGGTTCCTTCTATTAATCAATGCAGGAAGTTGCATAGACCAGTTTGGCTGAATCTCAATCTTGTTCGTCCCAACCTTGTTATTACAGTTTAGTAGAATATCTTTATACAATGTCGCTACAAATTTTTCAATAAATCTTATGTTATGCTCATTGAATTGTCCCTTAAATGATTATCCAGCACATCAATGTGGTGACATTCTTCCTTGTTGTGACAGGGAGTGGCTTCGAAGACACTGAAAGTGACATGCTCTCCATTATGACGCATTGTTAATTCTCCCTTGTACACATCGATGAGAGTGTGTCCCGTAGCTATGAATGGGCATCCCAAGATTATGGGTACCTCTTTATCGGCTTCACAATCAAGTATAATCAAAACAGCAGAGAACACAAACTTGTCTACAAGAACAAGGATGTCCTTAATCTGTCCTTCAGGCTGCGCCAATGACCTATCTGCCATTTGCAATGTCACTGTAGTGGGCCTCTAATAGCATTAAAAATGACACTTAATTTCTCCTTAAATTACTGTATAATTTATTTATGTTGTATTATATTTAGCATAAATATTTAGCATTTCATACTTAGTATTTGCATTTTATAAATCAGTGTTGTATAGTCTTACTTTTTTCATTTTATCCCTTTTGTGCCATTTATGTCGCTATATTTAGTACTAGTTTTGTATCTAAAGAGTTGTCAGCCCAAAAATCCACCGTGAAAGATCAGAGTAGGAAAGCATTCAGAATTGCGGCCACAAGTTTGATCCAGATTTGTGATCAAATATGTCACCACATGAATGCTTCTACATTTTATCAGGGATTTTACACTGCTAACACATTTAGAAGCACCAGCACAGGAGAATGTTAAGTAGTCATAGCAAATTTAAATCATAATTTGCGTCCAGAGATATCGTGACAATTTGCAACTTCCTAACGCACAAACCAGATCTGCGTGAGAATAGGGATAGATCTATGCTGTGAAGTGATTATAAATAGAGTAAAGTACAAGAAGATCAATATTAAGCGTTGAAGAATTCAACTCTATGATTTCTCTCATTCATTCTCAAAGTCAACTACCATGGAAGCTTGATTCCAGAGGAAGGTGACCTGATGCAACAAGGAAGCAACTGCTTCTGATGAGAAGTGCCTAGGTGCGACGGAAGAGCGATTAAGGGAGGATTTTAGTAGACTAGGAATAGCATGCTTCAATTTCTTCTTCAATCCCTCTTAAATGTTGATGAATTCTATTGACTATTAATTATATACGGAAGTATCTATTAATTTTCTTTGATTTCTACTCAATTCTTCTCATCTGTTTATATTTGGATTTAACTGTTTTGACCACGAAAGTGCAATTGTAGTCACAGTCACTAGAAGGTGCGGTGACAAGTTAGATTAACAAGCAAGACAATGAAAGTTGCTTGAGGCAAGAAGGAATTCTAGCCACTTGTTCTTAAGTACCAAGCAGTACCAGCATTGGAAGGTGTAGTAATTGTGAGTACTTGAGTTTTCGTTAAACAGAGAGTTTGATAGCAGTAAGATCTCATTGAGACGTAATTGCGGCGACAATTCATCTATTAGTTACCTTGTTGTCACATTTACTGTTGCCAACTTGTGAAGTCAGTGATCCTCTCCAATTCTTTACAGTTGATCTATTTTCTTTATATTTCTAAATTTACATTTACAAACAGTCTCAACAATCATTTCATCTTTTATTAATTTGCTCTGACATTTTATATTACATTTGCACTGACAGATTTTGCTATTAACTTCTGTAGTTTTAACCAATTTGCATTTACATAACTCTTAACAATTCTTTTCATTTGAACTATAATTGCTTTGACAAATTTAAACAACAAGAATACCATCCTCGTGGGATCGATATCCGATATATTCATCTCTATCTACTATACTTGCATCGATAGTGTCCGCTTGCACATTTGCTCTGACGTTCAAAGACCAATCAAGTTTTGGCGTCGTTGTCGGGGACGATGTTTGTTTGATGTTTATTTTTGTAGTTACATTTACTATTCTTTTTCTAACTTTTATTGATTAACTAATCTTTTGTTGATTTTCTTTTAAAATTCTTTTTAGGTGTTTATGTCCACAAGGAGATATCCTAACAGCATTGTTAGTTTTGATTCGGAAATTGAAAGAACAATTCAGAGGAATAGGTAAGAGAAAAGAAAAATGGATGGAAATAACAACGATCTACCACCTTTGCTACCACAAAATCTTGTTCCTCCAGTGAAGCCACAAGGAGTCAACAATATGCTGCCACAAAGAGAGCAAATTCCAAACAGGACAATTAGAGACTTTGTTGTTCCTGTGCTCGATGATCTACAACCAGGGGTTGTTAGACCAGCAATACTGGGAATTTTGAATTAAAATCGGTGATGTTCCAAATGCTTAACTCGAATGGACAATACGCAGGTTTGCCTCACGAAGATGCAAGGGACCATCTCAAATCTTTTCTGCTTATGCTTCTTTCAGTCAACACGGTGTTCCTGATGACGCCTTAAAGATGCATTTGTTCCCTTACTCTTTACAAGGAAGGGCACGTACATGGTTTCTTGATTTACCGGCTAGATCTATTACTTCATGGAATGCGTTAGCAACTCAATTTGTTTTGTGATTCAATCCACCCACAATGAATGCTAGACTACGGAATGATATCACAACATACCATCAATTGGATGATGAGAATTTGTACACTATGTGGGTACGCTACAAAACTCTACTTAGACATTGTCCCATGCACGGAATCCAACGGGAGACACAAATCGAGATCTTTTATAATGGATTAAATGCACAGATAAGAAATCTTGTTGATGCATCTACTAATGGTCCTTTGTTGGATTGCACTAACAATGAAGTTGTGCAAATCTTGGAAAGAATGATTCAAAATGATTATTAATATCCGATTTCTTGTTCTGCTCAGGTGAAAACAAATCCTAGAGTTATTGAGTTGGATGTTATTTCAACCCTAAGTGCACTAATATCCTCACTGGCGAATATGATTAAAAACATGAAGAGGACGAATGATGTTGCCTTTATTCAAGTAGCCCAGTAGATGGATGTCCCAAAATTTTATTGTGAAATTTGTACTGACAACCATAGTTATGAGGACTGTCCACAGCACGTTGAAAATGCATTCTATGTTAATAACATCTGCAAAAATTCATATGGTAACTCGTATAACAGTTCAAGTAGAGCTCAACAACCTTGGGGGAGTCAGAATGCATCCACATACAGATATGGAAATTCCTCAAATCAAGGTAATTTTAGACAAGGGAGTTACGGTCAACAGCATCAGAATTATAATCGCAACCCTCAAGTGTATGCACAGCCTGACTAGATGCGATCACAGAACTAGATGCAGTCACATACTCAGATGCAACCACAGGTTCGAATGCAACCACAACAGATGTGCTACCAAATATGCAAGGACAGCATTAGCAACAAAAAAAATAGTATTCTCAACCAAGATCAGATCTAATAGCTACTCTTGAAGCTTTGATGCATGAGCATATTACAAGAATAGAAGCAATTGTACAAGGAAATTAATCTTCCATTCGAGCGTTGGAAGCACAACTAGGATAACTAGCTTCTAACATGAGCACACGACCACCAAGTGCTTTGCCCAGTGACACTGAAAATCCAAATCAAAAGGAAAGGAGCATTGCAAGGCTATCACATTTCGGAGTGGAAAGCAAACTACGGAACAAAGTAGCAGCTCCAACCAAGTACCTGTCGATGGAAACGAACCAAAGAAGCAAGGAGAAGTTGCATTTGAGGAAGACATAGCAAAAGTAAATGAGGAGGAACCACCAGAAGTCACACCAATGCCGACCATTCATCCTAAGAAGTTTTTTACACAGTTGCCCATGTCAACACAACCAGTTGTATCACAATAACCAGCTGTGAACATACCTTTGCTATTTCCATAACGATTCAAGGAAAAAGGTCATGATAGATATTATCAAAATTTTGTATCTACCTTGAAATAATTACATATTAATATACCTCTAGTTGATACTCTTGTGTATATTCCCAGTTATGGGAAATTTATGAAGGAGCTCCTATCAAAGAAGAAGAAGCTATCGGATATTAAGATGATTACACTCACAGAAGGGTGTAGCATTGTAGTGACAAATAAATTGCCACCAAAAATGAAAGGTCCTGGTAGTTTCACAATTCCATGCTCCATTGGAAACCATTACCTAGGTAAAGCTTTATGTAATTTAGGAGCTAGCATTAACCTTATGGTATTGTCAACTTTCAGGAAATGAAGGATTGATCATATGAAGCCTACTGCGATGACATTACAACTTCCGAACAGATCTTTGGCACAACCTGAAGGACATATTAAAGATGTTCTCATCCATGTCGATAAGTTTGTGTTCCCAACAGATTTCATCATACTAGATTATGAAGTCGATAAGGAGGTGCCCATTATTCTGGGGCGCCCATTTCTTACAACGGGACGCACACTTATAGATGCTTCTGAGGGCAAGTTGATCATGCGTCATAATGATGAACATGTAACCTTTAGTGTTTTCGAAGCATCTCTATCATGAAGTAAGGAACAATGTCATCAAATTAATGTTCTAGATGAGTAAATTACAGAGGAAATTAATGAACGAAGTTCAACAATGCTAGAGGAATATGTGGTGACATCGAAAGATAATGCATTATCTGAATGTGACCACAAAGTTGAGGCTAATAAGCATGGTTGGCAATTGGAATTTTGGGTCAACTAATAGGACGATCCCTGTGTTCAAACCATCGATCAAAGAAGCTCTGACTCTGGAGTTAAAGCCATTGCTAACACATTTGAAATATGTTTTCCTAGGTGACAATAATACTTTGCCAATGATTGTTAGCGCAAGTCTCGACACGAGCCAAGAAGAAAAATTAATCAAAATATTGAAGCAGCATAAAAGAGCCATCGTCTGGAGCATAGCAGACATCAGAGGCATTAGTCCCTCTTTCTACATGCATAAAATTAGGTTGGAACATGAAGGAAAGTAGTCAATTGAGCAATAATGAAGATTGAATGAGAAAATGAAGGAAGTAGTGAAGAAGGAATTATCAAATGGTTAGATGCGGGCATAATCTACCCTATTTCGGACAGCACATGGGTGAGCCCAATCCAATGTGTACCTAAGAAGAGTGACATCACGGTGGTAAGTAACAATAAAAATGAACTAATCCCTACTCGCACTGCTACAGGTTGGCGAGTATGTATGGACTACCGTCTTTTAAATGCGGCCACAAACAAGGATCACTTCTCACTATCGTTCATTGATCAAATGTTGGATAGGCTAGCTGGTATGGCCTATTACAGTTTTCTTGATGGATACTCTAGATACAACCAGATCGTAATCGCGATGGAAGATCAAGCAAACATGACTTTTACTTGCCTATTTGGAACCTTTGCTTTTCGACGAATGCCATTTGGTTTGTGTAATGCCCCAGCCACATTCCAGAGGTGCATGATGGCCATCTTCTTGGATATGATCAAGGATTCATTAAAGGTATTTATGGATGATTTCTCTGTGTATGGGTAAATTTTTGATATATGCGCTGATAATTTAGCAAGTGTTGAAAAGATGCGAGGACACCAACTTAGTTCTAAACTGGGAAAAATGCCACTTCATGGCAACCGAAGGAATTTTCCTTGATCATCGAATATCTTGCTAGGGCATTGAAGTGGATAAAGTGAAGGAGGAAATCATTGAAAAGCTACCTCCATCGAATAATGTAAAGGAAATAAGAAGTTTTCTCGGCTATGTCAGATTTTATAGAAGATTCATCTGAGATTTCTCCAAAATAGCAAAACCACCCTGCTCCTTGTTAGAGCAAAATAAAAAGTTTTTGTTCGATGAAGCTTGTTTGGAAGCGTTTCTAAAGATTAAAGAGCAGTTAGTACAGACACCATTATTGTCGCACCAGATTGGTCACAGTCGTTCGAGGTAATGTGCGATGCGAGCGACTTTAGTATATGTGTTGTGCTTGGACAAAGAAAGGATAAGGTATTTCATTCAATCTATTATGCTAGTAAGACTCTAACTAAAGCGTAGGTGAATTACACAACCACTGAGAAAGAGTTACTGGCAGTAATTTTTGCATTTGAAAAATTCTATTCATATCTTGTCGGTGTAAAAATTACAGTGTATACTGGTCATTCTGCGTTGAGATATCTTTTTTCTAAGAAGGATGCAAAACATAGGCTGATTAGATGGATCCTTTTACTACAAGAATGGATCGAAAAACCAAGTAACAGGCCACCTATCTTATCTAAAATCTAGAAGCGAGGATGGAAATAAGTCACAAATTGTTGACGCATTTTCAGATGTGAAATTATTCTTTATTGACGCATCTCCATGGTATGCAGATGTCGTCAATTATCTAGTATACGGAAAGCTACCATTGAGTGCAACAGGTCATAGGAAGGTTAGATTTCTTAGGATGCTGCTAAGTATCATTGGAATGAGCCATACCTGTTCAAGGTATGAGCTGACAACATCATTCGTTACTGCATTCCTGAGGAAGAAATGATATCTATCTTGAAACATTGCCATGATGCTCCTTATGGAGGCCATTTTGGTGGCGTTAGGACTGCTGCAAAGGTCCTACAATCAGGATTTTACTGGTCCACATTGTTTTGAGATGCCATAATTTTGCTCAATAGTGCGACAAATGTCAGTGCACCGATTCTATATCTCGATGCAATAAGATGATTCAACAGCTTATCATAGAGGTTGAGTTATTTAATGTTTGGGGTATAGATTTTATGGGACCATTTCCAAATTCTTTTGGAAATGTGTATATTCTAGTTGCTGTTGACTATGTCTCCAAATGAATCGAGACAATTATTGTTCCAAAGGATGATGCTTGAACGGTGTTAAAGTTCTTTCACACATATATCCTTACACGATTCAGAACACCTCGAGCATTAATAAGCGACCAAGGCACTCATTTCCATTGTAATCAGGTGGCGATAGCTTTGAAACGTTATGGTGTGAAACATCGCATGGAAACCACATATCATCTGCAAACGAATGGATAAATGAAAGTATCCAATCGATAAATCAAGGGTATTCTTGAGAAGGTGGTTAACCTATCTCGATTAGATTGGTCTTTGCGATTGAATGATGCGTTGTGGGAGCTTCACACTACATACGAAACACCATTAGGAATGTTGTCATATCAACTAGTTTTTAGGAAATTCTGTCACTTGCCAGTCGAACTTGAACATAAGGCCATGTGGGCAATCAAGCAAGTGAACATGGACTATGATACTGCTGGAAAAAAAATATTGTTGGGCATTTCAAAACTGGAAGAGATTCGACGCAATGCTTATGAAAATGCTACCATTTACAAAAAACAACTAAATGATGGCATGACAACATCATTTTGCAGCGACAATTTTCTTCTGGTCAGTTAGTGCTTTTATTTAACTCACGTTTAAAATTGCATCTAGGAAAATTACGCTCAAAATGGTCAGGACCTTTTGAAGTTTTCGAAGCATTTCCACATGGTGCAGTGACAATTAAGGATTTGAACAATATGCACTAATTTAAAGTAAATGACCAATGATTGAAGCATTACCAAAGCCCAAGCATCAAAGAACAAAACGAGACCATTAACCTGGTCACATTTCTTTAGGATGTCATTGTAATTTTTCTGTTAATTTTTGTATTTTAGTTTACTTTAATTTGTTTCTTTAAGTTTTTGCAGGAATAAAAGATCTCCTTTTTGTTGACGTACACAAAAGCACAACTTGTCGACGCATTTCATTGATCACTCAGCGAAGCGTTTCGGGAAAGAATCACACTGGTTGGTTCACCTCTTTCCCTAATCGTTGATCACTCCGAAAAAGTAATATTTGTGTCCTGGCATTTATTGGTTACATGTACAAGGTACTCCCAACAGTAGCAGCAATCATCACGTCTCTTCACGTCTATTATCTATAAAACTCTATTTTTGTGTCCACTGTTCTCTCACACTCACAACCACCATTGTTGTTGTATTATTCTTTCTCTTCAAACCTTCAATCTTTCTGCAAGTTATTCTCACTCTTTTTATTTTAATAGTTATGGAAAGAACTCACGGTGCAAAAACCCCATCCAAATTTGTTGCTGAATCGTCGGCTGCTATGGTCAGAAGCGTCGACCAACCACCACCAAAAGAACCTGTCCTGTTCTTATCATAAGTGGCGAAGGACCATTACCATGAGGTGATGATGAAATGGAACTATCATCCTGAACAAGGATTTTAGTTGTCCCCACATCTGACATTGGGGAAGCAAGTTGCCAGAACCATTTCACGATTGGGCTAGGAGCAGTTTTGTGACCATGTAGCTGGATATTCTCCCTCCATGGTAAGGGAGTTTTATGCTAATCTGGTTGATTCTGAATAGGAATTTATATTCGTTCGTGAAGGGTTGGTGTCTTAGAGCACTGACCACATCAATGCTCTCTTTCATATTGCTGAAGGACAGGATGAGCATGTTGAGTTCTTGGAGAACTTGATAGAGGACGATGCTGATCTATTACTGAATGACTTATGCATTGATGGCACAGTTTGGACTGGAAATAATCTAAATAATTACACTATGCACCGTCGCTACCTCACTGTCCAAAGTAAGATGTGGTTTCATTTCATAAATTGTCGTCTCCTGCAATCCACTCATAGCACCACTACAACACTAGACAGAATGTGTCTGCAACATTCTATATTGAAGGGATGACAAATTGATGTCGGCGTAATCCTACATCATGAAATCGTTGAAGCCGTAACTAAACAGACATGTATCCTGGCTTTCCATTCTCTAATCATGATGCTGTGTAAACAGAGAGGCATTATGCCTCGCGAAGGGGAGGAGACTTTGGAAAATAAAGGGCCAATTAATGATATTTCGATGGAAAGGATGACAAGGGGGCAGGAAACCCCTATGGTAAAGGAGATGCCATAAAAGAAGGACAAAGGGAAAAAGGACACCATAACCCATGTGCCCACAGATCTTGAAATGTGGAGGAAGCTTTGATGAGATTGAAAAGTTTATTGATCGAATGAGCAACAGACAAATCAAACTTGTCGGCGTAATTGACGAGATGCAGTTCAGACAAAACTTATTCTATGCCTATACTAGGGCATCGAACACTGCTATTGTCAACGTATTAAGAGGTTTGAGAAGAAATCTGATGCCTGAATTCCTTGTGTTCCCTCCTATTATCGATGAAGCCACTCCATAATCAGAGCAGCATGGTTTAGAAGGTAAAACCCAGCCCGTCTAGTCCCCAAATAAAATCCACATCTCTGATGATAAGGATCAAGAGGCGTAATCCAAGGAAATAGAAGATTGCTTCCGAAACATAGCCGCCTCTTTGAAGACAAACTGTCGAACAGTTTGGGGGCTACTATGGCAGAGACAGTGGCTACTGCTGCAGAAGAGCACACAGCAGTTGCTTTCTGTGGATATTGAGGCAGAAGAAGAAGAAAGAAAAGAAGAAGAAAAAGAAGAGAAGGAAGAAAAAGAAGAAGATGTTGCCCCAATAAATTTATCGGAGGAATTTGTCGATGCACCTACCAGTATGGGTGTATCTGTTGAACAATTGGCGACATCTGAGGTGAGCTGGGTCGAGGCAGTCACATCTGGCAATGAGGATTCCAATCCTCTGGCTATAGTGCCATAGTTGGCACCACTTGCTGAGATCCATCCATCGGATGTGACTGTCGATGAAGTCGACATTCAACCAGCAATGGAGGAGCAATAAACTCCACCGGCTAAACCAGAAGAGAAGAGGTGCAAACGAAAGGCACAGAAGAAAAGCAAAGAGGAGCGCCCTAAGAAGAAAAAGAAGTCCAAAGCAGCCATTTCAAAGGTTGCAACACACTGAGCTAGTTTACTTTTCAGTATTTAGTTGCATGCATTTCATCTAATTGTCATTACATTTTTATTGTTTCTACATTTCACTTGTTCTTGCATTTTCATTATCGTTGCATTTCCATTAATATTTGTATAATATTGTCAATGCATTGGGGACAATACAGAAACTAAGTTTGGGGGGAAGTTTAGAATGGAAATGCAATTACACCCACAAATTTGAGAATATATTTGTGTCTTTAGTTGAATGAAAATATGCAAAGTTAAGAAAAAAAATGTGTGACTGCAATTTTATTCATTTGATGCTTAAATCTTGAATTATTTGGAATACTAATGCATGAATTGGATGAATGTGATTGAATGCTGAATCCTTCTATTTTTGGATGAATAAATGAGATTGCATCAATAATAAATGAGTAATGTCATTCTTTAAATATTGAATTAACTTATCATCTTGTAGTTATGTATATAAGTATATTTACTAATAAAAGACACTCCAATGTGGGTGCATTGAGGGAACACTCCACTGCTAGTGTTAGAAAAATTATCTGTCATTGCAAAAGTGTGTGTCGGCACAATTACATGCTCCTTGGGGGTTTGTTGCACCCCATCGTTACTACCCAGGAACAAGAGTATAGTAATGCAATGACATCTCTCAGTCACATAAAATAATAAAATATATATATGTATATTATTATACAATAAATGTTGTATTGGTTAAGAAGATTTAAGATTTAAAGCATGATGCTAGCATTAGTGAAGTTGTCATTTTGATTATTCATGCCTATAAATTTTCGGCGCAGCATTCCAGCATATGAATACAATTTATACATTAGGATTCCAAAGAATATAAGTTGCTAGAATGATGAGTGTGGTGACAAGAATTTGAATAACTTTGCTAGCTTTTATTTACTTGAGGACAAGTAAAAACTCAAGTTTGGGGGTGTGATAGCATTAAAAATAACACTTAATTTCTCCTTAAATTAGTGTATAATTTGTTCCTTTTGTATTATATTTAGCATACATTTTTAGCATTTCATACTTAGTATTTGCATTTTATAAATTATTACACTTCTCTGTAGATAGTTTGCATGCATTTTATTGTCATTGCATTCTTTTGTTAATTTAGTTGCATTGTCATTGCATTTCCATTCTTAGCTATATATTATAGTCAGTGGATTGAGGATAATGCAGACATTAAGTTTAGGGGGGATATTGTGAAATGGAAATGCAATTACACCCATATCTTTGAATTTTACATGTTTCTTTAGTTAATGAAAATATGCAAAATTTCAACAAAAATGTGACCAAAATTTTTTTATTTTTATGTGTCATTCATGAATTACTTGGGATGTTAATGTGTAAATTGGATGAATGTGAATGAATAGTGAGTCTTCTATTTTTGAATGAATGATTGTAATTGCTTCAGTAATGAATGGATAGTGTTAATGTTTGAATCTTGAACTAACTGACCAGTTACAGTGACATTGTATTAATAAAAGACACTTCAATATGAGTGCAGTGTGACTTTTCAAGGGAGAACACTCCATTGCAGATTTTAGAAAAATCATCTAGCCAAAGGCTATCACTGCAAAAGTTTGTGTCAGCGCAATTACATACCTCCTGGGAGTTTGTTTGCTTGTGACTTTGCTCATTTTTGTTTACTTGAGGACAAGTAAAAACTCAAGTTTGGGGGTGTGATAGCATTGCAAATGACACATATTTTCTCTCTAAATTGATGTTTTAATTGTCTCTTTTGTATCGTATTTAGCATGCATGGTAAGCATTTCCTACTTAGTTTTTATATCTTCAAACTCATTATAGTTTGGTTTAAATTCTTGTTATTTTTACATCTTTTGTGTACTAATGTCGTTACAAGTAGCCTATATATTGCACCTTAGAATTGTCAGCACAGGAACTCATCTTAGAAGATCAATGCTGAAAGAAGAATGCAGCCATAAGATCAGCTTGAAATTGCAACCAGAGATGTCGCCACATAAAAATCTGAGCTTTGAATAAGTGAACTCCAGCTGAAAATAAAATTGGAAGCACCAGCGCAGGAAAATCACACCTTATCGCCACAATTAAAGTTTCAGATCGGGCCCAGCAATGCAGCAACAACCTGCAGATCTCTGAAGAACACATTAAATCTGCGTGAGTGCATAACTGTACTGTAACTAACTTTGATACGAACAAATTGGATCTAGATCTGAGAATGGAGGATGAAACCTGCAACTTTTGAAGGCTATATAAATAGAGGAAAGAAGATGGAAGAAATCATCAAGAGGTGGAGGATTTAAATACTACAATTACTATGTGTTTTTGAGATTTAAGTTGGAAAAATGGTAAGCTGATGGAGAAAAGGAGCAACCACATCTGACGATGCTTGATGCAAGACAAGAGGAGCGGTTGAGGAATAGTCCTAGTAGTTTAGAGATAGTAAGCTTCGATTATATTCGTTGACCTCTCTTTTATGCTGATGAATTTTAATGACATTTGAATGAATACGAGGGTATCTTTCATTGTTAGATTGCTTTGATTCTTATTTAATGTTTTTCATCTGTTTATTCTTGGATCTACCTACATCAAACACGAGAGTGCATTTGCAGTCTATTAATATCGAGAGATGCGGTGACAAGTTAGGTTAACAAGCAAGACAGTGAGAGTTGCTTGGGATTATAAGAGATTCTTGTCACTTGTTCTTGAGTACACAACGTTGCTCACACCGAGAGGTAGGGTGATTGTGGGTACTTGAGTCTTGATTAAACGGAGGACTGTTATTGGTAAGATTTCATTGGAGCTCTATTGCTGCGACAATTCGTCTATTCAAATACCTTATCGACACATCCAGCGTTGCGACTTCGTGAAATCAGTGATCCACTCTAATCCTTTACACTTGATCAAACCTTTAATTTTATGAATTTAAATTCTTAAAACTTCCACAACAATTGATTTACCTTTTGTTGCTTTGACAATTAACCTTGATTGCATTGACAGTATTAACAATTTTAGTGTAAAGATCTGACTTAATTGCGCTGACATCTTTACTCACATTTCATCTAATTCTAGTATTAGTTACTTCGACAGCTAAACATCAAGAACCTATTCCTCATGGGATCGATATCTAATAGAATTGTTCTATCAACAATATTTGCATCGACGTGTGTCCGCTTGCACAATTGCTGTGATGTTACAAACGTGATCAGTGCACTAATGTCGCCATATGCAGCATATGTATTGCATCTGAAATTGTCAGCATAGGGATCCATCTCGGAGATCGATGCTAGAAAAATTTCAAAGATACAACCATAAATTTAGCTTGGAATTGAGGCTAGAAATGTCACCGCATGGAAACATCTACTTTGTATGAGTGAATTCATGCTGCAAACACATCTGGAAGCACCAGTGCAGGAGAATAACATGTTGTCGGTGCAATTAAAGATTACAGAGCGCCCAATGATGTCACGATAACCTGTAGATTTATAAAGAGCACACCAGATCTGCGTGAGTGCACAGCTGGATTTTAACAAACTTTTACAGCTACAAAAGAAGTTGGATCTAAAAAAAGATGAGATCTACAATTCTCAAAGCTTATAAATAGAGGAGAGAAGAAGGAGAGCAAATATCAAGAGGTGAAGAAATTAATTTTGCAAATTCTCTAAAGCTTTGAAGCTTGGTTCTTGAGTCCGGTGAGTTGATTGAGCAAGTGTGCGACAACTTTCGACGAGGACTGCTTGATGCAATACAAGAGGAGCGGTTAAGGAATAGTCCTAGTAGCCTAGGAATAGTATGCTTCGATTTATTTGTTAATCCCTCTTTTAATGATGATGAATTCTTATTGACAATTGATTGTATATGGAAATATCTTTCAATGTTAGATTACTTTGATTCCTATTCACTTCTTCTCATCTGATTTCCATTGGATTTAACTGTTTTGACCACGGAAGTGCAATTTACTTTACTGACACTGGAAAGTGCGGTGACAAGCTAGGTTAACAAGCAAGTCAACGGAAGTTGCTTGAGGCTAGGAGGAATTCTAGTCACTTGTTCTTGAGTGCAAGGCATTACCAACATTGAAAGGTGGGGTAAATGTAGGCGCTTGAGTCTTGGTTAAACAGCGAGTTGTTATTGATATGATTTCATTGGAAATTTATTACTGTGACAGTTCATCTATAAAATACCTTATCGTCACATCTTGCATTGCTACTTAGTGAAGTAAGTGATCCACTCAATTCTTCACACTTGATCACACTTTTACTTTTTCTACATTTAAATTCTCAATATATTAACAACAATTTATTTTACTTTCAGTTGCTCTGATATTTTTTTTTATCATTGTATTGACAATTTTGACTAACTTAGTGGTGCAGATATGATTTAATTGCGTTGACATCCTTACTAGCATTTTCTCTAATTTTAACTTTAGTTGCTTCAACAATCGAACATCAAGAACTCTATCCTCGTGGAATCGATATCCGATAGAGCAAATCTATCGACTATACTTGCATCGACGAGTGTCCACTTGCACTTAAATGCTGTGATGTTTACAGGTCGATCAAGTTTTTATGCTGTTGCCGAGGATGGCGTTTGTTTGATGTTCATTTTTGTAGTTGCAATTATTCTTTCTTACTTAAATTTTTATTTTTACTAATCTATTTAAACTTTCTTTTGATTTTCTCTCAAATTCTTTAGGAGTTGCATGTCCACAAGGAGAAATCCTAAGGATATTATGAGCTTTGATCCAGAACTCGAATGGACTACTCGAAAGAGGAAGCAAGAACAAAAGAAAATGGCTGGAAACAACAGTGATCTTCCACCATTGCTGCCACAGAATGTAGTTCCTCCAATACAGCCATAAAGAGTTAGTAATTTACCATTATCGCTACCACAAGTGGAGCAAATTCAATACAGGAAGATTAGAGATTTTGTTGTTCCTGTATTTGCTGGCTTACAACCAGGGGTTGTTAGACCGACAATACAAGCTGATAATTTTGAATTGAAATCGGATATGTTTCAAATGCTGAATTGTAATGGGCAATATGCAGGTTTACCTCATGAAGATGCTAGAGAGCATCTCAAATCGTTTCTACTCATATGCGGTTCTTTTAGTCAACATGGTGTTCTTGATGATGCCTTGAAGATGCAGTTGTTCCCTTATTCTTTGCAAGGGAGGGCGAGAACATGGTTCTTTGGTTTACCAGCTGGATCCGTTACATCTTGGAATGCAGTAACAACACAGTTCGTGCTGAGATTTAATCCATCAGCAATGAATGCAAGATTGCGGAATGATATCACAACAAATCATCAACTGGATGATGAGAACTTACACACTACATGGGAACGTTACAAGACTTTGCTGAGACGTTGGCCCATGCATGGAATTCAACAAGAGACTCAGATTGAGATATTTTATAATGGGTTGAATGCGCAGACAAGAAATCTTGTCGATGCATTTGCCAATGGACCATTGTTGGATTGCACTTACAATGAAGTCGTACGGATATTAGAGAGAATTGCACAGAATGACTATGAATATCTAATTTCTCGTTTTGCTCAGGTAAAAACTAATCCTGGTGTTTGGAATTAGATGCCATATCAGCTTTGAGTGCAAAGGAATCCTCGATGGCAAACATGATCAAGAACATGAAGGGAGCAAGTGAAGTTGCCCCGATTCAAGTAGCCCAACAGATGGATGTCTTGAAATTCTCTTGTGAATTTTGCGGTGTCAACCACATTTATGAGGATTGCCCACAACATGTTGAGAACACATTTTATGTCAACAACATCAGAGAAAATTCCTATGGTAACTCATACAGTAATCCTAATCGTACACAACAACCTTGGGGGAACAAGAATACGTCTACATTTAGTTATGGAAATGCCTCAAATCAAGATAATATGCGATCACATGACCAAATGCATCAAAAACTCAAATGCATTCATATAACCAGATGCAGTCACAAGCTCAAATTCCACCACAACAGAATATGATGCCAAGTATGCAAGGACAACATCAACAACAGCAACAGCAATATTCTCAACCAAGAGCAGATTCGTTGGCTACTCTTGAAGCGTTGATGTGAGAGCATATCACGAGAATGGAAGCAATCATTCAAGGTAACTCTTTTTCTATTTGCACGTTGGAAGCTCAGCTAGGACAATTGGCTTCTAACATGAGCACAAAGTCACCAAGTGCTTTGCCAAGCGACACTGAAAATCCAACTCAGAAGGGGAAGGAGCATTGTAAGGCTGTCACGCTAAGAAGTGGAAAGCAAACTACTGAGCCAAGTAGTAGTTTCAATCAAGTACATGTCGACGTATCTAAGCCAAAGCAACAAAAAAAAGTTACCTATGAGGAAGATCCAGTAGAAATAAATGAGGAGGGGCCACCTATAGCACTTCTATGCCCACAATTCAACTAATAAAGATGTCGACGCAACTGTCCATGTCGATGCAACCGAATCCTTTACAACAACCCACTGAAAATATGCCTTTTCCATCTTTACAGAGATTCAAGGAGAAGGACCATGACAAAGATTATTAAAATTTTGTCTCTACCTTGAAGTATTACACATAACATACCTCTAGTGGATGCTCTTATGTAGATCCCCAATTATGGGAAATTTATGAAGGAGCTACAATCAAAGAAGAAACAGTTGTTCGAAATTGAGACGATTGCACTCACAGAGGGGTGCAATGCTATGCTAACAAATAAGTTACCACCAAAGATGAAAGATCCTGGTAGCTTCACAATCTCATGCTCTATTGGAACCTATTATCTAAGTAAATCCTTATGCGATCTAGGAGCGAGTATTAACCTTATGCCTTTGTCCACATTCAGGAAGTTAGGAATTGGATCTATGAAACCCACTACGATGACATTACAGCTTGCAGACAGATCTTTAGCACAACCTAAAGTCCAGATCAAAGATGTCCTCGTTTACATTAGTAAGCTTGTGTTCCCTGCCGACTTTATCATCCTTGACTATGAAGTAAATAAGGAGGTGCCCATCATCTTGGGATGCCCAGTTTTAGCAACGGGGTGCACGCTTATTGATGTTTTCAAGGGTGAGCTCATTATGTGTCATAATGACGAGCATGTTACTTTTAGTGTGTTTGAAGTAGCTCCATCTACAAGTAAAGAGCAATGTCACCACATTGATGTGCTGGACAAGGTAATTATAGAAAAATTTAATGAACGAAGTTCAGCAGTTCCAGATGAAGATGCAGTGACAACCACCGATGATATTCTAACTGAATGCGACCACAGGGTTGGCAATTAGAATCCTTGGATTTGTCTAACAGACGATCCCTGTGTTCAAACCATCAATCGAACAAGCTCCAACCTTGGAGTTAAAGCCATTGCTGACGCATTTGAAGTATGTCTTTCTAGGAGATAATGACACATTGCCTATGATTGTCAATGCAAGCCTCAATGTGAGTCAAGAAGACAAATTTATCGCAATTTTGAAGCAATACAAACGAGCCATAGTCTAGATCATTTCAGACATTAGAGAATTAGTCCCTCTTTTTGCATGCACAAGATCAGGCTAGAAGATGAAAGGAAGCAATCCATTGAACAACAACGAAGGATTAATGAGAAAATGAAAGATGTAGTGAAAAAGGAGATTATTAACTGGCTGGACGCGGGCATCATCTACCCCATTTTAGATAGCACATGGGAAGCCCTGTCCAATGTGTGCCCAAGAAAAACGGCATCACAGTGGTGAGTAATGATAAGAATGAGCTCATCCTTACTCGCATTACTACTGGTTGGTGAGTGTGTATGGATTATCGTCGTCGCAATGCGGCCACAAAGAAGGATCACTTTCCACTACCATTCATTGATCAGATGTTGGATAGACTAGCTGTTAAAGCTTACTATTACTTCCTAGATGGCTACTCTGGATATAATCAAATTGCCATTACTATGAAAGATCAAGCAAAGACCATGTTTACATGCCCATTTGGAACCTTTGCCTTCCGACGTATGCCATTTGGATTATGCAATGCACTAGCTACATTCCAGAGGTGTATGATGCCTATCTTCTCGGACATGATTGAAGATTCATTAGAGGTATTCATGGATGACTTCTTTGTATATTGGTAGAATTTTGACCAATGCGTCGACAATTTGGCAAAAGTATTGAAAATATACGAGGACACTGATCGGCCTGTAATGTCACAACAGTTGTGTAAGAGTACACACATCGATGCAAGTATAGTTGATAGATTAATTCTATCAGATATCGATCCCACAGGGAATAGGTTCTTGATGTCTATATGTCGAGGCAATTAAAACTAAGATTAGAGACAATGTGAGTAAAGATGTCAGCGGAATTATATTTGATCTGCACACTAAGATAGTTAAAATTGTCAATGTAATTATAAAAGTTAAATGTCAGTGCAACTAAAGTAAATCAAATAGTTGTAGAAGTTTTGAGAATTTAAATGTTGTAAAGTAAAAGTGTGATCAAGTGCAAAGAGTTGGAGTGGATCACTGATATCACTAAGAAGTAATGTTGGATGCGTCGATAAGGTATTGTATAGATGGATTGTCGCAGCAATAAAGCTCCAATGAAATCTTACCAATAACAGCTCTCTGTTTAATCAAGACTCAAGTACTCACAATTACCCCATCTCTCGATGTTGGAAACTCTATGTTCTCAAGAACAAGTGATTGAATATCTTCTAATCCTAAGCAGCTCTTACTGACTTACTTATTAATCTAACTTGTCATCGCATCTCTCGATGTCAGTAGACTGTAATTCGACTCTTGTGTTTAAAGCAATTAAATCCAAGAATAAACAGATGAGAAGGATTAAGTAAGAATCAAAGTAATCTAACATTGAAAGATATTCTTATATTCATTCAATTGTCAAGAGTAATTCATCAGCATAAAAGAAGGGTTAACAAATACATCGAAGCTTACTATCTTTAGATTACTAGGACTATTCCTCGTCAGAAGTGGTTGCTTCTTCGATTCATCATCTCACTGTTCTCCAGCTTAAATCTCGAAGAACGCAAACTATTTGTAGAATTTAATTCCTCTACCTCTTGATATCTTTCTTCATCTTTTGCACTCTATTTATAGGCTTCAAGAATTTGCAGATTTCCTCCATTCTCAAATCTAGATTCAATTCGCAGCTATCAAAGTTTGTTACAGTCTATCTGTGCACTCATGCAGATTTAGTGTGTTCTTTATGGATCTGCAAGTTATCGTGACATTGCTGGACGCGATTTGAAATCCTCAATTGCGGCAACGTGTAATTTTCCTACGCTGGTGCTTGCAGGTGGATTTCTGGTGACTTGAAATCCTTAATAAAGACTCCAGTGTGGCGACATTTCTGGTCGTAATTTCAAGCTGAATTTGTGGCTGCATTTTTGAATTCTTTTTAGCTTTGGTCTTCTGAGCTGGATTTCTACGCTGACAATTTTAAGCCGTAATGTACATGCTGCATGTGACGACATTAGTGCATAAAAAGAGATAAAATAACAAGAATATAAACCAAACAATAATGAGTTAGAAAACATAAAAACTAAGTATGAAATGCCTAATATGCTTACTATAAAAATGGTACCAAAGAGAGAATTAATACACAAATTTAGGGAGAAAATAGGTGACATTTCTAATGCTATCACACCCCCAAGCTTGAGTTTGTACTTGTCCTCAAGTAAACAAAAATTAGCTAAATCACAATCAAATATGTCACTGTAATTATTATTCTCACAACTTAAATTTTTTATGATCCTAATGTACAAATTGCATTCACATGATAGAATAATGTGCCAACAATTTAGAGATATAAACAATTAAATTGCAACATCACTCATGTTAGTAACATGCTTTGAATCTTATCCTTTCTTAAACCAATACAACATTTATAGCAATATTTCTTTTTTTCTTTTCTCTTTTTCTTTTTCTCATTCATAATTTTTATAAGTGATTGAGAGATGTCATTGCATTACTCTATCTTGGTTCCTGGGCAGTAATGATGGGGTGAAACAAACCCCCAGGAGGTATTTAATTGCACCGACACACACTCTTGCAGTGACAGCCTTTAGCTAGATCATTTTTCTAACACATGCAGCAAAGTGTTCTCCCTTTATAAGTCACAATGCACTTACATTAAAGTGTTCTTATTAATACCATGTCGTCACAATCGACAAGTTACTTCAAGATTCAAAGATTGCTACTAACCATTCATTACTGAAGCAACTTAATTATTCATTCAAAAATAGAAGAGCTCAATATTCATTCACAATCATCCAATTCATATGTCAGCATCTCAATCAATTCATGATTTACGCATCAAATAAAAAATATGGTCACATTTTTGCTGAAATTCTACATACTTTCATTAACTAAAGAAACAAATAAAATTCAAATTTGTGGATGCAATCGCATTTCCATTCACACAATATCCCCCCAAACTTAATGTCTGCATTGTCCTCTATGCACTGACAATAATATATATATATATACAAATAAGAATGGAAATGCAACTACAATGCAACTAAATTAACAAAAGAAATGCAATGACAAAATAAAATGCGATGACAATAAAAATGTATGCAATCTACCTACAGAAAAGTAAACTAACTCATTCTTGCACAGCCAATGCAGAGGTTGCTTTGGTTTTCTTTTTCTTCTTCCTTGGGCGCTCACCTTCCTTTTTGTGTTTTCTTTTCTTGTCCTTGGGCCTCTTTTTTTTGTCCTTCGAACCAATCGGATCGGCGGATTGCTCCTCTTCAGTTGGTTGGGTGGTGGCCTCATCGATAGTCACATCTGATGGATGGACCTCAGCAAGCAGAGCCACATAGGGCACGATAGCTAAAGGATTAAACTCCTTCTCACTACTGGTAACTACCTCAGCCTGGCTCCCATCATGTGGAGCCATGTCTTCACTAGATGCCTCCACACTTACGGGTGTGCTGATAATATCCTCATTGATATTTGTCGAGGCATCTTTCTTCTTTTCTTCCTGCTCCTCTGTAGGGTCCTTCATCACACGCTCTTGTTCTTCTTCTTCCTTCTCTTGGCCTTCAACTTGTTCTGCACCTTCATCCCCAAGTTTCTCAGGTTCAGTTGTGGTAATGTCAATACCATCCACTGCATCCACTCCCACGGGGGTATGCACCTCCTCAACCATAGCTGCCCTCTCTGTAATATTTGCGTCGAGGCTATTCGAGAACTCTTCTTCGAACAAGCTGGCTATAGTTTGGTAGCAATCCTCCATATCATTAGAATGCCCCTCGTCATCCGAAATGTGGATTCTTGTTAGAGAGGAGACATGTTGAGGCCTACCACCAAGAGTAGGCTGTTTAGAGGATGAGAGAGTTTCCCTAACAATGGGTGGAAAGACAAGGAACTCAGGTAAGGGGTTTGGGCTCAGTCTTCTCAATGCGTCGACAATAGACTTGTTCCACGCTCTTGTGTACGCATAAAATAAATTTTTTTCTATAGTCCATCTCCTCCAATGCATTGACAATATGAATTTGGCGCATATCAATGCGATTAATGCTTATTTCCATTTCAGCCAATTTCTTTCTCAACTGGGGGTCTGTGGGTACATCTGCCTATTTTTCCTTCTTCTTCCCTTTCTCCTTGTCCTTCTTCTTTGATGCTTCCTTTACCATCAGAGTCTCTTGGCCTTAAGCCATTCTCTCTACAAAGATATCGTTGATTAGGCTCTTATTTTCTAATACCTCCTCCCTATCTCGGGGTACAATGCCCTTTTGTTTGTAGAGTAGCATGATTAAGGAGGGAAAAGGTAATATACCTGTTTGCTTGGAAGCAACCTCAGTAATTTGGTCATGGAGGATTGCCCCGACATCGATGGGATGGCCCTTTAAAATTGAGTGCAGAATGCACATATGGTCTAACGTCGCTGTGGTGCTGTGTGTAAAGGGCAAGATGCGGCTATTTACGAAATGGAACCACACCTTGCTGAAGGTCGTCAGATATCGACGGTGCATGGTAAAGTTGTGTAGACCAGTGCCTGTCCAGACGGCACCATCAACACAAAGATCTTTTAGCATCTGGTCTATACTTTCATCGGTTAGTTCTTGCACAAATGGAGTGTGGTCATCTACCCTCTTAGGAATCCGAAGTAGAACGTTGATATGGACAGCAGTCCAGGTTATTAAGCCCTCTCTTACAAAAATGAATTCCTGCTCAAAATCAACAAGATTTACGTAAAATTCCCTCACCATTGAAGGGGAGTATCCGGCTGAATGGTCGCATAATAATTCCCAGCCTAGCCGACTGATGGTTCGTGAATCTGTTTCCCCAATGTCTATAGTGGGGACAACTACAATCCTTGCTCTGAATGGTAGTTTTGTTTCAATATCACAGTATGATAACAAACTTTGGCTGCTTTTGACAAAAATAAGACCGGCTCTGTTGGTGGAGGTAGGTCTATAGACCTAACCACGGTGGCAGAAGTTTTAGTGGTGGCTTTAGAAGGCGTCTTCGAAACTCTTGTTCTGGCCATAATAACTCAAGAAAAAGGGTGAAAAGAAATTTGCAAAAAAATAGTAAAATGGTGAGATTAAGAGTAAAAATAACAAGGAAGATAAGTTGCAACAACAATGGTTATTGTGAGTGGAAAAAGAAAATGGCAGAGAAGGGTTTATAACCTTGAAAATTAAGGAGACGTGATGATTGCAAAAGTTGTGGGAAAAAGTTATGCCTACAGCCAATAAATGTCAGGCTGCAGATCGTGCCCCTTTGTTTTGGTCCAACGGCTAAAGAGAGAAGAAAATGAACCGGCGCGATCCTTCCTGAAAAAAATTTTTCTGAGTCATCACAGAATGCACCAACAAGTTGTGCTCGTGATGCATCGACAAAAAGATGATTTTTATTCCTACAAAAAATTGAGAAGAAACAAGTGAAAGTGAAACAAATAGAAAGAAATATAAAAAAGCGTTGACATTATTCAAATGTGCCCAGATCTATGCGTTGAAAAGTTGTGCTTGTTTTGATCTGGGCTTGTATAATGCTTCAGACGTTGGCCATTCACTTTGAACTGTTGCCCATCATTCAAATTCTCAATTGTCACCGCACTGTTTTGGAATGCTTCGATAACCTTAAAAGGACCCTTCCATTTTGAATGCAATTTACCTGGATGCAGTTTTAAACGTGAATTAAACAAAATTACTAATTGACCAAGGCTAAATTGTCGATGCAAGATGATATTGTCGTGCCATCTCTTGGTCTTTTCTTTGCATATTGCAGCGTTCTCATAGGTATTACAGCAAATTTCTTCTAGTTCAGCAATGTCCAACAATCTTTTTCTTCCAGTAGTATCATATTCCAATTCACCTGCTTGATTGCCCACATGGCTTTATGCTCAAGCTCAACTGGCAGGTGGCATGACTTACCAAATACTAGTTGATATGGCGACATCCCTAAAGGGGTTTTATATGTAGTGCGAAGCGCCCACAATGCATCATGTAGCCACGAAGACCAATCTCTCCTAGAAGGATTAACCACCTTCTTAAGGATGCTTTTAATCTACCGATTGGAAACCTCCACTTGGCCAATTATTTGTGGATGGTATGTAGTAGCCATACGATGCTTCACATCATATCTCTTTAATGTTGTCGCAACTTGATTATTGTGAACATGAGTACCTTGATTACTTATTAATGCTCTAGGTGTTCCGAATCTTGTAAGGATGTAAGTGTGGAAGAACTTTAACACCATTCGAACATCATCTTTTGGCACCGCGATTGCTTTGATCCACTTCGAGACATAGTCAACAACAACTAAAATGTACATATTCCCAAAAGAGTTAGGGAATGGCCCCATAAAATCTATACCCCAGACGTCGAATAACTCCACCTCCATAATAGGCTGTTAGAGCATCTCATTGCGTCGAGATATTGAGCCAGTGCGTTGACATCGATCACATTATTGTGCAAAGTTGTGGCATCTCGAAATAATGTGGGCCAATAGAATCCTAACTGGAGGACTTTTGCAGCAGTCCCTACACCACCAAAATGGCCTTCAAAGGGAGCATCATGGTAATGTCGCAAGATAGAATTCATCTCCTCTTCAGGAACACAGCGACGGATAATATTATCGGTGCATACCTTGAATAGATATGGCTCATTCCAATGATACTTTGCAGCGTCGCGTAAAAATCTAACTTTCTTATGACCAATAGCACTCAAGGGTAACTTCCCACACACAAGATAATTGACAACATCAGCATGCCAGGGCGATGCGTCAACAAAGAACGACTACTCTTCTGGAAATACATCGATAATCTGGACTTTATTCCTATCTTCACTTCCAATTTTCAGTCGAGACAAGTGGTCAACTACTTGGTTTTTAGATCCTTTTCTTCCTTGATTTCAATATTAAACTCTTATAGCAACAGGATCCATCTAATCAACCTTGGTTTAGTGTCTTTCTTTGTAAAAAGGTACCTCAATGTAGAATGATTTGTGTACACTGTAATTTTTACGTCGATAAGGTATGAACGAAACTTGTTGATTGCAAAAACTACCGCTAGCAATTCCTTCTCAGTAGTTATATAATTTACCTGCGCTTCAGTCAAAGTTTTACTAGCATAATTTCTACCCATTACAGCTCCTACAACAAAGTCACTTGCGTCACACATTAATTTAAACGGTTTAGTCCAGTCCGCTGCGACGACAATCAGAGCTTGTACTAGCTGCTTCTTTATCGTGATGAATACGTGCAGACAGGTGCCATCAAACACAAACTTTTTATTCTGCTCTAGCAATGAACATAAAAGTTTAGAAATATTGGAAAAATAATGGATAAATCTCTTATAGAAACTAGCATACAAGAAAGCTTCTTATTCCCTTAACATTTATTGGTAGTGGCAATTTCTCAATAATTTCAACCTTTGCTTTATCTACCTCAATGCCTGATATGATCTCGAGTTTACGAAAGTATTCGAGTCATAGTTGTGCCCGATTGTTAAATGGAGAAGTATCGTTCTTAGTTTGAGTTTAAGGGAATTCGACTAAGTATGGATGTAAGCAAGGGTTCAAAAACAATTAAGATGGATAGTAGTAAAGCTAGTAATGAAAAAAAGCAAGGCAAAGATGAAAGTTAAAATGGATAAGTAAGCTTAAGGTCAAGAATAAACCAATACTAGAAGGAGTATTGACCCGAGACTTATAAGACACTTAAGGTGATTGAAGGGTGATAGAAAGGACCTTGACCCACTATCTATGAAGAGATAGGAATCAAAGGTATCAAAGGTGAACGCCACACTCGGTTTAAGAGTGATAAGTTCAAAGAAACAAGGATGATGCCACTAAAAAGCTAGATAAGTCAACTTGAGTCTTAAACGAAAATTGAGAGTTTAATAAACTCACTAAGATATCAAAATTCATCAAAGTACCAAAAAAAGTCTCCAATAAAACTCAAGAGCTTCGTATTTATAGCTCAATTACATGGCTAGCCGAATAGACACATAGGGAACCAAATGGGCAGCATGTGTTCAGCTTAATGGAGCTGAAAACTTCCTTGAACCTTCTCTAGCATTGGTGATGCCATTAGACAAGTCCCTTGATGTTTCCAATCAGCTTAAATTAAATGAAATTAAGTAAGGAGTTGAATGGAGCTAAATGGACAAGGCTACATTCAGCCAAGAGGTGTGAAAGGCTTTTAAGGGGCTGCCTTGAATATTTGGAGAGTCTTGGACTTTAAATGGCAGTTTGGGGCACTTTAACAGCCTTAGAGTGTGAACAAACGAATTTGAGCAGCCCTTGAGTGTGAAAACTCAAAACCGAACAGCCATGAGTGTGAAAAGAATTTCCAGCAAATATGAAAGCACTTAAGCAACTAAATGGATAGCTTTGGGAAGACAAATCAGCAGCTCAATGGCTCTTGGCATACATGAAGAGGTGCTTGGAGCATTTCAATCATCAGCACACCATATTCAATCCATCCACGCGTGTACCTGAAACACATTAATCAGCTAATTAAATTCGGCTAGGACATATTAATTCAAACATGAAATTAATTTGTCTCAAACTTAGACACATTAAAACAACTATTAAATATGTATCAAACTAAGACACATTAAACCTCATTTAATGAAAATGTCCAGATTATGACACATTTAATAACTTAAACTAAATAACTAAATTAACTAAAACAAATTAAATATTTATTCCAGCAAAATAATGCTAAGTTAAAAATGAGTTGAAGTTGAGCTCAATGAGTTACGAATGAGCTAGATGAACTTGTAGGAGGTTGCAAGGTCGACTTAGTTGACTTGTCCAAGATTTATCGATAAGCCCCGCAACGGTTTCTCCCCATGCTTGATCAATTAGAGCTGAAATAACCTCCTTGAAATGTTTGGCTCGTGCTCGAGTTATAGGTCCTAAGGGCAGCTCCAAAGGTTCCTTCTTAGCATTTGGTGAGTCTCGTACTGTGGCTGTATCATCCCCCCTCTTCAAAGTGATTTGTCCCCAAATCGTCGCCTACATCATAGGGAGATAAGTCAGACACGTTAAAGCTTGCACTGATGTTATACTCACCTAGAAGGTCGAGCTTATAAGAGTTCTCGATGATCCGTTCTAGCACTTGGAATGGACCATCTCCTCTCGGTAATAACTTGGACCTTCGTTGGGCTGGGAAACGCTCCTTTCTTATGTGAACCCAAACCCAATCTCCGAGTTCGAACACAACACGTTTTCGTCCCTTATTTGCCTTATGGGTGTAGCTTTCGGTTCTAGCCTCAATATTGGCCCTCACTTTTTGATGTAGCTACTTCACATACTCAGGCTTCTACTTAGCATCTACATGAATAAGCTTATCGTTAGGCAAAGGAACTAAGTCTAATGGAGTCAAGGTATTAAAATCATAGACAAATTCAAAAGGTGAGTGTTTGTTTGTCGAATGAATGGATTGATTGTAAGCGAACTCGATGTGCGGCAAACATTCCTCCCACGACTTTAGATTTTTTCGGATGATAGCTCGTAACAAGGTTGACAAAACACGATTTACCACCTCTATTTGGCCATTCGGTTGAGGATGAAAAGTTATTGAAAATAGTAGCTTCGTTCCAAGCTTTCCCCACAACGACCTCCAGAAATGACTAAGAAATTTCATGTCTCGATCAGATACGATGGTTCTCGAAATGCCATGCAATCAAACGATTTCCCTAAAGAATAAATTGGCAATATGAATAGCATCGTCAGTTTTTGTGCAAGCTATAAAATGAGACATCTTAGAAAATCTATCTATAACAACAAAAATCGAATCCTTTCCGGTTTTAGTTCTAGGTAATCCAAGGACAAAGTCCATGAAAATGTCAACCCAAGGCTCTTCGGGTATTGATAGTAGCATCTATAGCCCATGTGGCTTGATCTTTGATTTTGCTTTCTTGCATTTCACGCATCAAGCACAAACTCTCTCGACATCCCTTTTCATCCTCGGCCAAAAGAAATGCTTTTGAAGCATTGCCAAGGTTTTCCCTATGCCAAAATGGCCCATGAGACGCCCACTATGTGCCTCGTTCACCAATAAATCCCGAATGGAACTTTGTGGAATGCAAAGCTTGCCTTCTCTAAAGAGGAAGCCTTTGTACCTAAAGAACTTGTCAATAGCAACATTTTCACAAGAAGCATTCAACTCACCAAAATCAGCATCAGAAGCATACAATTCCTTCAAAAACGCAAATCCAAGCAGTTTTGAATCTAAGTAAGACAGAAGAGTATACCTTCTCGAAAGTGCATCAGCGACGATATTTTCCTTACCTTTCTTATATTTTATAACATAAGGAAAAGATTCTAAATACTCTACCCACTTGGCATGGCGCTTATTCAGCTTGTTTTGGCCCTTGAGGTGCTTCAACGCCTCATAATCCAAGTGAATTACAAACTCCTTGGGCCACAAGTAGTGCTGCCAAGTCTCTAAGGATTGAATGAGTGCATACATCTCCTTGTCGTAGATCGGGTAGTTCAAAGCGGCTCCATCTAGTTTCTCACTAAAGTATGAAATGGGCCTCCTATCTTGAGTTAGAATGGCTCCGATTCCTACACCTGAGGCATCACATTCAATTTTAAATGTTTTAGAAAAGTCAGGCTAAACAAGCAAAGGTGCATTAGTAAGACAATCTTTCATGGAGTTAAAGGCTTTCTCTTATTCTTCGTTCCATTGAAAGGCTGAAGTCTTCTTGATCACACTTGTCAAGGGTGCGGCCAAGGTGCTGAAATTTGGTATGAAATGCCTAAAGAAGCTCGCCAAGCCATGGAAGCTCCTCACTTGGCTTATGCTTGTCGGTCTAGGCCAATCTCAGATTGCCTTAACTTTTTCTTGGTCCACCTCGAGTCCATCCGAGATAACCGCAAAACCTAAGAAGACAACTTTGTTAGTACAAAACGTGCATTTCTTAAGGTTTGCATACAAGGTCTCCTTTCAAAGAACCTCCAAAATAGATTTAAGATGCAACACATGTTCATCCAAAGTCTTGCTATAGACAAGGATATCATCAAAATACATAACGCAAAACTTACCAATAAAGGCTCGCAAAACATAATTCATAAGGTGCATAAATGTACTAGCTATGTTGGTTAGGCCAAATGGAATGACCAACCATTCATACAAACCGTATTTAGTTTTAAAAGCGGTCTTCCACTCGTCACCTTTACGCATCCGAATCTGGTGATATCCGCCTTTAAGATCAATTTTAGAAAATAAATTAGCTCCACTCAACTCATCAAGCATGTCATCTAAACGCGATATAGGATGCCTATACTTGATTGTTATTTTGTTCATCGCACGGCAGTCAACACACATGCGCCAAGTTTCATCCTTCTTTGGCACCAACAACACAGGCACGACACACGGACTAAGGCTTTCGCGGATGTAACCCTTTTCTATAAGTTCGTTAACTTGTCTTTGTAACTCTTTGGTTTCCTCAGGGTTGCTCCAGTAAGCTAGCCAATTAGGAATGACCGCTCCAGGAATAAAATAGATTTGGTGCTCAATCCCTCAGATGGGTGGCAACTCGCTAGGGACTTCTTTCGGGAAGACATCATTGAAATCCTACAAAAGAGACACAACAGGAGAAGGGATATTTTCAACCAAGTCATTAGTATTCAAAAAGTTTTCCTTGTACATAAACACAAAGATCGACTGTTTCATCAAGTAGGATTTTCGAAACTCTCTCTCTTTTGCATACACGTTTAATTTTTCTATCTCTTTTTCTTCCTTTCATATTTTTTCTTTTCTCTCTTTCTTTTCACTTACTTTGCTCTTTTCTCTCATTTTACCTTTCTTTTTTTCAATTTTCTTTTCTTTTTCATTCTCACTCTTTTCTTTTTCCCTCTCTTGATCAATAGAATTTTTCAATTTGATTTGGTCTTCAGATACTTGTTTCGGTGTCAAGGGAGCCAAAGTTACATTTTTAACCAAATGTTTGAAAGTATACTGGTTGGTATAGCTGTCATGAATAACTCACCTATCAAATTGCCATGGTCGTCCTAGCAGCAGTGTCTCGCATGCATGGAAACCACATCACATAGGACTTCATCCGTATACTTTCCAATCGAAAATGCCAGGAGCACTTGTTTGGTCACCTTCAACTCGCCACCATTATTAAGCCATTGACGCTTGTAGGGATGTGGGTGCTTAGTTGTTGGCAATCCCAATTTTTCCACCATTAAAGTGCTGGCCACATTGGTGCAACTCCCACCATCAATAATAACGCAACACACTTTACCTTGTACTTGGCATCGTGTGTGAAAGATATTTTCTCTTTGCTGTTCGTTCTCCACACTTTGAAGACTTAGGCTTCTTTTGATGACAAGGATTTCGGCATCAACAGCATACTCTAATTCCTCTTCATCGGTGGTGGAATCGAGTTCTCTCCATTCTCCTCCTCTAACTCAATATCTCTGTTTGCGCAAACCACCATGTTACTTCGGTTAGGACATTGGCTGGTGATATGCCCCCTCCCGAGGCATTTAAAACATTTTATGTCCTTTGGTCGATTGGGGAATGATTCGGCCTTGCCTTTGGTAGATTCACCCATAAGTTTGTTCGGCTTTACTGGTACCATTTGCTCCTTGGCAAGGCTTGGTGGATCTTTCTTGATAGTGCCTTGGCCCCATTTTGAGGCATTGGGGTTGGATAGCCTCGAACGAAACCTTTGGGCTTAAGTTGCTTCTCCACCTTGATGGCCATGTGCACCATGTCAACTACTTCAACGTAGTGTTGAAGTTCCACAATGTTGGCAATATCTCGGTTGAGTCCGGCTAAAAATCTGGCCATGGTTGTCTCTTGATCTTCTTTCACATCCGCACGTATCATAGCAATCGTCATTTCTTTAAAATAGTCTTCCATGATCCTAGTGCCCTGAATAAGGTTTTGGAGCTTTTGGTAGAGCTCTTGGTGATAGTAGGATGGAATGAAGCGCCTATGCATCACAGCCTTCATTTCAGCCCAAGTGGTTATTGGCCGTTCACCGTTCCTTCTCTGACTTGTAGTGAATTGATCCCACCAAATCATGGCATAGTCAGAAAACTCGATTGCTGCCAACTTCACTTTCTTAGTTTTCGAGTAATTGTGGCACTCAAAAACTAATTCAATCTTCTTCTCCCATTCAAGGTACGCCTCCGGATACGATCTACCTTGGAATGGTGGAATGGATAACTTTATATTCTTCAAATCATCGTCCACTCATTCTCGCTCTTGAGGACCACGATTTCTTTGGCCTCTTCACCTTTCGCTTTGATTCGACGCTTGGTCACTCCCCATATCGCTTGGCTCATATAAATCATTTTGATTGGACCTTGGACGGCCTCACTCCCTTCGTGGATTTTGGGGAGTTCTCTCTTGTTGGCCCCTCTCTTTGACTCGGTCCAATCATTCTTGTATGGGCTCTAGTTTTCTATCAAACATGTGCTCCATCTCACGCATAAGGGCTTGGATCGTCAAATCTGGTATTCCTCCACCAGCCACGTTTCTTTCTGGGCTTCGAGACATGATATTTTAATCCTCACCACAAATTCTCACAATTAACTCGCAAAGAAAAGAATAGATACACTCCACTCGTGTTTGTACTCAATATTTTGGCATTTTCTACTCTCTAATGAGCTCACCACTCTCGTGCCTTTTACTGCTCAATTCTTCTCTCAAAGTTTGTAAAACAACTCATTTAAACTTATAAGCTAGTCTAGGGATCAGCTTCAAAAGGTTGCAAAGGTAGATGATGTCTTTGGTAATAAGTTGGCTAAAAGAAAAGAATGGTTTTTTTTAAGTGTGGCGGAATGGGTTGTACAGGAAATTTCTCAAAATCGGGAAAACAACCGCTATCACAAGCTAGCCTTTTGTTTTTTTATACTTTTGAAACTCTTTTTTTTAATATTTCAAACTTTGCACTTCTAATATGCTATATATATATTTTTATCACAATTTTTTTCTTTTTTTTTCAAGAACTTACTCTGAGAATGCTCGAACGATCGTACTCCTCGATTTTAGCTAGCTTTGATACCAAATGATACGATCTCAGGTTTGCAAAAGTATTCGAGTCATAGTTATGCCCGATTGTTAAATGGAGAAGTATCATTCTTAGTTTGAGTTTAAGGGAATTCGGCTAAGTATGGATGTAAGCAAAGGGTTCAAAAACAATTAAGATGGATAGTAGTTCAGCTAGGAATGAAACGAAGCAAGGAAAAGATGAAAGCTAAAATGGATAAGTAAGCATAAGGTCAAGAATGAACCAATACTATGAAGGAGTATTGACCCGAGACTTATAAGACACTTAAAGTGATGGAAGGGTGATAGAAAGGACCTTGACCCACTATCTATGAAGAGATAGGAACCAAAGATATCAAAGGTGAACTCCACACTCAGTTTAAGAGTGATAAGTTCAAAGAAACAAGGATGACGCCACTAGCAAGCTAGATAAGTCAACTTGAGTCTTAAACGAAAATTGAGAGTTCAATAAACTCACTAAGATATCAAAATTCATCAAAGTATCAAAAAGAGTCTCCAATAAAACTAAAGAGCTTTGTATTTCTAGCTCAATTATGTGGCTAGCCGAATAGACACTTAGGAAACCGAATGGGCAGCATGTGTTCAGCTTAATGGAGCTAGAAACTTCCTTGAACCTTCTCTAGTATTGGTGATGCCATTAGACAAGTCCCTTGATGTTTCCAATTAGCTTAAATTAAATTAAATTGAGTAAGGAGCTGAATGGACGAGGCTAGATTTAGCCAAGAGGTGTGAAAGGCTTTTAAGGGGCTGCCTTGAATATTTGGAGAGTCTTGGACTTTAAATGGCAGTTTGGGGCACTTCAACAGCCTTGGAGTGTGAACAAACAAATTTGAGCAGCCCTTGAGTGTGAAAACTCAAAACCAAACAACCATGAGTGTGATAAGAACCTCCAACAAATATGAAAGCACTTAAGCAAATAAATGGATAGCTTTGGGAAGACAAATCAGCAGCTCAATGGCTCTTGGCATACACGAAGAGGTGCTTGGAGCATTTCAATCATCAGCACACCATATTCAAGCCATCCATGCATGTACCTAAAACACATTAATCAGCTAATTAAATTCTACTAGGACTTATTAATTTAAACATGAAATTAATTTGTCTCAAACTTAGACACATTAAAACAACTATTAAACATGTATCAAACTAAGACACATTAAACCTCATTTAATGAAAATGTCTAGATTATGACACATTTAATAACTCAAACTAAATAACTAAATTAACTAAAACAAATTAAATATTTATTCCAGCAAAAATAATGCTAAGTTAAAAATGAGTTGAAGTTGAGCTCAATGAGTTACGAATGAGCTAGATGAAATTGTAAGAGGTTGCAAAGCCGACTTAGTTGACTTGTCCAAGATTGATCGATAAGCCCCGCAATGGTTTCTCCCCATGCTCGATCAATTAGAGCTGAAACAGCCTCGTTGAAACGTTTGGCTCGTGCTCGAGTTATAGGTCCTAAGAGCAGCTCCACAGGTTCCTTGTTAGCTTTTGGTGAGTCTCGGACTGTGGCCGTATCAATGCCCTAACATGGTATGCAATGGCCGAGGATGATGCCTTCAGTTGCCATGAAATGACATTTCTACCGATTTAGAACTAGATTTGTGTCCTAGCATCTCTTTAGAACTTTTCCAAGATGTCAGCGCATTGGCCAAAAGTTTGCCCATAAATCAAGAAATAATCCATGAGTACCTCTACAGAATCCTCAATCATGTTCAAAAAAATAGCCATCATACACCTCTGGAATATGGCTGGTGCGTTGCACAATTCAGAAGGCATACGTCGGAAGGGAAAAGTTTCAAATGGGCATGTGAATGTGGTCTTTGCTTGATCTTTCGACGCAATGGCAATTTGGTTGTATCCAGAGTAGCCATTACACCAACACAGTGAAAAGGTTACCCAAAACCCTTTCCCAACCAAACGTCACCAATTGCAGTGTGGTTTTAGTATCAACCTTAAAAAGGAATGATAACCACTTCTTCCACCTTACAATCCCACCCCATGAACACACAATAATATGATCACATGATTATCATATATTTAAATAAATCCTCAATTTCAATCTCAATCTCAATAAATATCCCACATATCGCAATCACAGTAGCATATTCACATTAATTATCCATCACCTGTTCAATGTATAGATATATGTATGCATGACATTAACATCATACACTTGCACAGCTCAATTAATCATACCATCAATCATTTCTATCATAGCACAAACATCTCAATATCAACATATCTCAAACAGCATGAAATCACACAATCTCAACAACATCACAAACATTAAGATGTATCACAGTTAGAAACACACCTCAAGCAAATAAAACTCTAGCGACGAGGAGGTCGTCCACCACGCACTACACGAGTTCCCAGTCTAATGGAAGTAGATTCTACAAATACAACTAAAAATATTACAAACCTAGCCACCACTTAAACACAAAATTAAACTAAAATGACTTACGAGTAGCTCTCAAAACTGATGCAGGAACGGGTTGAACAAATGGAGGAGGTAACTCATCTGCTTCGGAATCGTGATCACCTAAATACAAATACTTTATATCAGTACTACTCAAATTAGAGCTCTAGAATAATTTAAAGTACACAATTTAAATTAAAACCATCAAAAATGAGACTTTCGGGTAGGAATTTGGCAAAACGGGCAGCGAAAACGAACTTAGGACATCGAAAAATGGTAGGATAGGGTTTTTCAAAAAAGTCAACGGTCAACGATCAGCGATCAAAGTCAACGATCAACGATCAAAGTCAACAGTCAACGATCAATGGTTAATGGTCGGTCAACGATTTGACTTGGTTTGGGTTTGGTCTTGGTTCAAATGGGTTTGGTTCACCTTGATTTGGGCTTAATGGTTTTTTAAAGGGTTAAAAGGCTTGGGTTTTAAAAAAAAGGTTAATGGGTTTTAAAGGGTTTGGGTTAATTGGTTTTAATAGGATTTGGGCTTAGGAACAAATTTAGGACCCATTTCCATCTCAACACAAAATGAAGATAGAATAGGCAAAACCCCTTCCTTTTTCTTCCCCCCAAACGACACTAACAACAATTCCACCCCTCAAACCAGTGTTTTTTTCCACCGAACACTTCATGCCAACAACCAAAAATCAAAACCAAAACATAATTCAACAAGTTTCTAACCTCAAAATGCTAACACAAGCGATGGGACACAAAAAGGAATGAAAAGTAAACTTTCTCCTTGATATCTCACGTGAATGGCAATTACTGGAGATGATTTAAGGTGCGGTTTTAAACATGAGATGAAGGGAAGTATTGTGGTGGTGATGATCAACCAAATGGATAAGGAATCAAACTTGATTTGAAGCTTTGAAATAAAAGAGGAGAGGAATGGGGGTTTGAGAAATATTTAGCAGAAAGTAATTTGGAGAAGAAAGAAAGAGGGAAAGAAGAAAGAGAAAAAAATGATAAAGAATTAGAGATGGGACGGCACAAAACAGAAAAAGAGGTTTTAATGTCAACAAAATGGTCTAATTACAAGGAGGTCCCCAAGGTACTCTAAGGTTTACCAAATGGCCCAAAACTTTACATGCCTTCACAACCAAATTCTAAAATTCCTAAATTAACCACACAATTATAATTAAAGTTTAATTTAGTACCCAATTATACCAAATTCCATAGTAACCCTTCAAGCTTTCAAATTTTCCAGTTTTAATCCCTAGAAACTCCAGAGTGTTACAACTTTCCCCCCTTAAAAGAAAATTTCATCCTCGAAATTTACCTGGACCAAAAAGATGTGGATACTAGGTCTTGATGATGGATTTGGGCTCCCAAGTAGCCTCCTCATAGCCATGGTTGCGCCACAAGACCTTAACCATCTTAATGGTCTTTCTCCTAAGCACCTTTTCATCCTGAGCAATGATCTCAATCGATTCCTTCTCAAAACTCAAGTCTGGTCAAACCTCAATCTCCTCAACAGGCACGATGTGAGATGGGTCCGATCAATAACGTCTCAACATGGAAACATGGAAGACATCATGAATCCTCTCAAGCTCAGGTGGTAACTCAAGCTAATAGACAATTGGTCCCACGCAACGAAGTACCCGGTAAGGGCCAATTAAACGAGAATTCAACTTACCCCTCCGCCCAAATCTAAGCACCTTCTTCCATTGAGACACTTTCAAGAACACCTCATCTCTAACACTGAACTCAATATCTCGACGCTTCAAGTCAGGATAAGACTTCTGTCAGTCAAAAGTAGTCTTAAGTCTCTCACAAATCAATTTAACCGTTTCCTCAGACTCGCGAACAAGATTTGGTTCCAACAACCGATGCTCCGACAACTCGGTCCAACCGATAGGGGTACGACACTTGCGCCCATATAAAGCCTCATAAGGAGCCATCTTAATACTGGCTTGATAACAGTTATTGTAAGCGAACTCAGCCAATGGTAAGAAATCCTCTCAACTCCCTTGATACTCAATTACACAACCCCTCAACATGTCCTCCAAGACCTAAATCACCCGCTCGGATAGGCCATCAGTCTGCGGATGATAAGCAGTGCTAAAACTTAATCGAGTACCCAATGCATGATATAACGATTTCCAAAATCTCGAAGTAAACCTCGGATCTCGATCAGAGATGATGGATAACGGTACTCCATGAAGACAAACTATTAGTTCATCTCTATAAATAATCTCTGTAAATCCTTTAGCCAATACTCAGCAACTAAAGGATCTGTACCACTCCTACCCTCAAACACCTTCATCCCAGCAACCATCAATAGAAATGGGCCTCCTCGGACCCTTAGAATGACCCCCAGCGGATCCACGAAGCAACCTTAGTAACTCTCGATTAACCGTGGCACTTTCTAACTTTACGGTCTCACTGTCCCCTGTATCGGGCACATCCTCAATAGGAGCCTCCTCAGCAAGTACGTCTTCTCCAACTGCTGGCTGTCCCTCAGCACCCATGGGCAGCCTATCCTCAGTAACGTGAGGCAACTCATCCATATTCGCCTCAGGCTCGAACACAGGCATAGGGTCACTAACGGTCCTGACAGTACGGCCCCGACCTCGGCCTTGGTCGCGACCAGTCGTAAGTCTAGCACTCTTACATGGTGGCATACTATCTATCTACATCAATAAAGAGTACTAAAGTAAGAATCAGTACCAGAGATTTAGAATAAATCATATATATATGTAACATAAATTATTAAAACTCGTCAGTTTATCCAAAATCCCCATTTAACCCCGAAAATTTTCAAAATAAGCCTGGAGAGCATCACAGTCTGTGAGTTGAATTTGACTCTGATACTACTAAATGTAACCCCTATACCCGACCCAAAAGATACGATCGAATCTAGAAGGTTATTTAAGTAATTTACCCACACCCCAACTCGACAACCCAAAATCATCCTCATTCATCCTAAAAAATAAGCATAAATATTCATGAATAAAACTTTAAATCTATAATTAATAATAAAATAAATTAATTAAACTTCCAAAAATAAAATATCAAAAGTCCCAAAATAAATTATATTTACAATCCAAAATGCATATTTATTAACATAGTATGTTAAAATTTCGAAGTAATAATAAATAATAAATTAAAATATTATAATTTTTCACTAAGTCTTCGGGTACCAAGTCACCTAATTTTCGAATACCTGTAAGGATACTGAAGAGGTATGAGCTATAAAGCCCAGTGTGTCTCTAATGTACATACAACCTAATGTGTTTATAAATCAGTATAGCAATTTATATCAAAAGGGTAACCACAAATCATATTTCATACACAAGCACAATGCAATGCACCCATACTCCATCACACCAACACAGTGAAAAGGTTCCCCAGAACCCTTTCCCAACCAAACGTCACCAATCGTAGTGTGGTTTTAGTATCAACCTTAAAAAGGAATGATAACCACTTCTTCCACCTTACAATCCCACCCCATGAACACACAATAATATGATCACATGATTATCATATATTTAAATAAATCCTCAATCTCAATCTCAATAAATATCCCACATATCGCAATCACAGTAGCATATTCACATTAATTATCCATCACCTGCTCAATGTATAGATATATGTATGCATGACATTAACATCATACACTTGCACAGCTCAATTAATCATACCATCAATCATTTCTATCATAGCACAAACATCTCAATATCAACATATCTCAAATAGCATGAAATCACACAATCTCAACAACATCACAAACATTAAGATGTATCACAATTAGAAACACACCTCAAGCAAATAAACTCTAACGACGAGGAGGTCGTCCACCATGCACTACACGAGTTCCCAGTCTAATAGAAGTAGATCCTACAAATACAACTAAAAATATTACAAACCTAGGCACCACTTAAACATAAAATTAAACTAAAATAACTTACGAGTAGCTCCCGGAACCGATGCAAGAATGGGTTGAACAGATGGAGGAGGTAACTCGTCCGCTTCGAAATCGTGATCACCTAAATACGAATACTTTATATCAGTACTACTCAAATTAGAACTCTAAAATAATTTAAAGAACACAATTTAAATTAAAACCATCAAAAATGAGACTTTCGGGCCAAAATTTGGCAAAACGGACTCAAGACGTCAAAAAAAGGTAGGGTAGGGTTTTTCAAAAAAGTCAACGGTCAATGGTCAAAGTCAACAGTCAACGATCAACGGTCGGTTAATGGTTTGACTTGGTTTGGGTTTGGTCTTGGTTCAAATGGGTTTGGTTCACCTTGATTTGGGCTTAATGGTTTTTCTAAAGGGTTAAAAGGCTTGGGTTCTAAAAAAAAGGTTAATGGGTTTTAAAGGGTTTGGGTTAATTGGTTTTAATAAGATTTGGGCTTAGGAACAAATTTGGGACCCATTTCCATCTCAGCACAAAAGGAAGATAGAATAGGCAAAACCCCTTCCTTTTTCTTACCCTCAAACAGCACCAACAACAATTCCACCCCTCAAACCAGTGTCTTTTTCCACCGAACACTTCATGCCAACAACCAAAAATCAAAACCAAAACATAATTCAACAAGTTACTAACCTTAAAACGCTAACACAAGCGATGGGACACAAAAAGGAATGAAAAGTAAACTTTCTCCTTGATATCTCACGTGAATGGTGATTACTGGAGATGATTTAAGGTGCGGTTTTAAACACGAGATGAAAGGGAGTATTGTGGTGGTGATGATCAAGCAAATGGATAAGGAATCAAACTTGATTTGAAGCTTTGAAATAAAAGAGGAGAGGAATAGGGGTTTGAGAAATATTTGGTAGAAAGTAATTTGGAGAAGAAAGAAAGAGGGAAAGAAAGAAAGAGAAAAAAAATGATAAAGAAATAGAGATGGGACGGCACAAAAGAGAAAAAGAGGTTTTAATGTCAACAAAATAGACTAATTACAAGGAGGTCCCCAAGGTACTCTAGGGTTTACCAAATGGCCCAAAACTTTACATGCCTTCATAATCAAATTCTAAAATTCCTAAATTAACCACACAACTACAATTAAAGTTTAATTTAGTACCCAATTATACCAAATTCCATAATAACCCTTCAAGCTTTCAAATTTTCCAATTTTAATCCCTAAAAACTCCAGAGTGTTACAGAATGCATTTTCAGCATGTTGTGGGTGATCCTCGTAACTGTGGTTGTTACCGCAAATCCCACAGGAAAATGTCGGCACATCCATTTGTTAGGCCACTTGGATAGGAGCAATGTCACTTGTCCCATTCATATTTTTTATAATATTGGCCAAAGAGCTGCACACTCAAAGTAGAAATAGCATCTAATTCAAGAACACCAGGGTTAGTTTTTATCTGAGTAGAATGAGAGATTGGATATTGGTAATCATTCTATGCAATTCTCTCTAAAATTTGTACATCTTCAGTGTAGGTGCAATCAGGGGACCGTTAGCAGATGTGTCGATAAGATTTATTGTCTGAGTATTCAATCCATTATAAAAAAGCTCTATTTGGGTCTTTTGTTGAATTCCATGCATTGGGCAACATCTAAGTAGAGTCTTATAACGGCCATGTTGTATGTAAGTTCTCATCATCCAGTTGATGATATGTTGTAATGTCATTTCGCAATATTGCGTTCATTGTCGGTGGATTAAAACGCAAAACAAAATCTGTTACTAGCACATTCCAAGATGTAATGGATCCAGCCGGCAATCCCAAGAATCAAGTTCTCGCTTTACCCTGCAACGAATAAGGAAATAATTGCATTTTCAAGGCATCATGAAGGACACCATGTTGACTAAAGGATGCACAAATAAGCAGAAATAAGCAAAAATGATTTTAAATGTTCTCTTGCGTCTTCATGAGGCAAACTAGAATATTACCCATTTGCATTAAGCATCTGAAACATCACTGGTTTCAACATAAAATTTCCAGCTTGTATAGCTGGTCTCACAACCCGTGGTTGTAAATCATTAAGGATAGGAATAACAAAATCTCAGATTTTCCTATTTTGCATTGTTTAACTTGTGGAGGCGGTGGTATAATATTGACGATTTGTGGCTGTACCGGAGGAACAACATTTTGTGGCAGCAATGGTGGTAGGTTGTTATTGTTGTTGTTGCCAGCCATTTTCTTTTGTTCTTGTCTCCTCTTCCTTAATGTCCTCTCAAGTTCCAGATCAAAGCTCGTAATATCCTTAGGATTTCTCCTTGTGGACATGCAACACTTAAGGAATTTTGAAAGAAGTTAACAAAAAGGAAGTAAACAAATTAGTAAAAGTTAGAAGTTAAGTAAGAAGAATTAATTCCATCTACAAACAGAAACATCAAACAAATGCCAAATTCCCCGGCAACAGCGTCAAAACTTGATCAACCTATAATGTCACAATAGTTGTGCAAGCGGACACACGTCGATGCAAGTATAGTTGATAGATTAATTATATTGGATATCAATCCCAGAGGGAATAAGTTCTTGATGTCTATATGTCGAGACAATTAAAACTAAGATTAGAGACAAAGTGAGTAAAGATGTCAGCGCAATTAAATCTGATCTGCACACTAAGATAGTTAAAATTGTCAATGTAATTATAAAAGTTAAATGTCAGTGCAACTGAAAGTAAATCAAATAGTTGTAGAAGTTTTGAGAATTTAAATGCAATAAAGTAAAAGTGTGATCAAGTGCAAAGGGTTGGAGTGGATCACTGATATCACTAAGTAACAATGTTGGATATGTTGACAAGGTATTGTATAGATGAATTATCGCAGCAATAAAGCTCCAATTAAATCTTACCAATAACATCTCTCTATTTAATCAAGACTCAAGTACTCACAATTACCCCATCTCTCGATGTTGACAACTCTGTGTACTCAAGAACAAGTGATAGAATCTCTTCTAATCCTAAGCAGCTCTCGCTGACTTGCTTGTTAATCTAACTTGTCATCGCAACTCTCAATGTCGGTAGACTGGAATTCCACTCTCGTGTTTAAAACAATTAAATCCTAGAATAAATAAATGAGAAGGATTAAGTAAGAATCAAAGTAATCTAGCATTGAAAGATATTCTCATATTCATTCAATTGTCAAGAGTAATTCATCAGAATAAAAGAAGGGTTAATAAATACATCGAAGCATACTATCTCTAGACTACTAGGACTATTCCTTAATCATTCCTCTTGCATTGTATCTAGCACTCCTCTTTAGAAGTGGTAGCTTCTTTGATTCATCAGCTCATCGTTCTCCAGCTGAAATCTCCAAGAACACAAAGTATTTACAAAATTTAATTCCTCTACCTCTTGATATCTTTCTTCATCTTTTTCACTCTATTTATAGGTTGCAAGAATTCGCAAATTTCCTCCATTCTCAAATCTAGATTCAATTCACAGTTGTCAAAGTTTGTTACAATCCAACTGTGCACTCACGCAGATTTGGTGTGTTCTTTATGGATTTGCAAGTTTTTGCGACATTGCTGGACGCGATCTGAAATCCTCAATTACTGCGACAATGTGTGATTTTCCTGTGCTGGTGCTTCCAGGTGTGATTGTAGCTTGAATTCTCAATAAAGACTCCTATGCAGCGACATTTCTGGTCGCAATTTCAAGCTAAATTTGTGGCTGCATTTTTGAATTCTTTTTAGCTTTGGTCTTCTGAGCTGGATCTTTGCGTTGACAATTTTAAGATGCAATATACATGCTCATGTGATGACATTAGTGCACAAAAAGTGATAAAATAACAACAATATAAACCAAACAACAATGAGTTAAAAAACATAAAAACTAAGTATGAAATGCCTAATATGTATACTAAATATGGCTCCAAAGAGACAATTAATACACAAATTTAGGGAGAAAATAGGTGTCATTTCTAATGCTATCAGACACAAATCTAGTACTGAACTAGGAAAAATGTCATTTCATGGCAACTAAAGGCATTGTCCTTGGTCATCGAATATCATGTTAGGGCATTGAAGTGGACAAAGCAATGGTAGAAATCATTGAGAAATTACCTCCACCCATGAATGTCAAAGGAATAAGAAGCTTTCTTTGTCACGCTGATTTCTATAAGAGATTTATCCGAGATTTTTCCAAGATTGCCAAATCACTATGATCGTTGCTAGAACAGATTAAAAAGTTTGTGTTTGATGACGCATGTCTAGATGCATTTACCACAATAAAGAAGCAGCTAGTACAAGCTCCAATTGTTGTCGTACCAGATTGGACATAACCATTTGAATTAATGTGTGACGTGAGTGATTTTGTTGTAGGAGTTGTGCTGGGACAATGCAAAGAGAAGGTATTTCACTCAATTCACTATGCTAGTAAAACCTTAACTGAAGCACAGGTGAACTATACAACTACTGAGAAGGAATTATTAGCAGTAGTTTTGCATTCGACAAGTTCCATTCATACCTTATCGGCACAAAAATTACAGTTTACACAGATCATTCTACGTTGAGATACCTTTTTACGAAGAAAGACGCCAAACCAAAATTGATTAGATGGATCCTGCTCTTACAAGAGTTTGATATTGAAATTAAAGATAGAAAAGGATCCGAGAATCAAGTAGCTGACCACTTGTCTCGCCTAGAAGTTGAAAGTGAGGATGGGAATAAATCCCAAATTGTCGACACATTTCCAGATCAGTAATTATTTTATGTTGACGCATCTCCATGGTATGCAGATGTCGTCAGTTATCTTATTTGTGGGAAGCTACCCTTGAGTGTCACTTGTCACAAGAATATCAGATTTATGCACGACGCTACGAAGTATCATTGAAATGAGCCATACCTGTTCAAGGTATGCGTCGACAACATTATTCATCGTTGCGTTCCTGAAGAAGAGATGACTTCCATCCTGAGACATTAACATGATGCTCCCTATGGAGGCCATTTTGGTGGAATGAGGACCGCTGCAAAGGTCCTACAATCAGGATTCTTCTGGCCCACATTGTTTCGAGATGCCCATAATTTTGCGTAACAATGCGATAGATGTCAACGCACAGGTTCTATATCTCGCTGTAACTAGATGCTCCAACAACCTATTATAGAGGTGAAGTTATTCGACATCTGGGGTATAGACTTCATGGAACCATTTTCAAACTCTTTTGGGAATACGTATATTTTAGTTGCTGTTGACTATGTCTCTAAGTGGATAGAGGCAATTGCGGTTCCAAAGGATGATGCTCGAACGGTGTTGAAGTTCTTCCACACATATATCCTTACAAGATTTGGAACACCTAGGTCATTGATAAGTGATCAAGGTGCTCATTTTCACAATAACCAAGTGGCGACAGCCTTAAAACGATATGGTGTGAAGCATCGCATGAGCACCACATACCATTCACAAACAAATAGCCAAGCGGAGGTTTCCAATCGACAAATTAAAAGTATGCTTGAGAAGGTGGTTAACCTATCTCGGAGAGATTGGTCTTCGCGGCTACATGATGCGTTGTGGGCACTTCACACTACATACAAAATCCCGTTGGGGATATCGTCGTATCAATTAGTGTTTGGAAAATCCTATCACCTGTCGGTTGAACTTGAACATAAAGCCATGTGGGTGATCAAGCAGGTGAACATGGACTACGATGTTATTGGACAGAAATGGTTGTTTGACATTTTCAAGCTGGAAGAAATTCGATGCGCTGCGTATGAAAATGTAGGCATATACAAAGAAAAAACTAAGAAATGGCACGACAATATCATCTTGCGGCAACAATTTAACCCTGGTCAGTTTGTACTTCTATTTAATTCACGTTTGAAATTACATCCAGGTAAATTGCGCTCGAGATGGTCAGGCCCTTTCAAAGTTGTCGAAGCATTCCAGCATGGTGCGGTGACAACTGAAGATATGAAGGATGGTCACTAGTTTAAAGTAAATGGCCAACGACTGAAGCATTACGTGAGCCCAAATGTCAAAGAACATAACGAGACCATAAATCTTGTCACATTTATTTAATGTCATTGCAATTTTTACTTTTACTTTTTGCTTTATATTTTTATTTGTTCTTTTTTAGTTTATGCAAGAATAAAAAAAATCCTTTTTTGACACATTATAAAGAACAACTTGTCGACGCATTCTGTGATGACTTAGCAAAATTTTTTCAGCAATAATCGCACCAATTGATCTTCATCCATCCCTAGCCGTTAAATCAAACTAAGAGGTACGATCTACATCTTGGCATTTATTGGCTGCAGACCCAATGTTTTCCCAAGCCAATTGCAATAATCACATCTCTTCCTCTGAAAGAATTATAAAACCCTTCTTCTTCCATTTCTCTTCTCCCACTCACAACCTGTAACCATCTTCTTCATTGTCTTCAAACTTTTCTGTAAATTCTCTCGCTCTCTTTATTCAGCTATTTTGGCCAGAACATGAGGAGAGAAAACCCCTTCAAAATCCCTTATTGAATCAACTATTGTCGTGGTTTGTCAAGTCGAACAACCGCCATCGAGAGAACCTATCTATTCCTTTCAAAGGGGGCAAAGGATAGATATCATGAAGTGATGCTCAAGCTTAACTATCACCCTGAACAGGGGTTCCAGTTGTCTCCACAACTACCATTAGGGAAACAAGTTGCGAGGACAATCTCTCGCTTGGGCTGGGAGTCTTTCTACAACCATCCGACCAGTTATTCCCCTACAATGGTAAGGGAATTCTATGCTAACCTGGTAGACTCTGAACAAGATTTTTTTTTGTCCGAAAGGGCTTGATGCCTTTGAGTGTGACTTACATCAACGTACTTTTCCACATCGCTGAAAGAGCAGATACTCACACTACATTTTTAGAGGAGTTAACTGATGAAGGTGCTGACCTGGTGATGTGATATCTATGCATTGAGGATGCTGTGTGGATTGACAATGGTCTGCATAACTACACTATGCACCAGCATTATCTCACCACTTAAAGGAAGGTATGGTTTCATTTTGTTAACAGTCGAATTCTGCCTTCAACCCATAGCACAACTGCGACGCTGGATCACATGTGCCTTTTGCACTCCATTCTGAAGGGCCGCCACATCAATGTTAGTGCAATTTTACATGATGAAATTACTGAAGCCGCGGGTAAATAGATAGGTATCTTACCTTTCCTTTCTTTAATTATGATGCTTTACAAACAAAGCGGTATTGTGCCCCGTAATGGTGAAGAGGTGCTGGACAACAAGGGGCCAATAAATGATATCTCGGTGGAGTAAATGACTAGGGGACAAGAAACTCCTCTGGTGAAAGAGGTGCCTAAAAAGAAGGAGAAAAGGAAAGGAAAGAAAAAAGAGAAGCAAGAAAATGCGTCCACAAACCTTAAAGTTGGGAAAAAGCTGGCTGTAATAGAACAAATCATTGATTGCATGAATATACGCCAAATTTGCCTTCTCAGCATGTTGGAGAAAATGGATTACAGGCGAAACCTCTTCTATGCATACACAAGGGCGTGGAACAACGTTATTGTCGCTACATTGAGGAGCCTTGCCCAAATCCCATGCCAGAGTTCCTTGTATTCCCACCTATTATTAGGGAAGCCCCATCGTCTTTCGAGCAACCTACTCTTGAAGGTAAGCCTCAACCTGTCCCATCCCCAATTAGAATTCATATCTCCGATGATAAGGAGCATGAGGGACATTCCAACGCCATGGAGGACTATTTCAGAACAATCACTAGCCTGTTCGAGGATGAATTTTCGAACAGTCTTGGGGCTAACATGATGGAAAGGGAGGCTGTTGCTGAGGAGATACATACACCGATCGTATCTGTGGGTTTGAAAGCAGAGGAAGGCGTCAAAACAGACACAACTAAGAAGGAGAAGCCTGAGGAAGAAGAAATAGAGGAAGAGGAAGGAAAGGAGAAGCATAATGAAGAAGATGAAGGACTTGAAGAGAACAACCCGAAAGAAGAGAAGAATGATGCCCCGACAAATTTCGAGAAAGAATTTATCGATGCACCCACAAGTGTGAGGGAATCCAGTGAAAACTTGGCTCCACCTGAAGTGAGCCAAGCTGAGGCAGTCACCAGTAGTACCAAGGATCTTAACACTCTGGCCATTGTGCCTTATATGGTACCACTTGCTGAAGTCTATCCATTTGATGTGACTGTCGATGAGGCCTCCACTCAACCGGTTGTGGAGGAGCAATCCGCTACTCTGGTTGATTCTAAGGATAAAAAAGATAGAGGAAGGACAAGAAAAAGAGGCGCAAAGCAGAAGAGGAACACCCAAAGAAGAAGAAGAAGAAAGCCAAGGTAGCCACTTCATCGGCTATTGAACAATGAGTCAGTTTACTTTTAAATAGTAAGGTGCGTGCATCTCATTATCATTGCATTGTTATTTGTCATTGCATTTGTCATGTTAGTTAATCTGTATTATAGTTACATTTTCATTTTTATATGTATAGTATTGTCAGTGCATTGGGGACAATGCAGACATTAAGTTTGGGGAGATATTGTATGAAATGGAAATGCGATTACACCCACATATTTGAAAATTTATTTGTGCATTTAGGTCAATGAAAGTATGCAAAATTTCAACAAAAATGTGATCACAGTTTTTATTTTATGCATAAATCTTGAATTGCTTGGAATGCTGATATGTGAATTGGGTGAATATGAATGAATATTGAGCCTTCTATTTTTGGATGAATGATTGAAATTGCTTTAGTAATGAATGGGTAGAATCAATCTTTGAATCTTTAAATAACTTACCAATTGCAGTGACATTGTACTAATAAAAGACACTCCAATGTGAGTGCATTGTGACTTATCAAGGGAGAACACTCCACTGCATGTGTTAGAAAAATTATCTAGCCAAAGCCTGTCAATGCAATAGTGTGTGTTGGTGCAATTACATACTTCCTGGGGATTTATTGCACCCTATCGTTACTGCCCAGGAACAAAGGTAGACTAATGCAATGACATCTCTCAGTCATTTAAAAAAAGAAAGAAAGAAGAGGAAAAGAGAAAAGAAGAAAAAAGAAATATATGTTGTATTGGTCAGGAAAGGTTAAGATTCAAAGCATGTTACTAATATCAGTGAAGTTGTAGTTTTAATTATTCATACCTATAAGTTGTCGGCGCATTATTCTCTCATGTGAATACAATTTGGACATTAGAATTTCAGAGGATTTAAGTTGCTAGAATAATGATTGCGATGACATGTTTTGTTTGTGACTTTGTTTACTTTTGTTTACTTGAGGACAAGTAAAAACTCAAGTTTGGGGTGTGATAGCATTAGAAATGACACTTATTTTCTCCCTGAATCTATGTATTAACTGTCCCTTTTGTATTATATTTAGCATTCATACTTAGTATTTACATTTTCTAAGTCAATGTTGTGTGGCTTAAATTTTCGTTATTTTATCTCTTCTATGCACTAATGTCACCATATGCAGCATATGTATTGCGTCTGAAACTGTCAGTGTAGGGATCCATCTCGAAAGATTGATGCTAGAAAAAGTTCAAAGATGCAGCCACAAGTTTAGCTTGGAATTACGGCCAGAAATGTCATCACATGGAAACATCTACTTTGTATGAGTGAATTCACTTGCAAACACATCTGGAAGCACCAGTGCAAGAGAATAACATGTTGTCACCACAATTAAAGATTACAGATTGTGCCCAACGTTGTCACAACAACCTGTAGATTTATAAAGAACACACCAGATCTGCGTGAGTGCACAGCTGGATTTTAAGAAACTTTTACAACTGCAAAAGAAGTTGGATCTGAAAGGAGATGATATATGCTATTCCCCAAGCTTATAAATAGAGGAGAGAAGAAGGAGAGTGAATATCAATAGGTGAAGAAATTAATTCTGCAAATTCTCTAAAGCTTTGAAGCTTGGTTCTGGAGTCCGGTGAGCTGATCGAGCAAGTGTGCGATAACTTCTGACGAGGACTGCTTTATGCAATACACAAGGAGCGATTAAGGAATAATGCTAGTAGCCTAAGAATAGTATGCTTTGATTTATTTGTTAATCCCTCTTTTAATGCCGATGAATTCTTATTGACAATTGATTCTAAATGGAAATATCTTTCAATGTTAGATTACTTTGATTCCTGTTCACTTCTTCTCATCTGTTTTCCCTTGGATTTAACTGCTTTGACCACAGAAGTGCAATTGCAGTCTACCGACATTGGAAAGTGCGGTGACAAGGTAGGTTAACAAGCAAGCCAGTGAAAGTTGCTTAAGGCTAGGAGGAAATCTAGTCACTTGTTCTTGAGTGCAAGGCATTACCAACACTGGAATGTGGGGGGTAAATGTGGGTGCTTGAGTCTTGGTTAAACAGAGAGTTGTTATTGATAAGATTTCATTGGAACCTTATTACTGCGAAAGTTCATCTAAAATACCTTGTCGTCACATCTAGCGTTGCTACTTAGTGAAGTCAGTGATCCACTCCATTCATCGCACTTGATCACACTTTTATTTTTTCTGCATTTAAATTCTCAAAATATCAACAACAATTTATTTTACTTTCAGTTGCTCTGACATTTTATTTTTATCATTGCATTGACAATTTTGACTAACTTAGTGGTGCAAATCTGATTGAATTGCGCTGACATCCTTACTAGCATTTTCTCTAATTTTAACTTTAGTTGCTTCGACAATCGAACATCAAGAACTGTATCCTTGTGGGATCGCTATCCAATAGAGAAAATCTATCAACTATACTTGCATCGATAAGTGTCTGCTTGCACTTAAATGTTGTGACGTTTACAGGCCGATCAAAAAGCCATTCACGATCAATCGGGTAACTTCTTTCCTTGCCTTTTAAGGGCTACACATTAAGGACAATGTGTTTTCTAAAGTGTGGGGGTAACATAAAAAATTTTGCTTTTTATTTCTGCTTTTTATTCTGTTTTTGTCATGTGCTTGAGCATGTAGAAATACAAGTGATTGGTTAGGAGCATGTACATAGGTTAATTATATTTTGGAATAAATTTGGCATGATGATGAGTTATTTTTAAATTTTTGAGCATGAGACTACTAAGTTTTATAGGTTACACTAAATACAGGTTAAAAGATATTATTTGTACCAAATGACATGAATAATATGAGGAAACAAGCATTCTAGTATATATGATATATGGTACTTTTGGGATTGTGTGATTAAATTGAAGTTTATGCATATTGAGATATTTAGGGATGACTTAAGGCATTATTTGGAAACACAGAGACAAAAAGCAAATCTGTTTTGATTTTTTCCTTTTAGTACTAATATTTAAGCCAATTAACCTTTCTTGATGAATCACATTACAAACCATAAAGCCTAAAAAGAAAAGTCAATTTGTGTTTACTCTTTTCTTTGGTCCTAAATTGCACGATTATAGACATATGGCCATCTGTATTGAGGGTAAGTAGACACATCAAGGTGGAGTTTGTAAAACAAGATTGAAATAGGAAAATCAATATGGTATATGAACTTTAGAATAGCTAGAAAATCCAAAAGAAAAGCAAAACGAGTAGAAATGAATGAAGAAAAGAAAAAAAAATCTTGAGTGAGAAAAAGCATGAAAGGTGACAAAGTCACAAAGTCAAAAGAAAAACTTGTTTAAGAATGTAAAAAGGCTCGTAGGCTAGCTAAAGGGATTATATCATATTGTGATTTCCTAATTGGAGAGATAAGGAAGGTGAGTGAAGGAGAAATAAGATGGTAAGCGAGAAAAGGGATACTAAAAGGGAAGAATAGGGAACAATACATTGTGCCAAACTATCTTCATGTTTGTACCATTCTTTAGAAATTCATACCTGTCCTAAGCATCAAAACATTACAAACCGGAAAGACCTATGTGATCTAAATAGATCTATGCATGAATGAATATGGCATTAAATAATCCCATTATAACTATTTGTATTGTACTAGGATAATTAAAGTATTTATATTAGTCATTGATGGAAGAATAAAGATAAGATCTTTATACTTGTAGCTTTTGTAAGTTAATGAACTTAGATGTTTTAATCAGAAGTGGCAAGATTACTTGTTTATCATTCTAAAATTATTAGAAGATATAAAATGCCTAATTTATTTCTTCCATTTATTGCACAAGAATAGACAAAATCAAGAATTTCTCATATTTCCATTACTTCGACCAACATTTTAGTTTATAACAACCAGTCCATCTTCGCGACAAGTACATATCTCATTAATCAGTCCATATTTTAGTATACATTTATTTTCCTGTTTTAGCTCGAGAAACTCATTCATTTCTATTCCGAGTATCATTTACTAACATATTACTTTCTAAACTTAGTTCAGAAAAAAAATTCAAATTAACTTTCTCTTTCGATACAATAGCTAATAACATACTACCACTAATACCCTTCATCTTTAATAATAATATTGTACAAATTAAATAATCATCAAGGGAACATGCCAATTTATCAGATATTATCTGAACATTTTCTAACCAAAATTCAACCATAATTAAGTCATCTTATGTTTTACTTATAAACTCATCGACCCCACATTTATGAATCTTATCCATGAAAATCTAGATACACATACAGGAGGGAAACCATGTGAACCATAGGGTGTCGGGATAACCATAGAAGGGGGTTTGGAGGTTGTGTAGCCACAAGATTAATTCATAGCAATTTCATTAATACAATAACCTAATAAGCCAAAAGAACATTTTGTACCTTATTTTCAAAAATTTGCGGAACTGAAACACTAAAACTCGCTCCTTACTTCGGAGTAAGGGCTTTACTTTCAATTTCATCAATAACGGCACAATAAAAATCGACCAACATGTTTTAAATCAAAATAAAATAGGGTCAAATCAGATCAAAAGCATCACAATATCATACGGTATATGTGACATGTATATACTAGACTCTATACATGTTATGTTAGTCCTAGAATTGATTAAATCGTAGCTCTGATATCACTAAATGTAACACCCACATCCCGTCTCCATTGCCAGATTATGGATTAGAGAGTTACAGATTCAAACAGAACAATTTGTTTTAAATATAGAACATTAATCCAAGTAATTTTTAACATTAATCAATTCATTGAATAAATACTTATATGAGCCTTAATTTAAGTTTACAAGACCCTAAAATCAGTTTGGAATCAATCAAGGATCAAAACCAAAAAAATGAAACAAGTAGGGAAAACTTGAAAATTTTAGAAACATGAGTCACACAATCATGTGGCTAAGTCGTGTGACTCACCTCAGACCGTGTGAGCTTTTGAAGTTGGGACACACGGTCGTGTCCCAACCCGTGTCATAGACCGTGTAAAACATGTATCAAAACTAAAAGAGCACACACAATCGTGTGTATGGCACACGGTAGTGTGACAGTTCGTGTCCCTAGTCGTGCGCATCTAAATTGACCCCTTAAACAAGCTCAAAACACACTAAAATTTGAACACCAAGGTACACAAAATCACCAATCATCCCATAGTCAAAAGTATAAAAAACATACACTTAAAACAAGCCAAATTAACATCCTAAACAACTAACCAATGAACCATTCACAAATACCTCAAGTAATAGCCAAACATTTAAATGGTCATATCAAAACCTTATGCAAATTAAAATCTATTTAAACTTTCATAACTAACCATATTAACATTCATTAACATATTATAAAGATTTATCAGACACATCATAACATTCATTTAAACATAAAGTTTAGTTAACCCAACATTACAAAGCATATTCAAAAGAAACCAACTCATCCTATTCATCATTCATGACTATTAGTTTTGACAACATCACATATATACCTATATACATGCCACAATCCCAAAGAAATTTACAAAAGGTACCAAAACAAATAGGATAGTTGCTGGCGCATTACATAACCCAAATAGCATACGTCGGAAAGCAAATGTTCCAAAATGGCATGTGAACATTGTCTTTGCTTGATCCTCCGATGCAATAGCAATTTGGTTGTATTCAAAGTAATCATCTAAGAAAAAATAATAGGCTTTACTAGCTAGCCTATCCAATATCTGATCAATGAAAGGTAGTGGAAAATGGTCCTTCTTTGTGGCCGCATTTAGTCGTCGATACTCCATGCGTACTCGCCATCCAGTTGTGATGCGAGTAGATATTAACTCGTTCTTGTCGTTGGTCACAACTGTGAAATCGTTCTTTTAGGCACACATTGAACGGGGCTTACCCAATCACTATCGAAAATAGGGTATATAATGCCCGCATCTAACCATTTAATAATTTCCTTCTTCACTACTTCTTTCATCTTTTCATTAAGTTTTCGTTGTTGCTCAATTGATTGCTTCTTTTCATCTTCTAGCCTAATCTTGTGCATGGAAAAAGAGGGATTGATGCCTCTGATATCTACGATGCTCTAAGCTATGGCTCTTTTGTGTTCTTTCGGAATCGCGATGAGCTTATCTTCTTGCATTGCAATGAGGGATGTGTTGACAAATAACAGGTAGTGTCTCGTTGTCACCAAGGAAGACATATTTCAAATGCGTCGGCAAAGGCTTCAACTCCAAAGTAGGAGCTTGCTCAATAGATGGTTTAAACATTGTGATCGTCCTGTTAGACAAATCCAAAGACTCCATTTGTCAATTCTGATACAGCTCATAATTGTTAACCTCCTGTTTGTCGACACAGTCATCTAGAATGTCCGGTAGATGTCGCTGCATCGTCATTAGATAGTGCTGAACTTCTTGCATTAAATTCTTTCAGAATAATCTCATCTAACACGTCAATATGTTGACATTATTCTCTAGGTCCGAACGGTGATGCTTCAAACACACTAAAGGTTATGTGGTCATCATTATGACACATAACAAGTTCTCCCTTGAACACGTCGATAAGTGTTTGTCCCGTTGCTAGAAATGGCCTCCCAAGAATTATGGGTACCTCCTTAATTGCTTCGTAGTCTAGGATGACAAAATCAGCAGTGAACACCAACTTATCAACTTGGACAAGAACATATTTGATTTGTCCTTCAAGTTATGCTAAAGATCTATCCGTCAGTTGCAATGTCACCGCAGTAGGCTTCATCGAACCTATTCCTAATTTCTTTAAAGTAGACAGAGGCATAAGATTAATACTTGCTCCCAAATCACATAAAGCCTTACCTAAATAATGATTCCCAAAGGAGCATGGGATTGTGAAGATGCCAGGATCTTTCATTTTGGTTGGCAACTTATTCGTAAGCACAACGCTGCACCTCTCTGTGAGCACAATCATCTCGATGTCGGACAATTTCTTTTTCTTTGAAAGTAACTCTTTCATAAATTTCTCATAGCTGGGTATCTGCACAAGAGCATTTATAAGAGGTATATTAATATGCAATTGTTTCAAAGTAGAAACAAACTTTTGGTATTCTTTGTCATGGACTTTCTCTTTAAATCATTGCGAAAAACTCGGTGGTGTCGACATTGGCAGTTGCATCGACAACTTAGTTGGGCAAACTATAGGCATAGATGGCACTACAGTTGATTCCTCTTTATTTTCTTTTGCTTGACTTTTTTCAGCTGCATCTTCTTCTTGTTGCTGTGGTTCAGATGCGTCGAGATGGTCTTGGCCAGAATTGCTTGGTCCCATCGTTTGCTTGCCACTTCTCAGTGTGATTACTTTGCAATGCTCCTTCCCCCTCTGCGTAAGATTCTTAGTATCACGAGGTAGAGTGCCTGGTGACCTCGTACTCAAATTAAAAGCCAACTGCCCTAGCTGGGCTTCCAATGCTCTAATGGAATAAGAGTTGCCTTGCACTATTGCTTCAGTTCGTGTGATATGCTCATGCATCATTGCCTCAAGAGTAACCATACGATCTGACTTAGGTTGAGAAAATTGCTACTGTTGATGTTGATGATGTTGTCCTTGTATATGTGCCAACATTGACTCTTGTGGTTGTAATCGAGATTGTGGTTGCATCTGGTTATGTGACTGCATCTGTTCAGATCGAGAATTTACCTGCGAATTCTGATTATAATTCAACTGTGGATTGTTATTGTAACTCCCTTGCCTATAACTCCCTTGATTTGAGGAATTTCCATATCTGAATGTAGAAGCGTTTTGATTCCCCCAAGGTTATTGAGATCAGTTGTTGAATGAGTTACCAAATGAACCCTCTCGGATGTTGTTGACATACAATGAATTTTCTGCAAGTTGTGGGTAGTTCTCATAGCTATGGTTGTCACCACAAATTTCATAAGAAAATATCAGCCCATCCAATTGCTAGGCCACTTGAATAGGAGCAACGTCATGTTTTCCCTTCATCTTCTTTATAATATTGGCCAATGAGGATACTTGCGCTGACAAATCAGAAATAGCGTCTAACTCAAGAAATCCAAGGTTAGTTTTTACCTATGCAAAACGAGAAATAGGATATTGGTAGTTATTCTGAGCAATCCTCTCTAGAATTCTTACAGCCTCATTGTATGTACAATCTAACAAGGGACCATTAGCCGATGCGTCGACAAGGTTCCTTGTTTAAGCATTCAAACCATTGTAAAATATTTCAATCTGGGTCTCCTATTGAATTTCGTGCATTGGGCAGCATCGAAGCAATGTTTTATAATGCTCCCAAGTTGTATGTAAATTCTCATCATCTAACTGATGATATGCAGGAATGTCATTCCACAACCTTGCGTTCATTGTCGACTGATTGAAATGCAAAACAAACCGCGTTGCTAATGCATTCCAAGATGTAATTGATCCTGCTGGCAATCCCAAGAACCATGTTCTTGCTTTACCTTGCAACTAATAAGGAAATAATTGCATTTTTAAGGCATCATCAGGGACACTATGTTGACTGAAGGATGCACAAATAAGCAAAAATGATTTCAAATGTTCTCGTGTGTCTTCATGCGAAAAACCTGAATATTGCCCATTTGAGTTGAGCGTCTGAAACATCACCAGTTTTAATTTAGATTTACCTGCTTGAATAATCGGTCCCACAATCCTTGGTTGTAAATCATCAAGTATAGGCACAACAAATATCTTATTGTCCTATTCTGTACATGTTCGTTTTGTGGTAGCGGTGGTAGTATATCGTTAACAATTTGTGGAAGTACTAGAGGAATTCCATCTTGTGGCAGCAATGGTGGCAAATTATTATTGTTGTTGTTACCAACCATTTTCTATTGTTCTTGCCTTATCCTCGTAAGTGTCCTCTCAAGCTCCAGATCAAAGCTTATAATGTCCTTAGGATTTGTCCTTGTGGACATGCAATAATTAAAAATCTGAAAAAGAAAACAATTAGAGAAATAATAACAGATTAGTAAAGATTAAAAGTTAAGTAAAATTAATTGCAACTACAAAAGTAAATATCAAACAAACGCCATTCCCCGGCCACGATGCCAAAACCTGATCGGTGTTTTTACGTCACAGCAATGTGCAAGCGGACACACGTTGATGCAAATATAGTTGATAGAACAATTCTATCGGATATCAATCCCATGAGGAATGTGTTCTTGATGCTTAAATGTCGAAGCAACTAATACTGCAATTAAGTGTAATGTGAGTACTGATGTCAATGCATTTATGTTAGATCTGCACACTAAAATAATCATGAATGTCAACGTAATTAGGGTTAAACTTAAGAGGTTAAATGTTAGTGTACTGAAAATAAATCCAATTGTGTTGAGTGTTGAGTGCTTAATATTTAAATGCATAAAATGTAAATATGATCAAGTGTAAAAGGGAAGAAATGGTTCACTAATTCTGTTAAATCGCAATGCTAGATGCGTCAACAAGGTAAAATATAGATGGAATGTCGCTGCGTGAAGTCCCTTTGAGTTCTTACCAATAACAACTCTCTACTTAATCCTAACTTAAATATCCACAATCACTCCCCCTCTCGGTGCGAGCAATGATGTGTATTCAAGAACAGCTGGAGTTTGTCCAAGTCTCAAGCAACTCTCACCCAACTTACATGTTAACCCAACCTATCACTGCATCTCTCGATGTCGGCACACTGTAATTTGACTCACGTGCTTAAAGCGGTTAAATCTAAGAATAAACAAATAAGCAGTGTAAAATATGAATCAAAATGATTTAACATTAAAAGACACTCTCGTATTCATTTAATATCATCAAAATCCATCATCGTTTAAGAAGAATTATTAAAGAGTACAATGAAGCTTACTATCTCTAGACTACTAGGCCTACTCCCTAATTGTTCCTCTTGCTCTACATCAAGCACCTCTCGTCAGAAGTGGTTGCAGACTTGCTTCATCAACTCCCCGATTTCCAGCTCAAATCTCCAATTCACATAGAATTTTTAGAATTAAATCCCTTCGCTCTTGATGATTTCTTCATTCTTTGTTCGTCTATTTATAACCTCCAAAATGTTGCAGGTTTCAGCCTTCATTTTCAGATCCAAATCTAGATCTTGCAGCTATCAAAATTAGTTAGATTACAACTATGCATTCATGTAATTCTAGTGTGTTCTTCAAAGATCTGCAGATTGTCGCTGTATAGCTGGGCACATTCTGAAATCATAATTGCAATGACATCTATGAAATTCCTACGTTGGTGCTTCCAACTGTGAATTCAGCTTGTTTTTACTCATTCGAGGTTCAGTTTCAATGCGCCGACATCTCTTGGTTGTAATTTCCAGCTAATCTTGTGGCTGCATTCGTTCAACATTAAGCTTCTAGACTGAGTTCCTGCGCTGACAATATTAAGACGCAATAAATTGGCTGCTTGCATCGACATTAGTATAAAAATAGATAAAAATAAAAAGAATTTAAACTAACTAACAATGAGTTGGAAAATATGGAAACTAAGTGTAAAATACTAGTGATGCATGCTAAATGAAATACAAATAGACAATTAAAACATTAAATTGGGGAGAAAATCTATGTCATTTGAAATACCATCACTTATCGTCTTTTGTTGCCGCCTGAGCGTGAGTGCATTCACGATGTCTTCAATTTTTCCATGCTTTCGAGGTATAGATCGGATCCTATGTCGTACTTGTTGAGGAGATTAAGGTTTGATCTGACCTTTCGTATGAGGAGAAACTGGCTGCAATCTTAGATTGTGAGGTCAAGGTGCTGCGCAGTAAGACGGTTCCATTGGTGAAAGTTTTGTGGTGCAACAATAAGACTGGGTAAGCTACTTAGCTGAAAGATATCATGAGGTGTTAGTACCCGTATTTGTTCTATTTAAGTAAATTTTAGGGACAAAATTTCTTTTAAGATGGGGGAGAGTTCTAAGGCCCAAAAAATAGGTCTAGTAGTTTCGAGTAAGTTTATCGGGTTTCGAGTTAAAATTAGGAGTTAATTGGGTTTATTAGTAATTTTTAGTTAGCTAAATTTTATTTGAAAATGAGGAAATAATATTTTGAAAAAAAAAATATTTTTAGAAAAATTAATTTTATAGTTTTAAATAATTTTTGGGTAAAATAAATATTTTTTATCAAATTAGAATTGAAAAAAATAAAAATGGGGTTTAATGGAGAGATTTAAAATATTAATTACATAAGACCATTTTGCAAAACAAGGGAAATGTTTGAGTGGTTTTATGACAAATTACTCATATTTTCGGAATCTTGGAGGGAAAGGATTATTTTGTAAAACAAGTGAATTATGGGGTGGCCTAATGGCAATTTCCCCAATTTTTGAAAATCAGGTGGGTGTTCTTCAACTCAAAAACACTGCAACCTCCTCACTTCACACATATTTTTCACCCGATTTCTAAGCAGTTTCTCTCATTTTTCTTTTATTTTTATTTTCGAAGTCCACATATTAAAGATTAGATCTCATCTTTTATTCTATTCAAATTCTCCGTAAAAGATTTTCAAAGTTGAGAAAAACTCATCTGAGTTCTTCAAAGATCTTGATCCAATCTTCAATATTGGTGATTCTAGATCGATTGAAGGTATTTTCTCAACTCTAAATTCATTCTAAGGTTGTTTTTAATCATTATTTTCGATCTAAATTGATTAAAATGTGTTTTCAAAATTTGATCTCTTAACTCTTGAACATGAGATTCATCAATGGTGAATTCATGGTTTCGAGTTGGAATCCAAGTTTAAATGGATATCTAAACTCAAATCATTCTTATTAAGAGGGTTTTTTATCAGAAAAAAATTTCAAACTCGTTTGGTTGATCAATTTTGACAAATCTATTTTTAGCTAAGAACATGAGTTGATTTTTCTGAAAAGTTATGAAATGGTTTGTTTGATGAAATTGATGCTTATAGTTTGTGTTTATAGATTAGAAATGATGTTTAGAAATAGTTTTTGGTACAGAGAAGGTCATTTAAGGGTTAAATTATTTTTTCGGCTAGATTGTGAGTTTTTGGTTAGGTAGATTGGAGAGGCATTTCAGATCTATGTATTTCATGATTTTTCAATTTTCTTGTTGTTAATAATAGCTTGTAACATTTATTTTATCTCTGTTTAAGCTCCACATCAAGGAGAGGCCACTACTAATAAAAATCGAGGTCCAAACATAACTACATGATACACTTTGACTTGAGAAGAAATGGGAGAAGGCAATTGGTAAACATGCCTATTTAAATTTTGATTTGGGGTTTTGAATTGTGTTTCTAGTGATTCAATTTAATCTCAAGTGGTTTAGATTTCCATATTGATTTTAACTTTGTAAAAGCATATTTGTAAATGATGGTTTTAGATTCATGGACAAAGATATTTATTATGCTTATCTATCTTGATACTAAAATTTCTAAGTGACATGCTTTAAATTGAATTTTTATATCATGAATTAAGTGCTTAAATATCAGTGTTTATGCCATGTGTGATTGGTTATATTGGAAACATTGCATGGTGGATCCATTGAATATAGTTGGCATGTCATAGGATTAGTGAGTACTCACCACTACATGTGTTATTTGTGAGCATATGGCTCTAGGAGTCTTTATTTTGTTGGAGTGGATAAGAGAGTGTTAAGCTTTTCCTCCACTCAATCATTGGCGATTTTGAGGTGATATAAGGGAGTGTGTGGCTACGCCTCACTCAACTAGAGTATTGTATTCAATATTTAGGAGATCGGAGATCCGTTTATCCAATGCATGATCACATGTTTTATATTTTGCCATGGATGACACTTGCCAAGTGTTTGTTTGTTAATTAAATTATGTTTTCATATGCCATAATAAATGTGCTTTTTATTCATGGAATAACATGTGAATTATGATGTTATGATGTTGCAATGCTGTTGGAAATTTCAATCAATTGAATGCCATAATTGAGCATGAAAATATAATTGAAATTGTGATTTGATACATTATTTACCTTGGTTTAAGTATATTTTTGGTGTGATTTACTTAATTGAATTGATGGCCATTCACTGAGCGTTTTCAGTTCACACCCTCATAGCTTTCTGCAGAGTTTTCCAGCTTTGGGGAGTTGAGGAGCAAGGGCAAGGTTGGTCCAAGTTTAAGGCTGCTTGGTAGTATATATTAAGGACTTTTCTATGGATACATTAGAGGGCATTGTGGCACTCAATTGAGATAATTTTATACACTTGTAATGGATGTTTGAGACTTACATTTGGACATTGATTTTGAGATGTTATATTTTTTTTAATATTTGATTTTTTTGGTTAATTATTGAGTGCATTATTGGATGTTGCTAAGTGATAACATGGTGATTGAAGCATGAAATTTTCACTAAAACATTTTAATTTTAGCTTGTCAAGGAGTGGATAGCTTTGTGGCTAAGGTAGTCCATTGTATGATTTAATTGTTGTTTGTTAAGCATGATCTTGAATGTTTAAATTATGTATACATGTTGTTTATTAGTTGTAATTAGATTAATTAGAATTGTATGTATTAAGGCAATAAAGCTTAGCTAATATAGTCTTCATTAATAATTGGATTAAGGAAAAAAATGGTTAATTAAATTGAATTTTAGGGGTTTCATAAACTGACTAAAAGAAGGTTGGTAAACATTTAGAATTAAAGTCGAGATCGTTTAGTTTTAAGTGGTAAAATAACCAAAATACCCTTAAGGTTAAATCCTTAAAAAAAGGTTTTAAAATGGTTCACAAATCGCTTTCACAATAAGATTAGATAATTATTAGTTAGAATTGAAGTGTTATAAGGTTGGGGTATGTTTTGGGTGGTTTTGTACTGGATAGTCACTTCAGTGGCTAATGTGTCGCTTCGGATTTAGGTCATTCAGTTTCGGTCGGATTTGGGGTGCCATAAAACCTCTTTGAATTAAAAACAAAAGAAAATATTGTCATGGAATTTTTTATGTTTTAAACTTTTTTGAACAAAAAATCATGTACAAATTTTAGTTAATTCAGTTAACTATTCGAATTAACTAAAATTAATTCTGTCAATTAATAGGTTTCAAAAAAAAATTTAGTTCGATTAATGGTTAAGGATTTCAAAATACTCAAATCAACCGTTTGAATACTCCTAATTTTGATCTCTGGAAAATCAATATAAATAAATTATATTAAAAATACATTAAATAATAAGCAAATTTCTCATTACTTCTCTTGCAACAATGACACTTGTTTTATTAATTTTTAATTTCATCACTCGTTTCTCATATATTGTCATTGGTTAAACTATGGTTACCTTAACATTTAGCATGAAGGACTTCGGAAAAGCTAATTTTGTTCTAGGTATTCAAATACTAAGAGATTGAAAGAACAAAGGGATAACATTATCACACGCTTCATACATAAATAAGATATTGGAATCTTATGCAATAATCGATTCAAAGAAAGGAACTTAACCTTTTGTATCAAGACTTCATCTTTGTTTGGAGGATTGTCCTAAGATAGTGGAAGAAAGAGAAAATGTGAGAAAGGTTGTAACACCCTATACCCGATCAAGTCACTTGACTCGAGCTTTAAGGTATTACAGTATTTAAACATCACCATCATTCAAAGATTTGACATAAATAATAAAAAATCTATTAAATGAAATTTATAAAAGTATTATTTTATTTACAATCAAAATCAGGCATTAATTGAGCATACAAGACCCTTAAACCAACTCAGAATCAAATTAGGACTAATTTGAAACTTTTACAAAACTTCAAGTAAAAAGTGAAAATAGGGGTCACACGACCATGTGGCCAGGCCGTGTAACTCATTATGGCCATGTGGACGAACCTGCACCAATATCAAATAGACCACATGGTCTAGTCTTGCACCCGTGTATGGCACATGGTCGTGTGAAGGGTCGTGTCATAGCCCGTGTGTGTTTAAAATGCCTCCTAAATCAAGTAATCTCATTCTAGTTCACTTATACCACAAGCCATGCAATAATCAATAATGTAATCTATTCAAATGCATCAAAAACCTGCCAAAATACACCATATAGCATGCAACCTAAGTGCCTAACCAATATGCCATCAATGGCACCACAAATCAAATATTAAGCATTAACCTTTAAGCACATACTACTTAACATTTCATGCTCATTCAACCATCAAATATACTTCATTTTCTCATGACTATATTCATCAACCAAAGTTCACCAACTAACCAATACATAAGAAACATTCCTTAGCCAAAATAACATGAGTAATACTAAATAGGTTTATGCCACCATAAGCCATGAAAACAACCATTATAGCTTACAACTTATACATCTATTCATATATCAAATGACACAAACATAATAAAATGTTCATAAACATACATATACCAAAACCTTATTTATATACCACTTATAATTGAGCCGCAATAAGTAAATAACTATCGAAAGAGTTGACTGATAGTGTGATCTCCAAAAACTAAAGAGTTGACTGATAGTGTGATCTCCAAAAACTATCCAATCGATAGTTCGAATCAAAAAATTTACGAGGAGGAAAATGAAACAAGGTATGGTTACATAAAGCTTAGTGTAACATCCCAAGATAGGGCCTTGAAGTTTTAGCCTCGCAAGTAAGGGTTCACCAGTACTTCAGTGAACTGGGGGTTCTCCAAGAGAATATCATCAAATAGTTCACTAGTGTTTTGGTGAATTGGTACACGCCAAAAGATGTGGTAAGGGGGTTCATCATATTCATTGCAAGTTGGGTTTATTAGTTTGTTTGGCGAGATAGGGTTTGCCAGTTTATTTGGCTAGCTGGGGTTTGCTAGTTGAGTTATGAACTGGGGGTTCACTAGTCAAAGTCGAGTCAAACTGAAATTAGGAAATAAAGACAGTGTGTATCTAGGATACTTTTCGTTCACGTAACTCTTTTACTAAGTCAAGTAGGGTATCCTAAGATTAATATGATACTTAGTGCCTATAAATACAACCCTTATTCCATGAAAATTCTGTGATCGAATATTTTATTGTCAAGTCTCTGTTCAGAATCAAGTTCGTAGCAATAAAGGTAAGTCTTTGACGTGTTAGGGATGATTGTCCAGAAAGCTAGGTTCGCTTGCATATATGAGTTTTGTAAGTTTTGTTTGTTTAAGTAATTGGTGTGTTATGTTATGAACCAACCAAACCATCTATAAGCAAGGATAAAGGCAAATAAAAACTCGTTTAAATTCTCAGCTTTATTGGTGAGTCTTTTAAGTACGACCACCCAAGACACACCCCGACCTTATAACACCTCAATCTTATCCAATTATTAATTCAGAAGCAATTTGTGAACCAATTTTAATCTTTTAATATGTAATTTAACCTAAGGGCATTTTCGTCATTTTACCACCTATAGTTAAACTAACCCAATTTTAGATCTAAACACTTACCGGCCTTCTTTTAGTCAATTTATGTAAGACCTAAAAATTTTGACTTAATCCGAGTTTATTTACTATGTCTAAGTCAAGTTTTAACATTAAGGACTACATTGTAACATTTTCAAGCTATCAGTACTATCCCCGAATATTATATTTTGTGCGTTTCTAACAAATTTAATCAATTATGAGTCTAATCCTAAAATTTTACCAAGTTTCCTTATCATTTAAGGCCCTAATTAGACTTATCAAGTTTTAGGATTAATTTGTAATTTAAACGAATTAGAATACCAAGTTAAAAAGATCAAAATTCAATCCCCCCAAAAACCCATACGACCGTGTGGATAGGAACACATCCGTGTGAAAACCACTGCACCTATTTTTGCGAAAAACTCATTTTTAAACCCGATTTTGCGTGTTTTAATGGTCAATTAAACCCAATTTAGCTACAATTAAATACCGTACATATTCATACACTTTCAATTGAATTTATTAACACCAATTAAGCCTCAATTAAATAGTATTAAACAATCAATTTCATGCATATCACCGACCGATTAATTCAAACAAGTGGCATACCTTAGTCGCTAGTAAACCACTCCATGGAAGCTTCTTTTGAACAATTGTTAGTGTAAACATCATGCCTCACAAACCGTGTTATCAATCACCGTGTTATCAAGCTATAATACACCGTAAATTATTCAATAACTAAACTCAAACATGCATATATGATATTATAAGACCATTCAAAAGTAAAAATGTCCAATGTCCAAGTCCAATTACAACCAAAATTAAATTAAGTCCTGGGAGTTCCACAATGCCAAATTACAGTCTCTAAAACGTGTAACTAAATCTCTACCAAGCCTTAATCTCTTGGAACTCTCATGCTCGGATCCTCAGCTCCTCAATCCCGTTGAATATCTGCACGAATGTGAGGGCGTGAACTTAAAAAGCCCAGTGAATGTTAATAAAAACGATAAGTAAATTAGCACCCAAATCATGCTTAAATCGAAGCCAATCAAATACAATTTTTCAGTCACAATATCAGTCCACAGTAGTTCAATGTCATATGCTTAACCATGTATCAAAAATCATAATTAATCATGGCATACAATCATCAATTTAGAATGTAACATTTCATACATTTATATTGACATATACAATCATGGCTTAATCGGGTGATCATACATCGGATAAACGAATCTCCTTGGTCCTAATTAGAATCAGAACAAGTCCCAGATTGTGTGGGCCAAAGCCACACGCTCCCTTATATCGCCTTAAATCAGTCCCGTTGAGTGGAGACTCAAGCTCAACACTCTCATATCTACTCCAAATCAGTCCTCCTAGAGCCTCATTGCTTACAAATAACATATCAATATGGTGAGTACTCACAAATCCTATGGCAAGCAAACTATATCCAATGGATGCACCATGCTATAATGTCAATATAATCAATCAATCATAACATAATTTCAGTCTATAATGTGCTCAATTTAAAGTTTCAAAATGCATATGTGAATCATGTAACATAGCCATTTTCAAATCAAATTAAATTAAGCATACAAATTACCAATTATCAATGTTCATTTATCAATTGAAATATCAACATACCATGAACAAAAAACTCCAGCTTACATGCTTAAATCATCATTATAATCAACCAAACCAAAGCACATAAAATCACTAGATGCTCACTTACCAACACCTAATAAAATTTTCATCACTTGGACATATATACATAATCTTACAAAATCAACCAACCAAAAATTAATCAAATATTTGTAATTACTAATTAATCATCGAATTAAGCATAAATAAGGGTCAATTTACCAAATCACCCTTTAATAACACCCATCACAAAATCAATTCAACCACAACCAAGTGATCAACCAAGCAAATTCAAGCTTCAGTTTCGATTAGCTCGATCCTCTTTAAGATTCAAAGCTTCAAAAAAGATAAAATAGACATTACTACCTTTCAAAAGATATACTAAACACGAATTTTCATCAACTAGACTACACAAATTTCTCTCATAAAGTTACCTTACCGAATTTGTAACATTAAGTCGAAAACTCGATTCCTCACAAAATTGATCACTATGGCCCTCCTAATCACTTTCAAACATTAATACTAGACCAAATAAACATATACTAAGCATCTAGTTCACCTTTAAATCAATTTCACAAAAATCCAAAAAATCGGTTCATGAAGATGATGAAATCCTAATTTCTTTAAATTATCTTATAAAACATGTTTAATTTTGATAAATAAGATGAAAAACCTTTTAATAGATCCATTTTGAGTTGGAACATCCATTAATTTGTGGATTTCCTCTCAAAATTCAAGATCCACCATTAAAGCTCCTTAAGCTCTTGAACAATATGACATTGATAATAAATTATGTAATTATCACTCAAATCATGTAAATATGCTTCTAATAATCATAAAAATAAGTTTAGAAATAATAATTACCTTTTATTCGTTCTAAATCCTTTGATTGAAAATCTTGATTCAAGAATCTTGAGAAATTTCAAAATATTTTTGTTTACTTTTGTGAATAATTTCGGGTGAAAAGAGACAGTATTTTGAGAAGGAAATTTGTTGGATCTATTCTCTTATGATAGATCTTTAAATTCATGCAAAGAAAATGAAGTTTAAAGTTCTAATCTGATGTAAATGGTGTGAAAAGTAGGCTACATTGTTTTTAAAGTTGAAACAACCCACCAGAAAATTTAAAAATTGGGAAATTTGTCCAATGGGAACTCCAACATTCTCCTTACTTTACCATTTGATCCTTTCCCTCCAAAATTCCAATTTAGAGGTTTATTTGCCAAATAAATACTCCAAATTTTCCCTTATTTTACAATTAAATCGAATTTAATGAATATTTAAATTTAACTCAAATTAACCCTTAACAAAAATTATTTTAAAATTATTTTTTGACCCGAATTAATTATTTTCACTAATAATTATTTAATTACTTTAAAATTAATTTTTTAAAAATATTTTTATTTTTTCGAATTATTGTTTAATCGATTTTAGATGAAATTGACCTCTTAAATTAAATTAAAAAAAATTACTATTAACTCGATAAATTTCTAAATTCACGCTCGAAACCCAAAAAATATACCCAAAACTACTAGACTCGATTTAGGAATATTACAACTGAGTTCTCGATGAACTCAACCACTCATCTCTTACTTCATAGGTAAGTAGGTCATGAAGGGTAGTAGCGAGGTAAATGACCTGGGCGAGGCCAATCCCTAAATAAATATATTCGAACTTGGGAAAAGGCGATGGGTTTTATTTATGTGGGTTTAGAATTATCATAATTTGATTATGTTATTAAAAATATTTCCTTAAAAACTTAAGTTGATTCTTAAATTTTGCGAACCTTGAGGTTAACCTTTGTTGTTAATTTCTCTTTCTCAGCATGAATAAAGTTTAATGTTTTATTAATTGACGTTGTATGCATGCCAATGTACTTTCTTTTAAGATTTTTCAAGGTATGTCTTAAATCCCATATGTGAGTCAATTTCAACACAAAACACTATTTATGTGACCTCTGTATGTTCGCAAACCCCAACATGCATGCGAACCTTTAGGAGCGATAACCTTGCTAGTTAGCGAACCCTATAACTTATGCGAACTTCATGTGAATGACCCTTCTATTTGTGAAGCTTGTATTAGTTGTTATATGTTTAGAAGTGAACTAAGGAAGTATGCGAACTACTTTTATTTTGCGAACCCGTGTTTTTATGTGAACTCATACCTTACGTGTTATGCGAACTCATGTCTTACTTAGATGACATGTGAACACTCAAGTTTTATTGTTTATATGGCATGTGAACCCTTCCTCTGTGTTTTGTAAGCTCGCACATTTTACTTTCCACGCATGATTTCATTTCGCTTCTATGTAACAACTTAGCATATTATATGTTGTAAGTAAGTGGCGTGTTAGAGATTAGGTTGGGAGTTAATGGAAAGTTACTTCGGTGGCTAATGTAGCTCGCCAAATTAGGGTCGAACCTACTCGATCAAATTTAAGGTGTTAGACTTAGTAAGTTAGTAAAATTAAACATCACATACATGCCATTTAAAGCATATAATTCAAATTAACATATAGCTAATGCTTATTGCCAAGTTTCACATTTCCTACTATACCAAATGGTTAGACATGAACTTATAATATCACCCAAGATCTCAAGATAGCATAATTCATATACCAAATAACAACCATTTAATACATAATCTTTCATGCCATATGATTCCATTTTTGTTCATTTCAATTCTATTTTGCCTAGAGAACCATAGTAAATTAAATTTGGATACACGAGGAAATATTGTTCACACTAGCTGACAATCGAGAAATTAACCATTACACGATGCTGCTCACACAAGCTGACGAGAATTTACAACAAATGCTAGATTATAGGCATCAGTATGGTATCCACCACCAGTACATAGTACCTGGAAATATATCACTGGCATAGAGTGCCTGGAAATTGTAACACTGTACATAGTACCTGAAACCTTTAATCATCAGCACTTAGTGCCTAGAACTCTCTAATGACATGTCATTTTTATCCTAGTCATTCACCAAGCTCACACGGGCCTTAATTTGTATTCCATAAGCTTTTCATCTTTATACTATAATATCATGATCAACTTGCTCATATGCATTTCATATGATATACCATTCAATTCACACATACGCATTTACCATGCTTTACATATCAATCATTCATTTCCAATTTCATACCTTAGCTCAATTAATCATGTTAACTATACATATATACAAAAACACATATATAACTGAATTCAAATAATCAATAAACACAATAAACCAAATACGAACTTACCAGTAGCTACCGACACCATATGAAGGCTACTCAACAACTTTATCACATCCCAAAAATTGGGTTAGTAGAAATTGGGTTAATGAACCGAGAGTGGTCAAGCCCGAATTTTTTTAGATGATATTTTGCTAATTTGATATTAAATAAGTATAAAGTATACTGATCAAGTAGTGGTGGTGATTTCCTTGATTATTTGTGTTCGAATCCCTTCCCTCACATTATTTTCTATGTGGTACAATTTTGCTTCAAACCTTAGCAAAGGTCACACCATGGTTTTAAAATAAATGTTGTTGGAGTGTTAACAAGGAAGTGAGTTGGCTTAGTGGTTAAGAGCTTTAATAAATTCTATTAGGTCTCATGTTTAATTCCCCACACCTTCATTGTTTATATTAAATTTTTTGGCTCATAAACCTTGGTCAAACCTTCCATAACTGACTGCTCCTAGTTACCATGCAAAGTTAGATTCTTTACTCTTTTAACTAGTCAACTTTCTCTCATAAACCCCTTATTCACTCGACACATTTCCCATGATCCACTTTTCAAGCCTTTACTGACCAAAGCTTCCTTTTCTTCTCAATTTCCTACCTTGAACCGTCCATCCCACCTAAGGTAGCCACCATTCACTAATTTTTTCATTTCGTTACTCTCCTCCACCTCTCTTAACTGTTCTTCCTCCTTGCTCCTCCCATTCTCAATTTTAGCCTCTAAACCTCCTATTTTGCACCACCGATTTCATCCTTTTCACCATCACATGATGTCATTATCCACCACCACTTCACCATCGACGCAACACTGTCGCACCACTGCCGCACCACCATCGTGACCACCATGTTCTATATTTTTCTTTTCTCTTCTAAAAAACTCGCCACTTCCACCTTAGTCTTTGCCTTTTTTTATAAAACCTTGCTGGAATTTTATTATTTTTATCCTGAATAGATCCTTTTCTGTTATCTACTTCTTCGATTTATCTTTGCTCTACTCTTGATCGATAGATTCAACAAAGATTAGATTAAGGAATAACATAAGCATGAGATGATATTGGGTATACATCATCACTTCTTCCTCAGTTTTTTATTTATAGCCGAATTTAGTTTAGTGTTAGACATCGTTTTTCTTAGATATTAACATATCGTATTTTGATCTTATGTGAAGGGTCGATCGATACCATCCTGAAAAGCCCTTAACTTTGGAAATAAAATCATCATTACAATCGATTATTTACAATAGTAAGTAAGGATTGAAGATATAGTTTAATTGAGTTATTTTGTAAAAATGATTACTGACGAACTAAATGAAAGATCACTCTTTATAACAGATTGATATTCTTTTGGTTAAGATTTGAGTGTGGGAGTTCTTTAAAGTGGTGTTTCGTATTGGATCTACCATCAGTTGTGGGTCCTAACCAGTATTAATATGGATGTATTATCCATAAATATTATAGGTGTTTGTTTATCAACATTCATTCAAATCTTTGATAAATCCATGACTATACAAAAATATAAAAGCATTATTGATGAAGTAAATGATGACTATAAATCCTTTAATAGGATTGTTAAGTAAGTAACCCTAAACAAAGAAAATTGTGTTGCCAAATGTTGATGAAACATCATTGTATGATTTGGTAATTTTTTTTTGGTTTGTGATGTTTAAATTGATTACATGCTCAAGACATGCCTATTGATATTTGATATTGCCATTGATTACATGATTAATCATGTACACTATTACTGAAATTTTAGTCACATGTTAAAAGTATGCTATTCTTATTCTCATGTTATGTGATATTATGTCATAATTGATTTTACATGATAAATAAAATGTGATGTTGTGATACATTGAAACAATATGTGAATTGCATGTCAAAACATGCCTATGTGATAAGTGATTCAATGAGCATGATACATGTGCCTAAAGTGATATTCACATACATGGGGTTGGGACATATGTAAGGAGGAAGTACTGGCAGCTTGTTTGTGAATTTGGTTGTTTATCCACAACCTACATGGCAGCTTTTTTGGAAATTTGGTGGTTTTGTCCATAATATATCTGATATCGAAATTTAACTGCAGATTGATATATCTTCGTTGTCGGGCAACTCGGGGTGGTGGGTCATCATTGCCAAGCAACTCGGGATGACTTAATTGGATTGTTTGGATGAATGAGTTCTAGGGAACTCGATTATGGAGTGTAGTGGAGATGGGTAGGAACGTTTTCTAAAAACTTGCACCGATTTCTGAAAAGTTTTGCATTGACATCCTCATGCATACTACAATTTGTAAAATTGTGTTGTTATATATAAATTCTCTTATTTTTAAGAAATGTATGTTTTTATTATTGGTTGTTACTCAAGTTAAGACTTTGAGGAATTAAGATATATAAATTCGCTATAATATTTTGATTTTTATAACTGAATTCCTGCTTAATACTTGATTTAAGAGTCACATTGAGCTTTATATTTATAGCTCACCCCCTTTAGTTTTTTTATTTTTATAGATAACCCCAAGGTTAGGATTCGAAGACGATATTTGTAGGAGTTTCTAAGAATTTTTTTTAATTAAAGTAATTAAATTTTATTTTGATATTTTGTTATTTTGGGATTTTAATAAGTTTGAGTATGGACTGTGTCATGGGACATTACTTTAAGGATTTTCCTTCCGATTTTTGCATGAATTGATTGCATGATATTAAGTTTTTAAAACTTCATAAATTAGTATTTGATATGATTATTCATGAGACTTGGTTTTTATTAAAACTTGACAAAATCCCTCTTTTCTGCTTCGATAATTAGAATGAGTTTTAGATAAAAATATGACTTAGTTTTTAAGATTTTAAATTTTCTATTGATGTTTTATCGAATTTATATGAAATATTGATTTTTAACAAAATATAGTTTTAGTAAAAAATTTCGTTGCGATTTTATAAAAATATGTAAAATTTACATTTTTTGTTGCAATTTTGAGAAATGGGTTTTTAATAAAATTAGACTTAGTTTTCAAAATTATAATTTTTGGAGCCCAATTTGTCCAGACTCAACTCAAAATCAAATCAAATTCAAACCAAAATAAACCTAAAATAAAAAATAGAAACATTTAAATTAAAAAAATCATTTTTAATTTTAAATGTCCCTTTACAAACCATATCCTAAACTACCCATGACCCAAAACAAATTACCAACCCAATAACCCAATGCAACCCTAGCCCAACAAGCCCAAATTTTGAAAAAAAATCAGAAACCCTAATGCTAACGGATCCCTCGACGCCGCAAACCTAAGGCCGTCCACCACTCCTCTGACACCACCACCACCATTAGATGCCCGAAAGCGCTCCTGCCACCATCGTTATTACTTGCAAAAACAACAAAATTAATGTAATGTAATGATGATAATAGTGCCTGTAAAAGTCGACCATTTTTCATTGTAAAATTTTGACCCACAATTGAGATTCGAAATACAAAAAAAAATTCAAAGAGTTTGCTCAAGGTATCTGTTATAATATATATATATATATATATATATATTCTATTTATTTTTATTTTTTTTTAAACAAATTCTAAATAAATGCAAAATAAAAAGCAAAGGGGTTAGGGTTTCATACCTGTTTTCCTCAGTGCCGCTGCTGTGGTCGATGGAGTCCCTCTGAACTCATCAATGTTCGTGAAGGGTCCGATGAAAGGTATTTTTAAAGAAAGAAAAGAGGAAAATTACTAAGTCCCTCCGAATTTTATTTTATTTAAAATCTCTTAAAACTATTTTTTTTAAATTTAGCCATCTGATTTTATTTTTTTTAATCTAGTCCTTTGACCACTGTTTTAGGAGTAATACGTATGAATTTTGGGGAAATTTTTCAATTTAGTTCCTACCCTTTTAAAATTGTTTTAATATGTTTTTAATATATGTTTAAATCTTTTGATTTTTTTAAATTTAATCACTATTTTGTTTTTTAAATTTAATCACTATTTTTGTTTTATTTTTCAATTTGATCCTTTCTAAATTTTTTAATATATATATTTATTTTAGTATTTTTTTATTTCGTGTTTTTAAATTTGCCTCATTTTATTTTTTGATTGTATATCTACTGGTCATTTTATTTATGCCATGTTGTTTTATCATTATTTAAATTGCAAATTGTGCTCATTCATATTCATTGATTTTTTTAAATATATATATATATATATATGTGTGTGTGTGTGTGTTTTGATAAAATAAATTATTTTAAAATCAAGGCAATGTTCGTTATTTCGGGATTTGAAAAGTCGTGCCTTAACTTACTAGGTACGGTTTTTTTCTTCGAACTAGAATAATCAAATACCCTTCTCTTTTTTTTTAAAAAAATAAAAAATAAAAACAAGAGATTTGGAATAAAAGGAATGCTTGTTTTTTTAAAAATTTGAGGTGTTGTGCCCTAACTTACTGGACATGACTTCCTTCTCGATTATTTCAAAGTAACGAGCTGTCCTCACAAAGTTCGATTTTCTAAAAATAATATTAAACCTGTTAATCATGCATTTCGGGATCGCATTTTAATTTCTACTCGAGTTTTCAAATATTTAACAATTAAGACCTTTTAAAAATTGACTTGGTAACAATTTTAGGTGTGAGGGTGTTAATCCTTCCTCACATTTAACCGACTCCCGAATCTATTTTCTGGATTTTGAAGACCACATTATTTTTTAATGAATTAAAATGTTTTAAGGTGCTCCAATTACACCGAAGAAAAAAGGTTGGAGGCCACTCCGTTTTCGATTTTAAAATAAAAGTTTCGGACTTTTTAAAAAATGTTTCGACAGCTTGGCGACTCCACTAGGGAAAGATAAGAGAGTCAAGCCAAAAGTCAATTATTTTCAAGTCTTTTTGTTAAAAATTTTAAAAGCTCGATTTAATTTAATATGAGATCCTTTCCATTTTCTATGTGATGCTATGATAATATTATATTGATATTGCAAGTATAAATTCACATTAATTTGCATATGTTACTAATCCTTTTAAGTTAAAGTGTAAAGATATTCCTTCGTGAGGTTTTCACCTCCTTGTAGGATAATGAATCGCTTCTGGGATTACATTCGTCGTACCTATGTTTTCATGAAGTTCTCACTTCCGTGCAAACATAAGGGAAATGTGTCCCCCAAAACCGAACTCATCCGTATGAGCCTATAATGAGTGAGGATCGAGGAATTTGTTGGTTTAGGTACCTTTACTCTAGAACTTAAACCACATATAGTGAATCCTAAGTACATGCCTTAAGATAGAACTACGCCTAACTATTAGCAATTTCCTAAGACGAATGCATAGGTTCCTTGTTTTGTATCTATATTTTGTTATTAAAATTCATAATGATTGTACTAACTTGCTTTATTTTGTTTTTTTTCTTGCATTACATCCTCATACAAGGAAAGGTATTGATTTAAACTCAATTACTGATAGGGAATTGATCATGGAGAAGACGTATCTTGATGAGGTAGATGATAATGTGGCTGTGCGCATGTGGTCAAAGAATAGACAACACGAGAAAGGAGATAGCTTAGTAAAAAGGCACGAATCAGATTTTTGGGACTACACTAGAATAATTATGACTCAAAACAGTTTGCAAGAGTTAAAGGAGATATGGGACCAATGGGGAGATAAGATGAAGCAAACTTTCTACCATGAGTACGGGGATCTTTCGTACCTGCTTGAAGTTAAGGTAGACAAACATTTTGCTCCGAGCCCTAACACAACATTGGAACCTGGGCTATAGTTGCTTCACCTTCAGAAATAGATTTGGTGCCCACAATAGAAGAGTACACAACATTGCTTCACTGCCCAAAGATTCAAGTTAATAAGGCCTACTCAAGAGCTCCTAATATCCTTGTAACACCCAAAACCTAAAAACCATCATCGGTTAGGGTTTCGGTGTCTTACTATTCATTATCACTATTCATCTTTAACATATTTATTATTCAGGCTTGATTTTTATCAATGGATTCCATTCCACATGTCATGAATCATTATTTAATTATCAGCACAATTTATCAAGGGCAAAAGGGTCATTTTTAAGATTTTTGGAGACTTCTTCCGATACCTGTTGGACAAGTACTGGTAGTAGTCAAGTCAAAGCAATTTAGAAATAGTACAAACTTTTACTGATACCTATGACAGTTCTACCGACACAAGTGAATCTTCTACTAAAACTATTTATACTTCTACCGATACTAAAAACTCTAGAGAGCTAAGAAGTTCTACCCTGAAACTTTTATCGATACAAGTATTCTAACTACCGATACAAACAAGCACAGAACTACCGAAACTTGTAGTACAACTACAGATACAACTCAAGTCAGTAAACAACCTCTCTCCTACCCTGTACTTGTACCGACACATGTAGGAGTTCTACCGAAACAAGTATGCAAAATTCTCAAATTTAACACAAGATCATATATAAACTTTCTTTGTAGACATAAGGTGAAATGGACAACACCGTAGAGTTTATTAACAATACTTAGCATAATATTGAAGTATTAAATGTCACATACAACATTCATCAAGAGTTCAAGTTTGACATTTAACTAAGGATCTACAAGTATCATAATCTCAAAATAAGCATACAAAAACGACATCATCCTAGTACATGCCATATAACCGAGTGATATAAATACTACCGAACGAGCTCTCGAGATAGTGTGATGTCTTCAAGATAATCTGATCTCCAAGTCGCAAAAATGAAATATACAAAACAACAACAATTTCACTGGTAAGCTTCACAACTTAGTAAGTTCGCAAGGTTCAACAATTTACTGAATAACATGTGGTAAACATCTCTATAAATATGACGAGCCAGAATAGGACTAAACTTCAGTGATCGTTATTTGTTTTACTCCCTGTTGACTCTCAAGTCATGATGCTCATTTACTCTCTATTGACCCTGTGGTCATGCCTGTTACCAGTATTCGATTCTAATCTTAGCCATCGATACGGTATATTTGTTCCCGACGATGCTGCTCACACTAAGCTAACGAGAATATGCGCTCAGGCATAAATCTGAACCATTGTAGGGCTTGTAATCCATTCTTGGATTCTATTCACTTTACAGTGACTCATGATGCCTTAGAGAATCTGCAACAAATGCAAGTTCTCAATCATCGGATCATTTAACTTTGACACAAGGTCGGGTAATTCTTCTTCTGTTTTTTCCATCTTTCACATATTCAATTATCGTTTCAATCATCAGCATTTACAAAGAAAAACAGTTATAAGTGGGTACAAATAAGAATTTAACATTATGAACTTACTGGACTAATTTGTAGTTGCGATTAGACTTTAGGGACTACTCTACTAATTTCCCCTTTCCACGATCTGAAGTACGATCGTAGTCTACATCCACAAATCATCCAATTCTCACATTAAGTTAAATAATTGAGTCATTCAACACAATTTAGTCCTTTTTAGGAAAATTATGATTTTACCCCTAATATTTTCCTTTTATTCAATCTAGTCCTTTCAACACAAAACATGCAAAATAACCACTCTATTACACAACCAACCTTAGCCGAATTTTCTAGGGTGCTCATCCAACTGTTACACATAAACATTTTCCCAACAATACAAGTAATTTAATTATTTTCACATTTTAGTTCTTAAACTCTAGTTTTTAGAAAAATCACTTTGCAAAACCAGCTAATCTCATATCCAAGCTTCTAAAACTTCAATAAACTAACAATAATAAGCTCATTCATCAATGGCAAAACATTTAACTTTTGACAGAATCACAAATTAGTCCTTAGGTTAGCTAAATTAAGCTATTACGGACTCAAAAACATAAAAATTACTAAAAACTATCAAGGTTTGCTCACTCAAACAAGATTCTAAAGTTGACAATGGCAAACCCTAAATTTCTCTTCTTTCCATGGAGAAGATGAAGAAAATTAGTGATTTTTCTTCCATTTTCTATTTTAATTTCATATATATAGTCAAGGGTAATTTTGTAAATATTTAGACTTTCATCATAAGCTTTAATTAACCCATTTTTTAACCTTAATCAAACCTATTTATACTTAGTTTGACTCATGCTAACCCACCACTAACATTTCTTTAGTCAATTTACTCATTTGGTCCTTCTAATTATTCATTTCTACTTTTACACCTATTACAATTTAGTCCCTTTTATTTAATTAACTATCTAAACGATAAAATTTCTGAACCAAACTTTAATACGATGCATATGACACCATAAATTTTGAAATAAATAAATTTACGACTCGACTCGTTAGATTTGTGATCCCAAAATCACTGTTTCTGAGACCATTAAAAATCGGGCTGTTACAACTCTCCCCCATAGGGAAATTTCGTCCCGAAATTTCTTACCAATGAATAAGTTAGGGTATTATGATCTTATCGAAGCCTCTATCTCCCAAGTGGCTTCCTTCAACCCGTGACGATTCCACAATACTTTCACCAACGGTACTTTTTGTTTCGTAACTCTTTTACTTCGCGTGCCAATATTCTAATCGGTTCCTCTGAATACGACAAATCCAGTTGAATCTCAACCTCTATGGGAGTAATCACATGAGAAGGGTCTGATCTGTACTGTCTTAACATAAAAACGTGAAATACATTATGAATCTTTTCTAATTCCGGCAGTAAAGCCAACTTATAAGTAACAAGTCCAACCTATTCGATGACCTCATATGGCCCAATAAACTGTGGACTCAACTTCCCTTTTCTGTTGAACTGTAGGACCTTCTTCCAAGGTGAAACTTTCAGGAAGGTCTCCCACTACAATCTCTATATCTTTTCTTTTAAGATCTGTGTATGACTTCTGTCGGTCAGACGCTGCTCTTATACAGTCACGGATTATCCGGACCTTCTCTTCAGTCTCAAGTATCAAGTCAGCTCTAACTAACTTAGGCTCGCTCAACTCAGACCAATACAAAGGGGTTCTACATTTCCTACCATATAATGCCTCAAGCGGTGCCATTTTAATACTGGACTGATAATTGTTGTTATAAGCAAACTCTACCAACAATAAATATTTCTCCCAGCCACCCTCGAACTCGAGTATACAACATCATAACATATCTTTTAAAATCTGTATCACTCGCTCAGACTGACCATCTATCTGTGAATGATACGCTGTGCTAAAATTCAACCTGTTCCAAAAGCTTCTTCATGTAGCTTACCCTAGAACCTTGAGGTGAAACGTGGATCTCTGTTAGAGATGATAGATACCGGTACCTTATGTAGTCGTACGATCTCTGATACATACAACTCTGCCAACTTTTCTAATGGATAATCCACTCGAATAGGAATGAAGTTGGATGACTTAGTCAATCTATCGACTATCACCCAGATTGAATCTTTCTCCCTCGGTGTCACCGGTAATCCCGTAACAAAATCCATTGTGGCTCGTTCCCATTTCCACTCGAGAATGGTATTAGGCTGTAACAATCTAGACGATACTTGATGCTCAGCTTTTACTTGCTGACACACCAAACATCTAGTCACAAATTCAGCGATTTCCCATTTCATACCTGGCCACCAATACATCCTCTTCAGGTCATTATATATTTTCACACTTCCCGGGTGAATGGAATATGTACTACTGTGAGCTTTAGTCAGAATGTCTTGTCTCAGGTTTGATTCTTTTGGAACACACACTTTGCCTTTGAAATACAACATCCCATCCGTATCAATTATGAACTTTGTGATGGCGTCATTCTGCATCTGTTTCTTTTTAACCACAAGTTTCGGGTCATTTTTTTTTGTAACTCTCGAATCCGCTGTAAAAATAACGGTCTCTTCCTGAGTTCAGTAGTGACAGAACCATCACTCCCCAATGATAGGTGAGCATTTATTGCTCTCAACGTAAATAATGACTTCCGGCTTAGGGCATCCGCAACAACATTTGCTTTTCCCGGATGATAATCAATCACAAGATCATAATCCTTTAATAACTCCAACCAACTGCACTGCCGCAAATTCAGCTCCTATGTCATCAGGTATTTCAAGCTCTTATGATCAGTGTATACATGACATCTCTCACCATACAAGTAGTGACAACAGATCTTTAGTGCAAAGACAATGGCAGCTAACTCTAAATCATGAGCCGGATAGTTCTTTTCATGCGGCTTTAATTGTCGAGAGGCATAAGCTATTACATTTTCAGCTTGCATCAATACACAACCCAAACCATTTAAAGACGCATCACTATAAACTACTTATTCCTTTCCTGATTTCGATTGGGTTTGTACCGGAGCTGCTACTAACATCTTTTTAAGTTGATCAAAACCCTATTGACACTTCTCTGACCAAACAAACTGTATGTTCTTTTGCAGCAACTTCGTCAATGGAAAGGCTATGATAGTGAAATCTTTTACAAATCGGCGATAGTAACCTGCCAATCCTAAAAAGCTACGTACCTCAGTAATGTTCTTCGGAACCTTCTAATTGAGGATAGCTGAAATTTTGCTCAGATCTACCCGTATTCCTTCTGCGAATAGCACATGACCTAAAAACCCAACTTCTCATAGCCAAAATTCACATTTGCTGAATTTCGCATATAGTTATTTTTCCCACAAGATCTATAATTCCTCTCTTAGATGCTGAGTATGCTCTGACTTTGTTCTCGAATAAACCAATATGTCATCGATAAATACAACCATAAATCTAGCCAATTGAGGCTGGAACACTCGATTCATCAAATCCATAAATGCTGCTGGGGCATTGGTTAGCCCAAATGGCATTGCCAAAAACTCATAATGTCTATATCTGGTTCTGAATGTTGTTTTCATCACGTTACAATCTTTTACTCGCATCTGTTGCACCTTTCTAGTGATCAAATAACTTGTCAATACGAGGCAACGAGTACTTATTCTTGATTGTTACCTTGTTTAACTGTCTATAATCTATACACATCCGCATCGATCCGTCCTTCTTTTTCACAAACAACACTGGCACACCCCAAGGTGACACACTCGACCTTATAAAACCCCTATTTGATAATTCTTACATTTGAGCTATTAATTCTTTTAACTCTGTTGGTGTCATTCGGTATAGTGGAATCGAGATCGATGCAGTGCCCGTTAACAGATAAATACCAAACTCTGCCTCTCTTATCGGTGTCAAACTTGGTAATTTTTCTGGAAATACATCTGTAAACTCATTGATCATCGGTACTTGCTTCAATTCTGTCCTTGAAACTCGTGAGTCGAGAATATATGTCAAAAATGCTTCACAACCTTTGCTAATCATTTTCTGAGTTGAGATCATCCTAGTTCCACAGTTCAATCTGTCAGACTCCACTGAAATTACTTCGCCCATTGGGCTTTTCAAATCTATTTTTCTTTGCTTGCAGCTCACTACAGCATCATGTTCAGATAACCAATCCATACCTAAGATCACATTGAACCCGATAAAAGGCAACAACATTAGATTAACGAAAAATTCACTACCCTGGACTTTTAGCAAACATTTATGACATATTAAATTAACAATGACACTATGACCTAATGGGTTTGTGACTTGAACCTAAAATTTAGTCGACTCTACTGACAGTTTCTTATCAGTTGCTAATGCAGTGCATATATATGAATGAGTCGACCCTGGATCAATTAGAGAATACACAATATCATTAAAAAGGTAAAATATACCGATCATAACATCGAGAATGCCTCTTCTCTAGCTCTGACAGCATATGTCCATGCAAGTGCCCGAGCCTCAGATCAAGTCACATTACCCCTATTTTCACCTCGATTTATGCATGTACTACTGGTCTGTCCAGGGCGTTTACCTTTTGACGGAGCAATAGGGGGTTTCACACTATGATTCTCTTTTACCTCTGAATTCACCGAGCAATTTCGCATCAAATTATCTGTACCCCCACAGTGGTAACAAGCTCCTTTTATCATTTGGCATTCGCCTGCATGGTATCTTCCGTAATGATCACATGATGGGTTCGGCACATTGCAAACACTAGCTACATTAGCGGTAGGACGATTTTGTAAATTTCTTCCATCTTTTGAGCTCTATCCGCAAGAACCACAAACAGTCGTAGCTTAGATTCTCCTATCATTCATTCAGCCCATCTTCAAAATGAACACACATTGTCTCGTCTATCGGTACAATCTCTCGAGCATACTTACTAAGTTAAACAAATTCTCGCTCATATTCTGCCACTATTTTATTCCCCTGTATCAATTCTAGAAATTCTTTCTTTTTCTTATCTAAGTACCTTTTGCTGACATATTTCTTTTTGAACTCTATTTGGAAAAATTCCCAAGTAACCTCATTCTCAAGCATCACTGCTAAACTCATTATCCACCAATTGTAGGCCTCGTCTTTCAATAACGATGCTGCACACCTCAGATAGTCTTCTAAAGGACAAGCCATCTCGTTCAAAACTCTTAGTGTGTTTTCCAACCAGTATTTCAGCTCTAGAAGGGTCGTCTTTTATGTTTCCTCGAAATTCCTCTGCACCATATTTTCTAACCCTGTCCGTCAAAATGCGACGTCTCTATTCCACCACTAGAGGAGGTGGAGGTATAACTAGAGGTACTACTGGTCGGGTAGCAAGTTGTACAATAGAAGGTGGAGGAGGTGGTGCCATCGGGTTGTTCCTCATGAACTCCGAAAACCACTACCCTATCAGTTTGAAAAAACATACCCTTTTCTTCATTTTCTATCATCGATACTATCGGCACTCCGTGACTTGCTCTAGAATCATTAGTCGGGACATTACTGTTTACCTCATTAGTTTCCTCTCTTTCTGAGTCAAACATTCTACGATTATTTGCATGACCTATAATTAGATCGGATCCATCTATATCACACTATCACAGGTTCACATGGTATGTACTTCTAGAACACTAAACACAGTCATTACAGTCGCTAAATCGAAGGCTCTAATACCAGTAAATATAATACCCAAAACCCAAAAACCATCACAAATTAGGGTTTCAGTGTCTTACTATTCATTATCACTGTTCATCTTTAACATATTTATTATTCAGGCATGATTTTTATCAAAGGATTCCATTCCACACGTCATGAATCATTATTTAATTATCAACACAATTTATCAAGGGAAAGAGGTCATTTCCAAGATTTTTGGAGACTTCTACCGATACTTGTTTGACAAGTACCGATAGTAGTCAAGTCAATAAGCAATTTAGAAATAGTACAAATTTTTACCGATACCTGTGACAGCTTTATCGACATAAGTGAAACATCTACCGAAACTATTTATACTTCTACCGATACTAAAAACTTCAGAGAGCTAAGAAGTTCTACCTACAACTTCTACCGATACAAGTATTCTAACTACCGAAATAAACATGCAAAGAACTACCGAAACTTGTAGGACAACTATCGATACAACTCAAGTAAGTAAACAACCTCTCTCCTACCCTGTACTTGTATCGACACATGTAGGAGTTCTACTGAAACAAGTATACAAAATTCTAAAATTTCACACAAGATCATATACAAACTTTCTTTATAGACATAAGTGAAATGGATAACACCGTAGAGTTCAAATACAATACTTAGCATAATATTGAAGTATTAAATGTCACATACAACATTCATCAAGCATTCAAGTTCGACATTTAACCAAGGATCTACAAGTATTATAATCTCAAAATAAGCATACAAAAACGACATCATCCTAGTACATGCCATATAACCAAGTGATGTCAATACTACCAAATGAGCTCCCGAGATAGTGTGATGTCTTCAAGATGATCCGATCTGCAAGTCGCAAAAATAAAGTAAACAAAACAACAACAATTTCACTAGTAAGCTTTACAGCTTAATAAGTTCGCAAGGTTCAACAATTTAACAAATAACATGTGGTAAACATCTCTATAAATTTGACGAGCCAAAATAGGATTGGACTTCAGTGATCGTTATTCGTTTTACTCCCTATTGACTCTCAGGTCATGATGCTCATTTACTCCCTATGGATCCTGAGGTCATGCCTGTTACCAGTATTGGATGCTAATCTTAGCCATCGATACGATATATTTGTTCCCTACGATGCTTCTCACACTATGTTGACGAGAATATGCGCTCAGGCATAAATCTCAGCCATCGTAGGGCCTGTAATCCATTCTTGGATTCTATTCTCTTTACAGTGACTCACGATGCCTTAGAGAATCCATAACAAATACAAGATCTTAACCATCGAATCATTCAACTTTGGCACAAGGCGGAGTAATTCTTCTTGTGTTGTTTCCATCTTTCACATATTCAATTGTCATTTCAATCATCAACATTTCCTTGGTCAATTTTCTCATTTGGTCCTTCTAATTATTCATTTCTACTTTTGCACCTATTACAATTTTGTCCCTTCTATTTAATTAACTATCTAAATGATAAAATTTTTGAACCAAACTTTAATATGATGCATATGACACCATAAATTTTGAAATAAATAAATTTATGGCTCGACTCGTCAGATCTGTTATCCCAAAATCACTGTTTTTGACACCATTAAAAATCGGGCTGTTACAGTCCTAACCTTCCTCAAGCAATTGATGAACATTACATGGATGAGTGAGGAATGGGTTTCAGCACTGATAAAAGTGAACGGTGACCGTAAGTGTATCACTTGGAGGAGTTTGCGAGATCATATCCTAGCAGATCCGGATGTGAGAAAGAAATTCGACATCTTTGCCCTAAGTTTATACGGTTTGGTCACTTTTCCTAAGGCATTGGGGCATATAGAAGACGCAGTCACTAACCTTTTTGATCGTCTTAACAAAAGGGTTATTATTGTTTCGGTAATTCTGGTTAAGACTTTCAGATCATAGAACGCCTATCAAAGAGAAGGACAAGGAAGATTCATTGGCTGCGCATAGTTATTGTTGGTTTGGTTTCATAGTCACTTTTGGAAAGTGGAGAAGGTCTCCCACCGGGTATTCTTAGAAAGTTACTCTCCCTTGAAGGAATTCATGACCACACCGAGGCAAGAAAATATATCTGAGGAAAAGTGAATGACGATACCTCAAAGTCTCCGAGACGAGGACCTAAAATGTCAAGCACCATGATTCGTTCCCGATGAAATACTTTACCAATATAGAGACATCGATTGGGTTCCATTGGTTGGAACATGGGGATCCCTGGGATATGCTCCTTTACTTGTGTCAAGACAGTTCATATCGGCAACCCAAGGATTGGCTTAGTGCAAATTTGCATATAAAGGAGAGAATAATAAGAAGAATATTCAAGAGATCTCAAACGCTGGGAACCAAGTTCGTAGAATTGAGGTGTTTAGTGCAAATCCCATGGCAACCACAGAATATGATTAGTGGAGGAATAGGAAGATCAACGATAAAATTCTTGTATCGAATCTAGAAATTATTCACTCGATCGAAGAGCACTTGCAAGTCATCCCAACAGAATTAGAAATTATCAAGAAAGACTTTGAGAGAAAAAATTTTGAGTTGGGAAAAATGATAAAAAAGTTAGAAGAAGAAAAGATGCACTTGAGATTAGATATCGACGTCCAAAAGTTAGAGGTAGAAAAATTAAGAAAAGGGAAGAATAAGTTTGAGGAGGACCTCGATAGTATGAAGAAAGATGATCGCGTTTGAAATGTCACAGTCATTATGCAAGCGTACACACGTCGATGCAAGTATAGTTGATAGACAATTCTATAAGATATCGATCCCACGAAGAAATGGGTTCTTGATGTTAACTGTCGGAGCAATTAATACTGAAAATAAGTAAAATGTGAGTAAGGATGTTAGTGCAATTACGTTAGATCTACACACTAAAATAGTTAATAGTGTCAATGTATCAGAATTAAATGTCATAGGTTAAATGTCAATGTACTGAAAGTAAATCAAATGTGTTGAGTGCTGAATATTTAAATGCATGAAATGTAAAAGTGATCAAGTATAAAAGGGTAGGAATGGTTCATTGATTCTGCAAAGTTGCAATGCTGAATGCATAGATAAGGTAAAGTTTAGATGAATTGTTGCAGCAATAACTTTCTCTTGAGTTATTACCAACAACAGCTCTCTATTTAATCCAGACTTAAATACCTACAATCACTCCACCTCTCGGTGTAAGCAATGTTGCGCATCCAAGAACAACTATCTAGAATCTTTCCAATCCCAAGCAGCTCTCGCCTAACTTACTTGTTAACCTAACTTGCCACCACATCTCTCGATGTCGGTAGACTGCAATTTCACTCTCGTGCTTAAAGCGGTTAGATCCAAGAATAAACAAATAAGTAGTATTAAATAATAGTCAATATAATCTAACACTAAAAGATACTCTTGTATTCATTTAATGTCATTAGAATTCATCATCGTCAAAAGAGAAATCAAAGACTACTCCAAAATCACTCCTCTTGACCAACACAAAGCACTTCTCGTTAGAAGTTGCTGCAGACTTGCTTCATTAGCTTCCCAATTCCCAGGTCAAATCTCAAAATCACACAGAATTTGTAGAATTTAATCCCTTAGCTCTTGATGATTTCTTCATTCTTCATTCTTCTATTTATAAGCTCAAGAAATTCCAGATTTCATCCTCCCATTCTTAGATCCAGATCTAGATTTTGTAGCTGTCAAAGTTAGTTAGAGTACAGCTATGCACTCACGCAGTTTTAATGTTTTCTTCAGAGATCTGCAGATTGTCACTGTATTGCTGGACGCAATCTAAAACCATAATTGCAGCGACATCTGTGATGTTCCTATACTGGTGCTTCCAAATGTGAATTCAGCTTGAGTTTACCAATTCGGAGTTCATGTTCAATACGACGACATCGCTGGTCGTAACTCCAAGCTGATCTTGTGGCTACATTCTTGTTTATCAATTAAGCTCCTGGACTGAGTTTCTGCGCTTACAATTCTAAGGTGCAATATATGGAACTGCTTGCGCTGACATTAGTACAAAAACAGATAAAAATAACAAGAAATTAAACTAACTAGTAATGAATTAGAAAATGTAAAAACTAAGTATGAAATGCTCAAGATGCATGCTAAATGAGATACAAAAGAGATAATTAAAACACTAAATTAGGGATAAAATATATGTCATTTGTAATACCATCACACCCCCGAACTTGAGTTTTTACAAGTAAACAAAAATTAACAAAGTTATAAGTAGAAATGTCACTGCAATCATTAGTCATACAACTTGAATTCTCTGAAGTCCTAATGTACAAATTGTATTCATATGATAGAATAATACGTCGATAATTTATAGGCATGAATAATTAAAAATTGCAACTTTATAAATATTAGTGACATGCATTGAATCCTAATCTTTCTTGAACCAATACAGCATTTATCAAAAAAAAAATTCTTTTTCTTTTTCTTCCTTTTTCTCATTTTGTTTCTTTTTCAAATGACTGAGAGATATCATTGCATTTCTTTACCTTTGTTCCTGGGCAAAATGATGGGGTGCAACAAACCCCCAGGAGGTATATAATTGCGCCGACACACACTCTTGCAGTGACAACCTTTGGCTATATGATTTTTCTAAACCTGCAGCAGAGTGTTCTCCCTTGGATAGTCATAATGCACTCACATCAGAGTGTCTTTTATTCATATAATGTTGCTGCAACTGGTCAGTTAGCTCAATATTCAACATTAACATTATCATTTTATTACTAAAGCAATTCTAATCATTCATTCAAAAATAGCAGACTCATCATTCATTCCTATTCATCCAATTTCCTCATTATCATCCAAACAATTCAAGAATTACGCATAAAAAATAAAAATTGTGGGCACATTTCTATTAAAATTTCGTCTATTCTCATTAATCAAAGAGATAAGTAAAATTCAAATATGTGGGTGTAATTGCATTTCCATTTCACATTATCTTCCCCAAACTTAATGTCTCCATTGTCCCCAATACACTGACAATATGTATACAGAAATAATGAAAATGCAACTACAATGCAATTAAACTAACAAAAGGAATGCAGTGATAGTAACAATGCATGAAAACTAACTAAAAAGAAATGTACTAACTTACTCATCAACAACCGATACAGAAGCTACCTTTGTTTTCTTTTTCTTCTTCTTTGGGCGCTCACCCTTGTCATTGTGCTTCTTCTTCTTCTTGTCCTTGCGCCTTTTTCTCTTTTTATCCTTCGTGCCAACCTGTTCGGTGGATTGCTCCTCCTGAATAGGTTGGGTGGCGGCCTCATCGATTGTCACCTCTGATGGGTGGATTTTTGCGAGTGGTGCCATATAAGGCATGATAGCAAGAGGATTCAGTTCCTCAATCTCACTAGTAACAACCTTAGCCTGGCTCGTAGTAGGTCGAGCCTCATCAGAGCTGGATGGCCCACACTGTGGTATGCTGACAACATCTTCAGAGTTTCATTGTCGGGGCATTTGTTTCTTTCTCTTCGTGCACCTCGACAGGGTCTTTCTCTTCATTCTCATCTTCCTTCTCTTCTTCTTCCTATTCATCTCCCTTGTCTGCACCTTCACTACATGCTGCTCTGGTTCATTTAAGCTAATGTTAGTGCATTCTATTGCGTTGACATCTTTATCCATAATAGCCTCCTGTTCAACCATATTTACTCCAAGGCTGTTGGAGAACTCATCCTCGAACTGATCAGTCAAGGTACGATAGCAGTCCTCATCAGCCTTTGAGTGCCCTTCTTCTTTGTCATCATCCGAAATGTGAATCCATGTTGGCATAGGGGCAAGTTTACCATCATGGGTAGGTTGATCGGATGATGAGTATTGCATTGGCTGGAAAATGGATGGGAAGGTTGGAAAGTCTGGTAATGGAGTGGGGCTGATCTGGCGTAATGCTGCGACAATAGCCTCGTTCCAGGCCTTTGTGTAAGCATAAAATTTATGCAGCCTAAAATCCATATCCTCCAATATGCCATCAGTGTGGATTGAACACATGTCGATGCGATCCAAGTGTACTTCCATTAAAGGTAACTTTTTCGCCACTTGTGACTCTATTGGCGCATTGGTTTGGTCAGCCTTCATTTTACCCTTGCTTTTATCCTTTTTCTTGAAGGCTTCCTTGGCCACTAGTGTCTCTTGGCCACGTGTCATCCGTTCAACAGAAATGTCGTTGATCGGGCCTTTGTTGTCTAAGACTTCCTCACCATCGTTGGGCACAATACCCTTCTATTTACATAGCAGCGTAATTAGAGAAGGGAATAGGAGTATACTAGTTCGCTTTCAAGCTGCCTCTACGATCTGAGCATGGATAATCTCACCAATGTCGATGTGTCGGTGGTGCAAGATCGAATGTAGGAGACACATACGATCTAATATCACCATAGTGCTATATGTTGAAGGCTTGATCCGGCTGTTGATGAAATAGAACCAAACTTTGCTAAAGGGTGTAAGGAACCGTCTATGCATGGTGTAGTTGTGAAACTCATTTCCAGTCAAGTAGCTCCATCGACACATAAGCCCTTCATCATCTGATCCGTATAGTTATCGTCCAATCGATACATAAATGGTGCATGGTCGTTCACTCACTCAGGAATCCTCAACAACACGTTTATATGAGTAGCTCTCTATGGAATGAGCCCTTTCTGGACAAAAAAAAACTCTTGCTCCGGATCCACCAAGTTTGCATAGAACTCCTTAACTAGTGTAGGGGAGTAACTAGAGGGATGTTCGTAGAAGAACTCCCAACCAAGGTGGCTGATAGTGCGGACAACATGCTTCCCTAGAGTCTGGTGTGGAGAAAGTTACAGACCTTGTTCAGGGTGGAGGTTTCTCTTTACCATGGTATTTTGGTAGCGGTCTTTGGTCGTAGTCGTCAAGAATAAAACTGGGCCTGTAGAAGGAGGTGGTGTTGTGGTCGGAGCCCTAGTAGAAGTTGTCGGGGTGTTCTTGACAGGAGTTTTTAAAGGGTTTTTCAAGGCACGGGTTTTAGCCATTGTAATGGAAGAAGGAAGTTAGAAAAGGTTACAGAAAATAATTGCTCTGTGAACGAAAAAGTAAAGACAGAGGCGATGAAGAAGACGAGTTGCAATGGCTAAAACCCGTTTCAAGACCAAAGTCATGGATTAGAGGATAGAAAGACTCGAACAAACTCAAAGGGACATGCAAGAATAATGCAGGCCCAGTTGCAAGACCAAATGGCAAAATGCATCAAGAAATGAAGGATAAAATTATCAAGCACAAAGGGACATGATAAGTCAGTTAGCCCAAATGATGAAAAACAGGGCTGATAAAGGGAAAAGTCTCATAATAAATCTTATGGAAGAAGACGAATATCCCATTCACTCATAGGCTATACACCTCCACACAACTAAGTTCCACCAAAAACGTACACACGGGGAGCTACTATTACCATAAGAGCGTAACAGCACACTACTAGAACTTCAGGGTCAACTAATTTTCCAATGGGATCAAGATCTAACCCGAGATATAACATCGTGAATCTTGGCATCCCCGACTTTGATGAAATAGCAAGAATGGATCTCCCTAGTGAAATGGAGGAAAAATACAAACAGTTAGAAGAAAAAATCTAGGCAATACAAGGAGCCGAAACTTTCTATGGAATGGATGCTAAGGAGTTAAGTTTAGTCCCAAACCTAGTGCTTCCTCCCAAAATCAAGGCTCCAAATTTGAAAAGTATAATGGGACGAGTTACCTAGACGCTCATAACACCATGTTCTGCAGAAAGATGACGGGATACGTCCACAATGACCAACTACTAATTCACTATTTTCAGGACAGTTTGGTTGGATTTGTTGCTAAATGGTACAATCAGCTAAGTCGTACAATGATTAATTCGTGGAAGGACTTGGCTTAGGCTTTTATGAAACAGTGTGGCCATATTGCTGACAAAACTCCCGATAGAATGACATTGCAAAATATGAAGAAGAAGCCACGTGAAAGTTTCAGGCAATATGCCCAAAGATGAGAGATGTGGCAACTCAACTGTAGCCACTATTGATGGAAAAAGAGACAACTATGCTATTCGTTAATACTTTAAAAGCGCCTTACCTTAATCATTTGCTGGGAAATGCCACCAAAAGTTTCTCCGTTATGGTCATGTCTAGAGAAATGATTGAGAGTGTAATCAAAAACAAAAAAATCGAGGCTGGAGAGAGCACCAAGAGGCCTACTCCCAGGAAGAGGGATAACGAAGTAAACAATGCGGGCATGTATAGGCCAAATTACACAAAGCCGATCATGATGACACAACTAAAAGCCCCAATGACCAATTACCAAAATGCCTCAAAGTGAGAATCAAGTTCAAGGACGAACACTAAAAGAACTCAATACACTCCCATTTTTATGACGTACAAGGAGCTCTACTAAAGACTATGATGAACATGTAGTGTCCCCGCACTATTTGGAACCAGTGTGACCCCCACCCATTCCTAAACTGGTATGACGTAAAATCTCAATGTGAATATCACATGAGAGTAGTTGGACATTCAATTAAGAATTTCCCTACCTTTAAAAAGCTAATCGAGAGGCTTATTTGGTTAGGAGTTGTGAGATTCAAAGAACAGACAAGACCTAACATAGCTGGAAATTTCTTACCCAGTCATCCTGTTCAAAGAGTAAATGCGATAGTAGAGGAAAGGAGCAAGAGGACCAAAACTAATGTTGGAGAAGTCAAATCTTCACTCAAATGGGTATCCGTCAGATGGTTAATGTGGGATTGATCACACAAGACGGAGAGGACACAGTAACAAACATCGAGAATTATTGTGAATTTTAAGCCGCTGAAGGGCATAGAATCTAAGATTGTGTAGAATTCAAAGCTTTGGTACATGAATTAATGAACAACAAAGAATTGAAGTTTTTTGAAGAAGAGGGATAGGGTAAAGATGTTTACGCTTCTGAAGAGAGAGCAACAAAAACTTATAGGATTAATCACTCGGTGGTGATTATTTCTAAACCCAAGAGAAATGAGGTAGGAGAGCGAATGGCACCACGCATCATTATACAGAAACCGTCGGCCTTTCCGTGCAAGGATAGCAAAAGAGTCCCGTAGAGCTATAACTACAACGTAACGATCCAAAGGAGGAAGGACTCAAGGAGGATGTGAGCCTCGTCACTTGTAGTGGGAAGTGTTATGATTCAACAGATAAGGAAAAAGGAGGAGATAAAGGAAAAGCATTGATGATTAAGCTTGAGGAGGGAATGATTAATGAATCTGAGCTACCAATAAATGAGCCCATAACAGAGAAAGAAGCAAAGGAATTTTTGAAATTCCTAAAACACAGTGAGTACATTGCAGTGGAATAATTGCATAAACGGTTAGCTCGTATATCGATTTTGGATTTACTTCTAAACTCGGAGGCCCATCGCAGTGTATTATGAAAGTGCTAAATGAAATGTACGTGGTTAATGATATCTCAAAAAGTAAACTGGATCGCTTAATCAACAACGTGAGTGCTGACAACTTCATTTTCTTCAGCAACGATGAGATACCATCTGGATGAATGGGATTAACAAAGCCCTACACATTACTACTCATTGTAAAGGGTACACATTACCCAGGGTACTCATAGATAATGGCTGACGTGTTGCCGCTAGCTACGTTGAAGCGATTACCAATTGACATCTCTTAATAATAGAGTAAGAGCATTCAAAAACTAAAAGAAAAGTGATGGGCAAGATTGAGATACCACTTCAAATTAGACCAAACACATATAAGGTAGACTTCTTAGTGATGGACATCAAGCCTACCTATAATTGCCTGCTAGGAAGACCTTGGATCCATTCGACGGGGGCAATACGATCATCACTACATCAGAAGCTAAAACTAGTAACTGAAGGACGATTGGTTACCATAATGTTGAAGAAAACATCATAGTATCAGTAACAAGTGATGCACCCTACGTAGGGGCAGATGAAGAGGCCATAGAGTGCACTTTTCGCTCATTGGAATTCGTCAACGTAACCTTCATTTTCGAACGAAACAAGGTCCCTATACCAAAGTTATCTCTAACTATAAGGATGGGCTTGCGATTAACCGTGGGAAAAGGAGCATTACCGGGAAAAGGACTTGGAAGGTACCTTTAAGGGAAAGTCAATGTGCCAATGATAATAGAAAAATGAGATCGCTTCGTCTTAGGATACAAATTGGATGTAATACAAAAGAAGAAAGAGTTGGAAAGAAAACAAGAAAGGAGAAGAGTAAGACTGACTGGGGAAGAGATTAAGTGGGAACATGTGATCTTTCCCCACATATCTAAGACGTTCATATCTAGAGGAATAATCAACTCAAGACAAAGGATTATAATCAAGATTGAAGGAACCATAAGGAATCTGAGCATTAATTCTATATCTAAAGAAGGAAAAGAAGGGGATCTATTGGGAATTCATCCATTCCCCTTTAGAAGCATTCTGAGTAACTGAATTGTAGAGGAACTCCCTGTAACCTTTAGGATTTCTTCAGAGTAATACTTAAAACACACATATTACTTTAAGCTTAAGAGCAATATGGATCCTTTTTAAAGGGCACATGATCATTATTTAGTTATATTTAATGGAAAAGTGAATTTTCTATCCTATTTGGCAAATATTTCACTAGTTATTCTTTCATTCTTATCCAATTTAACAAACAATTTGTTTATACTCAATTTACACAATTAATCATTCTTAAATACATTCGTTCTTGTCCAATTTGACAAGCATTTTATACTCATACTCATACCATTCAATCAATCATTCTTAAATTTATTTTGTTCTTTGGATCCCTTTCACTCCTTTGATAGGTCTTTAGATATCAATGATATGAGCGACATTTGACTCAGAGCCTAATTTTGAGCAAGATGTGTGTTTGGAGGAACTTCAGGACTTTGAAGGAGATCAGAGGTGTAACTTGTCTCCCAATTTGTTAAGAATAGTGGAACAAGAGGAGAAACGAATCTTGTCTCATAAAGAATCTATGAAAGTCCTAAATTTGGGGAATAAAGATGAAAATAAAGAAGTGAAAATTGGGACAAGCATCTCTGCAGAAACAAGAAAAGATCTTATTGAGTTGCTCCAAGAGTTTAAAGATGTCTTCGCGTGGTCCTACCAAGACATGTCTAGCCTAAGCACTGACATTTTGGAACATAGACTCCCAATAAAAGAAGAATGCAAGCCTATTCAGTAAAAACTTCAAAGGATGAGACTTGACGTATTATTGAAGATAAAAGAGGAGGTCAAAAAGCAGTTTGATGCTAGTTTCCTCCAAGTGGTTAAGTATTCAAAATGGGTAGTCAATATAGTCCCTGTTCTTAAAAAGGATGAAAAGGGTGCAATGCGTAGACTATCGAGATTTGAACAAAGCTAGCCCAAAAAGATAACTTTCCACCACCTCACATCAAAACTCTAATAGATAATACGATAGGTCACTCACTGTTCTCCTTCATGGACGATTTCTCCGTGTATAACTAGATAAAGATGGATCCTGAAGTTATGGAGAAGATCACGTTCGTCACAATGTGGGGGACATTTTACTATAAAGTGATGCCTTTTGGATTTAAAAACATGGGGGCAACATATCAAAGTGCTATAGTGACTTTGTTTCATGATATGATGCATAAGGAAATTGAGGTTTATGTTGATGATATGATTGCAAAATCCTGAATAGGGGAAGAACATGTGAAGGTCTTGAGGAAATTGTTCTTAAGATTGAGGAAATTTTAGCTGAAGTTAAACCTAGCAAAGTGCACTTTTGGAGCTAATTCGGGCAAATTGTTAGGCTTCATGGTTAGCAAGAAAGGAATTTAGATCAGTCTAGATAAGGTCAAGGTTATACAAGAGTTACCACCACCCCGTACATAAAAAGAAGTGTGAGGTTTCTTGGGGAGATTAAATTACATCACTCGGTTCATCTCACAGTTAACTAAGAAATTTGACCCCATCTTCCGTCTTCTTAGGAAACATAACCAAGGTGTGTGAGACAATGAATGCCAAAAAACTTTTGACAAGGACAAGCACTATTTGTCCAATGCTCCAATCCTAGTACTGCCAAGTCCTAATAAACTATTAATCCTATACTTGGTAGTTTTTGAAAATTCTATAGGATGCGTACTGGGCCAACATGATGAGTCTGGAAAGAAGGAAAGAGTGATATATTACCTTAGAAAGAAGTTCACTAATTGCAGAATATTATACTCACCAATTGAAAAACTATGTTGCGCTTTAGTTTGGACCACTCAAAGATTAAGGCAATACATGTTGTACCATACGACTTGGTTAATCTAAAAATTAGATCCTTTGAAATACATGATTGAGTCAACCGCACTAAATGAGAAAATGGCTAGGTGGCAAATCCTACTCTCTATGTTCGATATAATCTATGTGAACCAAAAAGTAGTAAAGGGGACTGCGATGGCAGACTTCCTGGCTAGCAGAACTCTAGATGATTATGAACCATTAAATTTTGACTTCCCTAATGAGGATTTAATGTATGTTGCAACCATTGAAGAGGGAATCACAATAGAACATCCTTGGCGATTGAATATTAGTGGTGCTTCGAATGCCATGGATAATGGAATTAGGGAAGTCTTGGTATCACCAGAAGGAAACCACTATCCTTTTACCAGTAAACTCGACTTCGATTACACAAACAACATGGTAGAATATGAAGCGTGTATCATGAGAATACGTGCAGCCATGGAAGGGAAGATCAAAGTTTTGAAGGTATATGGGGATTCCGCACTAGTGATCTATCAACTCATGGGAAAATCAAAAATGAGAGATCCCAAGTTGGTTGATTATTGTAAGCTGGTTCTCGAGTTAATTAAGGAGTTTGATGATGTCACAGTTCATTATCTCCCACGAGAAGAAAATCAGATGGTTTATGCTCTGGCTACTTTAGCCGTGATGATTAAAGTAAACAGGCTTGAAGATGTAAAACCCATTCAAATGAGCATTTACGAGGCTCCAACACACTGCTATGACATTGGAGAAGAAGAAAGAAATGATCGTCCTTGGTACCAATATATCATCCAGTATATAAAAAACTGCTAGTATCTTGAGCAAGCTACTGAAAATGATAAAAGGACATTAAGAAGGCATGCAAATGAATGTGTCTTAAACAAGGAAATATTGTATAAAAGGAGAAAGGATTAGGTGTTGTTAAGATCAGTCGACGCAGTCAAAGCTACAAAAATCCTAGATGAGGTCCACGAGGACATTTTGAAACACATGCTAATGGTTTCAATATGATAAGGCAAATTATGAGATTTGGATACTATTGGTCCACCATGGAAGGTGATTGTATTACAATGACACTAGACCTATGTGTCTTCTCCATTCCATCCTACAATGCAAACACATCAACATTGGAGAAATCATCCATGACCAAATTACAGAAGTCACTGCTAGACAGACTGGTATACTCCCATTCCCTTCTCTAATTATGTTGCTTTGCAAACAGAAGGGCATTGTGCCCAGGGATGGCGATGAGGTGTTAGAGAACAAGAGCCCTATCAATGACATCTCCATTGAAAGGATAACTCACGACCAGGAGATGCCAATGGTAAAATAAGCCTCAACGAAGAAGAATAAGGGCAAAAGGAAGAAGAAGGAAGCACAAACTGATGCGCCCATAGATCCCCAAGTAGCAAAGAGACTGGCTATTTTGGAAATCCACACTGGCCACATCTATACGAGCACAATCCGCACTTTGGGCAGATTAGAAGATATGGACTACAGGCAATATATCTTCTACGCATATATAAAGGCATGAAATGAAGCCATTGTCATCGCACTATGTAGAATCAGCACTAGACCATTGCCAGACTTTCCAGCCTTTCCCGATATATTTCGCGGATGCAAGCCTCCTCCTTTGACTAGCCTACTCTTGATGGTAGGCCTGCCCATGCACCAATAAGGATTCACATCTCTGATGATGAAGAACAAGAAGGGCACTCTAATGTTGAGAAGGATTGTCATCGCGCCATTGCCAGTCTGTTTGAAGATGAGTTCTCCAATATCCTTGGTGCAAATATGGCTGAGCGTGCAACTATGGTGGAGGAAGTGACTACCCCGATTATACCTATGGGTGTAGGCGTAGTGGATGAACATCATGTGGATGAAGGTGAGGACCAAGAAGATAACTAGTAGAAGAAGGAAGAAGAAGAGATGAAAGAAAAAGAAGAAGAGAATGAAATGGAGGAACCTGTCGGGGTGCAGGAGGAGAAGGAAGAAAATGCCCCGACAACGATCGCTGAGGATGTTGTTAGCACACCTGAGAGTGTGGGGGATCAAGCACTGACGAGGCTCGACTTGATTTAAGCTAGGCTAAGATTGTTACTAGCAGCATCGAGGAACTGAATCCTCTCACCATTGTGCCCTATATGGCACCACTAGTTGAAATCCACCCATCTGAAGTAGTAACCGACGAGGCCACCACCCAACCTACTGATTAGGGGCAATCCACCAATCCGGTTGGTTCAACAAATAAAAAAACTTTGAATTAATAATGTTATAAAATGTCTCTAAGTGGATGCAATACGGAATTCCATGATGAGGGCATTTCCTTAATAGCTCTTTAAATCTTTCCCATGCCTCATACAAAGAGTCATCATCCATCTGTTGGAAAGTAGTGATCTCACTTCTTAACTTAGCATTTTTGCTTGGAGGGAAATACTTCCTAAGGAATCGTTTAGATAACTTTTGCCATGTTGTAATAGAATTTGGTGGCAACAAGTTCAACCAAGCTCTAACTCTGTCCCTTAGTGAAAATGGGAACAACTTCAATCAAAGTGCATCTTCTAACACTCTGGCTAACTTGAAAGAGTCACTCACCTCTATGAAAAGTCTCAAATGAAGATGAGGATCTTCTGTAGGCATTCCACTAAATTATCCCACTGTCTGAAACATCACTGGCTTTAGTTTGAATTGTTGTGCCTTGATATTAGGTCTTCTAATTCCTGAATTAAGCTCCTGAAACAATGACACAACATTTTGTCTCAAGGCTCTATCCCTATCATCAGAAATAAGGATAGGATTATGAGCATGGTTAGCTCCATTTCCTTGATTCTGGTTCTCAAAATTCATCTCTTCAGTCCTTCTTTGAGATGCTTGTCTCTTGTTTCTCTGAAGATTTGTTCAATTTTAGGGTCCATTGGGAGTAAGTCGATAATTCAGTCAATACTCATAAACACGTGAAATAATAAAAAAGAATAAGTTAGTAATTAGATAGAAAAATAAATAAACCAAAATGTAAACAAATAATCTCAAATAATTTTGATAATCCCCAGCAACGGTGCCAAAAACTTGGAACGACGAAAATGTGCAATTCTACACAATAGTATTCAAGTAATAAAGTGACAAGTAATGTCGAGTATCGTACCCATAGGGATTGTGCTATGAAAAATATTTAATCAACAAATTAGTTAAAAAACAATATAATATTTGTGAGGGATATTAATCTAAAGTATTCTAAGCTAAATTAAACTAAGTTAAATTAAAACTAAATTAAGTTCCTATGCACGATTTCTAAAGGTTTTAATCAATATGGAATAAATGTGTCAGGTTAATTGCTTTAATTATTTGATTAACTCTAAATCATGTTAATGCTTGTTATGAAATAATATTCACGGCAACCCGGTACTCTACTAACTTATGAACAACATCACTTACTAAAAAACATTCATCTCTTGAATATATCTCTATGTCAATTCATCCGACTAAATCAATTCTAATAAGCAAATGTGTTATTGCACATACATACTATATGAAAGCTAAAGAATCTCTTAAACATATCTCTATGTCAATTCAACAGAATAATTCACAATGATAAGCATGTAAAGGATCAAGTGAAGTAACAATCATATCTCTATGTTGAAACAATTTAATCACAAAAATCCTGCAAGTTATGCTAAGTTATGTATTTTTTAATACCATCACTAATCTAACCTTCAGCTTCCTTAGAAGATTAGACATGCACAAATTATATAGTGTGTCCATTAAACACAATTTCAATGCGTTTAAATGAATAATTCAATAGTTATATCACAAGGGTAATGCAATAATAACTTAGGCATGATAATATTTAATTAAATAAAATATTCAGGGCCTATAACAATATAAGCATAGATTAAATATAAACAAGCAATTAAACACAATCAACCCACCACTTAAAGAATTTAAGCCATTTCAATTAAATAAAAAAATAGCATTCATAATAGCATTCATCATAATAAAAAACAAGAATCTAAAATAAAGAAAAAGACTAGGATTAAATCTGTCGATTTCTAAGAACTATTGTCGCGTTCTTCGTCATTCTTGCCAGACTCTTCTCAGATCGAGGTCTCTGATGAACACTCAACAAAGGCAATGGAAGGGCTGACGAACCACCCTTTCTCTAGAGGGGAAATCGGCAAAGGAAGAGGGGAGAAAGTGGATGGAAAGCTTAGAGAGTAAATAAGATAAAGAAGACAATGAAGTGTATTGGTTTGTTGAAATGAGAGGTATGAGGGGACTTTTATAGGTGAGAGTGGGTGGATATATTTAGAAAATAAATATCAACCACACACAATGCTTGGCCGGCCATGCATAAGCAACATTTGAAAAATTCAAACTTTGCTTAATTTGGCTTAGGGTGGAAATTTGAAACCATGAAAAGTGGAGGGGTTTGAATGGGATTTTGGGAAACTTAAAGGGTTGTTTTGCAAGGTTGAATTGGTTAATATAATCAACTGAATTTAGTCACCATGTGGACGGCACATAGCTAGCCCAAATCAAGGTGGTTCGACCCTCGGTTGCATGCACATCGAGCCACTTCAGTTCAACCTTTATAATTTATTTTTAATCCAAATTAATTAAATTAAAAATATAATTATAAAGAATAATTTAGCTTCATATTGGACCGACCCTTGGCTGGAAAAATATTCTTCTTAGCTCTTCATTAACTCGGTGTAAAAATTCCCTCAACGGTTTAAGCTGTTAATAGTGTTTGCAGGGCCGATTTTCACCAATTATGCAAATCTATCAAAAAATCATCAAATTCATACTTAATATTTATAAAAATAATTCAATATCAATATGTTGGAAATTTTAGCACAAATTAATTATTTTATAGTTAAATTATATTTTTCGACATTAATTACTTAGAATTTGCATGAATTTAGGTTAAAAAGGGTAATGTTTATATATTTTCATCGTTCCACTTGCACACTCACAAAGTTCATTAGCTAACCTTTAGGCCTCAATCAGCCTTAAAGACAATAAATTGGCATTTTAGCACTTAGGTTACACAATTTATTCTGACGAGAAATCTAAGTTAAATCCTACTAAAACATAAGGATAATAATTGTTTTCAAGCTCTTCAAGTGTGAAAACTAGTTCAATCTGCTAAGTATAAAACCGACAGATCAAACTCCCCCACACTTAAGTCTTTGCTTATGCTCAAGCAAACAAAACAAGAAAAACGAAGAGCTCAAGTTCATAGATATACAAAGAGTGGGCTCGTAGTATGTAGTCTAGGTATCATATATCTCTTAATAACTTTGACATGATGATCAAGCAATTTTATCATTTTCAATTAGAAACAATATAAGTTTAGCAAGTTATAAGAAATACAAATATCAAGGTTTTATCAATATGCATCCATCAATACCTAATATAAGTACTTTAATTATCCTAGTACAATATAGATAACTATAGTGAGATCATACAATTTCCATATTTATTCATGCATAGAGTTGTTTAAGTCATATAGGGCTTTTCAGCTTGTAACGTGTTGAGGCTTAGGATAGGTATGGATTTCAAAAAATAGTTAAGCACAAAAGGTTACAAACATGAAAATAGTTTGGCACATTGTATTGTTCCCTATTCTTCCCATTTATGTCCCACTCCATCTCAGCCCCTTATCTCTCATTCTCTCACCATCCTTTTTTCGCCACTCTAGGAAATCTCTATAAAAAGTAATTCCTTTAGCTAGCCTATGAGTATTCTTTTTTTTCTTTTGTTTCTTTGAGTAAGATTTTCTTTTTCTTCTTTTTGGTGACTTTATAATTTTGTCACCATTCACATGTTTTCTTACTTATGATTCTTTTGTTTCTACTCATTTTTCTTTTCTTTTTGATTTTTCTCTATTACTTTCTTTTTTTGGCTAAACTAAAGTTCATACATTATATTGATTTTCCTATTTTTATTTTGTAACCTCCACCTTAGTGTGTCTACTTACCCTTAATACAAATGGTCGTACGTCTATTTCCATGTAAAACAGGACCTAAGAAAAAAAGTATACACAAATCATCATTTAAGGTTAGAAAGGCTTGTAATGTGGTTCATCAAAAAGGGCCATAAGGCTCAAATAACGGTACTAATTGGAAATTCATAATAGGATTTGGCTTTTTAGCTCTAGATACATCCAAACAATTTCTTAGGTCATCCCTAAACATCTTAGTATGCACAAACATCAATTTAATCACATAATCTCAAAATTATCATCAATCATATATACGAGCATGCTCATTTCCTTATATTCCGCACATCATTTGGTATCAATAATACCTCTCTATCGATACTTAATATAACCTATAGAACTCAAAGAATTTCATGCTAAAAAATTTAAAAATTCTTCCCTATCATGCCAATTTTATTAATAAAGATAATCAACTTATTATACATTCTCCAAACCAATCACTTGTATTTCTACATGCTCAAGCACACATAAAAACAAATAAAAACTAAAAAAACTATATGCCAGAAATTCCTATGTTACCCCCCACACTTTAAAAAACATATTGTCCTCAATGTGTAGTCCCCTTAAATAATAAGGAAAGAAGTTACCCGATTTATCGTGAGAGTCCTCTTCTTCTTATGGTGGTTGTCCTTCTCCTTTTGGCATTAATGCTCAAAATTTTTATGTCTTTCATAATGTGGGGATCCTACAAAAAGAATTAAAGCATATATACAAAAATAAAATCTAGTCCTACTCCTACAAATTATATAAGTCTAAAAACAAAACAAAAAATTTTCCAAAAATTATAAAAATAAATTGTCAAAAAAGATAAAAATTAAAACAATTTAAAAACTAAAGAAAACCTAATTCTAAACATTGGTCAAACTATAAGTCCCTATTCCTCTTCGTCATTCAATCCTCTCTTCCTCCGTTCTTCACTTTGACTTTGCTATAGTAATGTGAATTGTGCGAACAGATCATCACCTGACAGTTTACTCAGTGGATTCATTTTTCGATCAAATCTCTCAGTTGGCACTCCTGCCTTTGTACACATGGCAGATATTAAATGAGGGAAAAATATACCTTTCCTTAAGTTCTTTGCACATTCCACCATGCTTCGGTGAATCCATTTTACCACATAAATTTGTTTCTTCTTAAGAATCCCATGTGTCATTATAGCATGGATTGGACGTATCTCTGTCATATCGGAAGTGGGAAGTATTCTAGAACAAACAAATTTCATCTACATCTTGCCTTTAGGCATCATGAGTTCTTGGTTGAAAGTTTATGGGATTGCAGTACCTTCTCGATAGGTCCATAATTCTTTTCTCGCTGTTAAGAAAATTAGGATCTCCTCGGTATTAATATTCTTAAATTCCTTTAAGTCTACTCTATGGAGATAATCTTGGTAATAATAGGGGACATTGTAAAATCTACAAATTTGGACCTCATTTAGGTATATTTCAACTCCTCGAATATTCATTGAACCTTGAATCTACCCACAAGCTCTCTCGACTTCATGTTTTTTAGAGCTAAATAAAATTCTTGAACTATTGAAATATTTACCGATTCTTTGTAGGGTATACAAAATTGAGTTCATTCATGATCAACCATTATTTCCCAAATACCTCTAGAAACTGGCATCAAAGGATCAAACCCTTGTTCCTGAATGAAGGTATACAACTGTAATTGCTAGAGATACCTATCTAAATCATCTTGTGGGAATTCGAAAATAGGATTAGCAGCACTTTCACTTGAATCAGCCATTTGACTTTATGGTTGGAATCTTTGGAAGGAAAGATAAAATGGAAGGGACGTCATTTATAGGGTATTATTAATAGGAATTCAGTATGCTTAGAAGTTAATGTTATTTAGAATTTACAGTATCTAATTCTAATTAAGACTGCTAGGTGTTAGAGTCTTACCTGGACTGCAGTTGTTACGTTGATGTGTCGTGACATAAGGTTGTCGTGTCGCGACATCGAGACCAAAAATGTTGTTCTAAGAAGTGCTGTTTGTCATGACATAGGGGTGACGTATCGCGACTTCGAGACCAGTGGTCATGTCTTCTTGATGCGTGGTCATCGCGACATAGAATGTGTTCGTTGCGACATCGAGACCAGGTTTCCTTTGATTCTAAATCTAAGCTATTATCAATTCTTGAGGTATTTCTAATGTTCGAGCCTAACACTGGTTCTTTATCCCATATCATATTACAATGTAGAGGTTGCTCCTCAATAAGTATATTTGTAGTTCCCTCATAATATGCCTTTAGTGTTTGCCCATTGACTAGAAAAGTTTCACCACTCTTTCCTCACAACTCAACTACCCCATATGGTTTTACCTAATGAATGATATATGGCCCTATCCATCTTTATTTGAGTTTTCCAAGAAATAGTTTGAGCCTAGAATTGAACAAGAGTACCTTTTATCTTGGCTCAAAGTTTCATTTTTGAATCTTGGCATCAAGATGCAACCTACTTCTTTCTTTATAAAGTTTCGTGTTTTCATAGGCCATGAATCAAAACTCCTTCAACTCCTGCAACTGGAACAATCTCTTTTTTTTTGCTAACTCAGGATCTAGATTCAATTCTTTAATAGCTTAATATGTTTTTTTTCTCTAATTCAATAGACAAATGACAATTTTTTCCATACACAAGTTTATAAGGAGACATCTAAGTTAAATCCTACGAAAACATAAGGAAAATATTGGTTTCAAGCTCTTCAAGTGTGAAAACTACTTCAATCTTCTAGGTATAAAACCAGTAGATCACCCCTATTTTGAGAAAAAATTCAGTTTTCTTTGAAAAGCTTTAATGTATTTCAATTGGATCCTTAATTTCTAGTATTGCTTGTATATGATCATGTACGTTTATATTGAGTTACTATATGTGATTATTAGCTTGTTTTAATATGTAAATGGGAGTAGCATATATATATATATTTGAATAATTGTTAAAAGTGTATTAATGGTTAGAAATTGTATTGTAATACTCAGGCAACCTAGATCGGTAACAGTTATGGGTTTAGGGTTTACATTTTAGAAAGGAATCTATTGATTTTGATGATGTACAAATATATCAATTTAAGCAAAATCAAGCATCACACGAAGACCAAGGCATAAGTAAATTGGTTCAAGACCTTAAAATTGATGAACTTCAAGAACCAACTCGTGTTGAAAGAGAATCTAGCCACCCAAGAGAGCTTTCATATGTTAAGGGTGGGCAAATCATTGGTGATCCATCAAAAAAGGTAATTACTAGATCTTCTCTTAGAAATACTTGTAATTATGTTGCATTTATCTCATGCATTGAGCCTAAAAATATCAAAGAAAAATTAAAAGATGAATATTGGATTTTGGCCTTGCAAGAAGAGTTAAATAAATTTGAGAGAAGTAAAGTGTGGACCCTAGTTGATAGACCTAGTGATAAATCCACTATAGGAACAAAATGGGTGTTTAGAAATAAGCTAGTTGAGAGTGATAACATAGTAAGAAACAAGGTTAGACTTGTTGCTCAAGGTTACACTCAAGAAGAAGGAATAGATTATGATGAAACTTATGCTCCCATAGCTAGGATGGAAGCTATCAGAATGCTTTTAGCTTTTGCATTCTTTAATAAATCCAAATTGTATCAAATGGATGTAAAAAGTGCTTTTCTAAATGGTTTTATAAATGAAGAAGTGTATGTTGAACATCCACCTAGTTTTGAAGATCCAAAATTTCCAAACCATGTTTTTAAACTTTCAAAAGTTTTATATGGTTTGAAACAAGATTTTAAAGCTTGGCATGAAAGATTATCAAATTTTCTTATTGAAAAATGTTTTTGTAAAGGGAAGGTTGGCACAATACTTTTTATTAAAAGAAAAGACCAAGATTTATTAGTAGTTCAAATCTATGTTGATGATATAATTTTTGGTCTACTAATGATCTTCTTTGTCAAGAATTTTCTAAGCTAATTCAAGGTGAATTTGAGATGAGCATGATGGAAGAACTAAATTTCTTTTTGGGACTCCAAATCAAGCAAAGAAAAGATGACATCTTCATTAATCAAGCTAAGTACACAAAGGAAATGCTTAAGAAGTTTGGGATGGATAATCTCAAACCACAAGCTACTCCAATGATCCCTTTTAAAAAGCTTGGTAAATATAAGAAAGGTAAATGTGTTGATTTAAAACTATATAGGTCAATGATTGGTTCTTTGCTTTATCTTACCGCAAGTAGACCTGACATTATGTTTAGTGTATGCTTGTGTGTTAGATATCAATCTTGTCCTAAGAAATCACATTTACAAGCCCTTAAGAGAATCTTTAGATACCTTAGAGATACTTCAACTTAGGCCTTTGGTATTATAGAGATTCATACCTTATCTTGCATGCTTACTCGGATACGGATTTTGGAGGTTGTAAATTATATAGGAAAAGCACCTCCGGTACTTGTCAATTCTTAAGCAACATGCTAATTTCATGGTTTTCAAAAATAAATAAATAGTGTTGAATTGTCCACCACTATATTTATGTTGGTTGTTGTTGTGCTAAAATTTTATGGATGAAAAAACAACTTACGGACTATGGAATTGATGTAGCTACCATTCCTATCAAGTGTGGCAATACCTAGTGCTATTTGTCTCACTAAAAATCCCATCGACCATTCTAGGACTAAACATATTGAAATTAGACATCATTTCATTAGAGATTAGGTCCAAAAAGGAGATATAGTTCTAGAATATATTGACACCTTACATCAATTAGCTGATATTTTCACAAAACCTTTAGACAAGGAAATATTTTGGACACTTAGGAGAGAACTAGGTTTGACCACCTTACCTTGACTATGTGTTAAAATTATTTTTAAATTATTGTGCAAAAGCTTGATAAGCATAATTTTCTTGGCTTTTATATGCAAAAATATAGGGGGAGCTTTATATGATTGGTTGATCTATTTCATCTAGTATGTCTTCTATTTTCTTGCTCTCAGATATATATCAAAAATTAGTCACCCTTCATTTTACTTTATTTATTTTCATGCATCTTAGTCTTATCAATACTTTCTAAATCATTAGTAATAGTTTTTGAGTCATTTTAAGACCCTTAGAAAATAATAGGGCTTAAAAGTTTTGTTTTTGTAATTTCATTGCACTTGGAAAATATAACTGCAATTTGATATCGATGCTTTTATAAAAATATCGATACTCATGAAAAGAATATTGATACCATAGGCTTTTAAGTGCTCTTCTGCTCCGAAAAACCTAACCTTGTCTTCAAAAATTTCTTAACAGTTTTTTATTATTTTCACTAAATCTAACCTTTGAACATCTCCAAACATCATCTCAACAAGATTTTCTCAACATTGCTTGGGATTTTTATCTATTTCAACACTTTTGAGGTAAAAAACCTAAATTTTTAACTTGTTGATTTTGTACAATATAGGTTGAAATAGTGAATTTTAATGGTTTATTGGGTTGTTTTGAAGCATATATATGTTGTTTTATTGCAAGAGGTTATTGATTTTTAAGGTTTTTCTTAAAAATTTTACCCAAAACCCTAGCCTACCAAGTGTTTGTTAAAATTCCTCAAAGAGATTTTTCTTAGCTCTATTGCTTTCTAAGCTCTTAGATAGTACCCATGGATCCTAAGAAACGTTCTAGGCCTAGCACCTCCACATCTAGTGAAGTTGAATCCTCATTTAATGAATGTTTTCAAAATGCTAATTCACTTCATCGTTTCAACACCCATTTTGCCTCAAAACGTGTATGGGGAGGCTAGGAAAATTGGCATAGCCATGTTAGAGGCTATTAGCATTTCCTATCTCCTTATTTTACAAAATTGGGGATGGATGGACTTTTTCAACATTTCTTCGCCAACTTTTTTAAACCTTGTTGAAGCCTTCTTTTCAAACGCCATGCTCGAACATGATGAAATTGAAGAAACCTTCATCACCATCTCCTCATTTTTAATGGGCACTTCGATTTCCCTAACTCTCGAAGAGTTTGGTAAATATCTTCATTTACCTCTCGGAGGTCTCTTCGATGAAAAGGGGCTTTATGATCCCTCGCTTTTTATTCCTTTCGACTCGGTATCCAAACTCAACCTTTATGACCATGTCCTACACCTTATCCTTACATGGAACCTTAAGCCTATTAAGAAACGCTAAGATTCGAAACACCGATTATTGGATGATCGATTGCTTTAGAAATAATAGGCATCCCGACCTTGTGCTTATCTTATTTAATGACATTATGAAAGCTATCAGGAGGAACTAGGTACAAATGTCACCTTTCCCCATGGCACGTACTTGTCATATATCTTTAGGAGGATAGGCATTAATACTTGTGGAGATAACCCCCGTTTTCTCAACTCAACCTATTAGGTTTGAGGCTCTCCATCATGCGGTCACCATCACAATGCCACCATCAATATGTGGCTTAAGAGTAATGCTCCGATGGATCACGATGATGATGGCTTTGATGTTACTTTTGATGACGTTTTGACTCCTAAGCACGCTCCTCCACCGGCTTCACCTTCTCACGCTCAACCTACATCAGAGGTAAACACCGCCTTGCTTGATGCCATTCGCTCATTGAGCAACGATGTCCAGGCCAACAACGCTAAAATTCGGAGTCTTAGAGAAGAAATTAATATGAGGCTTTCAACCCCAGAAGCTTAAATGGCAACTCTACTTGCACGTTTTCCTTCCACGTCTTCCACGCCTCCATATTCGACTCCTTATACCGATGAATAGAGTAGCTTTAGGTCATGCACTTTCATGACATTTGCATTTTCATTCTTCTGTTTTTACCTTTGTTTTTATTTTATTGAACTTCATTGCTTTCTTGACATTGTTGGATTCAATTGCACTTAATGTTTTATTAGTATTTTTTAGATACAAAGTATATTTTTTTGTTCATTGCTCATTCCATTTTCTATATATATATATTGTGATGAACTAACTTTCTTTTCTTCTTGATCTTTATTTGATTTTTTTTATATAACAAGAAGTGGGAGAAGAAAAGGTAAAATGTTTGATTATTTGCTTTATTTTTTTTTAAATTCTAAATGCAAGATTTTGTGACCAATTTGTATTAAAACAAAAATGAATGCAAACTTGATTGACAAATTTTATTTTGGTCTTAAATTTAAAATGCATTTTATTAAGGGGGAGCAATTATTCAAAAACAAATTTTCAAAAAGTTTTGTTATATCAAAAGGGAGAAATTGTTAAACTAAGCTTTATTTGATAAAGTATTTTTATAAAACAAATTGAAATGTTTTTGAATTTAAGTTAAAATTGACAAAATAATTTTTCAATTTAAAGTCTAAGAGATAAAATTTAAACTCTTATCTTCAACTCTTAGAAAAGTTTGAAATAATTTTAAAATCAAGTTAAAATGATTTTAAACATGTCAAAATAATTTGAGCCAAGTCAAAATCATTTTAACACTTCAAAATGTTTTTCAAACAAATCAAAATAGCTCCAGGTCAAAAAGTATCGATACCTTTTTGACCAAGTATCGATAATTCTCAAAATATCAATACCCTTTGGAAAATCGAGACCAAACATGCATTCTGTTTTGACAACCCCTGAAAAATATCGATACCACTTTATAGGTATCGATAATTTCTATAAAACATCAATACATTTGCTAAAAAATAATACCAAATGAGCATTTTGTTTTTCACAAACCTGAGGAGGTACCGATTCGGTATTCATACCTTTTGGAGAAGGTATCGATAATTTATTTTTGGTATCGATTTTTAAAGGTACCAACGATCACTGACTTAGCATTAATTACAAAAAAATATTGATACCCTTTTGTATAGTATCAATACTCAAAGTTGTAAGTGACATAAATGCTCCGGTTTTTCATCCCCAATGGCTACAATTATTACACTAACAACCACAACGGTTAGAAATCAATTTGGGGGCATAAATACCACCTTCCAATGACCTACAACAAGTAACAAAGAACTTACAAGAAAATATCTTCAATCAAACAACTCAAGAGCTCAATTTTTCATATATTTCATTCATACTCTTGTGAGTCTTATTTCCATTTCTTTGCTCAAGTGTATTTCATTGTATTGTGAGTTTCATTTGCAAACAATTTGATCTTTTTAGGATTGTTTCTTGTTTGCTAATTTGTATCTCTTTTAAGAGAATTTGAGACTTAAGATTTGGGTAGAAATCTTATGTGATTCTAAGGCTAAACCTTGTCCTCAAATGTTCTACAAATCTAGTAGATTTGGAAAAATCCTTAGTGGTGGAATGCTAAGGTAGTGGAGTAGGGATTTGGAGCTAAACCACTCTAAATTCATTGTGTCAAAATGTTTTGATTTTCTCTATTTTCTTCCAACATTTTTAAAAGGTCAATTCACCCCTCCTCTTGGCAATTTCGGTTTAATCCATCAAGTTAACAGAGATCCACATATCCAACAGATAAGATAAGTAAGATAAGACAAGTGCGAGAACATATCTTATGTTTCTCAGCCATTTTGATAAGACAACTATGTGAGCATGTTTCATGCTATACAAGTTCTGCTCGCAAGCTAAGTTTTCAAGTATGATTTTCAACAAGTAAAATTGAAACGTTTTTACAAACTTATATGTTTTCTGACAAGTAGGATCTGTTAACAAGGTCTCGCAACTTTATCCATGAACCCAACACACGAAACAATTTTTAGACTAAGTCTTAGTTTTTTTTTAAATTGCATTCTTGGCATACTCCAATTATTCTTGATTATTCACTGGATTCACAATGAACTCACCCACTCCTCTCTTACTTCACAGGTAAGTGGGTCATGGATGGCAGTGGCAGGTAGATAACTTGGCGAGGTTCACCCCTAAATAGATATTGTCAAACCCAAAAAATAGGTGATGTGGTTTTATTTATGTGGTTTAGATTTATTGTAATTTGACTCTACTATTAAAATAACTTCTTTAAAGTTTATTTTGTTCTGCGAACCATTAAGTTAAACCTTTATTTCTAAATACTTATCAGCATGAATAAAGTTTATGTTTATTTATTTTTCCATGCATGCATACCTTGTTGTTTTCTTTTAACTTTGCTGAATTATGTATTAATATCATATGTATGTTAGTTTTATTATGAAGTATTATTTTATGCGATCTCTGTATGTTAGCGACCCTAATATGCATGTGAAACCCTCTGTAGGAATATCTTACAATTTAGCGAACCCAATACAAGTATGTGAACCCTTGTGTGATTGAATTTTCTATTTTTTAATCCTGTTTCGCATGCAAATCCAGTTGTGTGTGTTTAAGTGCAAACCTATATTAATTTGCATACCCGTGTTTTTGTGCAAACTCATATTGTATGTGTTATGTGAACTCATGCTGTATTCTACTATACAAACTTATGATATTTGATGTATGTGAACCTTAATAATAAAATTTTAAGTACTCATGTTCTTATGTTTGATTGTTTGTACTCTAATAGCACTATTTATTTCATTTATGCAAACCCTCAAGACTTACTGTTAGGTGACATGTGAACCCTTCCTCTTTTTATTTTATAAGCTCGCATGTTTTATATTCTATGTATGAGTTAATTCCGTTGTTGTATAACAACTTAGCAAGTTATATGTTGTAAGTGGTGTGTTGGAGGTTAGGTTGGGAGTTAACAGAGAGTCACTTCGGTGGCTAATGTAGCTCATTAGATTCAGGTCAACCATACTCAACCAAATTTGGGATGTTACAATGGTTGGTGCACTTATTTTGTCTATGTTTTGGCGTACTTTGTTTCTTCGGAGGAGGTAGATCCTCTTTTTGTGTCGCTTGTGTCCTCTTTCCCTTACTGAATTGTTTATGATAGGATGTGATGAGTTGCTTATAGATTGAGTTTCCAATTGAATTTCTAGTTGGGCGCAACCATCATTCAAACCATCCCATGGGAATCTTCGCCTTTTTGCACAAGACGATTATAAATTATGGAAAGAGGAGTCCTACTTTTTTCTTCACGAATATAGTTAATCATGCTTCGATAGATCCATTGATCGCCCCCAAACGTACTCTCGTTCGGTGTACATTTAGACTTTCTACAAGTATATGGGTCAGGTTGTAAATATAGTGTGTTACAACGGAACACTTGGTAGTATTCCGAGGGTCGTACCCAAAGGAGGCGTAAAGCGATAGTAAATAAAATCCCTTGAAAGAAGAAAATTAATTAGTATTTATCTTAGGGTTTACAATACGAAGAGAAATCGAAGAGTTGGTTTCAAAGAGCATATAATAAAAGATAAAAATTAAAATAATAAATAGAGTAAAAAGTTAAGATGTAGAAGTCTTAAAAACGACTTCGGGGATATTAGGTCGTTTCCGTATGAGTCTTTAATTGTTGAATTTTAGGGATTTTCCTCCAATCAACTAGTCGCCACCCCAGTTGGATCTCTCGATCTTCTGTCAGCATAGCAAGTCAATAGAGATTACTTATCGCTAGATATCACAATCTAAATCGGTTTGGGGAAAAGGTGTTCACGGATGGGCAATACCAATTTTGGTTTCATTCCCACCTAGATGACTTCCTAAGGTTATTAGGCCTAGTATTTGTTCGATGTTCTTCCTTTCCTAAATAGTTGATCTAAAAGATAAAATCCCTGTAAAACAAAGATTAACTATTCATACTTCCACTCCTTAATTCCCCAAAATAGAATTAATTCCTACTTAGGAATCATAATAAGCAGTAATAATTTAGACGATACTTGATGTTAAATTTCCTTCCAGGGTTCAAGATAGATCGAAACAGAAATTTCCAGATATATATATATATATTAAGTTTTCACATAACAATATATATATATATTCCTATATCTTGAATTTATTCTCTTATCGGATTTAGGCAAGAATCTCAGAAATCTTTCAAGAGATAAATCAAAATACTCATTGGTGAACGGTACACAGTTATTCCTCAAATCCAAAAGTCAATTATATATATATATTACAATCATTTTAGGTCATTTCCTGTACAATGTCATCTAACAACTCTGATTTATACTATCTGATTTACCAGACTCAACCATAATAAGCACACCAGTCTGCCATTTAAGCCATTTATACTATTAACTTCATTATTTCATCACGATCAGATTCATATAACATCTTTAAAATCTGCAATAAAACAGGTGCTAGATCGGATCAATCAATATCACACTACCAAAGGTTTATATAGCATGTACTTTCTAGACTTTATTCACACTATACTTAGTCCGACAATCGCCTAAATCGTAAGCTCTGATACCACTAAATGTAACACCCAAAAATCCAAAACCATCTCCGATCCAAGGTCTCAAGGTTTACAAAATTTTTCGAGTCTTTCTTTTTTTTTCTCTTCTTTTTTTACATACAATTCGATCACAACTTATACAATTATAATTTGTATCTCAAATACTAACTACATTTAATTTTACACATTCATTTATAACCTTTCAATAAATAAATAATCAAATTCAATCACGCAAGAACTTAGGAATCACGTACAAATATTTTCCATCAGGGATCACATGGCTCTGTATCTCAAACACACAGTTCTCACCATTAGCTAACCAAACTATAACCAAACATACTTATCATTACATCGTAGAAGGAATCAATATTCATTTCGCAAATCATGACATCAATATTCCATGTCAACCATAATATCACAATATCATCCAAGCTACATCAATCTTTCTTACTATCATTGTATAGTACTTAAACCCAACACCATCGTCGGTTAGGGTTTCGAGATCACATGTATTCGTGCCTCAAATCGTTACCTATTCAAATCTTATTTTAACATCTTTCTTGATTTATTAAAATACATATACATTTATAATTCGTTATTTTTACTTTATTTATTAACTTAATAAGGGTAGAAATATTCTAGGAGACTTCTACCGGTACCTATTGGATAAATATCGGTAGTTCTCAAGTCAGTAAACAATGTAGGAAATAGTGCAAACTTCTATCGATACCTATGACAGTTCTACCGATACAAGTAAAGCTTCTACCGATACAAGTAAAGCTTCTACCAAAACAAATCATGCTTTTACCGGTACTAAAAACTCCAGAGAGCTAAAATGTCAGCTTTACTCGAACCTATTCAAACCCATCTGTCAACTTTACAGGACCAAGAAAATCAACCTCACTAAACCAAAATTCATCATTAATAATTTTCACATAAATTATTTCTCACACATAGTCTATAATACATTTCTCGCATATTACGCATACACAGATTCTATTTAAGATCTATCAGAATATCATCAATAATCATAGTACGACTGTATCCAAATTTCTAGATAAGATTGAACAATCTGATTTATTATATTCATAAATCAATAGAGACATTGGTTGATCTAGGCAATATTACCATAATTCTTAATGATTATCTCAAGTTTAAAGAAATTTTCAGCATCTCATATCCTTAACTAGAACTGAATAACTGAATCTTTATTAACTTTCAAATACACTGTTATGCCCTTTTAACTTATTGAACAAGTCCCCTGTGTGAGATATATATATTTTTTCCTATATCTTGAATTTATTCCCTTATCGGATTTAGGCAGGAATCTCAGAAAATTTTCAGGAGATAAATCAAAATACCCATTAGTAAACGGTACACTGTTATTCCTCAAATCCAGTTTTTTTAATTAAATGGTCAATTATATATATAGTTCAATCATTTTAAGTCATTTCCTGTACGAAGTCATCTAACAACTCTGATTTATACTATCTGATTTACCAGACTCAACCATAATAAGCACACCAGTCCGCCATTTAAGTCATTTCATTTCAGACTATAATTCACTATAGTATCATATAACTTCGATCAATCTATTCTCGAAATAATATCAAATTCATGATTTAATAATCACATCAAATCATCAAGAAAAAATCACAGTCACAAATTTTCAGCAGATAGTTTTGACATACCAACTCCAGCCTATCGAATTGTGATCCAAACATTAATATCATTGCTTAAGAAATAAATCCCTTTTCATTATTAATACAATGCAATGTGAGAATAAGCAACCCCATCGCAATCAGTGCTTTCACAATAAATAATACAGAGAGAATAGAACATATCAGAAATAATATCAAGCACTATAACTTCAGATCCATCATTATGTCCTCGATCTCACTTTGTTTACCTATACTTAGGGATAAAAATCGCAAAGCTCAAAAATTGGCTTGCACAATTTCTATAAATCACTATCTCATCAAATCCAAAAGACATTTGACTTTACCATTAGACATTTGTAAAACTAATAAACTTTGACTCACCTCTTCGTTTTCAAATATTTATGAAACCAATGTATTATGACTGGTACTAGAATCAATAGTCAGAATATTACTATTAACTTCATTAATTTTATCACGATCAGATTTATATGACATCTTTAAAATCTGCAATAAAATAGGTGTTAGATCGGATTAATCAATATCACACTATCAAAGGTTTATATGACATGTACTTTCTGGACTTTATTCACACTATACTTAGTCTGAGAATCGACTAAATTGTAAGCTCTGATACCACTAAATGTAACATCCAAAAACCCAAAACCATCTCCGATCCAAGGTCTTAGGGTTTACAGAATTTTTCGAGTCTTTCTTTTTTTCTCTCTCTTTTTTTACATACAATTCAATCACAACTTATATAATTATAATTTGTATCTCAGAATACTAGCTACATTTAATTTTACACATTCATTTACAACCTTTCAATTAATAAATAATCAAATTCAATCACATAAGAACTTAGGAATCACGTACAAATCTTTTCCATCAAAGATCACATGGTCTTGTATCTCAAACACACAGTTCTCACCATTAGCTAACCAAACATACTTATCATTACATCGTAGAAGGAATCAATATTCATTTCACAAATCATGACATCCATATTCCATGTCAACCATAATATCACAATATCATCCAAGCTACATCAATCCTTCTTACTATCATTGTATAGTACTTAAACCCAACACCATCGTCAGTTAGGGTTTCGAGATCACATTCATTCGTGCCTTAAATCGTTACCTATTCAAATCTTATTTTAACATCTTTCTTGATTTATTAAAATACATGTATATATTTATAATTCGTTATTCTTACTTTGTTTATTAACTCAATAAGGGTAAAAATGTCATTTCTACAATTTTAGGAGACTTCTATCGATACTTGTTGGACATGTATTGGTAGTTGTCAAGTCAGTAAAAAATGCAAGAAATGCAAAGTGCAAACTTCTACCGATACCTATGACAGTTCTAACGATACCTATGACAGTTCTACCGATACAAGTAAAGCTTTTACCGAAACAAATCATGCTTTTACCGGTACTAAAAAACTCTAGAGAGCTAAAATGTCCTACCCTGTAGCTTCTACCAGTACAAGTACATAAACTACTGATACTCTTATGGGCAAAACTACCGATACTTATTATGCAACTACAGATACAACTCAAGTCAGTGAATAACCTCTCTCCTACCTTCTACTTCTATCGATACATGCAGGGGTTCTACCGAAACAAGTATGCAGAATTCATTTATTCACACAAGTCCTCAAGTTTATCAATCATCATTCAATACAAGACTCTTATTCAAATTCTCATCTTGGAAAATCTATACATGACAATACTTATTTCATCATATAACACAAAATACAATCAATCAACACAAGGATTCTTAAATCCACAGGTCAACTCATTACTAAACACATTTGCTTGTTTAGAACATCAAGCAAGCATGCAAGTTTAGTTCAACAAAGAAACCAGCAATCTAAAATCAAGCATTTGAAAGGTACCATCATCCTAGTACATGCCATATAACTAAGTGATGTAAATACTACAGACTGAGCTCCTAAGATAGTGTGGTTTCTTCGAGATGATCCGATCTTCAAACAGCAAACAATCTACAAAACAACAATAACATCTTTGGTAAGCTTCAAAACTTAGTAAGTTCGAAGAGATTAAAGAGTTACCAATCATATGCATAAATCAATTATATATCAACCGAGCTAGGATGAACTGTTGCTTCCTCAAGCCACATTTTATGTTCCAACTTTCCTGTCTTTAACTTTTTTGTTACTAGTACTCGATGCTACTCACATGAGCTGTCGAGGACTCGCAATGTATGTGGTACCCCAGCCATCGATACGGTGCCTGTCTATACTATAAACTATTCCCTAACGATGCTGCTCACACTAGCTGTCGAGAGTATGCGTAAAGGATAGTCCCAGCCATCATAAGGCCTATAATCTATTTAGGTTCCTTTTCTCATTTCCCGACTCACGATACTGCTCACACGAGCTATTGAGGACTCGCACATATGTGATACCTCAACCATCGCATCGGTTTCAAATCATCTGTTCAAAGCTTGATATCTCTTTCATTCATTTCTTTTTCATCTTTCACAATTTCACGTACCATAACTTCTTCTATAAAAATCATAAAGAATACAAATAATATACTATTTAAATGTAAATTTAACGTTACAAACTTACTGAACGAGATTGCAGTTAAAGTGAACTTCAGGGGCAAATCCGTAATTTTCCTTTTTCCACGATCGGGACATGAACTTGATCTATTACAATAATTTCATTAAATTATTTAAATAAATATAAATTTTTAATCATTTTATGCAAATAAGCCTTTTTGGTATTTTTACAAAATTACCCTTAACTTTTCACTTGTATTCAATTTAGTTATTTAGCTCAAAACTTGCAAATTAACCATTTTATTTTAAATTCTTAGCTTGCCGAATATTAATGTACCTTTCAACAGCCCACTTTTGTATTATTTCACCTTAAGTCCTTGCAAATTTAACACTTTAATAATTTAGTCCTTAAACATTAAAATCATCAAAAATCACTTTACAAAATAATCAAATCAAACAACCAAGCTTAATAAACTTCAATAAATTTTCAAGAAACAACACATTCGTCAATGGAAAAATTTATAACGTTTAACAGATTCACAAATTAATCCCCGGGTTACCTAGATTAAGCTAATACGAATACAAAAACATAAAAATTACTATAAAGGGCAAGATTTACATACCAAACCCATGAACTAAAGTTGGCCGAAGCTCCCTTCCATGGTGTTTAGGGTTTTTCGATTCTAAAATAGGTGGAAGAAGATGATTTCTTCCAATTTTTATTATGTTTTTATGTTTATAATTACTCTTTTAACATAATTACATTTTCACCCTTATTTAATTCATTCAATTTCAACCAATTTAAAGGCTAAGACCGTCTACTAAACTCCCTAAAGGTATAATTACCCTTTAAGGACCTCTCTAGGTCATTCCTTTACAAATTAACATGTTTAATCAATGATTTCTATATTTTACAGATGATTTCTATATTTTACAGCCTTTACAAACTAGTCCTTTTTACTTATTTAATTGTCTATACGATAAAATTTCGTAACTAAATTTTAATATGATACTAATAACCTCATAAATATTAAATAAATAATATTTACGGTCGAAGCTGTGGCCTCAAAACCATAATTTTTGATCACACTAAAAATAGACTAATTAGTAAATCCTCATTTTATTAGGATTTAATTGCAATTTATAAAAATCTAAAGAGTTTCACATCATTTCTATTTTTAGGCTATTTAAAAAGGATCTAATTTCATAATCGGTCCCTCAATTTTATTAAATTCTAATTAAACAAACTTCTTTACAATTTAGCCTTAAACTAAAAAGGACTAAATGAACAAATAACCTAAAAGTTAGTGGAAGGTAATCATATCTTCCACCGCTTGGACTTTTTGACCATGGTGTAATTACCACTTTGGTCCCTTTTATTTTTGATCAATAGCAATCAACTTTTACCCCTTTTACAATTTACTCCTTTTTCCTTAATTCAGCAATTAATCATCAAAATTATCCAACTGAACTTCAATTCAAAATTCCATATAAAATTATTATCGACTTATTTAATTTAAACACTTATTATAAAAATTTTCTCGTCAGGTTTGGGGTCTCGAAGTCACTATTTTCGACACCACTGAAAAGCAGGTTATTATATCAACCCTAGATCAGCTGTTGTTCATCATGTTTAAGTGGCATTGTAAAGACCAAAATGCCCTTCATTTAGTGTGAAATATGCGTCTAGGGGTCGATGTCGCGACACACCAAGACCTGTGTCACGACAAAGACATTAATCTCCATGTGAAGTGTCATCCTTCAAGCGTTGTGACGACATATCCCATGTATGTCACGACAAAGAAGCCAGTCTTCGAGTTCTTTAAATCTAGTCCCTTGGTTGCAACGTAGCTCAGTGTATGTTGTGACGAATTGATCAGTCTCTCATTATTACACTTCTTGTGGTCTCCTGCACACTCACCAAGCACATTAGCTAACATTTAGGCCTCAATCGGCCTTAAAGACAAATAAAACAACATTTAGCACTTAGGTTACACAATTTATTCAAATGAGAAATCTAAATTAAATCCTACGAAAACATAATGAAATACTTGATTCCAAGATCTTCAAGTGTGAAAAATAGTTCAATCTGCTAGGTATGAAACCAGCTTTGATATATCAATGTTTGAACACATATATTTTCTTTTTGCAAAACAGTGTATAACATTGTAGCTAGAAAAGTAGTGATGTTAGAATTATGCATAGTGGGGTATATGTAGGAACAAACGATTTGTACCCATAACTTAGCTAAAGGAATCATGCTCGATGGATAGAAGAATGTCGACAAATTGGTGGCTAAATCTCTTTACCATTCGCTTTTCCCCTCGTTTAAATAATCTAATAAATCTTCTAAGCTAATGTTTGGGCAAAAATTTAGGTGGGTTCTTTGTATAAAATCATACATGTAAAACGGAACTCCATAAAACCTATAAATTTCTAGACACGATATTAAAATCTCCTTCCCTTAAACAGTAACATACAACCAAGGTTCAACTAATGGTCTTTTGGTCTCGTACTCTTTAAGTGACACATAAAATTCTTGAACTTCCGGGATACATGTTGGTTCGAATGGGTGCTTACTAAAATTTTCCCACTTATGGGTGTGCATTATTTTCCACACTTCACCTCCATTATCCATTGGGAAAATGAATCCCTGTTCTTGAATAATGGTTTTCTTTTGGAAAATTTTGAGATGTTCCTCGAGCTCGCTATTTTTCAAGTTTAAGAAATTATCAGCGACCGACGATTCGTCGGACGACATTACTTGAGCATTTTTGGCAGCCATCACAACATACAAGTTTATTTGTTTTAAAAAGCACCAATAACAGTGAATATAAAGGTTGTAAAACAAAATTAAGTTAAAGTCTACAAACGATAACATCTTAAATCATCGTTATGGGGTTGGCAAAACGTCCTTTGATGTATGCAACCACGTGGCAAACCACAACAATGAATAACAATAAGCACTTAAAAGTTAAAAGTTGTGTGTGAAAGATGAAAAAATGGGGAAAGATATTTTGGTGTGCTTTGAGGTTGGTAAGTATTTAGGGGGTACCTTAGGAGTGTATTTAAGGGATTTGAACAGGGTTTTTAGGGCTAAATCGATGTGATTTGTAAAAGGAAAGTCATTGATCCCATGAAACTTTGTAAGAAATCATGCAAATTCGACGTGGTGTCATGACACCCAGACTCAACGTCGTGACATCGCATTTATAATACTTCAAGATCTTATTTCGATGTTTAGTGTCGAGACGTTGGTTTTTTATGTCGTGACACAGGCTTTCTAGTTTGGATTATTAGGCTTCGAAGTGTCATGTCATGACACTGCAGGTTAGTGTTGCGACATTGCTTTTCTTTCAACAACGTTGAAGTATTCAAACTAAGGTGTCACGACACCATAAACATTGTGTCGCGACAAAACCTTAGATGTCTTGAAATTCACCTTTCTATTGCGTACAACTCCTTTTTCCACCCCTCTATGTTAGCTTGTCATTTTACAACAAAATAACAAAATTAGATATAGTCAATTGTACAATATTTCACACATTAGGTTGGGTACTCTCTTTTGCTTTATATGTGACTCCTTGATCCTTCTAGGTCCTAGCTCAAGTTCTAACTCCAGTTTTTTGTTTCATTCTCCACCTTCATCATGGCTCGACATTCCAAATTTTGTTTTTCGTAGATATTCTCAAAGTTGTCCCAAAGTAGTGTTTCAATCTCTACCCATTGACAATAAATGCTTCTCCCTCTTTATTTTTAACTCCACGGCTCCATAGGGAGATACATGTTTAATAGTGTTTGGTCATGTCCATCTCGATCATAGTTTTCTCAGAAGTAATTTTAGTCTTGAGTTATAATACTTGTTGTCCTAGTGTGAATGATTGTTTCTTAATCATGGCATCATGTTTTAGCTTACTTTTCTCCTTATACATCTTTGCATTTTCATATGCCGTAAATCAAAATTCCTCTAACTCGTGTAATTGAAATAAGTGTGCTTCCTTGGATAAATGGGGATCTAAATTCAATTCCTTAATGGCTCAATAAGCTTTTTTCTCTATTTCGATTGGTAGATGGCAATTTTTTCCGTAAGCTAATCTATATGGAGACATACCCATTAAAGTCTTGTACACTATTCTACATGCCCATAATATGTCATCCAATCATTAAAACTTGGGTTCACTATATTCTCTAATATTTGTTTGACTTCTCAATTTGATACTTCTGCTTTCCCATTAGCTTGTGGATGGTATGTCGTGGTGATTCAATGTTTGACATTGTATTTTGCTAAGGTTGCCTCTAATTGTTTGCTACAAAGTGTGATTCTTCATCGCTAACAAGTGTTCTAGGGGTCCCACATCGTGAGAAAATATGCTTGCATAAGAATCGAACTATAACCTTAGTGTCGTTGACCGATAATGCAACTACTTCTACCTACTTTGATACATAGTCTACTACTAAGAGAATGTACAGATTACTAAAATAACTAGGAAATGGACCCATAAAATCAATGCCTTAGACATCAAAGACTTCTACCTCCAAAATCCCAGTTTCTGGCATTTCATCCCATTTCGATATGTTTCCTTGTTGTTGACATCTATTGCATCATTAAGCAAATTCGTATGTGTCTTTAATCACTTTAGGTCAGTAAATTCCTGATTGAAGTATTTTTTGTGTTGTTCTCCTTCCTTCAAAATGGGCCCCCACATGGTAACGTGTGAAATCCTAACAAGATGTCTTACATTTCCTACTCTTCCACACATCATCTCATTAGTTGGTCTGCACGTTGTCGAAACACATAAAGTTCCTCCCACATATATTTGCGGGCAACATACATTATTTGTTTCTTCTTTTACCATAAAGCGTTTGCAATAAAGACTCCTCAAGCTAGATAATTCACAATATCCGCATACCAAGGCGTTTTTTAGTCAACTACATTACTTCATGGTGGATTACTTGGAATAACTGTTTGTCAATAAATCTTTCACTAATCTCTATATCATCTTGTTGGCTTGACTCAATCTCTAATCATGAGAGATGATTTACCCCTTGATTCTTAGTGGCTTTCCTATCAAGGATCCAAAGATCAAATTCTTGAAGTAGTAGCACTCATTGCATTAATTTTCTTTTAGTCTCTTTTTTATTCATAACATACTTCAAAGCTGAATGATCAGTGTAAACATACACCCGATTTGCCATTAAATATTAGCAAAAATTTTCACAGGCAAATACCACAGCCATCATTTCCTTTTCTGTAGTAGTGTAAATACACTTAGCAAGATTCAAGGTCTTATTCGCATAATGAATTGAATGAAAATTTTTTTCTTTATTTTGTCCCAATATTGCTCCCCATAGCATAGTCACTTGTGTCACACATAATAACAAAAGATTCTAACCAATCTGGATTGACTATTATAGGAGCTGAAACTAGCCTCTATTTAATTACCTCGAAAGCTTGGGTAAATTTTTCGTTGAAAACGAACAATGTGTCTTTTTGAAATAATTACTCAATGGTTTTGATATCAGAGGGAAATATTTCATAAATCATCTATAAAAATTGGCATGATTGAGAAAGTTTCAAATATTCCAAACTACAGTAACCTTATGCAATTTAGCCAAAAAAATAAAAATAAAGTAATTTGCTAAACTAGTTTCTCCCCACATAACCTCATCTTAGAACTCTCGCCCAATCATCCATTATAAAAAGATAGAAATATTGCAAAATATCATGTTTAGCTATTGTTTGGCATCTGAGAAAAAAATAAGGAGTTGAATACTTTTTATTATTGTATTGAAATTCAGAAGAACTATCTCAACAACTCTTACTCAGTGCATATATATATATTGACTGAGAGATGTTGGAAATCATGTAAAGCAGGCTCATACATAGGCATAAAAGTTTTACCAGAACTTGGCTAACAACTAATCAGCTGAGCTGTTACAACATCTGGATAACAAACTCAAGATGTTCAAACTACCATTCTATCATTCTGTTGGTTTTTCTTTATCTTGAGAAAAACTGACGTTGCATCAAGAAGCTGAAGTCAAAAAATCGACTCGGTGGAATTGGTTTTCTAAACAAATCTACAAGCTGATGGGTGGATGACACAAAATTGACTTGCAACACACCAACTAACACTTTCTCACGAACAAAATATAGATCAATTTCTACATGCTTGATTCGAGCATGATGAGTAGAGTTTGTAGTCATAGAGATGGAATGACGGAAATGTGCAAGTGTACACAATTGTATCAAGTAATAAAGTGACAATTAAATGTCGAATAATCATACCCACAGGGATCGTGTTAGAAAAATACTTGTGAAATAATTAAATTAACAAATTGGTGAAGAAAAATATATTGATTTTGAGAAGGATTTAATAAACTAATATTAATCCAAGTAATTAACTAAAAAAATATAAAAGTAAATTCCAATGCTCAATTTCAAGGTTTTTAATCAATATGACATAATGTGCTAGATCAATTGCATTCTTAAACTTAATATTATTAGAATCATGTTCATGCTTGTTACGAATTAAATTCATGGCAACCTATTATTTTGTTAACTACTGCACATACATAGTTATTAAATTAAATAATCAATTAATTTTAATAAGCAATTATAAGATTAAGTGAGGTAACAACAAACATCTATGTTGAAACAATTTAATCACAAGAATCTTGCAAGTTATGCAAGGCTAATGTACCTTTTAATATCGTCGCTAATTTAATCTTCAACTACCTTAGAAGATTAAACATACACAAATTAAATATTGTGTCCACTAATAATAATTTCAATCTGGTTAATGATTAATTCATTCGTTATATTACAAATATATTACAAATATAAACATGATTTTATTTAATTAAACAAAACAAGGCCTATAACAACACAAAAATGATTTTTAATAATTTAAGCAATCGAACACAACCAATCTAACACGAAATTAAATTAAGTCATTTTAATTAAATCAACAATAGCACAATAAATAATATTCATCATAACAACAATAAGAAATTAAAAAGGAAAGGGACTAGAAACAAATTCAGTAGTTTTCTGAAGCTACTAGCACGTTCCTCTTCGTTTTTGCTCGTTCTTATCAGATTTAGGTCTTTGATGAACACTCGAAAGTTGCTACTCCAAGGCTGATGAACAACTCTTTCTCAAGAAGGGGAAATCAGAAAAGGAAAGAAGAGAATGGAATGGAAAACTAGAGAGAAAATGAATGAGAATAGAAGAGATATGTTGATTAATTGAGTGATGAAAATGAGTAGAAAAATGGGGTATTTATAGGTGGGATTGGAGGCTATTTTTAGCAAGGAAATTTCAGCCACTCACCTCTCCGTAGCCGGCCACTACTCAAGCAACTTTGACCTATTCAAAGTTTGCTTTATTTAGCTTAGGGCAAATCTTCAAAGGCATAAATAATGGAGGGGTTTGAATGGAGTTTGAAGGAACTTTGAGGACTACTTTGGAAGTATAAAAATCAGCTAAATTCAGTTGATTGGGTTAACTATATGGACGGCATTGGGCTGCCCAATTGCATGGTGGTTTAGTCCTTCACACTTAGCACATCGGGCCACTTTCTCTTTAGGCTTTATATTAATTTCTAACCCAATTAAAATTGGATTAAAATTTAATTATAAATTATTTAAATGTTCAGAATTTGGACCTTCATTTGCTGAAAAAATAATCAGTCTTGCTCTTAGTTCACTTGGTGTATAAATTACCCCAACGGTTTAGGCATTATATAGTGTTTGATGAGCTGATTTTCATCAATTGTGTCAAACTATAAAAATTACATAAAATTCATGATTAATTGTTATAAAAATAATTAAAATTTAATGTAATTAGAGTTTAAGTACAATTTAATTATTTTATAATTAAATTATATTTTTCAACAATATTTACTACGAAATTACATGAATTTGAGCTAGAAAAGGCATGAAAAGTCTATATAATTTCATGTTTCCACACCCGCAAACTTAATTCATTGCTCGTCCCGAGAAATTCACAAATCACACAAGAGTTTTATTCGAAATCATCATTTCTCCTCATAAGTATGAGTTTAATGCAATTAAGCACAAGAACAAGAATTCCGATGTTATGCAGCTCAAGTATACATATTATTCAAATTAATCTCAACTATCATCATGCTAATAGAAAATAGACTAAATGTTTTCTTAATAAAGACATGTCAAAATCTTACCATTTGAATTTCATTCCCTTATTTAAGACCAAACTGCAATCACTAAGCTTAACGTATACCTTCATATGTTGAACATAGCAATTTCTCTCCACTAATGTAAGTAGCATAGAAATTTTGAATCATATAGGTATTTTATATAAGTTGTAATGGGGCTAGGCTAGGGGTAGGTAACAGATAGATATATTTAAGATGAACCCCTAGACTCAACTTGCATCGGACCTTCGGGATAATTACCTTCAAATTTACCAACTTTTCCGAACTTGAGTACTCATGCTCTTTTCTATTTTTCTTTTAAGTACATATGCTCTATTCTTTTTCCTTTTTTTTCTATTTTTTTCAAGCATCATATTGTATGTACTACAATTTGTTGAGCATTTTGGTATTTCTTCTCAACTCCCCCAAACTTATTTTCAGAAAATATTCTTGATAGACTGAGTCTAGTAGTTGGGACAATTTGGAGATAAGTACGAGAGATAGGATGGTTTATCATTGTAAGGTTTAAAGAAAATCAGTCCATACAGTCTCAAAGTTGGCTTCAAGGAATAACATTCATTAAGGTTAGCTTGAAAGGCTCAAACAGTCCAAATAAATGCTGCCTAAATCATTTTCAAAATTTCATGCCTCCTAGGATTTTGCCTCAAGAAATTACTAAGTCAATTCTAGAGACTTAAACTTTCATGCATGTTTCGCTTTTATAAGGAATTAAACATTTCATGGTTCAATTTACATGTTTTATTAAGACTAACATTTGTCATGGTTCAGCTAACATCACAACCATTGAGATAATTGAACTTTATTTATACTAAAGCTTAGTATAATCAACAAAATTTCAAATTTCTGAGCAAAATTATAAGTAAATTCATAAAATAAGAATAAATAATAATTAAAAGAAGTTTTCAATTTTTGTTCCCCCTACTTAAGATGAACAATGTCCTCATTGTTAAAAACAATAGAGAGCATGAAAATATAGAAGTGAATAGATACTGTACACCAGGTATGATCCCAAACAAAGGAGGTGAGTCAAATTTGACAACTTAAATATCAAGCTCTTCCTAGACAAATCCAATCCTAGGCATGTACATATCTATTGACACACTCCCTATTTTACATATTGTTCAATTTTATTTGTGACTTCAACCTCTAGATTTATTATACATGAAATAAAAAATATCCTAAGAAAGCTTAAAACTAAAAACTTAAAATATTCTAAATAGTAAAATAAAGTAAAGACAAGATCCCCCCCTTTTTTATTTATTTGTAGTCCCCTCTGAATTTGATTGCCTCGTCCCTTCCTCGACATTGGAGTCCATGGTTCGAGTATAAAGTAAGGAAATTCAGGCACAAAAATGAACGGGTTATGAAATATTTTTTTTAAGTGCATCACTGATTGAGTCATCCCATATATTTTTTAGTATCTCTAGTAAGCTTGTTGATGTCACTGCATGTGTTGCTGCATAGCCATTATATCAAACTACTCACTTCGTGGAATAGTGCTAGATTAAGGGACTCTCAGCATCGGAGTTAGAAAATATGTTAAGGTTGATTTCAATTTTGGGGAAGTGGGTGAGTAGTTGAAGAGTTGGAGGAGGTGGCGATTTTAAGGATAGTTTAAGTGCGGTGGTTGGTGGCTTTGAATGAAGGTGTTCAGGGCAGTGATTTAGGGAGTTAAGGGTTGCGACATTAAGGGGTTAAGGGAGATGCACTATTGGGCTACTTAAGAGTGGCGATGGAGCAAGGTAAGGGCTACAAGTTTGTGCAAAAAAAGGTTGAATATTTCCCTTCCTAGTAGTGCCTTAAGACCAATGGCAACACCTTTTTGGATCCTAAGCTCTTGTACTAAAAGTAAACTGAAAAAAAAAACTCAAAGAAATTAGTTCTTGGGGTCAAAAGTTGACCCTTTATTTAACCAAATAAATAAATAAATTCTTCTGACTACTTAGAAAAATATTTTTCAAAAAATTACATTAAATTAAACTCCCAAGAAAGACTGGAGGGATCACAGATAGTCTCGCTTAAGTTTCAATCTCCTAGACAGAATTTTAATTAATGTAATTTCCCAAAAAAAAATTTATCTAAGTCTATCATTTTATTCAAATGAAAAAAAAAACTAAAAATATGAAATAAAGATAGAGAAAGTGAAAAACTCCCTCCATTTTATTCGAAATCATCATTGACTGAGACAGTGTCAAAGGGTCATCTATCATACCAACCATACTCGTTTAGGAAGTAATCATACTTTTGCCTAGAAATTTGTCCAACAATTGATTTAGGAGAGAAAACTTGAAATTATCCTTTCTAGTGGCCTTATTTAACTTCCTGTAATCCATGAGAATCCTCCAAGTTATGACTTGAATATCTGCAATAATCCATCCAACACCCTTCTTGTGCTTTTCCAAAACCACAAGTGACTCTTCTTCTTGATTCTTGGTGAATTCTTGGTGAACTCAACTGAAATCAAGATAGGTAAAGTTAGATATAACCCCAAATAATCATATTTCAGATGAGGAGGCAAAATCTTCAGCTTCAATTTAACTGGCTCTTCAATCAATGCTTTTGGCTGTGTGTACTCCTGAGATAATAACTCTAGTGATTCCAGTGGAACTTCCTGAGTGATATCCTCCGAATTAGCTCTTGACAAAGCCAAGCACCCCTCACCTTCATCATCACTTGGTGAATCTGCTAACAAAATATGCTCTAACGGATCATCTAGAGAATTAAGTTCCAATTTTGTAGAAGCCAACAATTCTATCTCAAAAATAGTATAGCAGTCTTGAACTACATCTAGGGATTTAGTAGCATCGAAATCATTAAAAGTTGCCTTGACATCCAAAATTTCTTTAACTTGAGTATCATGCTACTACTTCTAGAATCGTTGAGGATATGGCGATAGTGGAATCTTAACTTTAACCGGAGAACTTTTCTGTGACAATTTCTTTGCATCTAACAAAGGTGTTAGATTATCAAAACTGACTGGTTTAGAGTTTACCTCATCAAAGACCATCGAATCCAACTTCTGTGAATCAAGAGTTTCAACCCTCGGTTGAACTTCCTTTTTGTCTTGGGCTACAGCAAGCTCATCGTCAACCTTGATCGCTTTAAGCTTTAATGTCTTCCCACTTTGTAAAGTGACGGTTTTGCAATGCTCTTTGCCTTGGCTTCTCAAATTTTCTGTGTTGCTAGGCCAAATACCTTGGGGTTTGCTTTTAAGATCATTGCTTAGCTTTCCCACTTGGTTTCCTAGATTCTTCAACATTGTTGCTTGGCTTTGGATTAGTTCATCATTCTTCACTATGTATGCCTTCAGCAAATTCTCAAGATTACTTGAAGATCCAGTTGGTGGGGCTTGTTGCACTTGTTGAGAGTATTCCAGCGGACAATCTGGTCGAGATGGCATAGAAAAGTTGCTAGGGTCCATCCATTGATTACTCCATGGAAAATTTGAATGATACTGCCATGAAGAGTTGTAAGAATTCTATTGCGGACCATTCCAATTCTAATTTTCCATGTAATATTTTAACTTTGGATTCAATGGGCAATTTTCAAAGAAATGGCCATCTCCATAGTATTCACAAGAAATATTCCCAAATTGATTCAGCTGCTGACCTGTCAAATTACCATTAAAACCATTAATAGTCATATTCTTAAGCATAGAAGACATAGAAGATACCTGGGCTACCAAAGAAGTAAGTGCATCAACTTCATGTACTCCTACTACTCGTTTTCTTCAGGTTGCTTGGTTGGTTGGCCATTGATAGTTAGTGCTGGTAATTCTTTCAATAATCTCATAAGCCTCGTTGTAAAACTTAGAAAGAAGGGCTCCATTTGTCGAAGCATCCACCATCATTTTAGTATTATCGTTAAGACCAGTATAGAAAGACTCCATTTGAACGTAATAAGGAATACTATGGTGAGGACACTTTTGTAATAATTCCTTGAACCGCTCCCATGCCTCATATAAAGATTCTTCGTCAAGTTGTTGAAATGAAGTAATTCCTTTTTGGAGCTTGACAGTTAGGGATGGAGGAAAGTATTTCATTAAGAAACGTTCAACCAACTCTTGCCAAGTAGTTATGGAACAAGACAGTAAGGAATTCAACCACGCTCACGCTCTATCTCTTAAGGAGTATGGAAATAATTTCAGTCTCAAGGCGTCCTCAATCACCCCAGTCATTTTGAGTGAGTCACTCACTTCTATGAATAGTTGAAGATGAAGATGCGGATCTTCAGTAGGCATCCCACTAAATTGACCTATATTTTGCAACATTTGGAACATGACTGGCTTTAGTTCAAATTGCAGTGCCTCAATTTCGGGTCTCACAATACCCAATTTGAGCTCATTGAAAAAAGGAATGGCATATTGTCGAATGGCGCAGTTTCTGTCATCGGCAATAATGATCGAATTGTGAGCATTATGAGCAAATACTCCTCCTTGAACTTGTTGTAGAAGATCCATTATCACCTAATAATAAAAAAATTGTTAAACAAAAAAATTGAACCAAATTGCAAGATAATTAATTTCACAAATAATATCTTCAAACAGTCCACGGCAATGGCACCAAAAACTTGGAACGACGGAAATATGCAAGTGTACACAATCGTATCAAGTAATAAAGTGACAAGTAAATGTCGAGTTATCGTACCCATAGGGACTGTGTTAGAAAAATACTTGTGAAATAATTAAATTAATAAATTGGTGAAGAAAAATATATTGTTTTGAGAAGGATTTAATAAACTAATTTTTTTTTGAAAAGATTTAATAAACTAAAATTAATCTAAGTAATTAACTAAAAAAATATAAAAGTAAATTCCAATGCTCAATTTCAAGGTTTTTAATCAATATGACATAATGTGCTAGATCAATTGCATTCTTGAACTTAATATTATTAGAATCATCTTCATGCTTGTTACGAATTAGATTCATGACAACCTATTATGTTGTTAACTAATGCACATACATAATTATTAAATTAAATAATCAAGGCTAACGTACCTTTTAATACCTTCGCTAATTTAACCTTCAGCTACCTTAGAAGATTAAACATGCACAAATTAAATATTGTGTCCATTAATCATAATTTCAATATGGTTAATGATTAATTCATTCGTTATATTACAAATATAATGTTAGTGTAACATAAACATGATTTTATTTAATTAAACAAAACAAAAAGGCCTATAACAACACAAACATGATTTTTAATAATTTAAGCAATCAAACACAATCAATTTAACACGAAATTAAATTAAGTCATTTTAATTAAATCAAGAATAGCACAATAAATAGTATTCATCATAACAACAACAAGAAATTAAAAAGGAAAGGCAGTAGAACCAAATCCAGTAGTTTTCTGAAGCTACTAGCACCTTCCTCTTCGTTTCTGCTCATTCTTGTCAGATCGAAATCTCTAATGAACACTTGAATGATGCTACTCCAAGGCTGAAGAACAACTCTTTCTCAAGAAGGGGAAATAGGCAAAGGAAAGAAGAGAATGGAGTGTAAAACTAGAGAGAAAATGAATGAGAATAAAAGAGATGTGTTGATGAATTGAGTGATGAAAATGAGTAGAAAAAGGGGTATTTATAGGTGGGATTGGAGGCTATTTTTAGCAAGGAAATTTCAGCCACTCACCTCTCCATGGCCAGCCACCACTCAAGCAACTTTGACTTGTTCAAAGTTTTCTTTATTTAGCTTGGGGCAAATCTTCAAAGGCACAAATAATGGAGGGGTTTGAATGGAGTTTAAGGGAAATTTGAGGGCTGTTTTCTAAGTGTAAAAATCAGCTATATTCAGCTGATTGGGTCAGCTATATGGACGACACTGCGCTGCCCAATTGCATGGTGGTTCAGTCCTTCACACTTAGCACATCGGGCCACTTTCTCTTCAGGCTTTATATTAATTTCTAACTTAATTAAAATTTGATTAAAATTTAATTATAAAGTATTTAAATGTTCATAATTTGGACCTTCATTTGCTGGAAAAATAATCAACCTTGCTCTTGGTTCACTCGGTGTATAAATTACCCCAACGCTTTAGGCTTTCTGGAGTGTCTACTAAGCTGATTTTCATCAATTGTGTCAAACTGTTGAAAATACATCAAATTCATGATTAATTGTTATAAAAACAATTAAAATTTAATATATTTGCAATTTAATTACAATTTAATTATTTTATAATTTGAGCTAGAAAAGCATGAAAAAGTCTAGATAATTTCATGTTTCCAAGAGACAACAAAAGTATTATCATGCCAAACAACAGGAACCTAAGAAAGAGATATGTCAAGTTCCGCTATCAACTGTTGAACCCACAATATCTCAGACACATAGTTGGCAACAGTAAGATAGTCAACCTCAAAAGATGATCGGGAACCACATTCTGCTTCTTAGAACACCATACAACCAGATTTGATCCAAGAAAAACACAATATCCAGATGTAAAACGAAGATCTTCTACCATAAAAGCCCAGTCGACATCATAATAAAACACCACAGTAGGTGAACCTTTGGTAAAGTACAATCAATAACTCAACATAGCATTGAGATACCTTAGAACACACTTCACTGCCTTCCAATGAACTTCAAGAGGATTATTCATATACTGACTAAGCTTGTTTACACAATATGTTAAGTCAAGTTGAGTGAGACACACATATTGTAAAGACACTATTACACTGCGATAGAGATGACCATCCTCAAATGGAGTGCCTTCTAATGATGATAACTTTGGTGTGCTAACCATAGGCGTAGGTGTGGAAGCAACACCTGTCATACCTGTTTTCGTAAGCATCTCAGTAACATATTTTCATTGAGTAAGAAACAACCCGTTTGGGGTATAACAGACTTCAATGCCAAGAAAAAAATGAAGAGCACCAAGATCTTTCAACAAGAATGTATTGTGAAACTTTTTCACAACCTCATCAATCTCATATTAGAGGTACCAGTAAGCACAATATCATCAACATATGACAAGAGTAATAATGTGGACTTAGTATAAATCCTTATGAACAAAGATGGATCGACTTTAGATGTTTGAAACCTAAGCGTATCAACCAAAAACTTTCGAAGTGTGTTAAAACCATGCTTGAGGTGCCTGACACAAACCATACAAAGCCTTGTGAAGATGACATACAAGTTTCTCCCCATTAACACTAGCAACTTCAAACCCAGGCGGTTGTGTCATGTAAATTTCTTCTGTCAACTTTCCATTAAGAAAAACATTGTTAACATCCACATGGCGCAATGACCATCCTTGCATAACAACAAGAGCAAGCACAATGCGAATAGTATTAGCTCAAACTACTGGACTAAAGGTGTTAACAAAATCTAAGCCGACATTTTGATATAACCCCTTCACCACTAATTTAGCCCTGTATCTATCAACAAAGCAATCAAGTTTCTTTTTAACCTTAAACAACCATTTACAACCCACTGCATTTATGTTTGGAGGTAGATAGTAGAGAGACCATGTATGATTGCATAGTAAAGCTTCAAGTTCATCATGAACTGCTATTTTCCAATAAGAAAATTGCATGGCCTGATAGATATCAATAGGTACATTGTCAAGAGAACAGGCTGTTTCAGTAAGATAGACCTTAGGTTTATACCAGTCTTGCTTCTAGTGACCATAGGGTGAGTATTAAAGGGAGGCTGAGGTTGTGAAGTGGAGGGAACTGACATAGAGCATGAAGATGACGCACTAGAAAAAGAGGGTAGTGTAGGGGGAGATAAACCGTGAATAGGGGGACTAGAAGTAGCTATAGAAGGTAGATTTGTATGTCATTGATAGCATTAGAAAAGACAATTAAATTCTCCCTAATTAGAGTATAATTTGTTCCCTTTGAATCATATTTGGCATACATTTTCAGCATTTTATACTTAGTAATTACATTTTCTAAGTCAGTGTTGTATGGTCTTATTATCTTTCATTTTATCCCATTTGTGTTACTAATGTCGTTGCATTTAGTATCAGTTTTTGCGTCTAAAGATGTCAGCGCAAGACTCCATCTTAGAAGATCGAAGCAGAAAAGTGTTCAAAGCTGTAGCCACAAGTTCGATATAGAACTGCGCCCAAATATGTCACCGCATGCATACTTCCAGATTGCAACAGGGACTTTACGCTGCTAACATATCCAGAAGCACCACGCATGAAAATGTCAAGTTGTCACAACGAATAAAAATATAAATTTGCGTCTAGTAATGTCGCGACAATCTACAACTTACTGATACATAAACCAGATGCATGAGTATACAACTGGAGTAACTAACTTGTATAGCTGCAAGAGAGTTAGATATGAGAAAAGGAGGATACCTGTACTGGTGAATAAAGATAAATAGAAGGGAGAGAGAGAAGATCATCATCAAGCTCGTGAAGAAATTAATTCCATATTTTTTTGATTCTTTCTTAATTAAGCTACCATGGAAGCTTAACTTGTGATCTGATGCGATGAGAAGGCAACTACTTCTTACGAGAAGTGTCTAAGTGCGATGCAAGAGGAGCAATTACGGAAGGATTCTAGTAGGCTAAGAATAAAATGCTTCTATTTCTTCTTTAATTCCTCTTGAATGTTGATAAATTCTGTTGACTTTAATTGTGTATGGAAGTACCTATTAATGTTTTGACCATGGAAGTGCGATTGTAGTCACAGTCACTAGAAGGTACAGTGACAAAGTTAGATTAACAAGCAAGACAATGGAAGTTGCTTGAGGCAAGAAGGAATTCTGGTCACTTGTTCTTAAATGCAAAGCATTTCTAGCACTGGAAGGTGTGGCTAATGTGAGTGTTTGGGTCTTTGGTAAACAGAGAAGTTGAAAAGTAGTGAGATCTCATAGAACTTAATTACTGCGACAATTTATCTACCAGATACCTCGTAGTCACATTTAGTGTTTGTCAACTTGCCAAATTAGGGATCCCCCCATTCCTTTATAATTTTTTTACTTCTTTAATTCTCTTATTTTAGATTCACAAAACATATTCAACATTCATTTCATCTTCTATTAAATTGCTCTGACAATCTGTATTACAGTTTTACAATATTTGCGCTAACAATTTTAACTCTTTTATTTGTGTAGTCTTGACTTAATTGCACTAACATTACTCCTAACAATTCTTCTTATTTTAACTACTTTTGCTTTGACAAATTTAAGCAACAAGAACATATCCTCGTGGGATCAATATCCGACAGACTCACATCTGTCTATTATACTTGCATCAATAGTGTCCGCTTGCACAATATTACTGTGATATTTATAGCGCGATCAAGTTTTGGCGCCGTTACCGAGGATGACATTTGTTTGATGTTTATTTTTGTAGTTACAATTATTCTTTATTTTCTGACTTTTTTATTTGTTACTAATCTGCTTTATTTTTCTTAATTATTTTTAGGTGTTTTATGTCCACAAGGAGAAATCCTAACAATATTTTCAGTTTCAATCCAGAAATTGAAAGAACTCTTCGGAGGAGGAGACAAAAGCAAAGAAATATGGTTGGAAATAACAACAATGTACCACAGTTGCCACCACAAAACCTTGTTCCTCCATTGCAGCCACAACATGTCAACATTAGACAGTTGCCACAAGAATAGAAAATTCAAAACAGGACAATTAGAGACTTTGTTGTTCCTATGCTTGATTATCTACAACCAGGGGTTGTTAAACCAGCAATACAAGCTGGAAATTTTGAATTAAAATCGGTGATGTTTCAAATGTTAAATTCAAATGGGCAATATGCTGGTTTGCCTCATGAAGATGCGAGGGAGTATCTCAAATCTTTTCTGTTAATATGTGCTTCTTTCAGTCAACATGGTGTTCCTGATGACGCCTTTAAGATGTAGTTGTTTCCTTATTCTTTGCAAGGAAGGGCACGTACATGGTTCCTTGGTTTACCGGCTTGATCTATTACATCGTGGAATGTGTTAGCAACTCAGTTTGTTTTACGATTTAATCCACCCACAAAGAATGCTAGACTGCGAAATGATATTACTGCTTACCACCAGTTGAATGATGAAAACCTGCATACTACTTGGGAGCGTTACAAAACCCTACTTCAACATTATCCCATACACGGAATCCCACAGGAGACATAGATCAAAATCTTCTACAATGGATTAAATTCACAAACAAGAAATCTTGTCGACGCATCTGCAAATGGTCCTTTGTTGGATTGCACTTACGATGAAGCCTTGCGAATCTTAGAGAGAATTACACAAAAAGATTATCAATACCCAATTTCTCGATATGCTCAAGTGAAAGCAAATCTTGGAGTTATTGAGCTAGATGTCATATCAGCTCTAAGTGCACAAGTATCCTCACTAGCGAACATGATTAAGAACATGAAGGGGACAGTAATGTTGCCCCTATTTAAGTAGCCCCAGCAAATAGATGTCCTGACATTTTGTTGTGAAATTTGCGGCGACAACCATAGCTGTGAGGACTGTCCACAGCATGTTGAGAATGCGTTCTATATCAATAACATTAGAGGGAACTCATATGGTAACTCGTATAATAGTGCAACTAGGACTCAACAACCTTGGGGGAATCATAATACGTCCACATTTAGATATGGAAATTCCTTAAATCAAGGGAACTTTCAACAAGGGAGTTACAACCAGCAGCAGCAGAATTATAATCATAATCCTCAAGTACATTCACATACCGATTAAATGCAGTCACATAATTAGATGCAACCATATGCTCGAATGTAGCCACATCAGACTGCAAAGCCAAATATGGAAGGACAGCATTAACAACAGCAACAGTAATACTCTCAACCAAGATCAGATCCATTAGCTGCTCTTGAAGCTTTGATGTGTGAGCATATTACGAGAACAGAAGCTACAGTACAAGGAAATTCTTCTTCCATCTGTATGTTGAAAGCACAATTAGGACAACTGGCTTCTAATATGAGCACAAGACCACCAGGTGCTTTGCCTAGTGACACTAAAAATCCAAATCAGAAGGGGAAAGAGCATTGCAAGGCTATTACTTTACGGAGTGGAAAGCAAACTATCGAACAAAGTAGTAGCTCCAATCCAGCACTGGTCGTCGCAAATGAAACAAAGCAACAGGAAGAAGATGAGTCTGAGGAAGAAGCAGTCAAAATAAATGAGGAGGAATCACTAGTAATCACACCTATGCCTACCATTCGACCTACAAAGTTGTTGACGCAATTGTCAATGTCGACACAACCAGGTGTATCACAGCAACCCAATGTTAACATACCTTTGCCATTTCCACAGCGATTCAAGGAGAGAGAACATGACAGAGACTATCAAAAGTTTGTGATTACCTTGAAACAATTACATATTAATATACCTTTTGTTGATGCTCTTGTGCAAATTCCCAGCTATGGGAAATTTATGAAGGAGCTCTTATCAAAGAAGAAGAAATTATCCAATATCGAGACAATTACGCTCACAGAAGGGTGCAGCGCTGTACTGACAAATAAACTACCACAAAAAATGAAAGATCCTGCTAGTTTCACAATTCCATGCTCCATTGGAAACCATTATTTAGGAAAAACTCTATGTGATCTAGGAGCTAGCGTCAATCTTATACTGTTGTCAACATTCAGGAAATTCGGAATTGGTCATATGAGACCCACTGTGATGACATTACAGCTTACGGATAGATCTTTAGCGTAACCTAAAGTGCAAATAAAAGATGTTCTCGTCCAAGTCGATAAGTTTGTGTTCCCAGCAGATTTCATCATACTTGATTGTGAAGCTGATAAGGAGGTGTCCATTATTTTAGGATGACCATTTCATGTAACAGGACGCACACTTATAGATGTTTTCAAAGGCGAGTTGATCATGCAACATAACGATGAACACGTTACTTTTAGCATTTTCAAAGCATCGCCCTCTAGGAGTAAAGAACAATGTCACCACATTGATGTTCTGGACGAGTTAATTACGAAGGAATTTAATGAACGTAGTTCAGTAGTGCCAGAAGAATATGCAGTGATATTTGAAGATAATTTTCCACCTGAATATGATCACAAAGTTGAGGCTCATGTTTGTGAGCTAAGACATGGATGGCAAATGGAATCTTTGGATCTAACCCATAGGACAATCCCTATTTTCAAGCCATCGATGGAAGAAGCTCCGACACTAGAGTTGAAACCATTGCCAGCGCATTTGAAATATGTTTTCCTTGGTGACAATGATACATTGCCAGTAATTGTTACGCAAGTCTCGATGCAAGCCAAGAAGAGAAGTTAATTGGAATATTGAAGCAACACAAGAGAGCCATCGCTTGGAGCATCTCAGATATCAGAGGCATTAGTCCCTCTTTTTGCATGCATAAAATTAGGCTGAAAGATGAAGGAAAACAGTCAATTGAACAACAACGTAGATTAAGTGAGAAAATGAAAGAAGTTGTGAAGAAAGAAATTATCAAATGGCTAGACGCAGGCATAATCTACCCAATCTCAGACAGTACATGGGAGAGCCCGGTCCAATGTGTGCCAAAGAAGAGCGGCATAACAGTGGTAAGCAATGATAAAAATGAACTAATCCCTACTCGCATTGCAACAGGTTACCGAGTGTGCATGGATTACTGCCGTTTAAATGCTGCCACAAAGAAAGATCACTTCCCACTTCCATTTATTGATCAGATGCTGGATAGGCTCATTGGTAAGGCTTATTACTGTTTTCTTGATGGATACTCTGGCTACAACCAGATAGCAATCGCGTCGGAGGATCAAGCAAAGATAACATTTACTTGCCCATTTGGAACTTTTTCTTTCCGTCTAATGTCATTTGGTTTATCTAACGCACCAACCACATTCCAGAGGTGCATGATGGCTATTTTTTCTAATATGATCGAGGATTCATTGGAGGCATTTATGGAGGATGATTTCTCTGTTCATGGTCCTAGTTTTGATAAATGCGCTGACAATTTAGCCAAAGTATTGAAACGATGTGAGGACACCAATCTGGTTCTAAATTGGGAAAAATGTCACTTCATGACAACTGAAGGCATTGTCCTTGGTCATCGTATCTCTTATCAGGGCATTGAAGTTGATAAAGCAAAGGTAGAGATGAGAAAACTACCCTCACCTACCAATGTCAAGGGAAAAAGGAGTTTCTCCTTCATGCCGGATTTTATCGACGTTTTATTCAAGATTTCTCCAAAATAGCAAAACCTCTTTGCTCCTTGTTAGAGCAGAATAAATTTTTTTTGTTCGATGATGCTTTTCTAAAAGCATTTGTTAAAATTAAGCAACAGTTAGTGTAGGCACCTATTGTTGTCGTACTAGATTGGTCTCAATCGTTCGAAGTGATGTGTGATGCGAGCGACTACGCTGTTGGTGCTGTACTTAGACAACGCAAGGACAAGGTATTTCATACAAAATATTGTGCTAGTAAAACTCTAATTGAAGCACAGGTAAATTAAACAACTATAAAGAAAGAGTTGCTGGCAATAGTTTTTGCATTTGACAAGTTTCGTTCGTATCTTGTCGGCGTAAAAATTACTGTTTATACTGATCATTCTGCCTTGAGATATCTATTTGCCAAAAAAGATGCCAAACCCAGGCTGATTAGATGGATCCTATTATTACAAGAGTTTGATATTGAGATTAAAGATAGAAAAGGATCGAAGAACCAGGTAGCAGACCACCTATCTTGTTTGGAATCTGGAAGTGAATATGGAAATATGTCACAAATTGTCGATGCATTTCTAGACGAGAAGCTATTCTTTATCGACATATCTCCATGATATGCAGATAATGTCAATTATTTGGTCTGTGGGAAGCTACCGTTGAGTGCAACTGATCACCGAAAGGTTAGATTTCTTCGAGATGCTGCGAAATACCATTGGAATGAGCCTTACTTGTTCAACGTATACGCTGGCAATATCATTCGTCACTGCATTCCTGAAGAAGAGATGCATTCTATCTTTACGCATTGTCATAATGCTCCTTATGGAGGACATTTTGCTGGTGTTAGGACTGCTACAATGGTCCTTGAGTCAGGATTTTACTGGCCTACATTGTTTCAAGACTCCCACAATTTCGTTCAGCAATGTGATAAATGTTAGCGCACCAAATCCATATCTCAACGTAACGAGATACTTCAACAGCCTATCTTGGAGGTTGAGCTTTTTGATATCTGGGGTATGGATTTCATGGTACCATTTACGAATTCTTTTGGATATGTATATATTCTGGTCGTTGTTGACTATGTTTCAAAGTGGATTGAAGCAATAGTTGTTCCCAAGAATGATACTCGGACAGTGTTAAAGTTTTTTCACACATACATCCTTACACGGTTCGGCACACCTCAAGCATTAATAAGTGATCAAGGCACTCACTTCCATTGTAATCAAGTGGCGATAGCTTTAAAATGTTATGGTGTGAAGCATCGCATGGCAACCACATATCATCTTTAAACAAATGGCCAAACTGAAGTATCCAATCGGCAAATCAAAAGTATTCTTGAAAATGTGGTTAATCCATCTAGACGTAATTAGTTTTCACGAGTAAATGATGCATTGTGGACGCTTCACACAGCTTACAAAACACCATTAGGGATGTCGCCATATCAACTGGTTTTTGGTAAATCATGTCACTTGCCTATAGATCTTGAACATAAGGCCATGTGGGCAATTAAGCAAGTGAACATGGACTATGATGCTGCTGGGCAGAAGAGATTGTTGGACATTTCGAAACTGGAGGAAATTCGAGGCAACGTTTACGAAAATGTTGTCATTTACAAGGAAAAAAACTAAGAGATGGCATGACAACATCATTTTGCGGTGATAATTTTCTGCTGGTCGATTAGTGTTTTTATTTAATTCATGTTTAAAACTGCATTCAGGTAAATTGCACTCCAGATGGTCAGGTCCTTTCAAAGTTGTCGAAGCATTTCCACATGGTGCAGTGAAATCAAAGATTTACACGATGGGCACCAATTCAAAGTGAATGGCCAACGATTAAAGCACTACCTCAGCCCAAACACCAACGAACAAAACAATACCATTAACCTGGTCACATTTTCTTAGAATGTCATTACAATTTTTCTATTTAATTTGGAATTTTCTTTTCTTTTAATTCCAATCTTTAGTTTTCTGCAGGAATAAAAGTTATCCTTTTTGTCGACGCACAAAAACTCAACTTGTTGACGTATTTAATTGTTGACTCATCGGAGCATTTCAAGAAAGAATCACGTCAATTGATTCACCTTTTTCCCCAACTGTTGGATCGATTCCGAAAAAGGACGATCTGTGTCATCGCATTTATTGGTTGTAGACATAGTGTCCTCTCATAGCAGTGAAAATCATCACGCCTTTTCAGTTTCATCCTCTATAAAATACCCTATTGTGCCAACTGTGTTCTTCACACTCACATCTGTCATTGTTGCTGTAATCTTTCCTTTTCTTTAACTTACAATTTTTTTTGTAATTTTTTACTTTCTTCTCTCATTTAGCTATGGGCAGAACTCGAGGTTCTAAAACCCCTTCAAAACCAATCGCTGAATCATCTACGACGATGGCTCGTAATGTCAACCAGCCAACACCCAAAGAGCCAGTCCTGTTCTTAACTAAAGTAGCTAAAGACCATTTCCGTGAAGTTATCCTAAAATGAAACTGCCACCCATAACAGGGATTCCAACTGTCCGCACTACTAACGCTAGGGAAGCAAGTGGTCAGAACCATTTCCTGCTTGGGATGGGAGAAGTTCTGTGACCATCTAGAGGGATATTCTCCGTCCTTGGTATTAGAATTTTATGTTAACTTAGTTGATCAGGAGCAGGAGTTTATCTTTGTCCGTGAGGGATTGATGTCATGGGGCACTGACAATATAAATGCCCTCTACAACATTGCCGAGGGGGAGGATGAGCAAGTCAAGTTTCTAGAGAACTTGACAAAGGAAGGTGTTGATTTACTACTGAATGATTTATGCATCGATGATGCTGTTTGGACCGAAAATAATCCAAACAATTATACAATGCATGTCATTTCCTCACAGTCCAAAGCAAAGTCTAGTTTCACTTCATCAACTTCCGCCTCATGCCTTCCACTCAGAGCACTACAGTAACACTGGATAGAATGTGTTTGATACATTCCATCATAAAGGGCCGTCGGATAAATGTCGGGGCAATCCTTCACCAAGAAATTGCAGAGTCTGCCACGAAACAAATAGGTATCTTATCATTCCCTTCTCTGATCATGTTATTATGTCGACAGAGAGGTGTTGTAAAGGAAACCCCTGTTGTAAAGGAAGCTCCATCGAAGAAAGAGAAAGGCAAGGCGAAGAAGAAAGACAAGGAATCCCATGCGCCCACAGATCCTCAACTTTGGAGGAAGATTACTGAAATTGAGCAGCCCGCTGATCGAATGAGCGTATGATAAATCAAACTTGTCGACGCAGTGGAAGAGATGGAGTACTCAAACTTATTTTATGCCTACACTAGGGCTGGAATATTGCCATTATCAGCGCACTATGCAATATGAGCAAACAGCCCTTGCTATAATTTCTAGTGTTTCCCTCTATCATTAGGAAGGCCACACCATCAACAGAGCAGGCTGCTTTAGAAGGGAAAACTCATTTTGCCCACTCCCCCCCATGGTCCACATTTCTAACGATGAGAACCAAGAAGTGCATTCTAGGGATGTGGAAAACTGTCTCCACAATATCGACAGCCTTTTTGAGGATGAGTTTTCAAACAATTTGAGGGCGAATATGGCGAAAAAAGAAGCTGCTACTGCTACAGAAGAGAAGCACACAACCATGGCCTCTATGGGTGCTGTGGAAGAGGAGGAGGAAGAGAAGAAAGAAGAAGCAAGTGAAAAAGAAAAAGCAGAAGAATTTGTAGCAACAAATTTATTTGAGGAATTTGTCACCACACCTGCCCATGTGGGTGCATCTACTGAAGAACTGGCGCCATTTGGTGCGAGTCAGGCCGAGGCCGTAACATCCAACAATGAGGATCTTAATCCTCCGATTATTGTGCCTTATGTGGCACCGCTTGCTGAAATTCATCATTCGGATGTTACTATTGCTGAAGCCAGTATCCAACCGAACTTGGAGGAGAAATCCACCGCCCCGGTTGAACCATCGGAGAAAAAATGCAAACGCAAAGACAAAAAGAAGCGCAAAGAGGAGCGCCCCAAAAAGAAGAAAAAGTCCAAAGCAGCCACATCCTCGACTACGACACACAGTGTTAGTTTTTACTTTTCAGTACTTAGTTTAGTTGCATCCATTTCATATAGTTGTCATTAAACTTTAATTATCTCTACACTTTATTTGTCAACACGTTTACATTGTAGTTGCATTTCCATTAATATTTGTATAATATTGTTAGTGCATTGAGGACAATGCAGACTTTAAATTTGGGGGGGAAATATGTATGGCATGGAAATGCAATTGCACCCATAAGTTTAAGAATTTATATTTGTCTTTTTAGTTGAATAAAAATATGCAAAGTTATGAAAAAATGTGAATACAATTTTTTTCATTTGATGCTTAATTCTTGAATTATTTGAAATGCTAATGTGTGAATTGGATGAATGTGATTGATGTTGTATCCTTCTGTTTTTTGATGAATGGTTGAAATTGCATTAGTAATAAGTGAGTAGTATCATTATTTGAATCTTGAATTAACTGACCATTCACAACTATGTATATAATTATATCTACTAAGAAAAGACACTGCAATGTGAGTGCATTGTGACTTATCAAGGGGGAACACCCCAATGCAAGTGTTAAAAAAATCATCTAGCTAAAGGCTATCACTACAAGAGTGTGTGTCAGCACAATTACATCCTCCTTGGGGGTTTGTTGCACCCCATCGTTACTGCCCAAAAATAAGGGTATAGTAATGCAATGACATCTCTCAGTCACATGAAAAAAAGAGAAAGAAAGAAAAAAATATATATGTATAGAATAATAAATGTTGTATTGGTTAAGAGGATTTAAGATTTAAAGCATGATGCTAGCACTAGTGAAGTTGCAGCTTTGACTATTCTTACCTATAAATTGTTGGTGCAATCTTTTATCATATGAGTGTAATTTATACACTAGGATCCCAGAGAATTTAAGTTGCTAGAATGATTATTGCGGTAACAAGAATCTTGATATGACTTTGCTAGCTTTTATTTACTTGAGGACAAGTAAAAACTCAAGTTTGGGGGTGTGATAACATTAGAAAAGACCATTAAATCATATTTGGCATACATTTTCAACATTTTATACTTAGTAATTAAATTTTCTAAATCAGTGTTGTATGGTCTTATTTTCTTTCATTTTATCCCATTTGTGCTACTAATGTCGCTGCATTTAGTATCAATTTTTGCGTTTAAAGATGTCAGCGTAGGAATCCATCTTAGAAGATCGAAGCAGAAAAGTGTTCAGAGCTATAGCCACAAGTTCGATATAGAACTGCGCCTAAATATGTCACTGCATGAATACTTCCAGATTGCAAAAGGGACTTTACGCTGTTAACATATCCAGAAGCACCAACGCATGAAAATGTCAAGTTGTCGTAGCGAATAAAAATATAAATTTGCGTCTAGTCATGTTGCGACAACCTGCAACTTACTAATACATAAACTAGATCTGCATCAGTATACAGCTGGAGATATTGACTTGTACAGTTGCAAAGAAGTTAAATCTGAGAAAAGGAGGATACTTGTATTGGTGAATAAAGATAAATAGAAGGGAGAGAGAGAAGATCATCATCAAGCTCGTGAAGAAATTAATTCCATATTTTTCTGATTCTTTCTTAAGTAAGCTGCCATGGAAGCTTAACTAGTGATCTTATGCGACGAGAAGGCAACTACTTCTTATGAGAAGTGTCTAAGTGTGATGCAAGAGGAGCAATTACGGAAGGATTCTAGGAGGCTAGGAATAGAATGCTTCAATTTCATCTTTAATTCCTCTTGAATGTTGATAAATTTTGTTGACTTTAATTGTGTATGGAAGTACCTATTAATGTTTTGACCACGGAAGTGCAATTGCAGTCACAGTCACTAGAAGGTGCAGTGACAAAGTTAGATTAACAAGCAAGACAACGGAAGTTGCTTGAGGCAAGAAGGAATTCTGGCCACTTGTTCTCAAATGCAAAGCATTGCCAGCACGGAAAGGTGTGGCTAATGTGAGTGTTTGGGTCTTTGCTAAACAGAAAAGTCGAAAGTAGTGAGATCTCATAGAACTTATATCGAGAGTAAGCATCAGTAAACGCCACATAATATCGAAAACCATTGGAAAGCAACGGAGTAAGTTCCCAAACATCAGCAACAACTAATTCAAGTGGTATTGTATATTGAGATTAGACTTGGTAAAAAGCAATTTATGTTGTTTACCAAGATGACATGCTACACAGACAACACTAGCTTTATTCTTCTGAAAAACAACATTACAATGAGTCAAGGCCTACACAAGAACTGTGTTACAGGATTACCCAACCTATAATTCCAAACATCCAACGAAATAGACTTTTTAGCTACATAGCAACTAGATGGTAAAGAAGTAACAAGCTTTTGGTGTGAAGACGTCTGAAGACAATAAAGGTCATGTTGTAGAGAGCCACGGAGTAACATATCCTTTGATTTCAGGTCTCGAACCTAACAATGAGTGGGATGAAACTTAACAAACACATAATTCTCCTTTGTGAACTTGGACGCAGACAACAAATTCTTGGTTATGCCAGGAACAAATAACAACGAACGTAGATAAAAAGGGCGAGACCTCGTAAATAAAGATAATTGTCCAACTCGAGCAATAGGCAAAGCACTACCATCACCAAAAAAAACTTACTTGAACCAACATAAGGCACACTTGAGGTAAGAGATGCAGCATTATTGGTAAGGTGATGTATAGCCCCTGAATCTGGATACCAAGCATTGTCATCAACAACATCAGGTGTAGCAACCAAAGCCTAAGCATCATTGTCAATAAGAGGAGATGAGGAAGTCATTGGTGAAGGCACTGGTGGTGAACTCCATGATGGTGAAGGAACCACAAATGGATTAAACCAAGGTTGTGGATAAGACCATGCACCAAAATATCTTGAAACCATCAGGTTGGAAGGGAAACCAACAAAATGAGGAGGTGAATATGGAGAAGACATACTGATGGTGTGGGAGAGACCATTTGAGGGTGCATTGAGGGAATGCCAAAACCACAAACATGAGCTTGAGTTGGTGGATAATAGGAAGTGCTTTTGTAACTTGTATCAAAACGATGATAGCATCAATAAACTAGATGTCCAATTTTTCCACAAAGCTGACATTAAGGCCAAGAGCCAAATCTGCCTCGTCTGAGTCCTCTGTACGAACTAGAAAATCTAATAGAAGACGATTGATAAGTAGGAGTAGACTCATGACCAGATTGATCTGCATTAGAATTATTAACAGCAACATTAGTTGTGACTAGAACGTCAATCATTAGCTTCTGTTATTGTGCTTCAGCATCAAGGTGCACCGTTAAAACTCCCTAAACATTGTACGACACTGTATTGGTAGAGATAATTGTGAGAACTGACTCATTCTCTGGAGGGAGACCATTGAGAATGGTTGTAACATGCTCAGATTCACTTATCACTTCTCCACAACTCGCTAGCTGATCATGAAACATTTTAATCTTCATGAGAAAATCCTTTATTGACATCTCACCTTTCTTTTGAGAGTGCAAAGCTTGACGATAATACATTAGCTTGGAGGTGGTTTTGCTACCATACAAATTGCTCAAGGTTGTCTAGATCTGAATCTTGGAGTCCATTCCTATCAGGCGAGGAAGAACGTGTTGACTAACAGATGAAAGAAGCCATGACGCCAACGTGTTGACTAACAGATGAAAGAAGCCATGACGCCAACGTGCTGTCCTGCTGTTCGAAATGGTCTTACCATCTGAATATGTGAGAAATCGAGGTGAAGAAGGAAAGGAAGCATCAACAAAACGTTGAAGCTTGTGTGTTTTGAGAGTCAACAAAACCTTCTGTTTTCATAACAAGTAATTTTAATTATCAAGTACAATGGTAAGACGTTTAGTAGTGAACAGTCGACTATCAATTATATTACTGCCAAATGAAGAGGAATAGTGATCTGGATTCATGACAAATGCTGGTGATAAACAATGAGGGGAAAACATCAACCATCGAGAAATCAAAAAGCTTAAACCGTGAGGAATAATAGCTTTAGTACCAAAATAAAAATACCTCAAAATATCATGTTTAGCTACTGTTTGACAGCTGAGAAAAAAATAAGGAGATGAATACTTTCTATTATTGAATTGAAATTCAAAAGAACTATCTCGGCAACTATTACTGAGTGCATATATATATATATATATATATATATATATATATATATTGACTGATACATACTGGAAATCATGTAAAGCATGCTCATATGTAGGCATAACAATTTTATCAGAAATTGACTAATCAGCTGGATAACAAACTCAAGACATTCATACTACTATTCTATCATAAAATAGTGCTACTTGGCTGTTTGATCACGCTTGCAGTTTATGAATACCTGTATTTTCGCCGTGGAAATGGACTGAGATTTCCTCTGCTGAAACCCAAAGGAACAAAAATGTCTTCCGATCCCAAACCCAGTTTTAGTTTCCTTATCCTCCTCTTCCTTTATTTACAACCTCTCATCTTCTGCCTATCTACCGATGCCTCACCTGCGCCTATTGTCTGCATCGTCGGCAGCGGCATCGGCGGTTCTTCCGTCGCCCACTTCCTACGCCACTACTTCCATCTCTCCCCTTCCCAACTCAGCCCTCCTAACATCAAGATCTTCGAGCGTAGCTCCGTCGTCGGTGGTCGCATGGCCACTGTTTCCATTGGCGGTGAAACTTTTGAGGCTGGTGCTTCAATTCGTCACCCCAAGAGCTACCACGCTCTTAACTACTCGAATCTTCTTGGGTTGAAGGTCAAACCGCCGCCTGCCTCGGAGGATGATGATTCGATGTCGCTTGGGATCTGGGATGGGAAGAAATTTGTTTTCAAAACCCTTCAAGTGGATTCCAAGTTTCCATTGGTGCAGAAGATTGTTTCCTATGTTAATTCTTTTCGCATCTTTTTCCGCTATGGCTTCTCTCTTCTTAAGATGGGCAGCTTCATTGAGGTTTTCGTTCTTTTTATTGCCTTTCTCTTTTTACCTAAAAAAGTGCATTTTTTTTTAATTTTTCAAGTGTAAAGATTAAATTTCTCATATTTTGATATTATTATTTGATAGCTGAATGTTTAGTTGTACTTTTATACTACGAAACAATTCTGGTTTTGCATTATGTTAGCATTCTCTTTTGAGAAAACAGAGTAAATAGTAATACCTGCAATGAAACCAGAAGCCTAACCTGATTATATTTTCTATAGTGATCTGAAATGTGATGATGTTGTGCACTACAGAGTACTGTGGATAGCTTCTTAAAGAACTATGAAAGCCCTGAAAGAAGACCCATCTTTGAAACAGTGGATGAGATGCTTAAGTGGGCTGGTTTATATAATCTCACAACTCGAACTTTGCGAGATGAACTCATTGGCATCAAGTTGTCTCCCTCATTGATAGAAGAGCTTGTCACTGTAAGTATTACAAGCTACCTTTGCCTTTATTGTTTTAAGCTTAGTGGAAGCACATGTAGATTTATATCTAACTGTTGCGCTATGTTGGTAATTCTAATGGTTGTGGTTTCTTTACCTAGTTATTTAGTGTTGCATTTTTTGGTGCAATTAGATTCAATGTAATAGAAATAAATAAGATTGTGCAACTTTAGTTTAGTAGAATCCTTGAGCTCATATAGTGTATGAACCTTTGGCAGCTGCCTCACTTACTGGAATGGCTTAGTTTAGTATGTTAAAGTTATTTGCTTTGAAATTTCTTTGTATGAAATTTGCCTAAAGATAGAAACAAGACATGCAAACTGTTGTATTTAGTTGGAGGGAGTCCATTTTATTCATTCCCCTAGCGAACTTAAACTTTTTTTTGTAAATTATTGAGTTCCTTTTGTTTGATCCATTACAAGGGAGGCATTTTCCAGTGTCTTTGGAAAATGGACTTCTAAATTCTAGTTAAGGTTCTGGGGTGGCTAACAAGCCATTATTATGTTGCATTGTGAAGGTCATAACAAGAATCAATTATGGCCAAAGTGTGTATATCAGTGGACTTGCTGGAGCAGTTTCACTGGCAGGATCTGGGGGAGGATTATGGGCCGTTGATGGAGGGAACTGGCAGATGGCTTCTGGACTAATTAATAGTTCTGATGTTTCTTTGCACCTTAATGAAGAAATAGAATCCATCTCTTATCTTGGAGAATATTATGAACTTAACTCCACGAAAGGAATCAGTTATTCATGTGAAGTTGCAGTGGTTGCTACACCCCTTGATGAAGTAAACATCCAATTTACACCTGCTGTTTCAATTCCTGAGAGGAAATTGCAGCATACACATGCAACCTTTGTGAGAGGCCTCTTGAATCCAGTAAGTACTCCTGGAGTTGCTAATGGCTTTTCTAGTGAATCTCTTTACTAAATGTTTGATTTCTAATTGTTTCAACCTGCTGTTTTTGTTTCTCTTGGCAAGGCCTATTTTGGTCTGCGCACTATTGCTGAGATTCCAGAACTGGTTGGCACATTAGAGGATCCTGACCTTCCATTCACATGCATTTCAGTTCTCAAGCAACATGATGATAATGATATAACTTACAAAATATTTTCTCGAGAACCAATGTCAGATGCATTACTGGATAGCATTTTCAGGTAACATTTTTAATTAATTTTTAACTTTTTACCTATGCATAAGGGCTTGGAAAAAAAGTTAATATTGTCCTTTAAACTATTGTGCCTAGACTTCTTTTCGCAGCATAACTATTGGCTTGGGCTATTCTCTATTTTATGGCTTGTTCTTCCTGTTAGTTGTATTGCAGAAACTATATAGGACTGCTTTTTAGATACTTTATGAAGATTTGGACCATAATTACACCACAGGTATCCATATCATAGCTGTGCAGGTATCTCTTGCATGAGGGAAATAATCCGTTATTTGACACCTGTGCCCCCAGTTCCTGTCTCCAAATTGGACTTGTAAAAATTCAATGTTTTAGGAGTCATACTTTACCTTGTCTGATGACAAAACCTTGTTCTTAAACTTTAAAGATCGATAATAGGGCTTTAAAGTATTAGTTGCTGATGACTTTTATTTGCTGCTGGTATTATTAGTGCAAGGCTGCAGACAGAAAGAATAAACTGGGGAGCCTATCCGCATTATAAAGCTCCGGAACTGTTTGCACCATTCATTTTGGATGGTCAACATTTGTATTATGTAAACGCATTCGAGAATGCGGCTAGCACCATGGAGACGAGTGCAGTTGCAGCTGAGAATGTAGCAAGGCTCATATTGTCAAGATATTTTAGTGAAGCATCCCTGCAGTCATCAAACTTGCAGAGTTTTAGTCCCGATGCAGACGTATCACACTTCGACCTGTAACTTACGGCGGATGTATTATTGGTGTGTAAATTTGGTGTCTCAATAATGTGAAATCAAACTGTAGAACATACAAACGACAAACCAGTGATTGCAACGCTTTGGTATTTGGAGGTAATTGTGCGTGATGAAATATGAGTTTTCTTTTCTATTTTGTCATTTTTCCTTCTCTCTCTCTATATATATATATTGTAAAATCTGGACCGGCTCATATATTCTACTATATATGCTATTTAATTGGGAACTATTTGAATCAACTAATAGTCAGTTGAATCGCGAAAACTGGTAAGAGAAAAAACAAACTGAAAATTTGGGTTTACTTGTTCCGTTAGTATTAAGATTACTTGTTTAAAATTTAATTTACTCTTTAAATGCAACCCAAATTACTTGTTTAAAATTTAAATTACTCTTTAAATACAATCCAAATTTCATCGAGATGACAATCCAAATTATGCTATATGAAAAAGTTTATGCAATAAATGTATTTATTAAAAAATAAGACATTGGATGAAAAGGTAAAATTAAAGGTTCAAAATTCATAGTATTTTTTATTTAAATCTCACAATAGGTGTATTGATTTCTAAAATGTTAGGCTCAAAAATATAAAGAGAGGGTGACTTGATATTTTAAGAATTTTTACAAACTTTTCTAAAACGAAAAGGTAATGGAGGAAAAGTTTGCACAAATGATTTATAGTGGTTCAACCATTTCATGATAAGAATTGATACATTTCAAGAGTAATGTATAACCTTTACAATTTTCAATTTTTGAAAGACTAAGTGAACTTATTCCCCTTAGCTTTTGTGGTTGAACTAGAACTTCAAGATTTTCAAGGTTAATCTAGAATTACTCTAGTTTTTATGATTCAATTCAAAATCCTCTCAATATACAAATGGGGAAATAAAGAAATAAACAAATGAACCTCTAGAAAGGTAGGTGTTTACAAGTTTGGCTCACTAAATAAATAAAAATGAGAATGATAAAATATCTACAATAAATTTCTAATAGACATGTACAAAAGAAAATGAAAGAAATAAAGATTTGAAGGTTTTTCTTTTGATCTTTAAGCGTGGATGTTCATCTCCAATATCTTGTTGTGTCTTTGACTTGTATTTATATCAAGTGGTCATTGAAGATGTTTTGAAATCCTCAACAAAATTAATCTGGCCATTAAATACAAAGGTAGAGCAACATATTCCGATTCATGATACTGGGCACCGATACCCTGCTTTAAAATTATAACCGTTGGGTTCTTATGTATCAAAACTTTGAGACTATGTTCTGACACCTAAAGGTTGAGGTTTAGTACCTCTAGTTTTGGGTTTTGATACCCTTCAAGTCAATAGCTTACTGACTAGCCATGTTTTGATACATTTGGATATGTATTGGAACTAGGTATTAGACTTGAAAAAAAATTAATTTTAAATACCTAAAAGCATTTTGGCATGGAACTATCCTTCAGAGAATTTGACCTCATACTGGAAACAAATTGATTGACTGAGCATCGAGTCATTCTAGACTGCAATACTAAACGAGTCACTTTGAGACTTCTTCTGGAAATGAGATTATTATGGTTGGAGTACGTCGAAATTTCATTTAAAATGTGATTTCTACCTTAGTAGCGGAGAAATCGGTCCATAAAGGGTGTTATGCCTATCTCGCATACATCTTGTACACGAATGTGGATAGTGTTGTACTGTAGAAGATTAGCGTGGTTCTGCTGCATTGTTATGTAAATGAGATTTGAAAAACAAATAAAAATTGGAAATTAAATTTTACTAAGTAAACTTTAAATTCCATCGTTTTGGGAAAATTATACCTTTTAGTAAAACGAAAAATAACACAATAAGTTTTCCTCAAAAGTAACAAATGTTTTAAAACAATTGTTTTACAAACTCCGATTATACTAGGTCATTTTGGTGACAGATGTAATCTTCCGAATTCAATTTTAACCTCTAGGTCGGATTTGGGGAGTTACATTACCAGCAATTGGCTAGAAAAAGTTAATTACTAATCAAGCTGAAAGCTGTCAGCTGGTACCTTCTTCACATAGTGAAGAACACACTAGGTTTCTTTTGAAAGAATAAGGATGAACAAAGAAATGGTTATATAGGAATTAGCTCGTAATTCCGCTATAACAGGGTTACCTAATCACCTTACATGCACGCATGATTTCACTAATCATACACAATTCCACTAATCAGACATAATTCAACTAATCAAACACCATTAACGAATTTCTACAATTTCATGCAAAATGACACGTCTACATAGGACTTGACACGTTTCTTATACGTTCACACCGATTGCGAATTCTTAAACAACAAACCTATGCGCATAATTGAACTCGTCAATGACAGCTTCACAACGATAAAACTCGCCAAATGCGAATAAGAATCTACAAGATGACGAAACCTAATGGAATATTCCGCAAAAGAAACTTCACCAAAAGAAACAAATTTATTCTCACAAATTTGATTGACTCATATGCGAGTCATCGCTATCCACACTTGCTCAAACAACCAAAACGCGGACTAAAAAACTTGGGTTGTGACAAATTTTTCTATTTTAATGTTTTCTATTTTTTTTTCATTTCACTTACTTTGTTAGTCATGTATCAAAGCTTGTTTAGTTTAAAAATTTAGAACATAATATGAAACTAACATTGATGACCTCAATTTCACCAACACTAAATGTCTCTTGCATGGCTAGTAAATTTGAATTGCGATGACAAGAAGGAATTGAATTCAACTAATCAAAAGTAGAAAATTCAGTTACTCCTAAACTTGGAAAGTAACAACAAAATATTGATGAAAAGGATTAAAAAAGAAGAAGAAATTAATCAAAAAATCAAAAAAAAAATCTTTAGATTAAAACAAAAACTAAGAACACACCTTTAGTTGATCAAAAGCAATAGGAGCAGAAAAATCAAGAACAAAGAATTATAGTATAATAGATTTAGATTCTATTTTTTTTTTTGTAGAAGAGGAACGGAAGTTAGAAGAAATTTTTTGATAAAAGGTTTTTCATGTAAAAAATATATTCCTTCCACCGTGAAAAAATAATAGTGGATCTAAATGAACGAATATGATGCGTTTACTTGCGATTAATGTAAAAACAACGATTACAAGAGATTAGATACTATAACAATACTATAACGTGAGACAAAAACTAAACAAAAGCACCACATCGTACCTCACCGCCTATCTAAACCACCCTAAGAGTTAATTAAATTTAATAGATTGTTTTACTGTAAAAAAATTATTAAACCTCAACTATATATTCATTTTGATCTATATCATTTTCATCGAAGGCTCGGTATTGTAACTTTACAAGCACAGATGGTTTGTACATCCATTTGCCCACACCACCACTTGTGTATGTAATAATTTTCCATTTTTTTCCGTAACCTCTGCACCTTCTGGCAAGTTGCAATGCACATCCCAAATACAAATACTTTATTCAAACAATGCAAAGAACTTGCGGGAGCAAAATAGTCCATGCAAACCCTTTGTAAAAAAAAAAAAAAAAAGGTTGACCAGTTCAGTAACATGCCACCTTTGGATTTGAGAATCTCTAATAAACTAAAACTGCACTTTATGCACATTGTATAATGACTGAGATTTTGTAAAAGGTCTTGTCCTGAATAGGCTTCATAGCACTCAACGGAACCAGAAATCCGCTCTCAATTAGTATATACAGTCTCAGGCGTGTCGTTATTGGCTGCTGGCACATCGGACATGATGAAATTGTCACCCCACAGTCCTTGCAAGTCTTGAACAAAACATAATATACCATAAGTATATTGTCTATAACTGTTAAGTGGAGCACATTAAATAGTCCATAGAGCAGTGTTGAAGTATGCATACTAACACTTCATATTGCAGTAAGAGAGGTAAAAGTATCATAAGACCCCTGTACTAAGAGTCAGATTGCATTTTGTCCCCTCTACTACAAAAAATAAGCAAATAGTCTCTATACATTAGAGCAAAGATCAAATTGGTTCTTTTGTTAAAAATTCCCAGTATAGGAGCCTCCATGGTACCTTTACTAAGTAAGACATCAAACAAAATGTAAGATGTTAATTAAGAGATTCCCAGGCATATAGATAGATATGAAAACAAGATGAAGATGAAAGCATACTACAAATCATCATCAGAAGAGATAATCTCTAGATATTGTTCTCAATGCATTCACCTAAGAATCTATACCGAACACTGTATTTTGAATTAGTGATAGAAATCTGAAGAAAGAATTATATAATTTGATCAAAATGCACCTACCAATGACCACATCCAAAAGCCATGTCTTTTGGGTTTACCAAGCAGATAGCGCAGACCTTCAAGAAGCAAATGCATATCCCCACACCAGGATATTAATTTGAAAGGATATTTCTGTGAAAAATTAAGGAAAACTTGTTGGAAAACGAAGTAAAAAAAACCCTATTACCGGTTCTGCTGCGGAACTTATTACAGGTTGTGCGGCGGCTGTTGGCTGCACTGTTTCATAATTCGTCATGTGTGGGATCGATCGAACGGAATTATCATGTTCCGCTTCTCGTGGAGGCGGAAGTGGTCGTGCATGTCCACGTTCTAGTTCTCTACTGCATATTTTTAACAGTTCACAATAGTTCCAAATTGAAATTAGGTATTAACTGAAAGATGGCTTTCTGGCCTTACTTATCAAAACGAATACTCAGGGTAGCTCGTACTGATACGGAATTTCCATGAGAGCAGCAAGAGCAAAGGCTGCTTCTTTCTTTGATGTTTCCGTTTCTCAGACATGATCTTTGTGAAGTTGACAAACTGCAAAAATTGTGGCACAGAACATGCTCAAAGGTTTCACTTACTTCACAAAACAATGGAAAAGACAATCCTTCATGAAGAGATCATCATCGTGAAAAACTACATTGCAATGTAGTGTCAATCCTATGATAATGACCAAGTATTCCATAAACAAACAATACTTTTAGATATATACTAGAAAACAAAAGACAAATTAAACTAATAGGAGAAAGGTTGCTCTTTGCATATCGATTTAAAGAAATTGCTGACTTACTGGAAGTTGTCAAAGGCGCGATGTGGAATATTATCATCAAATTGTTGCATTGAATCCATGGTCCATCCCCCACTCAATCAAATAATCGAGAGAGGATAATGACTGTTTATTGAATACCATGACCAATATGAAAAAAACACAAAAAATCTTAATCACTACATAGTGATAACACTTCTTTACCTAGCAGCAACGATGGAATCTACATTCTTGTCTTGCGGACTAAGCCTTCCACGCGGTACATCAGGGTTCCTTGTAACCTAAGCAATCAAATAAACATTTGGCAAGACTAATGAATAGAAAAATGAAAGATTTAAAACTAAGTACATAAAGCATGTTTTTTAGACCTGTCCATCTGCAATGATAACATGGTACTGTCCATTACTGCTATCCACGATGTCAACAGAAGCATTAATAATTGGAGCAAATGAAGTTGGACCTAGTAACAAGGATACAAATT